>CM043116.1:21359897-22629150 GCA_023701765.1 Hylyphantes graminicola
TCCCTTCGCTTGGTTTTCTAGGAAACGATGGGAGTATAGGTTTTCTAAACCAAACGCGTTTGAGGTTCTGTTCTAAGGATAACAATCCAAAGAGTTCAAATCAAGTAGGGTGGGGGGAAAACACTATCACCCCGTTTCGAAGAAAACCACATGCGGGGATGGGGGAGGAGAATGCTTTCGAGGCTCGCGTTCTAGATAAACCTACTATAGAAGAGGTTTTCCAGTTTTTTTTTATTTTGCTTTAATATTGATTTTATTATTACTTTTTAAGAAAAAAACAAAAAAAAAATATTATAATTTTATATGCAAGAAATGTAATTGTTAAAAAAAAACGAAATATAACAAATTGCCAAAAATAAATAACAGCCACATTTAAGAATGGGAGACAAACTTTGTAAGTTTAAAACATGGTCAAGTGACGAGAACGAACAGACAAAAACGAATTCTCTTTTTTGAATTTAATGTTAACATTTCCAGCAACAACACGATGATCACAAACATCAAAAAAATTTTTAGACCCACATTTCGTGGTTCACTTAGTAAGAATTGTTTTTTTTTTATCTCAAGCGTGCGGAAAGTTCAGAAGTTCACTAGAACCAGGAAAAAATGTAATATGACACTTTTTGGAAGAAAAGTTTTATGAAACTTTTTATCAGAGGAAAAGATTTCAGTCTAGAATATTGTTTGGCAGGAGAGGTGTAGCAAGTAGAAAAAAATGTATAAAATTCTTTTTAAAAACGAAATTTGTTCTGTGGCAAAAATAAAACGTCAAGCCAAATTCTTGGAAATGCTTTTTTTTTTTAAATATTACTATATGTATTATTTATAATATGTAGCTGCATTCACACTTCCCTTGTGAACCTAACTAAAGTAACAATTGAAAAAAATTACTGCTGATATTAGAGAAAATGTTTTTTCTATTATCGATTCAATTAGCTGAGTTCGACAGAAAAAAATGTGTGACAGTAGCAAAGTTTATAGATTCAACATTCAAATGTTTTGAGAACATTTATTTTGGTTTCATAAGAGACAAAACCAAATTTGTAATTTGAAATTGTAATATTTCACCAACTCGTGAATGTGTAATAATACTACACTGGTGCTTAGTTTCACCAAAAATGTGCTTCCTAGTAGCTGCAACGGCTTTGTGGTGAAATATTTCTCCACAAAGCTGTTAATTTTTGCATAAAAACCCGAAAAATGTTTTAACCAAGTACCGTAAATATGGTGAAAGATTTCACCACAAAACCGTTGAAGCTACAATTATATTATGGTAAAACAAATAATTTTTTTAACATTTTAGATTTTTCTATTTAAATAAATTGTCCATAAGCCAATATAATCTAATAATTTCACAGTCACATACCTCTAATTATAAATTAAATTTAAATCACCCAACATTATAACACATTTTAGGCAACGGTTATTGTGGTTTGCATCTGTCCTTACTTGAAGTTTGGAAAATTACTATTCAATCGAACTTCAATATCGAATGTAAAATAGAACTTGGAAAATATAAATAAAATTCGTTTATTTCCTTAATAAAACTTTTAAAAATTATTTGAACTTCTATTTTTGAACATATTCCTCATACATAAATATCTAACTTTTAAAATGATAAATACTTTCCCATTTATCATAGACATCAGACATTCAAAAATTTTATTAGAATATGAACTGAATTCAAAATAAATTACCAAAACGCTCATCCAATTTTAAATGCATTTCATCGAAATGCCTGCCATTGCTTTTTTCTGAGTTCAACATGACTATGAATTTTTCCCTTTTTTTTAAGTCCATTAACTAAACTTTGGGTCCTATAAACTATTAAATATGTGCTTCTCTTAAAGTTTTTATTCTCGGAGTGCAACAAAAACTTTTAAATTCATTCGGTTCAGTAAAAAGTAAAAATGATTCAAGTTTTATTTTAAATTTGAAGAAGCAGTGTTTAGCTTTGAAAGTGAATTTTTTTAATGGAAAAGTATTATCTTTTACAGTTTAGTTTAAATAAACATAACAAAATGTATGTATGACCATTTACTCAAATGCATTTTATTAAGTGAAACGTGGTAAAATGCACCGACTGTAATACTTCTACAGTTTTATTTAGTTACTTAATAATAAATCAGTATTTTCAGAAAAATGAGTAGCTAAAATATTTCGAATTTAATTTTTTAAATACCCTGATAAGTGTAGAACTCTATCCTTAGACACTTAAAACCATGATTAAAAAATTATCACCATTTAATAATGTGAATGCATATATCTTGCAAAAAGAGTTGAATTTAGATAATATCACCCCTTGAAAGAGATCGTTTGAAATTAAAAAAAAACTAGCAAATTACAATCTATAATATAACAAATCACACCTCTTAAGGTGATAAAATAAAGACACTCTGAAAAATTCCATTGAACTATCATAACTCTAACAAGACTATTCAATAAATTTGGGAAAATCGTATACTTTTAATTGTATATTTTTGAAAAAGCTAATCTCTTCATTCTAAAGCATCAATATAACTTTCAATAGATGGCAAATCGCTAAAGTTTCCGAACATCAACCATATTAGACATTAAAATGGGTTGAAGATGGATTGATTTCCTACTGGCAACAGTGTGCACTAGACGGTTAAAACAAAACAACTCCCTTGAAATGCATTACAATTGACACTTTGACACATTCAATTTGTAACACCATGACCCCAACCATACATTGTCCCAAATAGTCCAACCGACAGACTTACTGTCATGTGAGTAGTTGTCCATGAGTAGTCGTCTAAGAGAAACAATCCAAAGTCCCCAGATGTCACAATTATTTAAATAAAAGAAAACAAATTATGTTTGTTCTACAAAGCTACAATTCTCATAACGATTCCCCTTTAAATACAATACAAAAGACACTTTGACACATTTACCTTGAATCATCATTACTGCAACTTTGAGATTGATCCCAGAATTCACAATTAGCATAGCGAACGAAAACCAACATATTTTCTTTCTGTTGGGAACAATTCCCTTTGAATGCAATACAACAGACACTTCGGCACATTGCCTTCAACAACTCTAAGATGGACCCCAGAAGTCACCTAAACACGAAAACAAACATATTTGATATCATTCTTTACAACTCCCTTTAAACATAACAATTCCTATTAAATGCAATACACTTTAACACAGTACCTTTATAACACCATGACCCCCAACCATAACATTGTCCCAAATAACCCAACAGACAGACTTACTGCCATTTGTAAACGAGCAGTCGTCTGGCAGAAACAATTCGAAATATCAAGATGTCACAATTATTCAAATGAAAGAAAAAAATAAGTTTCTTTTCGTTTGTTACAATTCTCATAATTATAACGATTCCCTTTAAATCCAATACAAACGACACTTTGACACATTTACCTTAAATCATCATTACTGCAACTCTAAGATTGACCCCAGAAGTCACAATTAGCAAAAGGAACGGAAACCAACACATTTTGTTTTTGTTGGGAACAATTCCCTTTGAATGCAATACAACAGACATTTCGGCACATTGCCTTCAACAACTCTAAGATGGACCCCAGAAGTCACCTAAACACAAAAACAAAAATAATTTGATATCGTTCGTCACAACTCCCTTTAAACATAACAATTCCTTTTAAATGCAATACACTTTGACACATTACCTTTATAACACCATGACCCCCAACAATAACATTGTCAAAAATAGTCCAACCGACAGACTTACTGCCATTTTTCCGCGAGCAGTCGTCTGGCAGAAACAATCCGAAATATCAAGATGTCACAATTATTCAAATGAAAGAAAACAAATTATGTTTGTTTTCGTTTGTTACAATTCTCATAATTATAACGATTCCCTTTAAATCCAATACAAACGACACTTTAACACATTTACCATAAATCATCATTACTGCAACTCTAAGATTAACCCCAGAAGTCACAATTAGCAAAACGAACGAAAACCAACATATTTTGTTTTTGTTGGGAACAATTCCCTTTGAATGCAATACAAAAGACACTTCGGCATTACCTTCAACAACTCTAATTCTAAGATTGCCCCTAAGATTGACCCCAGAAGTCACCTTAACACGAAAAAAAACATAATTTGATATCATTCTGTACAACTCTCTCTAAACATAACAATTCCTTTCAAATGCAATACACTTTGACACATTTCCTTTATAACACCATGACCCCCAACAATAACATGGTCCCAAATAGTCCAACCGACAGACTTACAGCCATTTGTCCACGAGCAGTCGTCTGGCAGAAACAATCCTAAATATCAAGATGTCACAATTACTCAAATGAAAGAAAACAAATTATGTTTGTTTTCGTTTGTTACAATTCTCATAATTATAACGATTCCCTTTAAATCCAATACAAACGACACTTTGGCACATTTGCCTTAAATCATCATTACTGCAACTCTGAGATTGACCCCAGAAGTCACAATTAACAAAAGGAACGAAAACCAACACAATTTGTTTTTGTTGGGAGCAATTCCCTTTGAATGCAATACAAACTTTAAACATAACAATTCCTTTTAAATGCAATACACTTTGACACATTACCTTTATAACACCATGACCCCCAACAATAACATTGTCCCAAATAGTCCAACCGATAGACTTACTGCCATTTGTCCACGAGCAGTCGTCTGGCAGAAACAATTCGAAATGTCGCCTCTTTGTCGTTTCTAGGAATCTCCCCCATTTCCGGGGTATCTCGTGCGTTTTCTGGGCAGTCACATTTCCCGGGGAAAACGGGAAAGAACAAAAAAACTGGAGAAATGCACGAGAAAAAACGGAAGCCCTTGAATCGGTCCCCAACCCCGCCCCGAAAGAAATAATTTGGTTATTTATTGAGAGGAGTTAGTATCGAATATTGATTTTTTTTGTGCTAAAGTCGTAGTGTCGAGAATTGATGACGTTTATTATTCTCACCTATACCTATAATATTTATCTTGTTAATTTTGTTTCCTGCCAATTGGCAACACTTTCTTGTTTTACCTGTTTATAGTTTTAACATGTTTTATTTGCTAATAAAAATGCCTTGGTGAAACAGTTGTGTCTGCTCTTAGCCTATTTGAGTTGATGCCTTAGGGAATATTGAACGTTCTTATCTACATTTGAAATTCAATTCGACTTTAACTTAGGTAGAATTTTCAATGGGTGACTTTGAGCAGTCTTTAAATTTGTTTCAGAGTAATAACTTAGAACGAGGTTGGTAATTTGCACCACGTAGCTTAGAATATTGTAAAAAGAATAGGGAATGCAAAAAGCCGTCATTCTTTTGAAATTTTTTTTAAACTTTCAATCCCCTAATATAAAATACAAGGTAGTGAATGGGCGTGATAGTTTTATTCAAATTTAATCATTTGATTAAAGTCCTTATTTTTATTTTTAAATTATGTGTGACACTTAATAAAATAAATTTTGGTTCCTGGAATTTTGAGCTACTGTGGGTTGTAACGGTGATTTCCTATGTGTTATTGTTAAAAAAATTTCCTATGATGTTATGATGAATGATTTCCTATGTGTTATTGTTAAATTGTTGTTTATTATTAATAAAATAAATATTGGTTCCTGGAATTTTGAGCTACTGTGGGTTGTAACGGTGATTTCCTATGTGTTATTAGCTGGTTTGTTTTTCGAAGGGACATTGCTCTAACGATTTGTAAAGCATGTTTTGCAGAGATTTTCACATTCTTTCTCAAAAAATATTTAAAAACTCACTAAAGTTGTCAAAATATTTCACCAAATAAGCAAAATGTGTTCTGCGTTCTGAGATTTTGTTTGACTTCAGATAAAATTATTTTACAAATTATGATTAAATTACCTTAACTTGGATTAAGTGGTAAAACAACAGAAACGTAAGGCCCGGATGGCCGAGTGATTTGGACCATTTTGCTAGAAGTCTGCGCGCTGTAATGGGTGTGAGTTCGATTCCCGAATTCGCCCTGGGTGTCCTTTATTTCTCTGCGACAGTAAAAAAATATTTCTGCGTCTGTCTTACTTGACAAGGGTTTAAAAAACGGGTCTCTGATCAAGCACACAAGCTGGAATATATTTGTAAAAAAAAAAGAAGCGTTACCTAAGACAAGACTAAATGTTAAATAGCTGTCTGAGTCCAATTTTAGCTTTATTTTTTAAATCTATAGGCATCCTTTTCCTTTTCTATCACCAATATAAAAACAACATTTCCTTATTTCTTTCTTATCCTTACAACAACGAACCAATTTCGAGAAAAAAGACCATAGAACAAGAATCATTAGGAATTAACACGGGGATAGTAGACCAAAACAAGTGTAGCCAATGTTATTTGTGTTGTTACTGGGGACGGAATGGGAAGCTCCAGTGTCAATTGATGGGAAACAAAAGAAAAGCTGGTATAGCGAAAGAGAAGAAAGCAAATAAACGTGAGTCATTCAATATAAACTCGTACTAATACTTACGACAACTAGCAGTTTTAGTGGCTTGGCGAAAGCATTCTGTCTCCGCCCAATGCAATTGTATGCGTTGTGTTGCCGAAAGTATTACAACAACCCGGCATTCAATATAAACTTGATATTTTATACTTCATATTTGGTTTTCAATATAAACTTGTACTAATACTTACGACAACTAGTAGTTTTAGTGCCTTGGCGAAAACTTTCAGTCTTTGTGTAATGTAATTGTATGTGTAGTGTTATCTAAAGTATTATAACAACCTGGCATTCAATATAAACTTGATATTTTATACTTTATGTTCTGTTTTCAATATAAACTTGTACTAATACTTACGACAACTAGTAGTTTTAGTGACTTGGCGAAAGCTTTCAGTCTTTGTGTAATGTAATTGTATGTGTAGTGTTATCTAAAGTATTATAACAACCTGGCATTCAATATAAACTTGATATTTTATACTTTATGTTCTGTTTTCAATATAAACTTGTACTAATACTTACGACAACTTGTAGTTTTAGTGCCTTGGCGAAAACTTTCAGTCTTTGTGTAATGTAATTGTATGTGTAGTGTTATCTAAAGTATTATAACAACCTGGCATTCAATATAAACTTGATATTTTATACTTTATGTTCTGTTTTCAATATAAACTTGTACTAATACTTACGACAACTAGTAGTTTTAGTGACTTGGCGAAAGCTTTCAGTCTTTGTGTAATGTAATTGTATGTGTAGTGTTATCTAAAGTATTATAACAACCTGGCATTCAATATAAACTTGATATTTTATACTTTATGTTCTGTTTTCAATATAAACTTGTACTAATACTTACGACAACTAGTAGTTTTAGTGACTTGGCGAAAGTTTTCAGTCTCCGCCCAATGTAATTGTATGTGTATTGTTGTTATTAAAGCATTATAAAAACCCGGCATTCAATAAAAACTTGATATTGTATGCTTCATATTTGGTTTTCAATATAAACTTGTACTAATACTTACGACAACTAGTAGTTTTAGTGACTTGGCGAAAGCTTTCAGTCTTTGTGTAATGTAATTGTATGTGTAGTGTTATCTAAAGTATTATAACAACCTGGCATTCAATATAAACTTGATATTTTATACTTTATGTTCTGTTTTCAATATAAACTTGTACTAATACTTACGACAACTAGTAGTTTTAGTGACTTGGCGAAAGCTTTCAGTCTTTGTGTAATGTAATTGTATGTGTAGTGTTATCTAAAGTATTATAACAACCCGGCATTCAATATAAACTTGATATTTTATACTTTATGTCCTGTTTTCAATATAAACTTGTACTAATACTTACGACAACTAGTAGTTTTAGTGACTTGGCGAAAGTTTTCAGTCTCCGCCCAATGTAATTGTATGTGTATTGTTGTTATTAAAGCATTATAAAAACCCGGCATTCAATAAAAACTTGATATTGTATGCTTCATATTTGGTTTTCAATATAAACTTGTACTAATACTTACGACAACTAGTAGTTTTAGTGACTTGGCGAAAGCTTTCAGTCTCCGCCCAATGCAATTGTATGAGTAGTGTTGCCGAAAGTATTATAACAACCCGGCATTCAATATAAACTCGATATTTTATACTTCATATTTGGTTTTCAATATAAACTTGTACTAATACTTACGACAACTAGTAGTTTTAGTGACTTGGCGAAAGCTTTCTGTTTCCGCCCAATGTAATTGTATATGCGTTGTGTTGCCGAAAGTATTATAACAACCCGGCATTTAATATAAACTTGATATTTTATACTTCATATTTGGTTTTCAATATAAACTTGTACTAATACTTACGATAACTAGTAGTTTTAGTGACTTGGCGAAAGCTTTCAGTCTTTGCCTAATGTTATTGTATGGGTGGTGTTGGTGGGGTATGGGTAGTGTTGCCGAAAGTATTATAACAACCAGCTCAAACAAAATATACCTTTAAGTTAAGGTTGCTTTGGATTATGTACTATGGCCGGTACTAGATGGCCGGTAGTACGCATAATTCTCCGTTACATTAAAACTGCCTCTGTAAAACCTTTTTTTCTACGCATGGACATGCCTGTCCAAGATTTTCCCATTCATAAAATCCGACGACTCAGCCGGGGTTCGAACCAGCGATCTTGAGCTTACGAGGCGGCTACGTTTAACCTTCCACCTACTATGCAGCTAACATCGGTTTATAATAAATACCATTTGCATATTATACATATTTTTGTATGGTAGAAAAAAAAAAACTTTAATTTAAGTAGATTTTAAAACTTCCCTATGTATGTTCTATGTAGTTTATAATATAAAAATAACTTTTATTCCTTTAAAAATAAAATGTTTCTTTTCAACTGCATTTTTCTTGAATGAAATTTAATGGGCTTGTATGCTTTCAATTTAATTTCTTGTTGTTTACTTTTCCAAGTACAAAGCTTTTCAATTGTAATTTATTTCTAAAGCTGTTTTTACCTAAGATTAAGCAAACAGATAAAAAAATGCTTCATTCAAAAGCCTACCATAGAAAGATATTTTGATTTTGAATTTTAAAAAAATCTTCAAGTCAGAAATTGTTTTCCAATTGTGTGATTGTTTGTTTTTCTTTAAGGAAGTCGAGTTAAATTTATTTGATTGGAAAATGAGGCAGTAGCTCTTAGGATAGCTAAAAAATAAAATATTTTTATCCATCAATAGAAAACATCGATTTTACTGTCTTCTAAAGCGGTATTCATCGTGTATATTTAACTGGTGCAGTTTAAATATGGTATGGTATGATACATCTATATTCCTGCTTGTGTGCTTGTTCAGAGAACCGCTTATAAGCTTTCGTCAAGTGGGACAGACACAGAAAGAATTTTCACAGACACAAAGAAATGAATAACACATAGACAAATAACAACATTTATTGACTGTCACAAACATCCATGCCTGACCGGGATTCGAACCCTACCCCAGCAGCTCCAATGGCTAGTACACTAACCATTCAGCCACCGGGGCGGCTGTTTAAATATGCTCGTTATCTAAAGTGATGACGCTTTTGCAGTTTGAGATTTGTGATATCTAAGAAGGTCAACCTTATTACATAAAAACGAGCCACCTCGGTGGCTGAATGGTTAGTGTACTAGCCATTGGAGCTGCTGGGGTCGGGTTCGAATCCCGGTCAGGCATGGATGTTTGTGACAGTCAATAAATGTTGTTATTTGTCTATGTGTTACTCATTTCTTTGTGTCTGTGAAAATTCTTTCTGTGTCTGTCTCACTTAACGAAAGCTTATAAGCGGTTCTCTGAACAAGCACACAAGCTGGAATATATATGTACCATACCATACCGTGAAAACGTGCTTATTACACTGCGATCCAAAAGTTTAGACAACGACGTTTTTTAGCTGTAAAATTTAGATTTGTGAAATTAGAATATCAAAACATCCCTATATATATTAAATACGTATTTTGAAATGCTATAATTGAAACATAATTGCTTGATTTGCTATAACAATTTTTAGTTTCATAAAATAAAATTTGGTATGGTCCCAAAAGTTTAGACACAAATACGAGATTATGCTAATTTGAAGTACAAAATTGCCTAATTTCGCATTTTTATTGTTAAATTATATATTTTTTATGTGATAAATTAAAAAAAAACGATATCCGGTGAACTAAGCAGATTTTATAACGATATTGGTTCAATTTTACACCAAACAGACAATTAAGCCATATTAAATCTTTATTCAAATCCCATTTGCTACAAATTTGCAATTTAACATATCTAAATACAAACCGAATGAATACCAGTCCATCACCTTAAAGTTTTGAAACGAATTCGTGGATTTAGAGACATGCATTGACCGATTTTCTTGATGAAAAGTGCAATCTTTCCCATATAAAATCACAAAATAGCGACATATCATTCTATTTTGCACTATAGTACAAAGCAGAGATAGTCACCTCTTCAAAAACGACAAAAAAAGTAGGAAATTTTAACGCAAGTTTACTCCACACAATTACGAAATTTCCTTCTTCATACTAAAATTTGAAGTTTCTTGAGAAAAACCGGTTTCTTTGAACCGGTTACAATTTAACCGGTCTCTTTAGTGCTATTGAAACGCGTTCGGTTTAACCGAATATTGAAAATATGCTTTTGAAAACACCGGTTTTTCCAATCAAAAACTCTAGCATCAAGGTGGTAGTTTGTAATGGTGTAGAGTGAATTTACTTTGGAATAACCGAATTTTTTTGGCGTTTTTGAAGAGGTGACTATCTCTGCATTGTACTAAAGTGCAAAAAAGAATAATCTGTTGCTATTTTGTGATTTTATATGGGAAATACTGCACTTTTCATCAAGAAAATCGATCAATGAACGTCTATAAGTCTACGAATTCGAGGCAAAACTTTAAGGTGATGGGCTGGTATTCATTCGGTTCGTATTTAGATATGTTAAATTGTAAATTTGAAGCAAATATGATTTGAATAAAGATTTAAAGTGACTATATTGTCTTTTTGGTGTAAAATTGTACTAATATCGTCATTAAATTTGTTTAGTTCACCGGATATCGTATTTCTTTAATTTATCACATAAAAAATATATGATTCATCAATAAAAATGCAAAATTAGGTGATTATGTACTTTAAATTAGCATTATCTCGTATTTGTGTCTAAACTTTTGGGATCGTATACAAAATTTTATTTTATGAAAAAAAAATTGTTATAGCAAATCAAGCTATTATATTTCAATTATAGCATTGCAAAATACTTCTTTAATATATATAGGGATGTTTTGAAATTCTACTATCCCAATTCTAAATTTTACAGCTAAAAAACGTCATTGTCTAAACTTTTGGATCGCAGTGTACGTGCATAATGTATATAAAAATTGACCAAGACGCTGTAATTTAGAATATTGTTCCGGCGCGCTCCTAGCAACAAATCGAGCAGCCAATTGCGATTGAGTGTGCCGGGCCTTCCCCCCCGCGGAGAAAAATTGCTGACTCATTCGGTTGTTCTTTCTCGTCTCGATCGTATACTTGGAAATAAAATGTCTTCGTCCGTATCGTGGAATTTAGAATTATTCTTTCGTCTCAATTATTGAAATTATTGAACCAGCTAAAACTTGATTGAAATGTTATAATAAACACTAGTGGTCCGTTAGAGTCGGATGAAGATTTTCGTGACTTTTCGTTGTGTTTCGACGAATTTGGATTTATATCGTGCATCGTGAATGACATTCGCTTTCGCTTTTCGATTGAAAGGTGGCATTTGAAGTGTTTATGCTATTAAGTTTCGACAATGCCTTCTAATTTGAAGACAATTTCGCGTAAATTTACAGACTTTGAGCTACAACTGAAAGCATTTGAAAGCTTTGTTGACAGTTTTGAAGTAGATAAAAAGGATATACTGGTCATAAAACTTCAGCAGTTCGAAAAACTAATTACAAAATATGACTCGATTAAAGAAGAAATATATTCGAATCTTTCTGATAAAGACTTTGAGCCCTTCGAAGGCAAAATAACTACCTGCAATGTTCTACAAGAGAACCTAGAGGTAAGTTTAAAATCGTTGATATCAAAACATATTAATGCTGACAATAATGGCAAGTTATCAGATAATAATGTTAAATCAAGTGTATGTCCTAGATTGCCAGAATTGTCATTGCCACGTTTTGACGGAGACATCGAAACGTGGTTTAACTTTAAGGAACAGTTTAAAGAAATGATAGATAATTGTGGTTTAAGTTCAAAACAAAAACTTCAATATTTACAATCTTGTTTGATTGGCATTGCTAAAAATGTGCAGACGGTAGATGATACCTATGAATCGTTATTTCTGGCACTAGAACATAGATTTGAAAATCGTAGGCTAATTATTAATAAACATGTTAATGCTTTGTTGGTAAATGATAAAATTCGAAATGATTGTGCCATTGATTTAAGAAAATTAATTGATAAAGTCACCAATCATTTAAGAGCATTAAAGCTTCTTAAAGTGGAGCAAAATTCTTTTTCTGAATTGATGTTGATACAATTGGTTACACAGGTTTTGGATACAGAAACCAAACGCCTTTTTGAAATGACATTAGAAAGAGAAGATAACCCAACGTTTGATAATTTTATTTCGTTTTTGGAAAAACGGTGTATATTTTTGGAAAATTTACCCCAATTGTCAGCAAAACATAAACAAAATTATAAAGAACCCCCACGGCATAAAAATTTTATGTTGAATGCTGAAATAGATGTTGATAAAAATGCAAATTATGTTCTTTATCCCATAACCTGTGGAACTGTGAAACATTTAAAAATATGTCCATTAAGGAAAGATTTAACACTGTTAAGTCATTGAATTTATGTATTAAATGTTTAAAGGCTAATCATAGGGTAGCACAGTGCAAATCTAAGCACTCCTGTCATTGCAAAAAGAACCATAATGAATTGCTTCACTTTAATAAAGAAATTTATCAGGTAACGCAATCTTCAGAGCCATCCCAACCAGACAATTGGCACGAGGCCGCAAATTTTGAACCTGTTCGTTTTGGACATTCTAGTTATTCCAATAATCAAAACAATACAGCTGTAAATGTCTTCGGTCGGCCAGACTCACAAAATAGTGTGGTTCAAGGTCAGGCGCAGGGAAATTCGGGAGTAAACATGAATATTTCAGCATTACAAAAATGTGGTGATAATAAGGACATAATTTTGTCCACTTGTATTATTTATGTCGAAAATTCTGTTGGAGAAAAAATTCCTTTACGTTGTATTGCAGACAGTGGATCGCAGGTAGCGTTGCTAAAAGCAAGCACTGCTGATTGTTTGAATTTACAAAAAACTAAAACAAATATGAGTGTCTCTGGTTTGGGTGGTTCTAATGTGATCATAAAATCAAGAGTTAAAGGAGTAATCTCAAATAGCTCTGGTTCATATAAACGGCAGGTAGAATTTCATATTGTTCCAAAAATTACAAATTTGATGCCAGCAAATTCCTTTGATATTTCTCATATTGTATTTCCTAAAGGTGTACAACTTGCTGATCCTACTTTTAATGTTGGTAATTCTATTGATGCCTTATTGTCAGCGGATATATTCTTTGATATTTTAAAAGATGGTAAATACAAATTAGATAACGATAATTTGATTTTGCAAAATAGTGAATTTGGTTACTTAATAAGTGGTAATACCTCTGGTTCCTCAAGTGGTTCATTGTATTGTGGTTTCATCACAAACGATTTCGAAAATTTGAATACTACTTTAAAATCGTTTTGGGAGGTGGAAGAAATCGCTCCTACAAAATTTGTTAGTGAGGAGCTTAAGAAATGTGATGAACATTTTTTGAAAACTACCACTAGGGACTCCAAGGGACGTTTTAGTGTCGATATGCCAACCAAAGACAAGATTGAACTCGGTCACTCAAAAAATGCTGCCTTGCGAAGATTAGCATTGCTGGAAAAGCGATTTGCAAGGGAGCCTGAGCTGAAAGATAAATACGTTGCATTCATGAAGGAATATAGAGAACTTGGCCACATGGAGCGAGCGGGGAGTGATGAAGCAAGGCTGCATTATTACATCCCTCATCACCCCGTGTGTCGCCTCGACTCTAAAAGTACAAAGCTGCGTGTCGTTTTTGATGCCTCATGTAAAAGTAGCAGCGGCAACACGTTAAATGACATCTTGTTAAAAGGCGGGACAGTCCAACCTGATCTATTTGACATAATAATCAGATTTCGTAAAAATGTTTATGCCTTCACAAGTGACATTGAGAAGATGTTTCGCCAAGTAAACATCAATGAACATCAACAAGACCTCCTCAGAATTTTGTGGAGAGGGTCACCAAAGGAAGATGTCGTTTCGTATCGTTTGAAGACTGTGACCTATGGGACAAAGCCAGCACCATATTTAGCCACAAGATGTCTCTTGCAGTTATCTAACGAAAACAAGGACAAGTACCCACTTGCCGCTCCTGTCATTCAGAATAGTACTTACATGGATGACATTTTGGGAGGAGCCGATGACCTTTTCGAAGCCAAAGAGATTCAGCGCCAGCTAATTTCCTTGATGAATGAGGGTTGCTTTCATCTTTACAAATGGAGTTCTAACAGTGAGGAATTGCTGAACAATGTGCCCTCTGAGAACAAAGAGTTCATCTTTAATGAAAAAGATGAACTAGTAAAGACCTTGGGACTTTCATGGAGACCTAGAGATGACACCTTTATATATCAGACATGCCTACACGAGGTTCCCGAGACCATCACCAAACGAACTGTGTTGTCTTTCATCTCGAAATTGTTCGACCCCTTGGGCCTTCTTCAGCCTATAATAATCAAGGCCAAAATGATGATCCAAAGACTGTGGCTATTGAAGCTTGACTGGGATCATAGCTTACCTGCTCAGGAGATTCAGAAATTTCAGATATACGTAGCAGAGCTTCAACAATTGGAAGATTTGAAAGTGCCGCGTTGCATCTTACTGAAATGTTCTATTGCCGTACAGCTCATTGGGTTCGCAGATGCATCGAGCCAAGCATATGGAGCATGCTTATACGTGAAATCTGAAAGCTCTACTGAAACGCAGATCCGATTACTTTGCAGCAAGACTCGAGTGGCTCCACTTAAGACTTTGTCCATCTGTCGTCTTGAACTCTTAGTTGCAACTTTATTGTCGAAATTGGCTTCAAAGATTGTCCAACTCATCGACCTGAAATTTGACCAAGTCCATCTCTTTTCAGACTCCAAGGTTGTCCTGGACTGGATTCAAACACAGCCGTACCTTCTAAAAGTCTTTGTGGCAAATCGCGTGTCCCTGATTCAGGAATTGACCCAGAACTTCCTTTGGCATCACGTGAAGACCAAAGAAAACCCAGCCGATTTGATTTCGCGAGGTGCAACCAAACTTCAATTACAAGAAGAACTTTGGTGGTCAGGCCCTTCCTTTTTAAAGGAGAAACATCTGGACTCGAACTTTGTCGGTTCATCAAATAAGGACACTGAGTTTCTTCAAGAACTGAAATGCCCTGACAATTTCTTGGACACTAACGTTCATACTTTCGTTACAAATACACACACTGAAACACCATTTATTGATAATTGTTTAAACTTGACCAATAGTTTTACTAAGCTTATTAGAATTGTTAGTTTTATTTTCAGGTTTTTTCATAATTGCAAATATCCGGATACCAAATTTACAGGTGTTGTAACGACGCAAGAGCTTGAACGAGCAAGGGATTCTCTGATAAAGTTTGTACAAAAACATTGCTTTGGGGAAGAAATCAAGTGTTTAAAAAAGGGGCAAATAATCCCAAATACAAGTAAGTTGAAAACTTTAAATGTTTTCTTAGATGGAAATTGTATGTTAAGAGTTGGGGGGAGATTAGAGCATTCTTCCCTTCCTTTCGATTCTAAGTTCCCTATTGTGTTGCCACATGCCCATAAACTTTCGAAATTAATAATGTTGCATTATCATCTTAAACACTTACATGTGGGCCCACAGACACTTTTGTCTATTATTCGACAAAAATTTTGGATTTTAAATGGTAGATCTCTTGCTCGCAAAATTACTCATGAATGTATCACTTGTTATAAAGTTAAACCTAAGTTATCTGAGCAGTTAATGGGCTCATTACCTAGTATACGAGTTAACCAAGAGTTTTTGTTCAATTGCACTGGTATTGATTTTTTGGGACCTTTTTATATAAAATATAAAGGTCAACGTAAAGGTGTGTTTCATAAAATATACGTAACCATATTTGTTTGTCTTGTTACCCGAGCCACCCATTTCGAGATTATTACTGATTTGACCACTAGTGCTTTCATAGCCACTTTAAAAAGGTTCTTTGCTCGGCGAGGGTTTAGTAAAACACTCTTTACAGATAATGCAAAAACATTTGTTGGTGCTCAAAGAGAGCTTAGAAAATTGTATGAAATGGTATCTAATACTAATGAAGAAGTAGCATCGTATTATGCATCAGAAAGTATTGATTGGAAGTTTTCTCCACCTAGAGCTCCTAACTTTGGTGGGCTCTGGGAAGCAGGAGTCAAATCGTTCAAATACCATTTTAAACGAGTTGTTGGAGATGCAAAACTAACATTTGAGGAATTTACTACTGTCATGAACCAGGTAGAGGCAATCTTGAATTCTCGTCCTATATGCCCAATGTCTAGCGATCCTGATGATTGTGTAGCTCTCACACCTGGACATTTCATTATAGGTAGACCTTTAAATGCTATTACTGAACCTTGTTTGATTGATTTAAAGGAAAATAGATTGGATAAATGGCAAAGATTAACTAAAATGGTACAATTAATATGGGCTAAATGGCACAGAGATTATTTGACAACTCTGCAGCAGCGCAGTAAATGGTTTCGTAAGAAAACAAATGTAAAGGTTGGAACCTTAGTTTTGATCAAAGAAGATAATCTGGCAGTATGTAAATGGGCTTTAGGCAGAATTGTTGAAGTGCTCCCTGGTTCTGATGGTCTAGTTAGAGTTGTAAAGGTCAAAGTTAAAGGTAACATATTAAAAAGATCAATAACTAATATTGCTGTTCTTCCTATTGATTGTTAATACATCATATGTATCATTTAATCTCATTTCTGTTGAAACTTGTAATGTTTTTCTGTACTTTAGAATACTAGTACGAGAATTTTTTGAATTTTTGTATTGTAAATTGGTATTATATTGTTGTAACAGTCCTCTTAAATATTTGTTGAAATTTGTATTTCAACGTGGGGCGGGATGTTCCGGCGCGCTCCTAGCAACAAATCGAGCAGCCAATTGCGATTGAGTGTGCCGGGCCTTCCCCCCCGCGGAGAAAAATTGCTGACTCATTCGGTTGTTCTTTCTCGTCTCGATCGTATACTTGGAAATAAAATGTCTTCGTCCGTATCGTGGAATTTAGAATTATTCTTTCGTCTCAATTATTGAAATTATTGAACCAGCTAAAACTTGATTGAAATGTTATAATAAACAAATATAAAAGTGAATTTTTTGAAATTAAAACAAAATGTTTACGCTAAAAAATTTAAAAAAAAACCATAGTACTTTTTTCAGGCTTCGTTTTGCCTTTATCAATTATAAATTACATTTAAGAGTAAATAAAATTTTAATTAAGAACGTGTTTGGACAACTTCTAATCACGCATATTACATTTCAATGATTTTTCAAATTAAATTTGAGCCTTAAGGAAATGTCTAACAATTCTAATTAAATATTTTGCAAACACAAAAAAGTCCTCAAAAAAATTGCTTTTTAAATAAATTAAATGCATTTCTTACTGGGAAATACAAGTTAAAAAAGAATAAAATCACAGTTTTCTTCTTTATTAGTGAAAACATATTAAAATAAATTTTTTTCGTCTTCATTGAAATACCAAAAGTATACAGTGAAAAAAGTCCAATTATAAATTTAATTATATTTTTTGCCGTAGGGTATACACAGACAGTTCTTGTTAAATATCAAGAGAAAATAAATATTTTGGCCCCCATATGAGTGAAAGGAAAATCGTTCAACGAAAAAACACATATTTATTTTCCAAAATACCTAGTTTTTATACCTTGTGAAGAAATACAAAATTTTCAATATCTAGTGTGATGCGAAGAAAAAAAATATGGTCGTAAATATAAAGTTAAAAGAAATTGGAATCGGCGAAAAAAAACTTATTTACTTTGTCGTCCCTAGTTCTCAGCTTCACTGCGCTTATTGTCCATACGTAGAAAAACTGGTTTTACAGAACCAACTTCGATATAAGGGATATGCATATATGCTCTAATAGTTTATCACCGTTTATTTAGGACCCCGAGGGCCGAGTGGTTTGGACCATCACGCCACCAGTCTGCTCGACGTAATGGGTGCGGGTTCGATTCACGCTTTCGATCTGAGTGTACTTAATTACTCTGTGACAGTAAAAAGTATTTCTGTGTCTGTCTCACTTGATGAAGACTTGTATAAGCGCGTCTGTGATAAAGCACACAAGCCGAAATATATATGAACCTACCCTAACCCTTTACTTTATATAGAAATACGAACCTTTCAATATGTAGTGTGATGTGAATTAAAGAAAATATCAAGGTCGTAAATATAAAGTTAAAAGAAATTGGAATCGACGAAAAAACCTTATTTACTTTGTCGTCCCTAGTTCTCAGCTTCACTGCGCTTATTGTCCATGCGTAGAAAAACTGGTTTTACAGAACCTACTTCAATATAAGGGATATGCATATATGGTCTAATAGTTTATTACTTTTTATTTATAATGAAATGTTTTCTTATGTTGAATGTCAGATATTTTTAACTTAATGTAAGTTTGTATCCAAATATATTGTTGTCCAAATTTTATATATAAAAATGTATGCACAATTTTATTCGGAATGTTAGGCATTTAAAACATGAAGACAAATTTTTAAGTAAAAATTATATAATTGAGATTAAGAAACTTTTTAATAATTTTATAAATTCAATGCACAAAACAAAAACGCATTTTCTTAAATTAATTTTATGTTCAAGATATCGTTTTAGAAAATCATGAATACGTATTTTATTTTTACATAAATCATAATATACACTGTTAAAAAAACCTGTTGTTTTTACAGTTAATAACTGCCAACTTTGACGCCAGTTAATAACTGTTTTTTACAATAGAAACTGTATTTTTTTCACAGGAAAAATGTAATTTTCTTCACAGGAAAACTGTAATTTTAACAGAGAGAAACTGTTAAGTTAGCAGGAGAAAACTGTTAATTTAACAGTTTTTCCCTGCTAAAATAAAATACCCAATACTAGCCCGCACGATTGAGTAATTATTTCATCGCAGACGGTTAAGTATTAGGTTCGCACGCTAGTGGTTCCTGGAAGATGTATGGACCGGGCCCGGCTTTGAGCCAGGAACCTCTTCTGTGCGAGCCTAATACCGAACCGTCTGCGTCAAAGTAATTACTCGGTCGCTAGGGCTAGTATTGGGTATTTGCGCTTAACGATGATCTCAATCCCGTGACTCTTTGCACGTCTAATTCAACAGTTTTCCCCTGCTAAAATAACAGTTTCTTCCTATAAAAATTAAAGTTTTTCTGAAAAAAATTACAGATTTCCTGTAAAAAATTACCTTTTGAAACTGTAAAAAAACAGTTTTTTACAGTGTACTCTAAGCATTTTGTAGGAATAATTTTTACTTCACAGGCTATCAAGAATCATTTTTTACATCCCTTAAATTTTTATCAAACTGCTTCAATACATAAAAAGGAAAAACGAACTATGAATACTTGATATATTAATTATACAATTAGTATACTATTACATTGAATCAGGGATATATACGATAAAAAGTTGAAATGGTGAGGAATGACGCTTTTATTGTCTTAGAAAAAATTTAGCATATTGCTTGGATTCAGTTAATCAAGAAAAATCTTAAATCTAATAAATTTTACCCGGTTGTATTCCGAATAATATTTAAAAAGAAGGAAAAAATAAATGGCTTCGACCAAATTCTGAAAAGCTATTTTAAAAAATTCTATTAAGTAGTTTATCTGTTACACTCTTGGTTGCTTCTGTAAACTATATATGTTTGATTTGTAAGAAAGATTACCGAACAAAAAATTTCATTTCTAAAAACAATTATAATATAATTCTAAATTAATAATAATTATAAACAGTAGAATTGATTCCAACTACATAACTAGTATGTACAATGAATATCTTTATTCCTATTAGATTTACATGCAATCATCGTGTATTTTCTCATAGCTCCTCCCATTATAACTATATTCAAAATGTCTGTTTGTATAAGTTTTATAAAAACTTACAATAACTATTTTCACGACCTAATATTTTTTATATGGCTTTTATCAAAGATCTAACTGTTTCCCACTTCTATCTGTGTAATGTGTTTGTCTGTTTTTAAAATCAATTATTTCGAGTTTGTTTTATTTTCTAATTGCTAAATATACATTGCAATGAGATTTTTTTATCTGTAATGTGCATTTAAAACTGAATAAATAAATAAATAAATAAATAAATAAATAACTATATTTAAACTATAGTCGACACTTAAATTTCCCTAACACATGCACAATATACAAAAATAACATTCGATTGAGCTTACAAAATATTTGAAATTAATAAATTAGAATTTCAGTCCAATCTTTTACGCCCTCAAACCCTTAAACACGATTCACACACTAAATCAAAATCAACAAGTGAACAGCGACAAATCAATATATTTACGAAACACTATCCCAGCTTCATTTAGAATCTCTCCATGATATATCGATAAAAGTAAATTAATTAATGTAAAATCATCTTTAAAATATGTATGGATATTTTAAAAAATATATAAACATTTCCATGACTGATTAGCTTTTTCAACAAAACACATATTTTTATCATTATAATTTCTGTAATTTATTAATTTTTTATTAAAATAACTGTTGAGCAATTTAGAACCTATCTTAAATCTAATTAATAACAATATTAATCTTATTAATAAATTTCTAATAATAAATATATATGTTTTTAAGTATTGGCTACGATGTTTTAATTTAAATCTCACTCAGTAAAACAATACATGTCAGTCCTTTTACTAATCCCTTTTAAGTTTAAAAATAAACATTCTACCTGATTCACCTCCCAATGCAACATTAAAAAATATTCCTTTACAAATTAAACACCGACTTAAATCTAGTCCACAATCATTTTTCATCAAATTTTTTTTTATCAGTATTAATAAAAGCATGGAAATAAAAAAATGTTGTCAAATAAAGTCCATGTATCAGAAGTTTAAATAAAAACATTGTATCGCAATCACTTTCAATCCAACTAAAAAAAAAAGGTAATAACCTCTCACAAACTTAACAACGATTCAAATACAATCCATAATCCTTTATCAAAAAAATATCAATCTGTAACGCAAAAAAATACCAATCTGTAACACAAAAAAAATATCAATCTTTAACACAAAAAAAAATCTCAACACTAACCAAAAAACATCGAAACAAAACCACATTTACAAACAAAACCCAAATCCCACTTACCTCAAAAATCCAACTTTTAAAAACTCCCAAACGGCACTAACTCACACAACACAGTCCACAGTCTTTCCCACTAGCCTCTCCGGCGTGTCAAGGAATTTAGCCTCGGCGTGCTACGCGGACGTACAGAGCACGGGATTTTATGTCCGTCTGGGATCGCTTCCCGTCACTTTCTCAGAGAACATTTCAGAGGGGCCTGGAAGGTGGGTCTGTCTAGCGCGTGCGCGGGGAACGTGAGGTGTGCTCTGGGAGTTCTTTTTTTCTTTGCACCCACACCCTTGAGGTTTCGATTCGACATTACTTTGATTTGAAGATTTTTTATTTATATTACCTGATATGAAATGTAAGATAATGAAGGTATTGAAATGTGGTTGAAAATCAAACAAGTAGATTTGTTACAGAATATGTCACTTAAACTGCTTCCACACAATATTTATGCCCACAGGAAGCACACCATTTATACCCCTCAGAAAGAAATTCGCATAAAATGGACTTCTAAGTCAAATTTTTAAACGATAAAATTAACTATTTTCATTAATATATTTCGCAAATTAAAAATTACTCATTATCGTTTGCTGAATTTTTGGAATTCGTAGAATAATGATGCAATTTTTTAATCCAATATATATATTTCGCCACAATTTAATTAACAGTTTGAAAATATAAAATTAGTAAAATTGATGCTTTAAAAAAAGAGCAAAACTTTGCATATTTTTTATGCAAAATTAGAATTCTGAATACATCTTTTTTCATACATATATAATGAACCATCAAAAGAACTCTACTGTGATATTACAACAATCCACACACACACAAACCGAATTAATCACATAAATAAGTATTCTTTTTAAAGGCTTATAAGCGGTTCTCTGAACAAGCACACACGCTGGAATATATATGTACCATACCAAACAACTGGTTTTCTCTTAGAGCCACTAAATATCTATAGACTCTACTCTCGTAGAGATGGCAGCTTTGGCGTTTCTCAAGCCGCATCATTCATCAAAATAATTATTATGTTGATTGTTATTTTTAAGTGGGCTTATAGGGCTTTGAACTGTCTCTAATTGGGATAGGCAGTGAAAAGAAGAATTGGTCAGCTTTTCTAAATAACTGGCTTTTTTACGTTCATAAAATAAGCTGCCAAAGAAAATTTCATTCAAAACTCGTACCATAAAAAATACCATAAATAATAAAAATATGCTTATTGTAAGTAAATGTTTTACGAAATAAGAAAGTTTTTATCTTTTTAGCGAAAAATGATTTGTGTATATATATGATTTGTTGGCATTTATTGCAATTTTTTTTTAATTTTAACATTTGATAAACGATAAATTTGACATTTTTATTAAAATAGTTTTTAAAGAAATGGTTTTCAAGAGGGAAAAACTACAAAAAAATGTTTAAAAAGCTTTGTTTGAACAGATGATACCTTAAGACCAATTTCTTCTCCGCCGTAGGTACTTGTTTACTGGATATTCTACGTTTAATATTTAAAGCATATTTCAAAATTGAAAAAATTGCACAAAAAGTAAGCTTTTGTAGCAGTAACTGTTACTTAGAACTGCTTCCATTTATTTAATTTAGAATGAAAATCACCAAACCAGACCTTTGGTTATTCCTACCTTGAACGCCAAAAATAACGCCATATCAACATACAAACAAAAAATCATCTCTAAAATCTAATAATTTTGACGTCATTTCAAACTGATTTATATCCCAAAAATAATTTTTTCTTTAAACTTTTTGATTAAAAGAAATAAATTTTCTTCGTGTGATTGATGTGAGTGGCAATGGTAAGTTAATTCTAATAAAAATGGCCTTCTTATACTTTTTAAATGAGCATTAAATTGTTAAGGTTTTTTTTTAATAATTGAAATACTTCTAATTTCTTTTTTAAATTTTCAATGCCTTCGAATTTCAATGAAGTGAATTTTTGACGCATCACATTTGGCTATATAATTTGTGGCTTGAGGTATCCAAATGGATGACAGCCAGGCGGACGGACTGAACGATTATAATACCTTTCACTTATTACGTAATCAACATAATGTGGAAGTTAAAATGAAATTGATTTTTAACAAAGGAAGGCCTCCTCTAAATTCCAAAAAAAAAATCTTAGTACTATCAGGATTTTATTTACTTGTGCATCCAACTAAAATTTTCCATGGCCGAGTTGTTTGGACCATAACGATAGAAATCTGCTGGCTGTAACGGGTTCGGGTTCCCGCCTTCGACCTGGGTGTATATTTCTATATCTGTTAACAGTAAAAATTCTTTCGTGCATGTCTTACTTGACGGAAGGCTTTACAAGTGGATCTCTGATAAAGCACACAAGCCGGAATATATATATGTACCTACCCTACCCCCCAACCTTTTCCTATTTATATCAGCAAGACACAAAGGACATTTTTAGTTACATTTTCTGTTTCTGTCTTATTTATAAACTTTCTTAATTATAAAAAATCAATTATAATAATTAGCTTCATTTAAGAGCACAAAAATATTTCTACTCGATTTCACACAACATTTAAATTAATGAATTTTTTCGACATTTTAACTAATACTGCACTTTAACTATCCAGTTTATTTCTAGGTAGGAAAGCCTTAGATTTCGTTTTGTTTGAGGAAACGTGCTTTTATTTGAAACGTGCTCTTTCACTGAAAATGTTATTCCGCTTCGGGCACGGAATTTCAGGTTACCGATCATTCACAATGTTATCGATATAGTTTACGGTCAACTTCACAAAATCTCTTTCAAAAGCGGGTTTTGGTTTTTGACACACAATTGAAGGGCTTCGTGGAAGAACGTGCTAAGTACAAAAATAGGAAAACTAGAAAATGAGCTTTAAAATTTTTAGTTAAAAATATTAAACCTTAAAAATGTACTGAACTTAAATTATTTGAAATAGAGGAAACGTGTTGATTGGTTGGTTGGTAAGTAGACATACATATTCAGGTTTGCGTGCTTTTTCAGAGATCCGCCTATACAGTGGTGGAAATTGATTTATGAACTGGCAGTTTTTTAACAGTATTTCTTTATTAAATGCGTTTTTATCGATTTAAATTTCATACACTATACAGGCTTTGTATTATAAATTATACCCGTAAAGAAAATTTTATATAATTTCGTAAACAATTTATTTTGTTGATATTTTAGTTTTAGCATAGGGAAATTGATTTATGAACTTTTACATTCAATCTCCATTAATAATTATTAAAACTATTTTTTTTTCGCTATTTCTTCCTTGATTTGTATTTTCATAGACAACACGAAACTTTGGGTCAAGTTTTGGTCAAGCAATTTCCAGTTTTTAATGATTAAGTCACACTCCATCGACACCATACTCCATTTGAGTAAATTATTCATACCAATTGATCTCAGACATTATTCTTTTTGTTTAAGTCATGGCTATTGACAGGATGATCTAAATGAACAACATTTTGTACATTAAATCATTCTTCCATTTCGTTTTAAATGTGGATACTTGCATTATCGTGCATAAAAATAGAAGCAAAAGTATAGTTTTGCCACGCAAAAAGGAATCAAAGAATTTTTTTAGAACTAATCTGCAATAAAGCGATGTTTTTCAGCCCTTCAGAAACAAAACCTTGTGTCTTCAATCATAAGATATCGTTGCCCAAACCATCAAACTTCCACCACTAACATTTCTGCCGAAGACAGATCTTGGTTATTTTCGAAGATCCTTTCAATAACAGTTTAAACCATCACGTCCATCCAAATTGAACTTTTTTTCATCAGCAAATTTCACTTTTTTTCCCATTTCTCTCAATGCACCCCCACCCAATCCATTTTCATGTAGTTAGGGCCATATTTTAATAACCTGTTCTTATAGTGAAGAGTCAGCTTTGGAGCAGCCTTCAGTTTGGAACATTTCAAGTTCGACGACGATATCAATATTTGTCCTACTCTTCTGGGAGTTACAGGAAGTGATAGTTCATAACAAATTCGTCCTGTAATGCACAAATGCTGCCACAAATGATAACTTTTTGGGATGCAAGTCCAATAATCTTGCTTTTGTGCCTCGTCCCACGAGGGTTACACCTTTTTTATTGATGGTTTTTGCCGTAGTCAGAATGATTCTTCAAATATTTATGAATTATATTTATTGATCTTTTAATTAATATGCTGATTTCTCTTACAGATTTGTTACAATATTATATAAGGGTCATTTTTTACCTTTTTGGCTTCAGGCAGTCCCGCAAGCTTTCTTATTTAGTAAAATGGGAATAAAACAGATAAATTTCAACAAAGTTGGCCTTAATCTTATTTATAAGCATTGATAGTAAGCTCCCCTGAAGTTCAAATGAAGAACTAGTTAAAATATTTGGTACCTGGGTTTAAAATAAATACGAGTTCATAAATCAATTTCCACCATTTGACATGCTTAAAAACTAAAAATAGCTATATTTTTATTTATTATCATTTTTTGAAAAAAATCATGTGTGAAAATCCTTTATTATACTCTGAATATACAACACACAAAATTCAAATTGTGAGCACTTAATACAAAGCGATATCTGGTGAAAAGAGTGTTAGTTCATAAATCAATTTCCACCACTGTAAACCGTCGTCAAGAAAGACAGACGCAACACACACAGACATAAGTGACAGATGCTGCCATCCAACACTACCTCCTCAATTTAGACATTCCCCTGAAGGGGAGGTACCTTCCGATTAAGCGGTTCTCTGAACAAGCACATAAGCTGGAATATATATGTACCTACCCTTCCATACCTTCCGATTCCGAGAACGAGGCCGCAACCACTAGGCTACCCATGGCCCCGGAAACTTGTCAAAGTTTCCGGAGCCAAACTTTCGTCAAAGAAGTTAGTCATGTGTTATTTGCCACAAAAATTGCAATTTTTTAAAATGTCACTTAGGACGTTCTTCAACTAAGCTTTTGTTTAATTTTCTGTGGTATTGTCTCAATTTTTGTTTCTCTTGGAATTATATTTGTTTTTAACAATGAAATATTTACATATTGAAATTTACATTTTGTACAAAGTTTTCTTTCAGTTGAACTAAATGAATGTCTGTTCGTGAATTGCTGTCCCACAATTTTGATTAAGTTCTCCGCGTATGACAAGATATCATCTGAAAAATTGTCAACAACATAGACGTCTTGGTAATGCTTTTCCTACTTGAAGTTCAATCGTGTAAAAAAATAGATAAAGTTTAATAAATCTTAGAAACTAAAACAAATTGCACAAAAAGAACTCTAAACTAGCCAGAGCAGACGACAAAAATCGCTCAATCATAGAGTGAAACCTATACAACCAATGAAATCGCAGACATTTCAAAAATGAATACACAAGAGTTACATCATCTGAAACAACCTCATTATGATGCACTCTTACTTAAATCTCATGTTAGAGAGGTTTACATTGTATCTAAAAGATTTTGGGCCATTAAAAAGACAGCTTTGATGGAAACGATTTTAAAAATGTGTTTTCTTTTGCAAAAGGATCTAAGTCTTTAAGAAAACATTTCAGCCAGAATTTAGATAACCTTCGTCTAAAGGTTACATCATTGTTTTGAAATCTACTTAGGCATGAATACAAGAGCTTTCAACTAAAACATTTTATTCAATGACAAAAATCTCTAATGGTCCAATATTAAAACTCTTGCTAAAAGATCTCAATCGCACAGTTTAGTGGAAGAACGTGCTAAGTGACAAAAAGGTGAAAACGAGAAAACGAGATTTAAAGTCTTTCATTTGCACTCAGGTCTGTTAAAAGCTGTACTAGCAAACCGTTAAAAAAACTTAACATAAAGTATATAAAAAAGTTGAAACTTGTTATCGTTAAAAAAGTTAGTGATGAGTTCAGTGACATAAAAATATCAATTTTTTCAGAAATGTCACTTAGCTCTTTCTCCCACTCAACTCTTCAATTACCTTTGAGCACTTACATTTGCAATTCGTTGAAATTTGATCTTTAAAATGAGTACCATGCATTAGAATAAATACGTTTTGATTTGAAAGAGATTGAAAACTAATATTAAATTAGTTTTCTCAAGCCATTTAGCGCAAATATATTTTCCTTTTCGAGATATAGTGTTCAGCTTAAGTTGAGTAGGTAATCAAATTCAATTTCACTTTCCATTAAATATAATACTATGTCTTTTTTTAACTAATAACTTAGTGAATTTATATTAGACGAATTCATTTAGTTTGATTGCATCTGTAGTTTAATAAAATGGATCAAATTGAAATTTTATTATTTTTTTAATCATTCAATAATATAAGATAATAGTTTTGGGGATTTTCTATGCAAGAATTAAATATATATATATATATATATTGTAAAAAAATCATTTTCTATATGAACAGTAAAATATTTTTATTGTTAAACACTTCAAATGCCCTAAAACGATTCAGCAGCCATATGCATAGACTTACGTTGTATGAATAAATAACTACACAATACATTTTTTCTTTCTATTTAATGTACGTGAACAATTGTTAAAATTTATTGTTATCTTTAATGCAAAATAAAAACTTATAGTTTACTTTAATTTATCAGAAAAAAATCGACTATAATTCTAACCTTTATTCAGTGCATAAAAATACACTTTTGTTAAAATATTCTGTATTTAATTATGAAAAAGCTTTCGTTAAAATGTCAATAATAAGAGATTTAAATATTACCTTTAAACTTAACTTTTAAAAAAGAATATTTCAATAGAAAATAACAGAACTAATTAGCTGTCATCAGGAACGGTAAAATTATAATTTAGTTTCTTTAAACTTTTCTCCAATAAAAATAGAATTTTTATATCTATGTATTTTCAAGTTTTTAACAGCCAGTTTGGCTTTATGATACATATTAGACATACTTTTTATTTGAATAATAATCTTTGACCAATTTGAACGGATTCGATTTATTTATACTGTAGTAATTGTATATTGTTCATTTCTGTCTTTATTAATGAGATTCAGAGTTCTTGATTGCATTTTATTTACTTCGGGAAGACTTAAATTTATTTATTATTTACTAAAATGACCACTTTTTTAGAGATACATCTTTTAAAGTAAACACACACCAAAAGTTACATTAAGATGAAAAGTTCAATCTATACAAATGGTTTAATCCCAACATTACAAAAGAAGACATATGGCAGACATGGACTCCTAAAAAATTATCTACCCAAAAGCAGAGTAGTAAAATTTAAACCCAAATCCAACACAAAATAGTATATTTCCTTATTTAGATAGTCAGTAATCCCAGATGCGAATATTTATGGTCGCATTCGTTTAAACTGTCATAGCAAAAGTGGGTCAAGTCAGCAGAAAGATTTCCTTACAACCTTTTTACTTCCCTAAAATGCTTGAAAAAAAGAAGTAGAAGGTAAGTTTCCAATTGATTTAGTATCTTGGTAGATCTAAGATTCATTTTTACTGCTGTAAAGATGTATATGGTTAGTCCATGTATCTCTATATTTCCAGCTTCTTTCAAAGGTCACATGCAGTTAAGACATCCGTTTCCCATTGCACTGCCTTCACTTTAACAACTATGTTAAATTATATGCTGTTGAGGGTACTTCAAAGAAACAGTGGCTATAAATCTGTATTGCTTTACGAAATGGTTTCAAAAGCAAGAGAGAGACGCAATTGCTATAATTCTAATACATTTCAGATATCCTGTTTACTGTCTTTTTTCAAAGACCTGAATGTAAAATACCAAGCATCGAATAGTAATGATAAAATGGTTGGGTAAAGCATGGCAGACTCAACTTTTAAGGCCAGAGAAGCTCACTGTGACGTCACACTGTCTGTCTGGTCCGACTTGCCGGTTGTTTCGAAGGAGAGGAACAAAACCTGTTCGGTACCTGAAAAGTATTATCGTTCTTGCGCGAATAGGTTTCACAATTTTTCATCACAAAACGTAATAATCCAAACCCAATCTACAGAAGAGCTTTTGTGGCTATAAAGTTGGGTTAGCAATGGATGAGTCCTAAAAGAATTTCTGCGTTTGGTGATAAATATACTATTTATCGTAGCTTATGAATCATTGGCATTAGAACTCTATTACGATAAACTGGATTCAATCGATATTGACTCATACTAATGGCGATCCCTTATCATCCCCGTCCAAAGCAGATTTATAGCCAACAAGGCAAATAGATATTCACCATGCGTTCACCAAATTAATGACCTTTTGAGAACACAAGTCACCACTTAACAACTCTGCCTGCGTCAGAAGAGTCAATACCTGCGACTTTAGATAGGTGAGAAATAAAAAGTTGAATTGGCGAAAAAAGGTTCGTCGTGAGGTTTATCGTGAAAAAAAAGGGTTTATCGTGATTTGTCTACCTTTTGCCATAATTTTTGGCACGATTTCAAGTTAAAAAACTTTAAACAAAGTTATTATCTGTTCCACATCGCTATAAATTCTTATTACTTTTTAATTTAATAGGAACATCAACTTTTACAAAAATAACCAAAACTATAATATCCTTTCAAAGAGTCGGACGCAATCGTTAGGATGCTAGCCTTTGGTGCTGCTTGGGTCGGGTTCGCATTCCGGTTAGGCATGGGGGTGAGTGACCGTCAATAAATGTTGTTATTTGTCAATGTGTTCGTGTTGTAATTTCTTTGTGTGTATCTTGTGCTTGTAAAAACTCTTTCGGTGCCCGTCCCACTTGACGAAAGCTTATAAGCGGTTCTCTGAACAAGCACACAAGCTCAAATGTATATGTACCTACCATAACAAACCATACTATAGTCTTGTGCATAAAATGCATCTAAAAGTAATACTAAATTCACGGGACTTAGGGAAGGGGTTACATAGTCATGTTTGTCCCCAGTTAGGTTTCCCGAAGCTCAGTTTACATTATCGGATGTCGTTGATTTCTTCAGACTTTCGTAAGAGCATTGAGAATGCAAGTGTAAATAAAGGTTTATTGGAATATCTCCATGATACTTAGTTCGTAGAAAAGTAGATACAGCAATTTGGTAGAACGCAGTTACAAATTTATGGATCTATATTACTTTTGCTCAAAAATATGATGCAAAAATTTATCGGAAACAGGAAGATTGTAAGATTATGACTAAAAATAAGTGGAGCATTCCCAGGAACTTTCCCAGCGTCTTTTATTTAAAATACGTTAAAAGTTGTGCTAAATTCACGTGACTTAGGTGAATTACATTGAATTTGATAGTCATGTTTCCCCCCATTTAGGTTCCCCAAAGCTCAGCTTACTATTATCGGATATCTTTGATTTGTTCAGACTTTCGTTAGAGCATTGCGAATGCAAAAAAAATGTAAATAAAAATTTATCGGAATATCTCATCGATACTCAGTTCGTAAAAAGATATACATAACAACTTAGTCGAGCGTAGTTATGCATCTACATTACTCTTGATCAAAAATATAATGCAAAAACGTATCGGAAACAGGAAGACTGTAAGATTGTGACTAAAAATGATCTAGTAATGCTTTACTGGAACCGAAATCTTTATTAAGTTGAACTTGTTTTGAAATTTCTTACTATGCATTTTATGAAGAATAACCTATTTTAGTCAATAAAGTTTTCTGAGCCATTTTGTCTTTGTTTCATAACTTTTAAAAAATAAAAAATCCTTAAAGAGTAAATAAATTATGCCAATACTTTTAATAATGTTTAAATAAAATTTCTAGATATTTAGCCTACTTTTCTTTTTGTAATTTTAAGTAAATAAAAACCCGTAGTTTTATAACAGGAAATATCACTTAAAACCGCTTCTACACAAAATTGAAGTGTCTAAAGTATTGATAAACACAGCAATTATTTTTACATAAAACATTTAAATGACAAAATTAAACGAACCAATTTTTTTCGAAAACTCATTAGTTAGTCAAAAGATAATGAGCGTCCAGGATTTTACCTAAGGAAATTTTTCATAATTATTCTTCAAAATTGAAATAAAATTAGCAAAAAAACCTATATATTAATTGATTTGCGACAGAAAAATAATGAAAATACCATTGTATGCGTGGCCTCAAGCAGTTTTAATTACAACAAAATGCTGTGTTAAATTGTTAGTTTAGAATTTTTTTTTTATGTTTTTTCTAGTGTATAAAGATTAAATCTGAAAATTGTACAAATGAATTGAAAAACTTGTGCTTCGCATTAAAATACGAATATGTTAATTTTTTAAAATTTCATTGGAGATTTTACAAAAATACCAATTGATTACAATAAATATTTTACTGTATTATTTAGCATTTATTTCTTTATAGTTATAGTCCCTTACACTAACATATTTTCAATTAATATTTTAATTCAGTCATAAAACAAGATAAATTTAATTTTCAAAACATTCGTGCATAAAATTTTGCAACTTTTCACCAAAATTTGACACCAGAATGCCTGCAAATAAAAAAAACAATAAAATAGTTGAATTACAATAAAACAATGAACTGTATGTTAACAAATAAAACAATAAAATAGTCATATTACAATGAAACAATAAACTGAATGTTAACAAATAAAGCAATAAAATAGTAAAATAACAATGAAACAATGAACTGAATGTTAACAAATAAAATTAATAAAATAGTTAAATTGCAATGAAACAATGAACTGAATGTTCACAAATAAAAACAATAAAATGGTTAAATTACAATGAAACAACGTTATTGCCCATACGCCCCTACCCTAAAAACATTTATTTCGCTCACATTCATTTATAGTCTAACCATTACAATCAAACAAATCGTTAAAAGGACGTCGTTACCCATCGTTATTATGACGTGTCAATTACTGATTGGACACAACTTCCACACATAGCCATTTTCTTTTTAAATCCCAATAGGTCCTTCTCTGTTTATCCTTTTAGCTTTAATGGTCTTTTACGGTTTGATTCACAGGTACATTGAACTTTGTTGGTGTCTCGACTAAGAAATTCTATCCCCCGGGGATGAATAGGACATGAAATACGTAAGTTCTACGGAAAGAAAGCTTTTTGGCTACTTTTCTCTTGACGAGGTTAAAAGTGATGTGCCCCTTAGCTTAGTTTCCTGGATGGATTGTATTCGTATATTTAAGTAGCAGGTATAGTTTTGTAGATGAATAACTACTATTTAGGGATCTTTAATTAAACCACAGGGTTTCTTTATCCCCTTAAAACCCGAGCAAAATCCTAAACGTATATTATATAAACTTACTTTTACGTATATAATATAAACATACAAAAAGTTTTTTTTTTTTTAAATTATGTTTATAGTTACTTAGAGACACACCTTAAACTCTAACATTAATCATCTTTTGTTCTATAAATTCAACAAAAAAGGCCAAATCGCTTATTTGTGGTTACAGATTATTTTAACATTGTTTTAATGCAAAATATCTTTAAAATTTACTACTAAAATTAATTTTTGAAAAGTTTGAAAAAAATGTTAAAGATTTTTTTTACGAACTCTAATATCTTATTGACAATCGTTCGACTTCGTTTTTTTTAATAAAAATAAATGACTGATACCTGGAATAAAAGGCTAAAAACTGATATTTGGATCTTCTTCTATAGGACCAGGTCAATTTTGGAACTAATGAACTTGTTAATTGTTTGTCGAAGTTTTAAAAAGCGTCCCCGAATGGGGACCCCAGGTCGCAAGAGGCTAAAGTGAATACCACATATTAAAATTGAACGCATAGGGAAAAAAAAAGGAAATGTTTTTAGTTTAGCCTTTGAGAGATTACTAATCAGTAAGTTAATAAATATTCTCATCGAATGAGTGTCAGTAGTTTAAAACTTTTAGGGCAGATAAAATGTATCCCTCCGATGGATACATGCTATAAACCTAAAAACTGACAGTTAGGTTTTCCAGCAACAAACACAATTTTTTAAAATGAAATTTAAAAAAATGGAAGGAGTAGTTACTAAGTTTATGCTACTAATAAAATTCTTTTAAATTTTCTAAAGAATCAAATTTTCAGTTGAATATATAAATTTTAATTTAATAAAGTGATTTTTTAACATTTCAGAATTTTGCTTGTCCCTCAGAGAGTTTCAGTTATAGATATTAAGTAAAATTACTGGCCAATTTAAATACGAAACAAGTGACAGGAAAAGGAGTTTGAGATAATCTAGACCAAAACAGTGTCTGGTCCTTTTCCTTAGTCTTAGAAAAAATCTTCTAAACAATTCAAATATAAATTTAAAGCCATCGTAATTTACTATTATTAACGTATTAATCAACTCTAGGGGTTATAAAGCAATAGACATTATAATTTACAGTGTGAGTTTGAATTTCTTGTTCAAGACATTCAATTAGCAGTTGCACATATAAAACGTGTCTTGATAATCTTTCTCATGGAAAGATAAATTACCTTGACCCAGCACCAATTAAGATATAAACTGATGGATCTATGTGCAATGAGGTAATTATGGAAGCTGTGCATTTATTGAGTGTACCCGGACTTGGTACCCAAAAATTGGTCAAAATATCGATTTTTCAGTTTTTACTTATTATTCACAATATCTTTTTAAACATTTACTTAAAGTTTCATAATGATATCTTCTTCAGAAAAAAGTTATTAACATTTTCTGGAGTAATTCCTATAGTTTTGAATACCTGCTTTCAACTGTTTTTTCTCTGTTTCGCGTTTTTCAATTATTTGGTTTAATAAATCCCTAAGGCTTTTTTGTTAATTAAGTTAGAGTTTTGAAATTTTTAACCTGTGTTCTTTTACATATGGTGCACAAAATTGCGCATGGAATAAGGTTCTACTGTGTATAGTTGTTTTTAACAAATGTTGACTTCAATAATTTGTAGTTTTTTGTGATTTTCAGTATAAATGCATGTTACTTTTTAACTGTATCTCACATTTTAAAATCGATAAATATATCTTGGAAAAGTAGTACTACAAACAAACTGCTATAAATATTTGATTCACGTTTAAGATACCAGATATTTTCTATGCAAATACTTTAGTCAGACTTTATTTTTTGAAGTTTTTTTGTTTTAAATAAAATCATTTTTTATTAACAATGGACGTCCTGTATAAAAAATATTTTATATTTGATTGCTTAATTACTGGTAATGCCAGAAAAAGCAAAGACAAGCTTTTACTTTTATATATTACTCAAATAAGAATGAATTTTTACTCGGGAAATATCGATCAATATAAATTGCATAATTTTTGGATTTTCATTAATTATCGCTGATGGAGAAAAAATAAATTAAGATTGAATGCGTTTGAAAATTTTTTTAATTTCAAATAACTTTATCTCCTTGAATTTGTATTTTGATTTCAGATCAAGCAATTAATTTGGATAAAAAAAATCGCATAAAGTTATAGTGAATATTTTTAAAATAGACTAGTGATATGATTTGAATCATATTTTTCGGTGTAACAAAGGAAAAAATGAAGCTTCATCTATTATATTTTTTTTATTAGCACAGGTGTTTTTTTAAAGTTATTTAAATCGATGACGTGCGATAATTAAAATATACCATTTTTTACTAATGAATTTTGATAAAATGAGTTCTAATATATCTTCATAAAAAACGGTTAAAGCCGACTTTCTTAATGTAAGCTAAATTCTTAAGAAAATTAATTTTAAATTTTCAAATAAATTATTCACAGTTAATCATTCATAGTTAATCATTATAAAAATGATAACTCCAATAGTACTTCCTTTCATAAATTACGAATTCAATTTATGAAGGAGGATATTATTGTGTTTAAAAATCTACTGTGTGTGTGCAAATCTGGTTAGAAAAACCGACACAGATATTCCCCGAACCACCTACGTTACTTTCATTTGATTTAATTGAATTGTTAAGTGCTAAAAGCGATCAAGTCCGTTGGATAATTTCTCACTGTTCTTCTTCTTTTAAACATTTTAGTTTAAAAAAAACGTGTAAGAAAATCTTCCGTATCATTTAATTCTTTTTAACATTTAAAAAGCTAATAAATAAATTAAGATTTTCAGCAGTCATATCTACCTAAATAATGAATAAATACACAAAAGACACCTACACCAACTCAAAGCAGCAGCATGCGGAGTTATAAAATAGTTTAAAATTTCCAAATTAGTTTAAATATACAAATAAGTTTTAAATTTAAAATTTGTTTTATTTGTGAAAATGGCTTCGGATGTTTCAAAATTGGTTTGTTTTAGGAGGCTTATCTTTATCGTCCAGTCGAATTCAAAGCAGTTAAAGATTACTGTTAAACAAAACGCAAACGGAGCTGCTCTGATCGAACATCATAAAATGCCATTTAAATAGCTGTTTTAAAACTTAAAGTGCCTAAATCTTATACAGTAAAATATAAGTTAAAACTAACTAAGCTATACTAAGCATCAATCATCATTCATAGATGATCATTTTAATAAATGCAACTCCAATAATACTTGCTGTTCTTTCATAATACATGAATTCAATCAAAGTAGGAGGTCTATTATTAAATTCTAAAATCAACTGAATGTGCAAATCTGGTTAGAAACCCACACGAATATTCTCCGAACAACCTACGTAACTTTCACTCAATTATATTGAATTGCTGAATTCTAAAAGGGATAATTATTTTTTACATTTATACAGCTAATTCAAAATAAAATATAGGATTTTCAGTAGGCATATCAGACTAAATAATAAATCAATACAGTAAAGCCACCCATACCTACTTAAATCTCCATGTGGAGTCATAACATCATTAACAATGTCGCAAATGTCTAGGTATTGCAATATAATCTAAACCAAGAGAACTAATTCAGAATTCTCTGAATAAGCCATGTAGCAGATGCGACAAGTGTTCTTATGTGTATAATGATTAGCTACCCTATGCACTTATATTATTCAAGAATCTCTCGTAGTACATGCTTGCTTATTCCTTTAGTGAATGCAATTTTGTGCGTCAAATGAGTAACTTAATAAGTTGATTCTCTGACTTAAAATGAATAAAAACTATTATTTTATAGTATTTCCTTTGGCAATATACAAATTTTGCAGAGTAAGTTTCTTTTATACCGGTAAAGGAGTGGTCAAAATAAATTAGGAATTTATTTATTGAATATTAAATTTCGTTCAACCAAAAATTTATCACATCTAATAATAAAAACATTATTCTCTACCGCTAAATAAATATTATAAATATTGTGAAACAAAAAGTAGCACGTATAAATTAGAAGAAAAATAACAAGTTATATATTTCTAATTTGAAACTTTTAAAGAAAATTAAAGTCGTAAAATTATTTCTAAATAATAATATGTCAAAACAAATTAAATAATCTAAAAATTTAAGATGCGTAAAAATACAACTGTTTTATAAAGTATACAGTGTGATTTTGAATTTTGTGTTCAAGAAATTCTCTATTAGCGCCTACATGTGTTAAATGAACTCAACTCCGTTGTTTCTTGAAAATATAAATTACCTTTTCCCAGAACACATTAAGGTACAAACTTATGAGTCTAAGAACAATGAATTTAATTCTAGAGGCGGTGCATTTATTAATTTTAAAACCGTGCTCAAAATTGAGTCATACAAATCCTTGATATTCTATCATTAACGCTGAACTTATAAGCTACTTCATCTAAAAAATGACATTATAAGTATCAGGAAAGTAATTCAAAAGCCAGAATTTATTCAGTATAATGAAATGAAAAATTGTGCATATACGAGCTTCATTTTTTAAAATATCCCAATAAATCGTAAGCTCATTGTAAATCACTCGGTATATGGAAAAAGTAGTGTTTTTCCTAATAAATTAACTTGTTATAAGCTTTCATATAGCATGCATAATTTTTCATATACTTTTGCAGCATAAGAATTTTACCGTATAGTATAAAAATTTAATAATTTTAAATCTAAGTTCTCATGGGGGCCTAAGTAAGATAAGTTTGAAAAATAATATAAATATTTTATTCGAGTGTATGATATCAGATATCTTTAATGCAAATATTTTGATTACAGTTAGTTCTTGAAGTTATTAAATTTTTCGAAGAAAATCATTTTTTTATTAACAATGGAAGTCATGAATAAAATATATTTTATATATTTGACACATTAATTACTCTTGCTGCTAGGAAAAGCAACAGAAAAAATTGTTTTGATTTCAACCAAATACGAATAAATATTTGCTCGCGAAATGTCTATCAATATAAAATGCTTTACTTTTAGATATTCATCAGTTACAGCTGATAAAAAATATATAAATTAATGCGTAAGAAAAAATTATAATTTCAAATGACTTTATCTCTTTGAATTTATATTTTGACGTCAGATAAAACCTAATAATAAATTTAGATGAGAAATTCTTATAAAGTTAAATTTAATATTTCTAAAATACACTACTGATATAATCTTACACATATTTAAAAAAATGGCACTGCCTTTATTATATTTGTTTTTTTTTTAATTAATCAAAAATTTTATTTAAAACCAGGACGTGAGCTGACTTAAACATCATTATTTACTAATAAATTTTGATAAGATGTGTTTTTAAAATGTTATTGTCAAAACAAACGGTTAAAGCCGACTTCAGTAAGACAAACTAAGTGCTTTTATGAAAATATTTTAAATTTTCAATTAGTTTAAATTTACAAATGATTTTAAATTTAGTTTTATTTGCGAAAATGGCTTCTGCTGTTTTCAAACAGGTTTATTTTAGAGGGCTTATCTTTATCGTCCAGTCGAATTCAAAGCAGTTAAAGATTACTGTTAACCCTTTCAGTCCCAGTGATGCCATTTGGCATCATCACTTTCAATATTTTTTTCAAAATGTTTATGTCCCGCTATGACATCCAAACACACATCATTCGATTCTTCACACTTTGTTCTATCAGACAAAATTTTACTTTAATCTCAATAGAAGTCAGAACTACTATTTTTTTTTATTTAGAAAATAGTCAACAAGCGTTTCTCCTGATTTTTGATAAGTTCACGTCAGTTCCACATATTTGAAACACAATTTAAACTATTTCAGTTAAAATAATTACTAAATTTTTTTTAATAATATGGGCAGATACCTTAAAATATATAACTGGAAGTGTTTTTAGGTAATATATATTTTTTATTTTTTTTCCACAGTTAAAGAATTTTGGCATTGTTTCAAAAACCATGTAAAAAATTTAAATGGATTTTTTTTTCCTATGGAATTCGTATATTTGACCTAAAGTAAACTTATTTTGTGAATATCAGATGTTTCTGTAGTGTAGTAAATTTTTGGGACTGAAAAGGTTAAACAAAATTTAAACGGAGCTTTTCTGATCGAACATCATAAAATGCCATTTAAACTGCTATTGTAAAACTTCTAAAGTACCTAAATCTTTTACATAGCAGTTTTAAAATTTTCTAAAGTACCTAAATCTTATACAGTAAAATTGAAACTAACTTAGCTATAATAAGCGTCTGTGATCATTCATAGGTGACCATTTTAATAAATACAACTCCAATAATACTTGCTGTGCTTTCATAATATGTTAATTCAATTAACTTTGGAGGAATATTATTAAATTCTAAAATCAACTGCAAATGTAGTTAAAAAACCACACGAATATCCCCCGAACAACCTACGTAACTTTCACTCAATTGAATTCAACCAAGAAATTCTAAAAAGAATAATTATTTTTTACATTTATAGAGCTAACTCAACTCAAAATAAAATATAGGATTTTCTGTAGGCATATCAAGCTAAATAATAAATCAATACAGTAAAGCCACCCACACCTACTTAAAGCTCTATGCGGAGTCATAACATCATTAACAATGTCGCAAATGCGTAGGTATTGCTATATAATCTAAGTCCTGAGAACTAAACCCGAATTGTTTGAATAAGCCAAGCCCCAGATGCGACAAGTGTTCGTAGGTGTACGATGATTAGTTGAAGCACGGTATATTTAAATTATGCAAGAAGAATCGTAGTTCTTCCTAATTTCTTCTAGCTAATTAAATTTTATGTGTCAAATGAGTAACTTAATAAGTTGATTTTCTGGCACGTGTATAGTTCCGTGAAATCTTGGATTAAATAAAAATGTTGCAGTAAAGTTTTCTTTTTATTTGTACCAGTTAAGAAGTTAAGGAAATGCATTAGGAATTTATTTATAATATATTGAAATTTGTTCAACTTTGAATTGTATCATATCAAATAACTAATAAAGGCTTGCAAGCGTTTTAAATACATTTGAAACCATTGTGAAAACGAAAAAGTATTATGTTTCTCTTTTAGGAGAAAATGAGAAGTACCATGTTTCACATTTAAAATTTTTACGAAAGCATAAATCACTAATATACATTTTTAAAAAATAAAATTTCAAAAATATTAAAAAACAAAATAAAAATTAAAAATACGTGAAAAAAAGCAACAATATCATAATGGACATACATAATAAGCCTGGGGACATACCACCAATCATATAAAACACCAATGAAATCCAGGAATGAAAGCAAGATTAAATTACGTCATATGAAACAAGCCAATAACTTATTTTATGACATCATGCAAATTGATAGATACTTTTTGTATAATAAGTTTGCCAATTCCAATAAACGAAATACTTTTTGCAAGTGGTTAAAAAATACACTGTATGACAAAAAGTGAAAACATCTTTTTTTAACTCGTGAACTTATATCAATCGCGAGAAATAATTTATACAGCTCGTTTAAAACATAACAATATTTCCTACTCGTTTCATAAACAAATATTTATAATAGAAAGTATACAACCAAAAGATATTTTTAAAAATTATCGAAGTAAACAGTGTAACAAGCACCCTTCAACAGAAAAAAAAATATTTCCCAACTTTTATAAAACTACAAAAATCTCATATGGCTTAGGGCAGCTTCAATCAATTTGAGACAACAGTAGTTTGATGATTGAGGTGGGGTAGAAGCTATTATAGAAATAAAAAGAAAACCATAAAGATGTTTTCTAAAAAATACTGACAGAAATATAATGGGTCAACTAGAGTGGAAGGAAAATAAATAGCTTTAAAATTGGTCGTTTTTTTTTATAAAAAGTTATTTCTCACTCAGTCATAAATATTACTGAAATATATTTTGATAGAAGAATATGTTTTTTTTAAAAAACAATTTACAAATTTGTTTGCATCATTTAAAGTATTGATATTTTTATTCCTTAATTTTTTGGTTATAAATATTGTTATTTAATACTATATTATGTTAAAATTAGAATTATATAATACTTTTTTCGTGTTATTTTGCATTTTCCTGTTATCTAAACCATTGTATTTTTTATCAATATTTTTCATATTTTTTGCATCATTTAAAGTATTGATATTTTTATTCCTTAATTTTTTGGTTATAAATATTGTTATTTAATACTATATTATTTTAAAATTAGAATTGTATGATATTTTTTCGTGTTATTTTGCATTCTCCTTATATATTAAGAAATGTATTTTTTTTATTTATAAAGTTTTATTTACAAATATTACTTCTTTATTATTGTATAACATATAACATTCTTTATCTTAAAGTCTTATTTTGATACAATTTTTTTTTTGTCAAGTAGCAAAGTACTTTACTATTACATTATTAAGTTACATAATTTTATACATTGAAGTGAAATAATTGAATGATGGACTTTTGCAGAAAGTAAGAACAGTATACAGAAAACGCATTTCAGTGTGTTGTCTTGCTACAACCTCTATTCATTTGAAAAATATTTTCTCGGCACGCGTGTATGTTCGCAATGGGAAACTTAAAACAACATTTCGCGTATTGTTAAGAAATTAGAAATTGTCTAGAAATGCATTAAACATCTGTTAAAGAATAGCGCTTACTGTATAAATTTAAAATAATTAGCAGAAATTAGAAAATTTGACATTGTTTTTAAGTTGTATTTAAGTATTTTCACGTAATTTTAAATGTGTGTGAAAAGTTTTAATTAAAACTTGTAGTTATAATTCTTATTGCTATTATTTCCTCATTTAGTACATTCGATTTAATTACTGAATTGTTAAAACTTATTTCTGAAGCTGTAAAGATATGTTAAGTTACAATATACTAAAAAAAACTTGAAACATATAAAAATGTGGGCAATTTTAATTCAAACAATACAATTCGAAATACTTAAGGCTATATAAATGTAAGAATTTAAATAAAGTGTACAGAAAAGAAACAAATACTTTTAATAGTAAAGTTAGTTTTTAAATAATTGTAAATGAACTGTTCCGTCAAAATATCACCAAAACAATGTTTAAAAACTTGCAGTTTTTCTCAAATGCTTCCTTATAGAAATACACATTTTATTTGAAACAAAAAAGTTAATACTTTCAACGAAACAGAGTAGTTCCAATTGGTTCTCAATAGTGTACGAATTGAATAGTTACGTGGAAATTGAAATTCTTAAACTTCAATTTCCAAAAATAAAAATAACTAAATGCTTTTCAGAATGTTAAAAAGAAAGAAATTGAAACACTTTATTTTTATAAAAGAACTGTATTTCGTTTAAGACTTATTTTTAAGGCAGGAAGGATTTATTTTATGCATTACAGTTGCATATATCATTTTTAAAATCCCTAGCATCATACTTTATTACTCAGAATTGCACTTAAACTGTATGTTAACTTTTTAACGTATTTAAAATTAACAAAAAGTTGATGGCTTCAATCATAATTTCATTTTGGAAAATGGACAATCTTTATGTCCAAATACGAGTATGAAATGCAAATGGGCCAAATTATAATTTTGAAAAAAGGCCGTTTTTGTTAGTTTTGTATAAAAACTAATTTAAACTTATTTTAATATTGAATCGTAAAAAATGACGTTCTAATAAAAAAAATATATCATGCTATATAACTTATATCTTTTAAGAATAAAATTCTTACAAATAAAAATAATTTTTAAGGAAAAAATTCGGGAAGTAGAAAATAAAATATTTGAACGAAATAGAGTACATCTGAAATGTGACATAAATAACCGAGTAAAAAAACACCCAAAGCGTTCATACAAAATATTTTTGACAGGTTTTCTTTAAACAAGGAACTTCATATAATGCAACACTAGTTATATAATACTTTATATTAACAATTTTTTTTACTTTTTGCTGAAATGACAAAATGGGCACCATTTATACTTTTGTTATTTTCTCGCAAATCAAAGCCACTAGTTTTACTCAATATTGCTTTTGTAATGCATTCACACATTGAAAATTATCATAAATACAGCTTGAGCAGATTTGTTTCAATCTATAACTTGTCTGCTATGAGAACATCATTAAATTTTCAAAAACCACATTTCATTTATTCGTGCTATAAAAAAACGAGGGCTATTTGAATAACTTTTATTGCTAGATAGTTTAATAGAGGCCCAGTGGCTTAGTGGCAGTGCTTCGCCTTCCCACGCTACAGGTCCGGGGATCGAATCCCGGATGGGGTGAGTTTGACACATCCTATAATCCCTTGAGTGGGTCTATAAAATGGGTACCAAACATGTTCGAGTACTAAACACTGGGGGTTAAACATGAGGATGAAAACCTTACCGGGAAATATGCATAGCACCCCAGAGCCTTAGGTCACGAAAGCTGAAATGGGCACGGCGATCCTTGGCCCTATAATGGGCTGTTGCACCGACGAGTTTAGTTTTTTTAAATAGTTGCATAACAAACTAAACTAAACTGCGAAAAGCAGTAAGTCTGAGCATCCAATTCATAAACTTAAAACCAACTAAATATTTACGAACCAAATATCGTTTCTGTATATTGAATAGCATATGTTTATTTACCAATTACTTAAACCTGCTTGCCCATGTCATCGCAAACCACTTTATCCAAACATTCTAATATCCCTGGAGACATCATGGAATCCCATAGGTTGGATTTAGCCTAAGTGACGTCAGCCCTACTGAGGAAATAAGTTAGTAGATTATCTCTGTGGTACGTAAACGGCCGTTTTATTGCAATGGTCTATTCGTGTAGTTAATCTTATTTATGTATTTTTATAAGTATATTTTTATCATGTACGCTGCCTGATAATTAGAGGCCTTTTTGTTGCAGGGTGCATCGATTCTTGGAGTAAATCTTATTTATGCACTTTTATTAAGCATTTTTTTATTATGTATGCTGCTTAAAAATCAAAAGTCTTTTTGTTACAAGTTGCATCTATCAGTTTAATTACTCTTATTTAGGTATTTTTAGTAGGTATTTTTTTTATTTTATTTATATCATATATGACTTAAGAATTAAATTATTTTGGTACAGGCAACATCTATTCGTGGAATTAATCTTATTTGCGAATTTTATTAGGAATATATTTATTTTTATCGTGTTGCTGCTTAAAAATTATGATTCTTTTTTTTTTTGTAGGCACCATGGCTTTTAAAAAATCCTAGAATAGGGCTTGGGATTGTCTGATTTTTAATGAATTTGAACAAAGTATTTAAATCATATGGTTTTTTTAATTGAGAAAATAAGTTTTTAAATTAGCATTATGTCTTATTAAGTTATTAAGAAAAATAGTAATATGATTTAGGCTCGGTTTTTATAGAATTTGGCAAAAAAGTATTTCAGCTTTTTTATTTTACTTGTTTTATCTTTGCAATGCTTAACATCAATTTAGTGAAATTAGAGGTTGCGATCGTTAAAAACATAATTATTTTCGTATGTTATTAATTAGCAAACCAGCTTTGACAGTTATTTGTAACAAAAAATCCATTCTAACATTTTTAAACCAAAATGTTCTTGGAAAGTTAGTAGATGAGAAAAAAAAACTTTTTTCATGTATAATTCCCATCATTTTGGATTAAATCAATTGTTAAATGGTCTCACCATGTGCACCTATGTATTAATAGTTTTTGCATCCGAATTCTACTTGAATCTTTTTTTACGTCATATTTATTATTCAGGTAATAAATAGCTGCTACAGAGTCAATAATTTGGAAAACTCGAACACATTCTGGTTGGGTCATGGGTAGCCTAGTGGTTAAGGCCTTGTTCCCGGAATCGGATCGTAATCGAGTCCCGATATACCACTGAAGATCCACCGAGTGTATGCGGTGTACATGCTTGTTAAATCTGTGGGTCCAAAAGTCCTGTGGGCGGTCATGGCGCAGTTTCCCACGGGTATAGGTCCCTGGAGACTTTTTCTCTCTCCTTCAGGGACATGTCTAAATTGCGTAGGTGGTGATAGATGGCAGCATCTGTCTTTTATGTGTGTGTACTATGTCAGTCTTTCTTGACGAAGGTTTATAAGCGGATCTCTTACCAAGCACACAAACCTCAAAATATATGTCTACCAACCAACACTTGGTTTGTAATAGAAAAGTCAAAATTAAGAAAACATATAAAATAAGTTCTACAAAGGATTACATCTGTGCTTTTCTGGAAAGAAGAGGCTAAATTTTGACATAATTCCCATCCTTTTAATTTTTCATCAAACTAAAAAAATAATTCAACTCAATTACATTTTCAGCAGAAGTCCACAGTAATTAGAGAACGTACCTACATAGAAATCCTCTCCAAAAGATTTAATTAGGTTTTATCACAAATCATTCTCGAAAATAAAGGGCGAAAAAAAGATAACAATATCTAGTTTAATGGTAAGAAATAATTACACTGTCAACATGGTCATATTGCAGATATATTCACTTTTAGATTGTACTCATGAATCTGTTATTTTTGGCTTTATGAATAAATTCTTACCAGATTGTTGGGATGACATGAATTGTGTTAAGTATGTTTGGATTCGGTATTATATAGAAATTTATTTGCTACTTATTGTTACATAATCTTAATTAAAAGAAAGGTTAGTTGCTTTGTCAGGGGGTTTAATTTCTAATTCATTTGCAACTCCGTTTTGTTCAAATGTTTGTTAGCATTTAAATGCAATATATTGTTCCAATAGCGTATTAATGCAATTCTGATAATGCAATAAATTTTAAGATAAAGAATCTGCAAAGGAACATAGAAAAGCAGGCAAAGCTATTTAGAACGTAGGATTTTTTCGAAACAATATGTTTAACGAGTACAAAACAAATATTGAAAACAATGAAGCTGTCTAGAATTGAAAATAAGGTTGAAAACTGGTGATGAATTTTATGAAAATTTATTTTCACAATAACTGTGAATCACTAAGGGAATATTGAAGAAGAATTTTATCAAACAAATTAATATAGTGTTATATTTTTAATAAAGGTAAACATGAAGTTTAAAAATAATTAAATTAAAAATTACTGAATACGGAAATGGAAAAGGTAACAAATTATTATACAGGGTGTCCTAAAAGTTCCCGTACTGACGATTCGTGATTTTTTTACACGCAAAACAACAAACTTTAAATCATAGTTTTTATGCTAATGGTGTAAAGCACTTTTAATAAAACGTAGGAAAAAATTTGGAACTTACATTTATATTAAATAATTAAATTGTCCGCACCTTTCATCGAAGCAAAGCTGAAGGCGTTTTGCGCATATTTTTAGAAACGCGTTTTAAGATGCTGGGAGTGATTTCTTGTATCCTTAGCATGATGGCATTTTTCAGATCCTCTATTCATTGTGGAATATCTTAATAAACTTTGTTCTTTAAATATCCCCAAAGAAAAAAAGTCAGGTATACTCAAATTAGGGGAACGAGGTGGCCTAAGATTTCCCGGGATGGAGTCAATCGCCAAAAAATGAAGCATGTCCACGGTTTCATTACTTGTATGGGATGTTGCACCGCCTTGCTGGAACCAAGAATCTCATTCATTCACTTCTAATAATGCAACAAATTGTTGGATAAGTTCTCTATACAATTCCATAAACAGTTGACTCGAAAAACAGATTGCCATATCCTTTGTTGAGTTTCTTGCACAAAATCTGGTGCAACAATTTTCGATCTGCCACTTCTGTGTTACTCTTCCACTGAACCTGATCTCGCACGAAATCTCTGGACGAGTTTATATAGAGTATCTTTATTCGGTATATCATCAACTGGATATTTATGTCACCAAAATTCTTTACATCTTTCATTATGATTTACATCCAAAATGAGCCTCAACCAGCGCAATTCTCTGAATGCGCGAAAAATCATGTTGCAATGAAGAACAAAATGACATGGAATTTTATTACAGAACAACTTGAGCACGAAAAAAAACCAAGCAATAGAAACAAAAGATTTGATGAAATAATAAGCAGACGATAAAATTCAATATTTGAAAAATTAAACACGAATAATGATTTTTTAAAGTTGGAGTACGGGAACTTTTAGGACACCCTGTAGAAGAAAATAACTCTATCCCTTTCCGACCGTGCTCGTACAATCGTGCGGGCATTAAAGTGAATGTTCAAGCTCTTCAAAAATATCGATACCGAAGCAGCTGACTTGCACCATTCCTTATTTGTAAAAAAAATTTACTTTGTTTTTAAGGAGTTGCTGGCATTGATGCTGTTTTCGATAAAACTCCAAATTTAGCCTCATAATTTTAAATCAGGGCTACCTAACCGCTTGTCTAAAAGGATTATAACAGATAGGGAAAATGATACTTTTGATGACACAAACAAAATTGCAGAAATATTAATTCCAATCGCTTTATAAGTTTATCTCGCCGATTACTATAAAAATCATCAAATAAATAAGTTTATTTGATGAACTGAAACGTTCAAAGATGCCATATAAAAAAAAGTAATTTTAAAAAGTAAAATAAAATTTTGACGATGTTGAGATATTTATCCAAATCGGAAAATGAAGAATAGAGATCTTCAAACATATCTTGGATCTTTTGCGCAATAAATTCTTGGAAATCTCGAAAGTGCCTCGAGTGAATTTGGTAGACAGCAAAATCCACATAGTTGAGAAACAGGAAAGGGGCGAACATAATACACAGAACATATAAAAAATAAAACTGGGATACATGATACAAATCAAATTTTATATTGAAGAAAATAACGAACTACTTCACGAACGGCAGTTTATTGAATGGAATTTCAAAATTGTTTATGCTTAGAGTTACTTTGGACCAACTAAGTGTTTACGGCAAATTTTTAGGTTTTCATAATGAAATAGTATAAAAAAAATAGCTGAGAGTGGATTACTTCCATAAAATGATTCTAGAAATGAAAATGAAAGAAAGCCTACCGTCTAATGGATATCAAGAAATAAAACATATTTGAAGTATTTCATATTTAAGATACAGCACCTTCTTATACGTAACACAACTGCTTCTTATACGGTAAAAATATATGTTAGGGGTAGGTACATACACTCTTAAAACGAACGAGGGATTTTCGCTCAGTCTGATTAATTTTCACTCCTCCAGTCTAAAAAATGCACTTCCCCTTTTGGAGGGGATCCTTAATGTGTTAAACCTCCGACAAGATCACTCCAAACGAGTGATTTCAACTCAGTGTAAGTTAATATTCACTCCTTTCCATTGTCGAAAATGCACTTCTCCTACTGGAGTGGATTTTACTCTTTTGTTTTAAGAGTGTATATATTCTGGCTTGTGTGCTTGATCAGAGACCAGCTTATATAAGCCTTCGTCAATTAAGACAGACACAGAATTTTTTTTACTGTTACAGAGAAATTAAATTACACCCACGGCGAAGGCCTGACTCGAACCCGCACCCGTTACAGCGCACAGACTGCCAGCATAATGGTCCAAACCACTTGGCCTTCTGGGCCCCATGTATGTTAGATAATAGTTTTGTTAAATACTCCCAAAAAAAATTTGAGCATCTGGCTCATGGGTCATTCTTGAGAAAACGTACAAAAACATGTCCCCGCAAGATATCGTTCGTATGAAGAAAAGTTACGCTTCCACTTGAATAAATTAAAATAAGGAATATTTTATCTACTTACTAGCGTTGAAACAATTCAACAAATTATTCATCTTGTGTACAAAGTTGTGTCCACAGACTATGACAAGTCATGTCCGTGAGCAGTCTCACCCTCATGTCCGGGAACTTTTTTTGTTAGTTTATACTAATTAAATACCAATTGTTCATAACTGAAGTTGACTTTTAGTTCAACTTACACTACTAGAACATACAAAACATAAAATAAAATCATTAAAATGGATATAAAAATATTAATTCCGTGAAAATAAAATGTCCCACAGATTTTTGTCATGTCCGTGTGCAACTTATTCTTCAGCTTGCATAACTATCTAGAAATGATAATAGTACTCTGATTCAGTCTTATTGGCATTTAATAACACACTTTTAAACGTTGTATCACGTTGATAGTTTGAAAACCAGAATAGATAAAAAGTAATTCGAAGTTAAAAGTTAAAAATAGGCCATTGACAAGATCATAGCGTCATTTCTGTGGTCAAGATACGAGAAGGTAAACTAAGGATTTTTACCTATAATTTTGTATTTATAGAAAGAAATAAGGTATATTGCCGGTTTGCAAGTTTCGTTCTCTAAAGCCTAAAAATTTTGCGCCTGGACGCTCTTATTTACGATTTCGTCATGTCCGTGTACCATCATGTCCGTGTATTCGGTCCATGTATTCCTATATGAATAACTAATATTAATTGTATGATCTGGACTGATATTATTTTTACACCGCAGTACGTAAGGGTAACTCAAATCCAAAGTTTCAAAAACTTTCATAAATATTTTTTTTCGAGATTTTTTCCCCCAAATTGCACGTTTTCTCAAGAATGACCCTCATATGAGGGCTGTCGTCTTGGGTTCGTATACGGTTCTATTAGGTCCTTTGCATATATTCTGCTGGTATGAATATTTTCTTTATATATTTTATACGTGAACATCCTTATTAAATACTTTTTGCTTAACATAATGTCTATTTTTCTGAAAACTTTGTAGCCATATTTTTCTGTAATATAACAGTATTTATTTGCATAGTGTTAGTGGGAGATCAAAAGTATCAAGAAAATTTGGTTCAACATATGAAATACATTTGAGAACAAATTTAACAAAAATAAATCAAGGGAATCTAACTGAAATATATTTAACAGTCACACAAAGAGAAAAGAAATTAATGAAGTCGTTAGCCAAAATACAGTTCAAGAAAAGGAAAAAGTCGTGATAGAAACAAATCAGAGAAGTCAATGTGGATTTTCTTTTAAGTAGAAATAAGTAAGTTGTAATTCAATGCCTATTCTCTTCCATTGTCTGTTTTTTTTTTTTGTAATTCGACAATCATATTTTAAACACCAAATTTACTAGCAAAAAAACATACTGTAGAAAGGAGCAGACAATTTGAAAATGAAATATTTTATTTGTCATAAAATTCACTAGTTAATAACATTTTTAGCTTTGCTTTCAAAATACTTTAAACCCTTTTTCCACAAGTTTCAGAAAAATTACTAAGTGTTTATGGATTCCATATTTCTTTCACATTTTACTGAAAAAAGGGATTTGATTTGATTTCTTTGTGTAAATTGTTGGATTGTACTTCTTTCAGTTTCAGAAATACCCAGTATATTTAGATAAAAAATTATTTTCTCAATAAGTGAAAAGAAGAAATTTCGTTTGAAGTATTTACTATGATTAAACACAATTTCCTGAGAAATTTGATAATTTTAGTGTCAACTTTAGAGGGGCAAATATTTAAATAAATAATATAAAATTTCATTAAAAAACACTTTTAACCTTTATTAATAATAGTAACTATTTTATCTTACTATAGATATTTCAAATATTTAAACAGCATTTTAAACTACCAAAAGGTTAAAACTCTTTGGAAAACGACTATAATATTAAACTTCATTTCAATGGTTCTTCTTTGCAACAAGAAGTCTTTGATTCAGCTAATCGAGCAAATATATTCTTCCGAAAACATCATAAATATTAAATTATTTCTGTATCTTATATTTCCGAAAAAAAAACGTTAACTAATGATTTTACTATTGATTTAAGACATCAACAAAAGGTATTTACTATAGTTATTTGAAAAAAAAAAGCATTTGATCTAATTGCGTTTAAGAACTATGCGTTTAAGAACTATCATCTACGGTAAGGATAAAAATAATTAATTGCTGACTGCAAATATTGATCGGAAGAAACGAATAACTCTATCAGATGCTTATGATTTGCAGTTTGTGTAAAGTTTAATACTCATAATAAATAAAACAATTCCCTTTTGTGGAGAATAAATATTCATAAATCAATTAGCTCCAGCCAGATAATTTGGATCACGAAGCTATTGCCACTGATTTCCTAGAAACAGTTAAAAGATATTTCTAGAACACTACCATGGTGACAAGTAATTATTTCTTAATAAAGAGCTAATGATTCTATCCTTTTTTTCTATTTTGGTTTTCTATTCACACATTCCATGAATGAAAACTTAATTAAATGTTTTTATGTATTCACGATTCGAATTAACTAGAATTATACAAAAAAACATTTATTGTGTTGAATTATTTGTTAATTTTAATGACATAGAAATCTAATAATTATTTTAAAAAAGCATGTAAACGTAAAATATATCTTGCAGTTTTATCATTTAATGTCCATTTTTCAGATCTTAATTGGCAACTACACTCTTAAAACGAACGAGCGATTTTAACTCAGTCTGATTGATTTTCACTCCTCCAGTCTGGAAAATGCACTTCTCCTTTTGGAGTGGATCCCTTGTGTGTTAAACCTTCGACAGGATCACTCCAAACGAGTGATTTTAACTCAGTCTGAGATAATATTCACTCCTTTCCAGTGTCGAAAATGCACTTCTCCAACTGGAGTGGATTTCACTCTTTTGTGAGTGTACTTGCTAAAAATGAAAATAAATTCTTTCTCGAGCCTCGACTTGTAAATCAATTTCAAGTGGTAACAAAACACCAATTGGAGCATCGATCGAAGAAAGTGCAGGAATACAAACTAAAAAAATACGATCCAGAAAAAAGCCAATAGTTGTAGCTTTGCGATAAATATATTTATGCACATTTGCATAACACATTCTTCCACTAAAATCTTCAATTACCGTGGTGCCATCGAAACAATCTCAAGCGAAGGTTGTTATAGACGACTTGTTTACGACGAAACCACTAACTCTAGTACCTCTTTGAAAACCGAAAACGTTTTTCTCATATCTTTTTTCCCGTATTTTATATTTCTTATGCCATTTTGCTTACGTCTTTACGATGTGTGTGTCGTAAACTTCTTATGAAAGTAATGTTCAACTACATGCATAAAATGGGCAAATAATTCAATGATAAAATAGCCTCTGATAAGTGGGCAAAGATGAATCTCGCCAAATTACTAATTTCGAGAGAAAGGTTGCTATATTTGGCCCATTATCGCTACGCTTCGAGTAAGTGCCCACAAAATCAAACAATAAAATATTTAAAAGCTTGGTTTGTTGAATTTTCGCTTCGTACATGCTTGATATTTATGTTGTATCGTTGCAAATATTTGTAAGGCACATTTTAAGTAATTTAAAGGTGAAAGCATTTATTATTTAGAATGGGCTTGTTTCAACACGAATTCATTGTCAAAGAAAACAAATCAACCAATGAAATCGCAGTTCGGAGCGAGTGATGTCATAAAAATCCAATGAGCTTGTTTCAAGTGGTATTGAAAGAAAGCAAACCAGCCAATAAAAAGACAGTATGAAGATCTTGATATCATAAGAAATATTCCCATTATAGAAAAAATTCTCTGGCATAAATCACCAAATCACGTGATTGATGAAGACCGCCTATTGAGATTTTAATAAGAAGTTTGTTCCGTCTTAAGGTCTATGGTAAAAGTTGCATAAACTTCGCAGCTTTTAACCTTTAATGAATGAAACCACTAACGTTCCAGTGGGACGGTGAAGAGAAAAGAGATAGGCTTAAATTTATTAACTCGCAAAATAAATAAGGTATTTGCTGAGATTAAAGGCTAGAGAGTTTGAAGTGGTTTGCTTTTGCGTTGGGCTCTAATAAGTGATTTATAGAAAAGAAATTATGGATAGTTGTTTTGTGAGGTTTTTATTCATTTAAAAGACTCAGGAGAAGTAATTTATAGTAATCTTGTTTTAAATTCATACAAAACTGTTCTTCACTTATGGCAGAAAAGTTATTATTCTTATTTTTCGAAACTATTGGATGCTACCCCTTGAACTTTTTTCAAAAACTTTGTTAAGACATCCGACCAACAGGGCTTTAGAAATCATGTACCAAGTTTGTAGTTCCTTTATCTTTTTATGCAGTGGTGTTTATTGAGATACAGACGGACAAACCAATGTTCATAACCCTCCTTTTTTTAAGAGTCAGCACCCTTCAGAACGTAAAGAAAACAGAAAATCTCCGATTCGGATTTTGGAAAGACAGACAACACTTTCATTATCACATATTTCGTATATTTAATTGAAAGTAAAAAAAAAGGAAAGACAATTTTTAAAATTTGAAATAAATTATTAAAAAAGAAACATCTTTGAAATTCATTAAATTTGTAAGAAAATTTAAATATCTTCTAAACTGCCAAGTTAAATTATTTCTAATGTAAGTTGACAAGACAAGTCATTAAAAATACCAACGTTACCATTCTAAACCATCTTCTTTTAAATTATCAAGTTAAATTAATTCCAATGCAAGTCGACATGATAAGCCTATAAAAATGTCATGTTTACCATAAACTAAATCTCTCGTGTAAGTATATTAAGGTTAACGAACCTTTCCCATTTACACAGCAAAACTTTTATAAAACAGCAATTTTTACAAACATTTCTAGTCAAAATTTTCCAAGTGAAAAACGCTTAACCATACGAATAAAAATGAACACCACTTGCAAAAGTTTGTGAATCGAAATATTTCGGAGAATTCAATTTAGAAAATTTTCACCTCGGCTTAAGCAACAATAAAATGAATGCCAAGTAAGTTTCTGAAAATTCAATTCAATTTAATGCTTTTAGTTTAATGACGTCAAAAACTGTGCAATTTAAAGGTGAGTTATTTTATGGCTTTCCACATTAATGCATTTCTATTCAATACCTGTCTTAGCTTAGAGGAAAAACAACTAATGTTTAATTTTGTTATGTAGGACATAAGCCTTTTCTAAGCAAAGGTAAGTTTATGGACGTTTATAAATGATGATTGCTTTGGCGCAATGAAATAAACCAAAGGGAGAAACTAGGTAAAACTTTTTTATTGTTTGAAATTTATAGGGTACTAAATTAAGAGTTTTAAAACACTGCTTTATAGTAACCTGAAAGGTATATAATTGATTTGTTTATGGTGAAATATATACATAAATCACTGCATTTAAATTAAAAGGCAGTTATTCAAAAAAATCTATCAGGTTTTTTTATAAATATAAGAAATATTCGTATTTAGTATCTTTGATACAAAAGGATGTTTTTCGAATTGTTTCCAATTATTTTTTGTAAATATGTTTTGAATGGAATCAATTTAAATCAATTAACTTAACTAATTATGAGGCAGTATCCATGAGAACGTTCATTTACATCATATAAGTAACTATATTGTGCCATTTTCGTATCTTTAAAAAAAATAATCACTGCAAGGCACCCCAGTCAAAAGGTATAACATATTTCCCCTTAAAAACACATGCATACTTTTATTGGATCTCTTATAAAGTGATAAAAATATTTTTTTAATTTAAAAGTCTATCGCGAATTCAAAATAATCATTCAATTATTCTGTAAGTATCCTTTAATAAGTATGGACATGATGATTTAATGAGAATCAAAACATTGTTGACAAGGAATCTAAATTACATAATAAGTCTTTGAGATAATTGCAAAACATAGGCTGCATAAGCATTAAATTATTATGATTGAAACAAACTTTTTCTTCAAAGACTACCTTTCAGTAAGTATTACAAAACAGAAAATTGCTTTGGATGACTAGTTCGATTGCTAATTAAGTAAGCCTAACGCAATTTATTTATAGTAATCATTGGTAACTCAGAACTGCACGCAAAATAATTACAAGCTTCTAGAAAATACGTCAAGTAATACAAAGATGTATCAAATAGTTTGGAGAATTGCACACTGCACTTCTTCCTAATATATTTTATGAGAAGAAAAATACGTACGGAAACTCTGCATGGTTTTTATGACGTTTTTTGCTTTAATGAATCATCGGTCCCAATTAATCAAACAGATTGTTAATAAAATAAAGGATTTTTTTAATTGTATACTGTTGCCAAAGATATAATTGTGGACAATAATAGTTAAGTAATTTACAGTACGAATGAAAGTATTGATTTTCTTAACTGAAGACAGTGCAAAAATAAATTTATTAATTCGATAAACTTCGTTACTTTTGGGATAAGAACAACTACAGAAAGTGGGATGAAAAAACATTTCGTCAAAAGTAGGAGGTTATTTGGGATATTTAATAGATTGTTTTAGAACAGAAAAAAACAAATTTAGGTCAAATGTTTTGTTTTGAGCAGTATGTGTATACGTTGAACTAATTATCCTTTAATGTCTCGATATAAAATAAATTTTATCTTCTTAAGAATTGTTCATTATATTATTTATTTATCAATTGAATTCCTTATTCTATGGAAGTTCTTGATAAATATTAAAAGTTTGAAAGATTTACTTTCAAATAGTTTTAGTACATTATTAGGCTTTGAATAATTGGGCTTTATATTGAGATTTTCCAAAGTTAATATTTTGTTTTTAAGGCAAATAGAAATCGTATAGAAGTGTTACATTTACCAGTCAACTCAGAATACTGACAAATACTTTTCGTTAACGAAAAATTATCATATAGGATTAATAAAGTAAAAATAAATATTGTTCTTTATTCCTCATATGTACAACACAGCAAAAAAAGTGTGACTAATGTAATGAATATTCCATATACATATTGAAGAATTTGTTATGCCTAACAAACAATTATTTTAATATCTATAATATGCAAAAAAATATATTTACTACCTAATAAGCAAGCATTATATTTAATACCTAGTAAACAAACAATAGATTTAATATCTAATAAGCTAACAATATATTCAATACCTATTAAACAAGCAATATTTTATAATAAAAACTTTACACCCCAAATATCTTTTTAAAATGCCAATATCTAATAACAATCTTTTAAAAAAGATGGTTTAGCCTCTAGCGAATAATCATCATATCAATTATCTGGCGAAAAAATCAAGAAATACTTTACAAAAAGAAAACATGAAAAACAACTTTTTTGCTTTCGAACTTTAAAAGCCAAGTTGTGGTGTACAAATTATTAATGATATTCTTTAATTAATGCAATATTCGAGTTTTATTTTTGGGGATTATTTTTTTAAGGAAAATGAAATACTCAGTAGCTAATCCCTTCCTAATAAGATGACCTTGCAGTCTCATTAATTTAGCTATGGAAAAAATGTTTACTAGATATTTTGATTGCTAAATAATTCTTTTAAATAAAATATAACTAATACTGTTCTGTTTTACTTCGTACTAATAACTAGTTAAATATATAAATATATGAATGCTCAGTATAATAATTAAATAATTTATTTTTTCTACAAGGAACTATATATTTTAGTGATAATTATTTACAATTAGTAATGAAAATTAAGAAGAACCATGTACGTGTTTCAAATCTATTGTACTATGCAATGCATTAGTAGCGCATTTTCCCTAACGTTACTATAACAGATGTTTGAAGAATAGTCACTTTTGTATGCGCCATACTGTATTTCAGATCGCATTTATTTATCAACAAATTAAAAGATATTTATTACAAAATACTTTACTTATATCTTTGTACACTCTAAAAAATGAATGCTCAAAAACAACGAAATTTTCCTTAATTTTGACGATTCCGTTACTGGCAAATGCTCCGAGTTTTCGTTTCCTCAAAGTGAGGAAATTTGAATCGTCATTTTTAAGAGGATTTGAGTGTAGCCTAATCTAAATAAATATTTCGTTATTTTTGAGCATGTGAGTACAACAATGAGATTCAGTTTCCTCATCAAATCACGATCAGTGAGGATTCGCGTTTACTCAAAAGTCACGTGATAGTTTGACGAAACAATCCTCAAAATTAACGAAATGAGACTTGAGGATTCCTGAATCGTCAAAAATGAAAGTGTTATTTCTGAGAGTGTAATGCTCTGAAAAATGTTTACGGTTTGTTTTTACAATTATCGAACCAAACATTTTCCAGTTTTATATCATTATAATTAAATATTTTTGTAACTTAATAAAACACACAATGTATATACGGGGAATAATTCTTAAAATGAGAAAAATAACGAAAAATTATTTCAAAATGTTCAATACATCAGAACAAACTCATACTTTCAATGTCAGAAATATCCAAATTAATTTATTTCGGTCTTTCTCTTCTTCACCCCTTACATATTAGTCTTGAGTTTTTTTTTTATTTTTTGAGACCCAAGGCCTCTTCGTGGCCGAGTGGTTAAGGCATGAGCCTCAGGATTCAACCTCCTCAGGTTCGAATCCCACTTACTACCAGTCATCCTATAAATCAGATATCTGTACTGGAAAGAGTAGAAAAAATCCAACTCGTGACGGATGGGCCCGAGTACACTGGGACAGACGTGCTCGTTAAATCTGTGGAGTCCAAAGTTCCGAAGGCGTCAGCGTACGATGTCGCTCGAAGTTTCCGTTGGGTGCCCGCTCAGGTGTCGATCTCGTCACTTGACCAGGGTTCTAAATTACGAGACGTTATTGGCTGTGTTAAAGCTCCTGACGGAGGTATAAAGATTCTGTGCAAATAATGCAATTTTGTGACACACCTCCACGGCGAATTTATTCATATATGCTTAAAATTTCCATAATTTGTAACACAAAAGACATCATTTGTAACACACAGTAAGTATAACAACTTTTCAAAATTAATTAGATTAATATCTTATTTCATAATTTAATATTTAGATGTTTTTCAAACTTCAGCAACATTACATTAATAGAACAATTTGTACTAATAATTTATACAGTGCTTTCCAAGATCGACAAGTCGTTTTGAATGAGAAATCCCATTAAAAAGTACGTATTTCTGACTATAATTGATTTGGACAATGTAACTGAAGTTTAAAGAGGCACATGTGTCTACCGTAAAAATAGTGTATTTCGTGCACTTGCAACTATTTATTCTGTGATTGTATGAGGGCTGTTTTTTTTTAACCTCTGATGGGCTGCTACAAAAAGACGGGTCAAAATACTACAAAAAAAAGATTTTTTTCCCCAAAATTAATGTACAATACTGCTTATTTCTCCACATAATCACCTTGATGATTAAGACCAATTGTCATATGTATAAACAAGCTTCGAAATACTCTCTTTATAAAATGTAGCCACCAATGATTTGAAGAAAGTTGTGGTTGATTTTTTTAGGTCCACACGTCAATTTGGAAACGCTACAATCCAAGATACTATACTAATCTATAATTCACTTATGGTAAACCTTCGAGTTTCCTAAAACACTTGGTCTACCCGCTAAACAATTCTGATGTTCACGAAGAAGGAGACCAAGGAAGCAAGTCTGTCGTTACAGAATGGCATGGTTCAGCGAGTTGACCAAGTGTTTAGGGAAACTCAAAGGTTTACCATAAGTGAATTATTGACTAGCAATGGCTTGGAGAACTGAAAAAATAATTGACGTTAGTTCCAAATTTACTTTTTTCAACAAAACCGTCACAACTCCCTCCCAAACATTGGGGGCTACATTTTTGGAAGTCTTTTCACTCAGTCTGATTAATTTTCACTCCTCCAGTCTGTAAAATGCACTTCTCCTTTTGGAGTGGATCCATTGTGTGTTAAACCTCCCACAGGATCACTCCAAACGAGTGATTTTAACTTAGTCTGAGTTAATATTCATTCCTTTACAGTGTCGAAAATGCACTTCTCCAACTGGAGTGGATTTCACTCTTTTGAGAGTGTACAGGTATGATAAATGCTTTAATAGTAAAGCTGATTATGTGGAGAAATAATCAGTATTGTACATTAATTTTGAAATCTTTTTTGCGTTTTGACATGGCTTTTTATTACTGAAAAAACAGCCCTCGTATAATTTCTGGCCATTAAATCAAAAATACTTCCGTCATTCCTCAACTCATACAATCTCGACATTTCTAATTTATAGCCAAAGATACTTGTTTTCTCTAATGTACATGAAACACGATTCCTGGAATCTTGGGAATTTCTTGAAGGTAAGATATCACATCTTCGTGTACATTAAGCGCTGCGAAAAACATATGCGATACATGCCGAAATTGGTCCAAGTCTACTGGAGAGTTTTCCAACACGAACCTCGCTTTAATATATTAGTAGAAAAAGAAGCGAGTAAGCAAATCTTCCTTTTACTATAAACCAGACATATTCAAAGTGATGTTTACTTTATTTAGGAAAATGCCTGATCTTCATTACGTAGAACGATGTTACGGAATGGAAAGAAATATCAAGAACTCGCAAAGCTCTTGACATAACGCTAACGAAGAAGTTTGTTTACAAGAGACGTTTTAATTTCCTGTCTGCTTAATATTTTATATGAAGCAGTATGGAATTCGTTTTAATTATTTGTTTGATTAAAATGCATATTTTTCATAGCGAACTTAAATATGAGATGTTTGGGGGAATAATTTACAATTTAAGTTTAAACAAAATTGTGTTTTATCTAAATATCTTATGAGCTTTTAAACATGCTGCATTTTTTAAAAATTTAATTGTATTTGGATATCAGAATCAAGCTATTAAAAAATATTAACCCTCTATCACAGGATCCTTATTATATGTATCCGTTTGAGCAATACTTTTGCCGAACGAAACCGAATAAAGAGACAAAATTACAGAACCTCCATTTTATTAAATATTTTTTAGAAACTTTCAATTTTTTTTTTAAATATCCTTCAGCAAGATAGTTTCGTTTCAATAATCGCTTTACAGAAATTATAAACATTTATAAATAAACTTATCATAAAAGTTACCTAGTGAAAACAAAGTACTTTTCCAATAAGTATACACTAGGCTCTGTGCAGGGACTAGTAAAGACCATTTGTATGCATGAAAGCCACTCAATTTCAAGATATTTATACTTTAAGTAAGTTTACTTTTAATATTTTTTTAGTAAAAGTTTTTACTTACTGCTTGTTACGACATTTTACAATAAGTACATGTAAAACATTCTATTTACGTACACACAAAACTTTCACATATTTTGTTCCATTAATAAGTACATGTTTTAAGCAGAAACACTAAATATTCAAAATTCCGACTGTTTTTTTTTTTCTCGAAATAACAAGCGAAAAACAAAATGTCACACACGGTTGGAAAAAAAACTTAGGAAAGGAAATGCAAGGCGGCTTTTATTTGAAAAGGTTATAAATACCTAAAGGTAAAAGATTGGTAAAGGTAAAAATATGTATAAGGTTCATTTTAAATCATTTAAGGGGAGATCATAGTTAGCGACAGCAAAAATGAGCAATTCTTAGTATTGATTTCGAAAGGCTCTAAATCATTTAAAAATTATGGTAAAATAAAAAAAAATGTGACAAATTATAAATTGTACTTTTATTATTATATTTAAACCTAAGAATTATTTTAATTTAAAAATTATTTTTTAAGAAAAAAGACATCTTTTGAAACATACAATTACGAATTTTCAAAAATACAAGATTTTTTTCGGTATACTTTTCTCCAAATCTATTAAATATTTCTTAATAATTTTTTGCGTGTAATAAAACCATTTTAGATCTATTTAAGTCGCCTATTTTTTTGCCTAAAATAATTTTTAAATTTTATTTTAAAAACATTATATTCTGCATTTATAAAAATTCTGATTGTCAACGAAGAAAAGTGCAAAATAATATTTTTTTTAATTTGTAAGACTAAATTAGGTGACTTACATAGATCTAAAATGGTTTTGTAACACACAAAAAAATTATTAAAAAATATTCAATAGATTTGGAGAAAAGTGTACCTAAGTGTTGAAAATTATAGTTTTGAGAAAAACGCGAAAAACAAATACAGTCGATCCCGTTAACACGAACTTGAAATGACCACCGAAACATTTCTTGTTAACCGAATTTCATGTAAATCGTCAGGATTTTTTTTTTTTTTTTTGCATTGAGCCAGTCAATAGTTTTCAAATATCAACACAAAGAAAATCATATTTTATAATGTAATACATAAATAATACAAGCATACAATAAGTAATTCAAAGGGGGCGTGACGCATGTGTTTATTTTTATAATTTTAATTTTTTATAAGAAATAATTAACCAATCGATACAAAATTGGTGTCATTCGATAGATCGGGCTTCCATCTATCAGAAAATACTGGTTTCAAAAATTCAATTTTTTGGCCATTTTTAACTAGGATCTAACCTTAAAGGCGAACGCATTGATTGTTTAAAATTATGAACACATTTATCTGGTATAAATCACGTGACTTGGTACCAAGTGATGCAGACCACCTATTGAGTTTTCCAAAGAGAAATTAGTTCTGTATTTAGGTCTATGTTAAAAATGCATAAAGTTCCCGACTCTTAACTTTTAATGAATAAAACCACTAACGATCCTGTGGGACGGTTAAGAGAAAAGATATTAGCCTACATTTAATAACTCGCTAAATAAAAAAAAAAGGTATAGTCCGACCACGCTAAGTTGGCAATCAAAATATTTACATTGTGGACGATTCCACTTTGAATTGAGGTTTTTAAGCAGAAGGAGGAAGGGTTGCTGGCTCAAGGCGTTTGGCGAGAATCGGGTTTGTTGGTGTAGTGCGGTTGTAAATAATGTATCTCACTAGAACTGCACATCAGTTATCGACTACAGAGGATTGTTGTTGATTGCTGGTAGCGGTTAACGATTACACGTATTTCTTTGATATTTTGAATCGTGAAATAACTAATTCTATGATTATTTTACAGAAATTTAATTAACCATTGCTAAAAAAATGTTCAAAAATAATAAACAAACTCGTAGTTAAGTTATAAGTTCCATTAAGTATATTTCCCAGTATACTTCTATGATTTTTTTTTTAATTTTGATGAAGGGTTTCAAAGCTTAAAAATCTGACAGTGACTGGGAATTACATCAAAGGACGCTATAGCTTAAATATTAATGGGAAATATAAGAGTAATCCCGATGCAAGTTCGATCTACCCTTCGATTGATAGTCTGTTTCTAAACCTTAAAGAAATATGCGCCCAAAAGCAATGAATCGCCAAACATAGTAACTCTTGCCCAAAACCTTCCTTACCTTTTTTCGAAGTGGACTGGTCCACAATGTAAATATTTTGATTGCCAACTTAGCGTGGTCGGACTATACTTGTTGAGATTAACTGATTGGGAGTTTGAAGTGATATGCTCTGGGCCCTGAAAAGTGACTTTAAAAAATAATGATTTTTGTTGGAAAAAGTGCTGTTTTTCTTTGTTGAAAAGACTCAAAAGAATTCCTTAACCCAAGCAATTAGGAAATACCACGGGTTTTCTCATCGACAAATTTATCTATTTTCATAAAAACTAATAATTTTGGTTCAGAAATCTAAATTTAACGTAAAACTAATCCAGTTATAGAATAAATTGAACCAAACACAATTTAATTTTACATGGTTTTTGTTTTAACTTTTGTGTATTTAAAATTATGGTTGTACTTAAATCAAGCGAAAATAAAATCTAAATATTTGTTTTATTATCTTTTTCCATAATTCTTACTCTTAAATTAATTTTTAACTAAATTTTATTCTCAGTTTTTCTTCGTTATTAAAATTGCGTAATATTAATCATGTTTTATACAAGTTCAATGTCCGTAGCTATTTTATTTCAGTAGTGTTTATTGAGACAGACCGATGGACCAATGCTCAAAATTTTTTTTTAATTCAAATCACAGTAGCTCATTACAGTACTTTCATTAATTTACATATCATATTAGGTAATTGAAAGTAGAAACGAAACAAATCTAAAAATCCTAAGCCAATTTTTGAAATTCTTAAAATTAGTTATTAAAAAATTAAAATATTTTATATTCCTTATAAAACTTAACAAAGCTTTTAAATATCTAAACTTTTAAATTCTAAACTATCACGTTAAATTAATTCTAATGCAAGTCAACAAGACAAGTCTATAAAAATTTTAAATTGTCCATAAACTAAATCTCCCGTGTAAGTATATTAAGGTTTACAAAACTTCCCCATTTACACGGCAAAACTTTTATGAAACTAGTAATTTTTACAAACATTTCCACTCAACATTTTCCAAGTGAAAAACACTCGACGAGTTAACCATACGAATAAAAATGAATACCACTTGCAAAAGTTTGCGAATCGCAGTATTTCGGAGAATTCAATTTAGAAAATTTTCACCTCGGCTTAAGTAACCATAAAATGAATGCAAAGTAAGTTTCGGAAAATTCAATTCAGTTTAATGCTTCTACTTCAATGACGTCAAAAACTGTGCAATTTCTAGGTGAGTTATTTTATGGCTTTCCACATTAAAGCATTCCTATTCAATACCTAGGTCTGCTTAGTGGAAAACAAACCAATGTTTAACACTTTTAACATAGGACATAAGCCTTTTATAAGCAAATGTACGCTTATAGACGTTTATAAATGATGATTGCTTTGGCGCAATGAAATATATCGAAAAGAGAAACTCGGTAAAACTCTTTTATTGTTTCGAATTTATGGAGGAAGTTTTTAAATCATTGCTTCGTAAAAATTTGATAAAAATAAACTTAAATTGATCATGGTAAAATATATCGGTTGCATAAAATCTAATTTTTTTTAAGCAAATAAAAAGTTTTTTTATTTAGTATCACTGATAGATCAGAAAATGGTGCAATTGTTGAATTTTTTGTGAATACATGTTTTAATTAAATTAATTAACACAATAAACAATGAGGCAGTATTCTTTAAAAGTTCATATAAGAAGATTTATTTTGTCATTTCACAATTTTTTGTTAGTTAATTACAGTCACTTGCAGGTACACTTGTCGAAAGGTATAACTTATTTTCCTCTAAAAAAATTCACAAACTTTTATAAAACACTAGACATAATTTTAAAAAATATAATTAAAAGTCTATCGCAATTTTCTAAAACATCAGTCAATTATTTTTTAAGTATGTTTTAATAAGTTTGAACATAATTGATTAATGGGAACAAAAATATTGTTACGATGAATCTAAATTACATAATAATTCTGTGATAATTGCAAAACATACACTACATAAGAATTAAATTATTATGATTGAAACAAACCTTTTTTTAAAAAATTACCTTTCAGTTAGTAATACAAAACAGGAAATTGCTTTGGATGACTACTTTGATTGCTAATTAAGTACATCTAACGCAATTTATTTACTGTAATTATAGGTAACACGGACTTGCACCCAATCTAATTACCAGCCCTTACAAATTAACTAACTTTATGTATAAAGAAGTCAAGTCCAATGAAGCACTTCCGTCTACGCTTCTTACTTACTATATGTAAATTAAGGAGAAGCGTGTACGAAAATCTTTCCACTGACTTTGGCTCTTTTTTTTATATGGCGATTCATATGTTCTAATTAACCCTACGGATTGTTCACAAAAATAAGGCTCTAGGAAAAAAATTATATCATCTTGCCTGAGATATAATTGTGGCGAAGAATAGTTAAGTAAATTACTGTACAAATGAAAGTATTGGTTTTCTTTAACTGAAGATAGTAGATAATAAATTTCTTAGTATTGTAATGAGCTAAACTTCTTTACTTTTGCGATAAGAACAACTACGAAAAAAACATTTCGTCAAAAGTAGGAAGAACTGAAGTCACTTGGGGTGTTTGTTTTAGAACTGCAAAAATACATATTTCAAGGGGGCTGTGTGGAGCCCTGTGGTCAGTGTCTCGATCTCCGGATCTAAAGGTCCCGCGATCGAGCCCTGGTCGCTGAAGGCACACCGAGTGTGTGCGGAGTACGTGCTCGTTAAATCTGTTGGGTCCGAAAGTCTTGTGGGCGGTCATTACGCAGCTTAACGCGGTCCCTGGAGACTATTTCCCTCCCCTCAGGGACATGTCTAAATTGTGGAGGTGGCGCGTGATAGACGGCAGCATCTGTCATATATGTGTGTGTGAGTGTGTGTGTTGTTACTGTCTTACTTGACGAAGGTTTATAAGCGGGCCCCTGACCAAGCACACAAGCCTGAAAATATATGTATACCAACCTACATATTTCAATAAAATGCTGTGATTTGGGCGATGTGTATGCGTTCAGCTAATAATAAGTAAACGTCGCAATATTAAATAAAGTTTATTCATTAAGTAATTTCGAAATATGCTTTGTTTTAAATTGAATTCCGAATTCTTTGTCAGTTCTAGTCAATAATTAATGCAAAATTTATAAATATTTTTATACATTTACAGATTATTTTAGTTCATTGTTAGGCTATGATTATTTTAGTTTAAAATAAATATTTTTAAAGGGGGGGAGGGGGAGGGTTGTTTATTTGCAATTTTCAAAGTTATTATTTATATGTTAAGATAAATAAAAATAGTATTGAAGTTTTACTTTTGCCAATCAACTTATAATTCTACAAAAAAAAACTTTCAAGTAACCAAGCTTATCATCTAGAATTAACATAGAAATAATTACAAGGTATGGTTCTTTTTCCGTAGGTGTTTAATGTAGATTAAAAAAAATTATATAATCATACACTACATCGGAAAAACAGTCATGTCTAAGAAACAAACAATATCTTCACTACCAAGTAAGCAAACAATCTATTTAATATCTAATAAACAATATCTTATAAAGATTTAACACACGCAAATCCATTATTAAAATGTCCATACTGAATAAAATGTTTTTAAAAAATCTTGTGTTGCCTCTAGCGCATAATCACCAAACCAATTATCCAGCGAAAATACAAGAAATGTTTCTTTAAAAAAAGGAGAACATGAACAAACAGCTTTTTTTGCTTTTGAACTTTAAAAGCCAAGTTGGGGGTTTATAAAGATTCATACGCAAATCATTATTAATTAATGTTTAATTAATGCAATATTCGAGTTTTATTTTTGGGGATTATTTATAGAGACTTATTTCTTTTTAAAGATAACGAAATGCCCAATAGCTAATCCCTTCCTAATAAGACGTCCATGTATTCTCATTAATTTAGCTATGGGAAAAAATGTTAACCAGATTTTGAATGCTAAATTATTCTTTTAAATAAAACATAAATAACACGTTCTGTTTTATTTCGTACTTGTGGCGAACGCCTGAACTTTAACTGTAACTACTTATCCGGAACTGTGACCAGTGTATTTTGTATAAATACGATAAGCGCTGCTTCGTTGGCGCGCACACCCCTTTTGGGTTATTTGTTATTATTTACTTTCTGTATCTTCTGTTGTGCCGCGGTTAATTTCTAATATGATTTTATGTGTTCATCGAGTTTTATAAGTTAAGTTTGTTGTTATTAGTTGTTTAATAAATTTGTTATTGTTATAACTAGTTTTGATTACTTAGCATGACTTGGTGAACCACAAAATGGTGACTCCCCCCGGAGAAAGATAACTAGTTAATTATCTAAACATATGCCTTTGAAGCATAATTTAATGATTATTTTTTAGTACAAGGAACAACATATTTTGCGGACAATTATCTGCAAATAGTAAGGAAAGTTTAGAAAAATCCCATACATGTGTCAAACCTATATATGGTACTATGGGTGGAGTAGTGATGAATCTTTCGACAAGTTATTATAACATATGCTTAAAGAATAGCCACTTTTGTATGCGCCATAATGTATTTTCAATAGAATTTACATATCATTATATACTTACTAGTTCAATCTAGTTAACTTACATCTCGGTAGTACAAAGAAATATTTTTTTTGCTATTTATTAGCCAATATTTGAACTAAGCTTCTTCCAGGTTAAATATATTGATTGCTTGAATAATTTTGTAGCTTAATAAAATACAAATGAACATAGACAACAAAACACACACATACGCGACAGATGCTGCCATCTATCGCTGCCACCCCCACAATTTAGACATGTCCCTGAAAGGGGGGGGGGGGATAGTATCCAGATACCGCTACCTGTACCTAAAGAGGAAACTAAATAAAAATAATACTAAAATATTCGTCATATCAAAACAAAATAATACTTTCAATGGCAGAAATGACAACTACTCTTTATTTCGCCATTTTTTCTCTTTTTCTCCCCTTGCCAATTAGTCTAATTCCAGACTCTAGCCTAAAAATAAATCAAACTAATTGAAAAACAAAAAAAAATTAATTCGTTCACCTTCCACAGTCCAAGTAAAACCGAAACCTTCTCAATAAAAAATGATACATTTTCTATTTCTTACTTCCTAAAGTGCCATTGAACCGGAGCCTATAATAAAACAAGTAAAAAACATATTTCAACAAAATCGTTCCACTAATGAATTTTCTTAACTACATGTGAAATGAACCTAGAAGTCGTCTTCTGAAAATCAATATTTAATTTTGGCAATGACAAATAGTAATCATATGACAGTTTTATTAATGCTCATAATGTGAAGTACTCTTTATTGAAAGAGGTTATAAAATTACGAAAAAATATTTTAAAATAGTTTTTATAAATATCTACGTAATTATAGGTGTGGTTCATTTAATTTTGCAAGAGGTACCATAAGTTCAACAAAATTTTCAATAAAAGAACCAATTCTTCCCAATTAAAATGTAAGGGTTATTGCGAAGAAAACTAATGATAAAAAATTTCAATTTTATAACTAACAAATTAAAAAAATTCGTGCTTAAGATTTCAAAGTTATTTTAATAAAATTTTTGTTAGAGGATATATTACGGGATGTTTTAGGTAAAAAAATATAAAAACCACCACTCAGCAACTAAATGTATCAATAATGAAAAATATATATATTCTACAAATCAATTAAGGAAGATGACGTTCTATAAGCCTCAATTGGCTTGTTCCAGGTGACGTTTTTTTTTTCAAGCTTTTATTATTGCCCTTCTGTTTATAAGAGCTTTAATTAGATATCTGTTTTCACCAAACATATAAATATTTTTAAAAAAAGCTAAAAATATTCAACAGAAGAAAGTTCGAGAAAGTTGTATTTTAATTCATTATTTCTGTTGCCACCTGAGACCTTAAAATGTCTAATGAAGCATAAATAACCGTATAAAACATTTATAAAATATATTTCTCCGGTAAATCTGAAATAAAAATATTGCCGTTGTTTCGTATACTATCCGATGAAAAGAGATAACAAGATAACGATGAATCGACGAATTGATGACTTTCCCTTCTTCTTTCCATGATTTCTAGCTCCAACCATCAACAGAACATAAAGAATTAAAACTCTCCCTTCTGCTATTTACCTCATAATTTATTTAACAATTTAAAAATTAAAGCATATACCATTTAAATAATGTATACATAACAATATTTAATTTTTTTAAAAAAATTATTTCCCATTGAGTGATGAAATATCAAACTTAAAACTCAAAATCGAAGATGCTTCCATAATTTTAGTTGAATCACTGGAAAGGATAGTTTTATAACTGAATCTTTAGTTTTAAAGCTAAATCTTCCAAAATTTATCCCAAACTTGTCTTCTTTTTCACGGTACAAGGATTTAAAAAACCGTCTTTGTCTTCAAATAGCTTACCATCGTTTGACTTTTTCAGATCATTCTAAAGAACATTTTTATTTCACCGCCTTCTTTTTCAGAAATCAATCCAACGAATAAAAAATAGCTTGTTCCCAGCAAAATTTACCAACAACAATTTATCTTCACCAAGCTTTTTTCAGATGTAATTAATGAAATTGCAGGTTTAAATATGTCACCAAATAAGATACTTGAATTTTCACTTATTGTACGATGAGAAAAGTTCAAAAAGTTTAAAAATTAAGTTTACAAAAAGTTTTTGGCAACTTGACTGAATAAGATATTAGAGATTTATATAGATTCTGCGAGAGAAGCATACAAAGCTAGGTTTATTCGTGTCCCATTAGACCCCACTGTTTCAGTCCCATTAGACCCCACAGTGTTGTTTTTTATAAATGACCCAACACAGAAGCACGAGTACATCACCACAGTATTTGACCTATACTATCTTAATCTAGGATATTTCATCTATCTATAACTGTAGTTTAATTCATGGAAAGTTTTTATTCAATACTTCAAAAGTGAAAAACAAGGTACACTTTTAATAAACTTTCAATTCTCAAAAACAACAATTCTTCTCTCCACTTCAGCACATGCGTTTAATGGCTGATTTTTGGCTGTTAAAATGTGAAGTCTAGCTGTTACAATGCTGTAGTGTAGAAAAATTTGTAAAAAAGTGTATTTTTCCCAGCTTTAGGGCCCTTGTCCCATTAGCCCTGCGTCCCAATAGCCCCCACTCTCCCCTACACTAACAATAAATTCACAATTGATTAAAAAAAATTTGGTTTTGTAAAATTAAAATCCAGCCATCACAACGATAACTTACCTGGTGCAATCATGGTGTTCCTCAACACCTTCGCCGCCCCGGTGGCGCAATCGTTAGGATTCTAGCCTGTGGAGCTGCTGGGGTCGGGTTCGAATCCCGGTCAGACATAAATGTTCGTGACCATCAATAAATGTTGTTATTTGTCTATGTGTTATTTATTTATTTGCGACTGTACAAATTCTTTCTGTGAATGTCCCCCTTGACGAAAGCTTCTAAGCGGTTTTCTGAACAAGAACACAAGCTAGAATATATATGTACCATACCATACCATACTCAACACCTGCTATCCAACTAAAGCATCGCGTGACGCCGTCTGTGTAATTAATGTCCACCCCCTTCTAAATTAAAGAAATAAATCATGTAAGTTTCATTAAGAGAACAGTTATTTATCGTGGTCGTTGAAAAATTCGAGATTAAAATGTGGAATCATTGTGGAAAATTGGTGAATCTTCTTATAGTTATTCAATTATTATGTCGATTGCTTAAAAACTTGATTCGATTGCTAGACCTTTGCAATATCTATTTGTTTAGAATTATACAATGACTGAATTTCTTACATTTCCTTGTTTAAGGAACTATTAACTACCAGCTGGATTTTTATTGGAAGGAGAATATACTTAATTGGTTACATTCGATTGACCAAATACTTTACTAACAACTGTGTTAGAAATTCGAAACTGTCAAAAAATTATTTACAAATGACAGTGAGTGCACAATCTAGACGCGAGCGGAGCATAGGCTTTATTGCCTCTTACCCCGCTCGCCAGAAGAGACAGTCACAAGAGACACACAAAGATGGACAACCCAAACACATCGACAAATAACAATCAATTATTGACAAACACAAAACCGGGATTCGAAACCGGACCCAGCAGCTCCAAAGGCTAGCACCCTAACAGTTGGCCAGCCAGGTCGGCATCAAAAAATTATTAATAATAATAATTATTTTTATTACATTATTAATGCTTCGTTTTTTTGCCAAAAATGAGCTTGAAAACACCAAGCAAAATGCTCCCTTACCTACTGCTTTTAGCATGCACGTAGTCCAAAAAGTTTCCCTTAATCTGTACACTTTAGGTATCTTTAATACTGATAGTAATTAGTACAATGTCCATCCGATCAATTCTACGCAAGTACTTATCCAATTTAATATGATGATGCACTACCATTAGCTCTTTCGCCGTAAGATAGAATTACCCAATGCACCAGAATATATTCGAAACTGAAATACGCTGGTAATACAGGTAGAACGTAATGGATAGGAAAGAGGATCAGGCATATAGGTATATCAGTGGTCAAACCATCCTATGCTTAATGCAAGAGTTAAGTAATGTGCTTCTATACTTGCAATTGGAAATAATTAAATGTACATAAGTCAGAATGTACGGTAAGTTGTCAGTTTGACTAGAGTATTCGGTTTCGCAACGTACGAGTTTGAGTGACATAGCTGACAGATATGACTAGTTGAGTTAAAATTACTTAAATATTTCAAACTAAACATTAATCGATTAGTGATCATCTTAAATTCATTACGTGACGTGGATTTAAGAAAGCAGATACTTTACTGTCATACTATGAAATGCGATGTGAACTCTAAACTTGAATTGGTTTCCTGAAGAAAAATCAGAAATTTTCAAATACTTCACTTTAGCGCGACATTGAATTATATTATTAGAACAGCAAAAATTAAGAAATAGAAATAAAACATGCTGTTTTGAGTTTTAAATTATTGAATTAAATAAATAAACAGCAACATGTACGAAAATTGTCTTATCGGTCAGATGTAAGGCTAGTATTTGTAAGGTCAGATTTAAGACTTTGTCGATCAGCTGTAAGGCTATAAGTATAGTAAGTTTAATTGCACATTTGAAATATTTTCTTTTTCATGGGTATTCAGTGTATGGTACATTATTTAAAGATTTAAAATATTTACAATATAGCCTAAATAAATTCTTTAAAACAACGTTTTATTTACCAATTTTGGAACATTGCTAATAAATAACACGTTAACTACCACAGGATTATAATTGGATTGAGCCTTATCACTTCGGCGCATAAGACAGTGAATTAAATCTAGAGGTTATATGAATTAAATATAACTCCTTTAACACTTCTCTGAATTTATCCAATGATCTGTCTACTTCACATGTTATTCTACAAAAGTCGGCACACTTTGTATAGCTTCAAAGAAAAAGTTATTTTTAAATATTTTTTATATTCAAAGTTCAATGGTACACTGCTACAAATTTTGGCGCAGGCTTGCACCGTAATCCTGGAACTTTCTAGCTGCCACCACTATTTGGAGCGTGAATTTAGCAATTTTGTGGTAAAAGCATAACTTTGATACACCGCAAAAGTTGTAAATCAATGCTCCAAATAGTGGTGGCAGCTACACTCTTAAAACAAACACTCCTAATTTAACTCAGTCTGAGTGGATTTCACTCCTCCAGACTGGAAAATGCACTTCTCCTTTTGGAGTGGATCCTTTGTGTGTTAAACCTCCGACAGGATCACTCCAAACGAGTGATTTTAACTCAGTCTGAGTAAATATGCATGCCTTTACGGTGTCAAAAATGCACTTCTCCAACTGGAGTGGATTTCACTCTTTTGTTTTAAGAGTGTATAGAAAGTTTCAGGATCCGGTGCAAGCCTGCGCCAAACTTTTGAACTGTGTAATCTAAATAATCACAATAAAATAAATCAGATATATGACTTTTCTATTCACTTGACAACAGGTTTCTAGGAATGAGTTGCTTTTTACGCTACATCCTCAAGAATCATTCCCCTAGCATGTGAATAAGTCTGAAATAAAGCCAAATTAGGAGTGTTTTCGGACTTAGGGGTGGGGAGAAAAGAAATGAGAACTTTTCTGTATCATCAACATTGATGGATTCTTCACCTCGGAATTCCTCAGTTAACATTTCCAAAGAGCATGGTTGAATGTCTTATTTAAACAGTTCTACAATTTACTAAACAAAATATTTTTTTTAAAGTTCAGGACAAATACTGCAATTTCGTTGATTGGTGCACCTTGTTGTTGATGGTGAAATAATTTAAAAAAATCTTTGCCAAACTGTATGGTATAAATGACGAATTTTTCTCATTGAAAGTGATTAATGATATACATTTCTTATTAAATGAACTACTTTTAAATGCAAATAGATGAATAACTTACTCTTTAAACATACTTTATTATTTAATAGTTTATTATACAAAACTTCACAAACACTACAATAATAAGACGAATTGTACTAATCATTTATACTGGGTGTTCCAGAATTGACAAGTCGTTTTAAAAGAGAAGTCTCATTAAAGTTGTGTACGTATTTCTGCTACTAATCCATACAGACAATATTACTGAACTTCAAAGAGGCACATGAGACTACTGTAAAAATAAATATTGCATTTCATGCACGTACGTATGTGTTGCACCCCTATTCATCCATCTGTGATTGTATGCTTTCTGGCTATTTAATCAGAAGTACTTCCGCCATTTCTCAACTCATACAATCTCGATATTTCTAATTTATAACCAAAAACACTTGTTTACTTTGATGTATATGAAACACGGGTCTTGGAATCTCGGGAATTCCTCGAAGGTATAATATCACTTTTTCATGTTCTTTAAGTCATATATATATTATATATGAATCGATAAATTCCGAAATTGGTCTAATTCCAATGGACAGTTTCCCAACACTTACCACCCTTTAACATTTTAGCAGAAAAAAGAAACTAGTAAGAAAATCTTCCTTTTAGTCGTGGAATCTTGGGTATTCCTTGAAGGTATTATATCACTTATTAGTTTGATTAAGCTCTGCGAAACTCATATACGTTATGTTAATATCTCAATTTCGAAATCGGTCAAGTCTATTGGAGACTTTCCCAGCACGTACCTTCCTTTAACATTTTAGCAGAAAAAAGAAGCTAGTACGAAAATCTTCCTTTAACATTTAGCTATTTATTGTTAAAGCCCTGTTTACTTTTGTTGGGGAAATACCTGAGATTTATTACGTAGCAAGATATTATGGAATTTAAAGAAATTTGAAGAACTTGCACAACTTTTTCTTTTGATACTACATTTTACTTTCAACTACCTAATATGAAATATAAGGTAATGAAGCTATTGTGATGGGGTCGAAAAGCCGAAATGGAGATTTGTGATTCGTACACGTTTTGGAAAGTGCCGATTCCGAAAAAGTAGTTGTTGAACATTGATCCCTCTGTCTGAAACTACAAGATACTAACTTAGAGTTCTTAAAAAAATAATCTTTTTTTAAACTTTTCTAAAAGTTATTTTAATAGTTAATTTTAAAGGCATTTTGTATTAAAAACAATTTTAAAATAGTTTGCTAACTACAAATAATTGATACGGCCATTTGTTTTGCATTTATTGCACAAAAATGAGTTTATTTTTCGCGCTTAAGGCGTGTCTCTCACTTACTATTAAACATAATTTTTTCAAAATTACTTTGCAAAACTTACTTTTTAGTATATATTTGTATGAAAAGTGTGTTTAAATAAAGAATATAAGTGTAGGATTTTGCTCGGGTCTTAAAAGGTTAGAGTTCCTTCAAACAAAATAATCAGTGGTAATTCTAACCAGGTATATTTCATTGAAAAATGTTATAAAGGACTATTGATAACAAAGAACTGACAGAGCTTGTTAGTGCATTGCTAACAAAAATATTTCTTTTTAGAGATTGAAATCTTTAATTTCACTAAATTCATGAGCCCTTCAGCAAATAATAAATATTGTCAATTTTTTAATGCCTTGTTAAACATACTTTGGAGTATATGTTTGTTTGAAAAGTACATGTAATAATTATGCTCATTAGTATAGTGTTTAAAGAAATCTGAACTCGTATCAGGACAATTATTATTTTGAAGAAACACATTTTTCACATTTTAAAATGATAGTCAAATTATGCATGGATATGTAATTATACAATCAGAAAAATTACTATATTTTTTTAATAAACACTTTTGTACATCATATCTTTTTTTTGTAATTTTAACGCACTCTTATAGCATTTGTTCAAAAACATCAATTACAAAAATATACTTGATCCATGTTGCCTTTAAAAAAAAGTGGGCTCTGAAAGATGTAATGCGCATTGATAATTTTAAAACGAAATTGTACTGTTATTATTTTACGATAAATACACTTTCGAAAACTATGGCAGAACGGGGAAAGTACCTCGACAACTGCATCATGCCAAATTTATCTTTCATCATATAAACGCAAATACTGATATTGAAAAAAAGTGTTATCTCTTTTCTTAGCGCTGTTTTCAAATATCCTTTCATGAGCATTTTCACTCGGAGTTAATTTCTGAGTCAGTTCAGTCATGGCGAGTCAAGAAGAGTGCCTCACCATTAACTGGGAGATCCGAAACTTCAGCTTTCTTTTGAAGGCGAAGGAGCGCCGTCGCTTAACGTCCCCTAACTGGTTGGTTAAGGATACCGAGGGGCGAGTATGGAATAATGAGCTGCAAGCCCGTCATTATGATTCGAAGATAGAATTTTATGTGTATAAATCGATTCCTCACTATGACAGAAAAGAGATGTCCTTGATATCCTCTTGTGGCGTAGTTCTTCTCTCTCTAGCGTTAAAAAAGGATCCTTCTGATGGATGTTTTTACTTAGAAAAAAATGACCTGCTCGACAAGTTCGGTCAATCAATCCTCCTGATTGACACTATAACTCTGTGTTGTAGAATGCGGGGGAAAAAATTATGGACCTCAGAATTCCATTTAACTACAGTTTTGCACAGCTTGAATCACCTCTGGACCATTGAAAGGCTGGCCTCGTCCGATTCCCACGACACTTGTATCGAACAAGACAATTTCAAGCTTCACGTGTCTCTACAAAAACATGGATACTGTGCTTGGAGGGGAACAGTTGATTTCGAACCATGTGCACCAGGGGATCAATCTATTGTGGACTACGCAGTTTCTGTCAAGGATGGTTTTAAACATGTTTTAAGGCATCCATATACTAACTCCGAAAACAGAAAATACTATTTTGATTTCGATGTAGATTCAAATAACATTGGCGTCACTCTTCAGATGGAAGTTATTGTTGCACTTCATGGAAGACGCGAGTTGTCAGCCTCTTCACAAGTTGTCAGAGAAGCACAACTCAAACCCAAATCTCCAACCATCATCGCCGAACACAAGAATGTTTCTGGCGCACTGGGCGATGACCTCTTGCTGCTGTACAGAGAAAGTGCTCTCAGCGACGCGACCCTCAACACCGAGGGCAAGTCCTTCTCGGCCCACAGAACTATCCTGGCAGCCCGATCGACGGTCTTCCGCGCCATGTTCGAGAAGGACGAGACGAGCGAGGGTCGATCGGGGGTGGTGGATATCGACGACGTGGACAGCGAGACCGTGGACCGGATGCTGGTCTACCTGTACGGCGACTCGGTTGGAGACTTGGCGTGGAGCGAGGCCTCGGCACTGTACTACGCGGCGGACAAGTACGCCATCCTGCCCTTGAAAGAAAAGTGCGCCGACTTCCTGAAGGCCTGTCTCGCAGCGGACAACGCTTGTGACGGGCTCGTCTTGGCAGACAGACACTCGGACCAGGAATTGATGACGCACGTTGTGAACTTCATCCTCGGCCACGAAGAAGTGGTGTCTTCTGCCCAGTGGGGAGAATTGGAAAAGGGAAATCCCATGTTATGTGCAAAAATAGCGACACAGTTGTTTTTGAAAAGTCGAAAAAAATGAGGGTATGAACAACGCCATTTGCGTAAATATAATTCAAAGCACTACAAATTGCTTAAAAAATTTAAGTGTAACTTAAATGTAGATATTAATAATGTCAAAATGTTTTTTTTTAAAGTTTAGAAAAGTATTTAGAAAAAATTTGTCAAGAGAGAGAGTTTGTCATTTGTCAATTAGAAAACTTTTATCAAGACTGTCATTGATTTTATATGAAATATTTAATTTTGAGCATATAATTAAAATATAAGCTATACTATTCACAGTTTTATTAGTCTATTGATATTATGTAAATCAGCTGAAAATCTTTTTTTTTTCGGTTGACAAAACCGAGAATGTGCAAATTTTAGAGATTGGCTGTTTTTTATACACTGTTAAAAATTTTGACCCAAATTGCACCTGAACCTATCGTGCACCAAACTTTTTAACAGTGTAAACGACGAGCTTAGCTGTATACAGCTTTCCACTTCTTTGATTATGCACATTTCTGGTTTTGTCATTTAACCGACGATATAGGATATTGTTTAAAATAACTTGTTCCGCATTTTGAATTTATTTTACTAACTTTATTTAAAGGGAATCGGTTGGATGTTTGGGTCAAAAAAGTTGATTTTCTGTTTTTTTTTAATCTGCATATCTTTAGCCTTAAGTTTTGAGAAACTCTGAAAATCAGTTCTTACCTATAGTGTACTATGGCTTTTTCTTAAATAACAGATTTTCAAAAGTTAGGCACATTTTTATCATTAAGTATAAGAGATATAAACATGTTTTGTTTATCTGTCAACATGTTTTATTTCTTCCCCATAACTAACTCTCTGATTTTTAGCTGAGGAATTTTAAATATCTCTGCCACCAAAAAAAATTATTTAACTTTACATTTTTGTGTTTTTTAAACATAGACTTTAAAAAATCACTGAAAAATTATTTTTTATACTTTGAAATATTCTCAGTTTAAATCAAAGAGGATGTAAATCAATGTAAAGGAACAAAAAGAATAGATAAAAGTTCATAACAATATCTCATATTGTTTCTAAGAAATTTTTTCCTAAATTAAGGAAAATTAACCTTTGCTAGATAGAACTATCTGACTTCCCTTAACTAAATTTGCATAATTAGCCGTATCAAAATTAAAATACACTATTATTAAAAACGCCCCTTAAGATTCTTACAAAAAATTTATCATTCTGGTGAAATCTTATCATCACATAGATATGAGAGTGTAAGGTTCAATATTATGAAAATGATTAATTTACGTCACGAGCGATTCTTAAAATCATTGTTTCTGATACTGTTCTTCCTAGTTAGCAACAGGGTTTAAAAACACCCAGTTTTTATTTATTTATTTTTTTTAAATTTAACCTGTAATGTCACTATTAGGTTTTAAATTTTTTTTTTTAATAAAAAAAAGAACATTTTCAGTCAGGAGGAAACTCATTCTGAAATATTTTGAGTAAATAAAAATTAATTAATTAAAAAACAATCTTGATATAGACTCCCTTTTAGGAACTTAATAAAACGAAATAAAGTCAGAGTTTACTTTGCATGAGAAATTTTTTAATTAAAATAAAAATTACTTCACAAACTTCACTTTGATTTCAGAAGCGATGACATTTACATAGCTTTTTCCCTTTCAATTCCAAGTACATTCGTTACTATTTAGTGGTTTATTTTTATATTTACAAATTTAACTGAAGTGAACAAACTTCCTGTGTGAACTGATTATCAGTTTTCCCCAGTTTGTTCTGTCTTTTTAGAACATTAAAGAAGATTTTTGTCCCCATTTTTATTTATAAAATAACAGTTTCCAAAACATATTTTTTTAGAAAACAAAATACTTTGTCTGGCCATAAAAAAATCAGTAACTCTTCATAAAAGTCGGTCTATTTACAATGCAGGCCTCTAAAAACATGTTCCTCCCCCATCCCCGCGTGTGGTTTTCTTCGAAACGGCGGCGGTCGGCGCACAGTGCGGAGTGTAATGGACAAATATCATTTGGCAAAATATATATGTATAAATCTTTACTAATATTTTCAATTAATAACACCTTATGATCTAGAACTAGTATAAAAAAAATAACACGACTTTTTCCTTTTTTCCACAGATGTACAACGTACAACTAAGAAAAATTTATCTTACTAACGAACATAAGTATACTCATTGAAACAACTGTCACGTCAACAAACAATATATTTATTATCCAGTAAGCCAACAATACTATTTAATCTGTTGTAAACAAACAATATAAAGATTTAACACTTTCAAATCCCGTATTAAAATGTCGATACCGAACATAAATCTTTGAAAGAATTTGGTTTAGCCTCTAGCGAAAAATCATCATGACAATATAATCTGGCAAAAAAAAAGCAAGAAATAATTCATAAAAAGAGGACATGAAAAAACAACACTTTTGTTTTTGAAATTTAGAAGCCAAGTTAGAGGTTTATAAAACTTCGTACGTAGATCATTATCAATGATATGCTTTAATTAATGCGATATTTAAGTATCATTTTGGGGGATTATTTATAGAGACTTATTTCTTTTTAAAGATAATGAAATTCCCAATAGCTATAATCTTTTCCTAATCTGATGACCATGTTAATTTAGCTATGGAAGAAAAAGTTAACTAGATATTTTGAATACTTAATTATTTTTTACATAAATATAAATAATACTGTTTTATTTCGTACTGATAATTAGTCCTTTATATAAACTTATGCCTGCGAAGTATAATTATTTTCTTTTTTGTGAAAAGAACAACATATTTTACTGATAATGATCTGCAGTTATTATTGAAAGTTAAAGAAAAACCGCATACACGTGTCAAGCTTATCGTTCTTTGCGTGGAGTAGTGACTCGATTCGCGACAAGTTACTGTAGCAAAAGTCTGAGGAATAGTCTATTTTATATGCGCAATTCTGCATTTTAAATCTCATTTATTTACAAATTAAAAGATATTTATTTGATTAAAATTGAAATTTTAAGTTAAATCTAGTGGGAAAATCTTGTCATTTGGGACACGCATGTCATTTGATTATGTCGAATGTAAAAGATCCGTGGAGATCCCATTTGGCTTGGGTTCTCACTGCAAAATTAAATCTCGGCATACTTTAACATAAAGCTCCGATTCATTGCAATCTGCGCGTCAAAATTGGTGGTGAGAGTCGCCTAAATAGTGCTACAAAAAATGACTCTCAGTTCTGGGGAAAATGCCGAGTCTGCAAAGGTTTGACCGCCAATATAACAGCCCCATTAGCCAAAAAAAAGTTAATCTAGTTAATGTTAATAATTTTATTCATTTATTTATTAATTATTAAACTAAACATTCACAAGGTCATTCATTTTCAAGAACTCATCATCATCAAGAGTTTCAATGTTTTGTAACTTACTAAAGTACAAATGGTATGATTTTTAAAAAGAGAAAACTAAAGAAGCATAATTTTAAAATATTTATCATATAAAAACAAAATAATAATTTCAATGGCAGGAATGTCAACTAGTTTTATTTCGCTAATACTCTTCTTCTCCCCTTACCAATTAGTCTAATTCTAGACCTTAGTCCCAAAATTAATCAAACTAATTGAAAAACAGCAAAAAATATAATTCGTTCACCTTTCCACTGTTTAAATAAAATTGAAACCTTCTCAATAAAAAAGGATAAATTTTATATTTCTTACTCCCTAAAGTGTTATCGAACCGAAACCTATAAATTGTCAAGTAAAAAAAACATATCTCAACAAAATCGTTCAACTAATGAATTTTCTTAATAACATGTTAAATGAACCTTGAAGTCGTTTTCCGAAAATCAATATTTAATTTTTCTAAATGACAAATTAAACATATTACTCTTGAGGAAATAATCATAATCAAAAGCTCTTTTACTGTGCAATAGGTTTTAAAATTATGGTAAAATCATTTTCAAATGGTTTTAATAAGAATCTTTATTAGTAATGATAGAATTTGTTTGATATTGCAAGAGTTAATATAAATTTAACATAATTTACAAATAAAAAAATTAAATATATGGCATAATTCTGAGAAAATTAAAGAGAAGAGTTAGCATTTCAGTTTTTGTAACTGATAAAAAAGAACTGAAATAAAAACTGTGTCCTTTAGTTAAATAATTTCGGTTACATTTTTGTTAGATGTTATATTATGGTTATGAGATATTTTGCTAAACAATTATTAGAAAGGCAACCCTTAACAACTAAATTCATTAATAATGATTATGAAAATTATACAAAAAAAATCAGTAATTAATACGGCCTAGCTTTAATTTGAGAATGGATTCCTGTGGAAAATATTTATGAAATATAATTCTCCGTTATCCCTTCAGTAATTTTTTGCTACAGAATGTCTATTTGTGTATTTAAACTTTTTTTTCCTTGATATAAAAATAAGATAAGAAAATAATGATGAATCGATGCACTGATGACATTGTTGGGTGGTAGACCTATATTTTCAAGTTTGCGTGCTTGGTCAGAGACCCGCTTATAAACCGTCGTCAAATAAGACAGACACAACACACCCATAAGTGACATATGCTGCCATCTATCGCCACCTCAACAATTTAGACATGTCCCTGAAGTAGAGGAAAATAGTCTCCAGGTACCTGTACCGTGGGAAACTGCGCAATGACCTCCAACAAGACTTTCGGAAACACATATTTAATGAGCACGTACTCCGCATATACTAGGTAAGTCTTCAGTGGTATCGGGGGCTCGATCGAGGGACCTTCCGATTCCAAAACCTTAACCACAAGGCAACCCACGGCACACTGATGACATGACCGGCTTCTTCAAGAGTTTCAAATTTATTTATTTTTTGATTCGACAACAGAACTTATAGGAACTGAACTCCCCCTTTTCCCGTTTACCTAATTACCCTTTACTTGATTTAACAATTTATACAAAATAACAAAAGATAAATTCATTTACACCAACTTTAAATTCATAATTCATAAAAAAAAATCTACGCTTTGTTAAATTAAAAACCAGCCATCACAACCTGGTGCAATCAAGGTGTTCTCCAACACCTGCTATCCAACTAAAGCATCGCGTGACTCCACCTGTGTAATTAAAGTCAACCCCGTCTAAGATTATAGAAATAAGTCCTTTAGGTTTCTTTCTGCGAACAGCTAACACTTGCTACGGCTTCTAATTTCGAGATTGATCCATCTCAATATTTGAGTGTAAGCTGTTCTTACTAACATTTACTGTTGCAAAGATAATTTTTAATGTAACACTTATTTTAAAATGCAATCAATTTATTTCAGCATTACGATATTCTAACAAAGTGATACATTTGAAACTTATGTTGAAAATAATAAAGGAAATTGAATTTAATATAACTTATGCAATTAGGTTTTGCTTTTTGTGGCAATTCTCTGTGTTTTGAACAAACTCTGAAGTAAATAACCACTCCATATTTTCACTTCGTGGATATTTTGATGCCTGCTTGGAGGGCCTGATTCCCACACAATTGATAAAAACGTATATTTTGCTAGAGCTTGATATTTTACAAACTTGGTAGCTCTAACTTGAAAACTAAATTTTACACCTTAATTACTTTTCTGAGTCTAAGATAGATAATTGATTATAATATACAATGAGAGAGAGACTGAATATCTTGCATATCCTTCTTCAAGCAACTCTTAACTTAACTTTCAGATACCTACTTGTTGGAAGGGGCATAAGTTTTATTGGTTACATTCCAGATTCCATTGACCAAACTCTTTAATAACAGCTCTATGAGCAATTTGAAAATGCCGAAATATTATAGTTAAAAATAGTTTACTCAATTATATTATCAATTTACTGTAGATGCAAAGATAAACTTGAAAACACCAAGTAAAATATTTCTTAACCTACTATTTTCAGCATGCCAGTTGTCCAAAAAGCTTCTACAAATCTGTTCACTTGAGGTATCTGTACTGCCAATCGTATTTAGTGAAATATCCTTCCCCAAACACAATTGCCCAACGATCAAATCCACGCAAGTACTTATCCAATTTAATATGATGATGCACTACCATTAGCTCTTTCGGCGTAAGATAGAATTGCACACTGCACCAGAATGTATTCGCAAGTGAAATACGTTGGTCAGGCAGATAGATCGAGAACACATTGGATATGAAGGATGATCATGTATTATAGGTGTATCCATTGTCAAAACATCCTATGCTTAATGTAAGAGTTAAGTAATGAGGTTCTGCACTCGCAATTGAAAATGATTAAATGTCCATAAGTGAGTAGGTATGATGAGTTGTCATTTGGACTGGACTATGTTGTTTGACATTGAAAGTGTTTGAGTGGCACGTCTGGCAGGTATGGGTTGTTGAGTTAAAATGAGTCAAATATTTCAAACTCAATATCTACCGATTAGTGAATGTCTTAAATCGATTTATAAATTATGTGGATTTAAATAGTATGTACATAAAATTATTTTCACACAATGAAATGCTATTGGAACTCGGAACTTCAATTAGTTCCTTTCAGAAAAATCTTAGAAGTCAATGTATTAACAATAATCAAATTAATTTTCGCTCAAAAATTCATATTTATTGTTCTTTCTCTAAGCTTTTAATAACAGGTTTATAATAATGAGTCGCTTTTTAATCTACATCCTTAAGAATCATTTCCCTATCCATGTGAATAATAGCCTGGAATAAAGCCAAATTAGGAATGTTTTGGGACCAAAGGGGTGGGGAGGAAAGAAATGAGAACTTTTATGTATAATCAACCTTAATGGATTCTTCACCTCAGAATGCCTCAGTTAGCTTCTCTAAAGAGCAAACTTGAATGTCTTATTTAAACAGAGATACGGATTTCTTTAACGAAAAATTTTTTAAAAAGAAGATCCAGGAAAAATACTGTAATTTCGTTAAGCAGTGCCCCTTGTAGTTGATAATGAGATATTTTTAGACATTCTTTGCTACTGTATGGTATAAATGTGGCGAATTTTTCTCATTTAAACTGATTAATGAATAGTTCTTCTTGTTAAATTCCCTTTTTAGTACTTTTTAACTCTTTGAGGAATAAGAAACTATACTGAAGTGAAAACTTGTTTTCACTTCTTGGAGATAAAAATTTAAATTTTTAGCTGATATGTAAGACACCTTTTGGAATACACTACGATGTTAATAACCAAATTAAGTTGATTAATATCTTATTTTTTATACTAAATTAGTTATTTAGTACTTTAAGTACAAAGTAAGTTTACTTAGTAATATTAAAAAATAATATTAAATTTATTTTTTAGAATTCTTATAATTTACACAAGCCCTACAATAATATATAAAAAAAATTTCTCATCCATGATTAGATTATTAGTAATCATCTATACAGTGGTAAGTCCTTTAAAAATTACGTATTTCTGACATTAATCTAAATGAACAATGTTAATGAACCTCAAAGAGGCACATGTGCCTATCATAAAAAAATATTGTATTTCGCACGCGAACAAAGTGTTGCACCACTATTGATTCATCTGTGTTTGTATATTTTCTGCCAATTTAATCAAAATTACTTCTGCCATTTCTCAACTCATACCATCTCGATATTTTTAATTCATAACCAAAGCCACTTGTTTGCTTTGATGTATATGAGTCCTTTAATCTCGGGAATTTATTGAAGATATAACATTACTTCCTCATGTACCCTAAGTCATACGCATTATATGAATCGATAAATTAAGAAATTTGTTCAAGTCAAATGGACAGTTTCCCCACACGTACCTTCCTTTAACATTTTAGCAGCAAAAAGAGGCCAATAGGAAAATTTTCTTAAACAATCTCGATATTTCTAATTAACAGCTAAAAATACTTGCTTTCTTAAATGCATATGAAACACGATTCCTGGAACTTTGGGAATTCCTTGAAGGTATAATATCACTTCATAGTTACATTAAGCGTTGCGAAACTCATATACGTTATATGAATATCTCGATTTCGAAATCGGTCCAAGTCCATTGGGGACTTTCCCAACACGTACCTTCATTTAGCATTTTAGTAAAGAAAAGGGGCTAGTAGGAAAATCTTCCTCTTGCATTTGGGCCATTTACAGATTAAGTCCCGTTCACTTTATTTAGGGAAATGCCTGAGCTTTATTACGAAGCGAAATAATATAGAATGGAAAGAAATGTGTGGAACTTGCAAAGCTGTTGACGTAACGTTAACGAAGAAGTTTGTTTACAAGAGACGTTTTAATTTCCTGTCTGCTTAATATTTTATATGAAGCCGTATGGAATCTGTTTTAATTATTTGGCTTATTAAAATGCATATTTTTCATAGCCAGCTCAAGTTAGTAGATGTTTGGGTGAATAATTCATATTTTCAGTTTAAATAAAATTATGTTTAATATAACGTTCTTATGAGCTTTAAAACATGCGGTTTTAAGTTTAAAAAAAATTTGAATTGTGTTTTTATCTCATAAACGATAATATTAAACATTTTTTTAACCTAGTATTGGACGATCCTTATTAAATGCACTCATTTAAGCTTTTTTTTTTTTTTTAAAGAAACAAAATTTAAAGAAAAAATGATAAAAACTCTCCTTTATAAAATATTTTTCAGAAATTTTCAATAAGTTTACTTTTTAATTACTTTCAATTAGTTATTTTTATTACAATAACTGATTTATAGATATTATAAGCATTTATAAATACATAATCTTATCATGAAAGTTTCTTAGTGAAAATAAAGTACTTTCACAGTCTAAAAAAAGCGGTGATAGGTAATATACAACAACTTTGAATGTACAAAGACTAGTAAAGGACAATTTTATGCATTACATAAACTCCGATTTAATATATTTCTACTTTTTACATACATTTGTTTTAAGTATACTTTTATATATACTACAGTATACTTTTAATAAGTTTTTACTTATTGCTTGTTACGACATTTTACAATAAATACATGTAGCACGTTCTATTTACGTACACACAAAACTTCAACATCCTTTATTCCATTAAAAGGTTCATGTTTACAGCACAAAAAGCCAAATATTCAAAATTCCGACTGTTTCTTTTTCGAAAATAACAAGCGAAAGACAAAATGTCACATGGTAGGAGAAAAAATTTAGCATAGGAAATGCAAGGCGGCTTCCTTTGAAACGGTTATAAATACCTCAGGGTAAAAGAAATGAAATTTTTTCTCCAGATCTTGTGCATTTTGTTTCTTTGAATTTCTTTTTTACTTCGAAAGACGTAGGCTAATTCAAGAAAAAACAAAAGAAAAAGCAGAACCCACCCTTAGCAACGCATTAACAGTAATTCTTCCCTAAAAGGGTCTTAGAACGAAATGTTTTCCAAGTAAAGAATTTAAGTGCAGAAAAACACCAAAAGTTAAATAAAAATGCTTTTTGTCTTGTAATTGTTAAAATTGAACACATTAAGTTCTTCTTGTTTGCCAAATTTTCCAAACGAGTAAATTAGAGATAAAAAAAGGAATCACTTTATATAAAAAAAACAAGGTTTAATTGCCTAAACTTTATTTGAAATTATCACTATAAAAAACAATATAACTAATTGTATTGCACAAAAAGCGTAAATTTACATAAAAAAAGTTTAAAACTTACACAAGAAGGGGTTGTGAGGCGCCCTGAGGACAGAGTCTTGATATACGGATCGGAAGGTCCCGCAATCGAGTCCTGGTCGGTAAAAACCCACCGAGTATATGCGGAGTACGTGCTTGTTAAAGCTGTCAGGTCTCAAAGTCCTATGGGCGATCATTGCGCAGTTTCCCACGGGTACAGGTTCCTGGAGACTATTTCCCTCCCCTTAAGGGACATATGTAAATTGTGGAGGTGGCGCGCGATAGAGGGCAGCATCTGTCACTTATGTGGTTGTGTCTGTCTTACTTGACGAAGGTTTATAAGCGGGTCTCTGACCAAGCACACAAGCCTGAAAATATGTGTATACCAACCAACCTATACAAGAACAGTGCACGAAAAGATGGTTTTAAAAAGGTGCTTATTTTAGGAAAATGTTTTTTTGTCAAACTAAACATGCGCAACAAATTCGTTCAAGTGCGAGTGTTAACAAAACCTAAGTCGTTTTGACAGTCTTAATAACATATGTACAATATATTCGTTATACTTATACTATTTTTAAATAATCTTGTGGGCGCACTGCAAGTAGTTTATTTTACGATACTTGCCGCATTCGAATCCGTGCTTACGCGCATTAAAACACACAAATTGCCCTGTTATTACTATTATTTTATCATAATAACTTCAGTAAATATTCCAAAGTTCTTTGATATAGCAGGCTCGTTAATGACACAAAGAAAACTTTTAGAATTTTTTTTTATTTAAAAATTCAAAAAATGTCCTTATGTGCTCCAACCCCAATCTCTCAATACAATATAAAACATTTTCTAAATTTCAATTACTTAAAAAAACACTGAAAAATTCAGAATTAACATCGATAAAATATGTACATTTCAAGGATACAAAACACGTAAGCTTTTCTGCATTTATGTTTTTGCCTTTAACCTCTTGTGACCTGTCGTCCCTATTTGGGGACATTTTTTAAAACATCCTCACAAACAATTAGCATGTTAATTAGTTCCAAAACTGACCTTGTCCGATAGAAGAAGATCCAAATATCAGTTTACATCCTTTGATTACAGGTATCAGTCATTCATGTCTATACAAAATGAAGTTGAACGAGAGTCAATACAATATTAGAGTTATTAAAAAGATTAATTTTTTCAAACTTTTCAAAAAATTCTGTTAGTATGTAATTTTAAAGGCATTTGCACTAAAAACAATGTTAAAATAATATGCTAACAACAAGTAAGTTATACGGCCTTTTTTGTTGCCTTTATAGCACATTTTTTGTATTTTTAGAGTTTAAGGCGTGTCCCTAAGTAATTATAAACATAACTTTTTTAAAAATTTCTTTGAAAAACATACTTTTTAGCACATATTTGTATGAAAAATATATTTACATTATATAAAAACATACGTGTAGGGTTTTGTGCTCAGGTCCTTAAGAGGTTAAATCCTTATCAAACAGATATATACATGGTGGTTATAAAATAACGCTCGCTATTCGGAGTGGTCTATAGCTTTAATGAAAAATCCAAATGCAAAAAACTTTGAGACACTTACTAATTAAGAAGGGGGGGAAAGAATGGAATCATAAAAAACAAACTCGTCACTTGACCAGGGTTCTAAATTACGAAGCGTAATTGGATGTGTTGGCTGTAATTAGCCATAATTGGCTACTCCTCGTAATTAGAACCTTGGTCAAGAGACAAGTTTCTGTTTTATAATTCCATTCTTTTTCGTAAAACAGAAACTCGTCTCTTGACCAGGGTTCTAAATTACGAGGCGTAATTAGCTGTGTTGGCAGTAATTGGCCATAATTGACGACGCCTCGTAATTTAGATACTGGTCAAAAGATTCAGGTCAAGAAACGAGTTTGTTTTTTATGATTATTCTTTTTTATGATTATTTTTTAAGATTGTCTTTTTTATGATTCCATTCTTTTTCCCCCTTCTTGAATAGTAAGTGTCTCAATTTTTGATGCATTTGGATTATTCATTCCAGCTACAGACCACTCCGAACAGCGAGCGTTATTTTATAACCACCCTGTATATTACATATCAGTTTCAGTATCGTCAATTCACTAGATCTACGCCAATATTCTAAGAAAAACGTTATTCTAATGCTTCCATTGATTTTTTTAGTTTTCTTTTCTATTAATTAATGGTAGAAGTGACTTTCCATAAACATTACAAAGGTGAAATTTTATGATATGCGTAGTATTTCCGAGATTTCCTGAAAATCCTAAAAAAAACCCACCAGAAAACGAAATATTGTACATATGTTCCAATACAACTTGGTTTTTGCTAACAATCAATGGAATAATATGAATGTAGAATATTCTAATTTTTTTCTTCCAAATCAATAGAAGGTTAAATTAAATTAATTGAGGGTACTTAAAGCTGAATAATATATACATGTCACAAAATAGTTAATTTGATGTGTATACAAATATCCAATATTATAAGCGATAATGTTTTTTCCAATATGTCTATTCAGTGTTCTTTTATATCAATCGATGGTAGGGGGTGATTTTCACAAACTGTTCTGAATAAAGGGGAGGGGAGAGTGATGAAAGTCGAGATGATGAGGGTAAATGTCGTCTGCGAAAGAGGGTGCAACATGATTAACGACGTGCCACTATTCTAAAATTTGAATTTTGAATTCAGAACGGGAAAAGTGGATCAGGGCTACCATTGTTGAAAAGTTATCGCCTTTTACGTTATAAACATTCTTAAAAGGATTGTTATGTGTTTAAGAGGTAGTTATAAAGAGTTATTTCAATTAAATTTTGTTAAACAGTTTTTAAAGTTAACTTGGTTGTTTTTAAAAGTTACTGAGCAATAATTCAGATTTGTGACAACAAAAGTATTCCCATTTCATTTATTTTTTGGGGATTAGGAGAAACTCTTTGGATTAAATTTTATTACGTTAATCCCAAACATAACCTCACATTTTTAAAAATCATTATTAACTCACTATATCAAGTAAAATTTCAAAATTTGGCTAATTTACATTGCAACTTTATGAATGCTAATATATTTTAGACTAAAAATAAACGTTTTTTATATAATAAATTTGATACTTCTTTTTTATTCTTTTGATTTCGAAAAACTAAACTGAAAGAAAACATCCGTAGTACGAATTACGTTTGGGCATTTTATTGCTGGGAACATAGTTCGAAAATAGTTCCTCCCAATTCGACCCAATATTCAAATTGTGTTGTTTACTACTGAGAGAAATGAAAAAACTTTCTTCTTTCAGTAAAATGCTTTTTAAAGTATTCGAACTTATGCAACATTTTCTTAGCGATATTTTCGATTGCTTTGGCGGCATAAGTACTGGAAACCCCTCACTGAAAATGCAAACTGACAGACTGTGAAGGAAAGAGGGGGAGTTCTAACAACCAAACTCAGCCTGGTAGTGACGTGCGAGATTGAATATTTGCCTATACTTAGAGCGAATTAAATTGATGCTCTCCTAGGGGTGAACAAAGACTCTTGATAAAACTGACTGAGCTTTGCGAACGAAAAAAATTATTAGTATAAGTCACATGACTTTGGCCCAAATCACGTGGTTTAAATCAGGTGAAATGTGAATAAGTATGAATAATGACAATACTTTATCATTAAATATTCCAAAATTGACGTTAATTTATGTAAATGATACAACATAAAATACTGAACAGCACCAATTCGAAAACTTATCCGGGATCAAATTTTCGAGAGTTCTCAGACCTTATCATACATCTTTAACAAATACGTTAGGTGTCACTGGCTTCAGAACTTTGAGAGGTTCTCTATAGCATAGATGTATTGGAACTAATGGATGCAATTTTAAAAAGACACACGAGAACATTTAATTATCCATAAAAATAATAATATATATATATACTAAACGTATGCATAGCAGAACTGCGACTAAGACAGTTTTAAAATATTTTTAGAATTTTACAAGGCGTTTATTTAAAAGGCAGCGATAAAGTTCCAAATGTGGCAACCTTTCTTGTCAAATTAGTTATTTGGCGATATTCATCACGGCCCCCTCTTCAGAATCCATTTTCACATTAACTCAGAGGGCCATTATATTTATGTTAATGGGAGAACATTCATATTATGTGGTGAATACTAGCGTGAGTTATTTATCTTCATTAGGACCATTGTGAATCACGATATTGTAATACATTTGTGAATTACAGTTGAAGATTAAACGCGCTATGCGAACGTGTGTAATATTAACCTCTGTTAATGTGGGAGTTTGTGTATCTTGAAGGGAACCAGCAAATATGCCTCAGCCGCCCCGGTGGCACAATCGTTAGGATGCTAGCCTTTGAGCTGCTGGGGTCGGGTTCAAATCCCGGTCAGGCATGAATGTTTGTGACCGTCAATAAATGATTTGTCTATGTGTTATTCCTTTCTTTGTGACTGTTAATCTTCTTTCTGTGTCTGTCCCACTTGACGAAAGCTTATAAGCGGTTCTCTGAACAAACACACAAGCTGGAATATATATGTACCATACCATATGCCTTTCAAATTCTAACATTTGAATCGTGTTTTGTCAATATAAGTTACGCTATGATTCCGCCGAGCTATGCGCTAAAAAATCTTGTTAAAAAAACTTTTGATAGAGAATAAACGAAGCTATGCGCTTCCGTTGCATTTTAATCAGTGGGAAAAGAAAACACCAGATTTTTGAAATCCCAAGTTTGCATCGCTTTAAAAAACTATATAAATAGAATTGCAATACATAGATGAATGAAATAGCAATCTTAACTATTGGCTTGTTAGAGGCGATGTAGTTCCTTCAAGCTTTCATTTCTGGGCTCAATTCGATTGGTTCTTGATATGCCTTGGCCTATATTTCACTTGAAGCCGCTTTGGATTATTTTAATATAAACACAGAGATCGCACTAGATTTCTTAAAAACAGGTTTTTTTTTTTGCTTTAAAGTCTCTGTTACAATTTTCCCTTAAAAATAAGATTAAGCCAAAAATATGGCTGAAATCAAAGAGTATACGCATTTAAAGACTATTTAAGTTGGTTAAAAAATTTATTAATTGGAAGAATCCGAAACAACAATTTAGTATTCTTTAATTGCATGCAAAAATATTTAATAAAACGATGATTCTGCAAGTATATAAAAATAAAGTACTCAAGACTTATTAATATCAATTTTAAAAAGAATTGAAATTTTCTTTTCTTGGCACCAAAAAACTTCTTTGATGGAAGCCCACATCAATGTACCATAACTTTTTTCGGTGAAATATTTTTAATCGAATTATATTTTTCGAAATAAAACATTAGCTTTAACCAAAACGCTAAAACGGATTTTATTCTTACTAGACGGTATTTGACTACGTTTTTTCTTGAAAAAACTTTTTGAGTACTTTTAAAATAATGGAAATTGGCTAAAACTTTTATAAAAACTTAGTTAATTATATTACTTTTCATTTCAGATAATTTTCCCACTTTTTTTTAAAGAAAAGTTAACTATAACATACTATAATTAAAACTTTTTTACTATTAAATATCCTTAAGCCTATACATATATTACCACTAGATATAATTTTTTGGATATTTTTTTGTGTTTGATGGGTGAGATTTTTATGCTTGAATTTTTAAGTGAAAACACTGCCTCAATTATAACATTCAAACTAAGAATATTCTTGGTAGAAAATTTGAAAAAAAAAAAGAATCGAATTCAAATACAGACAAAAAAGTTTTGGTCCAATTACTGCTGAAAAGTCTTTGATTTTTATCAGTTTTTATGTTAATTTCCATTTCAGAAGGAATTTTAGATTATTTTACTTGAAATGTGGTGATACGTTTAGTCCCAAAAAAGAAAAATTCTTATATTAGAAAGTTTTATTTTATCTCATAAATCAAAAGCTAAAAAAACTAAAATTGTAGGCGCGCAGTTTTATGGTGTTCAATTATTCAACCTAAAAGATTGAATATTTTTGTTTAAAGTAATCGTAATTGGAAAATATTTTCAGAATAGTTCCATTCCGGTTTTTTAATAAAAGTTAATAGTTAAACTATAGGTACTTTAAAGTGATCATTTTACTTAATTTTGTCTCATATTACTTACTTTTAAAAAGAATTCATGAACTTATATTAACAATAAATATTATATCTATTAATCAGTTTTCAGTTTCAGTAATTGGCAGCACAGATTGTATTAAGTTAACAAACAGTAAAAATTTACCATCATTTCAATAAAAAACTTATTAAAAACAAAATGAATGTTTCATTATTTCTTAAGATTTGAAAATGGAAAATATTTAAATTAATCGATGGAAAACAAGATTGCTAACAAGTTCGTCAAGAATTTTAATAACAACTACGACCACAAATTACGAGAGCCGTTACTAAACACAAAAGAAGTAATTTGAGCTCATTTTGCAAAATTAATAAACCTTCACTAACGTCTCCATTGCCTCAATATATCTTTTGATTCAAAATGAATTATAGCAACGAAGAGAAAAGAACTCTTTGTTTAGTTCCTGCTCAGACAAACAATAGAATTTTTTTGTTTTTCCGAACAAATCGAACAAAGTCACGCAAGAAAATACCCGATCACTCAGTGCCTTTTGTGATTCTCACAATAGAGTATTTGTTCTTCTGACATACCTCACCGTTCTCGAAAAAATGGCGTATCTACTATGTTAACAACAAGAAGATAAGTCTAACAAGGAGATAAGTCTCTTTTCTACTCATGGTGTAATATTCCCGGGATTTTAAATGAAGCCCTGTGCACGAGAAAGTGGTGTATATTCTACGACACTAGGGGGGGAGAGAGAGAGAGAGACCAGTCGGTTAGGCACTCGCCTAGCATGCGAAAGGTCCCAAGTTCGGGTCTGGGCATTGCCATAATAACTACCGACCTATAAAGGGCCCGTGCAGCCAAAAATGTCCGACGAATAATACCCCGTGTAAGGGAGTACACGTTAAATATCCTTCAAAGTTCTAACGCAGCGTACGATGTCGTCCTTAATGGTTGCGTTGGGTGCCTATTCAGGTGTTGGCTCATCACTTGACTGTGGTTCTATAATACGACGCCCGTCGCCAATAGCCATCGTGTAGCTCTAGTGCGACGATTTTTCAAACCTAACCTAACCTAATCTACGACACTAGGTATATTTTACGTTGTGAGTGGCAACATTTCCAGTAGCTTAGTTTTTATTTTTGAGTTTTTTTTAATTACATTTGTTTTAAGCAATGTCATATTTCCTTAACTTACTGAAACAAATATTGTGTACCAGCTTTTCTTTCAATAGAACTAAAGCTTTTCTCTGTTTGTGAATCTCCTTTTCGTTGCAGTCCAGCAACTCGGCTGAATTTTTCCCCATAAGACAAATTATCATCTACTCTAAACCATTTTGGTAGTACTTCGCATACTTGAAATTCAATCAAATTAGAACAGATAAACTACAATGAATACCTGGAATAAAAAAAGTTACAAGAAAATAAATCTAAAATAGTGTTGAGATTTTAAAAAAATGCGCATTTCGAAAATTAACTCGAAACAACCAATGAAATCACAAGAAATGCAAAAATGAGAGCCATCATCTGAAACTACCTCATTCCCTAGGAAATACGTCACTTTCCGTGCTGCTTGCGATATAGCCTTTTTTTTTATTGGTGCAACTTGCACAGAAAAAGAGCACATCTTCCATGCCAACTCAAGGGGAGATACACCACTTTTCCCCGAACAGTGCAATCCAATACTTATGCTCTAAGTTGAAGATTTCAGATGCATCTCACAATAGCGTATAATCGGATAAAAGGCATATATCCCACGTTCACTCCATGAAGATAAGCCTCTTTTCCTTCATGGTATGATATAAAGGGACGTTTTGGGTTCCATTGTTTCCCACCATGAAACTCCATGGATTTTATTTGGTGCTATCGACTTCCTCATACCTATGGAATTTCTGATTTGGGAAACTTTTATGTTAACGTTAGGAGATTTGGAGAGAGTAATTTATTTGAGTTGTAGCATAGCACTATCGGATTTAGGAAAAGTATAATGAAAAGAATAGAACTCTAAAATATGAAGGTCGACATAAGGTACTTCTTACGAGATCTACTTCAAACACGAAAATGTCCCGAACCCTACTAAGTAACCCCAAGAACTCTGAACTATGATGGTCGACAAATGATAAGGAGCACGCGATCTACTTCATTAACTATTACAATAACAGACATAGCCCGACCCCTACCAAGTAACCCTCAGAAGTCTAAAATATGATGGTCGACATAAGATACGGCACCCTAGATCTACTTCATTAACTACTTCAAATACGGAAATATCCCGAACCTTACGAAGTAGCCCTCAGAATATGATGGTCGACATAAGATACGTCGCACGGGATCTACCTCATTAACTATTACAATTACAGACATAGCCCGAACCATAATATTTAACTCTTAGCACCCTAAAATATAATGATCGACATTAGATACGGCGTGCGAGATCTACCTCATAAACTACTTCAAACACGGAAATATCCCGAACCCTACCAAGAAGCCCTCAGAAGTCTAAAATATGATAGTCGACATAAGATACGGCGCCCTAGATCTACCTCATTAACTACTTCAAATACGGAAATATCCCGAACCTTACCAAGTAGCCCTCAGAAGTCTAAAATATGATAGTCGACATAAGATACGGCACCCTAGATCTACCTCATTAACTTCTTCAAATACGGAAATATCCCGAACCTTACCAAGTAACCCTCAGATGTCTAAAATATGATGGTCGACATAAGATACGGCACCCTAGATCTACCTCATTAACTTCTTCAAATACGGAAATATCCCGAACCTTACGAAGTAGCCCTCAGAATATGATGGTCGACATAAGATACGTCGCACGGGATCTACCTCATTAACTATTACAATTACAGACATAGCCCGAACCATAATATTTAACTCTTAGCACCCTAAAATATAATGATCGACATTAGATACGGCGTGCGAGATCTACCTCATAAACTACTTCAAACACGGAAATATCCCGAACCCTACCAAGAAGCCCTCAGAAGTCTAAAATATGATAGTCGACATAAGATACGGCGCCCTAGATCTACCTCATTAACTACTTCAAATACGGAAATATCCCGAACCTTACCAAGTAGCCCTCAGAAGTCTAAAATATGATAGTCGACATAAGATACGGCACCCTAGATCTACCTCATTAACTTCTTCAAATACGGAAATATCCCGAACCTTACCAAGTAACCCTCAGATGTCTAAAATATGATGGTCGACATAATATACGGTCAACAAGATCTACCTCATTAACTACTTCAAATACGGAAATATCCCGAACCTTACGAAGTAGCCCTCAGAATATGATGGTCGACATAAGATACGTCGCACGAGATCTACTTCATTAACTATTACAATTACAGACATAGCCCGAACCATAATATTTAACCCTTAGCACCCTAAAATATGATGGTCGACATTAGATACGGTCAACAAGATCAACCTCATTAACTACTTCAAATCCGGAAATATCCCGAACATTAGCAAGTATAGTCCTCAGAATATGATGGTCGACATTAGATACGTCGCACGAGATCTACTTCATTAACTATTACAATTACAGACATAGCCCGAACCATAATATTTAACCCTTAGCACCCTGAAATATGATGGCCGACATTAGATACGGCGCACGAGATCTACCTCATTAACTACTTCAAACACGGAAATATCACGAACCCTACCAAGTAACCGTAAGCACACTAAAATATGATCTTTGAAATAAGTTACGGTGCACACGATCAACTTCATTAACAAATTCAAACACGGAAATAACCTGAACCCTACCAAGTAACCCTCAGAACTAAAATATGATGATCGACAAGAGAAACGGCGCACAAGACCTACTTTATTAACTATTATAGTAACAGACATAGCCAGAACCATAACATGTAACCCTTAGCACACTAATATATGATAGTCGACATAAGATGCGGCGCACGAGAACTACCTCATTAACTATTTCAAATACGAAAATGTCCCGAACCCTACCAAGTAGCCCTCAGAAGTCTAAAATATGATAGTCGACATAAGTACGGCGCCCTAGATCTACCTCATTAACTACTTCAAATACGGAAATATCCCGAACCTTACCAAGTAACCCTTAGAACTCTAATATATGATGGTCGACAAAAAATACGGTCAACAAGATATATTTCATTAACTACTTGAAATACTGAAATATCCCGAACCTTACCAAGTAGCCCTCAGAATATGATGGTCGACATAAGATACGTCGCACGAGATCTACCTCATTAACTACTTCAAATACGGAAATATCCCGAACCTTACCAAGTAGCCCTCAGAATACGCTGGTCGACATAAGATACGTCGCACGAGATCTACCTCATTAACTACTTCAAATACGGAAGAATTCCGAACCCTTACCAAGTAGCCCTCAGAATATGATAGTCGACATAAGATACGTCGCCCTAGATCTACCTCATTAACTACTTCAAATACGGAAATATCCCGAACCTTACCAAGTAACCCTTCGAACTCTAATATATGATGGTCGACCTAATATACGGTCAACAAGATCTACCTCATTAACTACTTCAAATACGGAAATATCCCGAACCTTACCAAGTAGCCGTCAGAATATGATGGTCAACATAAGATACGTCGCACGAGATCCAAATCATTAACTACTTCAAATACGGAAATATCCCGAACCTTACCAAGTAGCCCTCAGAATATGATGGTCGACATAAGATACGTCGCACGAGATCCACCTCATTAACTACTTCAAATACGGAAATATCCCGAACCTTACCAAGTAGCCCTCAGAATATGATAGTCGACATAAGATACATCGCACGAGATCTACTTCATTAACTATTACAATTACAAATATAGCCCGAACCATAATATTTAACCCTTAGCACCCTAAAATATGATGGTCGACATTAGATACGGCGCACGAGATCTACCTCATTAACTACCGTCAAAGCGGGTAACTTTGGCCACGGAGGGTAACTTTGGCCACGCGTCGGAAAAAGATTTGTTTCTTAATTTCTCTTCATAAAATGATCTAATCTTCAATTGTTTTACATTTTTGGAAAGGTGGAAACATCGCCTTTCATTTCATATAAAAAAAGTTCTAATTCTAAATCTGGCAATACTTCAAATGCTGTTTTCATTCTTACGAGCATAAAATTACAAAAATCTATCTCTTCCAACTTTTGTCTGGAACACTTAAAAGAACACTGAAAATATTTAAATAAAACACTCTATTCGATTCTTTTATTTATGGGGAAGAATATTACACCGTTTGTTTGATTTTAAGTTGAAAACTTTTTATGCTATGCTAAAATATTTGTAATTGGGAAGCTTTTGCCGATGAATGCGGGTAACTTTGGCCATAGATGTAAATATTTCTTTATGGAACTTTGCTTTTTAAAAAATTATGTAAAAGAGAATTCTGTTTTACTACTTTTGAAAAATTCTTACTTTTATGATTACTCATTTTTTAGATATTTAAAAAAAATCTCACACTTTTAAACATTAAAAAGATAAAGATATAATGCAAAAAACGTATACCACTCAAAATCGCAAATGTCGAAAGGTAAACATTTCAGATTCCTAATTATGAATAGATTATTTCTTTTCCTTTTCATAATAAAATCGTTTGCTTTTTATAAAAATATTTGTTATTAAATCTTGCTTCAAAAAAGTTCTTTTTCCTTATTAAAATAGAAGTTTATTTTTCTTTTAAGCGACAAGGAATACTAGTATTCATCGTGTAATGCCATTTCACGATGCACTGCAATGTAAATGTTAAGTTATATACAATTTTTAATAACTATAATGTCTTATAACTTTGTTATTTTTTGGTTTAAACGTTTTAATATTGCTATTTAATTCGGTAACACAGGCTTTAATGATGTTAAAAAGTATGTTTTTTATGTATTTTATGGGTGGCCAAAGTTACCCGCCCGGCTCTTAACAGTGTCCTAATTTTTTAAAGCAATGCCAATTTTTTATTAATTTATAAAATTCAACAAAAATTTTCGAAAATTATTCCTAAAAGTACAATACTTAAAATGCATAATGATTTTTTTGTGTTTAAATCGTTTTTGTAGTTAAATTTTTCTTCTTTTGTAAAAAACCCTATGATTTTGGCCAAAGTTACCCGCACTGACGGTACTTCAAACATTTAAATATCCCGAACCCTGCCAAGTAGCAGTCGGAAGTCTAAAATATGATGGTTGACATAAGATACGGCGCCCTAGCTACTTCATTAACTATTACAATTACAGACATAGCCCGAACCATAATATTTAACCCTTAGCACCCTAAAATATGATGGTCGACATTAGATACTTCGTACGAGATCTGCCATATTAACTACTTCAAATACGGAAATATAACGAACCTTACCAAGTAACCCTTAGAGCTCTAATATATGATGGTCGACATAATATACGGTCAACAAGATCTACCTCATTAACTACTTCAAATGCGGAAATATTCCGAACCTTACCAAGTAGCCCTCAGAATATGATGGTCGACATAAGATACGTCTCACGAGATCTACTTCATTACCTATTACAATTACAGACATATTCCGAACCATAATATTTAACCCTTAGCACCCTAAAATATGATGGTCGACATTAGATACGGCGCACGAGATCTACCTCATTAACTACTTCAAATACGGAAATATAACGAACCTTACCAAGTAACCCTTAGAGCTCTAATATATGATGGTCGACATAATATACGGTCAACAAGATCTACCTCATTAACTACTTCAAATGCGGAAATATTCTGAACCTTACCAAGTAGCCCTCAGAATATGATGGTCGACATAAGATACGTCGCACGAGATCTACTTCATTAACTATTACAATTACAGACATATTCCGAACCATAATATTTAACCCTTAGCACCCTAAAATATGATGGTCGACATTAGATACGGCGCACGAGATCTACCTCATTAACTACTTCAAATACGGAAATATAACGAACCTTACCAAGTAACCCTTAGAGCTCTAACATATGATGGTCGACATAATATACGGTCAACAAGATCTACCTCATTAACTACTTCAAATGCGGAAATATTCTGAACCTTACCAAGTAGCCCTCAGAATATGATGGTCGACATAAGATACGTCGCACGAGATCTACTTCATTAACTATTACAATTACAGACATATTCCGAACCATAATATTTAACCCTTAGCACCCTAAAATATGATGGTCGACATTAGATACGGCGCACGAGATCTACCTCATTAACTACTTCAAATACGGAAATATAACGAACCTTACCAAGTAACCCTTTGAGCTCTAATATATGATGGTCGACATAATATACGGTCAACAAGATCTACCTCATTAACTACTTCAAATGCGGGAATATTCCGAACCTTACCAAGTAGCCCTCAGAATATGATGGTCGACATAAGATACGTCGCACGAGATCTACTTCATTAACTATTACAATTACAGACATATTCCGAACCATAATATTTAACCCTTAGCACCCTAAAATATGATGGTCGACATTAGATACGGCGCACGAGATCTACCTCATTAACTACTTCAAATACGGAAATATAACGAACCTTACCAAGTAACCCTTACAACTCTAATATGTATGATGGTCGACATAAGATACTGCGCATGAGATCTACCTCACTAACTACTTCAAATACTGAAATACAAGGTGGTTATAAAATAACGCTCCCTATTCGGAGTGGTCTGTAGCTTTAATGAATAATCCAAATGCAACAAAAATTGAGACACATTCTAATCAAGAAGGGGGGAAAAGAATGGTATCATAAAAAAGACAAAATCCTAAAAAATAGTCATAAAAAAGAATCATCATAAAAAAACTCGTCTTTTGACCAGAATCTAAATTACGAGGCGTCGTCAATTATGGCCATTTACTGCCAACACAGCTAATTACGCCTCGTAATTTAGAACCCTGGTCGAGAGACGAGTTTCTTTTTTACGAATAAGAATGGAATTATAACACTGAAACTCGTCTCTTGACCTAGGTTATAATTACGAAGAGTAGCCAATTACGGCTTATTACGGCGAACGCATCCAATTACGCTTAGTAATTTAGAACCCTGGTCAAGTGACGAGTTTGTTTTTTATGATTTTTATCTTTTTCCCCCTTCTTGATTAGTAAGTGTCTCAAAGTTTTTTGCATTTGGATTATTCATTCAAGCTACAGACCACTCCGAATTGAGAGCGTTATTTTATAACCACCCTGTATAACGACCCTAACCAATTAAGCCTTAGAACTTTAAAATATGATCTTCGACATGAGATAAGGCACACGAGGTCTACTTTATTGACCATAAACCATCATATTTTTTGGTGGCTACTTGATAGGGTACGGAATATTTCTGTGATTAAAGTAGTAAATGATGAAGATCTCGTGCACCGTCAATATCGTGACCATCACATTTTAGGGTGCCAAAAATTAAATGGTAGGGTTCGGGCCTTGTCTGTAATTGTAATATTTAATGAACTAGTTATCGTGAGCATCATCTTTGGTCAACCCTCATATTTTAGAGTTCTGATGGTTACTTGGTAGGGTTCGGGATATGGTCTGTGATTGTAGTAGTTAATGAAGTAGATCTCGTAAGACGTAAGTTATGTTAAAAATCATATTTTTGAGAAGAAATGTCCATGGATGGTTAATAAATAAAAATTAAATATTCAATGCTGATTGACGAAGCTGTTTTATTCACTCTAAAAAGCTCAGAACAAATTTGGCGCATTTCTTCCTACACGCTTTTTAATTTCAATAACTATTTTCCTTAAATTAATGTGTTTTGAAACAATAAGTGAGGATCATTGGAAAAAAATATTTTTGTTAAATTGGAAAAATTTGTTACTAAACTTAAGGCATTAGATTTTACAGGAAAAATAATGTTGATAAAATTATTTTAAAAAAATGCCATATATATATTAAATAAGAGTGTTCCAAAAAAATATTTGTAGCACTATCATAAAAAGGGCAATTAATGTGCAAATAAAGGCATTAAATACATTTAACAACATCAATATTTAATACTTAAAAACAGCCTAATTATTTTTCGCTCATTAAACCGTTTTTTGATGTTTCCAAGCTACTAATGATAATAATCGAGTTTTTTTGTATTTTTCTCATTTCATATTCATTAAAAACCCTATATCTATTTATGGTGGTTTAACTATTATTCTTTTGTGTTTGAAATTTGATTACTTTGAAGAGATGCGATCAGCAATTGAGATAGCACCCATTAAAAAGTCACAGCTGGGCAATTTTTTTAAAAAAAATTCACTTATAGCCAATATCAGAAGAATGTTAGTTAAGAATTTAAGAAAAGTACAAAGATCTATGTTTTTAAACAGTTGTTCAGTCTTATTAGGGATAGTGTTTACTTTATTTGTGATTTCTGTAAACGTGTTTTTTTTTATGTGGACGGAGGTTTAATCCATGTAACCCCACTTACTTACCTGGCGTCAGATGGCGATAAGGGAAAGGAACAGTTTTGGATGGCCAAGCTGGGGGAGGGCAAGGGGTTCAGCACTTGACCGGGGGGGGGGGGGATGCTTGTGGCCTCATGCGCCACTTGAGTGTTAGGAAACTTAAGTCAAGTCAAGTTCAGTCTCTTATTTTCTTATTTGTTCGATAAATTAATAATAGTTAAAATAAATACTTCTTTGTGGAAATATTGTTGATTAATTTCTGTGTATAGCAGGAATGTTACATATAACTGAATGATTTATCTGAATATAAAGTAAACTTTTATGAAATTATTTCATGACCTATTCTGCTTAAGTTAACATCAGGATTGGGCAGCTCCTAAACTCCACATTCTCTAAAGTATAACTTAGGTATAGGGTCCGGTCCCTTTATTGGCGACTTTTGGAGATTGTAAAATCAATTGAACGAAATCGCCAATAAACGGTCTGGACTCTTCATCATACCATACTTTCTAGAATGTGAGTTTTTACAACAATACCCTTTATATAATGGGTAAAAACTCACATTATTCAAAGTATAACTTAGATATATATGGTCTTGGGAACGCATGTCATATGATTATGTGGCATGTAAAAATATCTCTGGAGGGCCCATTTGGCTTGGGTACTCTCTCGGCAAACTTTAGCATCCACAGGGAGCTCAGATTCATTGTAATCTAAGGGTCAAAATTGATAGCAAGAGTCGCCTAGATGGTGCCACAAAAAATGGCTCTCATTCTGAGGAATATTCCGAGTATGCAAAAGCTTGACCGCCAATGTTGCAGCTCCGTTAGAAAAAAAATAGATTTGAGGACTCTTCGGTTCATTGGGAACTTTTGACGATTGTAATTTCAATTAAACGAAGTAGCCAATGAGCAGCCGTACCCTGTATGCTAGTTGTACGCAGAATGTGCGTTTTGTAACTACACTGTTAAAACGAACGGGCGATTTTAACTCAGTCTGAGTTAATTTTCACTCCTCCAGTCTAGAAAATGCACTTCCCCGAAAGGAGTGGATCCTTTGCATGTTAAACCTTCCACAGGATCACTCCAAACGAGTGGTTTTAACTTAGTCTGAGTTAATATTCACTCCTTTCCAGTGTCGAAAATGTACTTCTCCTTCTGGAGTGGATTTCACTCTTTTGTTTTAAGAGTGTAGACCCTTCATGTACCTAATGTTCACAATAGCCAATTTCTAGCTTTTCATAACAAAACAATAAGTTAAGTTCCTGAAAATTGTATTGACGACTGAACTCCTAGCATAGGAACCCGGATGGTCGAGTGGCTTGGCTTATTACGCTAGCACTCTGCACGCTGTAACGGATGCTGATTCGACTCCCGCCTTCACACTGGGCGTACTTTCTTTTCTTTGTGACAGTAAAAAAATTCTTTTTGTGCCTGTCTTACTTGACGAAGGCTTTATTAGCGGGTCTCTGATCAAGCACACGTGCCGAAATATTTATGTCTGCCGTAGGCAGGTAAACTGCAGTAATCGCAACAATGAGTTGTACCATTTTTGATCTGAAATAAATTTTTATTGCAATTGTTGTAACAATTATGTTAGAGTAATTGAGTGCTTGCAACAATGGTCCAACTCCTTAAGGAAGTTACAGCAGTTAACCTTCCCACGGCAGATGTACCTACACTCTTAAAACGAACGAGCGATTTTAACTCAGTCTGAGTAATTTTCACTCCTCCAGTCTGGAAAATGCACGTCTCCTCTTGGAGTGGATCCTTTGTGTGTTATACTTCCAACAGGATCACTCCAAAAGAGTGATTTTAACTCAGTCTGATTTAATATTCACTCCTTTCCAGTGTCGAAAATGCACTTCTCCTACTGGAGTATATTTCACTCGTTTGTTTTAAGAGTGTACCCTACTTCTACCTTACTCCTGGCTTATTCGAATGAGCAGCTTCTCAGATTTGCTAATGAGGCCGTAACGAATCAAATTCCAGATTTCGAATGCAATCCTATTCCGATTATTGGAGCTAATTACACAGCCCTATACGGGGTAAAATGGCTCTTCGCCCATAGAGTAAACACAGCATAAAAGTCCGTTTTCCTTTGAATACCCTGTAAGCTCTGCGTTTGGACATAGCTAGCATGTAGAATGCAACTTGTTTGAGTCGTGTCTGCAATTTCGGTGGAATTATATGCAATCAATAGAGAGATAAACTGATTGTAAATGTATAAACTAAGAAGTAAATTGATGGGCAAGAGCATAAACAAAGAAATTAATACTGGATAAGAGTATGAAGTAATTGATAAACGATGGGGTAAAGAATAAACTTTTGCCGTCTTTTTAACTACAATTTTTATTGCATTGTAGCCTACACAATGCTTTTTTTGTGCAAAAAGGGAGTAAAGTAAAACCTTTTTAAACGTGGGGATATGTTGATGTTTTTTTTCTTTTTTACGATTTCAATACGTGCTTTTTTGTAGTTCATGCATTAAAGGTTTTGTTGCATTAATTGTTTTCATATATCTAACTCTTTTTTACACATAAAATTTATTCATCAAATCATTTAAATCGGTGTACAGCTGAGGCGAGTCAAATTTGGCCATCAAGATCTTTACTTTTTGGTGTTACCTTGTCCAAAACAACTAAAATTTTCTAAAAATTCGATGCAAATCGATAAAAAGTTTTAAAACTAACTTTGTGTAACACTATAAGACTTTCAATAAATTTATACATAAAATTCATTCATACATCCAGTGCACCATTAATACTAAGGTGAACTGTCTGGAGAAGCTATATCCCTTCAGTGCTGCAGAAGCGACCAGACGACCATTGATTTAAAAATGGACTCATTAGATCCCTGCGTTACACCAATGGGAAATACCTTTCGTATCTGCCCCCTAAGTGTTCCAGTGAACAGGCGGCACCTGACCACATACTGGACTGTCTGGGACTTTCCAGGCTCCAACTGTACAGAAATCCAGTCATGGTTCTGAACTTTTTGAGAGTGACTAACATCATAAACCTGGTCAAACTCTGCTAAACCTATACCTTGTCTATACCTAAAATGCGAGTCTCGAAAGCATTTTCCTTCCCCATCCCCGCACGTGGTTTTCTTTTCCAAGGCTCACATAATAAATAGACAAGTTGTAGGAGATAAGCAACAACAACGTACATTAAAAGGTAATTATATACCCTATAGGCTATTTCAATAACTTTAAAACCTAAAAAGTTCAAAAGCAGATACGCTTCGAGCATTCGTTATTTTCTCGAAAACCTTATTAGGACGTCAGGAAAGTATGAGGAAAAGGTGCACCAAATTTGAAGTTCGTAGCTCTTTCAATTTGATCTGTAGAATGGTTTCAGACCGACAAACGGATCGATTTTCAAAACCTCTTTTTCTAAAAATCGACACTTTCCAAAACGTATCGAAAACACAAAATCGTTATTTCATATTTCCGACCCCCATTGGTATACTTTCATTACCTTACATTTTACCTTAATGCCTTACACCCTTAAAAAACATTACCTTAAGTTGAAATACAATACCCAATAGAATGCAATTCTCAATGCGATTAGAAAAAATAATAATCTAATGTTAATCCAAAGGGGAAAACAGGCGTTTTTTTTTGCTGAATTGCAAATAGATTATTATCATTATCTTTACAAGAACTCTATTCCAAAAAGATCCAGAAGATTCTATTCTAGAAGATTTATTTATTCTATTTCTATTCAATTCTATTACATAAGATTTATTTGTCCAGAACTATGGACGATACTATTATTTATTTTATTCTAAGCGCGTAATAAATTCAAAAGGTAATATCCCAATAGTCTCGTTAAAAAACCAATGAAATGTTAAATAAAAATTCGATTTTTTTTTATTTTAGTTAAACAGGCGTTCATTTTCTGAGAAGTGTAAAATAAATCGGAATTTTATTCCATTTGGTTTTCTTTTTTTTACTTTTTACGGATATATAAAAAAGTAATTTTGCTGAGTTAACTTTCTTTTAGCAACTGATTTCTGGGAACACTGTAAAAAAAAGTGAGGTTCATACCATTTCAAGAGTAGAAATAATTTATTTTTTTAAATAGAATTCGAGTCGATACATCTCTGTAGTGAATATTTATTTTAACATAGATAAAGTCATGAAATGTATATTCAATCGAATTTCCATCAATGAAAGTCAATAATTGTTCCTAAAACAGTTCATCATTTTTGATTTTTAGTTCAAGCTACATTATTTTGTATTTAGTAATAAATGATGAAAAGTAGAAAATACTCGATTTTTTTAATTTGTATGTGCTTCGAAAAAATTTTGTTGTAATATTATCTTTTGCATCAAAACAACAATACTAAAATATGAATGCGAATCAAAAGAATTTCCCATGATATCAAACAATTTCCTCATTGTAAATTTGTTTAGGATCATACACATAGTCTAGTAATTTTTTTTCTGAAGAATTATGCTTAAAAAATTATTTTGCAAATGCATGTTATTATAAAAATTTATTCAAATTTGTTTTTATGTATCTTTTATATATAATGACAGAATACGTAAGCAACAAGATTAGCTGAAGTATAAATATTAAAATTGGTTATCTTCCGTTTTAGTCTCAAGGGTGTCTGAACAGAAATGAAGTACAAAATAACTTCATTGTATTAAAAAACATTTTTGAGTTGATAGAAAATGTATCAGTGCATAAAACGTGAATTCATCTCCAAAAAAATGCAAAATATTGTTATTTGTTTGTATGTGTTTCCTATTTCGTTTTTCCGAATTTAAGGATAAAGTAATTATGTTATTATCTCTGCAAACATGCAGTAAATGAAAATTCCATGAAAACTAATATTTAATATCTGAATAAATTCAAAAATCTGCTTTTGAATTTATGATTATGTGTGCGGTTACAAATCATAAAACCAACAAACAAGTATTTGTAATTTTCTAAAATCTACAATTGAACTCTATGTTTGCACTCTAGAATAACAAAAACATAATTAAATTATACTAGGTTACCATTTTTGAATTTGGTCTGCAAAGTAAAAAGGGGTAAATAATCTTCTTTCAAAGTTTTATGTTTTGATTTTGACTTACTAAGACACTGATTAAATATGATTCAACTTCATCGCCAAGCGCTAAAATTATATATTAAATATCAAACATATATATAAACCCCTTATGAGTGTAATGCATAACTTTAAATAATACGTCATTCTATTTTAAAACAAAAGGCGTTAAGAGGTAAGACTGTGTATGTGTATTAATTTTTTTAACCATTCTGGGTGAGAAATTACAAAATAAATCCTTATTTAAAATTATTACTTTTTAAAGTTTTACGTATTCTTTAAACTTGTAAAAAGAGTTTGATGACGTCATTAGTAAGTTACTTTAAAGCAACATTGTATTTAAACAAAAAAATTAAATATGCATTGAAATAGGAGGCACAAATTGCCTTTAAAAATACTAAGCCATTATATACAAGATGTTAACATGACGAGTTACTTTATCATTAAATTAAAATTAGATATTACTTGTTCAACGTTAGAATTTTGTAAATCAACATTACAGTTTCAAAACAACTCACTAAACTTTTCCGATTCGACATTGTAACTTTGACGAAAAACTTTAATTTATTTCTTGTTTGCTGGATATTTCTTTCAAGTTGGTGCTTCATAAGCAAGCAGACTTGTATCTTGCACCATTCATTTTGCAATATCGCTTTACTTTCAGGAAAAAAATTAAATCGCTAAACAAGTTTAAAGTTTAGAACATAATATATATTTGTTTATATTGGAAATGTCGTATTTGTACGAATTTTCGTTCTTGTGAACGAATTTCGACCAAACTTGTCATTCTTTGTAACATATATTGTGAATCTTGAACCATATATTTGCCGATTTTGCTTTAATTTCTAAACTTTCGCGAGAACCGAAAAAAGTTTAATCTCGAAATTTATTTGTAGTCGGAGTCTTTTTAAGTTGTTGTTTAAAATATGTGCAATATGTGACAGACTTGTAGCTTTAACAACGCTCTCAATATTGATTACTTTAATATTGCAATATTGATTTACTTTATAAAACAGAAAACTGAAAAAACGTCAGAACTGAACCCTTAGAAATTCCCTAGAAATCCGTCTTCAACATTCAATTGAAAAAGCGTCATACCGGAAAACGCTCACATGTTATGTGGGGAAAAGGGCAAAAATATCCACCTGATTACTATGTCAATCGTTCGTTCAAGCAACCCATATTTTATATTTCAGACCCCGTCATGACTATTGGCAAAAAACCATTATGAAAATCAGTCTTTTTCGACTACTAAATAAAAAATTTATTTCTAAATAAAATATTTTAGCCTTAGGTATATTCCTCAGACATAAGTTTACAATTCAACTTGGTGGTTTTATTTTCTTAATAGTTCGAACAGGTTTTTTTTCTAGCCTAATTGAAGTTTTTGACAAAAAAAATGCAAAAAAACATGCATAAAAATACCATATTTTAAGAAATTTGGTGTGCATTTCAAATTTCACTTGCAATATAGAGTTATTTCCTTCATATACACAAAAATACTACCAAAGTTGTTTTCTAGTTCATATTTTTAAGAAAGTGGTTCAAACCTGTGTAGATACCTTAAGTTTGTGTAAAGGAACAGGTATATATACTAGATATTATATTTACAACTGACAAATATTTCCGCGACAAAATAGACAAAGTCCTTTCGAGACAGAGTCATGGCAAAATTTGCGATTTGACAACCAACGTTTATCATATGACCACTAAGAGGATGGCTATTAGCGTTGAGTGCACTTACTTGGCAAAAATTGCCTTGTGCTCGGAAAGGAAGCCTTTATCGCAACTGTTACTTGCCATAATCCTTGCTTACGTAATAACACGAGCCAATAAGTTACTCTATGAAAAGAACATTACAATATAGAACTTTTTAAATTGGGTCCTGGATGGCCAAGTGGTTAGCATCGCATGCCAGGTCTGCGCACTGTAACGGTTGATGGGCTCGATTCCCGCCTTCGCCCTGGGTGTACTTCTTTTCTCTGTGACAGTAAAAACTCTTTCTGTGTCTGCCTTATTTGACGAATTCTTATAATCAGATCAAGCACCCAAGCCGGAATATATATCTACCTACCCTACATTTTTTAAAATTGTGTATATGTAAAAGCAAGAACTCTTACCAGTTGTTCTTTTTAAAAAAACGTATAATGGAAGTGTACTCTCAGAAAATTCCTTCAAAATCACATCAAAAACGATATTGTGGGAAATTGAAAATGAGCTCTACCCAAGAGTGGAATGCGAGGTTTTATGCTGGATATATAAATCCATTCCCTTCTTTTTCTTTTCCTTTTTCCGCCACTGGTGTCTGAAATGTCTAAACTGGGAATTGAGAGATCTTCTGGTCATAATAGAGCTATTGAAAATTCTTTTCTAGGAATTCATCGATAAAATAAGAATTCCCGAGTCTGGTAGTGATGAAGTATTTGGCTCTTTTTGAGTTCTTAGATACAACTTTTATTCACTTTTATACTTACGTATTCATGTTATGTTAGCATGGTTCAATTGTTATTTACTGTTATACATGCATATTTTGTAATTCATTCATTTATAAACAGTCACGAATTCATTCAAAAATTAATTTAAACACGGTTTTTATACTTGATATAAAATACCATAAAAATAATAATTCTATAAAATTTAGGAAAATCAATTCATGTAAAGTCAATAGTATTAGTGTATAAATATATAATAATAATCTAAAAAATATATAATAATTTCTACTATAACTTTTCCACATCAATTATCATTATTGCAAATAAGTATTAACAATTATACATTATTACGAATAAAAATAATACTATAACATTTAAGAAAAAAGATCCATATAAAGTTAATATTATTAATTTATAAATATATTATATAATTATCAAAAAAATAAATGTTCTCTTCTACAACTTTTTCCCTATAAATAATCATTATTACAAATTAGTTATTTGGTCCATTAGAAACACCAAGAATTATTCTGCAATATGTTTTAATTATATACTAATGCGATGTTTCTAAAAGAGGCTTCACATATTTATTTAAAAATGCCTTCTAATTTTCATAAAAACTTCCTTAAAAAACGTTTTTAAGCTCTTCCATTAACAATTTTTTGTTTTATTTACAGAACGATTAATAATTTAGAAAAGATTAAACCCTACCGTACTAATACATTTTACGGAGACCATACGTTTTTTGAGATTTTGTTTTAACACCCAAAATGTTTATCTTTATAAATATTTGCTTAAGTATCAAACCTTTTACGACAAAAAAATCTGCACTATTTATTCCGAAAAGTGTGTGGGATACAGATGTATAAACACGCCAAGCAATTGTCAGCTTTCCAGCAACACATATACCTGAAAAAAAAATTTGAAATATTGAATAGGTATTTCTTTATAAATTCTTACAATATAAATAAAAAATATTAATGAAAATAATAATGAGTTTGAAAAAATATATATTTAGAAGTAATACAATAACTAAAACACTTTAGTTAAGAAGATTATCCCCGAGATAATGCATGAATTGCTCCATGCATTTCAAATTTTTTTACTAGATTATGCATGGCATTTTTCTTAATTTAATGACAAAAATATGATTCTTTCTAGTGGGATGTCATAAGCCTTCGCTCAAGTGTATCTGTGTCTTACTCTGACCTTGTAATTTTCGAATTATTATCTGCTAATAATTTTTACAATCAATGCATGCAAATATAATTAACCCCTTTTGTGTCATTTTATATTTTGATCTGCAAATACGTGAAATGCACCATAAAATATTAAAAAAAAACTAATTAATCGTTTATTCTTGCACTATAAAAATTTAGACAAAAAATATTTAAAAAAAAAACTCTTATATCTGAGACAAGAACAGTTGTACGTTTATGAGGGACTGTCAGTCCTATACACGTAATGCTTTATTTTTCAAATCACAGTTTCTTGTAAAGTATTTTTTTAACGTATGATTTGTTTGCACGCGATATGCAAATAAGGATGAAAGACAGTTTAAAAAAGATTTTAAGGTACAATGTCAACCCGTTTTTCAATTATTAATTTTTTTAAAAAAAACCTCATTTTAAGAATCGTGGCGACATCTGTAGGACAACTTGGCTTAATTGATTAAAAAGATTTTTTATTAATGTAAATAATTCACTCATGCATTATCTTTGTATGTTAATACATAATTTAAATGATGCTTTTACATTTCAAGTACTTTTTATGACAAAAACGTTCATAACAAACGAGAATCTATGATTTTAAAATTTGATGACACACAAAAATAAATGTCGCCAAATCATAGAATGAAAAAAGCGCCAATATCTAAATAGTTCAAACTGTAAACCTAAACCACATGGAAAAGTGGGCGGAGCTCGTTATAAATCCAGTCAAAGAATTTCGCGCGCGACTTTTAAACTAGATTACTTTAGTTGTAGTGTAGGTTGGATACTATAAGCGATTTTGATAGGTACAGCTGTGGAAAAAGTACCCACTAGTGATTATTTCGAACGCTAGTCATCCTATAGAATCGGACCTTTTTGACCTTGTGTTTATATAACATCATGAGTTAATTGCAGGACAAAAAAAAAGCATAAAGGGCCGTCTTCATATTAAAAATGCTATTAACTTTCAAATTTCCAATGGCAGTACCCAATTTTAATAATTTAGAAATATTAAGAATCCTCATAAACCCTTAAATCTTAGTTTTTGTTACATTTGGCTGAATATTTGACGAGTTATTCAATCGAATCACTTGGTGACCTTTGGTTTACCATTTCTAAAATGACGGCCGTAGTCTGTGGGTTTATTGAAGGGAGAAAAATAAATGTTTATTTAGAGATCTTTAGGGAGGGGTCCTGGGATGTATAGTCAATGAGGATGAAGCCCTGAAGTTATTTTTAGAATATTTTATAATCTTTTTTAAAATTCGAAACATTTTTTTAATAGAAAAGAAGGTATTGACATGGTATTCTTCCCACAGTGTCCCGTCCTGTCCTTACTTCGGTGACGAAATCTGTTCTATCGATCAGATCTTAAGAATCATTTTTGTCATCGAAAGGTAGGACAGCAGGGACCTAACTTTCATACTTTTTGTTCTTCTGTTTGTACGTCCATACGGACATCTGTCATCGTGTCATGTCGACGAACGACCCATTAAAGTAGCATTGGAATTTAATTTTTAGTCATTTATATATAAATTACTATTGCCTCATCAGCAATATCACGAAAAACCTTAATTGAAATGTTAAGGATTATTAATTTTTTCTTTGCAAATCGATTTGGAATGGCGTTATAAAAAATATACCGCAATGTGATTTTTTTAATGTTTATTATATTTGTTTACTAAGAAAGTGATTCAGAGTGTTACTTTTTTTTGCTTAAAGAGCTAATTCGTATTAATTTACAATTACATTCCTTTAATTATCAGTGCAATTTGGAGTTTTTTCATGATTATCATCGCTAAATGTTCTGGAAATATCAGTTTTTTTCAAATATTATAGTTATTGATTGTTATTTAATTATAAGAATCTCGTGTAATTTAAGGTGAGATTTTCAAAGCATTGCCAAAGATCACGGAAAGGATGCTACAAGATTTGACTCATTCAATTTTACTTAATTATTCTTCAAACTGCAAATAAATTTAGCAAACTATAAAGATTATTTATTTAATTTGCTAAAGGAAAATAGTACTTATAGTAGCCAATTTTTAGAGTTGAAGATTCAAATTGAAACTGAATGCTGGGTCAGTCTATATTTGTTCTAAAGTTATAAATCTTGTGCGGAAGTGGTTATAAGTGGCAGTTAATGTTATTATAATACCCTTGCCTTTCGACGAGAATTTCATTCTAGTATTTAAGGGGTCACAGGAGACTTAAAAATGTGCAAAGAAGGTACTACAAAACATAGTTTGATCTTTCATGTCCTTTTTGAACTACTCAATGTATAAGCATAATTTTTTATATGTAATTCTACAGGATTTATTTATTATAAAAAAAGTTTTAAAATTTATGAAACTTTAGCCAAAACTAAAATAAATGATATTAAACATGAAGCTATTTGAACACATTGTGATTAGGCTTGCGCGGCAAATTGTGAGGTCAAAATTGAAAAAATGACCAAGAAAATGACTTTATATTGTACAAATATGTACAAACAAAGACTTATACCTAAATTCTCAGCTCAATTTTAATTAGAAATTATTTTTTAAAAATTTTTAAATCAAAATTTTTAAATTTTTATTAATTTTTTTAGAAAAAAGTTCTTAAAATAATTTCTAATTAAAATTGAGCTGAGAATTTAGGTATAAGTCTTTGTTTGTACATATTTGTACAATATAAAGTCATTTTCTTGGTCATTTTTTCAATTTTGACCTCTCAATTTGCCGCGCAAGCCTAATCACAATGTGTTCAAATAGCTTCATGTTTAATATCATTTATTTTAGTTTTGGCTAAAGTTTCATAAATTTCAAAACTTGTTTTATAATAAATAAATCATGTAGAATTACATATAAAAAAATTATACTTGTACATTGAGTAGTTCAAAAATGACATGAAAGATCAAACTATGTTTTGAAGTACCTTCTGTGCACATTTTTAAGACTCCTGTGACCCCTTAAGTAACTGCACATGTAGGCTTTTCAATTCTTTTAGAACTTCTCGAGCAATATTCAAGAACATGTGTCGTTTGGTGGCACAGTACAGAAAGTTCAATGTGCCAATCACGCAGTCCGACGCTATTTTAGAGGAATTGAAAAGTTTGCAAAAACACGTCAAGATTTCCCGGCTCCAAAGGTGTGCAATGTAGAAAGCTTCTTTCAGAACGAATGTACAGATTAGTGGCGGGAGTAAGGCTTGTAATAAAGAGACTCAGTGTCTAATTTACAAGAGCAACCGAATGAACAAATTGACAAACTGTCACTAGCAATACAAAAGGTTCCTGCACATGGTTTTGGAGACCATAAACCCGCGTTTGTTTGTATCTTGCTGACCTTATTATTGCCTTTAAAACTGCTAATACGACAGATTCATTATACATTGGGTTTCTACTTTTGCATTAGTATGCCATTAGTTTTAACAAACATAAAGATTGCTACGCCAACAATTAAAGTACGGAACTAGATTTAAGGGGTCATAAGAGTCTTAAAAATGTGGAAAGAAGGTACTACAAAACATAGTTTGATCTTTCATCTAATTTTTTAACTACTCAATATAAAAGTATAATTTTTTTATATGCAATTCTATAAGATTTATTTATTATAAAACAAATTTAAAAATTTAAGAAACTTCAGCCAAAACTAAAATAAATGATAACAAACATAAAACTATTGGAACACATTGGGATTAGGCTTGCACGCGAAATTTTGAGGTCAAAATTGAAGAAATGACCAAGAAAATGACTTTATATTGTACAAATATGTACAAACAAAGACTTACACCTAATTTTAAGCTCAATTTTCATTAGAAATTATTTTAAGAGCTTTTTTTCTAAAACGTTAATAATTTTTTTTAGAAAAAAAGCTCGTAAAATAATTTCTAATTAAAATTGAGCTCAGAATTTAGGTATAAGTCTTTGATTGTACTTATTTTGTACAATATAAAGTCATTTTCTTGGTCATTTCTTCAATTTTGACCTCAAAATTTGGCGCGCAAGCCTAATCCCAATGTGTTCAAATAGTTTTATGTTTGTTATCATTTATTTTAGATTTGGCTAAAGTTTCATAAATTTTAAAATTTGTTTTATAATAAGTAAATTTTATAGAATTTTTCATATAAAAATTTTACTTATATGTTGAGAGATAAAAAGTTACATAAATGATCAAACTATGCTTTGTAGTGCCCTCTTTGCACATTTTTAAGACTCCTATGACCCCTTAAAAACAAAAATGTTTATGTGCCGAAGCTAAGTTAGTATTCCGAAGTTTACAGGAATGACTTTAGAGTATTCGTAGCGGTATCACATCTCGATAATTTTAAATAGAAAGATAATATATTAGTACGTTGCAAACCAGAAAAGAAATTGTTTCCTGAAAGATCGTAAGATTTACAAAATAAATATAATTTATTAAACAAATAAAAAAATTAAATGAAAGAGAATTAACCAAGCAGCACAAATAATAAATTTCCAGAAAATCGTTCCGGCTATCAAAAGTGTACGTGTACCGGAACCAGTATTCGTTAGTCAACCCTTGATTACAATCGAATCCTCTTTATCTTGTGATGAAATCTTGCCGCGTGCACCACACCCCAGAAAGAGAAACGTATCCCCTTTTTTAAATCGCCAGACGTATCATTTGGCGAAAGTTTGTAATGCCACCTGGTGAGTCAGAATCAAAATAAATTTGGCTGATAAATTCTCTTAAGCTTTCAGTAGTTTCAGTACGCTGCCACCAAACGACACATGTACTTGTATATTGCTCGAGAAGTTCTAAAAGAATTAAAAAGCCTACATGTGCAGTTACTTAAATAATCGAATGAAATTCTCGTCGAAACACAAGGGTATTATAATAACATTAACTGCCACCTATAACCACTTCCGCACAAGATTTATAACTTTAGAACAAATATAGACTAATCCAGCATTCAGTTACAATTTGAATCTTCAACTCTAAAAATTGGCTACTATAATTACAGTTTCCTTCCGCAAATTAAATAAATAATCTTTATAAGCTAAAAAAGAAATAAACTCCCCGGCGCAACAGCCCATTAGTGGGCCAAGGCCTGCCGTGCCCATTTCAGCTTTCGTGACCGAGGGTTCTGGGGTGCTAGGCATATGTCCCGGTTAGGAGGTCAGCCTCACGCGGGACCCCTAGTGCTTAGTTCCCAAGGACGCTTGCTACCCATTTTATCGACCTATTCAAGGGATGAAAGGCTGGGTCAACCTCGCCCAGACCGGGATTTGATCCCCGGACCTGTGGCGTGGCAATGCCAAGCACTACCACGAGGCCACTGGGCCTCAAAATAATCTTGATAGTTTGCTAAATTTACTTGCAGTTTGAAGAATAATTATGTAAAATTGAATGAGTCAAATCCTGTAGCATCCTTTCCATGATCTTTGGCAATGCTTTGAAAATGTCACCTTCAATTACACGAGATTCTTATATACAGGGTGGTTATAAAATAGCGCTCGCTATTCGGAGTGGTCTGTAGCTTGAATGGATAATCCAAATGCATCAAAAATTGAGACACTCACTAATCACGAAGGGGGGAAAGGAATGGAATCATAAAAAAGATAGAATCCTAAAAAATAATCATAAAAAAGAATAATCATAAAAAACAAACTCGTCTCTTGACCAGGGTTCTAAATCACGAGGCATCGTCAATTATGGCCAATTACGTCCAACACAGCTAATAAATAAAATATAGCACACAAATAAAATAAAAAATTTTTAAAAAAATCACATTGCGGTATATTTTTTATAACGCCATTCCAAATCGATTCACAAAGAAAAAATTAATAATTCTTAACATTCTAATTAAGGTTTTTCGTGATATTGCTGATGTGGCAACAATAATTTAAATGACTAAAAATTAAATTTCAATGCTGCTTTAATGGGTCGTTCGTCTACATGACAAGATGACAGATGTCCGTATGGACGTTCAAACAGAAGAACAAAAATTATGAAAGTTAGGTTCCTGCTGTCCTACCCTTCGATGACAAATATGATTCTTAAGATCTGATGGATAGAACAGATTTCGTCACCGAAGTAAGCACAGACAGACGGGACACTTTGGGAAGACTACCATGTCAAGACCTTCTTTTCTATTAAAAAAATATTTCGAATTTAAAAAAAGATTATAAAATATTCTAAAAATAACGTCAGGGCTTCATCCTCATTGACTATACATCCCAGGACCCCTCCCTTACGATCTTCAAATAAGCATTTATTTTTCTTCCTTCAATAAACCCACAGACTACGGCCGTCATTTTAGAAATGGAAAACCAAAGGTCACCAAGTGATTCGATTGAATAACTCGTCAAATATTCAGTCAAATGTAACAAAAACTAAGATTTAAGGGTTTATGAGGATTCTTAATATTTCTAAATTATTAAAATTGGGTGCTGCCATTGGAAATTTTAAAGTTAATAGAATTTTAATATGAAGACTGTCCTTTATGCAAATTTTGTGTCCTGCAATTAACTCATGATGTTATATAAACACAAAGTGAAAAAGTTCCGATTCTATAGGATAACGGCCGAAATGATCACAAGTGGGTACTTTTTCTACAGCTGTACCTAACAAAATCGCTTAGTATCAAACCTACACTACAACTAAAGTTATCAAGTTTAAAAGTCGCGCGAAATTCTTCGACTGGATTTATAATGAGCTCCGCCCACTTTTCCATGTGGTTTAGGTTTGCAGTTTGAACGATTTCGATATTGGCGTTTTTTTTCCTTTTACGATTTGGCGACATTTATTTTTTTGGTGTCATCAAATTTTAAAATCATAGATTCTCGTTTGTAATGAACGTTTTTGTCATAAAAAGAACTTGAAATGCAAAAGCATCATTTATATTCTGTATTAACATACAAGGATAATGCATGAGTGATTTGCTTATATTTATAAAAAATGTTTTTTTACAATTAAGCCAAGTTGTCCTACAGATGTCGCCACGATTCTTAAAATGAGGTTTTTTTTTAAAAAAATTAATAATTAAAAAACGGGTTGACATTGTACCTTAAAATCTTTTTTAAACTGTCTTTCATCCTTATTTGCATATCTCGTGCAAACAAATCATACGTTAAAAAAATACTTTACAAGAAACTGTGATTTGAAAAATAAAGCATTACGTGTATAGAACTGACAGTCCCTCTTAATATGCCAATCACGCTGTCCGACGCTATTTTAGAGGCCTTGAAAAGTTGCAAAAAACACGTCAAGATTTCCCGGCTTCAAAGGTGTGCAATGTAGAAAGCTCCTTGCAGAACGAATGTACAGATTAGTGTCGGGGGTAAGGCTTGTAATAAAGAGACTTTCAGTGTCTTATTAACAAGAGCAACCAAATGAACAAATTGACAAACTGTCACTAGCAATACTAAAGGTCCCTGCGCATGTTTTAGGAGACCATAAACCCTCGTTTGTTTGTATCTTGCTGACCTTATTATTGCCTTTAAAACTGCTAATACGACAAATTTATTATACATTGGGTTTCTACTTTTGCATTGGTATGCCATTAGTTTTAACAAACATAAAGATTGCTACGCCAACAATTAAAAGTACGGAACTAGATTTAAGGGGTCATAGGAGTCTTAAAAACGTGCAAAGAAGGTACCACAAAGCATAGTTTAATCTTTCATGTAATTTTTTAACTACTCAATATATAAGTATAATTTTTTATATGTAATTATTCAAGATTTATTTATTATCGAACAAATTTTAAAATTTATGAAACTTAAGCCAAAACTAAAATGAATAATAACAAACATAAAGCTATTTGAACACATTGGGATTAGGCTTGCGAGGCAAATTTTAAGATCAAAATTGAAAAAATGACTTTATATTGTACAAATATGTACAAAGACTTATACCAAATTTCTAAGCTCAATTTTAATTATAAATTATTTTTTAAAAAATTCTAATCAAAATTTAAAAAAATTTATTAATTTTTTTTAGAAAAAAAGCTCTTAAAATAATTTCCAATTAAAATTGAGCTCAGAATTTAGGTATAAGTTTTTGTTTGTACATATTTGTACAATATAAAGTCATTTTCTTGGTCATTTCTTCAATTTTGACCTCAAAATTTGGCACGCAAGCCTAATCCCAAAGTATTCAAATAGTTTTATGTTTGTTATCATTTATTTTAGTTTTGGCTAAAGTTTCATAAATTGTAAAATTTGTCTTATTTTTAATAAATCTTATAGAATTACATATAAAAAAATTATACTTATATGTTGAGTAGTTAAAAAATTACATGAAAGATCAAACAATGCTTTGTAGTACCTTCTTTGCACATTTTTAAAACTCCTATGACACCTTAAAAACAATACCGTTCATGTGCCGAAGCTAAGCTAGTATTCCGAAGTTTACAGGATGACTTTAGAGTATTCATAGCGTTATCACATCGCGGTAATTATAAATAGAAATATAATATATTAGTACAAGCAAACCAGAAAAGAAATTGTTTCCTGAAAGATCGTAAGATTTACAAAATAAATATAATTTATTAAACAAATAAAAAAATTCAATGAAAAAGAAATAACCAAACAACACAAATAATAAATTTCCAGAAAATCGTCCCAGCTAGCAAAATAGTCCCGGAACCAGTATTCGTTAGTCTACCCCTGATCACAATCAAATCCTCCTTATCTTGTGATAAAATCTCTCCGTGCACCACTCCCCAGAAAGAGAAACGTATCCCCTTTTTTAAATTGCCAGACGTATCATTTGGCGAAAATTTGTAATGCCACCTGGTGAGTCAGAATCAAAATAAAGTTGGCTAATAAATCCTCTTATGCATCTTAAATACAGATGCATCTGTTTTAAGGAAATATCTTCTATCTTTTAAGATAAATTATCTCAACAAACACACATAATATTTTCATTTGAATAATTCTGTTGAAGAGATATTTGAATCTAAAATGTGAATAGATGTCATCCCGATTGGTAAAGTTGCCATCATACTCTTAATTTCAAATCCTTTTGAAGAATAATGTGCTTACGAAAAGATACCTGTAGGCATGGGCAGTTTTTATATTTACATTCGTGCGTGATAATCTCTCTCAGTTGTATTTCAGGGCTGGGGAGCCTAGTCGGTTAGGCACTCGCCTAGCATGCAAAAGGTCCTAGGTCCGGGCATCACCAAGCTATAAGTAACTGCCGACCTATAAACGGCCCGTGGACCAAAAATGTCCCCGTGTAAGGGAGAGTGCAAAATTTAATATCCTTCTAAGTCCTAACGCAGCGTACGATGTCGCCCTAAACGGTTGCGTTGGGAGCCTATTGAGGCGCAGGCTCGTCACTTGATTGTGGTTCTAAAATATGACGCCAGTCGCAATATCCCTCGTTTAGCTCTAGTGCGACGATAATTCAAACCTAACCTCAGTTGTATTTCTTTAATTACTATTCACTTACATATTAACAATGTTATGGATCTATATATATTGAAACAAATGTATCTTTTCGCAAAATGTATTCATATTCATTCAAGTATTGTTGAGTTATCTTAATTCTCTGAGGGATACAGACGTATAAACACGTCACCTGACTGTCAGGCTTTCCAGCATTACACATAATTTTTAAAAATCAATCTATTTTTAATTTTTATAAATATAAAAGTTTAAAAGCTTCAGGGAGTCGCTTGTAATCATCTGCTAGAGAAATATGAATTTTTAAAAAAGTAATTAAATTACATTTTCAGTTGAAAATTTTAACTTTAATCTAATGCTGTAAAAAAAAGTTTACATTTCTGCCAATTTGTTTATTCCTCATAGGACGTTCTATTTAAAAGATATCATGAACTAATAGTATAATATTCATGGTTAATTTAACCCTAAGTTATTTCAAAATTTATGTGCATTTCCTTTAAAAGGGGGGGGGGACGACAAGTAGTTCAGTACCATTATCGAGTTGTAAATTGTTAAGAGATATATACGATTAAAATTTGTAAGCCTTTATACAAGATATAAAAAAATATAGATACTTTTCTTTTGAATTAATCGAGAAACGAATAATGGCTATGACGTATATTTTTCAGACTCATAAAATCAGTGAATTCACAAAAGAATTTTTAGTTTGTAGATATAAACTTTGATGTAATTTTAATTCCATGAAGATTGTTTCTTCTGTTTATATTTATTAGTTCATTTTTATATTCAGCCATTCACATAAAAAAAACTTTTAAAGAACAGTTTTTCATTGAAAACAATGAAGATTTTTTTTATCACAGTACAATTTTAAGATATAGTTTTTGAGAATGCGTACCAATTCAGTTAAATTTATAACAGTTCCTTTGTTTAAAAATTTAAAATAGACAGTTCTTGAAACACTTCAAGCTCCATGTTAAATTGATAAACTAATTTTCTAAATAATCTAAAATTTTCTTGAATATTTCCCCAATGCTAATTTACATCAGAGTAATTTAATTAACTTTACGCCACTTTTAATTTTTAAAACATACTTTTGAGTTTCCACTTGGAAAGATAGTTCCTTTAAAAAAAACTCAATTTTTACCTAAAGATAAAGAATACCAAGTCGTATTTAATATTTAATGCTGCGTATTTTAGATTCAATGCTTCATTTTTTTCTTCCAAAGAGTTTTAAATAAAATATTGGCTGAAAAACATTGATTAATTTTTTAGTAAATAAAAAGTCAAAAGCAACTTTTTGTAATTTTTCGCAAATAGCAAATGAGGAATTACAAAAACGATTGTCATTATAAAATAAACGAAACGAAAAACATGCATAATAATATAACACATTTTTTAAGAATAATTCTTAAGTGATTTTTTTTCGAATTTAATGAATAATGCATAAGTGGTATATTTTCTTTTTTTTTTAGAATATAAAAAAGCTAATAATATTTAAAAATAAACTTTTTTTAGCATAATCACAAGAAATTTCCTTCTTTGTTATTGGTCCTGAAAACATGAATATTTAAAGTTATTTCACATAATTCCCAATGAAATATTCATTCTTCTACAAATAAAATTTAGTTTCGAAAAATATTTTTTATTTTTTGTATAAATATTTCTAAAAAAACATATTTGAAAATTGTTGCAATAATGTAAGACAGGTAAAAGATACAATTAAATATTAACTCAAACAAATGTTCATTCGTTTCTTCCCTCGCAAAAATAATATTTTATAATTAAATGAAAAGGTTTACAAAGGACATATTTTGAATTTAAATAAATATTATTGAACAAAAATCAAACTTTGTCCAATTTTTTTTTTTTTTTTTTTTTGCACTCTTCATTCTTATTTTAAGAAAAATAATTTTTCAAACAAATTGCAACAAAATTTTTTTGTCCGTGTATTTTTTTATTAAAAATACGGAATTAACTCTATGCATTTTTATGAAATATTCTTCTTTTTCGCTGACACTACAGCATTTTACAGGCCAAGGCCGTCTCTCCAAGTCTCCTCCATCTGACTCTGTCCCCCACAATGGCCCTCCATCGGTTAACTCCTAACACTTTGAGGTCTCTTTCAACCACATCTAGTTGGGGGTCTTCCTCTGCGCCGTTTTCCTTCTATCTTCGAGAAAGTTACATTTTTAGTGGCGAAGCTGTCTTCGTACTTCGACACTTGTCCCAGCCATCTAATGCGGGACCTTTGCCACCTTTAGAATGTCAGGTTCACCATACTCTTGTGTAAATTTCGTGGTTGTAGGCGATTCTCCAAACACCGTCTTGCTTAACTGGTCCAAAAAATCTTTCTTAGGATTTTTCAATGAAATATTATTTGCTATAATTGAACTATGTTCAACAAGAATATACTTGTAAGCAAAACCTTAAGTAAAAGTAATACGGAAGTTGTGTAGTATTCGCCGGCCCGCCGGCCGGTTTAATGGTTAAAGTGCTTGGAGCTGCTGGGCTCGGGCTCAAAGGCATGGATGTTTGTGTTTTCAATAAATGTTGTTATTTGTCTATGTGTTTGTGGCGTCCTTCTTTGTGTGTCTCTTGTGACTGTCTCTTCTGGCGAGCGGGGTAATGGGCTAAAAAAGCCTACACACTTCCCTTCTCGAGGGCACAATCACTGTCATTTGTCATGTGTAGTGTTCACGCACAGGAATGCGTTACTACACTTTGCAATTTGAAGTGATTATTCAACCCTGAAAACTATATTTTATCATTTTGCATACATTTTTCAGTTCATTTTAAATGATATTTAAATAAAAAAAGTTTTTTAATTTTTTGCTTATCATTACTTCAAAATATCGCAATGATCAATGAGTAAAAACATTAAGTCAAATAAAAAATGAAAATATCGCCACTTTCGCTAAGGAATATATACCCAGGGCTAAGGCGGGCATCGAACCCGCACAATTTTACAGCGCACAGACTACCAGCGTAATGTCCAAATCACTCGAAAAATCCAAAATAATGAAACACAGACAAATTTTCATAGAATTGAACTTGCATAAAGGAAAAACTTTAAAACAATGTCAGAAGACAAACGACACATTCATTTTACAATGTTTAGAAGATTTTTCTCCAAAATTCAATTATTTCACTTCATTTTAGAAATAGGTACATAAAATTAGACACCTGGAAGGGATACCAGCTTTCAGTAATTTCGTATCACTTCTAATATCTTTAATAATCAGGTGAAGCAAAAAATATCCAATCCCTTTTATAAGAACGAAAACAAAACCACTTTGAATGCATATTTAATTATATTTATCTAGGGAAATACGCAAATATAAGCTAACGGCCATGTTTCTGGGAAGAAATTCAAATCTAAACTGGCATATTTCGAGAATTCGATTTACGAAAGTCCCCGAGGCCATCATATTTTTGTGTCGACATTAATAGAGTGATCTTTTGCAAAACTGGGAAAGGTTGTATGAAAAATGAATTATGTCAATCCACGGCATACTCAACTACTAAGGCCAAAGAAGCTCTTCCAAACACGCTCGGGGACGGAAATTTTGACGTCACAGTTTCGAAGATGGAGATAACCTGTCTCGAAACTTGTTCGGGACCACTCGTTCACGGCTGAACACATTTTTAGGGTTCCGAATGCGTCCGAACTAGTTTCTCGATCTTCGGCACTCGGAACAGTGACGTCAAAAATACCGTCTACGCTCATGTTTGGGAAAGCTTCTCTGGCCTTGTTATTGAAGTTGGTGCAATTTAGTTATTACAAATAGAAGAGGAGGAAAAAAGAAAATAAATTCAGCTTAAAATGAATTTTTATGTTCCAATCATTTTTTACCGTAATATAACTATTAATTGCACAGATAGCTTTAAAATAGGCAACAGCAAATAATCAAAGTTAAATCTGAAATCAGTGGTGAAAGGTTTAAGAGGCATTGTCTAAAATTTTTCTTAATTCAGTCTCGCTGCAGACACAATATTTTCATAAGAGTTCCCCATCCAAAATGCATGCATGTGAAAACCCATTTTCTCTCAAAATAGTCATTCTGTTCTATAGTCAGCATTTTTAAATCTTTTAAACAAAGTAAATTTTGTTTTATGGGGGCTTCCATAACCATATGTTATTAATATAAATTATTTTTCTTTATCTTTAATCCAAAACTGCATAATTTTAGGAATTTTGCTACAACGTATCTGCAATCTTTAACATAATAAAATCTAAACATTAAATAATTACTATTTTGTTTATTATTATAATTATAGGTTATTGAGTAATTATTTATGCAACAAAATTAAATGTAACAACAATATTAAGCGTGTAAAATGTGTTCAAATAAATTGCATTTGAACATAAGTTGTGTCCCACATTTTATGAATTACGTTTTCTGAATTTCAAAGTGTGACCAGTTTGTTGCATAATATCTATTGAAAAACTAAATTGATCTTAAAAATAAGGTGATAAATGATATTTATGAAGAGTTATGTTTAGAATTGATCATAAAAGAAAAAAAACAATCTTAAGAAAGTTTCTAACAATAATCATTCAAGTGTATGATTAAGAGTATCCCTATATGTTGTGTTAAACGCAATGAATTTAGTTTTCAACAATACTAGCTTTAATAGCGTAGGAAAGCCTACAAAAGATCGCTAACCGATGGTGATGAAAGTTCCCTCTACACTCCTTGCCAACCTAACTTGGGTAAAAACAAATAGTGAAAAGGCAGAGAGAAAAGCGTGGTTGGTCCGTTAGTTGGAAACTCTCGTAAAGTAATATTTACATACAAAATTATATGAATGCAATTTAACAAAAATGCACTTTTCATTCTGATAAAAAATAGCCAAATTTTCTCAAATAATATTCAAATCTGTTAGACCTTAAATTAAATTAATGTTTTAAACATGTTTTCTGGATGGATTCACAAATAATTTTTGGAACTCTTCCGCGGAAGGATCTTCTCCAAAGCATATTTCTATTTACCCAACTTAGGTTGGCAAGGAGTGTAGCAGTCTAATTAACAACGAATACAATAGTATAAAAGCCGAGGTAAAAGGGATTCTGTCGATGGGATTCTTATAGTAGACAGTGCCTGTATAGTAGACAGTAGTAGTATGAATATTAACTGAGAATAATAATTCATATTTATTATTTATTTGTGACTTATTACTATGTATATTAACCAATAAAAAATAATTGTGTAATTCCATGTAAATTCAATTTGTACAAATCCCTTTGAATTTTTGTATACATTTTATCAGTTATGCTTATATCCAAACATTTTAAATAATAGGCCAATATTTATTACAACTATATTATGGAAAAGAGTGATTGCTAATATTCCGATGTTTATATATTGGAATTTTCATAATCGGTTTATACAACGGAATGGATGTAAATTGATAGCTGAAAGGCCAGGATAGAATTAAATTGCACTTGAATATTTATTAAATGTTGGAATTTAGTTTCTGAAATCAATCGATCAAAGTTATGCATATATATGTTCTTTAAATATGCATAACTTTGATCTTATACATTCTTTAGTGATGGCCAAATTACCGACAGAAAGACCAAGTCATTTATTTTACATTTTTTAATGAATCAATAAATAGCATTAAATTTCAGAGTAATGTGTTATGTATCAATGAAGCAGTTGGTAAGGCCTAATCACTGATTAGAATATAGCAAGAAGTGAACCATATATTTGACTACCTATTAGGTAATTAGATACATTACTACAATTGCTATAATGTTACATTAACCTTTTAGAGAGCTCAGATTATAAAAATTCGAAAACGGTATGTTTATAGGAAAAATTGTTTAGTCAGCAAAAGCTAAACCGTTCATGCAGTCTGTAGAAAATATTGTAACCAGCATCCTATTTCCTCATTAAGTCTCAAAACAAAATTATATTGCTTTATGTGTGTTCCTGTTACACTTTAGCAAGCAATTATCAGTTTTAACTAGTACAATTAGAAACCTTAATTGTATAATCAGTCTGGTACTGAAATCAATACCGAAGTAATGTACAAAATAAAGGAAAAAATCTATTTGAGGAGAAAGTCTTCTTTAAAATGTAAAAAACAAAATAATAATCTGTAAAAAAATGACGTATTCTTTACAGATGGTACAGTTTTTTTGCAGTGGTTCGAGCTTTTCGGATAACATATCAAGTGGAAAAGTGAAGTATAGTATAAAAAAGAACTTTAAAGACTTTCTTTTCGAATTTATTCTTTACTTACTTTCCATTGGTGGAAATTTGAGGGGCGAGTAAATTGTATTTCAATGGTTGCATCGATTGTTTGAAATTTTCAAGAGTCGATTGATTTAACGATATTTGAATAATGATTTTTTTACTCAAAAAAAGTTCGAGTAACTGCGTCACTTTTCAACATAAAGTTCGATGTGGACGCAGGTGAAAGAAAGCGATTTTCTCGACAAGCCATCTGTTTTGGAACTTAGTCACTCACTTTCGAACAAAATTACTCGGAAAAGAAACTGCATGAGAAATATGGCAGTCTTATTTTTCAGAGAGACATTTTATTTATATTTTAGATGAATGCCTAACAAAGTAATGGACTTTTTAAGCTATAACGGACTTTTAAATTAGTATTTTCTTACCACAATTCTTAACATGAGAGTTGTAAGGTGGTTATGTACTTTTTTTCTCATCTCAAAAGTATTTTTGGGATAATTTATTATGACACTTATTCGTGTGATGTTTATTGCAAAACAGACTGTGCACTCCTTTCTTGGTTAAATAGAAATATGCTATGGATAGAGAAGATCCTTCAGCGGATGTAAAGAGTTCCTTAAATTATTTGTGAATCCATCCAGAAAACATGTTTAAGACATTAATTTCAATTAAGGTCTAACAGATTTGAATATTATTTGAGAAAATTTGGCAATTTTATCCGAATGCAAAGTGTAATTTGGAAAATTGTATTCAGATCATTTTGTATGTAAATATTACCTTACAAGAGTTTCCAACTAACTGACCAACCGCGCTTTCCCTCTGCCTTTTACTCTTTGTTTTTACCCAAATTAGGTTGGCACGGAGTGTAGGTTGTTTATAAGGAGAGATTTTTATGGATGAAGTACACTAATGACTTATATTGCACCAAAAATTGAAGTTCATTTGCAGGCTTATAAAAAAGGTGATTAATTTCACAAAACGTTTTGTGCTGTGTAATTTCTAGTCAGAGTAAGGTGCGGGTGAAAACTTCAAATGTTGGTGTAATTTCGAATCACAAGTCCGTGTAAAAATGTGGCGAATCTAGGTTGATCTAATTATAGAGATCTGGTGGAGATACCAAACTAGAGCTAGATATTTCTCCAAAATGTTAACATTCAGATGCACCAAATTAATTAGTTTGTGTACAATTTTTATAGCCCACAAATTGACTGTACATTTTGGTGCAACTTTGCTCTTCTTTCGTCAATGTATTGCTGTTACTGAAATGTGGATAAAAACTCCAGTAGAAATTATGCTATATCAGATATTGACAATTTCTAATCTACCGAGGCCCACGTTTGCCCAATTATAGTTTGTAAAAAAAAATTAATAAATTTCATTAAAAAATTCCAATTATTTATGCTTTATTACGCATTCGCAACAAAAACCAAATTGTTATAACAATCACGAAGGATTAATGTGCCTTGAAACAAGAAAGAATGCAACATACACTCCGTGCCACCCTAAGTTGGGTAAAAACAAAGATTAAAAAGGAAGAGGGAATAGCGCCGTTGGTCCGTTAGCTGGAAACTCTTGTAAGGTAATATTTACATACAAAATGATCTGAATACAATTTAACCAAAATACACTTTTCATTCTGATTGAAAAATTTTCTCAAAAAATATTTAAATCTGTTAGACCTTAAACGAAATTAATGTTTTAAACATGTTTTCTGGATGGATTCACATATAATTTAAGGAACTCTTTACATGCGCGGAAGGATCTTCTCCATAGTATATTTCTATTTGCCTAACTTAGGTTGGCAATTAGTGTAGGAATTTAATGGATTGGTATTAGGTTTCCTTAAAGTTCATCAAAATATGTGTATAGTATTTCAACTTAAAAACTATTACCATAGTTAAAAAAAAATTGTTAAAAAAACGCAGATTTTGTATTATACGGGTGATAAAAAATAATGATACTGGCCTAATGCTATTTATTTAATAATTTAAAGTAAATACTCTATGTTTATGTTGTTTGCTAACCTATATTTAATACACAAATGAATATTTTAATGAAGATAGTTTATTCTAGTTTATGTATATTTCATTTCAAACAAATAATTTGTGTTGGTACACAATAGTTAATGTATTCATGCATCATCTTCTTTTTCAATTTGTGAGATTTTTAAAGTACATAGAATTTTGTTTCAAAAAATATATATTTTTTTACAAATAAGGACAGTTAATACCCTTATGTTTGTTTTTCCTTTAAAATCCCCTTTTTCCTCTTCATATACACACGCTAGAGGGGCTTCCGATAACAGGCGAAATCTATAGCTATCATCTTCTTGAAAAAAAAAATCTTTTTTAAATCTTTCCCCCCTCATACTCCTCACCAATTAGGGCTGCAAAGAACAAACATTCGATCCCAGACCCCCTTAGGAATTTCGAACAATGAGAACAATAGATTTTTTTTCTCCTAGAACTAAATCAAACAGCGTGAAAAACCGCGGAAAAAAAAGACTTTGGAAATATGATAGGTTACCATGACAACCTTACAGTCTACGTTCCGTTCCGTGTTCGGCTAATGCGCCGGAATTTATTTCGTTGTATAAATAAAAAATAAAATGATAAAAATGATGTATACAGATGGGACTCGTTTTCGTTTTTACCAGCGATTTGCTTGAGTTTGTCTTACTCATTATACCAGATTTTTTTTTAAATCTGGAAAACTCAAATTCAAATAATCGAATGGAAGTTATAAAAGAAATTGTCAATTTATGGTGATAAAAAACGACTCCTGCTGTGTTCTTAACATTTGGGGGATATAAAAAAATTTAAATAAATTTATATCTTTATTTAAAATTTATCTATACTGCTTCGATTTAGAAGTTGGTTATTTAAGAATTCATTGGAGAGAACAGATGATTTGTAGCTTTTGAGATTTCAACTGCTTTTTCTGAGAAAATTATAACTTCTGGGTCACCAAATCTTGAAGAGCCTGGCTTAACCAACGCTATGCTTCGAGGACAGTTGGACAGCCCAGTACATTTAATTCAACCCAAAAAAATTCTCGCACAAACAATTCGATTATTTTATTGAAAAACTCATACGTTTAAATAATATTTGAATGGTTTTAAAGCTAACTGTTTCCAACTTTTATTTGTGCAATGTGTTTGCGTGTTTTTTTAATATGTTCTTCGTGTTTGTTTTATTTCATAATTGTTTTGTTCAATGTACATTGCAATAAGATTTTTATCTGTAATGTGCATTTAAATCTGAATAAATAAAAATAATAAAAAATGCTAAATGTAAAATGAAGAAAAACGTAAATTTTGAAAGTTCTCCAATTTAGCCAAAAATATTTGTTTATATGCATTTTCATATATTATTTTCATATACTATGTCATTATTCATTGCAAAACGAAAACAGAATGGTTATACAGGGTGAGGCAAACAAAACCGTCCCCGGTCTAGAGATGGGAATACGTTGAAATGCTTGGCGAGAAAAACTCTTGAAGCCGCCTGAAACCTGTTTTTGCATTGGTTGGATCGGATTCGCTTCACATTAGAGCTACTCATAGATTAGTGGCGAGTTCAGATCTTAGTTCGTATTGTATGAAGACGCCCCATAATGCAAAGTTTGTGTCTTGCAATCAATTTAGAATGTTTTGTATTACCAGAAACAAAAAGGTCCGATTCTCTAGGAAATAACGACCGAAACAATCAAATAATCACTAAATCTTGATCAGCTCTACTAACCTTGTTTATATTCCATTTCAACTAGCTTCTAAAATCGTAGCGTAGTTGCCGGCAAATAAGTCGCCAAGCGTTTGTTTGGGCTTAATATTGAAGCGATCAATAGCTTCAGTAAGCAAACCTGTTTTTGTATTGGCTTTAGACTTGGCAACATTTCTGTCGCATTCTTATCTCCATCTCGGGGCTGGTTTTGTTTGCCTCTGTATTATTCCTAGATTTTTCTATATTTTTCAAGAATTTTTTTTTTCATTTGTCTTTTGTCTCGATTCTATTTTATTATTACTATGTATTTCCCTTTTTCCTATGTACATAAACAATTACTTTTCTGTATCTAAATAATTGTGAATACACAAATATGTGGAGATTAAAATTTCAATTTGTAAAAATGTCGAATTGTGGTTCTTCATTTGCGTAAATATACTTCATCAAAAAGTTTATCAGAACTAATAAAATAAGTTAATTTAATTATCGATCGCAAATATCAGGAAATGGCTTATTTCAAGCTTTTCACCAACCATAACTACAGAACTACAAAAAATTCTGGTCGAATTAAATGAAAATTAGATAACTTTTTTTTCTCTAACATCATTACTTCATTTCGACCAAACTTACTTTTTGGAAAATGGGAGTGCTGCATTAAATAGAGTGAAGGAACAGTGACCGTATCAATTTAATACTAAGGTGCACTTTACAATTAACTTCATTTCTTTTAAGGGGATACGGTACCCAATATATTATTTATAGAAATAATAACATAAACTTGTAAATTATAGTTGTTTTATATAATTTTAACTCTAAATAAACATTTTTAAGCAATAAAAACAAATACTTACTGTTGTTCATGTGGATCGTTTTATAAAGGTCCTCATTTTATTCAAGATTAATCACACAGAAGTCACACAGTAATTTTACACACAGTTGTCCACACAGGATTTTACATATGCCATCTTTTATGGCGTCCGATCTCTTTCCACACAGGAGAAGAAGTGATGTGTGCCTCCCTCTAGCGACGAACCTCATCACACACTTTGTGCGTGCGCCACATAGGCGTAGAAAAATAGTTCGCTCGCCAAAAAGCAACCACACACCCCTCCTGCGAGCAACAATTTTTTAACATGAGAAACAATTAAAACAAATTTTCATACACACAATACATTACAACAATTATAACATTAATCTAGAAAATTAATTAAACAAAATATTTAAACATTAATTTAAAATTACTAGTAAAATAATTACTGAACACAATCATTTAAATCAAAGAAATGTTGTTCAAAGAATACAACAATTTATCTTCATTTACTGCCTTTGTAAGAAAATCTGCTAGTAACAAGTCAGTTTGTTGGTATTTCAGTTCAATAGTATTGTCCATCAACAAATCCTTCACAAAATGAAATCGCAAATTCATATGTCTAGACTTGTTAGAAGCTCTAGTACCTTTAAGATACTGTATAGCTGCTTGGCTGTCAGAAAGTAAAATTACTTTATCATTTATGAATTGTTTACATGTCATTTCAGTTAATAAATTTACAGTCCAAATAATATTCTTACACAGTTCTGAAATAGAAAACAGTTCAGCTTCACATGTAGATAGACTTACACTCTTTTGTTTTTGACATTTCCATGAAATCAATGAGTCACCTAATAAAATTACACTCCCACTGAATGACTTGGCATTTTCCGCATTTCCCCATGAAGCGTCAGAAGTGCCTGTAATATAACCCATTTCATTGCTATAAAACAATTTTTTGTCTTTAGTCCCTTGCAAATATCTTAAAACCCTTTTTGCTAGATTCAGATGTCGCTTTTCTGGTCGTTGATTGAATTGTGACAAATAGGTTGTTACAAATGATATGTCAGGACGTGTCCTGTTAGCTAAATACAAAAGTTCACCAATTAACTCTTGATAAACAGTTTGATCAATTAAATCCTCACTTGGTGGAAATATTTTATCTTCACCCCTTACAATTGGTGTTTTTACAGTTTTACAATTTTCCATATTATGCTTAATTAATAATGATTCAACATACTTAGATTGTGAAATACTTATACCATTTTCATGTTTTTCAATTTCAAGACCTAAAAACTTAGAGCTGTTATTTTCATGCAATTCAAATACACTTTTAAGCTTAGTTATAACACTTTCATACATTTTTTCACAAGTATAAAATATTCCTAAATCATCAACAAATGAACATAGAATTAAAATATCATCATTATCAGTCATTATAAATACACAATTATCAGAAGCTAATTGTTTTAATCCAATGCGCTGCAATTCACTCTTTAACTTTAAATACCAATTTTTACCACTTACAGATAAACCATATAAACTCTTTTTCAATAGACACACTTTATCTTTACCATATATTTCATCACAGCCAGGTGGAATATTTACATAAACGGTTTCTTTTAAATCACTATAAAGATATGCTGTCTTAACATCATAAAATTTTACATTCATATTTAATTTAGCTGAAATTGCAAGCAATAATCTTAAACTTTCCATATTTACAACAGGTGAGTAAGATTCAGCATAATTTTTATTGTTAAAATCGGCTGCTACGAGCCGTGCTTTATAAATCAAAATACCATCACTATTTTCTTTTAAAGTAAAAACCCACTTAGTTTTTATTATTTTGTTGTTTTGTGGAACATCTGTGATTTCGAATACATCGTGTTTTTTTAAAGATTCTAATTCGTTCTCTATCGCCTTTTCCCATTCATTCCAATCTGCGCGATTTTTTGCTTCTTCTATATTTTTTGGAATAAGCTCTGTTTGATTCACATATTTTATTGTTTTTTCTTTTAATCGTTCAGACCGGCGTGGTTTTGTTGTCTCGTCAAGGTTATTCGCCTTTGGTTCCTCGCTGTCGGTTAAATCGCTTGGACTCGCATTATTTTTATTTTCTATTACGCTATCGAAATCTTTTATTTCCCATAACTCTGTTTTATTTTTTGATAGTAACGTACTACCTTTTAGATTCTCGTTAAATTTAACTGATCTTTCTTCTATTATTGCGCCAGTAGATATATCGTAAATTCTATAACCTATACGCTGTCTAGAATAACCAACAAAAATTCCAGTTTTTGCCGGAACATCAAACTTGTTGTTCCTCTTTACCTTGGCAACATAATAGTAACAAACTGATCCGAATTTCTTTAAATAATTAATTTTTGGTTTTTTCCCAGTCCAAATTTCAAGTGGCAATTTTTCCTTACCATTTCTTGGTGTTAAATTAGTTACATGAGTACAGAAATTAATGCATTCCGCCCAAAACTGCATGCCTAATTGACTTTCATGTAATATAGTCTTAGCGCGTTCTAGTAATGTACGATTTGCCCGTTCGCTTTTATTACTTTCGGGATTGTAGGGTATGGTTTTTTCATGAATTATTCCCGATTTTGCAAATAAACTATCTAACCTTTCATTAACAAATTCACCCCCATTATCACTTCGTACTCTTTTAATTCTTTTCCCAGTTTGATTTTCATATCTAGCTTTAAATTCGGTAAACACATCATACACTTCATCTTTATTTTTTATGAAATAAGTAAAGTACATTCCACTGTAATCATCCATAATTATGAGAAAATATCTACTTTTCCCTAATGATTCTGTTTGCATTGGACCACAAAGGTCAACGTATAGTAACTCTAAAATATCTGAACTTTGTTCGTGATTAACAGTCGGATGATGTTTTCTAGTAACTTTACTTAGATCACATGCATCACAATTAAAGTTTTTTACATCATTTGTATTAACATCAATATCAATATAATCTTTCATTTTAAACATATATTTATAATTTAAATGACATAATCTACTGTGCCACAATTTATAGTTGTTATATGTTTCATTAGACAAATAACATTCCAAATTATCCAATGGATTTAAATATACTTCTAGTCTATTTTCATTTAAATGAGCTTTAAACAAGAATTTATCATCTTTATCAAATACTAAAATACCATTCCTATTGGATTTAATTCTACAACCTTTTTTCATAAGACAAGGTATCGATAATAAATTATTTCTTAAGTTTGGCACATAATTTACATCAGCTACGGTTAAATCAATAGGATATTTACTTACAGTTTTAGCTCGAACAGTACCTTTTCCTTCAGTACTTATTTGGGTATCCTTACCAGCCAGGTTTATCTCACTAGTATCCGGATAGATTTCTTTGAACCAAAATGTATCCTTTGCTAGATGATTTGTTGCACCACTGTCTAAAATCCAAATATTGTCATACACAGTTTCTTGTTTCGTAACTTGTAGTGCGGTCCCGTTCGTGGCACTACCATCCTCGCCGGTAGTTTCCGTGCTGTAGATATGGTTTGGTTTTCTGGTTCTGTTTCCAGATCCGCCGCCACGTCCCCGGTTGTTGTTCCAGTTTTGATGCGTATTCTTGTAAAAACAATCCTTCGCTACATGGCCAATTTTTCTACAATTGTAGCATACTCGGTCGTCTTTTCCATTTTTGTTCTTCTTCTTGGAATAGAACACCTCGGAACTGCCTCCCTCGGAATGACGATTTCGGGAACTCGTCAGCTCCTCCTCACGTAGTATTTCCAGCACCTCATCCATAGACTTGTCCCGCTGAGTTTTCAAGATGTCTCGGACTCTTGCAAATCGGCCACGCAGTCCCCGGACAGTGTGGTAGACAAGCTCACGTTCAGAAACCTCCAGGCCCTGTGCTTGACATTTCGTCGCTAGTCCTCGTGCTCTGGCAATGTAGTCGTTTGCACTTTCATTTTGAAGAATTTCTAAATTTTTCAACTCGTTCGCAACGTCGATTTTTCGATCTTCTTGCAGACCCGTGAAATTCGATTTTATTTTGTCCCACAATGTCTTTGCATTGTTTTCTGTTGCGTATTGGAGGGCTTGCTGATCGGACAATGATAATTTAATGTAGGCAACAGCATCAATGTTTTTTTGATCCCAATTGCTGGATTCATCACTTTTCAAATCGTTGGGTTTTTCTTCTAATATTTGTCTGTCTAGTCTTTTCAACGTTAACGCGGCCTGAATTTTCAATGCCCATATGAAATAGTTCTTACCATCCAGTTCTGGAACATTTAGTTTCTCCATTATTCTAGTATAACACACAGTACCCAGATAGCAATTTTCATTTGCAACAAACTTGCATAAAACTTACAATGCAAGCCTGCACACTTGCAGCAAGTGTGCAAAGCAAGCCTGCAAGTGTGAAGCAAACGTGATTCAAACTTCCTAGTTGACAGGATTCAAACTTGCTGGAAGTTTGCAATGCAAGTTTGAAGCAAACTAGCGAAACAAACCTGCAAACTTGCAATAAACTTGTTGCAAATGTTTATTTTCCTTGCTTTTAAACTTGATGCAGACTTGCTATGCAAACATAGTCGTGATTGACAGTTGGGGGGGGGGGGAGTTACGTAAGCGTGGGGGATGGGGAAGCGAGGGGGTACCGGGGGGGTGATGTGTTGGGAGGGGTGCTTCGGGGAGGGGTTGGTTGTAGGGAGGGGGAAGGTGAGGGGAGGGGGAAGGTAGGGGAAGGGGTGTATTGGGGTGGGGAATACGGCGTGCGTTGGATGGCTGGTGGTGGATCATGGAATTGACCATCCCGTTTCATTTTGTTTGTTTTCTTTTTAAAAAAATAATAAATGTTCATTATAATAAGAAGTCTGATACAAAAAAAAAGCTGCAAATAATGCATATTATTTTAGGCAGGAAAGCGTTAAGTAATCAATTTATTATAATAAATTGAATACTTATTGGTTTCTTAGCAAAAATAATAATCAGTTTAGTTTCTTTTGTATCAGATTTTGTACAATAATGAACTTTTCATTTTTTTAACAAAACAAACAAAACAAAACAAGATATGCAATTCAATGACCCACCACCATCCATCCAATACACTTATAATTTATTAATTCTTTACATAAGTTAAAATTTTATCAACTCTGGAGTTCTAAAGTGTAAAAAAACTAATCACATGTTTGTGAAAATTTTATTTAAAATATAAATTTAATCTGCATATCAGTTTATTTGCATAGTACATATTCAGTTTAAATAAATTTAGCTGAATTCCAGACTCCTACATGAACTAAATAAAGTTATTATATAATTACCTACATAATATGTGTCTTATAAAAAAGCTATTAAAATTTTAATCTTTGGTTCCAGACAATAACAATCAAAACAAATGGACACAGAAAATAAAAAAGAAACAATAAAGTTTATTTATATCAGATGACAAACATGATTAAAAGTTATGTTTCAAACTATACACAGCTATTTTGTTCGAAGTAGTAATAACACAGAAGCTAGAAACAGTTAAAGCAAAGCATTAATATTAGTTACAAATATAAACAATCATTCATAAAAAAGGGTAATTTTTCTTAAATGATTAGCATTTATACATTGACTGCATATACACTGCACGTACTACCACAATTACAAAATAATTTAGTAGATATTTAAAAGAAATGACACAAAACTGAACATTATTTTGTCATTGAATATACAAACAAGTTTAAATAAAAAATTATTTATGCTCATGAATTGATTTTTTTCCATTGACTTCTAAGTATCCAGTGACTTCAAATCATTTTACAAATTAGTTATGTTCATGTGCATAAAAAAATTTACTAAAACAAAAGCACAGTTTTTCATCAAATCAATTACGCAAATTTTCAATTTTTGTATTTTATAATTTTATACATGTGATTTGATGTCATTTTGTTAAATTAACATCACACTAGAGCTACACACGACGAATTTTTCTTCCATCTGTCAGTTTCAATTTTTGCATTTTATAATTTTATACATGTGATTTGATGTCATTTTGTTAAATTAACATCACACTAGAGCTACACACGACGAAATTTTCTTCACTCTGAAAAGAAAATATAGTTTGAATTATCGTCGTACTGGAGCTACACGAGGGCTATTTACGATGGGCGTCTTATATTAGAGCCACAGTCAAAAGACAAGTCGACACCTGAGTGTTCACCCAAAGCAACAGTTGAGGGCGATATCGAGTGCGCAGCGTTAGAACTTTGAAGAATATTTAACGTGCACTTCCTCCACACGAGGTATTATTCGTCGGACATTTTTGGTTTTGGTTGAAAGGCTGTTTACAGATGGGCAGTTGTTTTGATGATGCCCGGACCCGATCCTGGGTTCTGCAAGCTAGGCGAATGCTTAACCGAATTTTCCAGCCCCCTGAATCTGAAAAGAAAGAATTTTTAAAAAAAATAATTGCAATTAAAACATCGTATTTTTCATAATACATGTATGTATATGTATCTTGTTAACTATTTTAATTCATTATTTTTTTTTCACTATTTCTGGAAGTAGTATTTCAATAACAATGATCAGATATTTAGCAACTATATTAATTTAGAATCAATATTAACGTTTATTACTTAACTGTGTCTTATTTTAAGTTAAAATTCTATCTTGTTTACACCTAGAAGTATTTTAATTAATTTTTAAAAAATACTCGCCGCATAAAAGAGTGCTAAAATTTTTAATTTAAACGTTATTTTCGTTAATTATTTTCTGAAAGTGCATATTTTAGGACAAATGTACCTTCTTCTCAGTAACTACTCAATATTTTGCTTAAATTTTTTTTTGCATACACTACACATTAAAAACTTTTATACAAACAGGCAAAGGCTTTTAAGGAAATACTAATTTTTTTAAAAAACAAATAATTTCAATGATTTTTTAATGTAATAAATAGTTTTCGAAACGACATTAATTAAAAAATATATATAAAGTGCGTAAAATTTTGAATCAGTCCAACAAGTAGTTCCTGAGAAAAAAGTACATAAAAATAACCATTTTAACATCGGCTTCAATGGAGGCTCCGGTCTCCATTGAATACATTTGGATTTTAGCCATACAACACACTCATCTAACGTCTAAATTTATTTTTGAAAAAAAAAAATTTCACTGCTTTTGGGTGAAAAAAAGTAATTTTTTATCCCTGTTTCTAAGAAGTATAACTTTACGCACGCGTGATATTAAAATTATAGTGTCAGAGTCAAATTTTTTTTCGCGCAATTATAAAATAGTTATTTATGCAACAAGTGTGAAAAGTAACGCTTTTTAAAACTAGTGGATTTTATTTCACGAGCAAGGTACGAGCGAGTGAAAAAATGACACGTGTTTTAAAAAGTTTACTTTTCGCACGTGTTTCATACATTTTTTTTTATAATTGTGTGAAAAAATATCATTGGTCCAAAAATATTTCACGCGCATTTATATCTTTAAATAAAAGTAGATCGATCAATATCTGAATTTTATTAATATTATGAAATCAAAATTTTAACTTGAAATGTTGGCATCTTATGAAAAGAGTGAATAAAAGTCTTTTCTTGCACTTTTTGGGTGAAAAAAAGTACTTTTTTCACTGTTTCAAAAAGTCTTACTTTTTTGCACGAGTCTGATATTGAAATTATAATGTAAAAGTCGGATTTTTTTCACGCAATTATAAAAAGTAACTTTTTGCACCCAAAAGCAGTGAAAAGGGGTACCTTTTTCCACTCATTTTATAAGATGCCAAAATTTCAAGTTAAATTTCTATTTCATAATATTAAAAAAAATACAGAGTTTTTTCGAGCTGCTTTTATTTAAAAATATTAATGCGCGTGAAATACTTTTGGAGCAATGTCATTTTTTTCACACAATTATAAAAGAGTTTGCATCGCGTGCGAAAAGTAAACTTTTTAAAACACGTGTCATTATTTCAATCGCTCTTGAAATAAACCCACTCGTTTTAAATAGTATTACTTTTCACATTTGTTGCATAAATAACTATTTTTTTAATGTGACTATACTTAAATAATTGAATTATAAAACCAAAATTTTAATAAAAATTATACAATTGAATTGGTTTAATTATTGGAAATAAACCATCATACATCCACATTTTATTTTACTCAAGTTTCTAGTGAAAAAAATACGAAACTCTTTGTATAGGACGTAACTTGATTATGATTCTGAATTCCGATTCGCCAATAGCCTTCGTACGACGATAATTCAAACCTAACTAACAAACTTTGTATGTATATGCATATATTTTTTTCAAATTTTCCATTATATTTATTTTTGCAAAAAATTGAGGGTAAAAAGTTAATTAACCCTGTAATGTAATGCATGATTTTTTTTCATCCCGAAAAAATAGGTTTGTATCTTTATGGGAAAAAAACAAAAAAAAAATTGCTTTGGAATTTAAATAATTTCAATTTTTAGAATTTTCGCCATATGGCAAAAACCATCTACAAAATTCCAATTTTGGTAAGAATGACTATAAAACTATTATATATATTATAAAATAGCCCTCTTAAGGGGTAATAGGAGTCTTAAAAATGTGCAAAGAAGGTACTACAAAGCATAGTTTGATCTTTCACGTAATTTTTTAACTACTGACTCAATATATAAGTATAATTTTTTGTATGTAATTCTATAAGATTTATCTTATATAAAGCAAAGTTTAAAATTTATGAAACTTTAGACAAAATTAAAATAAAGGATATTAAACATAAAGCTATTTGGACACATTGGGATTAGGCTTGCGCGGCAAATTTTGAGGTCAAAATTGAAAAAATTGACCAAGAAAATGACTTTATATTGTACAAAGTTTCATAAATTTTAAAATTTGTTTTATATTAAATAAATCTTACAGAATAATGAATTAAAAAAAAATTGTGCTTATATATCGAGTAGTTAAAAAATGACATGAAAGATCAAACAAAATTTGTAGTACTTTCTTTGCGCATTTTTAAGACTCCTATGACCCCTTAAACTATAATTATTTTTCAAAACAATTTATTTGCATTTAGTACTAATATTAGTATACACTGCTCAAAAGAATTAGGGGAATTAATAGTTTAATCCAAAAATAATGTTGGTTTTAATTAAATGAAAATATGAAAAACATGGTAAAATAAAATTACCGCCGAAAAACTTCTATGGAATAAATTGACCCGAAATTCTTAACGCTTGCATTCTTAGATGTTTGAAAGTTTATTTTAACTTTTTGAACAAATAAAGTTTTGAAAGTATATTGTTAGAATTTATTCAAACGTTATGAATCCAATATTTTTCCCTCTTAAATTTTAGCATAAAAAATTTTAGATTTGTACCCCTAATTTTTACCTTATCATTCTGGATACAAAATGATTCTATTTAACAAATTTTAGATTTTTAGAATAAAAAATAAAACTTTGGAACTGAGAGCGCAAAAATACTCGATGTGCTCCCCTAATTGTTTTGAGCAGTGTACTTTGAATACTGCCAAAGACGTAATTTCACAGCAGTTAATAACTTCACTCTTTAATTTTGAACACACTTTTACTACTGTCATCTATGAGGGTTATTAGTAACTAAAGCTTCAAAATGGAATGTAATAGATGAAAAAACACAGATTTGTCGAGAGGGAGACCCACTTTAATGGAGTAAAGTGGATTATGGTACTTGTTGCCATATGGCAACAGTATGCATTAGAGGGTTAATATTAAAATATATAAAACATTATATATTACTATATAAAAAACTAATTTATACAGTTAAATTTAATACTCTTAGGAAAATTAGTATATCGTGTGCATTTTTAATAAATAATTCGTCATATTAATAATATGAATTAATTTTCTTGCATTATGCATAATTTTAATTAAAATAAATTATTAAGATTTAATAAATTTTTAAAACACCGACCGTTATTTAAAAGCGGTATGTTTTCACTGTGTCCTCTAATAGGGTGAGTGGCTGGTGTGGGCACACAATCTGAGAAGCAAACCTCCATGCATGATGTTTCAACCTACAGATATACAATACATATATAAATATAGATAGATATACATATACACAAATATGTGTATTAAGATTAAGTTTATAAATAATTAAAAAAAAAATTATTTTACTGTGAGGTAGTTATCAGTCAATTGTCTTTTTATTTAATTTAACAAAAAATTATGTACCTTCTATTAGCTCGATATATTTTCATTGCAGAAGTATTTTGAAACAATAAAAACCACTAATTATTTAACAAAAATAAAATATTATAAGAGTTAAAACTAACTAGCTGTATGGTCCCGCCTTGCTGGGAACCAGTTAACTTAATAGAAAATTTATCATATAAATAACTTTGAAATGGGGTTGTTTTTCTAATAATAAGATTGACAAAGTTACCTAAGATTTACCTAAAACAATGGATGTCATCCTCAAATAGATTTAAACTTCAATGAAGAAGAGCTTTTGGAAAAAAAATGTTTACAGTCTATCCGTTCGTGTTACTGTTACAACTTTTGTAAAATTAATTAATATTTTTGACCTGCCCGTAAGGAATAAAAAATGCACATAAATTTTAACCCTCTGAGGAATAACGGAATTAGCTGAAGTGTAAACTTGTTTTTTCTGCATCAAATTTAAATGAAAATTTTTAAATGAAAAATTAATTTCTTTAACTTTTTAAAGAATATATATCTCCGCAGTTGTTAGTTATAAATAGGCCCTACATTCTCTAAATTTAAAATTTAACAAGATTATTCCCTGAATTTCAAATGATATTTAAACTGGTCAAAGGTACAACACTGTGTAGTACCTTTGACCACAGTTCCATTATTTTTTAAGAATGAAATAAAACATAATTAAATGGAAAAAATATATATATGATAAAAAATACGATTCAGATAGGAATAAAATAAGAAAATTGAAGTTAGCTTTATATTCAAGTTTTAAAAAAATAAAATGTATGTAGTGGTCAAAGAAATAACACCTTCCTCTATATATATCGTTATACGTTTCAAAAGTAGCAGTTTGTAAAAATACTCCTCTATATATATCGTTATACATTTCAAAAGTAGCAGTTTGTAAAAATACTAAGATATTGGAACATTTAAAGTAAAATACATTTGTAAAAAAATTTTTAAGAATATAGTATTATTAAAGTTTATTTAAAATTTGTATCACACTATGTTTAGAAATCAATCTAATAACATTCAAAAAGAATTCGCTTGTGAGATTTAGTTTCATCGAAAGAGAGTAACTAGTAATTTAAAAAGGTTTCAAACTTGGCCTACTCAAGAAGTTAGAATGAGCAAGTCACATTTTGCAGCTCATGCCACTTTATTCATTAGCTTTAAAATGGCAAAAATAATAATAATACTTACCCAAAATAAAAGCTGAAAATCACGCGTTACATGGAGAGAGGACAGACGTAGCGTCACTGTCATATCCAACAGAAACAGAAATGAATTATGAAAGAGTAGAAGCAAGTGTGTTTTGGCTGGCCCCCTAAGCCCAGCCTCTCCCCAATCGGTTCTTGGAAGCCGATGTTTAAAACCAGTATTCCCATGGGGGGGGGGGGGGGAAAGATTGCAGGACCGCCCGCAGAGAAAACCACTTAAGTCCGAATTTCTTTGCATGTTCCAGAGGTTCTTTTTTGAAAGTGAAAGCGCTAATCTTGATTGAAATAACGTAGCAGATTTTTGACTAATTTAATTGTTTATTTAGCGTGATTATGAGTTCAATGAGTGACACTTTTCACGCACAAGAATGCAATAGTTTTTTTTTCATTCACAGCCTCAATTATTAAACTTTTTGAAATTGTTCCTAAATTTTAAATTACAATTTCTTACTAAATTATAATTAATATTAAATTAAATTTAAAATCTTTGCACACAAATAAGAAATCACTTTTCATGTACCATTACATTGATTTATAAATAATATGTTGTACATATTTCCAAACAGTTTAGAGTATACAAAAGTACAAAATATTAAAAAAACTTCTTGTATTCCTAAATCCAAACTAATTCGTTATTAAGGCGAATTTTTAAAAGATTAATGAAAGGGTATTTTTTTTCACATTTAGCCAAATCCAACTTAACTGCATTTTCCAGTTAAAACGAAAATTTACAATAATAAAAAATGATCCTAGTAAATATCCGATTAATTTGAGCGGGTATTTTGCTGAAGTAAAAATATATGATTCTTTATACCCTTTCACCTTTCATTATTGCTAATTTAATTTAATTATATAATGGTGTTTGAAAACTAATGGCAAGGGGTACTGGTGACAATTGAAGAACTTAGTGGAAAATGTGCTAAGTGACGTTGTCAATGAACACATTACTAACTTCTTTAACGATAACAAGATTCCGCTTTTTCATAAACTTTAACATAAGCACATTTTTTTACCTTTTGTAAGTGCCGTTTTTAACGAATTTAAGTGTTAAAGAAATTGATTGGTTTGGCAATGATAATTAAATGTTTATTAGCAAAAGAGAAAGTTTTTTTCGAAACTTAGAAAGAAGTTAGTAGAAAAGAAACACATTGTTTCGTTTCGAATCAAGAAACTAAGTGCATTTGCAAATTATGTCTCGATGAGAATACTAATTTGCAAACTGAAATTATTACTTTTTAGCTTTTTACCATATTATGCAACCGAAAAGCGACGCACTGCGTAAACAAACACCGTTGAAACTTGTTGGACTTCACATACTGGCGTGTTTTGAGCCCGGAACCTTCTCAAAACAAGACCTTCGGAAAGTCTGACGGTATAAAGATTGTTAGCTAATAATAAAAAATATGTTAGGATGGTTGAGTGCAAATAATCAAATCTCAAAATACAGCGTTGCAAAAACATTATATACATTGTCGAAAAGCAACGGATTTTTTTTTACCAAACAACTTTTAAAAAAGAAATCGAAAGTGCAACTAGTTGTAAAGGTTTTTGGTCCGTTAGTGCTTCCTAGGTATGTACATAAAAAATTTTCATCAACACCATAATAATTTTATCTGTATTAAGGCATTAAAAATTATATACATAATAGAAATTTCTGCTTGTTTCCAAGACCTGATTTCCGGCAGGGCAAACAGAGCGCGTGCCCAGGGCCCCCAATTTAAGGGGGCCCCTAAATTTTCTTCATGAACATTTATGCTCAAAAAACTGCCCAAACTTTTCAATCTGAAGTAAACAAAAAAATTAAATTCATGAACAAAAGCTTACTATAAAGTTGTGTTTATGAACTCTGAATTAATCAATTCACAAAAATAGTTATTAAGCATGCTTTCCAAGCTAATTACCTCGGCATTTTTTTTTTTGGTAAACACTGTAAGATAGGAAATTACACGCAAATATTTTATAGAGGTATGTTTTGGGGCCCCCTGCTTGTTGCATATGTTTTATGGAATTTAAAAAGGTCAGGTGATGTAATAAAAGGTCTGAAGGTTTGGTCTTTGGATTAGTGCCGTGTTGCCAATGTCATGAGAATCCCAGTTTTATGTTTTAATATATTTATACTTTCCTTAGAGCTTTTGTAAGACTACATATTTTTTTAAAGCAAAAGTTCATTCTAAAAGTTTTTTTGTTAAAAAATACATTTTTTGTAATTTTTTTTCATATCTAGTGTAAAAAATAATGAATTTCATTTTTAAGTGTTGAAAACTAATTTTTCTTATTAATTTTTTTTTTTTAATCTTTGCTGTGTATGGTTTGCTTTTGTGTATGGTGATAACATTTTCTCAGCATATTTTTCGATAAAGCTGAACATGTTTTGAATACACTTTAAACTAAAGACTATTTAAACCACAAGGGACTTTATTTTGTACTTTTTTACTTTTTACAGATTCATCCTGCGAATTATTACACTATCCCCTCTCTACTTAAATATGTATTTGTTTTCAAAATAATTTAAACGTCTAATATTCAAGGCACTATTAAAATTAAAATATGTCGACGGGACAGGTTCTCCAAAATTTTATGCGGCAAGAATTCCAGCAATGCCTTGTAGATAAAGGAGCTCCAACCTTTACAATATTAAATAAATGTATTTTTAGTTTTTAATGTATGACCAAGTAATTTAACCATACATTAAGTTAAGAGTGCATTTTTTTTGTTTTTGATTAAAAATTGTCTATATAGTATAATAAAAAGAAAGCTGACAGAAATCGTACCATTCGGAAGTGATAGAAGTGTTGTTCTAATAACTGTCAATAATGGATTTCGTACATTTTAAAACAAAAGAGTGAATTTCCCTCCTATAGGAGAAGTGCATTTTCGATTTCGACACTGGAAAGGAGTGAAAATTAACTCAGACTGAGTTATATTTATCTCAGACGGAGTTAAATTCACTCGTTTGGAGTGATCCTGTCGGAGATTTAACTTAACAAAGGAGTGAAATCCACTCCTATAAGTGCATTTTCTACACTGGAATGAGCGAAAATTAACTCAGACTGAGTTAAAATCGCTCGTTTGTTCTAACAGTGTAGCGTTGAAGCATCCAAAAACCTATTCCCAATAGATCGTGAATAATTGCACTTTAAAACTTAATATTCATGTTGATCTTAAAACTAAAAATTAGCTGGCTAAAAAAAACAATCTTAATAACTTCAGTGCATGTGATCAGGGCCCGACTTACAACATCAGGGGCCCAGTTCACAAGCAAATTTGGGGGCCCCAAAACATACCTCGATAAAATATTTACGTGTATTTTTCAATATTACAGTGCCTGCCTACCAAAAAAAAAAAAAAAAATCCGAAGTAATCTGCATGTGATGGGAATTTTTTGTTGTTGAAATCTTTAGCAATTTTTAGACAAATCCTTAGAAAAGAGCACCAAACTATAGTTACATGAAAAGAAAAGTTGCACAATTGGTTAATTTAAAAGTGATATGACATTCATATAACAATTTGGTATAGTTAGTAAGTAGTCTTTTTTAAAAACAATTTTACCTGCATTCTGGGCATTATCTTTCGGTCTAGTTTAATTTATAATAAAATAAACCAAAAAAACAATACAATGTTTTTGAAAAAATGTGTTAAAATTTTTAAAGAATAGTTGCAAAATTTGCCTCCTCCATTTTGGCAGTCTGGGAAAATGTACCCTGTATACGGTGCAAAAATGTGTATTTACTTTTCAGAAAAGTAGTAATGCTAGTTTAGTTAAGTTAACCACGTTAGCTAGTTAGTTTGTAGTTAACCACGTGAGGAATACAATACAATGACATCTTATTTTCTTCGAAATAAATGAAATAAAAATTATACAATCAAAATAAAAAAAACATGAAAAATTAGCGTTCTTCGTCTCCCCTACGTCGTTACACGTCCATTTTATTTTCTGTTTGTCTTAGCAATGTGTCTTTGCAGATTACTTCAATTTATTTTCCAATAAAACTTATGTAATTTTGCACTTGTCACACTAAAACAAATAAGAAAAAATGGCACAGATTCTGGTTTTAACTTATATTTCTATTAAAAGGTACCGAATTAAGCATTAAAGATTTAAAGAAAGACATTTCAAAATAATCTGGTTCATAAGTTCTGCAAAAGAATCAGTTTTGTTTGGTTTCTCAACTTATTTTGCCCATGGGAAATGGATGTCTGATAAAAACACAGATGTTCCCCCAAATCGCTCCCGAAACCGAATTATCACTCAAATGCCCTTGGCTGCCTTGGCCGAGTCCGACCGGCGTCACGCGACGGGTGTCTGGAGTCTGGAACTAATTTAGGGTAAAACCGCACAGCAAACCCCTTACCCTATTCAGCAAGTGGGGAGAAAAGAAAAATATCTCGCTTTTTTTAAAGCACCCTAGAGGCGTTTTTACAAGATTTCAAATACCATCTTCATCTATTCAGAATGATTGTTGTTAAAACCTCTTAACATTCCGTTAATTAAGTAGAATTTGAGGTTTTGATGCGCATTTTTTGTATTATGAATTTAAAAAAAAGCTCTATGTTAGTATCTTGTAATTAACAGTTCCTTCTAGCTGCTTCTGTATCGGTATTTTTGGATAGCTTATATACACACAATTTTGTTGCTTGTTTTTACACGATTCGGATACCTACAATTCGGCAGCGAAAGTGCTTTACAATCTTTAATAGTGTTTACAATGTAAATACTATGTGTGAGCTAAAACTTAATATAAAAAACGGGGGAAAATACCCCTCGTGTTTATATTTTTAAATGTAGCTCTAAATTAAGTAGTGTTATAGTGTAATCGTTTCCGGCTGCCTATTTCTAGCCTCTTTATAGGAGCTAAATTAAGTTTATGATTGTAAGGCTTAAAACGTAAAAAGTTACGTAAAAAAAAGTTACGTAACGTAAAAAGTTATTTACGAATTAAAAATTTATTTCATTAAAATTAATTTTTTTAATTACTTATTAATGAAATTTAAGTTTAAAAATTACTACTTCAATGACAATTTATAATATATACTGCTGGGGTACTGAAACCGATTTTAGAGGACGGCATAACGCCCCCCCCCCCCCCAACCCCCCGTATTTTTTTTAAATTTTTCGCACCTCTGTCTACAGTTCCTACATCTAAGTCATAATTCATTAAGTTGAACGAAAACAATAATTGTTCGACAATAATAATTTTTAATGAATAAATTACAATTAACAATTATTGCGTAGTTGCAAATAATTTTTTGCGTAACTAATGATAGCAAAAAAATACTTCTTAGACCGACGTTATCTAATGTAAATGAAAGAAAAAATGCATATTTAACATCCACCCCACTCTTCCCGAACACGGAGTCACAGAACTTCCCGAAACTAGGGTCGCCGTCGCCGAAACCACTCCTCAATCCGCAGCCCGCTTTCCCTAAAACTTAAAAATAGAATACACACACAACAATTCAATTATGCCCTCAGTGCCTCCCCCCCCATGGTGAGAAGAGGGGAAAAATCCTGACAATATAACTGATATCTCGGTCATAGAGTAAGGTAGAAGTTTCTAGTGCCATCTGTTGAGAGATAACGCAACTACATTCTGAAGCATACTTATTTCTGCAAGCGAGAAGCAAACGAAATTCAAACATATGACGTCACACTTGCAATGATCGGATGAATCACACCAAAAGCACACTTACGGTAAGTGTACGTGCTATCTGGGTAAAGTCGTCAGGATCACACAGACATCACGAAAATAGTTTACGTATCAAATTGAGTTCACGTACATTGAACCACGTGCTAAATATACTTTCGGTTTCTCCGTAAAACGCTAACTAGTAACTCGTTTGAAATAAACCACGCTCTTGCGACCATTTGTTGTTCATGTGGATCGTTTTATAAAGGTCCTCATTTTATTCAAGATTAATCACACAGAAGTCACACAGTAATTTTACACACAGTTGTCCACACAGGATTTTACATATGCCATCTTTTATGGCGTCCGATCTCTTTCCACACAGGAGAAGAAGTGATGTGTGCCTCCCTCTAGCGACGAACCTCATCACACACTTTGTGCGTGCGCCACATAGGCGTAGAAAAATAGTTCGCTCGCCAAAAAGCAACCACACTTACTAGTAGTTTTCATTTATTTAAAAAAAAGTCAAAATTTTTAACTTTTTTGAAACGCTACTCCTCGTTCAATTTTGAGAATAACCCCACAAAACTTTTATAGCTTGTTTTTAGTACTATTTTTTCAAGAACTGTGCATGTATTTTAAAATGTAAGCTATAGTTAAAAAGTAACATGCATTTATACTGAAAATATCAACAAAAAAAACCGCAAAAATAAATTACAAATTATTGAATTCAACATTTTTTTAAATGCAAAATTTTTTGCACCATTTATATAAGAACACATATTAAAAATTTCAAACTTCTAACTTAATTAGAAAAAAAACCTTAGGGATTTATTAAACACAAAAATTAAAAACACGCAACAGAGAAAAAAAGTTGAATGCAGACGAAATATGTGTTCAAACTTATAGGAATGACTAAAGAAAATATTTAATAACTTCCAACTTTTTTTCTACAAAAGATATCATTATGAAACTTTCATTAAATGTTCAAAAAGATATTGTGAATAATAAGAAGTAAAAACTGAAAAATCGATATTTTGACCAATTTTTGGGTACCCCGTATACCCTTTAAGTTGTGAACCCAACCACTATACATAAAGCGTATATTTGAACATTTAATTTACTAATTCATATCAACTTTTTAATTTTATACATTTACATACATTAAAAAACATCATTTCGCCAATCTTAACAAATTTCGAGCGCTACAATATGTATTCAAAATATTTAGAAACATAAAAGATATTTGTATTAATTAAAGTATTTCTTCTTTTAAATAGCTTTTGTGTTGTTTAAGGAAGTAAGGAAAAGAGAGTTTTAATAAAGAGTTAAAAGAATGTTTTGAATTTAAGTTTTCGAAAAGAAATATTCTTGGATAAGGATAATCATTCATTTTTTGGAATTTGTTTACTTGAGTTGAACAGTAGTGACATCTGATGGCTGAAGTTGGAAACAAATTTTACTCTGCTGTTTAGCTTCCACACTACGTTTATAACGTAAAAAGTGGAAGGTTTTATAATCGTGCTGTCCGCCCGTCTGTCCGTCCGTCTGTCTATCACCCACTTTCACAGAATGAACCGAAAGTCTCACAAACAAATGGGATACTTCTTTTTGAAGCAAAAAATCAGTTTAGGCTACATTCCAAATTTCATTAAAAAATTTTAATTAGAAGTTTATTTAAAATTTAAATAACTAAAATTTTAATCTACATTGAAATATCATGAAAATTCCATTTTTATTCAATATTTTCGCTGTTGCCATAACAACAAACGAACAAGAAACTTTATCTAAAATAAAAATAAAATATTTGAATAAATATTTATTTTTGTTTAATAATTCAATTTGGATTGCTGTAATAGCACAATAATGTTATTTTGAAGGCTCATTATATATGAATGAAAAAGATGCATAAAAAATGCTAAATTTGCATTAAAAAATATGCAAAGTTCCGTTTTTATTTTTAAAGCAACAATTTTACTTATTTAATTTTCGAAATGTAAACTTGTGGCTGCAAAAGGTATTTATTTAAAAAATACATTATTATTCTTCGAACTTCAAAAAAATTAGCAAACGATAAGGATTAATTATCAAATCTTCAAAAGAAGATTAAAGACAATTATTAATTTTAGCTTATAAAAGTTTGAATTCGAACTAGCTAACGGCCCTGTTTGGCAAAATTCTTTCTGAGGTGTTGTTAGTGTATTTCCTGTTGAGCGTAAATGTTGTTTGGAAGCGGTGTAAGTGACAGATTCTGTAACAAACCAACTTGTTTTTCTTAAACAAATGACAAAAAAAGGAATTTATTTGTATATTGTTCCGTTGAAAATGTAACAATTTTGTTTCAGTAATTTTAATTTCCTTTTTTAATTAGATAGAAATTAAGTAATGTATCGTCAGAATTTATTGATGATTTTGAAATTTATTTTCTAAAAAAAATCAGTATTTTATATTGATGCTTATTTATTGCGTGTTATATATTTAAGTGTTTTTCAGGAAACTACGCAAGCATTTCCGGGGTTTTTAAACTGTAATAATTACAAATTTATAAAGATTAATTTATTTGTATTCTCATTTAATTTTCATTACCACTTTAATAGAATTATTCTATCTTAAAAAAATTAAAAAGTTTTCTTATTATTGTTTTATAACTTTAAGGTTCCTTAACTATCCAGAAATTATATTTCGAAATTTTAGAAGGAAATGGTTAAATACAACCATATTTTGGGTAAAACAGAGACTCCTACAAACAAAATTGCTTTTAATATAATAACTTTAAAAAGTTTTGATTAAAAACATATATAGTATCATATTTCCACGTTTTAAATTGATTTTTAACACTTAATTTTTCTACGCAATCTTCCAATCATACATTTATTTTATCAAAAAAATATTTATTTTTTATTACTCTAAATGTACGGTGTACTAATCTAAATATTTTTTTTATTTGAATAATAACCTTGAATTTTAAACAAGGCCCTCTAATCTGCTATCTAATACTCAGCACTTTTCCATACGAGTTTTATCTCACTTTAGATACCATCGATCGCATAGGTTGGATCGTTATTCACTTCTGCCCCATGTCGAAAATTTTGTATTCACGCTTTAGTGGTATTGAAATTGGGAACGATTTATTCTTTCTCACCTGCGGCTTTTGTTATACAAATATTTGAAGGCGGCTGGGGAGCCCAGTCGGTTAAGCACTCGCAAAGCCTGCGGAAGGTCCCAGGTTCGGGTCCGGGCATCGCCAAAATAGCTGCCTACCTATAAACGGCCCGTGCAGCTAAAAATGTCAGACGAATAATATCCCGTGTAAGGGGGTGCACGTTAAATATCCTTCAAAGTCCTAACGCTGCGTAGGATGTCGCCCTTTACGGTTGCGTTGGGTGCCTATTGAGATGTTGGCTCGTTACCTGACTGTGGTTCTAAAATACGACGCCCGTCGCCAATAGTCCTCATGTAGCTCTAGTGTGACGATAATTCAAACCAAACAAATATTTTTTTTCTCTAATGAGGCTGCAACATTGGCGGTCAAGAATTTGCAGACTCGCATATTCCCGAAAAATGATATCCATTTTTTGTGGCACCATCTAGGCAACTCTCGCTACCAATTTTGACGCGCAATGAATCTGAGCTCTTGTGGGTGTTAAAGTATGCCGAGATCTTAGTTTTGTCGAGAGAATAAAGCTAAATTGGCCTTCCAAAGATCTTTTACAAGCCACATAATCATATGACAGGCGTTTCCGGGATTTTCCCATCCAGAAAAATTTGCTTTTTGTAGATTTTTTAATTCTGTATTTTATAAAAGAATAAACGCAATAAATTTATCAAATCATAATAATAAATTCGTAATGATTATCTTATGTATTATTGTCATGCGATAATATTGGTTTTGGCGAAAATGATCAACAGTGTATTACCGGATTTTGTTTTATTAATTAATTGTACTGATCTCATGATAACAAATATGACCAATTAGTACACTTAATTAATAAATACTATTTATTATAATACTACGTACTACACTAATAATAAATACTATTTATTATTTACTTAATATTATTCAATTTAACAGAAAATTCAAAACTAATCAAATAAATATAGTTACTAAATCAAAATACTTTCTTTTGCAATATGAACACATTTTTTTATTATCATTCTATAAAGGTAAAAGTAGATTGATTGATATTATATATTATTGTAAAAACTGAGTGTTAAACTTTTTTTTCTTCGTTTAACTTACACGCACATTTACATTTAAAAAAATCAAATATTTTGTACAGAACCTTATATCGCATACATCTGCAAGGTTGCTTATTGGTATGGTATGGTATGATACAGATATATTCCAAGAAATGAATAACACATAGACAAATAACAACATTTATTGACTGTCACAAACATCCATGCCTGACCGGGATTCGAACCCGACCCCAGCAGCTCCAAAGGCTTGTTTGCTTATTGATGTCAGTTGACCAATGATTCAAAAATACCATATCATAACTCTAGTTCAATATTTGAAACCAACCAAGAACTATTATTCAAAAAATAACTTAAAACTACAACCATTCACCCTCTGGATAAAAAGCCCACGTGCTATCCGACCGACCCTGAAAAAAGGCACACAGGGCGGACGGACAAAAAAATCCCCTAGACGGATATGAAAAGCCCCTGTCACCCCGCTGTATGCATTCGCTACATCGGGCGCTTTCAAATGGTCTGGCAGCCGTTGGCAGCAGTGCGTACAACATACAGGATAGGGGCCCTTATTTTTCTGTTGTCGAGCTCGCAAGGGTACTGACCGTTTTTTAGCTGTGCTTGGCGGAGTTTCGCGTGTGGAAATGAGTATCCGGGTTGGAGGGAAATGTGTGGAAGATGTTTGTGAGGGTTTTTAGTGTTAGTTGTGAGGTTTATGTTCGATATTGATGTTGATTAATATTTATTATCGCCATAGAATAAAGATTAAATATTGATTTATAATTGATTCCATTATTTAATTAATATTTGATACTATGATCGAATTAATATTTGATACTATTATTTAAGTAGTATTTGATATCATTATTTAATTAATATTTGATACTATTATTCAATTAATATTTGACACCATTATTTAAGTAATACTTGATATTAGATATATGATTAAGATTCTATTTAAAAGTAATATTCAATAGTTGATCAACATTCAATATGCCTGTAACCTTTCACATGGTTACTTTCACATGGTATCAACATTGATTAATGTTTGAAGATAATATTTCGTAGATTCTAAAATATCAATAATTAAAAGGGACAAGAGCAAAAGTAAGCGACGTCCAAATTTCACCAACTTTACCTGACATTCAATTTTGTTTGTATTCATCTTTTTCAAATTATGTAGCACATTTTTGATTATTTACAAAATCACAACTGTATGTGCCAAAACAGTATTTTTCAATTCTAATTCATAGCTTCCATTTAATAATATACAAAATGTTCTTAAAATAAATTTTAACAAATATTTACTTTGACGTTTTTGTTAACCCACTCCCCTTCTATATTTTGGAGAAAAAAAGTTAATTTGATTTAAGTTTATGTCACTATTTTCAACTCTACAATACAATCAAAAACTCAATTATGCGTCTTTAAACTTCCAGAATTAGTACAATTTTTTAGCTATATATTTTTTTTTAGTATTTTTATAAGGAAAGATAAACAAGATAGGAAAAGTAAGCATTGACTTGCTGGAGATATCCGTCAGAAAGAACCCGCTTCCAAAATTCGGATCTAAATAAAAAAAAATTATTAAAAAGATATTACCTCAGAGTCCCAGAACTTTCATACTTTTGTCCGTCTGTCAGTGAGATTTTCCGTCGTCTGTTCTATGACGTCTGTTTAAATTTCGTTCTAATATTAATATTTTTTAGGAAATTGTTTTACTTAGAATTGTTAGAACGGTAAAAGGAGATCAGACAATATCATTTATATTTTTTGTCGATCTTCCAATCCGTTCTATTAGATTTCAACCAATGCGTTTTAAAATAATATAAAATGCCTATCTTATTTTATTGTTATTCGGTAACTTCTTGTTTAAAAGGAAATAATTTTTAAAGAATGTAGCTCCTTACGAAGAAAATTATTAATTTTTAAAATATACCATATATTTTTTCGTGCAAAATTAAAACAAAAATATCGATTGAAATTATCCGTATACTATGGGATATTTTTAAGGCCATTAATTTTGATTATAAAAATAACATGTTTATTACATTTTCTAAAACGGAAAAATTTAGAAAATAAAATTCATTAATCACCAAACTTTATAATGTAATTTTAAAAGAAAAAAAAATTATGTATTTGGTTTTTAATATCCAAATTAAATAATTTCCTTTATTCAATCGTACATTCAAAAATTTATTAATATTGCACCCATTGCAATATTTTAAAACGTTATAAAAAAAAGTTCAATTTTCTACCTACGCCAGCACAAAAGAAGAATATCCCTAGACAAAAACGACATGCATCCTTCCTTCTCAAACAAGTTTTTCTTTTTACAGTCTATCCGAAACCCGGCATTCAGAGTGTCACTCCACGTCATTGTTATAAAGAGAACACGATAGCTTGATCGTGGTTTCCATTGAACAAAAAGTCGTGAAATTTTAATCGCCCACTTAGCGGTATTTAAAGTAAGGTGGGCATTGTTGCTTGCTGACAAAGGTTCTTTTTTCTTGTGAATTTTACTTTTTTTTCCCCCGAACTCTCTTCAAATAAAATCAGCTTTTTTTGCGTTTAAAGGATGCGGTTTTAAAAGAAGAAAGGAGGGGCTAACTAACGATGTAAATATAATGAACCGCTAATCTTTGTAGTAAAAAGGCCTAATAAAGAAGGGGATTAGATGAATTGCGCTAATTTGGCGGAAAAGATTAGAATATTTTGACAACTTTTCGCTGGAGATTGAGTAAGTACCCCAAAAAAATGTTGGTACTTTTCCACTTTTTGGAAATTTTACCAGAGTAAAACTTAGGTAAAAGTAAGGACCGAGGCCTAGTGGCTTAGCGGTAATGCTTCGCATTGCCATGAAACAGGTCCAGGGATCGAATCCCGGATTGGGAGAGGTTGACCCATCTTTTCAACCCTTGAGTGGGTCGATAAAATGGGTGCCAAATATGCTTGGGAACTAAACACTGAGGGTTCCGCGTGAGGCTGACCACTTAACCGGTACATATGCCTAGCACCCCAGAGCCCTAGATCACGAAAGCTGAAATGGACACGGTTAGGAGTTGGCTCAGTAATGGGCTGTTGCGCAGAGGAGTTTAGTTTTTAAAATTTTGGACCTTAGTACATACACAGTGACAGTTAAAGGACCACAGTATACACAGTTTTATGTTATCATAGAAAATATTCCGTTTAGCAGCAGCTGTACGCTTTTGGTGGCTTTATCTTTTGCGCCCGCTAAAGGAAAAGTACCAATTTTTTTTTATATTTCAAATTAATTTTTTTTGTTCATATGCATTCATTTATGTGTTTGACTAGCTTTATATACTCTGTTTTGGACAGGTGCTCCCGAAATAGAGGTGATTTGTATTTTATGTTAACTTGTTTTTACGCTAATCAATCCCTCTCTCTCCACAGTCAGCACATAATTAGTACATCAGCACCATTAGCACACCACTCCATACAGCACACCACTCCATACAGCACACCATCACGATGTTATAATTCCCCTATACTGACATCAGATTTAGTTTTTTTATATATATTTAATGTCCGATTTGATTCAAGCCCTTGAAGAAGTTCTCCAAAGAAACATGTTAAAATTATAAGTTTTATAAACAGGGAATTACCTGGCTTTGGATATAAATTAAGAATCAAAATCAAAGTTGAACAGTTCACCTGCTGCTGCTAAATTCGCAATAACTGTCTCATGTGGAGATAATTTACATATTTTAGAAGTATTCATCAGATCTAAAATAGTTATAGCTATTTATGTCATGGGGCATCGTACCAAATCTCTTCCAATTCTCTACACCATGTCTGACAATTAATTCCCGAACTTCCGCAAACAATAAAATCTGTGCGATATATATTTTTAAATAAATAAAATAGATATACTCAAATAACAACTTACAAATTAAAACTAAGTGTCTGTTAGTGTTCTTTTCTGAAATTTTCAATGTATTCTCATTTCGATGCGCTGAATTTTTTGACGTACCTCACTTGTCCGTAGCGTTTGTAATTAAATTCAGCGATTTAAATTACTCGAAATCGAATTTCAATGCTAGTTCAATGGGAAATTCGTCGACAAATAGTTGATTTATGTCCGTCCGACCGTACAGACAGACGGACAAAAAGTATGAAAGTTGGGTCTCTGTGGTCATAGCTTTCAAACAAAAAAAGAATTTTTTAGATCGGATGGATAGAACCGATTTTGGAAGGGGGGTACGGACAGACGGACGGACGGACGGACAGACAGACAGACGGACGGACGGACGGACATCGACCGCATGTCAATACCTACTTTTTTATTTTTTTTTAATTCCTCGAATTAAAAAAAAAAAGAAAAGTAGGCTAAAAATGTAGAATCATTTTTCAATTAAGTAAAAGAATGTCTAAATATTCTTTTACTCTTTTTTTAAAGGGACTGCTTCCGCAATATACAAAAAAAAATCTATTAAAAACTTAAAAAGTTCAAAGACTCTTTATCTTTTATTTGACTTCCAACATTTTTTACAAATATTTCTGTTTAATTTGTGCAATTCAATGTTTTTTTTTTCATTCCACTAAAAAAAAATCCATATGCTTGGAACATAAAAACTTTCCACGAAAATATTTGAAAAGTTTTTTTAAAAAAGAATTTTTAATAGCTTCATGTTTTAAAATATTTTTTTTATTTAACAACTAACAAAAAAATTAAGTTATTTTAATCATTTTAATTTGTGTGATGAATATTTTTTCATGTAAAACTGGCATTATTCCATAAGTTTATTGAAGGGTTTTGTGGCAAAACGCACATTCTTTGAAGTATAACTATGATATTGGGGCCAGAATGTTCTTTGGCGACTTCGTCCGATTGCCAATTCAAAGTAAATTATCAAAAGTGGCCAGTTGGGCATTATAAATCCCCCCAAAAAACTTCGTAAAAGTAAACAAACGCCAACCTCAAAAAAAAAAAAAAAACTATGCATTTATTTTATAACAAAAAACAAGTCATAATGAAAGTTGTAGCTAAAAAAGCCCTGATATAAAATGAATGCCAATCTCTTATTTAAAACTTCCTGGTCATAATAATTAGAATAATTTAAGTTTCGCTGCCGTAAAAAAAACTGTTTGAGGTTGGTGCCCCCCCCCCCATCTTAACCACCCTCTATACCTTTATATAAATGTATTGAGATTATATATTTGTGTGAAAAAAATTCAACAGTATCCTTCGTTATTTTGATTTAGCAATTCAAGTTCATTTGCGTGACTTAGTTTTTTTAGGAGGATTAAGATGGGCACCAACCTCAAACAGTTTTTTTTTATGGCAGCGAAACTTAAATTATACTAATAATTATGACCAGGAAGTTTTAAATAAGAGATTGGCATTCATTTTATATCAGGGCTTTTTTAGCTACAACTTTCATTGACTTGTTTTTTGTTATAAAATAAATGCATAGTTTTTTTTTTTTTTTTTGAGGTTGGCGTTTGTTTACTTTTACGAAGTTTTTTGGGGGGATATCAGTAGTTTTTTTAAAAATAATTAAATACACAGACACTATATGACTACAAAATTGATGACAAGATTTCAATGTTTATTGAGAGTTATATAATTTCCGAGAACCAAAAAATATTATTTCTTACCCTTCATAGAAAAAGCAAAGTGTTTAAAAAGTTTGAAAATTAATATGAACTGAATCTGGCAACCAAATCTGAATGTTTACATTTATTCCATTATCATTCATTCCATTATCGTTGTTGATATATTTTCTTTAAATTAAAACGGCCAAAAAAAATTAAATGGCGCATTCCTTTTATTAATTAGAATTCTAAAGTTTTTTTTAATCTGTTGATTCAGATATTTGGTTAATCATATATTTAAAAGCTGTACTGGCGGCTTGTTCGTTGTGTTTTTGAACTCTGACGCTCTTTGTTGAAAATATAGCAAATCTCGTTTGGCCTCGTTTTTGGAGGTACCTGGCCGCTAGGATGGCTTGTTTATCGCACATTCATACCGCCAAAGGTAATATAGATTTTAATTAATTAAATATAGAACGAGTTCTTTTTGAAACTTCAATCCTATGAAAGGGGCTTAATTGGAGCATTCTGAATCTTTTAGTAAAAACCGCTTCCAGATTAATGGTCTAGTAATGGCTGTAGGTCACTTCAAAAATTAGGTCAAAATTTGACTAAAACTGCTCGAAAGATTTCATTTTCGAAAATTTTCATATTTTTTTTCTCCGCTGTTTTTGACTCCAGAATAACCAAAATTTTTTTATTGAAAGTAATCTACGAAACCTCTTTACTGTATTTTTTTTATTGTTCCATGATGTTTAGTTTGTCTGGTAGAAAATAAAATCAATTTTGCTGTTAACATAGCGAAATGTTTTCTGTATATATACATAACTGCCGTTTAGCCCTTGGCGTCATTTTGAGATTGGCGGGCGGAACGACCGTTCCGTCTGATGTTTGATCAATATACCAGTACTCTCTTTGTAACATAATTTTGGCAAGTAAAATTTGTGCCGGTCAGGTAATTTTACGTTGTTTGAATGGGTAATATTTTTTTTTTAATTTCTAACCCTGAATAGAAGTGAGAGTTGACAAATCCTCCAAAGTAGTACGAAAAAGCGGCTAAATAAAAGAGACCAAATAGAAAACTTAAAGAGCTGAGTGGAAGTTCTAAATGACAAAAAGATGATAACGAGATAATTAGCGATTACGTTTTTAGTTTGCAATCAGATATGTTAAAAAGCAATAAGATAGGTTTAAAACTGAACTTTCAAACTGTGAAAAATATACTTAGTTTGAATATAATGAAAAGGGAGACACTTGTTATGCATTTTAAGGAGGGAATATAACAAGTTCATTGACACAAAAATCTCAATCCTTTCAAAAATGTCACTTAGCAATTCCTCCACTAAGCTCTACAAATATGAATTCGAGACCTATTTTCGAACTTTGATTTGTGCCGATAAGCCCTCTCTTTCTTTTAAAACTTGCAAAGATAAATTACGTATGCACAGTTCATCATTTTTTACAGGTGCCATTTCTGCCTGTCCAGTTTAAATTAGAGATGAACTTGTTAATTACTAGTCTTGAAAGTTTTATATTTGGATTTTCTGTTCAGTTGTTTCTGCTAAATAAATAATCAGCAATTTAATTTATATCCCACTTTCCTTTTTTTTTTATTCGAAATGTTTTTTCAAATATGAAAAAGCAGGCATTGATATGCTGACGATGTCCGTCAGCCCGTACCTCTCTTCAAAAATCTGTTATATCCGTCGGATCTTAAAAAATATTTTTGTTTGTTTGTGTTTTTTTTTGCTGTTGTTGGAAAGGTATGCCCTCTGAGGCTTATCTTTCTCACTTTTTGACCATCTGTTCGTACGTCCGGACAGACATCTGTACTGCTAGTGTAAGAATAATAATGTATGTAAGTCATGTAATTATGTCATGTAATTATGTCATGTAATTTTTAATCAATGTAATTTTATGTCATTTTAATCGCTGTTATCATTTTAATCGCTGTCAATAAAGACATAAGAAACTTTATTTGAAAATAATATTTGAAGCTAAATTTATTGTTTTCCTAAATCAAATATCATGACGTCATAAAATGCAGCACAATGCGATTATTTGATTGTTCGTTATTTGTTCTTAAAGAAAGCTGAAAGACATTATATTTTTGGTATAAAGGTCTGGTTAGATGTAATTTATATTTCTTATTTTTTAGTGAACTTTGCAGTAGTTTCATGCTTTGTTATGAATAAATATTCCGAAAATATAAAAAATTTCAGATTTTATGTTGATATTTATTCCAAGAATATAAAGATCGCGTCATTTATGTGTTTTTGACATTTTCCAAAAGTGAACGTGAAACGAAAGGTAGGATTTGACTTAGTGAATCTTTCGTAATTATTCTTTGAAATGCACATAAATTAAGCAGAGGATAAATAATATAAATTTGCGAAAGAAAATTACTGAAAAAAGATTTTTATTACTTTTAAAAGTTTAGTAGATTACAACTGGATGCTGTGTTAGGTGATTTTTTTTTCTAATGTGCATAAATCCTGCTTATGACTTATGACTTTCTTGGTGGTGGGGGGGGCAAGATCGCCAAGCACTGTGACTTTAAGTCGATTGTACTAAGCCCCAGAAATGACACAAGCACAAGAGACACACAAAGAAAGAGACGACACAAACACATAGACAAATAACAACATTTATTGACAGTCACAAACATCCATGCGCCTGACCGGGATTCGAACCCGACCCCAGCAGCTCCAAAGGCTAGAATCTTAACGAGTGTGCCACCGGGGCGGCAAAATCCTGCTTAAAAACGGCTGCTTATGAAATTCGTGTTACAACCATACTTGTTTTCAGATAAGAATTTCAGTAAGTTCTTAAGCAGCAGGAATGTAGGCTTTTTTAGTTCTTTTTAAACTTCTTTTTAAATAAAAAAAATTACAAGACGTAAGTGTTCAAACTGTAATGAAAAATTTCTAATTTCCATTGCAGTTACTCAGCTAAACCTTCACTCTTAAAACAAAAGAGTGAAATCCACTCTAGTAGGAGAAGTGCATTTTCGACACTGGAAAGAACACTGGAAACGAGGATATTAACTCAGACTGAGTTAAAATCACTCGTTTGGAGTGATCATATCGCAGGTTTAACACACAAAGGATCCACTCCTTTCGGGGAAGTGCATTTTCAAGACTGGAGGTGTGACAATTAACTCAGACTGAGTTAAAATCGCCCGTTTGTTTTAAGAGTGTTCATTCTTCATACATATATACTCATAATTCTCTAGAAAATAGATTGATTTACACTCTTAAAACAAACGAGTGAAATCCACTCCAGTAGGAGAAGTGCATTTTCGACACTGGAAAGGAGTGAATATTAAATCAGACTGAGTTAAAATCACTCGCGTTTGGAGTGATCCTGTCGGAGGTTTACACACAAAGGTTCCACTCCAAGAGGAGAAGTGCATTTTCCAGACTGGAGGAGTGAAAATTACTCAGACTGAGTTAAAATCGCTCGTTCGTTTTAAGAGTGTAACCCTCTGAGAGATACGCAGACGAAAAAACCCGTCATTAGATCTTCAGGTTTTCTAGCAACTCACCTGTATAGAATACAGTTAGTCACCGTACACTCTTAAAACGAACGAGCGATTTTAACTCAGTCTGATTAATTTTCACTCCTCCAGTCTGGAAAATGCACGCCTCCTTCTGGAGTGGATCCTTTGTGTGTTAAACCTCCGACAGGATCACTCCAAACGAGTGATTTCAACTCAGTCTGAGTTAATATTCATTCCTTTCCAGTGTCGAAAATGCACTTCTCCAACTGGAGTGGATTTCACTCTTTTGCTTTAAGAGTGTGGTGCTCACCATATTCTCATAGTCTCACAGCAAGCCAGCGACGCAACTTTTTTAAATTTATAGATTTTACTAATTTTTAAATTTTAGGAAACTATTTTAAAATACTTATTCATGCAACATTTATTACAGAATTGTAATTTAATAAATTTAAATAAAATAACTTTTTTAAAAATTTTAATTTATTCAAATGCAGTGAAAACAAGCATACAGCAAAGTCGATTTGCTTATCCCTCAGTTGGTAAACTGAAATTTGAACACATACCATTAATATTTCAAAATTTAATCTAATCGTTTCCGACTGTCTATTTCTCGCCTTCATAGAATCTTTAACGCATCCAATTATGCCTCGTAATTTATAACCCTGGTCAAATGATGAGGTCGACACCTGAGCGGGCACCCAACCAACGGTACTTTATTTCACAATGTAACACGACATACCATTTGAAACCCATACTACGTATTAATATTTCAATTCCTCAATATTATTGTTTTTTGTGATAATATGTTTTTCCTTTAAACTAATGTTTAATTTTTGTATCATAATTTTTTGCATTTGTTCATGTTCTAATATGTCTTTTAATTGTTCATGTGAAAATGTTACTAAATATTTCATATTAAGTACCGCTAGCCAATAGTAAAAGAGGAATAGAGAGAAAACCAATTTAGCCTGCTGATGCCTGAAAACGAAAATAATGTTGATGTTTTTTTTGTTTTTTTTTCAACATAATCGAGGTTTTATGCCCCGCGAAAACAACGATTATGCAAGAAACTAAAAATAGTTTTAAAAACTACTAAATCGATGATTACTTATCGAAAACAATCTTGTCAAACTTATTTATTTTTCGTCAAAATTTTTATCATTTTAGTTAAAACGATAAATGCTTTGACTAAAGCAATTTTCTGATATCGAATGCAAAATGACTTCATGCGATAAAATCTGTCTGCATAAATCTGCAATACTGTAACACAAACAATAAAAATAAAGTTTTAGAAATGCATCCAAAACCTGTAAAATCATTAATGAACCCACCTCTACAATTCCTCTTTTGAAAAATATATATTTTTTAATGGATAACATCCAGAAGTTAGACGCTTTTATTCGCTTTATGCATCAGTAATTTGGTGATTAAAAGTGCCATACACGAATACATTCGCAAAGCAAGCTGTATGTTCTTAAATTGTTATGATTCGGCAGTTTGAATTATTAAAACGCAGTAAAAGGCACAATTACTTTGAAGATAAACCATTTGCGCATCTAGTTATGTATCTTTTTCCTCAAATCCTTCACAAAATAGTCTAAAGACGTCATATCTTGTTTGCTTATACATTTGGTTTGGTTCGTTTTAAAACTTTATCTTTTAGAATTTGGCATTAGCTGATAGCCACCTACTGGTAAAAATGTGAAATTGAAACCCATAATTTTCCAAAATACAAAATAAACTGAAAACATATATAATTTTCCATCGAAAGAATTTAAAAACTGATTGGAAATATTAATAATTTCATTTAGAAGCTAACAAAAATCTTTTCTCTAATCCAAAATCCGGAAAACTCGGTTATGCAAACCATGTACAGGTAGTGCCATCTATTAGAAGTTCTAGAAGAGTACCTTCTGTTTTTGTCAACGGCCTCTTTTGGTTTCTCTCCCCTGGTGACGCGGCGAGGCGAAAAGGCAACCAGATTCTGTTGTGTACGTATGCAGACAAGGACACGGAATGGCTTCTGCAACTGATTCGGGTCCTGTGTTCTTCACCAAAGCCACCCCAGAACAGTGGACATATGTGTTTTCGCAGTACAAGGAGGTCCTGAAGGAAAAAGCGTCGCTAAGGACCAAAAAAGGCGGACCAGAAGAGCTTATTCGTTTAGATACATGGTAAGCAAAAAACCTTTGTTCGATCGGTTCAAGGCCATTCACCCTTTTGATGGTCCGATCGTCTTCTGAGGGATTGTTGTGAAAAATTGACAGGCACATTTAAACTTAGGCGGGATTAGTGATGTTTGGCACACGTGCGATTAAAGCGCATGGGACTCGAAGCTTTGTTTTTCGTCGTTTCGGAAACTTCGATTTGTTGGGTGCAGCTCCTATGCGTGTGCACTCTACTGTAACCAGGCTTCGCTAGGATCTTATCCTTCCTTGTTTTCCTTATTTTTTATTGCTTTGCAACGAGAAATAATTTATCTTTAAAAAAATGTGAACTTAAAAATCGCATTCAAAATCGTCTGAAATTTTACTCGTTATCCTATCAGTAACATCAGTTTTTTTTTTTCATGTATTCAATTACAACTTGCATATACATTTTAAGTAACGCAATCGACATATTTGTTTTTCTGTTTCGTTTTGATTGATTTCGTTTAAAATAGTAGCATATTTCGACTAAAATGCTCGTTTGTGTGATAGTCTATTATTTATATTTAAAAAAAATACTATTTTTTTAGCTTATCAGTATTATTTTTCATGGCGTTCCATTCTGTTGGACTTCCTATCTGATTTATCCCTTAACTATCGTAAATGTTGTTTGCCTTTGGTTGTTTTTTGGGTTTTACTATAATTTATTATCATATATTTTATTTTTAAACTTTATCAATTCATTTTTTTCTATTCCAATTTAATACGAAAAAAAGTATTTTCCTGTTGCTATGGCAGCTATCTTCCTGATTTTTTTTTTTTTTTTACGAAAAACATACCCTTTTAAAAATTGTTATTTTCAAATAACTTATGTGTTTTTGATCTATTTAATATACAACACGAAATATTTTGACACTTAATCTAAAAAAAAAAATTCAATTCTTTGAAAAATTCATGAGGTTAACAGTTGTGTTCAAAGAGATAGGTATGGTTGCTTTAGCACACTTGCAACAAATTTCTAGTTTGTGTTGTTTGTTTAGGCTAGGTTTAGTCAATTTTTTACTTAGTTTTTAGTCGTCAATCATTAGTTAGAATTATAGATTCAAACTAGTATCTAAAGATGTTCTTGGAATAAAGCAGACGGATCAGATTTATTGTACGGTAATCATTAGCACATGTTTTTTATTTGGCGATAATTAATTTTTTGTGGTAACCTGTCTGACTTCGACTAATGGTTTGAATTCTTTGACTTTGCAACAATGATGTGTTCTGGCAACCCTATCTGACCATTATTTACTCTTTTCAGTTGGGTTTCTGTTCTGAAAAGTCGCAAGAATACGGATTTTTGGCGCGATTTCGGAAAGTTCGTCAATGGTTACCGTACAGTAAATTGCTATCAAAGCAGACTCGGGTGTCAGAATTGTTTTAGTTGACCAACTTGAACTTTTAACTAATTAGGTATTGTATATTAAGCTCAAGTTTTTACCTACACTGGTGTTTATTTATTGCATATGAGCAGACCTGCTAACCTGGGTATGGAAATAATGGCTGTTGTCTACTCCATACTGTATCCAATGCGAAATGCCCAATAACGTCTTGTAGTAGTGCGATTAAAATCTAAATATCATGATAAAATTGACAAAGTGAGATGGGACATTTCTGTAAATTGTTAATTTAACATCTTCTAACTTGCTAAATACAAAAATATTTGGTGCAAAATGTACCTCAAACAGTTGGAAATTCTTAAGTAATTCACAATTAAAAAAAAAAAACTTAAATTTTGTTGATCCAGTTGATTATCTAAATGCACTCGCATATTTTCACCATGGATGCACTGAGTATTCAGTTAGTATTTGTTATCCGGCCTATTCGATTGCTTTAGTTGAATATTCGGTTTGGCCCAATGGCTTTACTATTCGGCTGAATAGCGTAATTTAATTTTCATATCATCTTCTCAAACGAAACTTTTTTTATAGACTCAAATTCTTAAGTTTATGTTATTTATTTGTTCAAATTGTATATGTTAAAAATGTTTCTTTAAGGAGCAGTTACAGTGGGTGGGCCTTAAAACAAAACAATAAATACTATACCTATACATATTGATATCACAATTATAATTTTTTCGTTCTACAAGTAATTTTTAAACCTACTTTTGTTCAGGGGTGCAGAAAATGTTTTTAATCCAAACATTTCCCCCAATCCGTTTGAAAATTTCCCCCAAAATTTTACCATGTGTTATAGACTTCATAAATTCTGTCTTGCCTTAGGTATAGAAAATTTTACGATATACATGGATGTTAGTGCTTGTTGAACAAAAAAGCTGAAATCCAAACCAAATGCTTGGTTTGCAAAACCAAAAAAGCTATCTCGACAATATAAATTTTAATAATTATATTACTAAACTACTTAATTTACTTTTAATATATTTATAACCCCCCCCCCCCTTTTAAATAAAGTACATTTTCTTTTATTTATTATGCTTGGGGTCATATTCATCAGATTTATCTATGAATTTGTTTTGTGGTCATTCATTTAGTATATTTTAAGTTTTAGCAGTTTGGCAGTTTTATAAGGCTGGAAATTTAGGCATCAGCATTTGAAAAAAAAATTCTTGACTGCCTTTTTGGGATTGAAATCCTCAACTTTTGGTCTTATTTGCTTAAGAAAAAAATCCAAGAATCAGAAATTTACTACCAGCATAAAATCTAAATATATAAAGCTTGTATACGCCGACACTCCATTTAAAAAAAGCTAAAAATTATCTAAAATCAGAAACCCCAGTAAATGCCGAAGTAGAAAAAAAGATCCAAATGTAAAACAAAAAGTATTTTAACATGCAAGCTGGTTTTGTGATCACCACTCAAGGTCGATGCGAGTACTAACTACACTTGATCAAACAATATCCTGGTCGTCTGACTAAGCCTGAACCTGAGCTACAAACTCAAGGACGCCGCGAGTATTACGCTTTATCAGAAAAAATATCCTGGTCGTCTGACTTGGCCTGAACCGGAACTGCAAAGGAAAGAGATACTCTTCCGATAACGCAGAGCCGGAGAACTGTCAAGCATTCTGATGCAAATTTGACGATCAAGATTTTGAAATAATTACTAGGCAGCAAATTAAGCAAATCAGGAAAGCATTATTGGACTCCTCTTCTAATGGGAAATTGCACTAGCTGGCCGAGATTTGAAGACATCTTAGTGTAACCTAATCTCAATTCATCTCCTATTTCGATTGAAATGTTTATCTTCATAATTAAAATATGTTACTTTAACCTGTAGTTTATTGAAATTTAAGTTTAGTTTCACATAATTGAGGACACCGTAAAAATGGAACGGTGCGAAGAAGAAGTAAAACTCGTTTAAAAAAAGGTGTGTGTGGGGGGGGGGGAATGTCGTAGGGATGCGATCAACTCCCGATGCATGTTTAGGAGACAAAAGCGGTTTGCTACTTTGGTTTGCTAGAACAAAGAAGTAAATTAACGGTAGGTTTTAAAACAAAAAACGAGCGACTTTTCATTGAATTTTGTAATACATTGTTAAAATCAAAGCAGTTGAATATTTTCCACAAAATTTCCCCAGATGGCTAAAATTTCCCCCGATCTAGGATCGCCGGATCGGACATATTCTGCACCCCTGCTTTTGTTTTCATACTTCAATTTTCGTGTCGTTATTTTACCAAGTTTACACTTTTTAGAAGACTTGTTTTAATTACAAACGAGTACTACTTTTTTGTGTGTTGCTTCAATTAAAAATTTAATTAGCTATATTGTATTAAAATTGTGATTGTGTACAAGGATAGACCGATGCATCGGCGCTGATTGTTTGAAAATTTTACCATTGGCCTTGCCATCAGCGGCAGATGGCAATTTAGTGAAAAAACATCGGCCAACCGATGTAAGCCGATGTTTTTTTTATCTATATCGCTGTAGTTTCGCGACTTTCGGATCCCCGTCGTCATCTGACTGTGGTTCTAAAATACAACGCCCTCGTGCGACGATAATTCAAGCCTAACCTAATCGGATCCCCGGAGTTCCGCAACTTTTGGGTGCTCGAAGTTCCTCGATTAAGACTTAAAAGAACATACATACAATCCTAAAAAATATGGAAATCGGAAGGATCACGTTATTTCATAGTTTTTTGGGTTACACAAATGGATTTACCGAATTTTGCATTTCGATTTTTGGCATCGGCCGATAGAAAGTGGAAAACATCGGCCGATGTATCTTTTGAACAATCGGCATCGGACCATCGGCCGAAATTCGCCATCGGTCTATCCTTATTGTGTACTAATATGTTTCAGTTGAATCGAAATTGAGGATCATAATAAATAAAACAAACTTAGATTTGACAAAAATTAAAAATTGGTTTAGGTAGGCCGAATATTAGGTATTCGGCCAAGACTTTGGTCGAATATTCAGTGTTCGCCCAAATTTGGTATTGGGTGCATCCTAATTTTAGCTCTTAACACTCTGTTTGAGAAAAATCGGGTGTAGCCCAAGGGGGATGATTGTGTGAAGGATGAAAACGTAAAATAGTTGTTTCCAGCGTGTAAAATACTTTTTTTTTGTGTGTATAGCAGTTTTGCTATTGCTTCATCAAGGTATTTGTGTGTAGCAATTTTTAATTAATGCACAGCACTTTTGAAAAACTTCAAGTAAGGATCCGAAAGTCGCGAAACTTCGGGGCTTCGAAAGTCCCGGAACTAAGGGGGTCCAAAAGTCACTCCTAAACCTTGGTTTCTATTCTTTTCTTGGTCGCTCTCCTCCTCGGTTTGTATCGCAACTAATTGCGATACAAAGCTAAATCGCTATTCCAAGTTTTCATTTTGGTGTTGCGTTTTGCGATGCGATACCGCTTATTTTACACGCTGGTTGTTTCCCTCATGGCCATTATATGTAGAGACAGTGTGCGTTAAATATGCACCTTTCCCTACGCTGTGTTCCATCACAAATAGCCCTTGCATAACTCTAGTACAATGTTAATTCAACAAACTTCCCCATACTTGTATTTGCATGCCTCTCTAGATACAGTACGTTTTGTCCATCTGTCTGTATATTTATACGTCTTTTTTTGGCTATTTGTCTGGGCCCCTTTCAATTCCCTGCTTAACCTCATATTTTCAAAAAGAAATAGCTACGACATCATGAAACTCCATTAATTCTTTTTTACCCCACTTTTTGTCTCCCCGTATACCACTTCCTTTCCAACTATCGGGTTATCAAAGTTCTATTTCTTAGCTTCCACACTACGTTTATAGCGTAAAAAAATTGAAGGTATTATAATTGTTCAGACTATCACCCACTTTATGGTATTTTTTAACTACTATGCTGAAACTAATCATATTTAAAATTAAAAGGTATCAGCAGTTCGAGTTCCAAAATTGCACAAAACTGTGATCATTTTGAAACTGCAACCATCTGTAAAACCATAGTGCCTTTTAAAAATGAGAAATTATTGAGATTTATAATTGCTAGCGTTCTTAAATTTAGTAACTCTGAACCAAACATAATATCTGTAAAGCTGGGCTTCTGAAATCTACAAACTGTAGCTAACCTAAAATTGAGAATCTCCACTGAAACTTTGGTGTTTGGATAATCTTAAACTCCAGCCTTTAAAATACAGTAGTTACTGAGTTTGTAGATAAATTTTAAAAAAAAAAAAAAACTTTTACTGTAATAAAAATATTTTTCTCCAATGCTCCTAATAAATGTACATTTGGGGTTGGGGGGCTCCTTGTTTTTGTAATTAGTAGCAAACATTGCACTCTTAAATTTCCAACACCTGGTAAGATCAAAGTAATTTGCATTCACGTTGCAATATCAGAAAACGAGCATTCCTCAATTTCCCAACATGCTTTGCCGATAATTGACTTTAACACCATGTTGTTTTGCTGTTACTTCAAACCATGTAGAGACTTGTCAAAAGCCTATTGCAGTGCTATTTCAAGTGTAAAAATGTCTCTCTCTCTATATATATATAGTCTTTTTTTTTTCTACTCAAGTTAAGCCCAGTTGGTAAGGTGGTTGCAAAAGGTCCCTGGTTCAGACTCTGGAGAAAGTAACTGCCGACCTATAAACAGTCTGTGCAACCAAAAAGTCTGAATGATACCTTGGGCAGAGGGAGTGCACATTGAACATGGTTTAAAATGGGCACTTGACTGTAGTTTTAAATTGAGACGTCTGTCACCAATAGATATTGTGTATTCCGATTATCGCTCTATACAAATCAGTTTTTTGAACAACAAATGATAGATTAGGTCTACCAATCTTTTTGATTTAAGACACATATACATACTTTGACCCTGAAAAAACATCCAAAATACTGAAAAAAAGGCTCTTTATGAAAATAAAACAGGGTTTCGACAAGTCTGACTGTCTAGTGTCTGATCATTTTTAAGAAAACTGTTTCAGACTCTTAACATAAGGAGCTATGAAACAGGAATTGGTTCAAAAGCTGAGTCGTGTGTATGGGCTTGCATTTCTTAGAACCAGATACAAAGTTACCTTTTATCAGAGTGTGTAATGCTAATTTATGACCTTAATCCCATGAACTCTATGTCATTTGACAGGTTATACATTACAACACCCATCAGCAGCCCTCTTGTAGCTGTGGTGCAACAATCAATTTTAATATAGCAGTATATGATATATGTTCATGGACATAACAAGATGATAAAGAGAGCTGGCTTACAGTGGTCGAAATAAACACTTGAAGTTTTGGTTTAATTATTAAGCTTTTTTAATGAACATTTTACAAGAAAATATTAACCATGTAAAATTATAGAGCCAATCGTAAGCCAGCTCTATTTATCGTGTTAAAAATTCGATACAGCCAAAGTAATCCGGGGTAGAAATTTATAATTTTATATTTATGCAAAGAATACTTTGGTTTAAAAAGACCCGACTACTCCCATTCCCCCTGAACATGACATACAATTTGTATTTTGCCATATTAATCGATTATGTGCTGAAAAAGGTCATTTCTAATGAATGATTTCCCACTATGCTTTATCATTTTAGTGAAAGAAAAGGCATACACAGAAATCTCCCTGCTTGCACGCCCCATTCTTGCATTTAGCCTCAGCGGTTCCAAATTCCATCTATCGGGTTCTTCCGTACATTACGAACAAGAAAAACTGGCAACTTCATATCTTGTAGCAATCCATTTCCCTCTCCCCTTTTGCATAATTTATTTAGGGCCCTGAGCAAAAAACGAAAGAACAAGCAACCCTTCCCCCCTTACCCCCTCCCTATTTACTTTAAGATCTCCCCCCTCCCTCCCCAGATGGGAGTTTGCATTTTTCTGAATGCTTCCCAAAGTGATGCCTCCTCATTATACTATTGATTTTCAAGCTGCAACTGCACATTATATTGATCTGTCCTCCTTCTCCCTTTTTCTTGGAAGGGGGAAAAAAATAATGAGATGGAAAAGGGAATTTTTGAATTCGTTTTGTGTCTTTCTCCCCTTTTTTTCATTGTTTTGTTGTTGCTTTTTATTCCATCGTTTGACAATTAAGTTTCGAAGTGGGACTGGTCTGGAATCGGAATCTTTTCTCTTTCTATAATGAGCTCTGTAGTTTTTTGTTTAAAAGAGAGAGAATTAAGTCTGTGTTTTAAGATTTTAAAAATGTATTGGGGGTATGGTAATTTTCTTTATTTTGGATGACACACAGTTAATAAAAAGCTACATGCACGTTAAATAAAAAATACTCATTTTGTCATTATGCGTTTATAATTTTTTATTTGTCTTTTTTTTGGTTAATTGACTTCAAGAGAACTTAATTTTTAGCAAGAACCAACTGCTTTCTTTTGCTGCAATAAACAAATGTTTCTTTTTCTTTAAATAATGTTTAAAATTTTACTAGTGCAATTAAAATATTTTATTTCCTTTGTGACAAATACTAATAGTAAAAAAACTTATTAATATATTAAACTATGTATAGATATGTTAGAAATTGGTATTTTTCTGTTTTTCCCTTAAAAAATTGTTTATTTTAAGAAACCTTACTTTTATCAACCAAGTTGTTTCTACATGAAATCAATATTTATAAAACCTGTTTTTATCGTTAATTTTCATGTTGTATGTTGTAACTAATAAAATGTCTTCTTTTATTGTAGGTATCAAGAACAATTACCAAAGATCATCCAATCTAGGAAGCCTGCTCATATTAAACATGAGGAATTAGTTCAAATTGTTAAATGGAAATTAATGGTAATTAGTTTGTGCATGAAATTATCTTAGCCAATCTGTCTCAATTTGAACACTTGAAATTTTTATACATTGTTTAAAGAGCTCCTTTTTTTAAAAAAAAAAAAGTTAGTGCTACTACTACTGATTTATGAAGTTCTCATATATTCCAAAACTTTTTAAAAAAAAAAAAAGAAGCCCTTTGAATGTGCTTAACTTTATGCATTTTAATGGAACATGCACGAAGTTGGTTCCAGAAAAGCTGGCTTTAGAAAAGACTGAAATTTTTAGTGTTAATTCTAGTTCCTCTGTTTTACATTTTGAATCCAGTCAAATGCCTACTGTATTTGCTTTATAAACTATATTTTTCAAATGAAGGATTTTAGGGATTTATATATTTTTTATTTTAGATCATTAGATATTTTGAAAATGAAAATCAAGTTTAAAAAAATTATTGTTATCTGTCTCAATGACGTAAAAAAAAAAGTGTATACTAAAAGCCCTACATAACTCCCTAGCATACCTGTTAGGAAAGAAAGAAATCTGTACCATACTAAACATAATAATGAAATAAGGACCAATTCCAATAGTATTTGACTCCTTAAAAGTTTGATTTTTGTTTATTTAGAATTTGTTATGTAGAATTATACACTTATACTTGAGTAATGTGTTAATGTTTTTCAGAGAGGTAAATTCCGTCCAAGGCTAACAGACTTAGTCCGCATCAACACAGAAACGGCCGTACTGAATGCTAGCAAAAAAGCATTTAGGAAACCTCCTAAGGATCTATCCAACGCAATCACTTCTCTAACCAATCTTAAAGGAGTAGGACCAGCAACGGCTTCAGGTTAGTTTAAGCAATTCTGTTCTTTTAACTACCTATAGCAGGGATTCCTAACCTTTTTGCACCTGTGTACCATTTGACTTTTAGAGAAATTTTGGCGTACCACCAGACCTAAATATTTTAATAAAAAACGTATAGCATTTACTCTTCTAAAATTGTTCAAAGTTTTTTCGAGAAAAATTCCTGAGAAGACTTAGTATTTAATAGTCAGATATGTTTATATCATGCTTATTATAAAAGAGAAATAAAAAAGATTAAAATGGTATTATTTTACTGTTTTGTTTAATACCTATATGCCAAAAAACATGCATATAAAAAATAGCACAAACCCAGCAAAATCCGTTCCAGGAGTTAGATTTAAAATAATGTTACTGTTTAAAAATGAGCAGTAATTAATGTTTGTGTGCTCACTGCACATGCATACAGAAGCTATTAATAGCATCCATGTTGCTCACATCACTCACGTGTACCTCCTGAAATATAATATTGAATAATTATATTTTTTATGTAATTTATTATGTGTGTGTTTGTTCACCTAATTTGATATATGATTAACCTCTTGCGACCTGACATCCCCAATTGGGGACATTTTTTAAAACCTGCCACAAACATTTAACTCGTTAATTAGTTCAGAAATTGACGTCCAATAGAAGATTTAAAAAATCAGTTTTCAGACTTTGATTGCAGGTGTATCAGTCATTCATTTTATAAAAAATAGTTGAATGAGGATCAATACAATATTAGAGTTCGTAAAAAATATTTAAAAAATTTTCAGACTTTTAAAAAATTTCTTTTAGTAGTTAATTTTATAGGCATTTTCCTTTAAAAACAATGTTAAAATAATCTGTATAATCTGCAAATAAGTGATACAGCATTTTTGTTGCATTTACAGCACAATGAAAGTGTATTTTTAGAGTTTAAGGCATATGTTTCTAAGTAACTGTGAAACATACTTTTAAAAATTTCTTTGCTAAACATACTTTTTAGCATATATTTGTATGAAAAGTATGCTTAGATTATACAGGGTGTCCTAAAAGTTCCCGTACTGACGATTCGTGAATTTTTTACACCCAAAACAACTAACTTTAAAACAGTGTTTTTATGCTAATGGTGTAAAGCACTTTTAACAAAATGTAGGAAAAAATTTGGAACGTACATTTACATTAATTGTTCGAAATTCACCCCTTTCATTGAAGCACACCAGAAGGCGTTTTGCGCATATTTTTCGAAACGCGTTTTAAGATGCCGGGAGTGACTTCTTGTATCCTTAGCGTGATGGCATTTTTCAGATCCTCTATTCATTGTGGACTATCTTCATAAACTATGTTCTTTAAATATCCAAACAGAAAAAAGTCAGGTATACTCAAATTAGGGGAACGAGATGGCCAAAGATTTCCTGCGACGAGTCGATCGCCAAAAAAAAATTTGAAGCATATCCATTGTTTCATTACTTGTATGGCATATTGCACCGCCTTGTTGGAACTAAGAATCTCATTCATTCACTTCTAAAAATGCAACAAATTGTTGGATAAGCTCTCTGTACACAGTTCCATCAACAATTGACTCGAAAAACAGATTGTTATATCCTTCGTTGAGTATCTTGCACAAAATCTGGTGTAACAATTTTCTGTCTGTGGTCAAGGCCACTTCTGGATAATCTTCCACCGAACCTGATGTTGCACGAAATCTCTGAACGAGTTTATATAGAGTATTTTTCCTCGGTATAGCATCTGGATATTTATGTTGCTAAAATTCTTTACATCTTTCATTATGATTACATCCAAAATGAGCCTCAAGCAGCGCGATTCTCTGAATGCGTGAAAAAAAATCGCGTTGCAATGAAGAACAAAATGACATGGAACTTTATTACAGAACAACTTGAGCATGAAAAAAAAAACCAACCGATAAAAACAAAACATTTGATGAAATAATAAGCAGACGATAAAATTCAATATTTGAAAAATTAAACACGGATAATGATTTTTTAAAGTTGGAGTACGGGAACTTTTAGGACACCCTGTATATGAATATACATGTAGGATTTTGCTCGGGTCTTAAGAGGTTGAAACTGCTACACCAAAACCGAGCTTAAGTTTGCAGCAGAGAAATGTACTAGGCGGAGGAATCTTCGTAAACAACGCTGCTGGCGCCGAAATTTGGCCTGCTTCTATTGGCTGCTCCTTCGACCCTGATATTCGTGCGCCCTGTTACGTCAAAATCGAAGGAAAAAATAATTAAAATAACACTCTAACTGAAGCTAAACTAATAAATTTATATCTTGAAATAACAAATATATTTTTTTTATTGAATGTGAAATACTTTTTTGTATTCAATTCTCCACTCAAAAATTAGAACTACAAAGTTATTTTAATGTTTTTTTTTTCCATTAAGAATTGTCTTATTTTATATTGTAGTATGTTTAAAAAAAATATTTGTAGTGAAATAGAAATATTTATCTGTAAGAAATTCTGTACAAAGTTATTCTTACAAAAAATTACTTTTTCTGCTTGAGTGAAAAGATAGACGTAAATATCCTTCAGACACATTTTTCTTTCGTTAACTCAATCCTTTCTCCCAAATAACCTAGTTTTCATTAAAAAAAAAACCTTGTTAATTTGCGTTTCTCGAATAGCAAATAATAATTAAAAAGTGCCTATACAATATGCATATTTTAAGAATACAGTAAACTCCCGATTATCCGCGAGTGGATTATCCGCGGGCCGCGATCTATCCACATTTTCCCCCCAGCAAAAATAATAATTTAACAAAACGCAGATAAATTAAATTTATCTTTTTTAATACTTTTCGGAAGAATGCATTTCAAGAACTATGAATTCCTTTCAAGAACTATGAATTCCTTTCAAGAACTACGAACACATTCAAAGAACGACGAATACATTTAATTTAAATAACTAAGAATACATTATAAGAACAACAAATACATTGCAATAAGAATAGCTATAGGAAACCTGATGTGTGCCAAAATATGTTCGGCCAAATGCAAATCACGTTCAGATTTTTGACGAAAAGCATCACTTGTAAAATAAACTGCCCGCGATATTAATTGAACTGCGTGGAGTGATTTTGATAGTTCGTTTTCGTCTCTTACTTATTTCGCTACTATGTACAACTGATTAAAAAGTTAGGATATTACAATTTGCATCCACATCCGACCATTCGACCTCTTTGACAGCCAGAAGAAGAACATTTATGCAGCTTTATTAATATTTGTGATCCTTATTTTATTTCTTTACTATTTTTCTATTATTCCATTATATTTTCTTTACTTTTGCGGATTATCCGCGAATTCGCTTATCCGCGGATGCCGAGCCACCCAATTACGCGGATAATGGGGAGTTTACTGTATTTAGAAATTCAAATTAACCATGGTCCCTTGAAGCGAGTCAATTGAAACTTTTCTGTGTAACACCATTTTTAATTCAACACCAATGTGCAAAAGTTACTTTTAAGTGCAAGTGCATAGAAGTAGCTTTTGACAGACACTGTTTCATCCTTTATTACGCATAATGAACTAAAAATTCAGAACATTATTACATAGTATTAAAATCTATGTAAAAGTGGTTTTTGTACATTCGTCCGTCTCTGTCTGAAACCACTCTGCAGCTCGAAATATAATAGCTAATGTCATCAAGTTTGGCACGCAAGTTCTGAGTAACTATCGAACATGATGTTTTCGAGAAAATCTTGTACTTGCAAATAGTAGATGCCACAGAACATTTAATATTCTGAAATTACTTATTGAGTGAGCACACCCTTAGTTTTATTATTTAGCTTCTATTTGCATGAATAACTTGTTAATTGCTGTTTTTGCCTTTTAATTAGCTATCCTGACGGCTGCGTTTCCAAATGATGTGCCCTACATGGCTGACGAAAGTATGCTGTCAACACCTGGCATTGAGGCAACAGATTATACTTTGGCAGAGTATCTGAATTATGCAGAGCATATTAAGGCTTGCTCTGATAGACTAGCAGCATTGGGTAAGGTTTTTTTTATATGAAAAAAAATTGTAATGGTTTATTTTGTTTTGTTTTATAAGAAGTCAAGTAAAAACATTTTTAGTTAATGAGTGAGTTGATACCTTTTCGGTCAAGAGAATGAGAATGTTAGTGTATAGTGATATGTGGGACCGGCATTTATATGAGTATGTGCGGGGAATTCGCCTTAAACCCTTTTAAGTGCCCAAAATCTGAGTATAAGAAATTTTCAAGATGCTGGTTTAAATGTGGTACAAATTGCTGTTTCAAACTTGAAACTTGTATCATTCACAACTTAAAAAGTGTCTGATAAGTTGGCCAGTTTGTGGAATAGAATGAATACAAAATTTTTAAAATTGATATTTTTATTGTTAGAGAGATGGCTTAGGCAGTTTAGCAGGTGAGAAAGAAAATATATTACTTTACAGATAATTTAACATTAAAAAATAACCATTTGATTTCTCTGAAACATTAGTCGCGTCAAAACCCAACCATGGTGTAATATTGCTGCTTGTCCATTGCCATGCACAAAAGTATAGAAATGGTAGACAAAGACATAATTATTTCAAAACGTATTTCGTATTATAATGTGCATTCGATTTGTAAAATAGATTAACCAGATTTGTATTTAATTAATTTTTATTAGTTTTACTGTTTTTGTAATAACACACAAAAAGGCGACATATCTATCGCATTTTTCTAAAATTTAGGTTGCATTATTTGACCAATTGGCTACAAATTTTGTCTTGCTAGCCCCTATTTATGTTTTCCCTTATAATTTCTTGTTAGTTTTTTTTTTTTCAGTTTATGTGATCAAATAATTTAATTTTGGAGAGAAAAAAGTCGGCAGATAAAATATCCTATATTTTTATTTCTATATTGATCAACATTTTTCAACCAAGATATAAGGCTTCTACCAAGTCACTATTTTTGCTAAAAGTCATTATTTTTTTATTATTCACCATATAACCTTTCATTTATAAATCCTGCACGTATTGTAAAAGATTTATATTTTTTTTATCATAAAAAAAGTTTGTAAAATATTCAATGTAGAAAGAGTAATTTTTATTAGATTTTTTAATTGATTCTAGAAGACGGTTTAAAGCCCCAGCTACCGCTCCTATGCTCCTTTAATGCTTATTCAAAGTATATTAAATTGTGGTCTTAATTATAAATTTATTTTCTCAGCAATAATCTTCATTTTCTTTTGGCTTGTTTAAAGTAACTTTTTTGCAAATTACTTGTCTAAAGTACCTGCTTTTTCAGCCAGTTGGTAGACTTATGCCCTTGTTTATAGCATAAACAAGGGCATAAGTCTATAGCTGTTAACAAGCATACTTATTTATTCAAGTTTGTCCAGTAACAGGGTGTTCGCGAATATAGATAATTTTAATTTCATCTTAAGAGAGGAAGTCAGAAATGGCTGTGATACAAGAAGCATCTTTTTGTTTGAAATGTTGGAATCACACTCTAATCTTTAAATTTGTAACATATATTAAGTACAATGAGTCTAGAAATGTATTTAACAACTTAAATCCTAAGTCAAAATACAAAAATTACTGCTTTTAAGTTTCAATTTAAAGTTAACTTTGCGATTCCCATGTTAAGTCTTTTAGATTGACTAAAATAATTAAAACTTTTAAACAAAAAATACACTGGTTGCATTTGCCATGTGATTTTTTTGAAGACTTTTCTTATTGTAAAGCTCTACCTCTAATAAATAGTAAGGGGGCTTTTGGGGTTCATAATTGAAAAATTTGGTTTCAAATTTATTATGTAGATTCACTATTTTACCTACTAGTTCTTAATTTTAGTCACCTTTTTTGGTCACTTATTTATTTCAGATCACTTTTTTCTTGGTGATATCCCTGAAAATATTTTCTGGGTCTTTTCAATAATGGTTTTCTAACTTTTGACAATTTTTAAAGTGTATCATAACAATCATTGTTACAGCTCCTAAGTAATAAATTATATTTACATTAACAAAATGTGTTTCATTTCTACTTAGATCCCAAGAGCAATTGGACCCCCCACAAAATTGAGCTCACCCTGTGGACCCACTACATAGCCCGAGACCTGAAACCCTCCATCTTTGACGACTTCCCTGAAGCGAAGCCCGTCTCATCAGAGAATGGTGAAAACAACCACTCTGAAGAACCCATCCACGGCGCCAATGGCAACCACGTCGCGTCCGAAGAACCCCCAGTGAAAGTTGCCACCGATGAAGATTTGCCGTCGGAAGAAAACACCAATGATTCTCACGCCGATTCCGGGAAGGAAAATGTCGGGGAAATCGTGGATGTCGTTGATGATGAAGCCTCCAATGCTGCAGCACCGGAGGAGAAGAGTCAGCAAAGCGACGTTGATCAACCTCCGGCTAAGAAGATCTGCTTGGAGCAGTAAGGTTGCTGATTGAAGAAAGGCTGCCAGCATAGATATCATAGTAAAAATATTGGATCGGTTGGATCACGTGACCTCCAATGCTAACGACGGGAAAAGCACGAAGACCAGAATTGAAGGGCAAAAATTTGAGTGTTGCCATCACTTTAAGGAGAAAAATACTACGGCGTCATCGAAAAAAATACAATTTCATTCTAAAATTACAAAAACAAAATTCAGAAAGATACTAGTTTCATTTTGGAATCTTTTTAGTGGCTTTATAAAGGAGTATTGTAAAAATATTAAGAATTAGACTTTTTTGCGATGAAGCCATAGTATTTTTCTTTTCTTTTTTTTTTAAGTGGTGGTATCACTGGCGTTTTAGCCCTTAAATTCTGGTCTCTGTGAGCGTCCCATCATTAGTATTGGAGGTCACATGATCCGCTGATCTAATACTTTTACTATATCTATGGTTGTCAGCCAGCACAATTTTATTCAGGTCATGCAATGGTTGAAGACAGGGATTTGACAGAGACTCCTATTTTTTATACATAGGCCTTTTCTCGTATTTTTGCTCTCCATCGTCGTGCCATTGTCTGAAATTATATTTATTGCATGTGGTGATGATATCTGTTTTTTGCATCTTTTTGAGTAGCGGATGTATGTAGCCTTGTGGCCCAATCACATTGGGTTTTGTAGGATGATTGTCTCTTTGGGCAGGGTTTGTACAAGGAAACTCTTTATTTATGTACATTAATTTTTCATTTACCTTAAAAAAGTTTAATTTTGAACATTTTTCTTATTGTATAAGGATAGTTTTAAAATGATTTTAGTAGAAATAGTTTTAATTCTAATATGTATTTTTACTTATATGCTTGTGTATTTTACTTTAATTATACAAGTATAAAGACTTTCATAATTTCATTATGTTAATTAAGAATAGCCAGTTAAAAGTAATCTTCATCAAGGGAGCCTTGTATTAATCCTGCATTGGGAGGTTTAATAAATAAGGTTCATTTCTTTTTCTCCTGTTCTTTTTAACAAATCTGAACACAGTTGTTATTTTTAATAAGCTAAAATTTCATTAAATGATAAGTCTAATGTTAAATATAATTGTTTTTCCATTCAATTTTATGTATAAAAAATAACTTTTTAATAATAAACATTTGTTTGTCAAAAAGAACAGATTGAAAACATGAACCACAGTTCTTGAAAAAAAAAACACTGTATCCCTAGATACTTTAACACATTACTCTGTATTTAAATTTTATGTCTGTTCTAAACAGCAGTAAACTGCTTTACCTCATTGTTCGTATTGAGCGTTTTTCTTAACCGAAAATCGAGCTTGTCGATAAAATTTCTGAATCCTGTCTGAGCTATGGTTGATAAAGCCTTTATCCTTAATTTTCTTTTTAAAAAAAATACTTTTAAAGTCATTTTCATACGTTTCATTTGATATTTGAGTTTTAATCAAAAGAACAACCTAGTGCAATAGGTGAAATAAGTGTAGCCTGTTTATTAGCCAGATTCAGTAATTTATGGACAAAACTGAATGTAGCATAGCTGCATGCAGAAGCAAATGAATTTAAAATAAAGAGTATGGTATGTGTAAAAGATGTATGATGCAGATGTTCTATTGTGCTAATTGTATTTTGGAGGGCCTTGGAATTCTTTAATTGCATTGATCTCGGATAAGTATCTATGCCTTAATATTAAGGTCATGTATATAAGGCGAAAAACAAAATGTGTCCTTAAAACTTTGTGTTAATATTTTATATATAATTCATTTGATATATATAAAATAGCCTTATGCTTAAAAAATTCATATTTCTTTAAATTATTAAAAATTTTACCCTTTCTTTTTTTTTTTTTGATGTAAAAGCCCCAATATAAAAAAAATGGTTTAATTTTACGAATATATTTATTGCTGATACTTTCTTTAGTATTTACTTCTTGGTATTGTTTACTAGCAATTTATTTAAATTTGCATACAACGTTTGTTTGTAAACACATTTCATATTTATTCTCACTTTATTGTCTGTAATTTGTATATTTCTTTGCATTCAATTTTATTAAAAATCACTTTTTTTTTTCTAAATCATGCATTTACTATAGGTCATCTCCATAATTGGTACCCACAAAAGTTTTTTTTTTTATCATTTAGTAGTACCATTTTTTTACTTGTATTTAAAACATTTGTGGTGGTGGTTTTGCGCTAGTTCTTTTTTTTTTTTTTTACTGTACATAAACATTTGTACCATCACTGCTGATATCTATAAAGAGGGGAGAAAAACTGATGTGCAGATTTGAAAAAAAATGCATGTGTTTCAATGTTTAAAATCCAATTGATATGACCCTTTTGTATACACAACTAAGTGCAAACGTTTCACATATTTCAAAGTTGGCTTGCATTAAAGTTTGGCATATTTTCAGCAAATTAAGTTTTCTTTCACAAAGAAAATATCCGAAATTAATGTTTTTGTTATTCTGAAGATCAATAGTAAAAGGAATTATCAGTTTATTGTACTTAATATTTTAAGCTCTGATTTTGTGTCTTGGAAAAATATTGAATTATTTGCCTAAATTATGTGTGTTGCCATAGAGCTTATAAAATTCCTGATCTTGGGTGAATAACATAAGCTTCAATGCAAAGTCCAAAGACCGTAGCATCAACTTCACATTTGTCTTTTAAAAAAACTCTCAATTTCATTTCTTAGTTCCTGCTTTTATTATTGCTTTCTATTTATCTTGCTTTATAAATATACTTATTGTTTTTGATTATTTATCCTACTTTGGTATTTGTAGTGAGGATATTCCAGGACATATTATCTTGAATGATGTTTAGAATTAATATTTGTAATGTCTGACCATTCAAACCGTAAGTTTACCAAACTAGGACGGATCTCCTAGTTCAATCATGGTAACATGGCCTTACCACAATTTTGGTGTATTGCTTTTTTAATGAGATTGGTTCAATTATCGATTGGTTGGATATTACTTAACTGAGCAAAAAATTTTATGTTAGCAAATTTGGCTAGTCAAGATTCATTTGGCTTTACATGTAGGTAGCTCTAACGCTAATTCAGCCTACCTAGCTAATAAAAATTTTTCCTTTGCTAAACACCCTCACATAGTCTTATCAGTCTTGAATATATTTTTTTTAATTTCTTTTGAAAGACAAAATGTACAATTCTGTGGTTATTCTATGCTGCAAATTACTTAACATTAGTTACTAATGCCTCATTTTGAATCTTTTTGTGAGTAGCAACATAGTTTTTTTTTTAGAAGTTCTACTTGGAAAACCTGCTCAGTTCATCACGTTTGAGATTTTCTTCAGCATTATAATTGTAGTGTTCATCGCTGTTTTAAAATAATTGTTTTAAATGTGCTTTTGCTCTATGTTAATATTTTAATAACGATGTTACCTCCGTAAACCAAAAGCTTTAGTGGTCAGACATTACACTCCTGCGAATTGTTACTTTTTTTAGTGTCTTGTAGCAAAGGTGTGCAAAAACAAAGCATTCCAATTTATAGAAAAATAGTTCCCTTAAACAATGGCACATTCCATCTAATTTGGTTTATGTCAAATGCTTCATTCTATTACAGTAATCATGTGTTTCTGTGTACATAATACTTGGACTTAAGTGGTTCTCAAAGCACAGGGTTCATTCTTAAACTGTTATTCAACTATTGGAGGTGTCTGCAGGCTTTGTATGGGTAAACAAGGTATTATCTCAGGTATTGAACACTTTCTAATATTCAGTGACTTAAACCCATATTGCCATTCAATAATTTGGCTTTTAAAATTAATTTAAAAGGTTTAATACTTATGGTTGTATTTAGGTGGTTTGTATTCTATGATTGTGTTACTTATAATGCAGTCTTTTCTTATATATTGTTCTGTATTTTAAGCTTCCATTTTTTTCATATGAAAATACTTAGGTTTTCCTTTTTTTTAAAGTTTTTTTTCCCGAAAGTATATGAAATTAGTTTTTTCCCCTTGAGTTTTGTTCGATTTTTTTTTTTTAACAATCTGATAAATTTGATAGTTGTATTTCCTTTACATATTTTTATCATATCTTTGAGAACCACAAGTTGTAAAAAATGGTTACATAAATATATTGTATGTGTGACTTGTACCTTGAATTAGTGGTACTTTTTATATATGTATAATGGAATAAATAAGTTTTCTGACGCCACGATCTGAAACTGACGGGTCATTGTAGTGCCCTTATATAAATGCCTTTTCATATAAGATAAATAAAAAAGCCTTTACAATGATACCTCATTAGAATTAATATGCAATTTTTCACACTGCTAGAAGTGTACTACATTTTGGAGACATGTTATTGATGAAATAACTTGTTAATTTTTATCTTGTTAGAGACTGAAGTAATTTTTTAAAACTGAAAACCTTTCACTAAATGGATTGTTCTTTTAGTAGGTAGAAACCTATTTATTGTATTGATTATGTACAACTTTTCATTCATTCTAGTGTCTCTTGGACGATTTCTCCCCTTTTTTTTTTAAGTGACTTTTAGTTGTTCCTGCTACTGTTTCTGTAACATCAAGATATGTATGAAAATAAACTGTTTCTATTAACTTTGACTGAGTTATTTATTTGCTCTTTCTACAGGTTTTAGCTACAGACCAATTGCCTTGACCTGCATTACTTGTATAGTAATGGAGAAAATCATTTCAAAAACTAATCTATTACTTAGATTCACACGACCTAATTCCAAAGGGACAATATGGTTTCAGAGAAGATCACAGCACCACTGGCCAGGTGCTTTATTTTTGCCAGAGGATCAGAGATGCCCCATAACAAAACAAAAAACTCTTCATACTGTTGCAGTCTTGTTGGACCTGTCCAAGGCCATTTGTGGCAGAGTATGGATACAAAAACTTATTAAACTCTTTGTCTGATTCGGAATTCACGGTAACGCCCTTACCAGGATTAAACGACTCTTTGAGAAATAGACTGTACCAAAACCGAGCTTAAGTTTGCAGCAGAGAAATGTACTGAGCGGAGGAATTTCGCATACTCTGATTGGCTGCTCCTTTCGACCCTGATATTCGTGCGCCCTGTTACGTCAAAATCGAAGGAAAAAAATAATTAAAATAACACTCTAACTAAAGCTTAACTATAAAAAATAATAAATTTATGTCTTGAAATAACAAATCAATTTGTTTATTGAATGTGAAATACCTTTTTGTATTCGATTCTCGCACTCAAAAATGGGAACTGTTTACCCTTTTTCTCGTAGAACATTTGTATACTGCAAACTTAAGGTCGGTTTTGGTATAATCAAAGTAGAGTTTAACAACACTCTTTCAAAAAAACTTCAAGTTATCTCAAAAGGAGTCCCTCAGGGATCTGACCTGAGCCCTACTCTTTAACTTTATTTCTGGCTTGCCTTGAAGTGATCATCTATATTTTTAAGAGCAAAAAGCGCCTTAGCCCTTTCAGTGATGCCCTTTGCCATCAAGTTCCTGATCATAATTTTTTAAAATAATAAGGATGATATCAGTTGGGATTAATACAAATATTTTCCAATATAAATAAAGTTTTAAGAATCGAGTGATGTGCTTTTTGATACCATAAATGGCTGTAGTGTAGACCATCCAGAAGAATTTCTAAAATGGTGAAGCCAAATTGCCATTGGCACTGAAAGGGTTAATATCCTAAAGTGTTTATTTGGGCGAGATTGAGGTGCTGATGCTGCTACCCTCAGAACTACATTTATGACTCTATAAGGCTGATCCTAGAATACGGCTCCGCAGTTTACTGCTGTGCTTCGAAAACTAATCAACAATAAAGACTTGAGCGGGTCTAGCTCAGTGCTACCCGTATTATTATAACTAAACTTCGTAAGAACAAGCACACAAGCCTGAAAATATATATATATCAACCAACCAACTTCGTAATAATTGCCCTAGCAAAATTATGCTCTTTTTGAGGCTGATTTACAATATTTAAGTCTCAATTAATCAGAATCATCTCTTTTAATCAAAAAAATAATTTATACTCTTGTTAATCAATACTGTAAGTGTAGGGGAGAGCGAGGAATTGCGCCACCTTAAGGGAAATTGAATTTTCATGAAGAATTATGTTGAAACTAATGTACATTTGTAATGAGCATTGCATACTACTGTTCATAACCTATCTTGTGGTGATTTTTTTTAAAATTTAAATCTTAAATAGAAACTGAATAAAATTGTTTTTTTTTCTAAAAGCTCTCACAGTGGCGGGATTACCCCGGTACCTGGGGTACCGGGGTAGAATTCCCAAAGTTAGATGAAAATCACTAAAAACCGCATTTTTTTAAAATAACTATACACCAACTCACCGCACGGCCATTAGCGTCTCTACTACAGTTACTTTGTTTCCTGCTACAGATCAGCGCTTACATCCCCCCTCCCCTCCCACTCATAGCTCTGGCGGCATTGCCTGGAGTGGAGGGATTCCCCCGCCCTCCCCTATAGGGCAAGCCATGCCATTTTTTTTTATATTTGTCAACCTTAAAGATTTAAACCAATCATCCATTGTGAAAAAATATTAACTTTTAATTTTTTTTTTCGTAGAACTTGTGTAGTCCTGAATCTCATATTTTCAAGGTGTAATTACAAGGAACGCAAGAAATTTTATTGTTCTTATTTAATGTTGCCTAACTTAAATTATCTGCATCTTCATGTTTTATAATTAACAACATCATCAGAAAAATTGCTATACTAAATTAAAAGCGAAGATATGCGTATGTGGCAAAGAATATAGTCAGGTCGCCAAGGGGGGGAACCCTGCACTGAGAGGTTAAGTTTTTTTTATTGATGATTCTTATAGATTCGAGGGTGTAGATCACGAATCTGGAAGGTACTTTTTTGGTACCCTTGAGCATTTTTAGTTATTCAAGATGGCGTCTCCGCCCTCTTGAATTTTGTAATCTCAATATTTGAGGATCTATTCGACAAAAGTGAATAGTTTTTGTCTTTATAGATGCAATTAATAATAAAGATTCACAATTATCAAGAAAATTTCAAAAATAAAAAATTCAAAATGGCGGAATCCACCATATTGGATTTTTTCACTTTTACTATTTTTGTTTTATATTTAACACAACAAAATATTTATATTTTAACTATATTTTTTATACCTAGTTACAATAGAACATTACTTTGAAGAAAATATAAAAAATCAAGATGGCGGCATCCGCCATATTGGATTTTTTCACCGTTATATAAAGCGATCCATAGGTCCTAAATTAAAAATTCTTTTTATTTTAGTTATATCTTAATTTTAGTTTCTATTTCAGTTTTAATGTGTAGATTATGAATCTAGAAGATATTTTTTCACTAGATTTGAGTATTTTTTTATATTTAAAATGGCGTCTTCCGCCATGTTGGATTTTTCTTCTTAATTCAATTTTTCGGGTTCTTTTAGGCCAAAATTAATAATTTTTTCTTTTATAGCATTTTGTCGTAAATAATTACTTAAAAACTCAAAAAATTCAAAATCAAGATGGCGGCTTCCGCCATTTTGGATTTTTCACCTTCTAATATTTCGTGATCCACTGGCTCGAAGTTAAAAATTCTTTCAGTTTTACTTGTATATTTTATTATAAAATGCATGAAAATCATCATAAAGTTTTAGTTAAACACTTAAAAAACCAAATTCGAAATGGCGGCTTCCGCGATCTTGAGTTTTCATCTTCAAATATTTCGTGATCCACTGGCTCGAAGTTAAAAATTCTTTCTTTTTTAGTTCTATTTTTTAGTAACAAATGGTTTAAACTACATAAATGGGGAACACAACTGCAAAATATCTGAATTTATGGCCATTCAAAAGGAATCTTTCTCATTATTATTTTTTTAACGTTAGTATTAGGCGATCTATTAGCTCGAAATTAAAAATTCTGTCTATGTTAGGTGTATTTTTACTACAGAATTATCGCCATGCTTCTGAGTACAAATATGTAAACTGAAGGACCAAGTAGCTTAGAGTGGCCAAGTCCCTTAGAGTTAGTGGCTTTAAAGTTATTCTGACAATCCTTTTTGGACAATGGCCTATGCTTTTATGTAGTTTCAATCCACTATTAATTCATTCCAAACTCCGGCATGCGTCGCATAACGTGTTTTAAAATTTTTTTTACACATTTTCGGGTAGTTTTCCATTTCTCTTAAATAAAATAATGCATATCGTTCCTAGTTTTGATGACCAGATGCAAATAAATAGGGTAGAATGGGCGAGCAACTTCAATATGAAGGGACCAATATCCTGCCCTTCCGGCTCCCACATCTTGAAGAAAACTGGTTTCAATAAACCAGTGGCGTAGCGAGGGGGGGGTTACAGGGGGTCAGAACCCCCCCCATGGGGACTTACAAAGGTTTTTTTGCAGAGCTCCAATACCAATTATCTCAAAATTTCCCCCCCCCCCCAAGGGGGGGGGGGAGGGAAGGGGCATCAAACCTTTCTTCTTTAAAAAGTTAACTTTTTTTAATTGCTGTAACAATTTTTACACAGAACCTCTTTAATGCCATCTCGATAATCACACCCCTTGTTTTTTTAATTACTCTGTGTATAATTAACGTTGCTTCAATTTCTACTCAACACTCAGGAAAAATTGCGTTAGGGGATGTAATTGTCCAAGATTAGGGCCCCTAGTCGGAAAGACCTAAAATTGCGTTCCAATTACAACAAGAAATTTGCATAAAAGTTTGATTATTTTGTAAAATTTGTTATCAGTTTTAATGTCGCAAAATGTTGTGTTAAATGAGTGTTATAAAATCACACTGCTTCCCAATTTTGTCTTTTTCTTTTGTATTTCGATGTAATAAGAATAAAAAGCAAATACTGTAAGGCTATTTTTTTCCGTAATATATAGTATTTTCGATTTGTCACAGTTTTTTTTCAATAATTGTTATATCTTTGATATTTCATTAGAAAAAATATCCAGCTAATCACTTTTCCGTAGACTACGTAAAATTCCGTTCTCTGGGCAGACGGGGACAAACAGTTTTTTTAGAGCCCATCTAAGAATCTAGATTTTGTTTCCACATATCCGGTGGGGTCATAAGGGTCCCCTATTCGGAGAGGGGATCTTTTTTGTCTCTTATCTATTTATGGATTTCCCGCGCTATTGACAACTTTCCATTCACACTTGTAGCAGAAGGGGCACTATCCGCATTCCGCGTGGAAAATACGCCTTGTTTTTCTTCGAATTTTTTTGTAGGATGCTCACCCTCATTTTCACCCCTACCCCTTCCAAGCTCTTAGCTTAGCCAATAAACTAGTCCCTCTGTGACTCAGAAAGCGGGGGGTGGCGTGTCTTCTTTTGGAAAACTTAGATTCTTAGATACACAAGGCAGCTCGTTCTGTGCTTATCATTCATTGTCGAACTTAAAATCCCTAGAAAACTCCAATAGTTTTAACTATAGTTCTTCTCTATTTAAATAAATGATATTTTGGTTCAAAAATTTATGCAATCAAAATATTACTCAATTCTTGCAAAATAAATCGCGTATTTTGATAAGTCTTCACTAATCACGATATTGAGGTAAGTGACGATTTGTTAGATTATATTTTATATAATTATTCATTATTTGTATTTATTAATTGTTATCATTTTTGCATGTCATTTGTAGTAGCTATATGATGCGAATCTTGTTTGTTAGTTTACAAAAAATTAAATAGGCAGCTTTCGATTTATTTACCCAAAACGTCAATTTTTTTGTTAACTTATATAAATCAGTAACTTTAATCCTCATTAACTTTATAATACATCAGTAACTTTAATCCCGAATAAGTTTTAAGCGTGTTTATTAATAGTTATCATGTGCTTAGGTTCATCATTAATGAAGAAATTTGACTTCTTATGATAAAATTTATTTTATTTGTAATAAATAATTTAATTTTTAATTAATGTTAAAATTAATAATTTAAATGCATTGTACTTAGTTATACAAATTAATGAATGTTTTTAATTATAACTAACTTTGTTTAAACAGGTAATTATAATTAGTTATAATTATTGATATTCATTAATTAGCATTTTCAATTAAAAACTACATTCATAATTATTATAATGAAGTTTCCTTAAAACTAAATCGGCAACTTCAAAATTTTGTAACCCCCCCCTTGGAACAATCCTGGCTACGCCACTGCAATAAACAGTTCACCGATACTCTACTAGTGTTGCAATGCAATTAGCACCCTTTATTTTTAAAACTGACCGAAGATCTCCGCTGCAGTTTGGCTGAGTTTCCTGATATAAATCCCGCATGGACATATTTTGCAAGCATTCTTGAAGTCCTGAAGTTATGGAAACTTCTTCCCTTTCTGCGTCTGTGGGACTCCTACAAACACACTAGGCATTACTTTGGATAGACCACTACCCAATATTAAACCCACACAACCTATAAAACTTATCAACATGATGATTTTGCAAAGCCACCCTACAAAACTGATGATCCCAAGTAAATGGCAAACTCTTGACCAGCTCATTTAGTGAGTCCCTGGGCTTCTGTTAAAGATGTCATGGTTGTATCTGTATTCTGGATAAGAATCAGGTATCGTGTCTAACAGTGGTTGATACTTTACAGTAGTTCCTGGTTGAATCTGAAATTCATATTTTCGGCCAATTTAAGTATTTATTCAACTCTGGATAACGTTCTGAGAATGTTTTTGAAGAATTTGAAATCTTAATCTCTATAGCATTGCAAAGAGAAACTTTTCCATCACATAATAGTCTAAGCGGTAACTCTGTTATATTAAAGAACTTCAAGAGCCAGGCGGTTTATTTTCAAGATTACATGAACGATCTTTAGGTTGAAAGGTATGGCTTTTGACATTTTTTTTTTAATTCTTGAAATTGTATCCCTCTAGTTTTCTAATAAATAGTTTACCACCACTTCTTCTGGTTGAATACAATATTTCTTGCAGATTCTTCTGAATGTTTATTAACTCTTGATCCCATATTCTTATACCGCTCCACGAGATCTCAGCAAGTCCAAAGCCATAACTTCGATTTATGAACTCCTCCTGCCATTACTTAAGAGTAATCTTGTTTGAAAAGAGGAAGCATTTTATACGAGTAGGGTTCTTAAAAAAATTTAGTAGCAGTAATTTTGCCAGATGAATAACAAAATATTTAAAATACTTACTTTAATATGGTGGAAAACTTCTTTAATATTTTTCCTTCAACATTCATAGTTTTAAAGTATTTTAAACACAATATACAAAAAATAATTGAAAGAATTTTTGATTTCGCACCAATGGATTACGTAATATTAGAAGGTAAAAAATCCAAGATGGCGGAAGCCGCCATCTTGAATTTGGTTTTTTAAATAAAACTTTATGATGATTTTAATGCATTTTATAATAAAATATGCAAGTAAAACTGAAAGAGTTTTTAACTTCAAGCCAGTGGATCACGAAATATTAGAAGGTGAAAAATCCAAGATGGCGGAAGCCGCCATCTTGAATTTGGTTTTTTAAGTTTTTAAATAAAACCTTAAGATGATTTTAATAAATTTTATAATAAAATATACAAGTAAAACTGAAAGAATTTTTAACTTCGAGCCAGTGGATCACGAAATATTAGAAGGTGGAAAATCCAAGATGGCGGAAGCCGCCATCTTGATTTTGGATTTTTTGGGTTTTTAAGTAATTATTTACGACAAAATGCACCCATAAAAGAAAAAATTATTAATTTTGGCCTAAAAGAACCCGAAAAATTGAATTAAGACGAAAAATCCAATATGGCGGAAGACGCCATTTTAAATATGAAAAAATACGCAAATCTAGCGAAAAAATATCTTCTAGATTCATAATCTATACCTTAAAACTGAAATGGAAACTAAAATTAAGATATAACTAAAATAAAAAGAATTTTTAATTTAGGACCTATGGATCGTTTTATATAAACGGTGAAAAAATCCAATATGGCGGATGCCGCCCTCTTGATTTTTTATATTTTCTTCAAAGTAATGTTCTATAGTAACTTGGTATAAAAAATATAGTTAAAATATAAATATTTTGTTGGGTTAAATATAAAACAAAAATATTAATAGTGAAAAAATCCAATATGGCGGATTCCGCCATTTTGAATTCTTTATTTTTGAAATTTTCTTGATAATTGTGAATCTTTATTATTAATTGCATCTATAAAGACAAAAACTATTCGCTTTTGTCGAATAGATCGCCAAATATTGAGATTACAAAATTCAAGATGGCGGAGACGCCATCTTGAATAACTAAAAATGCTCAAGGGTACCTTCCAGATTCGTAATCTACACCCTCGAATCTATAAGAATCATCAATAAAAAAAACTTAACATCTCAGTGCAGGGTTCGGCCAAAAATCGGGGTTTGGCGACCTGACTAATACACTAGCAGAAAGTTGGGGGCGGTGCAAGATAAATGCATGGTAAACATGATATCAGTATTTTGAAATACCAGGACACTATTTTATATTCTAGTTAACTGCCCACATTTTACACTAAACAAGGTAAAATATTTAAAAACCATCTATCCATCAAATTCTGTTCGTCTTTGCCTTCGTTTCTCTTTTTATTCAAAATAAGAATATAGCCCCTGATTTAGTTGTATCTATTTTTAAAAGTTATGTCTCAATTTTAAGTGTATAAACAATTTGCTAAATAATGCTATACACTCCTTGCCAACCTAAATTGGGTAAATAGAAATATGGCTGTGGAGATCCTTCCGCTGATGTAAAGAGTTCCAAAAATTATTTGTGAATTCATCCAGAAAACATTAATTTCATTTAAGGTCTAACAGATTTGAATATTATTTGAGAAAATTTGGTAATTTTATCTGAATGAAAAGTGTATTGTGGTTAAATTGTATTAATATCATTTTGTATGTAAATATTATCTTACAAGAGTTTCCAACCAAACGGACCAACCGCGCTTTTCTCTCTATGTTTTTACCCAAGTTAGGTTGGCACGGAGTGTAAGGAGTTTAGGGGAGAGCTCATTTTCTTTGACATAAATATTGTTTTTGAAAAGTATGCAATATAACTATACTGTCTGCATGCTCAGGGATTGCCTGTATAATTGATCACTTACAACTATGTTACATAAACATCCAAAAGTATGTCTAAATTGACCATTTAAAAATTAAATTTTTAAAACTGAATCGTTAGATTTTTTTTGGTGTTGCATTATTTTATTTGTTACATTGGTTTTACAGCGTACCTTAACATTTTGTCAAAAAGGATTTGATTTGATACCATTTGTATTGCGATTTTAAATACTTTATTCAAAGTTAAATATAATAGCTTTCAGTCTAACTGCTTATATATTTCCATTCATAAATGTAATTTTATATTCAAAAGGTGGGATGTCATATTGGAATAAGATATATTGGTTTATTTGAGCAAATAGAAAAATAAAAGCCACACTTTTGACAGGATACCATGAACTTTATTTAAAAGAAATTTACGAGATGGACAAGATCCACGTTGAACTTAACATAATAAGACACAAAATAAGTTTTTTACACAACAAAATAGACACAGAAAAGTATATTACAAAACGAATTACATAATACTCCAGTTATGTAATCAATGCATAGATATTAATATTATTGCTCTGGTATATATATTAATGTACTTTGACACATAGACAGAAAAGTATATAAACTCTTATTTCAAGAATAAGAATCTTTTATTAAAGTACAAAAAGTAATGTATAAAGAACTTGCAGATACTCGACTCCTGAGCATTTGCCCCTGTACAAAAAATAGTCCTTTACAAGTAAAATAACTTTTGTCTAAAACAGGCGCCAACAGCGCCAATTGTCATAAACAAAAATTGGGTGAACAACTTAAAAATGCATCTCAACAATCAGGTGAAAACACTTTTAACGTTAAAATATACTCATTTTTTTGACAACTGATGTTGTACATTTGTTTCCTTCTTTTGGAACTTATTGTGAGGGTTGCTGCTTATTGGCTTGGATAGCTAATGATCTTTGTTCTAAAAATGCATCCAGATCGAAGCGCTTAAAATCTGAAAGAAATTAAGGTAGTGTAAATTGATGTATAGCACCACACTGTATAAATATAAACTTTATAATTCAGACTAACTTTCATTCAACCACTTAAGACTCAAGCAAATTCCTAGAGGTTTATTCTTATATAATCTAAACATAATTTTCATACAAATATATGCTAAAAAGTATGTTTTGCAAAGATTTTTAAAAAAAAATTACGCTTAATAACAAAAAAGGCTGTATCACTTATTTGTAGTTGACAGATTATTTTAACATTATTTTTACTGCAAAATGCCTTTAAAATTAACTACTAAAAGAACTTTTTGAAAAGTTTTATTTTTATAAAATAATTTCTTTAAGAACTTGTGATTGTATGTTGTTTAACTTAATTTTTTTATAGAAATAAATGATTGATACATGTAATCAAAGGCTGAAAACTGATATTTGGATCTTATATAGGACCAGGTCAATTTCAGAACTAATTAACATGTTAATTGTTAGTGGGGAGGTTTAACCAAGACGCAAGAGGTTAAATCAATAATAGAGATTGATCATAGATTTCAATGTTATTTTCCACATATAAGCTTTTCATTATTTTATGCTACATAAGTTGTAAAATTTTCAGTTCTAAACTATATATAACAAAGTAAAAAAACAAGTAGGTTTGTAACAATAACTGTTTCTACAAGAACTGCTTCCACACACAATTTATAAAACTTAGAAACAACATTAATTTAAGCTTTTAGTTGTAAAAATTGCATATTAAAAAAATCCAAACTTAATATATCTATCAGCTACTAAAATAATTTGTAATTCAAAGGAAAAAAAATAGTAGAGCTGCTTGCTTTAAAATTGGAAGCAAATTTTTGAACATCATTCTTTGTATTTTTTAATGAGGATTTACAATTTTCTAACAAACTATGTAATTTTTTACATCTTGTACAATTATATATTAAGAAATGCTGAAACGTAATTTAAAATTAACTTTGCTGTTCAAACTGATCAAATCCACAAAACATTTGATACATTATATGCATGATTAGCAATATGTGGTTTAATTGATTCTAAAATAAAATGTCAAAATAATTTTAGGATGAAGAGTCAACAAGTATCTGATACCCACTAAAAAAATTATACAAGACAACAAAGGTTGATGAGAGTGAGTATATTGAAATACTTAAAAAAAAGGGCGGTCACGTGAACAGTCCTTGTAAGAAGCTCTCAAAATAAGAGATTAATATATCAAATCGACATACAAGTTATTTACAATGTACTATGAAAGTCATTTTTTAATGTCCAATATTGAAAAGGCATTATATGCATTACATTATGTGCATGATTACACTAGCAATATGTGGTTTAATTGATTCTAAAAGGTTCTTTTATGATAATGACAATGTTAGTTAGATAAAACTGAATTGATTCTAAAATAAAATGTCAAAATAATTTTAGGATGAAGAGTCAGCAAGTATCTGATATCCACTAAAAAAATTATACAAGAAAACAAAGGTTGATGAGAGTGAGTATATTGAAATACTTAAAAAGAAGGGGGGTCACTTGAACAGTCCTTGTAAGAAGCTCTCAAATTAAGAGATTAATGTATCAAATCGACATACAAGTTATTTACAATGTACTATGAAAGTCATTTTTTAATGTCCAATATTGAAAAGGCATTATATGCATTACATTATGTGCATGATTACACTAGCAATATGTGGTTTAATTGATTCTAAAAGGTTCTTTTATGATAATGACAATGTTAGTTAGATAAAACTGAATTGATTCTAAAATAAAATGTCAAAATAATTTTAGGATGAAGAGTCAACAAGTATCTGATATCCACTAAAAAAATTATACAAGACAACAAAGGTTGATGAGAGTGAGTATATTGAAACACTTAAAAAGAAGGGGGGTCACTTGAACAGTCCTTGTAAGAAGCTCTCAAAATAAGAGATTAATATATCAAATCGACATACAAGTTATTTACAATGTACTATGAAAGTCATTTTTTAATGTCCAATATTGAAAAGGCATTATATGCATTACATTATGTGCATGATTACACTAGCAATATGTGGTTTAATTGATTCTAAAAGGTTCTTTTATGATAATAACAATGTTAGTTAGATAAAACTGAATTGATTCTAAAATAAAATGTCAAAATAATTTTAGGATGAAGAGTCAACAAGTATCTGATATCCACTAAAAAAATTATACAAGAAAACAAAGGTTGATGAGAGTGAGTATATTGAAATACTTAAAAAGAAGGGGGGTCACTTGAACAGTCCTTGTAAGAAGCTCTCAAATTAAGAGATTAATGTATCAAATCGACATACAAGTTATTTACAATGTACTATGAAAGTCATTTTTTAATGTCCAATATTGAAAAGGCATTATATGCATTACATTATGTGCATGATTACACTAGCAATATGTGGTTTAATTGATTCTAAAAGGTTCTTTTATGATAATGACAATGTTAGTTAGATAAAACTGAATTGATTCTAAAATAAAATGTCAAAATAATTTTAGGATGAAGAGTCAACAAGTATCTGATATCCACTAAAAAAATTATACAAGACAACAAAGGTTGATGAGAGTGAGTATATTGAAATACTTAAAAAGAAGGGGGGTCACTTGAACAGTCCTTGTAAGAAGCTCTCAAATTAAGAGATTAATGTATCAAATCGACATACAAGTTATTTACAATGTACTATGAAAGTCATTTTTTAATGTCCAATATTGAAAAGGCATTATATGCATTACATTATGTGCATGATTACACTAGCAATATGTGGTTTAATTGATTCTAAAAGGTTCTTTTATGATAATGACAATGTTAGTTAGATAAAACTGAATTGATTCTAAAATAAAATGTCAAAATAATTTTAGGATGAAGAGTCAACAAGTATCTGATATCCACTAAAAAAATTATACAAGACAACAAAGGTTGATGAGAGTGAGTATATTGAAATACTTAAAAAGAAGGGGGGTCACTTGAACAGTCCTTGTAAGAAGCTCTCAAATTAAGAGATTAATGTATCAAATCGACATACAAGTTATTTACAATGTACTATGAAAGTCATTTTTTAATGTCCAATATTGAAAAGGCATTATATGCATTACATTATGTGCATGATTACACTAGCAATATGTGGTTTAATTGATTCTAAAAGGTTCTTTTATGATAATGACAATGTTAGTTAGATAAAACTGAATTGATTCTAAAATAAAATGTCAAAATAATTTTAGGATGAAGAGTCAACAAGTATCTGATATCCACTAAAAAAATTATACAAGACAACAAAGGTTGATGAGAGTGAGTATATTGAAATACTTAAAAAGAAGGGGGGTCACTTGAACAGTCCTTGTAAGAAGCTCTCAAATTAAGAGATTAATGTATCAAATCGACATACAAGTTATTTACAATGTACTATGAAAGTCATTTTTTAATGTCCAATATTGAAAAGGCATTATATGCATTACATTATGTGCATGATTACACTAGCAATATGTGGTTTAATTGATTCTAAAAGGTTCTTTTATGATAATGACAATGTTAGTTAGATAAAACTGAATTGATTCTAAAATAAAATGTCAAAATAATTTTAGGATGAAGAGTCAACAAGTATCTGATATCCACTAAAAAAATTATACAAGACAACAAAGGTTGATGAGAGTGAGTATATTGAAATACTTAAAAAGAAGGGGGGTCACTTGAACAGTCCTTGTAAGAAGCTCTCAAATTAAGAGATTAATGTATCAAATCGACATACAAGTTATTTACAATGTACTATGAAAGTCATTTTTTAATGTCCAATATTGAAAAGGCATTATATGCATTACATTATGTGCATGATTACACTAGCAATATGTGGTTTAATTGATTCTAAAAGGTTCTTTTATGATAATGACAATGTTAGTTAGATAAAACTGAATTGATTCTAAAATAAAATGTCAAAATAATTTTAGGATGAAGAGTCAACAAGTATCTGATATCCACTAAAAAAATTATACAAGACAACAAAGGTTGATGAGAGTGAGTATATTGAAATACTTAAAAAGAAGGGGGGTCACTTGAACAGTCCTTGTAAGAAGCTCTCAAATTAAGAGATTAATGTATCAAATCGACATACAAGTTATTTACAATGTACTATGAAAGTCATTTTTTAATGTCCAATATTGAAAAGGCATTATATGCATTACATTATGTGCATGATTACACTAGCAATATGTGGTTTAATTGATTCTAAAAGGTTCTTTTATGATAATGACAATGTTAGTTAGATAAAACTGAATTGATTCTAAAATAAAATGTCAAAATAATTTTAGGATGAAGAGTCAACAAGTATCTGATATCCACTAAAAAAATTATACAAGACAACAAAGGTTGATGAGAGTGAGTATATTGAAATACTTAAAAAGAAGGGGGGTCACTTGAACAGTCCTTGTAAGAAGCTCTCAAATTAAGAGATTAATGTATCAAATCGACATACAAGTTATTTACAATGTACTATGAAAGTCATTTTTTAATGTCCAATATTGAAAAGGCATTATATGCATTACATTATGTGCATGATTACACTAGCAATATGTGGTTTAATTGATTCTAAAAGGTTCTTTTATGATAATGACAATGTTAGTTAGATAAAACTGAATTGATTCTAAAATAAAATGTCAAAATAATTTTAGGATGAAGAGTCAACAAGTATCTGATATCCACTAAAAAAATTATACAAGACAACAAAGGTTGATGAGAGTGAGTATATTGAAATACTTAAAAAGAAGGGGGGTCACTTGAACAGTCCTTGTAAGAAGCTCTCAAATTAAGAGATTAATGTATCAAATCGACATACAAGTTATTTACAATGTACTATGAAAGTCATTTTTTAATGTCCAATATTGAAAAGGCATTATATGCATTACATTATGTGCATGATTACACTAGCAATATGTGGTTTAATTGATTCTAAAAGGTTCTTTTATGATAATGACAATGTTAGTTAGATAAAACTGAATTGATTCTAAAATAAAATGTCAAAATAATTTTAGGATGAAGAGTCAACAAGTATCTGATATCCACTAAAAAAATTATACAAGAAAACAAAGGTTGATGAGAGTGAGTATATTGAAACAGTTAAAAAAAGGGGGGTCACTTGAACAGTCCTCGTAAGAAGCTCTCAAATTAAGAGATTAATGTATCAAATCGACATACAAGTTATTTACAATGTATTATGAAAGTCATTTTTTAATGTCCAATATTGAAAAGGCATTATATGCATTACATTATGTGCATGATTACACTAGCAATATGTGGTTTAATTGATTCTAAAAGGTTCTTTTATGATAATGACAATGTTAGATAAAACTGAATTGATTCTAAAATAAAATGTCAAAATAATTTTAGGATGAAGAGTCAACAAGTATCTGATATCCACTAAAAAAATTATACAAGAAAACAAAGGTTGATGAGAGTCAGTATATTGAAACAGTTAAAAAAAGGGGGGTCACTTGAACAGTCCTCGTAAGAAGCTCTCAAATTAAGAGATTAATGTATCAAATCGACATACAAGTTATTTACAATGTATTATGAAAGTCATTTTTTAATGTCCAATATTGAAAAGGCTTACACTTTTATTTGTTCCATTATTTTTTTCACATTTGGAAAATACTTATTTCTATCATAATAAACTGACTGAATTTGATTTTAGATCAAACCAGAAAACTGTCAATTTTTCGATAATTTTTAAATTTTTTAGATGCTTAAATGATTCTAGAATGCTCAGAAACAAAAGAAAAGAGCCAAACCTTTTGGAAAATTAACTCATGCAGAGTGTATACATACTACATTATGCATTAAATGAGGCAAGATTATTTAGTAAAATTTTATTCTGAAAAAAAAAAGCATTTAAAAAGTACTTCGGCTATTATGGCTTTAGCTATTAAATTTTTTTTCTGAACTTCGCGTCTTAATCATAGCTAAAAACACCTTTCTACCTTTCTGAATACCAAATTATATACATTATATAGTTATTATATTAAAGTTAAAATAGATATAAATTACATTATAAGTTAAAATAGAGAGAAAGGCAAGTAATAAAACGCTTTGATAAAGCCATAAATGATATTTTTAATCAAAACTACAGAAGTATCAAAGATAGAACTATATAACATTAAAAAAAAAAGGTTTTCACATTAAAAAAAAAAGGTTTTCAAAGTTAGTTTACAGTATTTGTAACTTGCAGATAAAATAAATGTTCATCATGCTTTCCACACCTTAAACTCATTTACAGCAAACACAATTCAAGTTTTTTTTTTTCAAGAAATATAAAAATAAAAAGGTGGTAGGCACATATGTACAGATTTTGAATAAAGTAAACATTTAATTACCTGGGCGTGGAAACTGTTCATCAGGTAAGTTGCTTGAATAGTAAGCAATAGTTGAAGCTAAAAAGAAAAAAAAAATCAATATAATTGTCATTCATCTACTATTCTTTCTAACTAAAATATATATATTCCATGTTTACAGATACCTTAAAAACTCCTTTCTCATTATTCTTGGAGTTTTAAATTCTCTAGAATACTTTGCTAAATTAATTTTTTCTTTTTATGTATTTTCTCTTAAGTCAATATAAGAACTCTACTACCAGATATTAATTTTTTAGATATTACAGAACCTTCAGATGCAACTTAGAAAATAGTGGCAAATTTAGCCGATTCGCTCAAGAGTTTACAAAAGCGAATCTAATTTTTTTAACAATTTTTTTAAAAATAATTACAATTTTAGTTACATCTAAACCAAACGAACTGCATGCTTAAAAATAATGAGAACCCACCAGGGAACTTTATTACATAGAGTTTACAATTGCTACTACATTTTTTTGTATTTTTTACATTTCAGAACATGCAAATGAAACTAAGTCGATAGCAGAAAATTTTGAAAGTTTGGCTATTTATTCAAAAAGTTGTTTTTTTAAACTATTTAAATTTTAGTTTCATCCAAACTGAAACAATTTTATCTTTTTATTTAATATTTTTTTATAGTTGAAACTAAATGAACTCTTATCTTTTTGTACATAACACTGGCTACTTGAGGTACCAGCTGTGCTGTGATAGGAGACAGACTTCCAAAGCAATTACAACACATTTCACTTTTGCTGTCATAAAAAAAACCTTAGAAGCTAAATTTAACACAATTAAAATTAAAATAGATAATTATTCAATGGAGCCATTTTGGTTGTCCTGAAGACTTGTGTTTTATAAACAAGATCAATAGTTTGTCTTTATTTACTATGCAAGCCTCAAAAAGACTTTCTTCCCCCATTTTTTCGCTTGGATTTCTAGGAAACCAGGGGAGTGTCACTTTTAAACCTAAGGTGTTTGAGGTTCTGTTATTAGGTTAACAATCAGAACAGTTCAAACCCAACATGTGGAGATGGGGGAGGAAAATGCTTTCAAGGCTTACATTCTAGATAGACAAGGTATAGTTTGTATCTGTACTTATAAGAAAGTGTACATATTATGCATACTTGATCTTGATTATTTCACATTTTTACGAACATTTAAAAAATAACATATTATAAGCAAGATTATTATTAAGACATTAAAAGTCTATGGACATTTAAATAGAACATGCACAGACTTAAAAATAATATTATAAAAGACTTAGCAGTAAGCTGCTTAAATGCAAGTCTACTATTGCTAAATATTGAACTTTGCAAAACTCGGGGAACAAATACATTCCATAAAAAAAAGTCCTTACGTTTTCCTTCAGCTCCACAGGACCTGCTGACTTCTATTTCTCTACAAATATTTTTCCAGGCTAAAACAAATTCAGTCATTTAATACATGTTGAGCAATAATGATAGATTTTTGTTCAAGGACAAAATTAAGCATCTAAAAAAACACATTCCAATAATAGCAACAAATACTTTAAGCTTTAAGTTGGTCTATTATACTGCAGAACACTTGCAAAAGCCAACAAAGATTCAAGATATTCGTCAACATTCAACATTAGACATGGTTGCAAAAAAAAAGGCAGCAAAACAATTGGAACAATGTTTGGTAGATTGTTTCAAATCAACACAATATTTTTGTTAATAACACTAGATAGTAGTTTTACTATATCGTCATTTTAAGTTCCCACATGTTTTATCCCATTTTCTCAACTTTTCAGGAGAGCCGAAAAGCGTGTTAATTTAACACCGGCTGTTCGATCTTTCTTGCTAAATAATATTGGTCTACATATATTCGATCTCTAGCGGCCATACGTTGAAACTATTGAGTGTGACAGGCTGGCCACGAGATTTCGCATCTATAAACATAGGAAACTCATTTTCACAAAAAGTGAGATGGCGCATGTGAGAACTTAAGTGCCGATATTCAACGTGCTTAAACAATTAACTTTGATTACTGCCGATGACAAACATAAAATATTCAATTAAAAAAAAAACCCACTGGGCTTAAATTTTCGAAAAGGATAATAGTGACAACAATAGAGAAAAAATTCTTGCTATACAATGTGATCATATTTTAACTTAAAATAAAAAAACGAAGGATGTGTAACACAGCACACCCCAAGTTCAATTACCACACATTTAAGCGTCATCACATACCTTTATAAAGAAATTTCAATAACTTTAAAGCCTAAAATGCTCATGGCATACCCCTTGTTTACGTACATTTTTCTAAAAAATCTTACAGGTACTGGGAATAACAATATCTCTGTTTTCAGGGTTCATACTCTAATTGAGAAAAAGAAATTCAGGAGTTTTAAGGAGTTTTTTCAGGAGGAGTCTTCCAAAAATTCAGGAGGCTAAATTTATCTAACGCGGGAAAATGCTTACGGCAGATTTAAAAAAAATTATATAGTTAAAAACACTGCAATTCAATGTAGATATCAGGTATAATCACCATCTAAATATCCAACAAGAAAACTCTTACGACTTTCAGCCAGTAAAAAAAAGTACTTGACTAAAAACATGCGCACTAAAACTTGTTTTCTCGTGAATGGTTTCCGTGATGTTACTGTAAACAGCTGTTAAGAGCCCTTAAGAAAATTCATTCGTTGCGCAGCAAACTTACAGAAAATCAGATATACAAATTTCAGGAGTAAAAGATAGAAATATGCAAAAATTCAGGAAAATTAACTTAATTTCAGGAGTTTTAAGGGCCCTTATACAAAAAAAGTAAAATTCAGGAGTTTTTAGGAAAATTCAGGAGGCGTATGAACCCTGCGTTTCCAATTTTTGACCTCATTGCAATCTTTTCATCATCTCATATTTCATATTAGGTATTTAAAGGTAATTTAAAAAAAAATTAAAATTTCAAAATTATTACTTACAGTCATGAATGTACTTTATAACTTCATAATGTGGGGACTCCGGCATGGGCCTCTGAACATACTGTTGTCTGCGTCCATTCAAGTGGTGAAAAGGGGGTTTGGAACTATAACAGTAAAATAAATAATTTTACATTTCACAGCAAAAACAGTGGTTTACAATATGGCATCCATTAAATGCAAGGCCGGATTTCTAAATAGGCTGTAGCCTAGAGCGACAAATTTTTGGAGGCAGCAAATTTTAAGACCAATTATAGCGGCATTAAGCATACATATACATATTTTTTAGGTGAATCTGTATGTAGACAGAAATGAAAGTGATCAGTTATCAGATAATGAAAACATCCGATTTTCTATTTCCGTATTTCAAAGAATAAATTTTTCCTCGTTTATATTCCTCTTATATATGTGATATTTTTAAACGCCAAACGGCACATACCACCCTATTTTGTAGTTAACCAGCTATATATCCCAGAAGGGGGAGAATATTGTGAGGGGCGACAAATCAATTGTAGCCTACAGGCGGCAAATCTTTAAATCCGGCTATGATTAAATGTAAGATAAGCTGTGTCTGTTAGAATAAATAGTAAGTACAGTAGATGACTTCTGAACAGGCATTTAGGGAATTGTGAACAAGCTGGTTAAGAAAAAATAGGATTAAACGAGAAGTGAAATAATTTAAGGTTTGGATGTACATTTGATTGCATATTTATTCAACATTGATGATATTGGCCTTAATTGCATCATTTTATCAAATGTATTTAAGCATTATATGTTGCACACTATTATAAAATCTAGGCCCCTTTTTGGTAGAAGCCTAGAAAATCGGAAACTTGCTACACAGTTACAATTTTTTTTAATTAAAGCAAGTCATTTCTGGTCAATTTTTACAATTTAAGGATAAAAAAAATTACGCTGGTTAAAGTTTTACTTAAATAGAGTCCAGTTAAGAGGTAGCCTACTGTACATAAATTTATTTACATACAAGAACATTTGGTTGGAAGAAGTTGCAACAAACATTAACTCCATGTAGAAGTTAAGCAAATTAAGGTGACACAACCATTTTCAAAAGATATAAAGGCATCCACAATGCATACCATATATGATCTTCAACATAAATTTGATAAACATGCACAGGAAGATAATGCAAACTAGGGATGCCCTGAATATTTGGTTACTATTCGGTATTTGGTCGGTTTGGCCGATAAGTGAACTTAAAAAACATTTCAATTTTCTTCATGTTATCATCTTCTAAAACGTTGAAAAATTCTCAAACAGGACTTGTTTTCTTGATAAACTCGAATTCTTAAGGTTTTTTTGGTATTTATAATGTTAAATCAAGCTTCACTCAAGTTGTATTAAATAAACATGTCTCCTTAAGGGAACAGTTACAGTGAGTGGGTTAAAAAAAACCCAATCATTTAGCCATTGTATAATAATATTGTAAGCCATGGTTTTATTATTTTATTTCTAATTTTCATTTTACATCGGATCACCCTACTTCTGTTTTTGTTGCGATTTTACCAATGTACACTTTCTAAAAGGCTTTTTTTAATAACACACTTTTACTATTTAATTGTGTATTGCTTTAAAAATTTAATTATTGCGTGAAATTGATGAATTATAAATACAACTTAGTTACATCTGACAAAGAAAAAATGGTTTAGGTAGGCCAAATATTCGGTATTCCGCCGAATATATTCGGCTACAACTTTGGCCAAATATTCGGTATTCGTCCAAATTTGGTATTTGGTGCATCCCTAATGCAAACTAAAAATAAAGTTCAAGCAGCCAAAATTAACTATTCAACAAAATTGTATAAAATAACACAAAAATAGGCTCTTTAACAGAAAGTAAATCTAGACTTGATTAACCTGGCAGCTTAATTTAACACTAATTACAATTTTGACAATTGACTTCAAACTAATAAATTTTAACTTGCACAATAACTTATTTTACTTCAGATAAGGTTCCAATGATTTCTCTCGAGTAATAGCTATGATATAATGGCTTGATTTTGTGATTTGCACTACGAAATTGCTAAAATGAGGTTATCATTCCATACAATCCGATAGGTATAGAAACCCAAAGATCATTTACAAGCTCGCCAATGAAAGGGTCCCGGCCTTTATATCATAGCTGTACTACTAAGCACCCCCAATTGAATGTATATGAACCTAAGTTTTTATATCTTTTCTTTTTGTATATAGATTTTGAATGTTAAAGTTAGGTACATACCCTACAAGCATAAAATACTTAATTACAGTACACAAAAATTAATAAGAACAAGTTTACGATGATAAATTTCACACTCATTAAACAAGATTTAAAAAGCAAAATAACAGAAATTGAATACGACATACCTCATTATTCTAAAATATTTAAACTACGATAGAATTTTTGTACAATTACATTAGCGATTTCTCCAAAAGTTGCACGTCCGACCTAAAAAGAGACAAAGAAGATTTCAAACACAATATCAAAAATATATCGTTTTGAAGAGGTAGTTTTATTTTGGTAAATGTAATAAGACTTACAAAAACTAATCAAATTTCATCCCTTATTCTTTTGGAAATTTTTTCTTTGCTGTCAAACAATAAAAATACAATAAAAATAATTACTATGTAAACACGGTTACAAGCACACAGTTAAAAAGAATATTTTTCTTGTACTACTTTTGGCCCGCCCATTACTTAGTATTAGCCATTTGGTAGGAAAGAACAGTTTTTGGTTTCAATAATAAAAACTACATCTTACGGAATATGATTTATCAGAATATAAAAATAGCTTTTCTATTTACACCAATAATGTAATATGGTACTTTAAGTAATAATTAAAACCTCCTCTTGATTCATAGTTGACTACAAATTTAATATTTGTTTTTTTATACATTTTTTTCCAAAAATGTACTTAATCGATATTGTCATGCAGGGCCGTGTGGTATGTTTTTTTTCATATGATGCAAATCATTAAAATGCCGCCTTTAATTTTTTTCTAAACTCTTTTAAGCATAAAAAAAGTCAATTTTTTCCAAACGTAATCTTTTTTTCCCTTTTCTACAATATTAAATTATAAAATGATGTGATAGTAAAGATCAATCAAGTATATATAGACAATTTCTTAAGAATAAAAGTAAATTACAAAGCAATCAAAAGCAAAAGAGACCGAATTTTTAAATTATGTAACAGTTATTTGTTTTAAACAAACCTAATTTGTTTAAAACAACTATACAAAAAAATTGTCAAAACAATAAAATAGAGTTAATTTATCATACTCAAAGATCTAAAAATTCTAAGAGAAAAAAAAAACGATTCGTGATTGATTGATTACAAAAATAAAACAACTACTCTCTGAACATCTGCTTTAAATAAAATATTTATAAAAATAGCACATTAAAAAGAAATTTATATTTTTAGGAAAATACAACTAAATTAAGAATTGACATTGATTGAGAATGAATTTTTGTTAATTTCTTACCTATAAACGGGAATTCACGAATCACATAAAACGCGTCAAAATCCACTAAGAGAGAGAGAGCGGTAAAAAAATCAACATTCAACACAGAATGAAATACTATACTGCCAAAAAACCAGAGTCTAAGACGGCCCTGTCTAAGTGACGTAGCAGCAATAAATTTAGTGTCTTATCTGCTTTTTGCCCCAATGGCCAGTCCAAGAAATTCCTCAAACATCTGGCAAATACTCAGTACTGAGAAAACGTACTACCACTTCTCGGAAAATGTTTCGAATGCAAAGTGTAGGAGGTCCTAAAAATAATTGTCTCATGTTTCAAACAAGGACCCTCTACTGCTGCTCCGATCGTCCACCCTGCCTTTCTTCTTCGGTCATAAAACCTAAAAGGTCCCATCTCCTTCTTTGATAAAAATCACAGATAAGTTTTGCAGAAGCTGGACATAGTGATTCGGATTTTGTTCTTGGAGTGGAGGCTACGAGAAAAAACACAAACCATCCTTTCCCACAGAAAGTAGGAGGGGAGCCCTGGGGGAGTAAAAATACCCCCTTGCAACGCAATGTCTTTCTTGGAAAACGGGGGTAATTTTATTATCGTGTGTTGTGAGCACGTAGCGAGTTTGAGGAACAGGGATCTTTCCATTTATCCCCCTTTTTTAAACTTGTTTGTGTTGACTTGCTTGTTTTGAGTTGTGTTTATTTTATCAACTGGAGCGATGAATATTCAGAAAATATCTTCAACTTTACACATGATAAATGAGAAGATTCACAAAGGAAATAATGTTGATTATTGAAGCAAATTGTTTATTCATAGGGAAAAAAATATATGGATAAATTATTTGTCCCAATAATCTACATTGTTTTCTTCAAGAATCTTATGGCGAACGATTAAATTCTCATTTTTTTTTTTAAAAATTATTATATGATTTTTAAAAAAAATAAAATACAATTAAACAAATCTGGCTTAGTCACCTTTGTAACGGGACCCAGGATCTGCCAAAAATAAAACCTTTCATTTTTTTTTTCTTCAGCCAAATTGACGCCTTTTGAATTTTCGCCTTGCATGACCTGGAACTGATAACTGCCCATTTTTGTGAAATTTGTTTGTGAAGAAAAGCAATTTTTCAGTTTTCAAAAAAGGATTAAATTATAACATTTTTGACAAAAAAAACCAGTGAAGAGTCAGGGAACATTACAGTATTAATAACGAATTTGAAGAAACCAACATATCTTATTTCTACATTTTTTTAAAATAAAAAATATTTAAGGCTTAAATTACTGGTAAATCTGACTAAAAACTAATATTGGCTGCGCTTCCGCAGACCAACCGTTGGCAACAAAACAAAATAAACATACAAAATAAACCACATATAAACATTAACAAAACATTAACGTAACAAAAATAAAATTAAACATTTCGATATGCCTATAAATTAAATAAAAACAAAAGAAGTACTGTTCAATAGCCGTATCAGTAACTCGTATGAAGATATTTCCTGTTTCTACTGCTTTTTCCCCAAGTTTCCCCTTTAAACGAGCAGTTTCTATATAAATACTATTTATCGCTCTTTTACTTGGCGCCATTTCTTATCTGTCGCCAATATAAAGCCATTCACAAGTTAAGTATTTTTTTAAAAGCAGGATATAAAAAAATTGCTGAGAAATCCAATAATAATAGTGAATCTTACCAAACTAGATTTTATCCTGGAGTAAAGTTTTTGGCCCCAATTATTGATTTTTTTTTTGCAATTCATTTTTTGATGAATTTTAAAAAAATGGCTCGCCGGCGCGGGCCCTTTAACTTCTTACGGACCCCTATGCAATGCATAGGTATGTCCCCCCCCCCCCCCCTGTCGGTGGCCCTGAACCCAGTCCCTCTTCCCACTACCCAAATAAAAGAAACATGCAGTGGTTTTTTTATAGACCGCTCTCTCTTCCCCTGGCCAGCTCGGGCCTGTATAGAATCTATTTTCATTCGCACTATTTCGGATACTCATTAGAATTGCCGCTCTTTTTCTTTTTATATTCGAAGAATTAGAAGTATTCATTTTACACAGATTTGGTTGTTACTAATTTTTTTTTTGAAACATTATTTTTAAAAAATGGAGGTTAGAATCTCGAATTTTGCCGCCCCTACTCAATTGCCGCCTGATGCGGCCGCCTCTCTGCATCATAGCACCACACGGCCCTGTTGTCATGTTTATCAAACAAACTTTTACTTTTTCAGTTAAGGTAAACTACAACGGGCTGGTTGGGGCTGTAGGGAGCCTAGTGGTCAAACGATCTCGAGCTTGAGATCGGAAGGTTGAGAGTTCGAGACCTGGTCGCCACTGAAGACCTACCGAGTATATGCGGAGTACGTGCTCGTAAAATCTGTTGGGTCCGAAAGTCCTGTGGTCGGTCATTGCGCAGTTCACCATGGGTACAGGTTCCTGGAGAAAATTTCCCTCCCCTTCAGGGACATGTCTAAATTGTGGAGGTGGCGACAGATGGCAACATCTGTCATATGTGTATGTGTGCGTCTTGTGTTGTCCTACTTGACGATGGTTTATAAGCGGGTCCTTGCGACCAAGCACACAAGCCTGAAAATATATGTCAAACCAACCAACCAACGGGCTGGTTTTACTTCGAGTGGCAGCAGGCAAGCAGGAATGAAAAGAAGGTACCGAAATTGATTGGTCAGTTTCGGTCTGGCATTCTGACAAAGAGTTTTACTTGTTCTTCGGGGGCTTCAAAAGGAACCAAAGGGGGTTTATCTTTGATACTTAAATGCTGATCATATTTTCTTTTAATATTTAGGAATGATGTTTTTTTTTCTCAACAACCATTAACGCATATTACTGAAAATAATTAAATCACTGATAATTGGTATTTGCTACGAAATTAGTACTTGTCTGGATAATATTAAAGTGAAAAATACTTGAGCTGAACTTAAGAGAACAATTCTTCGGATGCCATTTAAATGAAGTTTTATTTATGATAATATTGTTATAGTATAATTAATACTATAATTTCAATTTATGCTGTTTTCTGAGTATATCCGCTCTGGTATCAAAATTCTAATTCGATACTATTACGATTTGTTGAACTATTGACATTTCCCCCCCTCGGAATGGTTGCATTTAGCATTTAAGTAAACTTTTTTTAAGTTGCTTAACTTAATTTTTGTAAAGAGCGGCTTTTCAAAAGACTTGCATCACATGAAAACAGTTTACCCCATGGGGGCCCTGATGAACGAAAAATTAAACATATGAAATATTAACACTTTACCTCCGGGCGTCGACTGACCCATAGACTAAGAACACTCTAAGTTTCAAACTCTCATTGGAGAATTTCTACATTGAAATTGACATAGAAACTAGCGCGCCCCCTTTGTGTCTAAGGGAACTAATGTAATGGTTTCTGGCTGCCTATTTGCAGTCACCTTTAGGAGATTTAACAGAGCCAATGACATCTCGTAATTTGGAACCCTTATCAAGTGACGATAGGGATCTATTTTTTACTACAACTTATTTTCGACTTTATTTTTGAATATATACAGCTACTCATTGACTTTTATATCCCTCGTAGGCCCATCCTCAAGATATTTGACCTTGTGCTTCTTTTTCTCCATTAATAAACCTACAGACTGACTACGCTTGTCATTTTAGACATGGTCCCCCAAAGATCCACAAGTGATTCGATTGAATAACTCGTCAAATATTCATCCAAATGTAACAAAAACTTAGATTTAGGGGTTTTCGAGGGTTTTTCACATTTCTAAGTAATTAAAATTGGGTGTTGCTATTGAAAATTTTAAAGTTCGTAACATTTTTAATATTAAGACGGACCCTTATGCAAATTTTGTGTCATGCAATTAACTCAAAATGTTATTTGTTCACATAGTCAAAAAGGTCCGATGTAAAAGGATGACTAACGGTTGAAATAATCACTAGTGGGTAACTTTTTTTTAACAGAGAACATTACGAAGAAACAGTAGCCTTACAATTGAAAGTACAATTATACCAATCAACAAATCAACCTTTAATAGTGTTTTAGTTGCATTCGACACGTTAGAAGAGCTAGGCATTAGATTAAGTTGCTGGTCTAGAAGATTTTTAGTCTACGGGTCAGTCGACGCCCCGGAGGTAAAGTGTTAAAATAAAAAACTTTTAACTATAATTTAAATTTTTGTTTAGTTAATTGTGATAAATTTCGTAAAAAAACACTTTAATACGCTTTCTAAAGTGGACAGAAAATATAATATTTTGAACACCACGTCCTCTTATTTATTAGAATCTTATGCTGTAGCCCTATCTATTGATACCTAATTACAGCAACCCCTCGTTATATCGCGCTTCCCCGGGAGACAAGCAAAAACCGCGGTATAACCGAATGCGCGATATACCGAGCGACATGATAAATATTATACTAATTAAATTGAAAAAATTGTGAGACATGATACAAGGCGCGATACATCAGAATGTACGTTATAACGTGGCGCGATATAGCGAGGTGTTACGTATTATAATAAAATAGCCGATTTTCAATGAGAGAATGCTTTACCAGAATATGGCGTGCATTCGAAGAGAGTGGAAGATTTTAAAAAGAATCTCCATAGATATAGGAAACTGGTAAGGAATTAGATATATTTTGGGCATATATATATTTAATTTTTTTTAACCTTATTTAAATTTTATTTGCCAAATTTTGTCACATCGTCAAGTGATGTGAAAAGTTGTCACCTTAGAAATTTTTTTCCGGCAAAAAATATTGACCGAAGAACTTGAAATTAGATTACTACTAATAGCATATAGGGTTAAAACTTATCAATAAATGCCATTTTATAATTAAAGTTAATGATATGAGTATCTAATAGTATTTGCATGATTTACTATACACATAATATGCAACTCTGTTTATAAAGTTACTCGTGTGCAACTAATAAAATTATCAGTCTCTCATTAGTTCCACACTTTAATGATTTTTATTACATTTTAAAATTAAAATTTCAATTCTATATTTTTTTCTTCATTCTATGGCACTTAATTTTGATATTTTATTATGTTTATCAATGTTTAGAATACATACCAGGTAAAACCTATGTCCACTCTTCATTATGTGCTCAAACTGATGATTAGATATAAAGGTACTTGTTCACTTTTGAAATTATGTAATGTTATGTTACACTATGCAATGGCCCTGACTGTTCAAAATAAGGATGAGTTAAGAATGTTTATTATGTTTGCAAACCTTTTGATATAAATTAGTTTAATGATTTTTTTAATAAATAATTTTTTTTGGCAACAATTGTATTATGCTTATTTACACAATTTTGTCTCAATGCTTAATTTCTTGTGCTGACTTTTCTTTTCTGGCCGTTTAAAAGAAGGCTCAGCATACTTGTTTATAACGTCAAAAACATCGGAGTCCCTTGAATGACGTCATTACCGGGCTATACTGTACGATAGTTTAACAACGCTTATCCTATTTTACTAGTATTTATTCAAGACAAAAGATTTTTCTCCTTGGGGGCAAGGGAGAAGGGGGCTAGTCTATCTCCTGGATCCGCTATTATAGATTCGTTGCTAATAGTTTTTTCTGAAGCTCTCTATTGCGACGTTATCCCCCCCCCCAAAAAAAATCAACTTTTAAAACTTCTTCAAACGAAAGTAACATTGTAACAAACGTGAATGCCGTCCGGACATTGGAGAATATTTAACGTGCATTTCTTCTATACTCTTAAAACAAAAGAGTGAAATCCACTCCAGTTGGAGAAGTGCATTTTCGACACCGTAAAGGCATGCATATTTACTGAGACTGAGTTAAAATCACTCGTTTGGAGTGATCCTGTTGGAGGTTTAACACACAAAGGATCCACTCCAGAAGGGGAAGTGCATTTTCCAGTCTGGAGGAGTGAAATCCACTCAGACTGAGTTAAATTAGGAGTGTTTGTTTTAAGAGTGTACACGGGGTATTATAGTCGACTTACATTTTTAGCTCCAAAGATTCTTTATTGGTCGAGAGTTGTTTTGAGCAAAAATTCAAAGCATTCAAGGCAATGTATTCATTAACGTGGCTTCCCAGCCCTAAAGGATATAGACAGAACCATCGAATTGAGTTTTATTATTGTCGCACTAGAGCTACAGAGGGCAATTGGCTAAGGGCGTCATAATATAGAACCACATTCAAAAGGCGCACACAAGACAGAGCCTGCGAAGGTAATCTATTATGGAAAGATACCTCCACAACGGCGTAAGGAGCCTCAATCACTCGAGATTAGGTTAGGTTAGGTTTGAATTATCGTCGCACTAGAGCTACACGAGGGCTATTGGCGACGGGCGTCGTATTTTAGAAGCACAGTCAAGTGACGAACCGACACCTGAATAGGCACCCAACGCAACCGTTAAGGGCGACATCGTACGCAGCGTTAGGTTATGAAGGATATTTAACGTGCACTCCCTTACACGGGGTGGCACGGGCCATTTATAGGTCGGCAGTTATTTTGGCGATGCCCGTACCCAAACCTGGGACCTTTCGCATGATAGGCGAGTACCGACTGGGCTCCCCAGCCCCCTCAATCACTCGAGAGCATTGGCAGGAGACACCATGGAGGAAGGACTAAAGGGGAGTAGACATGAGTGAAGCCGTCACTGTAACCGCGACGCCACCTTGTGATTGGCAAAAAATCGAAGGGAGTACGTAGTCGAATGCGATTTTGTGTCAATATAATAGCGTTTAAATTACATATTTTAAGAAAGATTCTGAAACAATTTTATTGTATCAAAGGAATTGTTCATTCTCAATTCCTTCTGGGTGAATAATATTTTAAATTGCCCTTTTATTTTAACTAAAATTTGCACGAAGTTAGATTTCAATATTTTGCATCACTTTAAAATGTAATTCTGTTTTCCGAATTGAATAAATTTTATTTTACTATTTCAGATGACTTTTATGTGAGTTTTATGTAAAATTTTAAAATCCTTATTTATTTTTATTATTCTTATGAGTCTTACATCATAAAAATTCATTTATTAATAAATCAAAAAATAAAACTGCTACCGAGTCTATATTAACTATTTGTTTCCAAATAACTCTCATTTATTCTTTCCATATTTTAATAGCATAAGTTAGTTTTCATTAGCTATTATCAAAGAATTATTTGCATTATAATAATTAACATTAATTAAACATTTAATGCAATTTTTTATCAATTTTATTGCTAAAAAGAAACTTGTGTGTAAAGTATGAACACAATAATTTAACTGCCATTAGATGTCTAGTAGAAAGATTGTTTTGTTTGTGTGTTTAATGCTTCTTATTAAATTCTTCACATTTTTCCTACATATAAAAAGTTGTAATTGTCTCTGTAAAATAAAAATAAGATATTTTTTCTACATTTAGCAAGATTTATTACTCCATATTCCAAAGTTTTATTAAACATAATGTACAGCTTATAATATATGTTTACGATTCTTAATGGAAAACCTATTTTATTAAGTGAACATGTTGAACGCATTCCAGGTAAGAAAAAAAATACAAGTGACTTTGATTATATATTTTTATTGCGGAAGTTTAAAGATAGTTTTAAACAAACTAATTTTCTCTAAAATGAAAATAAAACAATATTATTTTGCTTGTGTTTCCAAGTGTTTGATAGTACATGAATGTATATCTAAAATTAAAGCTGCAGTATATTTTTTTAAACCCTCCAAAAGTCACTTTTCCTGAAAATTCCTATTACTTCCTATGGCGTCAAACGCGCGGTTTGCCAATCATTCCCTGTATTTTAGCTTCCCTGCTATACCTTGCAGTTACTTCACCCCGCTCAATGGCGGGGAATAGGCAATGTTCTCTCCCTACTACTCATTCCTCCATGGGAGACACAGTTAATCTAAACCATTCATAATGACATTAATGACCAACTTTTTCTACCATTTCCAACCATTTTTTCTATATTAAACTACATATGTCCATTAAACTATTGACATACAAGAAAGATTTTTTTTAACGTCCATCGTTAAATTTTTTCCCTAAATGCATGACAGAGCAACAGGGTCCAGTGACTTCAGAACAACTCTAGAATACTCATAATCAGATGATAAATAGACAATTAACCACTAAAGTTTAAAATCATCGAAAGCTATAGATCTCGTGCTGGGATTAAAGCAGTTCAGTAGTGAACTTCAATTTATATATAAAGAAATGTAATAACATAACAAAGGCTTGTTTTTCTTAAACCACTTAAAATGGTAATTTTCGGGATGAAGAAAGCGTGGTTTTCATGGCATTTACTCCTGCGTGACGGTCTAAATTCGGGTCAGTTTAATTCTAGATGAATCGGTAAATGTTAAAATGGGTCAAGTCCATAGAATGATTTCCGTACAGGCTTCTCATTGTACTAAAATGTTAAAAGGAAGAACCACAGTTGGAAATTTTCAATTTGACTTGAAAACTTTCACTTTTTGAGGCATAGATTCAGATAAAGGGAACCTTTTTGTGATGACAGAGTAACAGGAAGTTATTACCCGCTGACTTGCATTCTTTGTTTTTGGAAGAACTAGTAATTTCTCAGTATGTTATGGTTAATTGTTCTTTTGGGGAAAAATTAGATTTTTAAGAACCACGTGGGGTTTTATGATGTTTAATTTCATATACGTAGGGGAGAGGAGGGAGGATTGGGACGGCGGGAGGGGTGGGACAGCTGAAATTATGGCAAAATAAATTACCTAATTTTATTTTCAGTCTCACCACCAGATAGCATATGTAAAGCTTCTTGTTGTTACCTATTTCCAGGTTATCCTGATTCAACTTTCAGTTAACATTCGGAAAAAGTTTATTTTCGTACCTCCAGAGAAAGTTTTTAATCTATTTTAAGTTTTATTTCTTTACTCATGTAATTTCTAAAACAAACATAATATAGTTTCACAGTACACTTAAAGATATAATGTACGCTTATCAGCAATTTAGTTAAGTCTAAAATCAGCAGGTTTTATGTAAGAAGTTATTTGGGACACACTGAAAGAGGGAGGAATGGGACAGGTCCATTCTTCCTTCCTCCTGTCCATACATTCATTTCCTAAAGCCGAACCTAGGAATCTATTGAATAAAAGTAAAAGAAAGAAAAAAGGACTAAAAAGAATATTAACAGTTACTCGAGAAGAAGGATATTGAAGAAGCAGAAGCTGCCCGACTAGGAAAAAAAGTTGCTAACTAAAATATGTATGTGCAAGCCTAAAATTAAAAAAAAAATCAAAAAGAAAATTAAATTTCAAAGATATAAATCCAGTGATAGCGAAGGTTCATTATTTTCATTACATGACATTTCAGATGATGACATGGAAATTAGGGTGGACCAAAAAAAACTTTTTATTTTATTTCGGATCGCTATAGTGCGGAAAAGTTGCCATTGGTAAAGACATGAAAAATGCACTAATTATTTTTTTTTATTACCATATCTTCCGTTCGCGCAATGCCTTCAAAATTGGCGAACAATTGTTAAAAACCGTAATTTTTTATACTTTTTTTAAAAAAAAGGCAGATGTTTTTAATTATTTTCCTATATCATGAATTAACTACTAAAAGTATGTAAAATCCAAATATTAATGCACTTATTAATAATAAATGCTATAATATATTAGTATAATAAGTTATTATACATTTGTGTCAGATCTTCCGACTACTCAACGTAGTATAAAATTAGGAAAATTCGGATTTTTTGCTAAATTTCAAAGTTTTAACTTTTTGTTTATTTTAATCATGCAACATGATATAGGAAAGCAATTAAAAGCATATATCGGGTATAAAAAAAATTATGAAAAATTACGGTTTTTGACAATTTTTGCCAACTTTGATGGCATTGCGCGAACGGAAGATATAGTCATAAAAAAATAACAATTAGTGCATTTTTCATGTCTTTACCAATGGCAACTTTTCCGCACTATAGCGATCCGAAATAAAATAAAAAGTTTTTTTCGGCCCACCCTAATGGAAATAGCAAAAAAAGATTAACTGAAGGACAAGCCTAACATAGGCAAATATGATTTTGTGCTTGTCAAATTCATCACCAAACGGTCAATTGTTTTCTACGTTGCAATGGTGATGAGTATTGACAATGGTGAAAGTTGCAAAGTAAAATTTTTGAGAAAGGACATAAACGGAAATTTTAATTTTCCTCAACAGGATGACTATAGTATAATAGAAAAAAAACCCGATATTATCATGAAATTGCTGCCACCACAATTGATTGGTGGGATCAGTAGAGCCCAATCTTGCCTTTCTTTTGATGTTAACCTTTCTCATTATTATATTTGATGTTTTTTCTTTAATTTTCAAATGTGTCCCATCCCTCCCTTACTCATGTCCCACTCCTCCCACCCAAGAGGGAGGAATGGGACAAAATTCTTGTAATTTGAATTTCTCAACAGTAATACAATAGTTCAACATTTAAATGCTGTGTATTTTTTAAAAATAATTTAAAGCTTGTCAGTTTATTATCTAACCATTTGCATCTATAAATAAGAAATGGATAATGAATAAAAAAATATTTATGTAAAAATGTCCCAATCCTCCCTCCTCTCCCCTACTCAGAGCTTGTCTTCCTTCTCATTTTCCCTTTCAACGATATAAAGTTATTTTTGAACTTTTGATTTCCAATCAGATTCTGCCGATAAATATTGTAAAAAATTAGAAAATTGTTTTAATTTAACCAACTTACGAGTTGACTAGTTTTTTGAAATATAACCTATTTAAGAGTTTCGAATTTTTTAAAATCCAGAATTTGTAAATTGTTAGTAGACATATATCCACTTCTGTTCGCATTTTCAAAAGAAATATGTAATGAACACTATTCTAGGAAGTAGTTACACTAAATTCGATATTGTGAAGTAAAAAGATTTGAATCTCCTGGGACCTGACATACATTTACATGTATGTTTTGCTTCACATTTCTTTTGCTACACAATTTGTTTTTAAAGGATTAGAACTGAAAGCGTTTGAAAGAAGACTGATTGAAATTCACTTTCATCCTTTGATACAGGTATTAGTAGTTTAAAAATGATTAAGAGAAGCACGATTTCGGAGGTCTTCAAGAGTAACTTTTAAAGGCATTTGAATTAAAACATGTTAGAATGAACTAGTATTTAGTCCAATAAAAGCTTATTCATGGCAAAAGAAAAATGTATAATTTTAGGCGTTTAATTCCTCGAATTCCTATATATAATATTCAAATAATTTCCGGCATAGCCGATTATATACAGCGACAGATTCAGGACAGTAAACGTGAACACTTTTAGACTTCTTTATATTTCACAAGAAGTGAAAACTTCCTTTTGAATAAAATTCACTCTGAAAGTAATAATTTATTCTATTCTATTATTTCATTCCCCAGTTTCATCACATTCGGTGTCTCATCTATCCTTTTTAAACGGTAAAAAACCAATTTCGTCGAATCGAAATGCGACTCAGAACTAGAACACATTCAAAACTACTTTGACAGTAATTTATTCATACTTTCTACGCCATTTTCATGTTAAAAGTAAAGAAAGCAGAAAAACCTCTTAATCAATTAAAATTTATACGGAACCACTTATGTACCTAAGATGCCATCTAACAGTGCATTATTTTTTTTGCCAGGGGCTGGTGCAGACTTCGAATTAAAATATATTTTCTCTAATGGGGTTCCTCCCCTGTGTATCTGGCAATAACTCTGTGGTTTTGTTTTCCTTACTCTTGAATTACTTTTGTATTGGTTAAGTTGGTTGGATGGTAGAGATAATCAGGTTTGACTAACCTGAATATATCTCTACCAACCAACTTAACCAAAACAAAAGTAATTCGAGAGTAAGGAAAATAAAACCACAGAGCTATTGCCAGACTCACCGTGGAACAACCCCTTTATATTTCTATAATCTTTTAAAATAGTTTTTTTAATAAATGGTTTGTAAATTTTTATGAAAGAGTATCAAATTCCAACTTGTTATAAGTATTGATGCGCATAACCATATAAGCGAAATTAATTTATGGAGTTAAATTACAAGTTAATTGTTTTTTAATTCGCTTTCACAATAATTGAGTCTTTAAAAAAAACCAGCAATTTGTATGCAGAATTATCATCTAAAAGATGAATATTTTTCATGAAAAAATTATTTACATACTCTTAAAAGCAATGTTTTAAAATAATTTCTCAAGAAAACCAGTATTCATAAAAAATGCTATCAACGACGTATCTACACTTTTAAATATATTTTTAGTTAGTTTACTTGTTTATGTTATATATTAATCCAATTAACTTGGTTCATCATCTGTAACGTTCAGGGGGAATTTATTTTTACTACTACTAGTTAGTTTTACTTGTTTATGTCGCCGTAATCCAACTAATTTAGTTCTTCATCTGTAACGTTCAGTGGAAATTCTTTTTTTTAATACTGTTCTCTGGCATTGAGATTTGAAATAGAATCTGAAATGCTTTCTTCAGTTTACAAATTTGGATAGATTGAAAAGGTAAGTCAAAAGAAGCAATGATACATGAAACTGCTGTTACTAATTAAAACCTCCGAAAAAAACTTCGTATCCTTTATTTAAACTCATTAAAACTACTCTTATTTTCCTGAACTTCTGCTCTCTTTCCTTTAATAAACCATTAGAAAGTAGTTAGCAAATTACGTTACTTAACCTCATTTGATTAAATTGAGTTATTAAACGAAGCATGTCAATGCAGACCGCAGTTTAAAAATCGTTTATTAAACGAATGTTCTTCCCGTTGAAGGAATTCTAAATTTAAGACAAATGAAGCTGCCGCAGTTGCCATTTCGAAGAAGCAAATTCAAGCTTGCGTATAGTAAAATATAAATTTAATTCTACAAGAATTTGTCATTTGTATTCAATCGGTACGAAAATAAATTATTGCGTCATGGGGAAATGTGTCGTTCTATTTCTCAAAGAGCAAAACTTATGGCTAGTTCTATATTTTATTTGTAAAGATGGGCATGGGAAAAGTCCAGTTTTAAGGGTCTTGTATGGCAACAGATCTCTATACAATTTCAACGGGGAAACTTTTTACCCTGCTTTTGAATGAGGTATACGACACGAACTAAAAAAAACTTACCAAAAAATACAGAAGTTTGTTATTTCGTATTTGAAATAATGAATAAATAATTTTAAAGATATTAATAAGCTATTAATTTAAGACCCAGTGGCTTAGTGGTAGTGCTTCGCATTGCCGGGATAGAATCCCGGATTAGGCGAGGTTGACTCAGCCTTTCATCTCTTAAGCGGGTCGATAAAATGAGTACCAAGCATGCTTGGGAACTAAACCATGGGGGGTTCCGCGTGAGGCTAACCACCTTACCGGGACAGAGCCCTTGGTCATGTAAGTTGTAATGGGCACGGCAGGCCGTGGCCCACTAACGGGCTGTTGTGCCGAGGAGTTTACGTTAAGTTATGCATGTCACGAAGAATTACCAAAAAACAAAAGAAACTTGTCATTAAAATAATTAATAAGTATAATTTTAAAGATATTAATTAGTTATAGTTAATACAAAATTTTAGTAATTTAACACAAACTACAGATGGCAGCACTAACGGCATGTAAATATCTAAGCAAAAGTTTTGCTTTAATTATAAATAATTAATATCTTTAAAATTATACTTAATTATTTTAAAGTCAAAACTTCCTTCTGTATTTTTTTCGTAAGTTTTTGTGAGTACGTGTCGTATACTTCAATTAAAAGCAGGGTCAAAAGTTTCTCCATTGGAATTGTATAGAAATATGTTACCATACCCAAAGGTTTTAGAGTCAGATACTGTGACAACAATTTCTAACTTTCATCAACACTGACAATGAAAAAAGGACTAAATTGGTGATTTAGCCATCCACAAAAGCAAGCCTATCTAAAACATATTTAGCGGATATAATAGCATAAAATACTTAAAAGATGAAATAATAAAGTTAGGTTGCATTAGTTAATCGTTTAGATATGTAATTGCAATGAAACAATGAAAAGTATTAAAAGAGATGTCATGATGCTCCAAATAATAAATAAATAGAGCTGCTTGTATCGACAAAATGAATTGGCTCTTTATAAGAATAATATTGAGTATTAATAGATATTCAATAGGCATACTTTAGCGGGAAAAATGCTTAGTTTTTCCCTGCATAATAAATTAGAGGTGGTCTCACACGTCAACACTGGCCCTTATAATCACATACCTATTACTTATAATCAATACAAGACTCACTTATACAAGAATTATATACAAGAATCCCTTACAATCTTCAAACGTATTATATTTAACTTCGAAAATTTGATTATAAACGTTCAAGATTGAAAAATCTTGCTGCAACAACATAGATAAGAGTTTAAGCGATTGAAATACATCTATTTAAATTTTATTACTTAATTGTAGTTCTGTAAAAAATCATGGTAGTCCTTTTCCAACCTAGTCAATTTAACGTGATCCAATAAGTAATAATATTTCAAATAACTTATGTTGACATTTTAAAATTGGTTTTGCATTGAAAAAAAATAGAGTTTTATCCCTTAAAAAAATGATAACATTTTAGAATTATATTCAAATTAAGCTATATTTTATCCCTAGAAATGAAAGTTAAAATCGTTTTCTCAACAGAAATTATAAATAATGATGCTAGTAAGTACTTTTCATACTCGTTTGTAGTAAGTAAGGAAATAAATCGCCGCTATAAAAAAATAAGGACAATTTACATCATTAGCATGGGACTGTCATATTTTAAAGAATCCAATGTTTATTTTTTATGAGGACATAATCATACTAACTTTCCGTCTGGGACTTTTTTTCTAAATTTACTACATAATAGCAAACAACTCTTAATATTCAAATAAAAGAACAATAAGTATAATTTCCAAATGCTCTGCCAACTAGAAATGTCTAACTTTAACTTTTTTCCCTAAATAGTTGAAAATTTATGTTTTAGGATACATTCAAATTTATGTTTCTTACGATTACATGTATTTACTTAAATATAAGCAAAATAGTGCCTAATTTCGATTAATGAAGCGAGTTGTTCCACTTTGTAACACACGTTCGATCGACATTGGGGTGTGTAACTCTTAATTGACTTGCCAATAACACTCAATAAATCAGTACTACAATCAATTGATGGCCAAACAAAATAACAAACTATGAAATATGAAGAGTACAGGGGAAGAACTGCTTTATTTCGTAAAAGGCTTTCCTTAATAGCCTCTTTGGGGTTGATAGTGAGAAATCGCCTAAACTGGCGCAAAGAAACCATTTACTGGCTTCGCTTATCTTTCGCGGTAACTCTGATTCACGCCAGAGATCAGTGGATGCGAATCACACTTTTGTACCGCAAATGAAGAACCGAAAGAAAAACCGATTTCCGGTCGCCAATATATTTAATATCCATATTTATGCTTCGACTGCATCAAAAGGAAAACTAGTCAAAATGCGATTAGGTTTTTTTATAGCCGAACAAGAACATCTACTTGTAGTTTATAATAATTCTTCAAAAAATTACTTTTAAATGCTCTAATTGCATGCTTATACGAGTCCATTAACTTACTTCTCCAAATATTTATTGCCTGATTTATCAGAACTCGATTTGACCATCATCAAAAGAAAAAAATTGCCCCGTTAATTGACCACCCAACTGTCCACACCCACACGCCAAATAAAGGAAAATAACAAAAATGTTCCTTACATCCGTTCTTTACTGAATAAAGTTAAAATATTTAACTTTTAAATTGAGTTTGTGAAAGGGAGTGAAAAATATATCTTCCATTGAAATGTGATCATGAGAAATTATATAACGTATGCTTTTAATAAGAAATATTTTTTACTCATATATAGATAAAAAAAATTATTTCTTTTAACTGGATTTGTATTTTTAAACCAGAATAAAAATATTAATTAAAAATGATTTGAATAATCATCTACTTAAATTTTAAATTTAACTGTTAAGTTGTATTTTCTTAGTTTTTCGACAGTTTTATGTTCAAAACAGTATCATTTAGCATAGGATAAACACTTTTTTTGCGGAACTTTTAATTTAAGTTTTCAATTAAAAACTATTAAAAACATTTACCATTTAAAGGGTTAAGACTCCAAGTGTCTTAAAAGTGCATTATTTTTTTAAAGTTAAATTTAATCAATTAAATTTATAATTTTTTTAAAGTTATAAGAGAAAAACTGACACTAGAAGTAGTAATATGTCTGTATGTACCTCAGATGGTTGTAAGTTTATAGAAAGTCTTACTTATTTTAAATAGCAACTGCTTACATAAAATAACCTTAACCCTCCATCACCTAAAACGACAATCCTGATGAACCACAAAAACTCTCCCATAAAAAGAAAACTCAAATAAAACAAAATATAATAAAGGAAAACGCGCGGTCAAGTAAAAAACTGTCGTTTGTCTACATAACCAGTGTAGCGTCGCACGCGCTAACCTGGGGCTGAAGGAAAAAACATCTATACAAAACGGAGGCACGATTTTCCAAAAGACAGCATTTGTGACTGTAACGGGAAAGTGGCTAGACGTTGTATTTCTAGAGCAAGCGGTAAAAGTGCGGTTCTTTGTAAACAGGTTGATTTTGGATTGTGATACATTAGTGAGTGAATGTAGGATTATTTGTGTGGTTGGAGTATGAGGCGCTAGGAAATACAAGAGGTAAAAATTTGAATTTTTAATTTTTTTAAAAAAATTTTATCTTAGTAAAATTCTGTACTCTCTGAGAACCCGCTGAATTTTTAAAAAAATATTTTAATGCATGAATGTAAAATTTAAATTTTTAATCGAAAATTAGGTGATATTACATTTCTGTAACAGATAATTAAGGACTTCTTCATGCTACAAATTTTAAAATTTAGTGAAATTATAAATTATTAAAAATCGTTTTACTGGATACTTCACTGTATACTTCAGAGGATCAAAAAGTAACAGCATATTCACAGATATTAGTATTGTTTACCTTAATGGTTGTAGTAATTTATATGTATTATGTAGTTTCAGTAAAAAATCCTAAACTTACTATAATATTGTAATAAAAAATTTGCATTAGACTTGCATTTTTTATTTTAACTGATTTGCATTTATTATTTTACAACTTTTCTTTTACTACTTTGTATTTTCGAATATCGCCATGGAAACTAAATGCTGTCATGAAAATCACTCATTGGTAGTAATAATTTTTTGCACGCTATTATAAAAAATATTGTAAGCAAGCACGTGCCAAATAATACTTTATTAAGCTCTTGTCATTATTTCACTCGGCCTACGATCTCGTAAAATAAAAGTCACTCGCTTAATAAAGTACTATTTTCGGCACCAGTTGCCCTAAAGAACTACTCTTACCTCCTTTTTGAAGATCAACACATTGACACCCCCCCCCTTTTTTTTTTCCAGATTGTAGATCTTCGTTCATGGACTTCAATCCCAACTAACCAAACCCAAAGAACACACAACACCATGGCCTAAAACCCAAATAAACAAAATCCAAACTATGAGACTCCTCTGACAGACACTGGTAGCCTTCACACGATACGGCGAAAAAACCGGACATGCGGCAGTCCAGAGGTACCGGACCCCTTTCCACACAGTCCGGATCTTCATCATCCGGTAGGGGTCTGGTCCGGGGGTCTCACCGCAGTCGTGGACTGGATTTACCAGGTGTCATGGTCCCTGGTGATCCTGAAAAGGAACATTCGAAAAACAGGACGAAGGTCATCGTTATACTTGGGATTGCCTTGCCGGTATTGGCGTGTATTATAGGTATGTGATTTTTTTTATTGGTTTATGATGATTTATAGAAGTGGATTAAATTATTTATGACTTATGATTTTCTTGGTGGGGGGCAAGTTCGCCGAACACTGCGACCTTAGGTCTATTGTATTCAACCCCAGAAATGACACAATCACAAGAGACACACAAAGAAAGAGACGACACAAACACTTAGACAAATAACATTGACGGACACAAACATCCATGCCATGACCGGGATTCGAACCCGAACCCACCAGCTCCAAGGGCCAACACGTTAACCACTGCGCCAGCGGGCCGACTAAATATTTGTATATAAATAGATCAATAACAAAATGCTTCATTCAAATGGATATTGGTCAGATAAATTTTAAAACCAGTTAATTGTTAAATAAATATATATTCATAAATACAATAAATATTTTTAATACTTTCAGTATATCGAAAATTGAAACTTCTCCCTTTGAATTATTATGTTACTAGCCTCAGTTTTCAAAGTATTGTGCAATATTCAAAGTATATAGCAAAAATTGACTAAATATCAAATACTTTTTTTTGTATTTTAATATAAAATAAACGTTTAGCTTTCTAAATCTGTTTCATTTTAGTTTCTAGTTTTTAATAAAACCAAAGTTATAGCACTTTAAAACTTTTTTGCTTGTTTTTGCATTTTCTTCAAAACGCATTACGCAAAGCATAAAAACTAATTTTCATTATCAATGGCTTCCAAATTTTTACAGTAGTTTTGTAAAAATATGAAAAAGGTTTTGAACTAGAATCGTGTAAAACTATTAAGAATTGGATATTTTAAAGCTATTTATGTGCTTGTTACTCTCTTGTTCGATGTAATACTATAATTTTCCACAAATACTGAAAAAAGGTTTTTTTTATAATTTACTTTAGTAAAACTATTTTTATATTCAACTAATAATAAAATCTCTCAATGTCATGTTTAGAATAGAATTTTCAGAATCTTGCTGTCAAAGGTAATCGGCCACCTTAAAATGTAGTTATAATTTGCTATATATAATGTATTATTTTTTTCATAATCGCCTTTTAATCTAATATATATTAGTATTTTTCCCTACAAAATATATTGCATTTTGGGTGAGTTTAGACAAGTTTTTTACTAAATATATAATGTTTCAATAGTTTTAATTATTGGTGGATAATTGACGTAATTTGGAATTTATTGAAAGGCAATCGAAAAATATTCTGGATTTCGCTTATTTTTTTTAAGTAGACGAGCTGAACCCTTCTTAAAAATGACTTTATTGAAACTGGAACGTTAACTAAAACAATATTTTCAAATGTTTCTCAAAGGGACCATTTAATTCCAAATTCTTAAGGAATTGAAAAGTAAAAAATGAACAATAAAATAAATTATTCAAACTAAATCGAGTTCGAGCTGTAACATTTAGCGTTTTTTTTAATAAAAATTAAAAATTAAATTATGAAAGAATGTAGATACTTTGAGGAATACACAAGTAAAATGAAAAACTTACTTATAAAAAAAGGTTTTATTAAGAATACAAAAATTAGTATGTTTATAAAATTTAAAGATATGTAATCATACATTTTTTAGAATATCTTAAACTTCTGCACTAAAATTTACTAAACAATCTTATACGAGTCGACGCTATTTGAATTGTAAGAACTTTCTTTTAAATCAAAAACTAAACGTTCAATTAATTTTAGGAACGCTTCTTTTGAAACATACTTTAATGCGACAAATATTTTTGAGTTAAAACTCCAGAATCATAGACTTTTTAATTGAAACAACTAATCATACAATTATAGGACCGTATATAATGGTTGATTGTGAATTAAAGTAAATATATATAATTGCAGACTAATCTTCCGAAGTAGGATGTGCTGTATAAGCGTTTTCCCATTTATTCTGTGATACCTTTAAAAAGTTGGCAACAAAGTTGTGCAGCTGCCTTTTTTTAAATATTTATTCTTCAAAACTTAAGAATTATCCATTTTACATATTTATTTTGTGCAGACTTATTATGATAGAAGTTTCCTTTTAATACTTATTCTATAAAACGAAAGGCTCTCTTTTTTGCGTAGTATTTATTCAACATAGTCGACAGGTGCCCAATCAACACATCTCGAGTCGATTATTTAGGTCGGTACCGAAGACGTTTTAGGAAGTGTTTAAGAACAAGTTGCCGCTTTTGTTTTAGAAAGTTATTTGACTCACGCGGCCGACACCCTTTGTTTGTTGCTTAATTAAACAAAATATTAGTAAACCGGTGAAAGAAAGTTGGTGAAAGTTAAAAAAAAATAGAAAACTTAAGCGGACCATTACCCAAAATATTATTTCTAGAAATAAACTTAATTAAACTTGTAATTAAATTGGTTTTGTATAATGTTCACACTAAATAAAAAAAATTCTAGCATTAAAAATGAATATATACAAGTTGTTTTTCATTTATCCAAAAAAAGTCAACATTTTGAACTTTTATTAAACCCTACTTCTCCTTTAATTTTAAGAATAACTTCACCAAACTTTTATGGTTTCTTTTTAGTGCTATTTTTTCAAGAACTGTGCGTGGATTTTAAAATGTGAGCGACAGTTAAAAAGTAATATGCATTTACAGTGAAAATCACAAAAAAATACAAAAATACAAATTATTTCAAATTTTTTTTCTTTTAAAAATGACTATACATAGAAGACCTTATTCCATGCACAATTTTGTGCATAATATTTGTAAGAACACAGGTAAAAAATTTCAAAATTCTAACTTAATTAGCAAAAAAACCTTAGGGATTTATTAAACACAAGACTTGAAAAACGTGAAACAGAGAAAAAAGGTTGAAAGCAGACGAAATAAGCATACAAATTTATAGGAACGACTCCAGAAAATATTTAATAACTTTTTTCCACAAAAGATATCATTATTAAACTTTCAGTACATGTTCAGAAAGATATTGTAAATAATAAGAAGTAAAAACTGAAAAATTTATATTTTGACCAATTTTTGGGTACTGTGTCCCAGCAGACGAAATACGTATTCAAACGTATAGTAATGACTCCAGAAAATATTAAATGATTTTTTTCTACACAAGATATCATTATGAAACTTTCAGTAAATGTTTAGAAGAATATTGTAAATAATAAAAAGTAAAACTGAAAAATCGACATTTTGACCAATTTTTGGGCAATGTGTGTTTGTGTGTGTGTGTGTGTGCGTCCCCTTAATAAATGATACATTTGTTATTGTTTCTTTTTAAATTGTAGGATAAAGATTTATTTATGTAAAAATAATTCATAGTCAAAACTTTTTATGATAGTCATTGGCTACAAGAAACTTTGAACTTTATAGGACGTATTATTTATACATAAATAAAACTAATTCTCTATAAATAAAATGTATAACGAATTCTTAATTTCGAAGATTTTGCACTATTTTTTTTGCGTTTTGTAAGTGAGTGCAACGACTGAGATATTTTTAAAAATCAGAGAAAATTTATTTAAATATAAATAAAATATGTTTTCAAGCATTCCAAAAGAGCCAACATTTTAAGTACATACACTTTATTAACATACACAAATATTTTTTAAAAGTTTAATTAAAACGTCCGTAAAAAGTAAGCAAAAGTTGCAGCTTTTCACTTAAATTCAGCGATAAAACTTGTCCCCCACATCACATTTTATTATTTCACTATTTGATATATTTGTTTTAATTTTATGTTGTTGCGCAAAATGTGATGCAGTTATTTTTTAAACTTTTTGAATCGCTCTTAGGTGTTTATTTTACCATAAACCATAGACTATTATTTTATGAAATAATTATTTTTGTAAGTTACAATAGAATTTTAAAAATTAAGTTTAGAAATAGAAAGCATTTATATCTTTCAACAGGAGGAGATTTATGGTGTTAAATATGCAATTTCGTCAATACGCAACTGATTTTAGTAAATTCAAAATTATCATTTCAGTAGTGTAAGTCAAATATGTGTAAAAAGTCATTATCGCTACAACTTTTAATATTAAATGAAAAAAAATAGTGGCTTAGCTACTCTTATTAAAATTAAATAATATAACGTGTTTTATTTAATTTGATTTACCTTACAAATTTAAAAAGCTTTTAATTTCGTCTTTAATTGTGACTTACACTACAGTTACATGGAATTAGCCTTATGTTTTATTATGAAGTTTCTGACACGTGTATGTACTAAAATGTGCCAAATTTTCTAATTTTATTGTTTAAATTTATAATTGAGTTTTTTCGAATATCAACTCTATATAAAACTACGAAATTTACGCCTCCGTAATGTAAATAGATAAGGGAAAGACATTCGAGTTATGTTTTATCCGCTTTCACTTCTGCTATTTCGAATGTTTTCCTACTTGGTGGCACACCCCCCAAACAGGACCTGGTTTCCAGCAGGGCAATCGGGGAACATGCATACTTTAAGGAGGCCAACAAATTTTCTTCATGAGCATTTATGCTGAAAATAACAGCCCCCAAACTTAATTTTTTAAATATTAATTATGGCAAAAAAATTAAATTCATTAACAAAAGGTGACTATATGAAATTGTGTTTTTACTCAGAATTAATCAATTCACAAAATATTTATTTTTTGGGGGATTAAGCACGCTTTACAAACAAATTACTTCGGGATATTTTTTTTTGGTGAACTCTGAAATATAGAAAAATACAAGCGAATATTTTATATAGAGGCATGTTTGGGGGCCCATAAATTTGCTGGTGCCCAGGGCTCCTAAAGTTGCAGTGGGCTGGGGAGCCCAGTCGGTTAGGCACTCGCCTAGCATGCGTAAGGTCACAGTTTCGGGTCCGGGCATCGCCAAAATAACTGCCTACCTATAAACGGCCCGTGCAGCCAAAACTGCGCGGCGAATAATACCCCGTGTAAGGGAGTACACGTTAAATATCCTTCAAAATCCTAACGCTGCGTACGATGCCGCCCTTAACGGTTGCGTTGAGTGCTTATTCAGGTGTCGGCTCGTCACTTGACTGTGGTTCTAAAATACGACGCCCGTCGCCAATAGCCCTCGTGTACACTCTAAAAAATGAATGCTCAAAAACGACGAAATTTTCCTTAATTTTGACGATTCCGTTACTGACAAATGCTCCGAGTTTTCGTTTCCTCAAAGTGAGGAAATTTGAATCGTCATTTTTATGAGGATTCGAATGTCGTCTAATCTAAAGAAATATTTCGTCATTTTTGAGCATGTGAGTACAACAATGAGATTCAGTTTCCTCAAAATCAAGATACAGAATCGTCAAATCACGATCGTAAAAGTGAGGATTCGCGTTTACTCAAAAGTCGCGTGATAGTTGGACGAAGCAATCCTCAAAATTAACGAAATGAGGCTTGAGGATTCATGAATCGTCAAAAATGAAAGTGTTACTTCTGAGAGTGTAGCTCTAGTGCAACGATAATTCAAACATAACCTAACCTAAAGTTGCAAGTCGATCCTTACCCCTAAGGGTGGTTTTATTTCACTACGTTATTTGAAAATCTTCAAAACTTGCCTTTAAAAGGTGCAACATCTCCGAAAGAGCATTTTTGTTCCACTTCCAGCCATTCTCGCTTGAACTCTTTGCTCACTGAAGGGGCAAGATCCTTGAATGTTCCCTCAGGAATATCGACAAGAACGACGAAATCGGGCTTAATCATGAATAACAGACTGAAAAATTAAAGATGTTTTGTATAATACAAAGTGCTGCAATTATTGTTTCAAGACGAATTGGTCCGTTTAAAATGATGAGGAATGGCCTAACATTTTTATGTCAACGAACTTTTACTTTTAAACAGAATTAAAATATAGTTTAGTTTGAATAATCGTCGCATTAGGTATTCACGAGGTTTATTTGTGACAGGCGTCATAATTTAGAACCACAGTTAAGTGACGAGCCCATACCTGAGTAGGCAACCAGCGCAACCGCTAAGGGCAACATCGTCGGGATTATGGAGCATATTTAACGTGCACTCCCTTCATACGGGGTATTATTATTCAGATTTTTCAGGCTGCATGGCCTTTTATAAGTCAGCAGTTATTTTGGTGATGCCCGGACCCAAACTGTGACCTTGCGCATAAAGGACGAACGCTTTAACAATTTGGGCTCCCCAGCCCCAAAATTAAATTATAAAGAAGTGTTAAACTAACAAGGGATACCTACCATGTTTTCAAAAATATTGCCGGACTTGTTAGTTTAAAATTTTTTTTTCTCCAAATTATAGATATTGACGTTGAAATAAGTATGTGTGAAATTTGTTGGTACCCGATATGCGAAAGAATTGGATACGATATAAATCTTCACAAATAAACAATACACACAAAAAAAACTTTTAACCCTCTAATGAATATAGACGTATAAACCCGTCACCTGACTGCCAGGTTTTCCAGCAACACACAATTTAAATTTTAATCTTATGCATGGAAAAAAGCATACACTTCATAAAATTTGCTTATCCCTCTGAGATTTAAAAAACTTTTTAAATTTTTGTTAGAAAAGCTAGTTTAAATTCCGAACTACGCATTCTATGAAATCTAGTACAGATATCCTTAATTTTAACTTTGAATGAAACAAATTATAGTTGTAATACAGTAATAAAATCAACTATATCATACAACATGTGCTTAACTAATTAAGCATTAAGATACAGAATACCCTCTTTAAAATACAAAGCAATTTTCTAATACACAAATGCCTTTGCATTAAACAAATTATCTGACTGTTGAAGTTTAAAAAAACCTAGCATTAAACTACTAATGTTAAACTGAGCTTATTTAGCATTAAGATACTGAATATGCGCTAAAATCAGAAGCGATTCACCCAATTTATTTGATGGACTGATGGTAGACATCTCCATTGATCTCATCTTTTCAAAGTACCTTTATTAAGTCAAAAATTACTCTACAAAACCGTTTTCGATTTTAAACAATGCGATTATGTATTTCAAGGTCTTTAACTCTTTACCGAAATCGTTCTATATATGTTTTACAATGCCTCGACGCACGCTAGCCGAATTATTACTTGCCCAGCCCTTGAGGGTTAAAATGTATTGTTGGTTTTTGGTTTCCTCATAGAGTTCAGAATAAGATAGAGATGCTTCTAGATGAAAACCAATACAAAATCTGGTTTGCCAAGTGAGAATAGTGATCGCTTTGTAGTAAGGCAAAAGAAACGCTGTTGGCGAATTATTTGGCTTTATTCTAAAGTGGGGTTTGTAAATTCTTCTACATAGACTTTGCGATTTTCTGAATCTTAACCTCTTAAGACCCGAGAAAAATCCTACACTTATACTAAAAAAATCTAAACTTACTTTTCCTACAAATATATGCTAAAAGTATGTTTTTTTGAAAGAAATTAAATTTTTTTTTCATATTAACCTATGGACACGTTTTCAACTCTAAAAATACAAATTTTTTTGTGCTATAAATGCAACAAAAAAGACCTTATCACTTATTTGCAGTTAACATATTATTTTAACATTGTTTTTAGTGCAAATTGCCTTTAAAATTAACTACTTAAGAATTTCTTAAAAAGTTTGAAAAAAAAAATAAAATTTTTTAGGAACTCTAATACCGCATTGATCCTCGTACAACTTAATGTTTTCTAGAAATAAATTAACGGATACCTGTAATCAAAGGCTGAAAACTTATATATGAATCTCTTTATCGGTCCAAGTCAATTTCGGAACCAATTAACGTGTTAATTGTTTGTGGGAATCATTTAAAAAATGTCCCCAAATGGGGACGCGAGGTCGCTAGAGGTTAATTTGCGTTTTTTTTAAGGAATAAAACAATGCGTTTCAGGTTAGATTAGTTTGAATATTGAAAATCGTCGCTCTAGAAGTCTAGCTCAACACGAGGGCTATTGATGCCTTTTCGAATCAACTAATATTGATTGACTGTTTGTTTAACCTCTTGCGACCTGGCTTCCCCATTTGGGGTCATTTTTTAAAACCTTCCCACAAACAATTAACGCGTTAATTAGTTCCGAAATTGACCTGTTCCGATAGAAGAAGATCCAAATATCAGTGTTCAGCCCTTTTATTACAGGTATCAGTCATTTATTTCTATAAAAAAAAAGAAGTTGAATGAGGGTCTATACGATATTAGAGAGTTCTTAAAAACAATATTTTAATTTTATTTTCAAACTTTTCAAGAAATTATTTCCGTAGTTAACTTTAAAAGGCATTTTGAATTAAAATAAACAATGTAAAAATAATCTGTGAACTACAAATAAGTGATACGGCCTTTTTTTTGCATTTATTGCACAAAAATTGTGTATTTTTAGAGCTTAAGGCGTGTCTCTCAGTTACTATATTGAACATAATTTTTTTTAAACAATTCCTTCAAAACATACTTTTTAGCATATATTTGTATGAAAAGCATGTTTAGATTAAGAATATACTTGTAGGATTTTGCTCGGGTCTTAAAAGGTTAACAGGACTCTCTTTGGAATTCCAATCTTGAAAATCGTAACGTTATTCCTATGGAAAACATTCGCAAGTTAATTACCGCCACAATTTTATTAAAAGGTTGCTAGTTTCTTGCATCATTGTAAAGAACGAAAGGAACTAAAAGGATAAAACTAATTTGTTTTGTGAAAATTACATATTTAGTATTTTTTATAATTTTTTGAAGTTAGCAAAAAATGGAGCAAGCATTAAGTTCTAATTTTAAAAAATTATTAAAAATACTAAATATGTGATTTTCACAAAACAAATTAGTAGTTTTTTCATTTTAGTTCCTATCGTTCTTTACAATGATGCAAGAAACTAGCAACCTTTTAATAAAATTGTGGCGGTAATTGTCTTGTGAATATTCTCCATAGGAATAACGTTACGATTTTCAAGATGTGAAATTCCCAATCCCCAAGTCCTCTTAAGCTTTCTTAGCGAGAATCTGGAGGATTTACTTTTTTTTTCTCGCCAAGTGTCTATATCTTCTCAACTCTTAGGTTTTCCTCGATCCGGGTGGGTTCCACGGTTACCGCTAAAACTTTGGAAACAAAGTAATTCGAATTCCGCCATCCTTGGTCTCCTTTAGAACAGTTCTTTTGTTTCCCACCATCCTTCTAGAATGTCCGGAGAAAGTTCGGTTCGGCGTTCTATTTAGCGTTTACGGGAAGTTACCGTTCCTTGCACAATCTTCAGTTTGTATAGCGGTTATTAGAATAATGAATGAAATATAGTAAATTGGGGCAGTTAGTGTATGGTTATGTTAAATAGAATTTATGTAGAAAAGTTAGATCTAGCTAAAATTTCCCCAAAAAGACGATGTGGTTTAAAGTCAACGTTCATTGAACAATCTTTAAGTTAATAGAGGTCATTAAAGTAATGATAGAGTAAATAAGAACTGTATATTTTCAGATTTAAAGTTAAGTAGAACAGTTAGGTTAGGTTACAATTGCTTAGAGAGGATATTTTATTTCGAACTTAACTATTCATTGCCCGAAGTAAATAGCTACACAATTATTGTGTATGGATGCTTTATACATATACTAAATTTCTACTAGCTTGATAACTCAACTAAGCTAGGTTAATAGGCATGAGGATATTTTATATTTAATATTTAAAAAAAAAACGGAAAAAATATAATGACTTCTACTGAAGAGGCACAGTTATGTATTTATTGCAGGTTTAAGTTATAAAGATAGTTAGGATTGATTCGAGTTGCCCTTAAGAGGACCATTTAATTTGAAGTTACTGTTCATTGCACTGTGTTTAGGATACAGAGGACTTGATGTAATAATATAGTGATTGGGAGCAGTTGGAATGTATAGTTAGATAGCAGAATTAAGTTGTTAGTATGGTGGCCCATTTTGTTCAGGTTAGTATTATACCAAAGGGGAGCATTTAGTTGCATTACATTTTTGATTGCCAAAATTTTCTTCGTATTATAAAACTTAAGTCGATAACTTTTAACCTATTTTAAAAAATGCCATTATATCTTTTAATTTGAATTAAGTTGTCCCAGAATACGTATATACCAATTGAGAAATTGCATTCTCTATCTTCTTTTTGGCATTAGATATTAAAGCTCAAACCACAACAGGTTAGGTTAGGTTTGAATTATCGTCGCACTAGAGCTACACGAGGAATATTGGCGACGAGCGTCGTATTTTAAAACCACAGCCAAGTGACGAGGCGACACCTGAATAGGCACCCAACCGTTAAGGGCGACATCGTAAGCAGCGTTAGGACTTTGAAGGATATTTAACTTTCCCTCCCTTACACATTGTATTATTCTTCGGACATTTTTGTCTGCACGAGCCTTTTATAGGTCGGCAGTTATTTTAGTGATGCCCGGACCCGAACCAGGGATCTTTCGCATGCTAGGCGAATGCCTAACCGACTGGGCTGCCCAGCCCCCAAACCACTCCAGGAGCTTGGTCTCTCTTGTTTCAGGTCTTGAGCAGCTACAGAAATGCTGAATTAAAAAGAAATATTTTCTCAAGCCTCGATTTGTAAATCAATATCACGTGGAAACGAAACACCAATCGGAAAGCTGAAAAGCAATACTTCACCAGAAACTAGCGAATTGCTTATCGAGACACGTTTTTAAAATATAGTTTTTCACTGTGCATCAAGTGTGGATGAGGCAATTCAGAAAACTTTAAAAAATGATTAGTTAATGTAAAACAAAGGAAAATATAAACGATTATTAAATAATATATTTTTTATTTATGAAAATAAAAAGGGGGTCAACCACTAAAATTTTAGAATTTTTTTTTATAAATTTAGGGAAATTTTACTTTAAAAATAGACGACTAAAATTTTATTTTTTCGATTTGAAGGAACCTAAACAAATATTATTATTACAAAAACATTTATAATGTAAAGAAAATATAAATAAAATTAAATAAAATTGATTAGTAAAATAAAGAAAATTTTCATTTTCAGAAAAAATTGAAATTGTAAACAGAAACTAACTGAAATTGAATGACTATATTATTTAAATTTCAGGAATCATTGCTTGGTCAGTGACGACAGACGTTCTAAGGATAAGTCCACGACCACATGACAGCACATTCAACAGATTTGGACACCAAGGGAAAACTAGGGTAAGGAAACTAGGATTCACATTAATTATAATGACTTATTTATTATACAATCAATACTTCCCTTTCTAATCAGTCAGTATGGAAAAACATGAAACAACCAAGATTCATTCCAAAAGAATTTTAACGTTATTTAGATAGAAGAACATATTATGGAAAGATTATTACAGATTAAATTATAGGAATATGTGAAATCGATCTTTTATTGATTAAAATGCATATATTAAAAGCAGATTATAATCCTAATATCTAATACATTAAAATTGCACATCCGTTTTTGAACAATGCGTTTTAATCTTTTAATGATCAGTTGTATAGATTTATCTAACTCTGTTTTGTTTTTAAAACTAAAATAATAGTATCTTTCAGATTAAATGCTAAAAACAAAAAACTTTGATATATCACAGACAGGGTAGTCTGACAGATTTGTTGATATAAATTTCACTTTTAAGCAAGCGCTTGTGAGGTGAAATCATTTCCTTTCATTTAAGGGGGTATAGGACACAAAATCTTCAAAAAAAATCAAAAAATTATCTTAAAAATACAAAAATATTTTGGAATAATTTAAAACAAAAATTTTATTTATATCTGCAGTAGAACGTGAGATATGTAGCTTTTTGTGTCATGACATCTGTGTTGGCCAACCACGTTTATAATTTGTGCTTCCTCGTAATATTTCATAAGAATAACGTTATCGAATCCTTAGTTGTTCCGGCTGTTTGGAGAGCTTCAGTAAGGAAAGGGATAAACTTCTAAGCTGTTTTTCTCCTTGATCGTGTTCTCGATGATTTTTTGACTTTAAATCGATATAACTCAAAATCTATTGCCCATAGAGTTAAAATTTTCCACTCATATTTTTCAAACATATATCTTTAATTTGTCTTTAGGGATTAGCTGTAAATAATTTATTTTATTTATTAATTTTTATAAAAAAGTAAACCTGCGAAATTATTAAAAAAAATTTCAATATTTAAAAAAAAAACTAAGGCAAGTAACAAAAATCGGTAAAGACAGTTGGTTAAATACATTTTCCTGTGTGTAAAAATGCAAAATTTTTGTTTGTCAATAAATAATTTTATGACTTATAACAAAAATAAGAATTATCACTTTTTGTCACATTTTGTTTTTTAAAAAAATAAATAATGATAATTTAAAACATTTGACCATCTAAAAGTGTAAGTATATTTAGTATACATTTATGGAAAAAAATTGATATCTACAATTTTTTAAGAAAAAAGTTTAAAGTGTCCCATACCCCCTTAAATTTAAAAAAAAAAATCAGCATTTTTTTTTTTCAAAATAAAAAATTTCTGATATTTGTCCCATTAAATCACTTCTCTCACTGAACTGTTCTTTCTTTACAATATTTCCAGTGGAAATATGCGCAGGAATAATTATAAGAAGTAGATTTTAACACAATTAGTAATAAGTGATGCGTATATAAAAAAACAGAACTTGTATTTCATAGATTGGTAGTGTAGTGATTATCTCTTATCCTCCATATCTAGAGTAATAGAATATTTAAATATCTTTTTTTTTGAATATCTTGTTCCATTATTTAGTTTATGTTGTGAAACCTACACTCCTTGCCAACCGAAGTTGGCTAAATAGAAATATGCCATGGAGAAGATCCTTCCGCGCATGTAAAGAGTTCCATAAATTAATTGTGAATCCATCTAGAAAATATGTTTAAAACATTGATTTCATTTAAGGTCTATCAGATTTGAATTATTTGAGAAAATTTGGCAATTTTATCAGAATGAAAAGTGTATTTTGGTTAAATTGTATTCCGATCATTTTGTATGTAAATATTACCTTCTTACCAACCGCGCTTTTCCCTATGCCTTTTTACTCTTTGTTTTTACCCAAGTTAGGTTGGCAAGGAGGTTAGTTATTTTGCAGAATTAAATATTTTGATAAAGTACACTCTTAAAACAAAAGAGTGAAATCCACTCCAGTTGGAGAAGTGCATTTTCGACACCGTAAAGGCACGCATATTTACTCAGACTGAGTTAACCCTTTCAGTCCCAGTGATGCCATTTGGCATCATCACTTTCAATATTTTTTTCAAATTTTTTATGTCCCGTTACGACATCCAAACACACATCATTCGATTCTTCACACTTTGCTCTATCAGACAATATTTTACTTTAATCTCAATATAAGTCAGAACTACTATTTTTTTTTATTTTGAAAATAGTCAACAAGCGTTTCTCTTGAATTTTGATCAGTTCACTTCAGTTCCACATATTTAAAACACAATTTAAACTATTTCGGTTACAATAATTACTAAATTTTTTTTTAATAATATGGTCAGATACCTTAAAATATATAACTCGAAGTGTTTTTAGGTAACATATATATTTTTATTTTGTTGTTTTCCACAATTAAAAAATTTTGGCATCAAAAACCATATAAAAAATTTAAATGAATTTTTTTTTCTTGCGGAATTCGTATATTTGACCTAAAATAAGCTTATTTTGTGAATATCAGATGTTTCTGTAGTGTAGTATTTTTTTGGGACTGAAAGGGTTAAAATCACTCGTTTGGAGTGATCCTGTCGGAGGTTTAACACACAAAGGATCCACTCCAAAAGGAGAAGTGCATTTTCCAGTCTGGAGGAGTGAAATCCACTCAGACTGAGTTAAATTAGGAGTGTTTGTTTAAGATTGTACATTTTTTTTAAAAGAAAAACCAATGCAAACGTTTTAAACTTTACTCTTGAAGCATGAATGTTACAATATTATAAACACTTTCTAAAAATGAGCTAAAATAACCTTAGGTAATATCGAGGCAAACAGAATTTTGATATATTTTATGGCTACCTAAATCAATTCATTGTATGAGTGTATCATTTATTTGCCAAGTGAATTAGCATACATTGATGTTTTGTTTTGTGGTCATTTAATAAAAATGCTTTAATTTAAAATAATTTATTTTTAATTTTTAATTTTCCAACACCATCAATAAAATTATGCCTTCCTCACAATGTTTAGTTTAGTTTGAATTATTGTCTCACTAGAGCTACACGAGGGCTATTGGCGACGGGAATCATATTTTAGAACTATAGTCAAGCGACGAGTAGGCACCCAATGCAACCGTCGGGCATTTTTGGCTGCACGGGATGTTTATAGGTCGGTAGTTATTTTGTCGATGCCCGGACCCGTACCTAATACCTTCGCATCCTAGGCAAATGTCTAGTCGACTAGGCTCCCCTGCCCCCTCACAATGTTTTGATGGTCAATATGGTACTATCCATGTACATTGTACAGTAGTTTTGCAGATTTCTGTTTATTAGTGTATGCAATTCCAATTTTTACGAAAATTATCATTTATAACAATAATTTAAGGCAAAAGGACATAACAAATTCTAATAAATATGTCTTGTTTCAAAACTTATTAAAAATCTTACAACAGCATTTTAACAATTTAAAATTAATATGCATAAAACCACATCACATCCAGACCAAAATAAACCCACGCATTTCAGACAAAACAACAACTCTAATCATCAGTGCAATCCCTAGACCGGTTTCATCAAAAGTTCATTTACCTAATCACCAACCATCCAAACCTTTAATCCACTTATGTGCTTCTTTGACCTAAGAAGCCACTTTACATCAATAATTATGAGATAAATTAAGCTTGTATACTCGTCACTCTAATAAAAAAAAACAGAATATTTAACGCTTCTAATTTCTCATGTAATTTACTCTCATCAGATTTTCTTTCTTCGGTCAATTGACCTACTCTGCCGTGGGCAGGTGAACTGTAGTAACCACAATTATGAGTTGGACCATTTTTATACTAAAACAATAAGTCTTTCAGCATACCTTTTTATGTTTTAGGAGTTGTTGAGTGATTGCAACAGTGGCTCAAGTCACTAGTCTAGGTTAGGTTTGAATTATGGTCGCACAAGAGCTACACGAGGGCTATTGGCGATGGTCGTCGTATTTTTGAACCACAGTCAAGTGACGAGCCGATACCCGAATAGGCACCCAACGCAACCGTTAAGGGCGACATCGTACGCAGCGTTAGGACATTGAAGGATATTTAACGTGCACTTTCTTTCACGGGGTATTATTCTTCGGACATTTTTGGCTGCACTGGCCGTTTATAAGGTCAGCAGTTATTTTGGCGATGCCCGGACCCGAACCTGGGACTCTCTGCATGCTAGGCGAGTGCCTAACCAACTGGGCTCCCCAGTCCCCATATCACCCTCGTAGTACCTAGGAAGTATTAGAATAGTTGAAACTAGCGAATTAAATAACTATTATTGAGTGGTAATTGAAAATCATGAAATGTTTTACACCCCTAGTAAAAAAATTGTATTAAACTTGTGTACGCTTTACTCTAATAAAGAAATCTCATCGAAACCAGAATATTTAACGCTTCTAAATTTCTCTCATGCAATTTACTCTCATTAGACTTTGTTTTTTCGGTCAATTGACCTACTCTGCCGAAGGCAGGTAAACTGTAGTAACCACAATGATGAGTTGGACCATTATTGCTCGGAAATAATCAGTCTTCCAGTATTTTTTCCTTCTCTCTAATGGGGCTGCAACATTGGCGGTCAAGCCTTTGCAGACTCGGCATATTCCCCAGAGCTGAGAGCCATTTTTGTGGAACCATCTAGGCGCCTCTCGCTGTCAATTTTGACTTCCAGATTTCAATGAATCTGAGCTCTCTGTGGATGTTAAAGTATGCCGAAATTTGATTTTGAGGAGAGAACCCAAGCCAAATGGGCCCTCCATGGATCTTTTACATGTCACATAATCATATGACATGCGTGCCCAGGATTTTCCCATCCAGAAAATCCAACGACTCAGCCGGGGCTCGCAACCGCGATCTTGGGCTTACGAGGCGGACACGTTTAACCTTTCAGCCACTGAGCCGCTAGTCTTCCAGTATAACTCTTTATATTTTAGGAATTATTGAGTGGTTGCAATAGTGGTCCAAGTCTTGAGTCTAGATACTGAAGTTTACTTGCCCATGGCTGTAACAAACAATGGAAGATATCGAAAGTAGAAAATAAGTTTTTTTAAATTTCTGTGTGGACATTTAACAATAAAAGAAAAAGTTTAAACCTCGGCATAACATAACATGCCTTGGGGCGGTTTCAAGGTGACCTATTTCGTTGTAACAATATATTGGAGTTTAGAACTTATTTTTTTACGTAATACTGTGGTTAGTTTAACCCTCTAATGCATACTGTTGCCGCTTGGCAACAAGTAACATAATCCACTTTATTCTATTAAAGTAGAGCTCTCTCTCGACAATTTTTTTTTTCATCTATTACATTCCATTTTGGAGTTTTAGTTACTTTTTTATCCTCATAGAAGACAGTAGTAAAAGTTAATTCAAAATTAAATAGTGAAGTTATTAACTGTTGGGAAATTACGTTTTTGGCAGTATTCAAAGCATAATAATATTTGTACTAAATACAAATAAATTAATTAATTATAGTTAAAAAGGGTTATTTTGAAATTTATTTAGCAGTTTTCTAGTCATTATTATGAAAATTGGAATTTTGTAGTTGGTTTTTGTCACATGAATTTTTTTAAAAATTGAAATTATTTAAATTCTAATGCAGTTTAATTTTTTTCAGTATTTTCCCCATAATGTATGAGTATTAAAGATACATATTTTCTTTTTTGGAATGAAAATAAAAATTCATGCATTAGGGGGTTAAGAACTTCAGTAGTTTGATGAAATTTGATATCCATTGAAATTATTATTTACTGTTGAATAAGTTGTTCAAGGGAATATAAATTAAATTTTTTTTAATTGAAACAGAACAGTTATATCTATTCAAAATGTTGATGTTTTATTAAAAAAACAGCCGCTTAAAGTTTTCCGTTTTTCAATAAGGTTAAAAAAAAATTAAACTCTGCATGCTAATGCATTATTGAATGCCACACTTCTCTTCTGAATACATATAATTATAACGCAATTAAATAATTCTTTACTTGATCAGCTTTAAAATATTCTTCATGTAAATCAACCTGGAGAATTAAGACAAATAATAAAATTAATGATGCAAACGAACTTTAAACGAGGAGCCATAATTTCAATAAAACAGGACAAACATTGACAGGCATTTGATATATTTTTTAGGAGTGCTCGTAAATTAAAAAAAAAGACTTAAAACTATTTTTATTGACTAAGCGTGCAGTTTTAGTTTTTCATCAATTTCAGTACGTTTTTTGTCATTTTAAGTACGATTTTTACTGATGGTTTTAGTGTGACGACAGCGTGACCGAAGATCGTTTGCAAATGTCGTTTTGTCAGTTGGATGCAACGAACTCCCAACAGGACATAAAAACTATTTTGGAATAAAACTTTATTCCGTGATAATGTTTTTTTTATTTCGAGTTTAAAATACGACATCTGTTTTGTTGACATATTTTAGAATATTTTATCATGCATTAAAGGAATTCAGTTTATAGGAAAGAAAATTAATACAATGCAATTTTACTAACCATCAACAATTGCTATTGTCTTACATTTGATTCTACAGTCCCAAAAAATAAAAATAATAATAAAAAAATATTCAACAATAAGAACTTGTGATTTTAAACTTTTTATATTTGATATAACCAATTGTGGAAATAGTTTTAACCAAGTTAACTCATTGGCGACGGCTGGCAATAAAAACTTGCAACAAAAAAAAATGAGCTACTATGCTTAAATTTATTAAAATAAACAAAATATTTCTAGCGACTTTATAGGAAGTGATCTTAGGCGACTTCTGGAAAAGTAATATTGTTGTAGGACTTGACTAAAAAAATATATTCGTGTGTCTTAAATCTTATGTCATGAACTCCCGATATTCATAAGAACATTAACGACACGCAAGACCACATTAACCGCCATTGTTTCTGTAATACAGATTGGCCCAAAAGTAGCCTCACAGTTAGCTATACAGTTATTTATACAGAAACAGTTATTTTAATACGGGTTAAGTTTGTTTGAATTATCGTAGTACTAGAGCTACAGGAGAGTTATTGGCGACAGGCATCGTAATTAAGAACAAAAAAGTCAAATGACAGCTTTATTTACATACATATATTTATTCTCTACCTTCGGCATTGATGCATTCCTGTAACCTATCCTACATTTGCATATTTCTAGAGCATCAAACAAATAAACGGGGCCGGGATAGTTTGGTCGGTAAGGTCTCTAATAAACCGAAGATATCTCAAAACTAAAACAATCAAAATCCACGAATCGATACTCTTTGGAAAGGATACGCTGTAGTTAGTCGTTGCTAGTTTGGTTGGTTGGCTAAGATAAAATCGTACTATGTCAGATATCTGTTCTAAATAACCCAAAGTACTTACTAATGGTACAACATTAAAAGTTACGCTGCTTTTGGGCCACCCTGTATAATCCTAAAAACCATTTATGGTTCATTATCAATTGTTCAACAATATGTACTTAAAATTTCACTTTCCCCCAACACAATAAACAAACACTTTTTTCACCAACTGACCGGTATATTGAAAAACGACCAGAGGCTAATCTCACATATCGCATTTTAGGCAGAAGAGTGACATTTGTGCCATATGAACTCAATGGCGTATACGTCACTTATCGGCGTAACGTACGCGTTATCTCGCGTGACTTCATCGACTTTTCATATTTTGGGCGGTGCCCGTTAGACTAATTACGTGCGGATGGCGGATATGATGCCCCCAAGTCATGTGAATGAGCGTGGTGTGACATAACGTGTTGGCTTCGTCGTTTGGTTTTCCCAGCCTCAAAACATTTCCTGGATAAAAGTGAAATTGACCCAAGGCAATAGTCAGCGAAAGTGGTTGCGTTTTTAATAAGTTACACCCTGTTACACAAAAATACTCAAAACTGATAATACGGCTATAAAAGTTTAAGCTATATAACTTTTATAAAAGTTTTTTAAACTATAAAAGGGAAGAGTAGCCTTTGATAATGTTAATACCAGACGTTTCATACACATATATCGAAAGCTTTAGATTTTTTAAAGATAAACTGATAAATTGTATAAATAAAAACTTAAATGTAGCTCAAAAATCTTAAATTTAACAATTTTTAAATTTCAATTAATAAAAGGTAAAAAATGTTGAGTTCTTATGACAAAAGTTAAGAAATTTGCTTGAAAGACTCAAAAAAGACTTATTTCTTTAAAAAATAAAAGGAAAATGTTTTCTTAGAAATTTTAAATTATTAAATGTCGCATTTACTAGATTTTAAGCTTTCAATTTTTGTTATTATTTGTAATTATTCACAAATAGCAAGGAAAAGTATTAGGATACGCAAATAGCTATTGTCTAAATCATAATATTGCAAGATTCATTTAACGAAATAGGGCTTGGGAAAAATGCATCATTATTTAATCATCCTGTTCATAGATATGCAACTAAATAGCGAAAAAAAAGCAAGATTTCTCATTAAATCACTAATTATCACACAACACTTTCTCAGTAACCCAGTTCGATAAATAGACCATAAAAGTACAACATTTCGAACCCTTTCTCTTGAGGTCAAGATACTCAAACAATGGAGTAAGCTCTTACCAGCCTCGAAGATGTTAGCGCAACTTTCCCCAATCAAGATATTAGCACAAACTGCAACAAAATTATGAATGACATCATTAAAAAATGATTTAATTGAATAATCCAATAATGGCGAAAGATAATCTGCTAATAATGGAATTCTTCTTTGTATCAAACGATGCATAAAATGCTAGGATTGGCTATTAGAAGATAAAAACTATATAAGGTGGATACTCCGTTTACTTTATGTATTCAAAGATTTTATCATTAGTAATTTGGAAACGCATATGGATCAAAATGTTTTGTTTGTTTATTGCAGCAATAATTGATTATACTAAGTGTCTCATAGTTAAAAAAAATACTTGACTACTTGTTAAGCCGTTTTAAATGTCTATAATAATGCTATTATAAACCCTAAAAGGATTCAACTTATTATTTTTTAAAAAAAATATTTTCGATTTGTGTTTATAATTTCATAAAATCGTTACTGGAAATCTGAAGTATCCAAATTTTTCTTTAAAATCTTTTATCTCCGAAGATGAAGTTTAAGTTGTAACTATCAGCACCGAAATGACTGAAGCTAAATTTATTTTATTATTCTAATTGAAGACATTTGGACACTTACTTTCCAAAATCAGAATAAAAATATAATTTAAAATTTATAATACTTTCAAAAAGTGAAGAAAAATTTTATTATGAATATCGAGGGTTTGAAGACTATAATAGTGGACATCATTCGATACCCGACAATTTTCATTACCATAAAAAAGTTTGTGCAATCTTCTTCAGTTTTCATTTTTGGGACTATAAGGGACGTAGCATATTTATGTAAACTGCACTCTTAAAACAAAAGAGTGAAATCCACTCCAGTTGGAGAAGTGCATTTTCGACACCGTAAAGGCATGCATATTTACTCAGACTGAGTTAAAATCACTCGTTTGGAGTGATCCTGTCGGAGGTTTAACACACAAAGGATCCACTCCAAAAGGAGAAGTGCATTTTCCAGTCTGGAGGAGTGAAATACACTCAGACTGAGTTAAATTAGGAGTGTTTGTTTTAAGAGTGTGTATCACAATTAAAAACATGCAGATTTTCTAGAAATTATTTTACCGTTAATGCAGTTTTAAACATCATCAATACGGTAAAAATTACAAATTATTTAAGTTAATTAAATATATTCAATAGTACTCTTCATTGATAAGAAAAGTTGATTGTTTTTCTCATGAATGATATTTTTTTAAAAATTTATTTATCTTTTCTTCGCAGATAGACACCTTACAACCACGCAACGATGTGGAGGATGTAGACATCTTCCAGTTCCACAGCATAACTTCGCCATCGCCAACAGCGCCTTCAGTGAAAGTCTTCACCCATAAACCACAAAACAGACAACCCAAAAAAGCAACTGCTCCAACAACTGTAGTGAATCACAAGACAACCACAGAGACCCCAAACGTGTCGGATATCCTATCCAGACTGATTTCAGACATGCCTGTTAATAAGAACCAGAAGAACTTTGTGGTGTTTGCCCCGGTGGCCGATGCCCTGAAGGCTGCAGATCCCAGTAAAGACATCAGGAAGTTCGATGGTAAGGTAGTTATGACGGAAGATGATCTTGAGGCCCAAGAAAGTTCTTACTCTGAAGAAGTAGTGCATCAGGATAGAAAGGATCGGGAAGTACCTTTTAGTAGGAAGCGTAAGTCTTCGGTGGAAGGACATCGTTCTGATAAAATTGGAAGAATGCCCGCAATGGATGGTGTCCAGGTGAAACCTAAAGCTGGAGACCGTTCTGTGTGGGAAGATAGTGCTTTTAAAAACAAATCTTCCAAGATTCATCGAATGGTACCGGGTGGAGGAATTTCTTCGCAGTCTAATCCAAGTACGAATAACTTTGGAAGCATTGAAAACCATCGATCCAACAATCCTCAAAATTTCAATTCCGACTCATTGCGGACTCATAGAGCAAAACCAACTGATATTCAAACAAGAGGAAATATTAACATTGGATCAAAGTCTGTTCAGCAACAGGTGCCTCTTCATTTCAATGATATTAAGAAGAATGGTTTCAAACATGGGCCATCAAATGTTCTGCCTTCCAATTCTCAAGCCTTTCTAAACGATGATAAAGGCGGAATCAAGAGGATTGAGAATGGCTTTCACGTTAGTGATACTGGAAATTCTTTTCAACAACAAGCTTCGTTTCAACATCCTTTAGGAATAAGTCGGACAAAACCATTTCCAATGACCTTGCAAGGGCACGTTTCTTTGCCAAATTTCCAGCAGCAGCAGCTAATAAAAAACTCTCAAAGGCAAAATATGAACCCGCTTCACCAAAGTGTACACAATTCTAATCTACCACTAATTCAAAATTTGACGCCACAGCAAAGTATAAACCAACTTTTGCAGTCAAACATTATCAATCCAAATAATTTCCATGCTACACGAGATAATAACCCTCATCCATCTCCAACTAATGCAGATTCTTCATTTCAAAGCGTCATTCTGTTAAATTCTTCACCATCCCATAGTACCTCAAATCAAGGTCCGTCTGGAACTGCAACCAACAACAATCCTGTATATCCAGGCAGTTCCTATCCGGTGGACAACGGATACCAGTCCAGCAACAATGGACCTAAGTACTATGCCCCGCCACCTCAGACATTCCACACCAAAGCTAATTATGACCGGCCATCTAATAACCACGCCCCATCTTTGTCAACCTATGAGATTGCTGCGCAATCAGCTGTGGACAAATCAAAAGAAGAAGTACACCACCACCATCATCACCACCATCACCATGAACCAATGCCATCCAGTTCTGATCAAATTGGAGACATCAACCTATCGGATGTCCCCAAGACCAACGATGCTGATAGGTTGGGGACGATAGGCCTAGGTCTTGGTGGTCCACGTGGCATAACTGTTCAAATTGGAGGTGGAGGTGGGGGCGGACTTGGAGGTGGTCTGTTGCCACTCGGAGCATTGGGAATTGTGAAGAATATTGTCGGAACGCTGTTGCCACGACCTACTTTGGGATTGAATTCTAAAGTTTTTCTGGGAGTCGAGGTTGGAAGAGGAGGAGGAATGGGAGGAGGCCTACTAGGATAACAACTGAGGTATCAACAAGACTAAACAAATAGGATATGAATATATGCTACCCAAAATCTATTTTCGAAAAGTACTCTTACCGAATTCTTAAAATTGCCTGGTAATTAGAAGATATCTTTGTCCATGCTAACGTCGCAAGCCAGTATTTCTTTTACTTGACGAGAATGTTAACTCACTGGGAGCATTGGGAATTGTGAAGAATATTGTTGGAATGCTGTTGCCACGACCTACTTTGGGATTGAATTCGAAAGTGTTTTTAGGAGTCGAGGTTGGTAGAGGAGGAGGAATGGGAGGAGGCCTACTTAGGAACTGAAGTACAGACAAAACGTATCAAATAGGATGTGAAGATTTGTTTCTAGAAATCGAATATTGAAAAGAATTCCAACTAACATCGCCCAACGTCTGAGACATGAATTGAAACACGAACCGTTGGATGATATAGGTACACAGATAGGTAGCTGTCCCAACGAACATATGTTTTCCAAAATTGATTTTACAATCGATTTGTAATGATGATCTCCTGAGGGGCCAAGACATGAATCAAAATATGATCTGGGGCGTGATGTTTTAGACCATAGATTAAGAAAGTAGCAGATCTGCCCCTAGAGGGAAAGGTGAAGCCATTTGTGAACCAGTATCCCATAAGGCAGTTCGCAAGCGATAGCACATGGCATGCCATACCATACGCCACCAGATGACACCATGAGATAATTCGACTAATAAAAAAATATATTTAATATTAACTGATTAAAACTTTTACCAGTTTTGCTAGCATAAGTTTATAGCTGGATATGTATTGATAATTTCTGGAAGACATGAGGTATATAATCATAAAAGAATATTTAAAATGCAGTTTTTATTGCATATAACTCTTCGGCAAAATCATTTTTTGTGGACCCGTATCCCGTGATGCATTGCGAAAACGGCGAAATGTGGATTCATCACACAATTGCGGTTTGTATTGCGTTGCACGGGAGCGCAATCGATGGGCATATCTGCTACTTTCTAAATCTATGTTTTAGACAAACAGCTTTGAAAATATACGGTCTTAACAAAATATCCATTTTGATTCTGAAGTCTGTCGTTTGGGTGCTCTTCATTATCTTAATAGCGAGGCACGAAATCTTTTCTTGCATCCTACCTACTTGAACCCGTCTAGCTAGGGTTTTTTCTTGTAAGAAAACTTTCCGGTTGTAAATAACACTTCTGTCCATGCTCATAACTTATGCCACAACCTCGTATTTCTTTTCCTTGATGAGGAGTCTTTATTAAAGATTGCAAACTACTTAAAATCCAATTTTCACCAAAAAATATCCTTTAAGTATACTTATTTGTCAAGGTGGTGTGTTAAATTGTATTACATCCCCCTAAAGAGGGACATAATTTCTTTTGTTTGAATAACTTGAGGAGGAAAGCCAATAACACAATAAATGTCATTCTATGTCATTTATTGTAGTAAATCTGCGAAATAAAATGTAAAGATAACCACTAAATGTATTTTGATGCGCTGGAATTGCACCATTTCTCTATGTATATGAATTGATTTCATGTTTTTGTGATAATTTGTTGGCTATTTTGTATGCCAAAGATTCTAGAGAGATTATTTTTAATAAAAATTTAAGACTAATTTCTGTTTACTTTTTTATTAAAATGTCTTCACATAATTTTTCGAAGAGAGTAAAAAGTAAAGGAAGAAAATTCTAGTTTTGATTTTCCAAGAAATTCCATTATATTATTTATAACAATCTATAAACATAAGTTTATTCTTCAAAAAATCTTTTTTCTGCAAAAAAAAAAAATAATTGCTGAAGTTTATAACTTCGTATCTTAGAAAAAAAGGATTAAAATAAAAATTTAGAAAATTTAGAAAAAAAACAGTATCTTTATTAAACCAGCAAAGAAAAACTATGTTGCGTAACGATACTCTATATAACTGGTAGAATTATTGCGCCCCCTCCCCATTTTTATGGAGTAAGGACACACAAGAGAATAGGCTTACTCCTTTTTTTTATTTAGTAAATTTATTACTTCGTATAGCTGGAGGAAATCCTGCCATCGATTTTAGAAAATTAACTTCATATTTGTGCAATGATACTCCATACGTTTTGTCTAACGTTTTACAGTGAATTTAGTGTGCTATATAATATTCTACTGAAGTAGGGTAGACTAACCAGTGAATGAACATTTAAGGCGCGTCGTTCGCCAGTGAATAAACACCAAGACATAATGACCAGGACAACCAACCATATGTCAGATAGCTTCCTACTACATGGAAGGAAGTCAGTGTTGCCAATCCATCTAGCGGAATGATTTTCAATCCTTATTTTTTTAATTATATTTACCAAATGTTCATTCACTGGGGCCAGTTCACTCACTGGTCAGTCTACCCAGGTCTACCCTAGATTAAAGCAAATAAATTTACTTAAAAAAATTCTATTGAATAAAAATTCTGCAAGTTGAGATTGATTAGATACACTAAATTTATTTTTTAGCGTTGAACTTTTTGATTGAAACTGGATTGTAACTATAGAAATATATGCAGATGAAATAGAGATTAGTTTAATTTTCTTTAAGCAGTTATGTAATGACTTTCTATTCTGAGCTTTTTCAAAATCTTACCGCACAAATATTAAAATAAACATCCGTATTTAAATCATCATTCGTTGTATTGTTATTGGGACATTCTTAATATCCAGTATTACCAAAAAAATTGCTTTCTTAAGCCGTATCAAATATCAGGAACAGTAAAAAGAGAAAACTTATACATAAGCAACCAACTTGGAGCGAATCGAAACAATGAAACAGATCTAAATCGGCTTAAAAGAAGCATCGCGAAACGGAAAAACTATGTCACAGATTAAAGAAATAAAATGGAGGTTTTCACCTAGCGGCTAAGAAGAAACAAATCGGAGCACACGACGTATAATACAAGCCTTCTGCCAACAAATTATAGAAAAAAATGTTCGAATTAGAACAATGGTTTATTGCTCTTCGATGTCACTGTCGAATGACATTATTTATCAGTATAGTACTATAAATCCCAGTAAATATATAATTCATATAGTGAAAAGTATAGAACAAAGGTCTTTCAGAGCCTGACTTGTCTTTTTCAAATTTAGTTTGATTAAAAGTATGTGAACAAAAATGTTATGGCTCATGTATTATGAAATAAGAACTTATGTTGCACGATAATCTTTGGGCTTGGGAGTGGCAACCGCCTCAAAAGAATGAAAATAAGGTCTTTATTGGTTAATCAATGTGGAGACGTAGCTTACCTTGTCATATCACCAATCACAGAAACCACCAATGAAATCCAGAAATGAAAGTAGGAATGTTCTACGTCACGTGTAAAAGCCAACTAAATTAGAGAATAAATATTACTCATAATAGTTAAGAGCTAAAGTTTCTTTTTATAGATTTATAAAATCCAGCTTATTTAACTTCATCACATCGAAGACATTCAATGTAAATAAATCATCCATTTTATTAAATTAAAATGTAATAGAGCGAATGTGATCCAATTTAGTGAATTTTACTGGCGCAACTAATTGTTATTGAAAAAACTTTAAATACTTTTAACTATCAATAAGGATAAAAATATTATTAAAGTATATTTAACTTTTTAATTGGAACCACTCATGAATGAGGGCAGATAAAACTGTCGCATATCTTACTTTTCTAGAAATTTATACTTATTAAAAAGAGATACGTTTGTAAAACCTTAAAAATATAAGTATTGGGGATTTTTTTAGCTACATTAATACCAAAAAGTTATTTTTAAAATAGTGTCAATACGTTTAAAATTTAAGTTTAATCTTCATGCAGTTCATACTTTTGTTAATTTACCTATCTTTTAAAAAGGATGAAACTTGTGAAAGAAAATTGAAAATAATTTTAGAAGGGATTGTCTTGTCAGTCCCATAGAGCTAATGCATTAGTTTGAAAATCACAACTTTAGTAGAAGTATTACTTTGATATGTTAACCCTTTTCTCCTAGGTATAGGAATCAATCAAATTTCATCGAATCAAATTTCATCGAAATGAAACAAATTTGAAACTAAAATGTTATCTAGTTATTTAATTACATATTTTTGAAGTTTTATAATGCTAAAAATATACAGATGATTTCAAAAATTTACCAATTAATAATTAATCACCAGATGCTATTTCCTCTTCAATTTTGTTTTAAATAGATGTTTTATGTGATGATTCCCATACCTGGTGAAAATGGGATAACATGGCAAAGCAATTGTTTTGCAAAAGTTGTGATTTCAAAACTAATGCATTAGCTATATCGGACTGCCAGTCCTTAATTTGTGTATGCCAGAATAAAACTTTAAAAGACTAATGTTACTTTATAGCCAATTTAATTCAGCGAGATGAAATGTCCACGTAAATGTATCAAGAAACTTATAGATAGCTAGCTGCCCCGGTGGCGTAATCGTTAGGACGCTGGCCTTTGGAGCTGCTGGGGTCGGGTTCGAATCCCTGTCAGGCATGGATGTTTGTGACCGTCACTAAATATTGTTATTTGTCTATGTGTTATTACTTTCTTTGTGACTGTTAACATTCTTTCTGTGTCTGTCCCACTTGACGAAAGCTCATAAGCGGTTCTTTGAACAAGCACACAAGCTGGAATATATATGCACCATACCATACCATAGATAGGTAGAACAAATTGTGGGCGTAAGTAACGTCATGATAAAAACTCATGCCAACCTAATAAAAAAAAATAAAATTTATTATTCTCCAGAGCATTTAAAATTCATACCAGCTGCTTCACAAACATTTTTTTTTTATCTTAGACTCATAAATTTATGTGTTTTTCTACATGAAAAAAGTAGTTCACATTTAAAAAAAAGGAAAAGTCTTTTGCAGAATTTCCCCCTTCGTTACTTCCTTTAAACGTTTTAGTTGAAGTAGAAGTGTAAAGGGAAATCTTTCGGCTTACGTGACCCATTTTAACTGTTAACGATTTAAATATCAAGCTGTTTGAGAAGGAGTGTTTAGAAAAGTCGGTTTGGTTAAGGAGGGAATGGGAATGGTTCATGGGTCTCCAAACCGAAGTTTCCTCCCTATTTCAATACAAATGGGTTTAGTTTAGTTTGAATTATCGTCGCTCTAGGGCTATTGGCGACGGACGTCGTATTTTAGAACCACAGTCAGGAGACGAGCCAACGACTGAATAGGCACCCAACGCAACCCTTAGCTCTATCGGACTAACTTAATTTGTGTATGCTAAAATAAAACTTTAAAGTCTAATGTTACTCTATAGCCAATTTAATTCTGCAAGATTAAATGTTCACATAAATGTATCAAGAAACTTATAAAACTATTTAGAACAAACTGTGGGCGTAAGTAACTTTATGATAAAAACTTATATATGCCAACCTTATAATAATAAAATAAAATTTATTATACTCCAGAGCATTTAAGGTTCATACCAGCTGCTTCACAAACATAATTTAATCTTAGACTCTTAAATTTATGTGTTTTTCTACATGAAAAAAATAGTTCACGTTTAAAAAAAAGGAAAAGTCTTTTGCAGAATTTCCCCCTTCGTTACTTCATTTAAACGTTTTAGTTGAAGTAGAAGCGTGAAGGGAAATCTTTCGGCTTACGTGACCCATTTTTACAGTTAACGATTTAAATATCAAGCTGTTTGAGAAGGAGTGTTTAGAAAAGTAGGTTTGGTTAAGGAGGGAATGGGAATGGTTCATGGGTCTCCAAACCGAAGTTTCCTCTCTATGCAAAGGGGTTTAGTTTAATTTGAATTATCGTCGCACTACACTCTTAAAACAAACACTCCTAATTTAACTCAGTCTGAGTGGATTTCACTCCTCCAGACTGGAAAATGCACTTCTCTTTTTGGAGTGGATCCTTTGTGTGTTAAACCTCCGACAGGATCACTCCAAACGAGTGATTTTAACTCAGTTTGAGAAAATATGCATGCCTTTAGGGTGTCGAAAATGCACTTCTCCAACTGGAGCAGATTTCACTCTTTTGTTTTAAGAGTGTACACTCTTAAAACAAAAGGGTAATATCCACTTCAGTTGGAGAAGTGCATTTTCGACGCTGGAAAGGAATGAATATTAACTCAGACTGAGTCAAAATCGCTCGTTTGGATTGATCCTGTAGGAGGTTTAACACACAAAGGATCCACTCCAAAAGGAGAAGTGCATTTTCCAGTCTGATTAATTTTCATTTCTCCAGTCTGAGTTAAAATAGCTCGTTCGTTTTAAGAGTGTAGAGTTACACGAAGACTATTGGTGACGGGGGTCATATTTTAGAACCAGTCAAGTGACGAACCGACACCCGAGTAGGAACCCTACGCAACAGTTGAGGGCGACATCGTAAGCAGCGTCATTCACACGGGGTGTTACTCGTCGGACATTTTTTTTTTGCTGCACGAGCCGTTTATAGGTCGGCAGTTAATTTGCTGATGCCCGGACCCGAGCCTGGGACCTTCTGCATTAACCGATTGGATTCACCATTCTCTCAATACGATGGGAAAAGTAGATTTCTAATCCAAACTACTCCTACTGCATTGAATATTTTTTGAAGTTTTTTTTTTTATAATATATGTAGCAGGCTTACAAGGCTGTATGATTCAACTTTTGAAATTGCTTCTAATAGTTATCGTAAAATTATTTAAGATTTCCAAAACATTTAATCCCATTTTCAGATAGGTAGGTAGGTTTGAATTATCGTCACATGAGGGCTATTGGCAACGGGCGTCGTAATTTAGAACCACAGGCAAGTGACGAGTCGACACCAGAGACACCCAACGCGACAGTTAAGGGTGACATCATAAGTAGCGGTGGGACTTTGGAGCATATTTAACGTGCTCTCCCCTACTCGGGGTAGGGCACGTTAAATACATTTTTGGCTGTATGGACCGTTAATAGGTCGGCAGTATTTTGGCGAATAGAGCCATGTAAGCCAGCAACATTCATTGATAAAAAAAAATAGTTTGTAAGAATATTAATTCAGGCGGAGTAATTTGGCTTGCATTATTACCTATTATTTCTTCAATATTATTGATTATGTCTTCAATATTGTTGATTATGTCTCCAATATTGTTGACTTCAATATTGTTGATTATGTCTTCAATATTATTGACTTCAATATCACTGTTTATTTCTTCAATATCATTGATTATTTCTTCAATATTAGTGATTATTTCTTCAATATTAGTGATTATTTCTTCAATATTAGTGATTATTTCTTCAATATTGTTGATTATGTCTTCAATATCGTTGATTATTCTTCAATATTAGTGATTATTTCTTCAATATTATTGATTGTTAATGAAACGAAAAAACATAAACAGAGAAAAGACTTCGGTTTGGAGACCCAAAAGCCGCTCCCTTTCCCCTTAAATATTGCACGTTCTTAATTGAGAGTTCTCAAGAAACACACCCACACTACAATAATAATGTTAACTAGAATTATCCCAGATTAAACAGGGCACAAAGATTATTCAACACCTTATAATTTTTTTTTTACTTTATAATTATTTGTACTGAAAAAGAATCATAAAAATACGAGAAAAAAATTCATAACTTTTTTTAATGTAACAATGATCGAAATATGTTTCGTATCCAGATGATTGTACATTTGTAAGCACATAATATTTTGAAATTATATTAGTTTTATTTCGACTTTGGAGTAGGCTGGACTATATACAGTCAAGGCACGTATGAAATTGTGTTCTCGTTAAAAGAAAAATTGATGCTGTTATTTGGTCCGAGTCTTAAGTGATGAAAACATCAAATTACAAGAAAGGAATATTTACATCCGGAACGGGTGTTATGTGATTCTAAATGAGAAAATACCAATACTTTAGCGTATATGCATTGTAGCATTTAACTTTTAAAAACATTTTTTGTAAGACAAACTTTTAAAAGGCATGGATTTCCAAGATATATCCTGCACGATTACAGGCCTTCACGATTAATTTACTAAAACTTTACTTCTAGTTTTTTTTTATTTAAAAAAACCGACACATTATTCAGCAATTAAAAAGTTCTCTTCTATGAAAAATTCTGGAATTACATTTTCTAAACACAAAGAATTAGAACTTTGCAATAAACTTGAATTTTCAAGTGTATTTTTATACTAATTAAGTATATTTACATTTATAAATATTTTACAAATTAGCGACGACTTTGTCAAAACCATTAAAACCTTTTTTAAGAAAAAAAAATCAGCTTATTTGAATTCGTTCTTAACGTAACTTAGTTTGTCCAACATAAATTTTTCAGGACAATGGTTTTTATAGTCTTATTAAGAAAACTTTTTTATTAAGAAAGCCTCGTTTATTAAGAAAACTTTCATGCCAATCTTCGCTAATGGGTTAAAAGATGATCAAATTGTAAATTTAACCCTCTACTGCATACTGTTACCGTTTGGCAACAAGTAACATAATCCACTTTATTCTATTAAATTAGAGCTCCTCCTAGACAAATCTGTGTTTTTTCATCTATTACATTTCATTTTAAAGTTTTAGCTCCTAATAATCCTTATAGATGACAGTAGTAAAAGTGTATTCAAGATTAAAGAGTGAGGTTAAACTTAACTTTTGTGAAATTACGTTTTTGGCAGTATTCAAAGAACAATAATATTAGTACTAAATACTAATAAATTGTTTTGAAAAATTAATCAGAGTTTAAAAAGGTTATTCTGAAATATTTTTAGTAGTTTTCAGTCATTATTATCAAAATCGGAATTTTGCAGTTGGTTTTTGTCAAACGGAATTTTTTTTAAGAAATTGAAATTATTTAAATTGTAATGCAGTTAAATTTTTTTAGTATTTTTCCCATAATGTGTGAGTATTAAAGATACATATATATTTTTTTGGGATGAAAATAAAAATTCATGCATTAGAGGGTTAACTCAAAAACTTTGAGAAAATACACATTTAAAAAAATAATGTTTAAACAATCCGTCCTGAAGAAGTTAGCTTTTGAAAAAAAAACCTATATATTTCGAATATACAGTGTGATTTATAAGATGAAATAAATTACATTTGCACAAAATATCCATACCATTTTGTTTAAAACGAAATATTGTCCGACCACGCTAACTTGACAATCAAAATATTTTGATTGTGGAATATTCCACTTTGAATTGAGGTTTTAAGCCGAAGGAGGAAGGGTTGCCGGCTCAAGGCGATTGGCGAGAATAGGGTTTGTTGGTGTAGTGCGATTGTAAATAATGTATCTCACTAGAACTGCACATCAGTTATTGGCAAAAGAGGATTGTTGTTGATTGCTAGTAGCGGCTAACGATTACGTGTATTTCTTTGATATTTTGTATCGTGAAATAACTAAGGCTATTATTATTTTACAGAAATTTAATTAACCATTGCTAAAAAAAAAGTTCAAAATTAATAAACAAACTCGTAGTTAAGTTATAAGTTCCACTGAGTATATTTCCCAGTATACTTCTATGATTTCTTTTTCATTTTGATGAAGGGTTTTAAAACTTAAAAATATGACTGTGACTAGGAATTACACCGAGTGACGCTATAACTTAAATATTAATGGGAAATATAAGAGTAATCCCGATGCAAGTTCGATCTACCCTTCGATTGATAGTCTGTTTCTAAACCTTAAGGCTGCTCATCACCCCCATTCCCCGCCCTTCTTCGATCGGGCTTGCTAATGGTAAGTCTATGGGGAAAAAATTGTTTTTGTTCCAAAAAAAAGCAAAGAAATTATAGGAATATTTTGATGCGTTTTTTTTAATTCATAAAAATCCAATAAAGTAGTGCTTTTAGAGGTTATTTTTTAAAAAACGAATTTTTTTTTAATCTAAATTTTTTTCTATTAAGCTATACCTATTGCTGTTATCTAGTGTTGAAAACAAAGATAATTAAAAATGTTACTCATAGGTGGCAGCACCACAAATTGCATTGTAAGAGTTGCACACACCTCTTCGCTTTCTTTTAATGCCTATTATTAATAAATCTATTAGTTATTATATCCATCCCTGTTAACCTGGTAAAGAGTTTCATTATCCTCAAATAATGAATTAACTTTTTGGAATAATTTATTATTATTAATTAAAATATATTCTATACTCATTGAAATTTATTGAAATTTTGTTTAATCATGGGGGAAATACTTTCAGGCTATTGGTTGGGGGTTTCAAGCACTAAGTTGTATAAATTTCTTTTCACAATTTCTATTAAAAAATAGAGAATAATTAATTTCTAGCTAAGCTCGGAAATAAAAAAAATCGTTGATTCACAACTTAAAAATAGTAATATAATAAAATAATATATATCCCACAATCATTACTAAAATTAAAGCACTGAAACTAAATTAACTTTTTCTAAAAATGTGAAAGTTCTTGAACAAAATATATATTTCTGTGCAATAAAGAGTGGACAGTCCAATTTGAATGTTGTGCTGCTACCATCTAGTGTGGAAGTTGTCAACTAGAACAGTAATGTCTGTTTCCACTAGATGGCAGCAGCAAAACTAGTAAAACAGGGGAACAGTTTATTTCATCGAAAAATGATCAATATGAGTTCAGAGTGCACGATCTACGACTAAGTTTTTTTTTTAGAAAAATTGTTTAAGCACTTGAAATCTTTATACCTTTGAATTTATACTTTCAATAAGTTAATAAAAATTAGCAAAAATTGATTTCTTAGAGGAAAATATTAAATTTGGACCCACAGGTAGACATGTTGATAAAGAGAATATGATGCAGAAACAATAATTATAATTTCAAAACAAAACATATTTTATTGAAAATGTAAAAATGTGGGGCAAAGTTTATAATGCATACCTAGATTGGGCCACAGTAGCAGCAAATTAATAAAAAAAAAAAAACATCCCCCCCCCCACAAAATTTTGTAAATGGTTTGGAATTATAAAAAGCCTTTTTCTCTAAAATTTAACGTTTTAATTAAATAATTATTCTCTGCATGTTTCTAAGAGGGTGTTCGTTCAAGTGTTGGCTTTGTCATTTTACACGATTCAAAACTACGAGACCAGTTGCTAATACCTCCTCTGTAGCTGAAGTTCAACTTAAATTACACCAAACCTACTGATTTTTTTTGTGTGTGCTTTGAGTATTTATGTACATTGTATTGTGCTACAAATGAAAAATAAAGAAAACTCAGTTTTGGGTACATAAAAATAGTGAACAAGGAGTTTGAAAAGGAACACAAAGAAATTCTTATAGTGATGGATGACTTCTCTGATGCTACGCCTTAAAAAAAAGAAAGAAAAACACTTAAAAATACGATGGTTAGAATGGAAAATGAAAAGAGGGAAGGTTTCAAAGAAAGTAATGAAGTATAGGTTTGTGGTAAATTCTTGTAATTTTTTTTTAAAATCTAACCGCCATAACGAGGGGCCATATGACAAGCAAACTTAATTACAGACATGAAATTTTCATCAAGTCAGTCCTACTTCCTATTTCTTTTAATCTTTTTAATTTTAAAAACATTCAAGTAGAACTAAAAGAAATCAAGCTCATTTACGTAGCTCTAGTGCGAAACTAACCAAATACACAACTCAATTACCTTAAAAATTAACCTTTTAAGCACAATGGCAGGTGAATGAAATCAATTGAGAACACAACCAAAAAAGTAATTTCACCTGACAATAAAGTATTATTCCTCTGCATATCCATCAATGTCAACCCTATCTTGTCCACGCTTCATCGTTTTCCCACAAGAGGCATTCTATTTTAGCTATTATAGAAGAAAACTAATAAACATCACATAAAACAATTCTTCTAACACAATATGAATTGTGGATGTCAAAGAAATGATCATTAGTTGTTTTAACATACTAGAAACGTTAACAGTAATTTCAATTCCAGGTAAGTCTTGTATTTCAGAAGTATTATAAAATTGTTTTGATTTTTTTTGTGGCTATAATTAATTAAAACTTTTATCTGAAGGGCTGAGAAGCTTTTTAAAAGGTTTATTAAAAATGTGTAAAAGCTAATTAAAAAAAAATTTTTTTTGATCCTCTGCGTAAAGCTCAAAAGCTGCTAAAAAGTATTTTGATCCTGCACTTGCTAAAAAAAATTAGAATTTTCTTTGGGACTTTTAATTTAACCAGTATTTCTCGAAAATAACAAGGCCAGAAAGCAAAACTATATTCAGTGTATTTTAAGTGAGTTCCTAAGAAAAAAAATGTAAGCAAGTTTCCTGAAATTTTTCCTACATTACATGATTTATATAGAGAAAACCACATATCTTTATGGATTATGACATTTAGCGACTAATTTATTGCAAGAGCAAAATAGAAAAATTGGTTAATATATATCAAAGTGTGTCTGTGTGGTGTAGGGGGAGACTTACTGCCAAATTATGGAAATTTTCTACTTCTTAACACGGTATTTATTGTTATTTCATAAACTTAATGCTTTAATGCTTAGTTTCGAAATTTCATATTTTAATTTTAAAAAATAGCGGCAAACGATTTGGTTGTGCGTTAGAAGGTAGACGGGATAACCCAAAAGAACCTTTCTAATAACTGGCTATAACCGTTCTTTTTGATTAGCACATGCGCCCTTATCCCCCTTAATCCCAAAAAGAAGACGATTCCAATTCCAAAGCACATCCTTGACCTTCATTCCAGACTCACAAAACTGTGACCCACTGAGCGACGGAACCTTGGCCTTGATACAGAAAAGAATCCATCCGGGCCAAACGCTCCTTTTAGTAGTTGCTCATCTTTAATATTTGTTACCCCCGACCACCCCCCAGCCCGATAATGATCTCGTCTTTCAGCGTGGAACATTCCATTGAGCATCCGATTACGGGAGGGGGGATGGTGAACATTGGGGGAAGTGGGACATGGACAGTCGTGACTTACTGTGGGACTCATAGTAAGTAGAATGATGACTTATTTTTTGGAGATGGTATGAGACTGAGAGATGAGAGAGTATTCGTCAATCGTAGATTAGTGAACTGTGAAAGAGACTAGTTTAGAGATGGAGTGACGTAAATCCGATAAAGGTGCCTATAACTAATAAAACAAAAACTATGAACTAGCTTAATTACCACGCAATAAATAAATGCATATTTAAATGTAATTAAATTATATACCCTATATATAATCTCATAACTTTAAATCTTAATATTTTCTATGGTAGCAACCAATTTCGCATGCTCGATAGTCTAAAAAATAGTAAGACCCCCCATAGGTACTAGGAACTAGTGTTTCAAATGTGAAGTTTTTTTTAGTTTTTCAGCATCTACACTTTGGGAATGCACAATTTTTTTGAAAACCATATTATGACGTGCGGCAGGTACTGGGAACTCTTGTACCAAATTTTTGAAGTCGTAACTCTTTCAGTTCGGATTCGTTTAGTTTTATTGTAGAAACAGCACTTTCCGAAACCACTAGAAAACACAAAAACTTCAGTACGGATTTTAGCCCCTTTTGCAGTATTCATTACCTCAATACATTTCATATTAAGAAATCGAACTTAAAAATTGAGGAACTGTCTCAGGATTCAAGATTTTGCTATCGAACAGACCCGTGAAGTCCAAACCGAGCTTATCTTATCGATTTTCATGGAACCTCAAAATCCAGCTCAAGCATTATTTAAAGAATTATGACTTAACTAATTACATAACGTTACACTTTGTTTCAATTGTTTTTTTGTTTTGTTTAAGATGAATAGTTTTGTAATCAACGAGCACTTACTCACCGATAGCCATAAAACGTGAAAAAATATGGAAAATTAGATTTTAGTGAGGATGCTGATGCTAACGGTTTTTAACTGGTGAAAAAAGATGGTTGAAAACTGTCTTTCCCTGCTTTGGACTTCGGATCGGGATCAGAATATAGTAGTAAATAGAATGTCAAATATTAGTGTCACTTAGAAAAATATTATATTTTTTGAAAAGCTATTTGTAACGTCAGAAATCCGGAGTTGCCCCGCTTTGCTTCCGAATGTCCAAAAATGTTCAAGATTATGATGTGGAATTTCTCTGCTTAGACAATCCGAGGGATTTGGTGGCTATGGATGTAGGGTCATCTAGGTAACGAAGGTGATTAGGCGGGAACTGGCTGTGTTAAGGCTCATTAAACTTGGTCTTTATTATCAGTGAAAACTATATTTATGGCTTCTTTGTTTTCTTTACAATGGGACAAATTGTTGTTTATTGGTTGAACTTATTATATCAATGTGCGACGGTAATTCCTAAAATAGCAGTTTCATATCTTTACTTTGGGTTCGGATAATGACAGTAGTTAAAATTGGCTAGTAGAATCTGATAGCCTAATTTTTGCTTCATGTGCTAGCATTTCCACCAATAACCCTTTTAGTCCCAGTGATGCTGTTTGGCATCATTATTTTTCTGATCATAATTAAAAAAAATAATAGTTCCGACATTTATTTTGATTAATAAAAAATATTTTCTAATAGAAAAAAATGAAAAATCGAATGATATGCTTTGATATTATAAATGGCTATGGACGATCGGAAGCAATTTCCAAAATGATAATGCCAAATTGTCATTGGGACTGAAAGGGTTAAGTCATTAGTTGAGTTGAATTATCGTCGCATTAGAGCTATATGAGGGTTATTGGCGATGGGCGTCGCAATTTAGAACCAGTCAAGTGACCAGCCGACACACGAGTAAGCAACCAACGCAATTTTTAAAGTAGACATTGTGCGTAGCCTTGGGACTTCATGTTTATTTTACGTATACAGGGTGATTATAAAATACCGCTCCCTATTCGGAGTGGTTTGTAGCTTGAATGAATAATCCAAATGCAAAAAACTTTGAGACACTTACTAATCAAGGGGGGAAAAGAATGGAATCATAAAAACAAACTCGTCTCTTGACCAGGGTTCTAAATTACGAGGCGTAATTGGATGTGTTGGCCGTAATTAGCCATAATTGGCTACTCCTCGTAATTATAACCTTGGTCAAGAGACGAGTTTCTGTGTTATAATTCCATTCTTTTTCGTAATAAAGAAACTCGTCTCTCGACCAGGGTTCTAAATTACGAGGTGTAATTAGCTGTGTTGGCAGTAATTGGCCATAATTGACGACGCCTCGTAATTTAAATTCTGGTCAAAAGACGAGTTAGTTTTTTTATGATTATTCTTTTTTATGATTATTCTTTGGGATTCTGTCTTTTTTATGATTCCATTCTTTTTCCCCCTTCTTGAATAGCAAGTGTCTCAATTTTTGATGCATTTGGATTATTCCTTCAAGCTACAGACCACTGCGAATAGGGAGCGTTATTTTATAACCACCCTGTATTTCCGCGGATATTATTATTCGTCAGACTTTTGGTAAGGTTAGGTTTTGAATTATCGTCGCCCTAGAGCTACACCAGGGCTATTGGCGACGGGCGTCGTATTTTAGAACCACAGTCAGATGACGAGCCAACACCTGAATCGGCACCCAACGTAGCCGTTAAGGGCGACATCGTCGCAGCGTTTCAGACTTATGGACCGCACAGACCATTGAGGTCCCAATTTAACTATCCCTTGTCTTGCAAGATTAATCTGAATTGAAGTTCAATCAAAATGAGCCAAATATTTGTGCGTTTTGTATTAAATGGTGATAAATATACAACTCACTTACTAGAACTCCCCCCCCCCCTCCAAATTTGTTGTACTATACTTCGAAAATTTTGCACAAAGTGGGAAGTTGTAATTTTGTTTTGCAGTAAAATTTTCCCCGATTTAACGGAATGTAACTTTTAAAAAAATATACAATATAACATCGAACTGAAAGTAAATTCCCCATTTGCCATATAGTTATATTTTTCATAACCAAAAACGATTAAATAAATATTCAACCAACGGCTTCCTTTAAAAAAAAAAAAAATGTTTTTTTTAATTAAAGATTAATTAAACTATTAAAACTCAAGTCAGATAACATTTTTATACAATTAGAGTTAGTTATTAATCTTATAATAATTAAAAATGAACTAGCATAGCATTTGGTTACGTTTATTCATAATTTTACCAAAATAAAAACAGCGTATAAAATGCCTGTCGATTTAGAGCTTAGTGCGCAAATGCCTGTAATTAAAAACAATATATTTTATGATGCACATAAAACGTTGTAGTTCTAATTATTCTATCGCACCAAAGGTAGTTTCGAAATAGCCATTCATTCTGTCATAACATTATAATTTAACAATACATATCTATGTCAAATTATCAAAACTAATCCGTTAACTACTACCCAATTACTACTTCAGATATAATGGCTTATGCAAACCTATAAAGGTGCCCAACAATAAAGCGAAAGTCACATGACTTTTCCCAGAGAAAATTTGCATAATTCTAAACAATCACGATGCTTTTATTCTTGAAACATTCTAAAATGGGCCGAATATTTTTTGAACAATTATAAGTATGTATGGAAATTACGTTGCGGAACTATAAAAATTATTTTTGCTCTTTCTGTTAATGTTTTTTTTTTTGGCTTTTATTTCAATATCACCGATTAGGCGCCAAATGTGGCAATCTTTCTTGCCAAATTAGCAATACATCAGGTCCCCTTTTTATTTGGCATTTATGCTATAGATGACTATTATGCATACGTCGTTGATTTTGATCGTGCTTTACAAAAGAAGCGGCATACTTTAAATATTCACTCATTCAACCATAACGTACAGAATACGTTGCTCAGTGACATAGCCATTGTGTTTCCTAAAAGAGATCAATGCTTACAGATACATACATTTAGGCGACAATTAAAAACGCATGGACGGTGCTAAGCGGTAATTCACCTGATACTATTGTGTGCAGGATTTGTAGTTATGATAAGTTGAAGATAGGATGAAAGATTTATTTATATGTCTGAAAAGTGCCGTTTTGGTATTCAGGAAACTATCGTATCTATAAAAGTGTTGGTAATGATTTTTTGGTCTAGATTTGGGAATCATTGTAGTGCACTTGCGCTTCTAGTTTAAATCTTAATAGTAAAAATATGTAAATTACTTAAGATTTTGACTAATGCGTAGTTGCTTTGTAATTCAAATGTAGTATATATAAATGGACTTGTTTCATAAAGACTGAATATTATATTTCAATTTTATTTTCCATTATGTTTACTTCCTCATGTTAAGATAATTCAAGTTCAAGAGTTGAATCAAAAACTTTTATTTTTTTGCATTTGTTTTGTTCTTAAGTTTTCATCATAAAGCAAAACTTTTTTCAGAGCCTTCAATGAAGAAACATTCTAAAATTAAATTATAATTGTTCAAATTCTAAAAAGTTAACTCTTCTCCCTTAATGTCAAAGATTCTTTTTGCAATAGCTCCATTATTTAATTTCAATAACCTATCAAATATATATAAGAAAAAGATTACATTTAACGTATTGCCCAACGAAACTTTTATAAATTGATATAATTTTTTTAAATACATCGACTTATGATTTTATCTTTTTGACACTTTCCTCTATTACGTCACTAATTTGTTAACATTTTATACTCGAATATATTTGAAGTACATAAAAATTATACACTGTTATCTGCGTTCATATCAAGAACAAAAATATCAAGATTTATAATTAAAACTATATGCTCTTAAACTATACCGTTAAAAATAAACGGATCAGAACAGCTGTAAAATTAACGTCACACAAGATCTATAAAAGAGCTATTGGAGGTCAAAAGATCAATACAAAAAATATGGATCAGGAGAAATTGCAGATCTATCGAAAAAATAAGAAAAATAAACATAACAATAAAAAGAAAAGATAGTAACTAGTTATAGAACCAAAATTGTTAAACTTCAAAACTAGTTTTACTTTCAATTACCTATTACTATGAAATATAAGGATATGTAAATATTGCGATGGAGTCGAAAATTCGAAATGGAGATTGTGTTTTCTACAAGTTTAGGAGGGTGCCGACTCTGAAAAAGGGGTTATTGAGCATTGGTCCGTCTGTCTGAAGCCACTCGGGTGGATACTACAAGATAATTACTTTAAGGAATTTTTTCTAGCATGTGTAAGACGTCATAAGTAGGTTTGCGAGAAAATCGCGCATAGGGTAGCTGCCATAGTACGTTTTAGATGTATTAAAATTAGTGAAATAATTTTATACGTTATATTATTATCTTCGAATGCTTTGATTTATTGATTAGTAATTGAAAGTCATTTAGGGGTGTGTAACACCACACAAGTTATCGAAGCTTTTTTTTTAATTTCTACACTTTTAAAACGAACGAGCGATTTTTCCTCAGTCTGAGTTAATTTCACTAATCCAGTCTGGAAAATGCACTTCTCCTAGAGGAGTGGATCCTTTGTATGTTAAACCTCCGACAGGATCACCCCAAACGAGTGATTTTAACTCAGTCCGAGTTAATATTCACTCTTTTACAGTGTCGAAAATGCACTTATCCTACTGGAGTGGATTTCACTTTTTATTTCTATTACACGTAACTTAATGGGCTCATCAACTACTGATGAGTTTTCAATCAATTTTTGACAGTTTTACTAAGATTTCTCCAATATTCTCGAAAGCACAAAACTTTCCAATCCCATCACTAATTATTGCGCTTTCGAATATCCTATCCATCTTAAAGATTATCCATTCCCATTCATTAACATTATCGATAAGCATCCGTTCCACTTAATACGGTCCAGTAATCACCCCTGTTTCCATAACTGAAAATCTAAATACAAAAATGAGCAAGTCCAGGGACAGATTTCCTTACAAGCTTTTTCCTTTACTCAAAGTTCAAAGGATAAATCGTAGAGGAAAATTTTCCAAAAGATTTGGCCAATTTTTCTTTAAGATGAAATTGAAGCCAGCTTTCTAAGACCTAAGCATTTCTGCCTCATTAATTTTTTTGAGACAAAGACTTTTTTTAAAGACGCCCTTTAAAGTTGCATTAGAGAACTGTAAATACCGTATGACAATCAAAAGAGTATTGTCCAGCAATGTTATACTATTTATTATTATAGTGGTTAATTTAGTCAAATTATGGGAAGAAGATATTGAGATGCACAGGGAAAAAAATTATCAAATTATTATTTACTTTATGAAATGATTTTTCTCCTAGAAAATAAAGAGTAACTTTCTTCAGTTCTGTTAAAAACGAATAAACATTGGATTAAGTTAGGTGTGGTACATTTTAAAGTTATCACAAGATTGAAAGCAATGTTTCATGTTATAGTTAAACTTGTTCAGACGCATAAAATTAGCTAAGATTCATTACATAATTAGGTTTATTAATTGATTGCTGAAAAATTGATTTTAGGCAATGAATTATTTTCCCATCATTCTTCCATCATTTTATTAGCTTATTTATAATGACAACAATTTAATTATCGGTAAAATACCAAAAATAAGAACTTGCAAAATTTTAAACAGGTTTTATGGTAATTCGAGCAGGAGGAAAGGGGCAAATTGCGACACATTTTATAAAATTTATAGAACAAAATTTTAATACAGAAATTTAAGTTAAATGAAATAACTTTTGAATTGTTTGTGCATGGCCATATAATCAGGGGGAAAAATCTCGAGTGAAAACTTGGGCCTAAAGTGAGACTGAATCGACTTTATTAAAATATAATAGGAAATTTAAATCCGTGTTATGGATACTTTTTTAATACATTATATAACGTTTGAATTTAAGACAAGGCCGTTCGATTTCCTTAATGTCTACTATGTTAAAATAGTCAATAGCAAATATTTTAACATCTATACTAATTCAATTTCACCGGAACACCTAATATCAGCGAACCGAGACAAAACCTATCAATAGATATCAACTCTTATCTATTGTTATTAAATAATTTAATCGTCGGATATTTTATTCATAACAGGGCACATTCACAATCTGGCCGATGCCTAAGCTACTCTACCGTCTATACTTTTAATGGCACCTCAAAGGAAGGTAACTACTTTGGATTGACAACGTTCCAACTGAAATTCGAGAAGCAAGAATTTCAGTAAGAAGTAGTTGTACTGTCTTAGTTTTTTACTCTTATAATGTGAATATAAAACTGTAATAAGAATAAATGGTCGGAAACCTGGACCTTGAATCAAAAGCAACACTCTTAAAACAAACACTCCTAATTTAACTCAGTCTGAGTGGATTTCACTCCTCCAGACTGGAAAATGCACTTCTCCTTTTGTGTGTGGATCCTTTGTCCTCCTACAGGATCACTCCAAACGAGTGATTTTAACTCAGTCCGAGTAAATATGCATGCCTTTACGGTGTCGAAAATGCACTTCTCCAACTGGAGTGGATTTCACTCTTTTGTTTTAAGAGTGAAGAGAAGTTGTTAATAACTTGGGAGAGAAAAAGTTTTAAGAACCATATTTGGACCAATCAAAGAAGGTGATGCTTGGAGAAGACGATACAATTTCAAAGTGGCTAAACTATTTGGAAAGAAAGACATTATTAACATCATAAAAACTAAGAGAATTCAATGGATGGGACATATGAAGAGAATGGACGATAGCAGAGGCACAAAGAAAATTTTCAAAGGGCAATGTCAGGGAGAGGGAAGAAGATGAAGACTGAGGAAAAGATGGATAGATGATGTGGAAAGAGATCTAAAAGACATGAAAATTAAGAACTGGATAGCGAAGACCAAAGGCAAGTGGCTTTGGAGTCGTATTGAAGAGAGGCCATGATCTAGCATGGACTGTAGTGCCTGGGAGGTAGTTAATGTGAATGTAGTTTCAAGTATATGGAGAGAGATCATATTTTATAATAAATTTAGTGCAAAAATTGCTATATCTATTTTGAGTTTTTGTTATTAGTAAATTACCATCGGTTGCAACGTCAGTTTAGCAATTTAAAATATTAATAACAGGTCACATTCAATCGCAAACTGGACCATTTATTTTAATTGCATCCTAACAAAAAGTTTATACCTATTATTAACATTGATTATTAATTGCTAATAAAAACTTTAGTGGCGTGTAAAAGTTAAATTCGAACAGCGTCACACAGATATTAAGTATTTAATTGAAAAATATTCACTATTTAAAATTCCCCCTCTCGACAAATTTGTTATTTTTCATCTATTATATTCCATTTTGAAGTCTTAGTTACTAATAATCCTCATAGATGACAGTAGTAAAAGTGTATTCAAAATAAAAGAGTAAGGTTATTAACTGTCGTGAAATTACGTTTTTGGCAGTATTCAAAGTATATTAATATTAGTAGTAAATAAAAATAAATTGTTTTGAAAAATTAATTACAGTTAAAGATTGTTACTAATATGTAGTAGTTTTCTAGTCATTATTATCACATTTGGAATTTCGTAGTTGTTTTTGGTCATATGGAAAAAAATTTAATTTTTTTTTAATTATTCAAATTCTAAGGCAATTATATTTTTTCAGTATTTTTCCATACATATACAGGGTGTCCTAAAAGTTCCCGTACTCCAACTTTAAAAAATCATTATTCGTGTTTAATTTTCAAATATTGAATTTTATCGTCTGATTAGTATTTCATCAAATCTTTTGTTTTTATCGGTTGGTTTTTTTCGTGCTCAAGTTGCTCTGTAATAAAATTCCATGTCATTTTGTTCTTTATTGCAACATGATTTTTTCGCGCATTCAGAGAATTGCGCTGCTTGAGGCTCATTTTGGATGTAAATCATAATGAAAGATGTAATGAATTTTGGCGACATAAATATCCAGATGATGCTGTACCGAGCACCAGATTTTGTGCAAGAAACTCAACGAAGGATATTGCAACCTCTGTGTTTCGAGTAAACTGTTGATGGAACTGTATACAGGGAACTTATCCAGCAATTTGTTATTAGAAGTGAATGAATGAGATTGTTGGTTCCAACAAGGCGGTGCAACATGCCATACAAGTAATGAAACCATGGGCATGCTTCAAAAATTTTTTGGCGATCGACTCATCTCAGTAAATCTTTGGCCACCTCGTTCCCCTAATTTACGTATACCTGACTTTCTTCTGTTTAGATATTTAAAGAACAAAGTTTATGAAGATAATCCACAATTAATAGAGGATCTGAAAAATGCCATCACGCTAAGGATACAATAAGTCATTCCAAGCATCTTAAAACGCGTTTCTAAAAATATGCGCAAAACGCCTTCAGCTTTGGTTCGATGAAAGGGGTGGACATTTCGAACATTTAATATAAATGAAAGTTCCAAATTTTTTCCTACGTTTTAGTAAAGTGCTTTACACCATTAGCATAAAAACAATGTTTTAAAGTAAGTTGTTGTGTGTGTAAAAAATTCACGAATCGTCAGTACGGGAACTTTTAGGACACCCTGTATAATATATTTTCGGGATGAAAAAAAAATTCATGCATTAGAGGGTTAACCTAATCCTAAATTGTACTCAAAATCAGTTGATAAACTGATCGGAAATAACCTAACACCAGAACTACACACGAGCCATCTCAAATCAATCCATTGTTCATTACAACTTCTCCAAACCAACTAAATACGGTAAGAGGTTGGACCAAACTCTGAAACAATCCATCGCACACCATCCCAACTCAAGGGTCAAGCGTCGATATCATCGGCAGCTTACCAGTTTCAAGTTTAGAGCAGCATAATGACGGGGTCGGATACACAAAATGACACCAACAATTGACCTGGCGATCTGGAGGTCCGATTTCATTGAATTTCGCTCCACTGTCCTTTTGTTTGAAGACCATTCGTCATTTTCTGTCTCGCTTCGAGTGCCTTGTTGTTGTGTTCGAAAACAAAACAACCCTCCTCACATGAAAGAAAGTGTGTGGGTGGACATTATAGATGATATTTTAATTTACAAAGAAATTAGCATCGTACATGAGCGACTCGTGGGATATTTGGCAAGCGGGTACCTTATTTTGATTCGTGGTCAAGCAAGTTGAACGATTGTCGCAGTGGAATTAAAAATGGTCTATTGGTGATGAACGTCGTAATTTAGTACTATTGTTAAAGGTCGGGTCGATACTCCAACGCAACCTTTTTACACTCTCAGAAATAACACTAATTTTTGACGATTCATGAATACTTAAGCCCCATTTCGTTAATTTTGAGGATTGTTTCGTCAAACTATAACATAACTTTTGAGTAAACGTGAATCCTCACTTTTACAATCGTGATTTGACGATTCTGTATCTTGATTTTGAGGAAACTGTATCTCATTGTTGTACTCACATGCTCAAAAATGACGAAATATTTCTCTAGTTTAGACGGCATTTAAATCCTCATAAAAATGACGATTCAAGTTTTCTCACTTTGAGGAAACGAAAACTCGGAGCATTTGCCAGTAAACGAATCGTCAAAGTTAAGGAAAATTTCGTCTTTTTTGATCATTCATTTTTGAGTGTGTATGCGGCGTCGGGACTTTGGAACATGTATAATAAACAAAGGCATCAGAAATGTCTAAAAATAACGTTCAGTCTCTCTACATGAGGTATTATTCGTTGGACGTTTTGGCAGCACCGTTTTTGTAGGTTAACAGGTATTTTGGAAATTCACGGGTCTGAACCTGAGATCTTTTGTATGCAAGGCAAGTGTCTTACCGTTTGGGTTCCCCAGTCACCGTGGTCAAATTAGATATAGCTGGGATTCAAACTGCTGGGATAACTTATAGTTATAAATCATTGGATTTAATTTAAACACATGACTTTGTTCACAATCTGGAAGAAGTCATATTTATAGTATATTATTTTAACAATTTAAAGTTGTTAGTACGTCCATGTAGTTTTTTTTTTATTTCCAATACCATTAAAAGGTTCAATAAACTTCCAAAAAAATACTTCACAAAGACTATTAAAACTTTTTAAACATTAATCCCGTGAGGTGTTTTTTTTTTACACTATCAGGAAATAAACAAGCAGATACAAAACAAAATGATTAATCCAACATACAACTTTCTTATTACCATTGCACGAACATATGTTGAAAGATTACTACACATTACTCAGCAAATCCCGAAGTGCCTACAGAAATATCTCAACGTAATCAGAAAAGCTACAGATCTCCCATTGAGTTAACATGAGAGAATCGTCACGTTTTCACGCACAGTTCAATATGAAAAGTTTTTTTTTTTTTTTTAAATCTAGGCATAATCGGATTTCCATGCATCAAAAATAGTATTCGATTTCTATTAATGCTTCGAAAGAAATACAAGAATATGTTTGCCCCCTGGTGATCTCGACTGCTCCACGATTGTTCAGAATAGTAAAAGTAGAATAACTTTATGGAAAACTTTGTTGTACAGAGTGTCCGTAAAAGAAATGCCGAGTTTCAAATTGCAATTGTATCAGCTGTAATCGTTCGACAGTTGTGGTTGAAGATGACAAATAAGGAATAACTAACAGTTTCAGATAAGCGCATGCGCTTGTACCACTACATCGTTTTCACAGTTGCACAGTCATCTATTCCATTACTCCGGACTTGCTGCAGACAGTGTGGGAAGAATTGCATTTTCGTTTGGATGTGTGCCGTATCACTAAAGGCGCACAAATTGAGCACTTATAGGGAAAAACTAGGTTAGTTTTCCATTAATTTTATGTATGATTTGTTATATTTAGTATAGAATAAACTCCGGAATATACCATTAAAACTCAAACATTCTCTTATGGACACCCTGTATAATATGCAGAAAGTGACAAATTGTTACCTTCGTAAAGCTTTTGTGTTTTGTTCAATAGTTTCTCTTTACACCTTTTTTCTTAAAAATACAGAACTTTTTTTAGTTTTTGATTGAAAAACTCATAATGCATGTAATCAAAAAACGTGTTCTTTAAAAACCGAGTTGAATCAAAATATGTACGTTTTAAATTTAAGCAGAGATGTTTTCATCTGTTTCTTACAATAAAAATCGACACAAGTCTAAGGGTTCAGTTCTTTAACATCTAAGAGTGCTGGATTAGTAGAATTCAGTTTAGATTAAAAAGTGAAAAGTTTTAAACTTTCATGTTTATTGCAGGATTTAGGTGCCATTTTTAGCTAGAGAGACAACACTTTTGTTGAAACATGCGATTTATAAAAATAAAGATAAAAATATGGAGTTTAAGAAAAAAACATTAACAAAATTATTCATTACGAAAATTTAAATACTAAATTTTAAACTACCAAAAGTAACTTGATTAATTTTGAGTGTTTCAAAAGGTAATAAAATTAACAAACAAGTATTTTACGTAAGATACAGAGTATACTTGATTGGTTCTTTAGCGGATAGATATTGAATTACAAGAATTCAAATATATTGAAATTTTTTGACTAATAACAAATGATTTATCAATTTTTTGAAAAATCATCTCTAATTTATTGAAAATCATTAATTCTTCTCAAGTGCCAATATCTAAGAAAGTACTATTACTTTGCTACCAAGAAGACAAGAAATTTATTTCCTATTAAGAGTAAGGGGATACGGTACCCAAAATGTTATTTCTAGAAATAATAACAAACTTTTAATTTATATTGGTTTTATATAATGTACTCTCTAAATAAACATTCTCTAGCAATAAAAACAAATATTTACAAGTATTTTCATTTTTTAAAAAAAAATTCAAAAATTTGAAGTTTTTTTTAAACGCTATTCCTCTTTCAATTTTGAGAAAAAACAAACCATAAAAATTTGGAGTTATTGTACTATTTGTTCAAGTACTGTCCATGGATTTTAAAATGGGAACTACAGTTAAAAAGTAACATGCATTTATACTGAAAATTACCAAAACAATTACAAATTATTGAGTTCGACATTTAAGGGGACTGGGGAGGCAAAAAATGTCAAAAATATCGATTTTGGTATTTTAATAAAAAGTTATAGCTTGAACTTTTATCTTTAAGAACATATCTTACTTTTAACGATCCGAAAAGAATTCGAAATACAGTTGGAGTTTTCGTAAACACCGAAATCCGAAAATCGTACGTTAAGTGGAAGTTATTTTCTTTACTCGCCTTTTTCTCCATAAGTGTTTTTAGTGGTTTGTCGTACATTCGAATTGTTCCTTGCGATTCAAAAATTTGTGTATTGCTTTGAACTTGTGGAAAATTGTTATTGATAATCTTTCAAACATAATTATGCATGGATTTTGAAATCTGATAAATTTTTTTTAATATTTTACTCAGTTTTACTTTTAGCATATCACGAAAAAAATCAAAAATTTCCAAGTAGCATAAATTTTTAATTTTAATTAATTAACCAATAGGATAAATAAAAAAATTCATGCACAGTTTTGTTAACATATATTTAAATATCTTATATAAAAAAAACTTAGACATTTAAAAAAAATTGAATCGCCAGGAGCATTTTTAAAAAACGTTAAAAAATTAATATTTCTTTTTTAATTAAAAAACTATTGCATATTTTCTTTTATTATTTTGTATTTTCATTAAATTTTATGTCCCTGAGCTATAAAAAAATTTCATCCATTTCGGTCGGTAACTTTAAAAAAAAGTTAATTTGCCTCCCCAGTCCCCTTAAATAAAACATCTATACACAGTAGATCTAATTCCATGAACAGTTTTGAGCACTATATATACAAGAACACAGGTTAAAAATTTCACAATTTAACCTAATTAGCAAAACCGCCTTAGGGATTTATTAAACACAAGAACTGGAAAACGTGAAACAGAAAAAAAAATTGAAAGCAGATGAAATACGTATTCAAACTTATATTTTCTAGAGTCATTCTTATAACTTTTTTCTACACAAGGTATTTTTATGAAACTTTCAGTTAATGTTCAGAAAAATATTGTAAATTATAAGTAAACACTGAAAAAGCGATATTTTGAATAATTTTTGGGTACCGTACCCCTTAATAAAATGCTTTGTGAAAATGTTCATTAAAAATGTTACTATTGCTTTTAAAAAAATTCTTCCAGTTTGAAAAAATCCTTCTTTAAATGTTCGAAAATACACAGAAATTGAAGATGTTTTAAAACTGTATGATTACTCTTAGTCTCCACTGAACCATCACAAAATCGTCACCGTTTTCGGCACATCCTGTTCTATAATACGGCTTTTTAAGTCTAACTGATGAGCTCATAAACTTAAATTAGTTAAAGAGGTAAATACTTATTTACTCAAGTAAATCAAATGAGTTTTGTTAATGATACCTTGAAAATGATGATCGGTAGATATGGTAGTTTTTAGACCCAGTTATGGTTCGTTAATTATGTAGATGACTAAAAGAAATTATTGAAATGTTAAAATTTATTTAAAGATTTGAAAGTCTTGTCTGTTTTAAATCGATTTGTTTTGAAGTCTAACTTACTAAATTTATTGGAAATTAAGTATTTGGTTAGTATGGAAACTACCATTATAAAGCCTCGGTTTCCTCGGAGTCCGTCAACAGATTTAAGCGGTCGGACAAGTGCGGTGAGTAACGTCATACAAACTACTGACGTTGATTACGCTAGAGTGGTTTCCTCGGGAGTGTTGCCGGACAACTCAGCACAACCGCCAGATTGAGTTGCTGCTGAGTGCGTTGGGGAAATCCTGATAACAACGTTTTTTGCTGTGTCTGTTGCGTGGTGTGCTTGCCAAAAATTAAAAATTTGAGGAAATGACGGAAGGCGAGAGTTGTTTTACGCTTGCCGAAGAAGAAATGCTAATTGAATTTGTGAGAAATCACGAAGAACCTAAATTTTCCATTTTTGACATTCAAATACGAAAACCAAAACAACAGAGTTGAGTGAGTTCGCTAGGTTTCCAGTTTCGTGTTAACGTAACGTTTCGATGAAGCGGTGGCCGGTAGAGTGACGTCATCCACGTATAATAGCGGTCGCATATTTCTGGCGACAGACTACGAGGAAACCAAGGCTTTAGGCCCATAAAGAGACGACACCGTTAACGATGTAAATGGAATTCACACGGGTTAGTAATAGATAAAACAAAGATTAAAAAAAAATCCACGCGAGTCCAGTGTTATTGAAAGGAATCATCTAGGACAGTGTTAATTATAATTTGAGGAGTTTTTTTTTTACCATATAAAATTATGTTTATTTTTCATATAAACAATTGCAATAGGAAATTTGAATAGTTTTCCTTAAGATAACTGTAAGGGGGACCAAATTGGAAATGTGCCTACGTTTTACCAATAGGTTAACCTTTTTAGGCCCAATGACAATTGGGCATCATTATTTTAGAAATTTTTTTAAGATCGTTTAAATAGCCATTTATGATATCAAAAAGCACATCATTCGTTTTTCTAACTTTAATTATTATTGTTTTAATTATGATCAGAAAAATGGTGCTAAATGGCATCACTGGGACTGAAAGGTTTAAATAAAAAAAAAGGTTAGTTTCCTTCTGGGCTCTATATGGGTAGTGCCCACATTACCCAAATGGCCTGATATGGATCCCACATTAATGTACCCTATCTGGGATAATCATAACTATTTATTTACAATTCAGTATACTTGCCCACGAAAATAACAATTTTCTTGCTAAACCTCGTATCAGTCAATTATTGGGAGAACTAATCAAGTTTGTGTATAAAAACCATTTGAGATTAAGGTCCGTATGCTTTCTAATACAAACAAAAGCACCCCTTCATTGAACAGTAACCAGAAGCCACATACCTATTGTATTACATAAAAAATAACAATGTCGTGACACAGATGTTTTGAAAAAACTTTTCTTCCTCTTTTTCATCAACTAAAATGACCCAGAGCGATATCTTAAAAACGCATTATCTTTTTACGAATAAGTCCATAAGATACAGTTAGAGATAATCGATGGCCGCTCGCAGTGTTGGCGTTTGGCTGGTACATAACAACTCTACAAAAGGAAAACGTGATGCTATGTGGCAACGCTTGTGGAGTAAAGCGACTTAATAGATATTGAATTTTTGGGTTCAAGTTAGTGAAATATAGAAGTTGTTAAAAAAATTTCAATTTGACACCATTCTTTAGGACACATGTGGAGTGTGGGGGTTTGAATCCCACCTACTGCCAGTCATCCTATAAATTGGATCTCTGTACTGGAAAGAGTAGGAAAATTCAACTCGAGACGGATGGGCCCGAGTACACTGGACTCCAGATTCAACGAGCACGCCTGTCCCAAAGTAGCGACGGCGTCAGCGTACGATGTCGCTCGAAGTTCCATTGGGTGCCCGCTCAGGTGTTACCTTGTCACTTGACCAGGTTTCTAAATTACGAGGCGTTATTGGCTGTGTTAAAGCTCCTAAAAGGGGCTAGAAATAGGGAGGCGGAATCGATTACCTTACCTTACCATTAAGGGCTGTGAGGCGCCCTGTGGTCAGAGTAGCGATCTACGGATCGGAAGGTCCCGCGATCGAAACCTGGTCGCTGAAAACTCACCGAGTATATGCGGAGTACGTGCTCGTTAAATCTGTTGGGTCCGAAAGTCTTGTGAGCGGTCATTGCGCAGTTTCCCATGGGTACAGGTTCCTGGAGACAATTTCCCTCCCCTTCAGGGACATGTCTAAATTGTGGAGGTGGCGCGTGATAGATGGCAGCATCCGTCACGTATATGTGTGCATGTGAGTGTGTGTTGTGACTGTCTTACTTGACGAAGGTTTATAAGCGGCTCTCTGAGCAAGCACACAAGCCTGAAAATTTATGAATATCAACCAACCAACCTTACCATTACATTAACTTTCCGATACGTCACTTTTCCTCATACGATTTAAAGTAAAGTGTGGCTTTCCCTTAAACTCCATTACACTTTTTTCACCTCCGTTTTCGAATTATTGGCTATGGAATTTTTTCATCATTCCAAAGTAGACTTACCTTTTTTTGTGCTGCTCGAGTTTGCAGATGAGGTTTCGCTTCGGTAGTTTTTATGAAGCAATCGTAGACTAATGAGGTAAAGTTCTATTCAGCTCGGTATTATTCGATAATGGTTAAAATGGTCATTGGCTCCTGATGGCTTGAGAACGTTGGTTCAATGGGGTTGAAATCGAGAGAAGCCGTATGAGGTCAAAAGGGAATGGGAAATGATTTTTTTTAATGAATTCTTTATCTCTGTGTTACAATAAGACATTCCTTAAATATAATTGATGGTTGATGTGGCCTTATTGCAACAGCAACAAGGCTCCAAATGACTTTATTGAGATATCGAAGCGTAGTACAGCGTTATAATGATATTGAATATTCAAAGTAAGGAACAAGAACTTTGGTAAAATTTAATTTTATTGCTATGATATAGTAATTGAATAGATAATGTATATTAATAATGATAATTTATTTTAGTTTTTGATGTTTTCTCAGTGTGATGAAATAATACTTTTGTTAACAAGGTATGAGATTGGAGACTTATCTTTTGCAATTTTTGTCCATGTGTCTCTGATCTGGATTTAAATCACAACTAAATGGCTAAGTTTGGCGTTAAGCTGCTTTCATGTTCTGCGGAAGCGGCTCTAGGTGCCAGTTACTGTTACTAATATTCTGATTCTTTCCAATTAGAATTTTAGTGCGATTTAAAATATCAGGAAAGTATGCAATTTTGACTTTGCGACCTACAATTAAAACCCACTATTTAATTACCCACTATTAAGCCATTGATATAGATTTATGTAAATTTTCGATACTTTCCAGGACATTTTAGACAAGATCACTCACAAAACGATGTAAACATCATCCTAAAATGTCCCATTCAACATAACATCCGTGATAACATCTTTAAAGTAGGTCTCTTAAAAATTTAAACAAATGTAAAACTCATTCAATTCCTTTCAAACAAAAAAAACAAACCCAATTGTTTTTTTAATTACTGGTATCAAGACCTAGTTTACTGGATTAAAAATAAACTTCAGACATACTCAATCACAATAGTACTAGGATAAATCAAACTAGGCCTATCCGTTTCTTTAACATGTGTCAGAGTCTACCTCACATGCTGATCCCGGATCAATTATTTCCTATCTAATTGATATGATAACGACCTACTTTTCCGGATGGAAACTTTAAAATGAGAGAATTTCTTAGAAGATTTATGTGATTATATTTGACAAGGTTTTAACCATTATCACGTCAAAAAAGTTTTATAAATTTATAGATGAAGTTATCATTATCCCACTAAGGGATAAGTGTTTTGGCAAAAAAGTAAGTTTTTTTCATTGCATTAGATTTTAAATTAAAACGACTTAAATTTTTTTAAAAATTTGCAATAAATGGTTTTAAATATTCTTTTTAATGTAATGGAAATCCCAGCCAGAGGTCCAAACCGAAGTCTTCCCTCTGTGCTAATACAATAGAAAAATGAATTTTCCAAACCGTACTCCAGCTGAATTAAATATTGTTAGAGACTAAGTGGTTTATCATATTTTAAATGTAGCTAGCTTAAATGTTCTTCTAATTCCACCTTCTGAAATTGGTACGAATGTTTTGATTTTCAATGCAAAATTTTACAATGAAATATTCAAGTAGATTTCAAGGAATTATAAAGCTTTTTTTAGCCAATTACACTTATTAAATATAAAAATACAGTTTGTGAAAATATTCGATACAGCCTCTGTTACTTGGCTTCGAAAGTTATTCTTTTTCATACGCTTAAAAAAGAGAGAAGACCTCAGTTTTAGGACCCAACTCTCACTCCCATTCCCTCTTTGTAATTTATATATTTAAATTGATTTAAATTAAAAAATATATTAAAAATGATACGAGCTTTTTTGGAAATCTGTCAGTCTCTTGCCAACTTTTATACTACATAAACCCGACAAATATATAAACTGCAATTACAGCTCATTGTTGACTCGATATCGCAATGTCAGAATGATATCAGAAATATTCCGAAATTATTATTGGAGATATTGCGTATTACAAAATAAATGCAATTAAGCTTTTGTCAAACTGATGCAGTTGTGGAGATGTCGTCAATTTGGGTCTCTTTTTAACTCCCCGACCATGATCTTGAAAAATAGCACGGGTCGCTGAACTCAAAGATTTGATGTGAAGTATTGAGTAGAGAGAATTCTAGACCCCCTGCTGGATTGACTCATTAGAGGCACAGTGTGTAAAATAATGTTGAGCAGCGATGTGCGGTTCTTAAAAAAATTCCCGGTTATTTTAGTTTTGGTTTTTACTGATATCGGTTATATCGTCACTAAAAAGGTATCCCTGTTTTGATGATTTTTTTATTTTATTGAAATTGATTGCGTTAAAGGAATAAATAAGTAAAACAACCATATTTTTTCTAAGGACATTATCTCTAGTCAAATACATACACGCCAGAGTTTGCAATTATTAAAATTCTGATAATTACAGATTATCTTATTTGTGGCTTACTCTATAAGTTATGACCTTGCATGCAAAGTTTTTATTAGTGACATTGAATCAGCAGCTTAAGTATCTATCCTGTTTCAAATAATTTTGTAGGGTAGACTGACCAGTGAGAGAACAGGCCCCAGCGAATGAACATTTGGTAAATACAATTAAGAAATAAGGATTGAAAATCATTCCACTAGATGAATTGGCAACTCTGACTACCTTCCATCTAGTAGGAAGCTATCTGACATATGGTTGATTGTCCTGGTCATTATTCCTGGTGTTTATTCACTGGCGAACGCATCAGCTCCTTAAACGTTCACTCACTGGTTAGTCTACCCTAGCAATTTATAAAAGACTTCACTTCAATCAAACAGGTCATTTTGACTATTTGACTAAATTAGTATTAATTTCTGACTAAAAACCAGTTCAACCAAACAAGTGCTGTGTTACAGTTTAACCGGAGCCAAAATTTTTTTTTCCGGTTTAACAGATTTCGGTTTTCCATCCCTAATGTGAAGGCTTAATCGGATGGGGACCATAAAAGATACAAGGTGCCTCTGGGGAAGGATGTTGGAGGTCACATGTTTACATGTGTTTCCATTAAAGTTATTCTCAAGGATGTACAATAAAATTATACCATGCTGGAAGGATACATTTAAAATTTGCGTATTTTAGACGTTGACCCTCTAATGCATACTGTTACCGTTTGGTAACAAGTTACATAATCCGCTTTATTATATTAAAGGAGACCTCCTTCTCGTCAAACTTGTGTTTTTTCTTCTATTACATTCCATTTTGAAGTTTTAGTTAATAATAACCCTCATAAATGGCAGTAGTAAAAGTGTATTTTAAATTAAAGAGTGAGGTTATTAACAGTTGTGAAATTACGTTTTTGGCAGTATTCAAAGTATAATAATATTATTACTAAATATACAAATAAATTGTTTTGAAAAATTAATTATAGTTAAAGAGGTTACTTTAAAATATACATTTAGTAGTTTTCTAGTCATTATTATCAAAATTGGTTAGGTTAGGTTTGAATTATCGTCGCACTAGAGCTACACGAGGGCTATTGGCGACGGGCGTCGTATTTTAGAACCACAGTCAGGTGACGAGCCAACATCTGAATAGGCACCCAACGCAACCGTTAAGGGCGACATCGTACGCAGCGTTAGGACTTTGAAGGATGTTTTACGTGCACTCCCTTACACGGGGTATTATTCGTTGGACATTTTGTGCTGCACGGGCCTTTTTACAGGTCGGCAGCTATTTTGGCGATGCCCGGACCCGAACCTGGGACCTTCCGCATGCTAAGCGAGTGCTTAACCGACTGGGCTCCCCAGCCCCTATTATCAAAATTGGAATTTTGTAGTTGGTTTTTATCATATGGAAAAAAAATTAAAAATTGAAATTATTTAAATTCTAATGCAGTTAAATTTTTTTCAGTATTTTTCCCATAATGTATGAGTGTTAAAGATACATATATATTTTTTCGGGACGAAAAAAAAATTCATGCATTAGAGGGTTAAGATCAAAGGATTCTGAAATTCAATTGCAGGGTAGACTATAACCAGTGAATGAACGCTTTAGCATAATTTGTTTTAAGAAAATTCATACATTTTAGGAAAATATAGCTTCTCGTGTATGACAATGTGAACATATGTCATTTAATGTAAATTCTACGAAAAAAAGGAGGCGACTTTATATTGCATTGCATTGGGTCTTTTGGGGGTCCCAATAAAAAGTGGTACAAAAGCCAAGTGAATGAACAGTGTTTACCAGTGAATGAACACAAAAATGTCTAGTCAATAAACATGTTAAAAACTAGATAAAAACTAAATTTAAACTTTGTTCTATTTTTCTTGCTTGTTTCTTTTGGAGAAAGTCAGCGTTGCCAATCCATCCAGTGGAATGATTTTTAATCCTTATTTTTTATATGTATTTACCAATTGTTCATTCACTGGGACCTGTTCACTAACTGGTCAGTTTACCCTATAAATGTAACACATTGGATGAAACAAAATAATTTTATATACGGACATAAGGCGAAATTTATCCATGGTTAAGTCAAAGGGGTACCAAAACTTGTGTTTGTATGTGTCACCCTATGGTTTGGTTTGGTTTGAATTATCGTCGCACTAGAGCTACACGAGGGCTATTTGTGTCACCCTATGCAAAAGGTTGCATATAGGACAAAAGGATAATTTGAGAAACTCATGAAAAAAATTCTGGAACGATTTAAATATACTTGCATGTAACAGACCAACATGTAGAATAAAAATAAGCAATGTTCTTGGCACGTTTTTATCCATAACATTAATATTTCTATATTTTCAGTGTTTCTGACAACACGACTTTAGAAATTGTACCCGAATCACCACTGGATAATGGGGCAACTTCAACAATTTCCTAGTTCCTGTATTCTTCAACCATACATTTTTATTTTTAGAGGTGGTAACAGCAATTCTAAATCTGGCCAATAATTGGCTTTTCTATCAGTTCCATCGAGTATAGAGCATACATATTTAACTACATACTATAACTGATTAACTATAACTTTTAACTATACCTATTAGTATACGAAGGAATTGAAGTTAATTCAAGCACATTGTGCATATGGTCACTTTATATTTCCGCATACCCCCAATCAACCCTCTGCATCAAGAAAATCTCTATCATATCCAATTTCCGATATTTTGGCGTGCGCTAGCGAAACCCATTAACTAATCAAAATGTCTAATTAAGAAATGGGGCGGAAGGAAGTTTAATATAAGGATTGCCTTTTCTTTTTTGAGACAATTGTTCACGCAAATGCCGTATCTTTTTTGATGGCGTTCATTAAGAAGAAATGGATGAAAGTGGAGACCAGCGAGACGTGCATCAAATATCGAAGTGTTCGAATATTCTCTGATTGTCCTGCCAATCACCTCGGTCATGATGGGATATAAGATATGAAGATTGCATTTCGTATTAACAAATCCAACGTAGTAGTTACATGAAGGAGGTGGACATTTAAGGGGTCACAGGAGTCTTACAAATGTGCAAAGAAGATACTACATAGCATAGTTTGATCTTTATTGTAATTTTTTAACTACTCAATAAATGAGTATAATTTTTTATATGTAATTCTACAGGATTTATATTTATTATAAAAAAAGTTTTAAAATTTATGAAACTTTAGCCAAAACTAAAATAAATGATATTAAAAATGAAGGTACTTGAACACACTGTGATTAGGCTTGCGCGGCAAATTGTGAGGTCAAAATTGAAAAAATGACCAAGAAAATGACTTTATATTGTACAAATATGTACAAACTAGGACTTAGACCTAAATTCTCAGCTCAATTTTAATTAGAAATTATTTTAAGAACTTTTTTCTAAAAAAATTAATAAAAATTTAAAAATTTTGATTTTAAATTTTTTAAAAAATAATTTCTAATTAAAATTGAGCTGAGAATTTAGGTATAAGTCCTAGTTTGTACATATTTGTACAATATAAAGTCATTTTCTTGGTCATTTTTTCAATTTTGACCTCACAATTTGCCGCGCAAGCCTAATCACAATGTGTTCAAATAGCTTCATGCTTAATATCATTTATTTTAGTTTTGGCTAAAGTTTCATGAATTTTAAAACTTGTTTTATAATACATAAATCTTGTAGAATTACATATAAAAAAATTATACTTATACATTGAGTAGATAAAAAATGACATGCAAGATCAAACTATGCTTTGTAGTATCTTCTTTGCACATTTTTAAGACTCCTGTGACCCCTTAATCGGTAGGTTGAAGAATATACAGTTAAATCGCTTTAATTCGAGCTCTGTAATCTATATTCATAATTTTTTACTCTGTTCCCCGTCTTGTAGTATTTATGAGTACACTGGTGGACAATTGCTAAGGACGAGATGGATTTTTCAATATAACGTTGTACAAAAGCTTTCCAAATCAACACATTTAGTAACGTAAGATCCTCAATACGCAAGGACATGAGTAATGTAAGCAACACTTACTAAAAGAGAAATCAGAGGGATAAAAAGAAGCTTTATTGAAAGAGAAATGGAATTCTATTCCAAGCATCTCCTTAGTGAAGATGAATTTTGGACTTTCATTAACGATAAATTCACGAATGTGCCATGAATATCGATAATCCAGTAAAACATTAAAACTACGATACAGCTGCAGCCTAAAAAAGACCATGCAAAAACGGATCATCGACGACGGAGGAAATTCTTAAACATTATATATTGAGGATACGTGATACATACGGCTACAGAAGCCCATATCGGTGAATATTCATTAAATAGTTAACAAGACGACACTTGTACGACATAGAATGGACATAGACGTTTTTCACATTTGATGATCAGTTGTCAATGGACCCGGCTTTATAGGTTAGAACTATGTCGCAGATTTGATGTTTTAATGGATTATCGATATTCATGGCGCACTCGTAAAATTGCCGTAATTGAAAATCCAAAATTCATCTCCACCTCGGAGATGCATGGAGTATAATTCCATTTCTCTTTCAATAAAGCTTCTTTCTACAGACCGCCTTATAAACGACAGACAGACAAAAAATATAAAATGTAGAGTATAAAAGACCTATTAAAAACAATTTTAAAATCAGAAGGGTAGAACTGACTTTGGAAGCTGGGTAGAGACGAGAATCTCCCCCAATGACAACACTTTCCATCTTTCTTAATTCGAATAAAAAAAAGGAATTTTGGCCAAAAATATAAAGAAAACGAGAATCAAAAGTGAAAAAAAATTATCCCTTTCTTAAAAATTTGGTTAGAGCAGCACCTATTAGTCCTGCAGTTTCATACTGGGTTTACATGCTTCGAGCGCTGCTTCCAGCGTCAGCGTAAGCACTTTGACCTTCATCGATTCGACCTTTGGTTGGAGAGAAGTTGGCGAGTGAGATTGTATAGCGCGGTGATTTGATGATTGACTAAATTGAATTCACGATGTAGGATCAATTAAAAGAGAAACGGCCAAAATAGTTGCCATTTACCCTATGGTCCATTCCCCCAAATTTTAGGGGCCCTAAATTTTAGTTTCTATTGTGCTAAATGCTGTAAATCCCCAAAATACTAGTAAACTAAAAAAGTCGGATACTCCTCATTGTTTTATGCTCAATTTTAAGTGAGTAATTGACCTAACGTTATTGTTTTGATCGCTATTTGTAAGGAAGCCTATAAAATTGTAGCAAAAATTTTATACATGGGTCATATAGCACCATCATTATTGGAAATCTTACATAAAATTTTCCGTAAAGGGGACCCCAAAATAGGTTGTGCCTATAGTCTGGGATTTCCTAGAGCAGGCCCTGGTCACGATTGTATCTACTATAGATATTTGGCACTTTAAACAAATAGGATAAAGTAGATACATCAAGGTAGAAGGGACTTTTAATCCGAATCTCTTATAAAAAGTCATAATTTAAAGGGGGACACAGTACCTCAAAAATTGCTAAACTTGCAATATTTTTCATTTGCTAAAATTAAAGTTTGAAATCTTCTAAATAAGCTTCCAAGTGTTAAAAGTGTAGCTTTCTTTAAAAAAAAATTATTGCAATTTATGCGGAAACTTAGGATATAATTTTTTAAAATAATTTTAAAAACAAAATTTGTAAATTGTTCTGTCATATATTGTTTTAAATACAGATTGAACTATTAAAACCTCAAATTTATAGTATACAAGTCAAAATTAAAGATTTTTTGAAAGTGTTTAGTTTATCTGACGTAATCACTTTGTTTATAACCTCTTGAGAGACCTGACCTACATTTAAATGGATGTTTCACGTTCCTGTTACTAATTTAATTAAAATTTTTAAGAACTGGAAATATAGAACTATCTGGAAGTCGTTTTTCAGTTTGATTACACGCGTAAGTCGTTTATATGTAAAAAAATGACGTATACGAGGTCAAGTAGATTTTGCGGACTTTCAAAAAACACTTTTTCAGCAGAAAATTTTAAAGGTTTTTTGAATTTCAAAAAATTGGAAGCGACGAAAAATTACAAAAAAATGACATAGTTTGCCTGGGCATTCATAGCTCATGAAAAATATTTTTTTGGCTTTATATAATCTTAAATTCCATTAAACTAAGTGCGCCTCAGCAAATATTAAACTTTTAATTTAATAAAAATTTATTGAACGACAATATGTTTAAATATATATTTGCTTGATTTTTAAGATAAATTATATGTAGAATATATATACATTTAGGATTTTATTGGGGCCTCAGTAAGATAACAGTTTTAAAAATTCATTCATAGAAACATTTTGGAAATCAAAAACATTACGTAGTAGAATACCTTAATGAATTGTACATTATTCATTTAATGTAAATTGCAATTTTTTTTGGTTTCTTTATGTTTCAATAATGCGATCACACTTCTTAAAATACTGTAGTAACAATAAAAATTTAACGTGTTTAAAAAACAACTACAGTTTTTAACGAACATTTAAAAACAATATTTAAATGAACAGTTGTTTTTTAATCTCTATAAGTGTTGCAGAGTTTTGTAATAATTTTATTAAATTTTAAAGAATAGATTAGGTATTTGTAACCATCTGCTACAGAAATATAATTAAAAAAATACAATTTTTAGCTTAGATATTTAATATCATGCAGTGATCACAAATTTAAATTTTAGTCAATTTGCATTTCTCTCAGAGAATTTATAATATTTTAATAAATAATGTTTGGGGTGCGTAAGGATCCTAACGTTACACATTCAGTTATCATATGCAGTCAAGAAATTCTTAATATAAAATAAATAACTTGTAAAAAAAAAACCCGTATAAATTCAATGTTTTATATAAATTGATTTGTCGAAAGTACATTTTAATTCAAATATAAAATTATGTTTAACCTTTAGTTAGCATCATTTGGGTTTCACAGTATTTCTTTTTGTTAATTTTCAGAGTAAAGCTAAGTCCACAACTAATTTTAATCTAGGCAAATTTCATACAACTTTTACCGCAATACTTTAAATTATGTTACATTCAATTCGATAATTATTGTTTTGGCAATTAAACTTTTCTGGCGTCTTTAATTTAACTTAAACAACAATTCTCACAACAACGGTTTTGGGAACTCTGAAGCTTTTCCCGTTATTTCTTTTTGCGAAAACAATTATTTCGCGCAAATAATTATCATTTACAACCAATCAATGGTTTCAACCATCAATGGTTTTAGCAAGCCAAATTACATAACCATCATTCATTTAAAACAAATAATCAAATAACAATATACATTATATTGTAATAGCTAATCAAAATCCTGATAATTCGATAATTGACATGCGGCACTCTTTGAAAAACTAATCCTAACCGGATACAGCTGTCACAAAACCAACAAAAGTACATCGTACCGCCATTCAGAATTAAAACCAACCCCTGTGCAAAACTCATACTATTCAACCTATCAAAGAAAGAGACACTCTTCAAAAATTGACTGACCAGTGACCATTGGCAAATCTAAAAGGAGACTATTGTGAGAAAGTCACGTGACTTTATCGAGCTAATTTTCATAACTTAAAAAACACAATGTTTCGACTTAAATTGAGAAGTTGAATGGCGTAATAAATATTTAAAACAATACGGCACACTTATCAAACCTATACGTGGTTAAAATACAACAAAAAATATAGCTCAAATATAATTTTCTTTAATTTTTTTTAAAAAAATTACTTAAATGGTAGCAATGTTGGTGCCAAAAGTAGCAACCTTTCTCGCCAAATTAGCAATTTATCTGGGCCTGTCTTCATTTAACCATTACACTATTAGGTTTTGATGTCCATATATTTGTCGTTGTGGAGAATTCATTCTAGATATGATCCAACCTAATGAAGTAACACAAAAGGTAACAATGCCCATAATGAAGGAGGCAATTAGAACAAGTTCCTTTCTTTTGTGTACTTAAAAATGGACGGCAAAAATGGACATGGAGCCCTATTTGTTTGATGTCGTTAATTGTCATTTTCTTGTAACTGACCCACTAGTAAAATGTTATAAAATTTCCTTAAAACCTACTTAATATGTTGTTTGCTTTGTTTGTTATTTTTGTGTTAGCATTCTAGAAAAGACTTGTCAAGTTTTCCCCATTAAAACCATCTTAGAATGTGGTGGTTTTCCTATCACAGGAAAGTTTCAATTAAAATAGAAATTAAGGTGGTTGTAAAAATGTACCGAGGAAAAATTTACAAACCTTTCCATTAATTAGCAATAAAAACAACAACCATTTTTTTACGTTTTTTATGATGGTAATTTTTTTTTGAAAAATGCCTTTACGATCTGTGTAGCTAAAGATTGAAAACAATCACATTCAAAAATGTAATTGCAACAGTCGAAGAGTTATTAAGTTGTCAAATAACGATTTTTTTTAAAGTTCATTTCAAGGAAAGGCTGTTTGCAATTATTTTCTTCTACGATATTTAAAAAAATAACTTTTAAAACATTAAATAATATGTGAATAATCAGTCATTAAATAATATGTGAATAATAATAAAAGTCAAATTTAAAGTTTTTGCTTATCCTTCAAGTGTTAAAAAATAATTGTTTTTAAAGTTAAACCAGTTTCAATGTTAGATTATTTGAAGTCAAATTATTTACCGAGGAAATTCGTTATAACTATAGCTACGAAAGCTGATGAAGTAGAAAAAAAAATACAGGACAACTTCCTTATAAAGTTCGAGAGGGGGCCCTGGTTTTCCCTCATAGTAAATGTTTGTAGTGGCGACCATTCTATAGCTTGAAATGAGTTCAAATACTACATTACTTAGTTTAGTTCACTTTAGAAAACCGAAGTAAGAGAAAGGTCGAAAAACATTTCAAGAACGCAACAGGTCACTGGTATATCTTAGCAAGGGGCCTTAAAATAGATCCATGTTCAGATGAACTGGAATAATGAATATTGGTAATGAATATGCAGGTAAAGTATATTTGCCCCTTCCCCCCTTTTACCCCCCTCCTACATAAAACTATGAATTTTATTTATGAATAAAAAATAATTGCTTCTTAAAAACTTATAAAAGTTTATTTTAGGATTGCCTTAAATTGTAAAAGTAACAAAATTAAATTCCATTTTTTTCAGTAAATGTTTTAGGACTTATTTCATTGTTCTATAATTAATTTCTATCATAATAAGTTTGGTTACGTTTTCAAAAGATAAAATATCTTGTGCTGTCGATTTCTATTTATAGCTTGCTATATATGTTGCTTTATAATTTCTTTCGCATAAATCTAGGATAAACTCAGTTACAGATGTTTTTACTAATATTCAAAGAACATTTTTTTGTTATTAAAAATAACCTCACACAACACTTCACAAAACCAGAAGTTTAAAAATAAATACAGGAATTAAAAATTGAAATTCTTATTCTAAACAAATGCATTAGTTATAATAGATTATAAATACATTATTTCCAAATTGAGATTATGTTCTTTAAAAAATGTGAATTAATGTATTAAAATACCAAATTTGTTTATTTACAATAACTTTGTAACTATTTCTTTTTTTAGAATGCAAATAAAAGAACTAATTCTACTTCAATTGAAACTATAACAAGGAAAGAAATTTCAATAATTATACTTGTGTAAACTGCTCCATTGAATCAACTTACAAAACAATCGAAGATTTTATTTACAGAAAAATATCGAGACTTATTTTAAAAATAAAATTAAGATTTAATTTCAGAGCGTATTCAAACAGATTAAAAGACCTCTTAAAAATAAGTGTATTTTATGTCTTAACAATAGTGTCTGGTAGCATTATTGCAAAAGGTAGGGACTTACAAACGTTTTAATACAGAGTAATTATTCAAATAGCTTTTATATACCATTCAAGATTAAAATATCTAAAAGCGTTTAAACAAACAAAAAGGTTCATAAGTGTTTATATTTGAGTTATTGTTTTCCGAAATATAATTAAGTCGTTCGGGTAAATGTAATTATGTTTTGGCGATAAATTTCCATTGTTTGAAATTAACTGAACTGGCAAATAAGTAATTCCTAAAATAAATTAATATTAATTTGGTAGCAGAAGTTTTGAAGTTGTAATTTATAATTGGTTTCCCAACAGAAAAAAAATATATAGTACAATTTTGTATTATTATAAGAGTTAGATTAAAGCGAAATCGGAAAATATACATAAGGTAATATATACAAGCTAATATGCAAGGTAAGGAATACGACCCTAAATAAGGAAAATATTTTGTAATAAATATACAATAATTTTTTGGCAACAAAAGAATTGAACGTTTACAAAACAAACGTGGAAACGTTTCCCCATGGTTTTTTTTAAAATTAAAATATTTCTCAATTGATAGATGACAAGAGTTACAAAATATTTAATAACTCGAATCAACTTTAATGTGTGTAATTGCGTACCTAATGGAACATTATACTTTTAAAGACATCCACTTTTTTGAGCTAAATAATGGTTAAATGATCTAATTAGTTTTATAATGCAATACTTCCAAAAATAAAGTAATACATATCATTATAGATGCATGTATCCCCAGATAAAATTTTTTAAAAAATTGTTTATAAGGATACTTTCCTTACAATGCAATGTATTTGAACATAATTGTTTCACTGACACCATCGGTTATTAAAAAAGTTTAAAACAAATAAGGCATTCGCAAAAGGAAAAATAAGAAAAATGTGAACTTAACTTAAACTGTATTGTCACAAAAGCTCTCTTTTAGAAATATTAAAAAAAAAAAGAGAAATAACTTTATTCATGCTTGAAGGATTATTTAATTGTTACATTCATTTACCATCCTTAAAAACATTTTAGGTGAGTGTAGAAAAACCATGAGGTCAGCAATAGAATTTAGGTGTATCCCAAACCTTCCATTAAACACAAGCTCTGGACCTTCCATGAAGACAATATAAAAAAGTAACTCATATTGAACATTTCCGACTGTATATTTCCAGCCTAAAAAGAAAGCTTTAACACAGCTAGTAAATAACACACGAGTGGTCAACAAAGACCGTAAACAAAACACTAACCAAGCAAGTCCGGCCTGAAAAGGATTAAAAGCTCGTGTGTCCATGAACGATATTAATAATAATACAAAAAAGATGCTGCCTGCCTTCCTAAACGGGAAAATAACTCAAGCAGGTAAAAGGTAAAACTTTCAACAAGGCATGTTAAACAAAATAATATTTCGTTCTTGTACACTTAATTTTCATATGAATAAGAACGGCCTGTTTCTTAAATTGGTGTTCTTTTTACTGCTTTTGATGTATTTTAAAATTAACAATTAGCTTCAAGAGATAATATTTGTGACTTCATATAATATTGCCATTGATTTATATTTACTTATTAATTTATTTTCCACCAATCAATACAGTTTTGGACTGGCACAGACGTGCCCATTAAATCTGTGGATTCCAAAATTCCGACGGCGTTAGTGTACGATGTCGCTCGAGTTCCATTGGGTGCCCGCTCAGGTGTCGACCACGTCACGTGTCCAGGGTTCTAAATTACGAGGCGTTTTTGGCTGTGTTAAAGCTCTTGAAGGAGGCTAGAAATAGGCAGCCGGAAACGATTACACTGGATTACATAGTTTTGGTTGGGGATTGTCTTCGTGTTACTCAGATGCCAATCTATAAAGACTCTCTTACTCGTTATATTTAAATTGGAAATGGAATATTTGTGAAATACAAATAATTAAAAAAATATGTCAATGCTGAAATTGTTAGCTAATATGATACACTTCTTTCTTTCGTTAGATAGTCTCCAATTTTGTACTATTAAGATTTTATTTTCATGCGTGAAGTGATATTTGTATTGATTTGTAAATGTGCATATTTGTACCATATTTGTATACTTGCAAACATATTTATAAATTTAGTTTCATTTTAGTTTGAATTATCGTCGCACTAGAACTACACAAGGGCAAAATATAATTATTGAAATTATAATTATTATAATTATTGAAATTCAATTCATGAAATTCTTGAAAATAGAAGTTGGACTTATATTTGCTGATTGTACTTTTAAAACATTTGTTTACTTTTAATGGCTCCAAATAAAATTTCTCAAAATAGTACATCAAGCTATAAAAAATGTTCCTTGTATAGACGTTGTGAAAAACAAGCGACACATTCTGCCTTTATAAGAAGGCAGTATTATTGTGTTAGAATACTTTTTATGCACAATTAAAATTTAAGTACAGTTTTTGCATGTAAAAGTTGATTCTTAGTTTGTGTCAAGCACCCTTAGATTAGCTAATTATAATTTGCCATACGTTAGAATAAAATATGACGAAAATAAATTAGTAGAGTTAAAGTTGATTAATAAAAGGTGTTTTCAAAAGGCTTAAAATAAAGTGTGACTGACGACTTCTCTTTCTAATAATTTACCTCTTTTTAGTTTAACAAAAAGGTCTGGATTTCTAGTGAGAAATTTTTTAAAAATGGTAAAAGTGAAATTTTTGGTTCACCGCATGAAGTTTAAATAAAACTTTAAACTTATTGATTGTTTTATTATCTTAAATTTTATTTATACATTAAATGGCTTTAAAAACTCTACACTGCTTGACTTAATTTGAAAATTTTTAAATGTTACAAGCGTTGCTGGAAAAATTTGAAGTCCCTTGTTGGTATTGTAATTATAAGTCTTTTCATTTGCAGTACATTATGCCTTAGGTCAGGGGTTCCTAACCGGTGGTACGTGGAAAAATTTCATATGGTACGCGTGAGTGATGTGAGCAACATTGTCACGAGTTACTTGTGCGAGGGTGGATTTTCAGAACTCTTGTATATAAAAAATAAACATAAAAGCAGAATAAATGTTGAAGAGGACTTGAAGAGTGAAGATAAGTTCTATTACTGTTAATGTTGATGTTGATATTTTGATCACAGGTAAACAACAAGTTTCGCCCTAAATACGATTAAAGTATATTTTGTACAATGATTATAGTTTTTTGCTGAGCGTGTACTATTTTTTTCATTTGTATGTTTTTCGAACTATGAGTAACAAATAAAACTGTAAATTAATACTATTTTAATCTTTTTATATTTTCACTATTAAGCTTGTTACAGATAAATATCTAACCATTAACTATGAAGTTCTCTCAATAATTTAATTCAAAAAACCTTTGAACACTTTTAGAAGAGTAAATATTCTACTTTTATTAAAATATTTAGGTCTGGTGGTGCGCCAAAATTTCTCAAGAAGTCAAGTGGTACGCAGGTGCCAAAAGGTTGGGAACCCCTGCCTTAGGTGTTTTAGACATGAAAAAGTTAAATAAAAAATAAGCTGTCCTTCCTAAATAACTTGAACACCTCGTCCTTACTTTCCACAACACAACTAAACCAAAGAACCGTTATTTCACGCGTCTCGGAAGAAAACAAACAAAAACCAGTTGTGGTGTTAGGGCCACAGGGCCCGTTGGAAAAAAAAAATGGAAGGGTTTTCTCCTACGTCACAGAAACTCTTCGCCAATGGGAAGTAGGTAAGTCTGGAACCTCACCTGTCCCGTGGAATATCGGGCAACTTGCTTCCAGAACTCTAGTAGAAGCAATCGTGTGTAGAAGCACAGCGGAATTTTACCTGAGCAGTTTTGACAATGAGACAAGTGGGCTGACTGGTTTTTAAAGAGAAAAAGAATTATTTGGAATTGATTTTTTATGAATATCGTTTGACTTGTGTCCATTGGACCATAATTGCCTGATGGGTGTGTGAGTTTTGGCCCATTGAATATTTCAGTCGACTTGTAGATATTTTTTGTTGTTGTTGTAAATATGGGCTGTTTTTGGACTCGGTGTGGAGTGTGGCTGTTTTTGATATTTGGATTACAGATTGGATTATTGTCCCAGGCGAAATCCGGTAAGTACATTGTTCAATATCTTTTAAAACCATTTGAGGCCTTTAACGCAGAAATTTGTTTTGGGTCTGTCAGTTTTTAAAGCTGCACATTTGACCCTTATACAAACGTATAAACCCGTCGTCTGACTGTCAGATTTTCTAGCAACACACAATTTGTTTTTAAAAATTTATTAAGTTTATAATTTTAAAAATTGAAGTGTGTAGAACTCATTTGTAATTATTTCTACAGAAATACAATTTAAAAAGTTGAAATAAATTGAATTTTTAGAATTTTAATTTCATTGTAATGCAGTGAAAACAATTTTACACTTTAGTCAATTTTCTTAGTTGTCAAAGGTATAATTTATAATAAAATGATAAAATCAATAAATTTCTAAAATAAAGAAAAGCGCTAAGAAATCTTTTGAAAAAAATGACTGCAAACATAAATATTTAAAATATACATGGGCTAAAACTTTTAATTTAAATATCAGAAAGTAAAAATAAATAGTAAAAATAAGTTTACAGTTTAACCAAATTGCAAATCAAGCAGATATTTAACTTCTTGAATCCGAAAATTGAAAAGTTACAAAGCAATTTTTTTCTTTGCGTGTTTTGGAGTTTTGCATAAATGTGTGACAAAAAGTAGTCAGTATCTATCTTTGGCAAGTATTAAGTTTGGGCAAACCTATATAACGCAAGTAAACATTTCAAAAAAACGAAGCCGGCCCGTTCCTGATTTCTTAATCGAAAGTAAATAAGAAACGATGCCTCGATAAACAAACATATGACTTATAAAAGAAAAATAAATATACTATTATTAAAAATATATAAAATTTTAATTTGAATGTATCGGGCATATAATGAATCAGTTTTTTTCAATACCGAGTTTTAATTTTATTTTAAGTAGCATAGGAATTAGAAATGCCCGAAAATACAAATCCTATTAATAACGAAACCGAAACTAAGGTTTCGGTATTCGATATCTTCAATCGCTTTTCGGCTTTTTCTTCGCGTCGCGCCGTGTTGTATTGCTCTACCTAAGTTTGTCATGCTACAAATGAACTAAATTTTTTCGTTTTAAACACTCAAATCAAAAAACAAAATGTGTTACTTATGTTTATTATATTGAGTATTCCATTTTTTGTACTATCCGATAATCCCAATACATTATAATATTAACATTATTATAGACTATTTTCTTACGAAAAAAGTTATATTTGCTTGAGAATTCAAACTTTGTATTGTGAAAGCAACAAGTTTTGCCGTAACCAAATCTAAAGAAACGCATAGTGATAATCTTAATTCAATGTATTAACTAAGAAGTTAAATACATCCCCAAAAAACCCTATTAGATAATTTACATTTAATGTCTATAACAACAAAAATCCCGTTAAATTAACCCAACCGGATCTTTATTACCTTTCGTGACTGCGCGATTCGCCAACCATTAGGACCGTTTTGACTTAGAAACATTGTGATACATCCAAGAAAGTTCCCCAAATCGTTTATTGCCGAAAAGTGTTTCAATTCCCACAATTAAATCAACTTAGGAGAAGGATCAATATTTTAAAAGTTACGGATCAGAGGAAAGGATACATTAATAGTACTTAAATAAGGTACTTAATTGTGGCTTTTGAGTTAAAATAAAATTAGTGCTGTTGGTTTTAAAATTGGGTCAATAAAAATAGGTAAACCAACAGTAAATAGTTAATTTAAAATGGTAATTTTGTTAAAACGTATGTTTACTTCGGTTTGTTTGATATCAGGAGGGAAAATGGGGGCTGTCTTTTTCAGTTTATACATATTTATTAGGTGTATAAACTCTAATCTGTTTTCATTGTATGTGCTAAGATAGTTTCGGTTAAATTTATTTCCAAATCAATTACATTTTCTCATGCCATTTGCTCAAATAGTTTAAAATTTTATTTTAATAATTTAACTTTGAAAACTTAGCTTTCCTATTTTTATGTCTACTACCCATTTCCTCGCAACACTTACGTTTATTTTAAATTTTAAAATTGGGTACTTTTATAAATAATAATAGACATGACATCTTTAAGTACTGCCTATTTTATTTGAAGAGTACACGGGAAGAACCAATTGATTTCGTACAAGGCTTTCCTTAATAGCCTCTTTGGGGATGATAGCGGGAAATCGCCTAAACTGGTGCAAAGAAGAAAGTTACTCGCTTTGTTTATCTTTCGCGGCAACCCTAATTCATGCCAGAGTTGAGTGGAACGAATCACACGTTTGTACCGCAAATGAGGAACCATAAGGAATACCGGTTTCCGGTCGCCAATGTTCGCCAAGCAGAGACAATTACGGAAAGACTCTAAAGAAATCAATCGGTTCTTCCCGTGTACTCTTCATTTGCTCTTTTATTTGTAAAGATTAACATTCTTTTAAGAATTTAAAACGTCAAAAAAAGTTTTTTTAGTTTATGACTATACTGTTGAGGTTTATACATATTTAATGCTTTTTAACGCTAAAGTAAACATGAAGATTACAGCGCACTTGTCTGAAGCATTTGTAGTTTGGGATATTCAGAAGTGGGTGACTGACAGTCGAATGGACATTGCATGCCTTTATAAAGTTTTTTTTCTCTTCTTTATAAACATTCTGTAGAAGCCGAAATAGGTAATTTAGGGAATCGATTCCCTTTCATACAAATATCATTCACTTAAACCTTTATGGTAATTACAATTGCCGTAACCAAATAACCTTGCATTTTCACATTGCAAAAATGAACATTAGAATCAAAATTAACTAAAACTAGGAAGAATCTTTTTAAGTATGTCAAACACCTGCAAAGAATCAATTAACGGACATTAGTTTCTAGACAAGTTGATCAGTTTGAGGAAGTTCCTAGACTCAAAACGACATTTTTGTTCACTTTTAAATCTCTTTTGGCGTGGGTTAGATGGCTAGCCTCGGAAACACGGTCATAATAAACTGGATCAGAATTGAGACACACCCGAGCAAGAATTGCGACAAATTTTTGGACCACAGTCATGGGATTTGAAGCTTTTTTTTGATAGCCATAAATGACTCTTCGGTAAAATGATCTTATGAAACATTTTTTAGCCTCGATAGAGTTCCATATAAGTGACTTTCTAGAAAATTGTTGTCGGAAATTTAAGGGGTCTAAGGAGTCTTAAAAATGTGCAAAGAAGGAACTATAAAGTATAGTTTGATCTGTCATGTAATTTTTTAACTACTCAATATACAAGTATAATTTTTTTATATGTAATTCTACAAGATTATTTTTAATAAAACAAATTTTAAAATTTATGAAACTTTAATTAATATCATTTTTTTAAGTTTTGGCTAAACATAAAGCTATTTTAACACATTGTGATTAGTCTTGCGCGGCAAATTTTGAGGTCAAAATTGAAAAAATGACCCAGAAAATGACTTTATATTGTACAAATATGTACAAACTAGGACTCATACCTAAATTCTCAGCTCAATTTTAATTAGAAATTATTTTAAGATTTTTTTTTCTAAAAAAATTAATAAAATTTTTTAAATTTTGATTTTGAATTCATTTTTAAATAATTTCTAATTAAAATTGAGCTGAGAATTTAGGTATAAGTCCTAGTTTGTACATATTTGTACAATATAAAGTCATTTTCTGGGTCATTTTTTCAATTTTGCCCTCAAAATTTGCCGCGCAAGCCTAATCACAATGTGTTAAAATAGCTTTTTGTTTAATATCATTTATTTTAGTTTTGGCTAAAGTTTCATAAATTTTAAAATTTGTTTTATAATAAATAAATCTTGTAGAATTACATATAAAAAAATTATACTTGTATATTGAGTAGTTAAAAAATTACATGACAGATCAAACTATACTTTGTAGTTCCTTCTTTGCACATTTTTAAGACTCCTTAGACCCCTTAAGGTGTAACCCGAGAGTCGGATTGGGCTCTAAAACTTGGGATTTGTTAGCACGCAATATAGAACTTAAGTACAGAACATCTGTTCGTGCGTATATTTAAAAAAGTATTGTAATAAATGCGTACCAAATAAAACCACTGTATTAAAACCAAACATATTAATAGAAGATGATTTTTTTAAATATGAAAATATTGCATTATAAAAGCTTAAAGCTCCATTACTTATGAGTGCATTAGGTAAACTTAAAAATTTGGATATTCCTAATTTATGAATAGCCCTAATGTAGCTCTAGTGCGACGATAATTCAAACCTAACCTTATTTATGCGTAACAATATTTAATGTCTAAAAAATGAATCGAAAGTTCATTACAAAAAAAAATCACACGTAATTTACTATATATATTTTTTATATAAGTATACTTTTGCCTTGCAAATTAAATAAAACTTTTAATTTTATTGTAGTTTTCCCAGTTAATTTCTTACCCTACCCAACAAATATCATTAAAAGTAAAATAATTATTTTTAACCTGCAATTTCAATGCTTCATTATTTGGGATTATTAAAAATTGTTTTCCTATACTTACATGATTAAAATTAACTGTCATCTTAAAAAAACTTTAAAAAACCAATTTAATCTATTAAAATTTTCTCGGAAAATTAAAATAATGTTCCATATTATTCAGTGCATCAAATGCAGGACTTTCAGCAATTTCATTTGTTGTTTCGGTTTCACTCGCATTGTGCCGAAAAAACCGCGGATATTTAATATTTAGATAAATATTCTTCGCATTGCAGTACTATAAATAACAAATTAAAAAGAACAAGAGAAAAAACAACGAAACAATCAGATAAACTAGAATTAAAGAGAAATTACCAAGAAAACATTCTTGTCCAAAATTATTTAAAGATTCTACTGTTTTTAAATATTTAATTGAATTCGGTCAAATTATAACTAAAACAAATTAATTCCTGGAGGACCAAATATAAAAACAATGTAGCTGAAACTGTTGCCACCTTGCGTAAAACAATTCCATTTTACCATTTGATAGTGAATTCTTAAATATTCATTTTGATTGATTTGACGTACTAGGCTCTTAATCGGGCTATTTTAATTGTAATAATTGAAACGAATCAAACCTTAATAAAACCAAATATGCAAGGTGAAACATATCTGGTTTGGTTATTAACAAAAATGTTATTTTGAATTCAAAATTAAACTTGAATTCTTTTTTTGTTTGCTGCTGGTTAGGTCGCACTAGTGACAAAGTATGTTTTTTTTAAAAAAAATTTTAAATTAAAAAATTATTTTTTAAAAATGAATTAGTTAGGATGAATACATTAGTAACGAAAGATATGGTGAAAAAGATACATGTACGGTTGCGGTTATATTGTATTAATATAAGGTTTAATTGAGTTTACGTAATTTGTTTTCTATATAAGTAAAAATAAAATGCGGATACTAAGATGCAGATTGATTTAGTATAACATGAAGCTTATAGTGATTAATAACCGGCTTGGTTAGTTTGTTTTCTTTGCAATGATAATCTAAAATTTTCTAATATTTCATTTATGTAATGTATTTTATGTCAAAATTTCAAACTAAATTCGAGAAATGAACTCGAACTTAACCATGAAATTTAATTTTATGTATTCTACTTTCCAGTGTTGTTGCTGCGGATAAATTTAGCAAACGATAAGGAAAATAATTTTCGAAAGAAAATCCATGCAAATAGACAATTTTGGCTTTTAAAAGTTTAAATTGCAAATTAATGGTGTGTTTGGAGATTTTTTTCTAATGTGCATTACGCATTTCAGTGATTATTTAAGTTGCAGGAAAAAAGGAAAGTTTTGTTGTTTAAAAACATTTTGCTTAAGAATACATTTGACACTAAAAGCGAAATGTTTATTAAGTTTCAATGATGTGTATCACGGAATTAAAAACATTTTCTTAATTGAATTAGTCAACTGTTTTCAAATAGAATAAGTTTAGATTTTGATGGGTATTTAGACGAATGTTTGCATTTCCTTGCGTGCTACACATCATTGAAACTAGATAAACATTTCGCTTAGAAAGGACAGTGACAAATGTTTTCTTAAACAAAAAGTTATTTTCGCTAGTAAAGTCGCTACTTATCGTTGAAACTTAATGAACATTTCGCTTTAAAGAGACTGACAAACAAAACAAATTTTCTAGGAATTTTAATTTAGGATAAACTTCTTATCGTGTCATTAACATCGCTGTTTATAAGAGCAAATAACTATATTTAAACTTGATAAATATTTCGCTTTAAAGAGACAGTTATAAATGTATTCCTAAGCAAAAAGTTTTGAAACAACAAAACTTGCCTATTTTTAATGCTACTTAAATAATCACTGAAATTCGCAATGCACATTAGAAAAAAGAAATCTCCAAACACACTATTAATTTGTAATTTAAACTTATAAAAGCCTAAATCGGCAATTCGCATGGTTTTTCTTTCGAAAATTAATTTTCTTTATCATTTGCTAAATTTATCAACAACACTGCCAAGTAGAATGAATAAAATTTAATTTCATGATTTAGTTTAGAGTTCATTTCGAATTTAGTTTGAAATTTTGAGAATACATAAAATGAACATAAAAGAATGAAATACTTAAGATATCACAAAATCAAAATTGTCTTAACATTCCTTTCAATACACTTAGCTAGTTTTGTTAAGCATTTTACTAATAATTTAAATATAAAGAAACTACTTTTTTTAAAGTCTTAGTTGGAGTAAACGGCGTTTGCTTTCAAACGTTAATAATTGACGTTGTTAGTTTTAAGGAAGATTTCTTAATTAGTTTTGTGCACTTTTTTGCAACTAACTAATACTAACTTTTGCAACCAACAAAATACATACTCATGTTAAAGCTTAGTACTTTCATTAATAATAAACCTTTGAAAACTTTCAACTAACTAGTAATAGAAAGTTTTTCTGCGCATTAATTCCACACAATTATAACACTATTTCACACACAACATTTTCACATACCATATAATTTTCTTGTCTTGTTAACGGCAAAAACCACTTAGAATCAATTTATATAAGAATCATCGAATCTCAACACTGATTCTCATTACCGATGTCGTCACGCAAGAGCTATCCAGAATCGTTCCAATCTTATTTTCCTAAATTACCATCGCTTCAGCCTAGAAGAAGCCATTAAATTTTAACAACCATTTCCGGTTGTTCAATTCGTTAGTTTGAACTTGGGATAGAACGCTTGTTCAACCGCTTCTTGATATTGTAGATTGTAACGAAGATCGCGTCAAACACACTTGGTTGGTTAAGCTTCTTTAAATAGATTTGGATTTTTTTAATTGTTTTATGTTGTTTATGAATATGAATGTTTTCTAGTATTTACTCATCTATTATGCTAGTGTTTTTCACGGTTAGGTTAGGTTTTGAATTATCGTCGCACTAGAGCTACACGAGGGCTAATGGCGCCGGGCGCCGTATTTTTATTGCTTTGCTTGGATTGGATTGGATTGGAAAGTTACCTATAAAGAGTAACTGTTAGGGTTATATTTAATTTGAAACTAGCTAGTTACTTAGTATGAAAAGTAACTAATTACAGTTACTTTAAATCCATTAAAAATTCTTTAAATTTTAGGAGTAGTAGCATTTTGAAAAAACGTTATTTTTTTTTAATTTTTGAAAAAGTTACGCTTCAATTTTAATTATTTTTTCCTATACGTTTATTGCATGTTAGTTCTTTGTCAAAAATAGTTTAATTTGAATGCTAGAGATAAAAATACTGGATTTAATTTTTTGAGCACCACGTCTGCCGAAAATATCTGTGAAAACCGGATGAGAAGTAACGTTAAAGTAACGAAATTTTTCGTTATTTTGTTACCTTTAAAAGTAACAAAGTTACAGTTGGGCATTAATCAAATAATTTGTCAATTATCTTGTTAATTGACTAAAGAAAGACTAAAAAAGTAATTGCAATTAAATTAATGACAATTAAATTAATCGCAATTGAACTTTAATTGCATCTTGCAATTAACTCAATATTATTAACGTATGTCAACTGTAACACAACTAAAATAATTTCAATTAACTTTTTTAGTTGTTTTATAAAACAATTAAAACTAGCAATTCACTTTATGTATTAAAACAAAATGAGTAAAAAATTAAGAAAATTAGGCTGTAAGTCTCAGACTGAGGGTGAATAAAAAGTGGTTAATTGTTATTTTTATTTAAAATTAACGAAACAATTGAAAAATAATGAAATGTTAATTGTTACTACTACAGTTAACATTTAAATAATTGTTAATTGTAATATTCCACAATTACAATTGATGAATTGTTAGTTGTGGTTATATTTACCAATTAAATAATCTTTAATTGTTTATGCGATTAAACCAACACACCGGGTCCAAGGACCTTGTAACTCTAACTGTTATCACGGCAATTGGAAATTTTATTAATAAATCCTGTTTTTTGCTGTCTAAAAATTGGCTGGTGTTTGAACTATGCATTGCACAAAAAAATTCAAACTTAAGATTTCCACATTGCAATGAATGAAAGTAGCAATCAATCCTTAAAAAAATTTTATCAACACTTCTGTATGATTTATTAAAACTCACACTTTTTCAATAATTTATGAAAACGAATTCAAAAACTTCAAAAATATCTATTCTTTAATGTGTTATGGCTTTACATTATTTAAGGTTCTTATTGAAACTACTCATTTCTAGTTTGTTATCGCTCAGTTGAATTATAATATTCACGAAATAAATGCTCTAACTATTCAAGTGGGTGTACGCAATGTAATTATTATTATTTAGTAACTGGTTTCAAACTTCTTATTGAGACTTGTTTTTAACTATTCATGTGGATATAGCGTAGTCTGAAGTTAGTTAATTTTAGTGTGATCATTTAATTTATTTGGTTGTGCATAAAATTTAAGTTTGTTTAAATTGTGTATCTTTCAAATCAAAAATAAATCTTAAAGTTTTTCTATGAATTTTACTTTAGGAGAAACTTTTTTACGCGTGATTAACATCGCCGTTTGTGAGAGCAAGCAACTACATATTTAAAAGCATTTTCTATAATTATATTTCCGTTTAAGGAATTAATATTATAATCTGGCAGCATAAAGAATTAAAATAAGTTTAGATTTTGAAATAACACAAGGGAAAGAAAATCAGGAAGCCAGTCAAAACATTTTAATACTATTTCCAACCATTTCAACTCAAATAAAGGTAAACTATATAATCTCAAACCTAATTAAACCATTCGCAAACAAATCGAACACGGTTCATTATCATCCCAACGCCATTACAGCCTCAACGCTCCAGCAACCACGCAACTCCATTGTGGGCAAACAATCCCGAAACAGAACCCTTTTTCAGAACGAAAACAAAAGTCAAACAAACCAAAATGGGCCCAAACATTTCCAGGCAGCCAGCTCATTGTGTTGTTAATGACCACAAAGCAAACCAAACCCGAGCGCTTAATTGCTGCCGACTTTCCAAGCTGTGGGAATCGAGCCACGTCATAATGGCGAAAGGAATCTTAATTAATCGAATTAACAATCAGTTTGTTTATTGTGTGTCGGTACAAAAGGTCCCTCTCTCACAGCGTGGTTACGATCTGCGGGCAAGAGAGTGGCTTGTCTCTTTCTTGACCACAATATTGATGACGGTGTTGTGTTGGCGTTTCTTTGAAGGAACAGTTAAACTTCCGTTTTATTTATCTTGCTTTGGAAGAAAAGCTTTTCTTTCATGGGAGGTTTTAATTTAAGAAGTAATAGGGATGCTTAAGGTCTTGACTGATACACATTTAATAAATACTGGAAATTTGCACTTGGTTGAAATTTTTAAAAAAAGGTAAAATCATTAAGTTGCTGAAAATTTTAATACACACTTTTATTAGTTTTTTTTAAAAGGAAAGCCTTATGATACTGGTAGAATAAATGTACGTATCTTGCAAAAAGGTTCTACTTTCGGTGATACAAGTTTGCTATTAACTCAATATATTTAAGTTTGTAATTTTAAAATTAGTCATAATACAGTGACGAACTCAACGTATCTTATCCCCAGATCAAATATCAATCTTATCGTATGCAAACTTACATCATCGTACTTGGATTAATTGACTTTACTTAACCTATGTAACAGGGCATTTCATTGTTTAACCAGACTACGCCCACAACGAAAAACTCCGAATGACCCATTGCACCCAGATTCGGCCCGTTGCTCATTAAAGACTTAAATGTACAAAAGAATTTGTTACAAAATTGTAACATGCCATCTCTTAAGAACATTTTATAAATTAAAAAAAACTTGGTTCCAATTGGCGTTCAATAAATTCTTCAAAATTACAATTTTATCGTGAAATATTTATGAAATTTAAGAATATATATTTTCCAGTTCTAATTATTTAAAACTTTTATAAAGTGAAAAATAGTTAAAACAAAACTCTAGTTAACTTAGTAGAAAACTGGACAGAAATTCACGTATACTCACTATTATTGAATTACTGTCCAACATTCACCAACTACAAGACTACTACCAGCATGTCCGACAATCATACCAGTTTCTTTAATTCCATTTTATCGAGTATAATTCAATATTATATTTAATGAAACTATTTTTCCCAGATCTAACTTTGTTCGAAGCTTTTACTTATTGAAAAAACAAAATACTTATGGAAACTGACTAAATGCCACCATAATAGCATGTCCGACACTTATACCGGTTTCTTTAATACGATTTTATCTTGTATAATTCAAAATAAAACTATTTTTTAATGATCTAATTTTGTTCGAAACTTTTACTTATTGAAAAAAGCAAAAAATACTTATAAAATGACTAAACGCATCTTGGAAATACAATTGAAACTGACTAAACGCCACATGGAAATACAATCTCTTCATTCATACAACAGGTATCGAAACACTATATTATTGAATTACTGTCCAACATTCACCAACCACAACACTACCAGCATGTCCGACAGTCATACCGGTTTCGCTGCTGGCACGATTCAACCAGTGAACTGGAGTCGCATGACCTGCAAGAGAGTGAGCATCGAAAGTGGGTCGAATAACCAACCAACTGGTTGGTGCTTACAATCCGCATTCCCTACTTCTAGGAGTTTTTAGTTGTTAATTGTTGTTTTGATTAAGAAAATGAAATTTTGTTTGCCCTCGAGTGTTTGGTTTCGTTTGGTATGTTTAAAGAGTGGTTCCCAACCTTTTCTGGACCATCGCCTCGTTCTTTAAGTTGATTAATATCTATCGTCCCCTTTTAATTTTGATGTTAAGTCTAATCATAATTTGAGTTCAAGTGTAACTATAAAACTTATAAAACTTTACTTACAACTTATATAACACTTACAACCGTTTATAAAAAAACCAAAGAAGCTTTATCCATTCACTTTTAAATAAAATAGAAAAACATTAAAAATGTTAAAAAATGCGTGTTTTAAGAGCAAAAGCGAAATAATTAACTAAGATATTTTTACTGGTTTCTAGGAAATTTAAGAGAGTTGAAAGTATAAATTGGCTGTTTTGGTTGTGGTTGGAGAATTGTACAGTAAAACCAATGTACAACATTATTTCAATCCCCCCTTGAATACTCTTCGCCCGCTGATCACCCCTCTAGTATTTTTTGCCCCCTTGATAACACGAATCCAGGTTGCTTAGGTTAGGTTTGAATTATCGTCACACTAGAGCTACAAGAGGGCTATTGGCGACGGAGATTATTTTACCTCACGACCTTATTTATACGACCTTATTTTAGAACCACAGTCAAGTGACGAGCCCACACCTGAATGCGAATCCAGATTGGGAACCGCTTGTTTAAATTAAGGTTGGAGATTGAGGCGTTAGATAGTGAGATACGTTAGAGTGATGAAAGATACAGGAAGCGTTGGAAAGTTAGTTAACTGAAGATTTAACAGCGTTTCTAGTCTTAAAATTTACCTTTTTTGTTTTAAAGACCTGATGCTATGTATTTACTTAAAACACTTGAGAGAAAATATAAAAGAATTAAATTATGTATAAATTATGCATAAAATTATGTTGGCCGAAAGGGGCTCCAGCCCGTCCAAGCAACTAAAAAAACATTACACAAAAAACATTAATTCTAAGTCAGCCATTGGGGTTCATCATCCATTGACGAGGGACTAAAACCGGGGGTTGAAAACGCATGGGAGGCCAAAATGGGCTAGAGTCATCCTACGATAAACGCGAAAATCCAGTAAGAGCAGTTAAAAAAATACTAAATAAATTTTATCGTCTTTATTCTAAATTTTGTTCGTTAAATTAGTTAAATATTTATTACTTTAAAAGTTTTCAACAAAAGTTTCGTCAACCCACGAATGAAGTTTTATTTACCCTATGAGTAGGGGGTTCTGGAGATGGTTGAGATTTGGGGCATGGATACATTGGAAAGGCGTGGTCTTTTTTATTTCGAGTATTTGGTTTGGTTATTTGAGACAGTTTCCTGATAAGTTGATTAGTATCACGTGATCAAAGTCACTAACAGTTAGAAAATAACGATGAAAATATTTTATCTTAACGAACACCCTTTCAGTTTATGATTTGTCTTCGACGAAATAGAATAAACTGTGTTTGGTTTTTATAAAGTTGAAAAATCATGGCCATAGACCATAAAATGAGGTTTTTTTAAAAAATATTTTACCAACATAAATGCTATGGGACCTTTGTGTTTATCTAAATGAGTATCTGCCAAATGCTTAAAGATTAAATTTTATTTATCCTGAATATACGAATATTATCGTGCGGAAAAGGATACTCAATAATATTGGAAAGGATACTCGATAATATTGATTAGACATTAATATTATCAGACGAACGTAAACCTAAAAAATATTTGAAACTTAGATTGACATTAATTAGAATACCACCCAAATACTACAAATGAATATTTTCATTTACAACCATTTATGCCAATACATTAACTAAGAGCTCATTTTACGTTCCAAGTAACTATAAACTCTTTTTTAAAAATGGAGAAGTAAAGCGAAAATGGGTTTGAATTGTCCAAAAGTTAGATTTTTACTGAATATTCTACTTAAGAACAAATCAATTTTTATTTATAAACAAAGGTGTTTCATTCAATAAAACCTGTTCGTTGGATATTTTTGTAACTAAGTAGAACGTGTATAATGTTTATGTAAAAGATAAAAAGGTTACTGTGACAATTCAAAAAATAATCAATGCATGTCTTTATTCAAGACTACAAAGAAATGACATCTTAAGGCATATTAAATATTAAAATTAACGATCTAGCTCTTTTTGAAAGACAAAATATGATAAAGTTAAATGGATTCAGTCGAGCTTTATTTTTGTTTCAACTTTAATTTGAATAAGAAAACCATGACTCAATACATTCCATGATAATTTTTTTCAGGAATTTTCCTGTATTTAAAAAACTTGTGGCATTTTAATTGCGAAATGCTGTTCAACAAATTATAATTTGATGATTTGAAAGCAATCCTGCTCAAATGAGATTTTTCTATTTTCCTATATTTTGCGACTGCTTTTATTTACAATTGCTAATTAAATAAGTTAAGGTTGAATATAATAACGTAAGCTAATTTTCCCTTCTTCAGCTTCATGTTTAAAGGCTTTAATGAAACTACGTATCAATAAATAAATACGAGTGAGAGTTATTACTTTACAATTCGTAAGATTTGATTTTTTTGGGGACCATCTTTATATACTTAGCTTTTCCAATTCTACATTTTTAGTTCATTTTTTGGTTTTATACCCGTACAAGTCCAATAGAAACACCCTTGAGAAAAGCACCTTGTGTTTTTTTTATACATGACTCACTTTACCACCTGTTGCGGTTTTTAAGAATAATTCGGAGTCACTAAATTGGTTTCAGAGAATACAATTTGATTGCAACACTTAATTATGTAAATGAATGGTTTAAATCAGGTTTTATTACCTTTGTATGACTTAAAGAATGTTTTTTTAGCACGTGCATTTACAACCTGCTTTTGTGATACATTTTGAGCTAAAAGTAACCTTTACATAATAAGCAGTCTTTTTCATGGAAAAGAAAATTAAAAATATTTCAAAAAATATAAAAGTTTTAAATGAAAAATTTGGCTAGCTATTGTTTTTTTTTGCCTGCTAAGAATGTTTCCACAAACCGATAAACTGCAAAATGAATTTTGAAAATTCTCCGCCTAATAAAGAATTCTACAAACTATTTTGACTTCCACGCAATTTTTCTTCGATTTCCACATAAAAAAAGTAGTATTACATTTCCTGTTTCACAAGTGTATCTATTTTTGTCTATTCTTTCAATAAAACCTTACAGACAGTAGCGGATTTCCAAATGTGCCGCCTATAGGCTAAACCAAAATTTGCCGCCTATAGGGTAGGTGAGGGGACGGGGGGGGGGGGGGATAAAAATCGATTCAAAAGTTGATCACTACTGACTAATGGTTGATTTATCTCATAAATTTATAACCTGTTGTTCAATGAAAGTTAGTGCCCTAAATTACTAAATTAAGTTTAGAAAATGCTGTAAGTATGTTTTTCATCAGTTAGATGTAATTTTTATTTTTCTGACCTCTTACTTTAATACTACATAAAATAGGGCTTGAGGTGAAATATTTACAAATAACCCAATGTATTAGAGTACTTAAACTTCAGTTGCGTTTTGAAAGAATTGCCTCGACATTCAAAATTCAGCCGTTGAAAATTTGCCGCCGTAGGCTTTAGCCTAGCTAGCCTATTTAGAAATCCGCTACTGCTTACAGACTACTAAGCATCACGAACTCTGACTTGTTTTTCAAAGTCAGATATCAAGGAAGGAAAGATCCGATGACCACCAAACAAATGACCCAAAAATGGGTGTAACTCTTCCTTCGCAACTATTGTACTATTGTTTATATTATTTATACTGGAAGTAATATGCAGAATTATAAAGAAAATGTATTTTAATAAAAAAATTAAGCAATAACAAAATTTACTTAAATAAATATAAAATGTTCAATGAGTAAAACTCTTGATCAAAAAATATTTCTTCAACCTCATTATATTAAATAAATACAAAACAATAATGTTGCAATTTTGTTCTCAAGTGTAAGGACACGGTATATTCAACAAAATGTTGAGTTGGAAGGGAGGGGGGGGGGGGGGGGGGTTGTTGAATACGGTTTCGCAATAATGAGCGCGATTTCCCAAAATTTTATAGTTTATTTATGAATGTGAAAACTACAAGATCATAAAGCAACACATAAAAATGTCCCAGAGTTTAACAGTAACAGGACAAATACTTATATCCTCACCACACTGTCCATAGCTGGCATCTCTGACCTTCCCAAGTCGGTTCAAGTAAAAAAAAACTAATCAAATATAATAATATTAAACATTAACAGTTACAAAAATAAGTTGACAAAATTTATGTCCTTAAATTGGAAGGATTGTGTTAGAATTTAATATCGTTGCACGAGACACAATTTTTTTAAGCAGGGTATGTTGCGTCAGGAATATGAAGATTCAAGCACTTTCTGCACACGGGGTATTATTCGTCGGACTTTTTAGCGGCACATACCGTTTCTAATGTCGGCAGTTACTTTGGAAATGACCGGACCCTTTAATTGGACTCTTCTCATGCAAGCAAAGTGCCTTACCTACTGAACTTTCCAACCTCTTCAACACAAGAGGGAATTAATTCTTCTATCAAAGTATTTCTTAAAAAAACATAGTTTCGCCTAACCAACAAAAAAAATTTGAAATTTAAGAAGTTTAATGATGAAGAGAAAACTACAAATAAAATGAAAACGGTATATCTATAACAATAAAAGAAAAAGTCTGTCTGTAGATCGCAAAAGACTTAACTTAGATTGCTCTAAAAAATTCGAAATTTTTTTAATACCGATTACTTTTAATACCTACGTGTGCACCTGAGGCTTAGTTTCTTCATATTTGATTGGGAATTTTTATTAATATAATTAGTTTCTAAGAAACGTCATCCACGTGGGAGTGCGGGACCATAACAGGGATTGAAAATACATTGACCGGGCCGAAACGGGGGCTTGACCCCATCCTCTATTACTGTTTGCTTTTTAAGTGCGCATGCGCCAACACGAATTTAATTTTGTTTTGATTTTGAGTGTTTTTTCACAAGTAAGCAATGCGAACTTACCGGGTTCCCAGTAAGGCGGGACCATACTACAGGAGATATTTTTTTGCCATCGCGACCTCCTTGACCTTTTCGGTTAACAAGGAAGCTAGAAAAAAAGGCCCGACTGACCACTGACCGGATGACACAGCGGCGACGGGCGCGACACTTCCCAGCACCCACACGCTCCGCTACACCCACAACAGGAGATAGCATTGTTTCACGGATTGTTTCTAGCAGAGGTCGACCTCCGCTAGAATTAACTCTACTGACCGCCTCTCTGATGGACACGGTTTAGTGGCGGAAGAACTGCCCGGAAAGTTGTTGGGGGGGATTGAAATTGTCTTTCCGAAAGATGTACATTCTTGAAACAAATGAGTGATTTTTAACTTAGTCCGAGCTAATTTTCACTCATTTCGGTGTCGAAAATGCACTTCCCCTATAGAAGTGGATTTCACTCTTGTTTTGTTAAACCTCCAATAATCTCTAAAAAACCCCCGAATGATTTTAAGGTGATTAGGAGCGATTTAAGGCTATTACGAGCAATTTAGGAGTTAATTTTCACTCCTTTCCAATGTCGATATACAAGGAGTGGATTTTACTGTTGTTTTAAGAGTGTAATGATGCGGTTTGAGAATTGTAACATTGTAAATTAGTAATAATTGTCAGTGTGCCGGTGCATGTATAAGTCGCACTTTAAAGGTTGATTATTAACATTAAGAGACTAAAAATAAATGTAGTTCATTGGTTTTAATTCAATACTATGGAAGTCCGTTGATATAGCATTAACTCCTCTCCGATGGACATGGTTTAGTGGCGGAAGAACTGCCCGGAAAGTTGTTGGGGTGATTGAAATTGTCTTTCCGAGAGATGTACAGTTTTTAAAAAAACCGAGTGATTTGAACTCAGTCTGTTAATTTTCACTCCTTTCGGTGTCGAAATTCCCCTTTAGGAGTGGATTTCACTCTTGTTTTGTTAAACCTCCAATAATCTCTAAAAAAACCCGAATGATTTTAAGGTGATTAGGAGCGATTTAAGGCTATTACGAGCAATTTAGGAGTTAATTTTCACTCTTTTCCAATGTCGAAATACAAGGAGTGGATTTCACTCTTGTTTTACGAGTGTAATGATGCGGTATGAGAATTGTATCATTGCAAATTAGTAATAGCTATCAGTGTGCCGGTGCATGTTATAGTCGCACTTTAACCCTTTCAGTCCCAAAAATTTACTACACTACAGAAATATCTGATATTCACAAAATAAGCTTATTTTAGGTCAAATATACGAATTCCATATGGAAAAAAAATCCATTTAAATTTGTTATATGGTTTTTGAAACAATGCCAAAATTCTTTAACTGCGGAAAACAACAAAATAAAAAAAATATATATTACCTAAAAAACACTTCGAGTTACATATTTTAAGGTGTTTGACCGTATTATTAAAAAAAAATTAGTAATTATTTAAACCGAAATAGTTTAAATTGTGTTTTAAATATGTGGAACTGAAGTGAACTTATCAAAAATCAGGAGAAACGCTTGTTGACTATTTTCTAAATAAAAAAAATAGTACTTCTGACTTCTATTGAGATTAAAGCAAAATTTTGTCTGATAGAACAAAGTGTGAAGAATCGAATGATGTGAGTTTGGATGTCATAGCGGGACATAAACATTTAGAAAAAAAATATTGAAAGTGATGATGCCAAATGGCATCACTGGGACTGAAAGGGTTAAAGGCTGATTATTAACATTAAACGACTAAAAATAAATGTAGTTCCATTGGTTTTAATTCAATACTATGTAAGTCCGTTGATATAGCATTGACTCCTCTCTGATGGACATGGTTTAGTGGCGGAAGAACTGCCCGGAAAGTTGTTGGGGTGATTGAAATTGTCTTTCCGAAAAATTTATTGATGCGGTATGAGAATTGTAACATTGTAAATTAGTAATAATTGACAGTGTGCCGGTGCATGTTGTAGTCGCACTTTAAAGGTTGATTATTAACATTAAGAGACTAAAAATAAATGTTGCTATATTTATTTTAATTTAATACCATTCAAGTCCGCTGAAATATTGTACTGTACGAATCACCTCTCTGGTGGGCACGGTTTCCATTGGTTTTACGTAGGTCAATTTATTACCATTTATACCTGGAAATAATAGTTTTTAATCTGATAAATGGTTGCTCTCTGTTGCTACAATTCCAATTAACGGGCCTTCTGCTTAAAAAAGGGAACTGGTGCAACGCTTATCAATTCAGTGAAGGGGTGGGTTAAGGCGGACCATTTCTTCCAGGGTTCCTGTTTTTTCCCCCTGCCCTCTTCTTAGACTTAAACATATCGATTTGTGTTATCGAGGCAAAAAATACTTGAGTGGCGATCAGGGGGCGATGAGTATTCAAAGGGTGGGAATTAAAATAATGTTGTACCTTTGTACAGCAACAACCTTCTCAGACCATAACCAAACCAGTTAATTTTATTTTCAACTTTCTTAATTTTTATAAACCAGTAAAAATATCTTGGTTAATTCGTTCACTTTTATGCTTTGAATATGTCTTATGTTTTCTCTATTTTATTTAAAAGTGATCGGATAAAGCTTCTTTGGTCGTTTTTATTAACTGTTGTAAGTGCCGTTTTATAGTTACTTTAACTCAAGTTATGATGAGACTTAACACGAAAATTAAAAGGGGCGATGATGGATGTTAATCAACCTAAAGAATGAGGCGATGGTCCAGAAAAGGTTGGGAATGTAGTTCAATCAACCAAACACCAAAACCAGGTGAAGAAACAAGTCGAATTGGTGAAAAAGAAACAAATCTTCTTTGTTAATGTTATTAAGACGACGATGGTCATTATTACATGGACATTTTTACCTACCCACTTATGTTTAAAATATAGTGGTTATCAGTCTCCTAATTTAATTCGCTCTTTCTTAAAGCATTTAGTTAAATTTTAAGTAATATTGATATTTTCTTCCAACAACGTACATCAATATAGTTCTCTGTTGTATCAAACTTACTACATAAAACAAATCTATTATACCAAATTAACTTTCTAAAATAAATTTTAGTGCTAAATGTTTTAGCTCCTTCTTTTTCAACAGAAGATCCCATACCACACTGCAATCAAAGCTGAGCTATATAGTAAAACTGTTCTAACCAAACCAAGAATGGCCTTTGAGTAGCTCTGTCCAGCAACCGAACACCAAAACCAGGTGAAGAGACAAGTCGAATTGGTGAAAACGAAACAACTCTTCTCTGTCAATGTTATTAAGACGACGGCGGTCATTATTATATGGAAGTTTTTACCTACCCGGTGAAATATATCGGTTATCCGTCTCTTAATTTGTAGTTATTAATTCGCTCTTTCTTAAAGCATTTATTTCAATTTAAGTAATATTAATATTTTTCTTTCGAACAACGTAAACTAATATAGTTTTCTGACGTATCAAACTTTCTTCTGAAAACAAACCTATTTTGTAAAGTTATTTTATTATAATAAGTTTTAATGCTAAATTTTTTAAGTGCTTTCTTTTCAACAGAAGATCCTATACCACACTGAGCTATATAGTAAAACTTTTCCAACCAAACCAAGAATAGCCGTTCTGTAGCCCCATCAGTTCCTAACCAAGCACCGAAACCAGGTGAAAGAACAAGCAGAATTGGTGAAAACGAAACAACTCTTCTCTGTTAATGTTATTAAGACGACGAGGCTCGTCATTACACGGAAGTTTCCGCCCGCCCCAGGCGCGATGTGTCGGGTTCAGTGGGCCGCGACCGAAATCGCACGTTAATAACGCGAGACGGGGAAAAACACGTGGTTACTTTTTTTCCAATTGCGGATTTTCGGTTGTTAACCCACCTCGGAAGGACTGTGTTAAAGGGTCAGGTGGTATGTTTTGGTAGTTTGGGTAGAGAGGAAAGATAATCGTTGGGTCTGGTTTGTTTTTGGTAGTGTTGGGAAAATTGTAATTGCAGGAACAATTAAAGATTAACAATTAATGTATTGGTAAATGTAACCCCAACAACAATTCATCAGTTGCAATTGTGGAAAATTACGATTAACAATTATTTAACCGTTAACTGTAGTTGTAACAGTTAGCAATTAATTTTCAATTGTTTTGGTAATGTCAATTAAAAATAACAATTAAACTTAAGACGAATAAAAAAAGTTGTTAAGACTTGCAACTTTATTTTATTAAATCTTTACTCTTTTCGTTTTTTTTTAAAGTTAATTGTTTAATGAAACAAAACTAATAAAGAGTTAATTGTAATTATTATAATTATTAGTTAGAATTGACATACGTTAATCACACTATATTAATGCAAGGTGTAATTAAACTGGTTTTGGTAGAATTAGGGTAAGTTGGTTTATTTAACGAAGTAATCCAAATAAACCGAATTCACAATTTTTCTCGAAGTTAGTTTTTTTCCCCTAGTTTATACTTCAATTGTCCGCAATGAGAGGATCATTCCCTTATTCTTTGAGAATTATGTAGCATTCTTTGTTTAAATTTAACAATAAAACCATGAATTGGAATTTTAAAGTTTAAATTTAGTAGGAATGTCAACTTTTCTAAATATCTAAAATGCCTTTAGTAAATTGGTATTAGATAAGGGGCATTAAGGCTTTAATCCATGAAAATCAAGTTTATTGAAATCACTTTCTAAAGTTTACTCAAAAGTCTAAGTTCAGAAGAGGGGTTATACAATCAAAAAGAAATTATAAACTGTTAGATTTTTTTATCCAGAGGATAGAGATATTAAATACGCTGTATTTAACCAATTAACGACTATTGGAAAGAAAATTTGAAACGTAAAAATTAGTTTTCTACCTAAGTATATATAAACACTATAAAATAATTAACGACCAGAGTCCTGAGTAGTTTATGTACGACAAATTAAGTCACATGAAAACTAATTTGGAGCTAACATTTTCATTCGGAAATGATGGTATTCACAGAGTCATCGTTAATAACATCGAAACGTTTTAAAATTACTGCATTAATTAAAAAAAACACTAACATTATGCTACAAGTACACTAATATCACGCCACAAGTACACTAATAATATGCTACAAGTACACTTATATCACGCTACAAGTACACTAATATTATGCTACAAGTACACTAATATTTTGATACAAAGTTTCCATTTCAATTGTCTGTATTATATTTATATTTTTGTGCGTGTGACACCCTCAAAGCAGCGCCCAATTCTGTTGTCTTATTACAATTCTATCAACCGATTCGTCTGCGAACAATTAACGCTAAACGTGCGTGCAGTTTCTAGCAAATGAATCTCATTAAGAAACGTAATAAGTATAAGTTGCATTGTTTAGAAACCGCCTTTAATAAATGCATTGGTGACAGCGCATTCTTTGCCTAAACTAATCGCATCTCGAAGTTCAGACAATGAGTTAAACGCTCAGGAAATGTATTCTAAATGGCGCTATCTCTTTCAACGAACTATTTGTTTTAACACGGGTTTGTTTTTTGATTGAAAAGTTAAATGTTTATTAAAGTGCATGACCCCTACTGTATCTGCATTTAACCATGTGACAGTACAACTTCAAATTTTTCCGTATTTGAGGCGCCAGGATTAAGGAAGCAAGACACAATACAAAATTCTTTAAAAAAAAATTCTAACGGCATTTTGCTTTACTTGGAAACGATTCAGATTATCCCTTTTAAAAAAACCTAATTTTGATTTTCTAAATTTTTTATAAATAAAAATAATGCAGAGAAAATGAAATTTCGCCCATTTTCGGAAGGTCTACACCTTGTAAAAAAAGTAAACAATTAATATTTCTGCACAAAATACTTAACATAGTACTTCCTTTCCTTCAATAATGTGCGATATATTTATACGAATAGACATTTAAGTCACAAAATTCATCCCCTAAATATTTGTTTCTTACCATACATATTGGTTTTACTACAAACGAAAGACTAACGTACATTAAATATATTATTGAACTTGTTACAGCCGTATGTTCATGAAGAAAACCTTTTTTCAATTCAGATAAGATAGTTATGTTATCAAAAATATATTTGTACTTTGTTTTTAAAAAAAACTGATATAAAAAGCATGCTATTTTTTTTTAATGAATGGTTTTGTAGAATTTCAACTATTTCCATGGCATGGTGCATGAAAAGTAATTCATCGATTTTTTTTCAGAAGATTTGTCGAAAGGTTTTGGTTGAAACTCGAGTGGGGCTTGTTTGTTTTTGGCAAATATAACCTTGCCTAACTACACACAATAACTTCATTACGCATTCATTTTATAAATTGTTATCATGATATATTTATTCATTTCGAAAAAAAATCCTACTATTTGACAATTGCTTTTAAAAAAGATATTAAGAAGTAATTGAAAAATATTTTTAAAGATAAAAAGATAAATTAAATATATACCCGGAAGAATAGCAATTGGAAGTAGTTCATCAAATTACAACCCTAAATGCGATATTTATTAACTGTGCAATGTAGCATTTTTCGCCAAATTTAAAAGCAATAATGCACTGTGCAACAAACCTACTGCCATTTTTCATATGTATGTCAATTTCTCATGATATAACGATCATACATAATCATAACCCCATCGTAAAAAATTAAACTTCCTGGTAAACTAACTTAATTTCTACAGACTGTCTTCAAGCCATCCGATTCCTTAATGTACTTTCTATTTCCATTATAATACCATGAATTAACCTTTCCACTATTATACAACCCTTAAACGGAAGTAGCCATAAGCCGCAGAAAGCCTATAATTCGGATACATAAATGTTGACGCTATAATCTTGTCCGTCAATGGGGTCATACTAATAACGTTCTTTAGAATTCTTACTTTTAACGTTAGTTTCTTGTATCTTCATGAAGAATTCTTGTAACCCTATTCCCAGAAAGTACAATTTTCGCATAATGACAGTTAAATTTGAACTAGTGAATGTATGCTAGTAACTTATAATAGACGGAAATTGACTGTTTTGAATCGGAAATAAGCAGATCAAATAATATAGGAAGACACTTAGACTATTAGAATTCGTCGTGGATTATATGTTAAAGTTTAACTACATAAATCGAAGGGGTATTCTAAACCGGATTTTAAATCGATATTCCGAAATGCTCAGTGGAGTAGCAACTAAAAATAAATACTGAATCACCTATACCTATACATTTTATGCAAAACTAAATATTAAGTAACTATTATGAATGTAGTATGGAGCAGCTTAGTAGCAAGAATGCAGTAACAAAGAATTCATGCTTAAAAAAATCGCTTTTGAAGTGTTTCTACCAAAAACAGTTTTTTTTAACATTTAAAACTAGTTATTTTTCTGTAAAAATGAATAGCAATCTATCGTAATTCCAAAGTGAAGTAATTTTGAGAGACAGTTACCATATTGGTACAGTACCGTGATCAATTACGTGGTCAAATTATTTAAAGTCTTTCGATCACTAAGTCTTTACCTTTTATTTCATTTCATAATCGTAAGGCAATTGTACGAGCTTAAAATAAGTTATGATTTACGTAATATTTTGAGAGTTATTACCATAAATTTTACGAATATGTCGTCTTGCAGTGACAAATGCTTTTGAAACTGACTGTTTTATGTAAAAATTTCGCCAAAATTATACATATCATAAAACGCGTAAAAATGTGCGTTAAATTGCATGCAAACATAAATGGTCTCGACAAAATACTTTTTAAACTGTTTTGTAAGCCAGCAAGCTAAAAACTGTTGTTATAATGATTTTTCAAGGCATTAGTTGTAGAGTGAATATAATTTTCTCTGAAAGTTATTTCAACACATTAAAATCATAACGTTCTTGATTACAATTTTTTTCAAATTATTAATACTTCTGTTAAAGACTGTTTAAAAAAACCTTTCCGACTAGCCTCTATTCCCACAACAGACTACACTAGTAATATTCAGCAACAGTCCAAAATTTTGAAGAATAATCAGTCAAAGAATTTCAAATAACCCAATGAATAGAGGTATAATCAGTTTGTTAAATCTGCCTTATGTATAGATAATTTTATTAAATCTTTTATGGGAAAGGAGAAAAAACAAGTACTACAAATCTTTGAACGAACCGACCCTTTCCCCATTAAAATTTAATATTGGGCACATTTTGATCAAGAGATAATTTAGCACATTTGCATCAAGCAATTTTAAAATTTTGACATTCATTTTTACAAACAAAATTCTGCAATTAATAAGTTACTTTTTTCAATTGGAAGAGCAAAATGACATACACAATTTCACCGAAATTGGCCTACTTATGTGGGTTTATTTGTACTATGAGCACATTCCATGAAACAACGTGCTTGTTTGATACAATGTCAACAATAAGGTTACCCCTTTTAATCCATCAACAACTCCTCCAAAAAACACGCCAAAGGCCGCGGCCAATGCCGCCGTATTTCAGAACAATCGCCACACTCCTACAAAACCAACAACACGAGCCCCAAAACCAACATGTCCCAATCTGAGTAATGACAATGGAATCATCCTAAACGGACAATCCCTTACGCAATACATGGCTTCATGTATCGCTCTTTGGCATGTCGGGATTCTTTGGAACCTTCGAACACCCCATTTTGTATAGAGAAATGTTGCAGCCAAAAAACTAATGCAAAAACCGGTAATCCAAGTGAAGCAATCAATTGACTCGTAGTAAGACCAAACTAACGCTCTTGGCGACCTATTTGGTACTATTCTAAAATGGAGTTAGTATGGTCTCAACTTGGCGTCTTTTTAAATGATAAAACCATAATTACTTTCTGATTTTTTTTTCTAAAAAATACAATTGTATAAATTCATGTCTTGCAACATCCTATAACTGAACAAACTGTCATTTTTCGATTTTCAATCAAACGTTTTTTTAAGAATAAAATGGCGCGTTTTACCCTAAACGTTGAGCGTTTTGGTTGGGCTTACTATTGTTATTTGACGACTTTGTGACTCAAATAAAAGCAGAATTACAAAACGTTTTTTTCTTTCCTTTAAAGAAAATTGCTACCAAATTCAGATATCTTACTACAGCCCGTTTCAGTCCTTTTATCGATTTCTACTCAAACGCATTTCAAAGAATTAAAAAAAAAAACGTTAATACATTAAACTAATGTTGAGGGAGTTGTTTCTTTGGGCTGACTAGGGTTACTTGGCGATTTTCTGAAAGCTTCATTTTTCTCGCCAAGAACCTCCATCTTAACTCTATGCCACGAAGTAATGGACAGAAATCGTCCAGAAGGACTAAATGGACATTCCAAATAACAATGCGCCCGTCGCCCATTACCCTAAACACTGGCAACCGTCTCCAATTAGGCTTTTGTATCTGGTTGGGTAATAGTGGCGACGGATTTTTTGAGATCAAAAACGCACATTGTGTTTCGCTTTTCGTGTTCCGGCCTACATTCTTAAGAAACGAGTTATACAATGTATTGTTGATAAGCGATTTTCACCCCCAAAAGGGTTTCGGTTTTGTAGCTTGCGAAACGTCAATTAAACGCTGCACGTGATTGGATAAAGACCCACTGATCCGTGGTTAAGAATGACCTATTTTGGGACGAATACATTACAGATTATTTGTTTTGTCTCGTAGATTTGTTGGTGTTTGTTATATCACGACACCCACTTCACAGCTTAGTATTAATTGATCCGACTTTAACTCCTGAGTTTAACTTTAAAAAACACACAGCTGGACTCTTATAGAGAAAATTTTGGTTATTTTGAAAATTACTAACAAAGTTGTGAATCAATCGTATCCCTTAATCTTAAACCTTAATTTGATTGCAATTTTATCAATTATTCTGAAAATAATGATTTTTTGTAGTTGGAATAATAGTTAGATGTAATAATAGTTAGACATGATTGCAACAATCTTATTTTAATACATTTCTATTTGAATTCTCGAACAAAATTTTATGTTAACATGGTTAATATTACATCTAAATACTTGTTCAATTCATTTACTTATAAATAATCTTATGTAACTAAAACTACAATTTCTGCTCAAACTATGGACTATTTAATATTTAGCCTTCCAATTTTTATTTCAGAATTGAAAATCCATTTAGATTTAAAATAAAAAGCGCTTGCTTCAAATAAAAACTCTACTTTAAACGTTCTTTAACCCCATTTTAAAAATCTGCGAGTCTCGAAAATAAGTCAGTTCAATAATAAAATAAATTGTTTTTCATATTGCTTATGATATTGGCTAACTTATTCTTTATCTACTAAACTAATAGTCCATATAATAAAATTTTCGATTTTGACGCTCTCGCTTTCCTTATTTATGACAAAATAACATAACTTAAACACTAAAATAGCGATCAGCGATGCATCGACAGATTTCATTTGCGCAGTTGACTGTATCTTATAAATGAAATGATCATTTGACATCATCAACAGTTTCCTCGAAGTGCTTCCAACTTTTAATGGTTCCAATAAGAATTTATCGAAAGACTTTACTCCTTTTCCCCGTTTTTTTGGAATATGTTTGATTTTCTAAAATAACAGGAAAGAAGTTTGATTTATAAAAATTTATTTACTCAATATCGAATTTTAATAATATACATTAAACGACAACTAGAAGTTTTTGGTTAACGTTTATTTTTCACCGATAAAAAAATAATTTAAAATCGATTCCTCTCTAAACCAATAGTAACTTAAGCTGATGACATAGTTACTCCATCAGGATTGAAAAACCAACGACTATGTCAGTAGAGTATCTAGGACGCGGACTAAATAATAGTTCATAATAAATTAAATGTGTTTGATTCCAAAAGACAAATTTTTTCGTTCGTGTGTTCGGGTAAATAGCAATCATTTAAACAAAAAATATTAAATAATCAGTGTGACAATGCTTTGAAACATCGTACTACTCGGCATATTTCAATTTCGAAATCGAACGTTTTTTTAGGAATAATTTAATGAAAAGCATTATTGTTTTATCATGTAACATTTGTAATATTAATCTTAATAATTCCGAATAAATGTTTCTTTCCAAAGGTTTCCATATAAGTTTTCACTTATTTTAACACATAAGTTTGAGTAATTTATAAGTTTATATACAATCCAATTATTCTTAAAGTAAATATATATTTGTTTAAAAGTAAATATATTTATTACTCTAAAGCATAAGAATAAGGTTACAGTTAAGCTCCAGGGCAATCGGCGAAGGAGGATAATGGTAGAAAAAATAGTGGATAGCTAATTGTTCGATTGTATATCTGTTGAGGTCATCTGATTCATTTTTCACAAACCATTCACTTGTTAGCGTTCCTGAAACCCGACAGGTTCTGTTCATCGAGTTAAAATAACGATTCCTTTTTGGATTGTTGAGACATATTTTGACTTTAATCCTTTTAGGAATTGGGCACTGAAATTTATGTTAGACAATAATGGAAGGTAGTGGGTTAAATGAGTTATGCTTGTTACAGTAGTCATTAAATTATTTATGTGCGTGCAAATAAACTATAGCTTTGTCGCCATTAACGGTTGACATTTTAAATGCGAAGCTTTCTAGGACTGGGTGGGTTCTTTTAAAATATCCTTCGAACATAGAAAACTTATTTTAATGTATTTCGGCATATAAATCTATCAATTTCAAATTACTTCAAATAATGTTAAAATGTGTTTATTTTGATTGAAAATAAACGAATTTACTGCTTAACTAAAATAAAGGTTATACAATCGAATCTGAACAAGCGTACATTGGAATTGGTAGAATTTACAGATATGAAATGACGCTTGTTAACGCAATATATATTCGAAGAAAAAAATAGATATTTTGATGTTATATGAAAGTGATTCATTCATTACCGTTATCATGGAAACCAAAATAAAAAAAAACAATTTACACAAATAAATTATTCGAATCAAAATACGAAACCGAACACCACCGAACCGCGACAGAAATGGAACCAACTGAAAGTTCAAAAATCTAATGATACTCCAACTTCACAATCAAATCATCCACATTCGAGAAAAATCAGGCTAACGATATCTTAATATAACAAATAAATATGATATGAAATCATTCCAAAATAAACCACATTAACCATCTAAATTATGTTATAAACATCTCTCTACATAAACAACTTCTCCAAATATCAAAATTAAAGAAGCCTTCAATATCGTTTGCATTGTTTTCAAAATGGCGATGGCTGTATTCTATATATTTCAATCGGCATTAGATTTGTCTACCTTGACTAACTATGCATGAAGTTCCTTGCCTAACTGTAAAGGTCGAATCGTGGTTCCATTCAACCTGAAGAACAACTGTGCCGATGTGTCATCACGTGACTGGAATTGAAGAACGATGTTTAGATGATATTTGAATATCATTCGCATCTGAGAGATTTGTAAATTTGAGTTTACGATCGGGAGAAGAATATGTCGTGGGAAAAAAAGTTGCTTCTACTTGATTTTGGTTTCAATAAGGGGTTTTACTGTCTCCTTAGAATTTTTTATTTCATAATTCTAAGATCGACGTTACTTTTTATTTGTTGAATATTTACGAGAATTTGTTTTAAAATTTCTCATTTTTAAGGAAATTTATAGGTTAATTATCTTATTTAAAAAATAAGGAAGTGTTTGCTAATTTATATTTTTGATACGTTCGACAAAAATGTAGTTTAAAGATATTTACAAAATTTTGAATCCTGAAATTTTTTACAAAGTTATTTTTATTTAAAAAATATTTCAGTGACAGAACACCGATAATTAGTAAGAATAACCGAGTTCATTTAAAACAATTCTAATCATTTTATTATTGAAGGCAATGTAGAAAGCATTTGAATGCCCATGTCATATCACAACAATAAAATGGATTGTAAAATTTTATTAAGGTAGGCGAATACCTAAAATTTTAAAATTTTTACTATTACTTTAATCTTTTCCAAATTTGGCATAGTGATTTCAAATATAATTTACAACACTTTTTTGGCAATTTTTTTTATTTAAATATAATTGATTTATTTTAAACGGTGTTTTTCTACTAAAAAAGGGGGTTTACGCTAACACTTCTGGCATAAAAAGTTTTACTTTAATTAACCTGAAATTTTTTACAGATGCTATTTTAATATACATCTGTGCCATGAACCTCTAACATCTGGTGTAAATAGAGTAGTTTTTGTTTAAAAAAATATCAAAGTGTAAGTTTGTCGAAAAAAAAATTTGTTGATTGGTAGCTGCGAGTACGTAGTTCTTTAAACTCATTGCACTTACGGCACCATCTGCGCATGCTCAGCATCTGCCGGAAATCCAGCTCTCTTACGGAAAGCCACTGCGCGTGCGCAGACGGATACTGAAAGGGAAAGATAGTTTGTCACGTTGGCTTATTATCGCCCCAAGTTGATAAGGTTTTTCGAATAAAAATTAACATGTTGATTGAGATGAAATCGATCCTCGTTGAGGAAGAATGGAATAAAAGAAAAGACAGAATCCTAAAAAATAATCATTAAAAAATAATCATTAAAAAACATTCATAAAAAACAAACTCGTCTCTTGACCAGGGTTCAAAATTACGAGGCATCGTCAATTACGGCCAATTACGGTCATTATTATTATGGCCAATTACGGTCAACAATTACGCCTCGTAATTTAGAACTCTGGTCAAGGGACGAGGGGTTTTTTTTTCCGAAAAAGATTGAAATCATAAATAAGAAACTCGTCTCTTGACAAAGGTTCTAAATTACGAGGTACAGCCAATTATGGCTAATTACGGCCAACACATCCAATTACGCCTCGTAATTTAGAACCCTGGTCAAGAGACGAGTTGGTTTTTTATGATACCATTCTCCCCCCCCCCCCCCTTCTTGATTAGTAAGTATCTCAAAGTTTTTTTGCATTTGGAATATTCATTACAGCTACAGACCACTCTGAATAGCGATCGTTATTTTATAAATATCCTGCATAATTTAAAATGTATTATGGATCTGGAAGTTGCTTTTTCAACTGATAACCATAATTTCTAAAGCCATGCTAAATGACTGGTGTACGTTAAATCCGTCGTGGTCACTAAGTCCTCCAAGTTACCATACCAAATCAATACATGTGACAAGTCAATTCTGGGGATCCTCTAGTTGGCCTCTGTCTCTAAAAATTAGATGGATCCATTTAAGTGTGTGTGTGTGTTGTATCTCTCTTGCTTGATGAAGGTTTATAAGCGGGTCTGATTATGTAAATTCTTACATCAATTGATCCCAGAATAAAATAGGCTTAGAATTGGACAGTGTCATAATTCAATAATTCCATTATAATCCATAAACGCACGCTTTCGGCGAGGGTAAACGCTTGATATTCAATAACAACCTAAACCTTCACACAACCCTAACTAACAACTTGGCGATATTTTACTTGGCTGCCCACAAAAACGTTTCGCTCTCAAGTCGAGATATCCGCTTGCGCAGATTTCCGGCACTGCCGTTAGATTAGCCACATTGTGTTTGTTTCAAGTTAATTCATAAAATTTGTTATAAAACACATTCTTGTTATTTGTTTGTAACTCTAGAGGGTCATTGCACGGATCAGTTCAAAACGAAGAATTTGACACATAATTCATGTTATCGGAGGAAAATTCAATGTGGTAGGCTTGTTGGCGTGAACCCCTTTTTTTAGTTGAAAAACACCGTTTAAAATAAATAAATTATATTTAAATTTAAAAAACTGCCTAAATAGCATTATTCATTATATTTGAAATCACCATGCCAAATTTGGAAAAGATTAAAGTAATAGTAAAAATTTTAGAATTTGGGGGATTTTTGGGTATTCGCCTACCTTAACTCGTTAACAATGGTTGGCCAGATAATTTGTAACGAGAAAATCAGCTTTCTGCCCAAGTTTATGCATGTAAACAAAATATTAATCAAATAAAATCCATTTTTCTGTACGGACAAGTTTTTTTAAAGAAAGCTTTGAAACTTTTAATGCTGTAATAGTTGGTAAAATTCTATCTAAACGTCACATCCTAATAAACTTGTATAAGTCATCGCTCGGAGCCATACCATTGTAATAAGCTCATTTAAATACGGAAATCTGATTAACTGAAGCTTAGGGTTTCAACTGATAATACTTATATAATCTTGTGACATTTGATATTAACAGTAAAAGACATTAGATGTTAACAAAAAAGCTTTTCAGAAGTTCGTGGGAATGTGTGTGATTATACAATGTTCTTTAGAGGAAGCGGTTGTATCTTCATATAACATTTAAATCTCTAATAAATTTTTTTTTTCAAGGTACTTTCAATTTTTTTGCATAGTAAATGAATAACTTCATAGGGGTATTTAAATAAACTGTTAAAGGGGACTAGTTCCCTAAAACATTTCATAAATGACAATTTAATGTCATGTACTTTTCAAAGGTTCGTGTACTTTATTCCCAGAATCTATTTGATATAAGTATCAACCCAAAAAAATTATACGAAATAAGCAAAAAAAGTTTAAATGCCTTCAGTAAAATATAGTTAAACATCCATTTAATGAATAGTAAAAATTTCTTTAACAAGTATCAAATAGATTCCGAGAAATAATAACATAAAAAAGGCCATTTTTATATGGGCTTAAATGGAGGGCTCCGAACCTCCTTAAAGTAGTTCATTTTTGGGATACAAAAAATGGGTTCACCGTTTCGAGGGCGCAAGCGATAAGTGGCCAAAAAGGTAGAACTACCACCAAACTGAGTATTTGCAATGCTAACCATTTAACTGAGTATACAATATTTCTTTAACCGCTGTCGCCAGAACATGGTTCTTAACATTGTCACAAATTTCCGTTTGTCGCTTAAAATTTCCGTTAAGCGAGACCTGCGAAATTACCAAAGAGAAAAGTACAATAAAAGGTTTTCCTACAGCGATTTTATTCGAACTTACACGAGGTGAAATATTTTCTGAAATAAACACGCACACTTAGCACTATTCTAAACTTTGAATTTGGTAACAATGTAACCAGTTATTGCTCATGTACAATTTTTAAAAATAGTATAATGGAAAGATGTTACATTTACCAATTTTTTTTTAATAGAAGCAGTAAATATCGCACATTTTTTATAAGGTTACAATTTTATGTAAATCAATTAAAGGTAAACATTTCTTCAAGAAGTCAGAATAACGTATGAAGATTTAAGAAAAGTAAAAATCACAAAACCTAAACTGCCACGAAATAAACTCATTTTCTAAAAGAATTTGGAATATGCTCAAGAATGAAAACTACCATTCTAAAGAATACGATAAACTCCGCATAAACTTACAAATATTCCCTTATAAAGTTCTACTAACGCGATCATTGACTCATGTCCATTTTGAGGTCAGTTCCAACTCTCGAAGACAGATTGACAGCCCATAGAATACGATAATTGACCATCTTGTTTGACCAACTTGTTACAAACGACCCATTTTTTCGTCTACAGAACTCCTAGAATAGATGCCGCTCCTTGTATATGCTTGACACTGATTTATAATTCGGGATTTTTGTATGCGTAGGAGTAGACTTGCTAATCAAGGATCTTTAATGGGCATTGTTATATTCAGCAAGTTGGATAGGACCTTAAATTAATGGTGCTATGTCGTGTCGATCGCTTGAATAGATTGAAGGTTAATTAGAATTCAGTGTGAAGTTTGTTCCAGGAGACATTGTTATAGGATATGTCAAGGTACATTGTCTGTATTCTAAACCAAAATTTGATATGTTAAGACTTATAATGTAATAATATGTTAATGTTTGGAACCAATTGACAATTTTTTGTACATCAATGAAAGGATGGTATTTATTATTTCCATTGCCTAATTTGAATTTAAAGGTAGTGAAATTATTGTTAAGACGAAAGTGCGAAATGGATTTTCCTACGCATTTTGAAGGTGTTGATTCTAAAGAAGTGGCTTTCGAACATTGGTCTGTCTGTTAAAAACCACTCTATTGCTCGAATTAAAAAATCTACAAACTTTGAATTTCACACACGAGTTCTTTGTACATGTCGGACGTCAGAATATTTTCGAGCAAATCACGCATGCGCAAAGGGTAGCCTTCCATAGAACTTTTAGTCTTAAAGGTATTAAAATTACATTATAATGTATGAAAGTTTAGTTTTAAAGTATAATTTCCATTAGTAAAAGTAAGCAATTACCAATTACGTAGTCAACAGAAACGTCCATTTTATTACAATACAAAACAACAAAATTACGTTGCCAACGCATAATTAGGAAAAAGGTAGGAAAGTACAAGCAAGTATTGGGGATAAATGTCGTACGTCCCAGTTCGACTTTATTTACTGTCGTGACGGCGCGCGACATATTGGAAACATAATTACTTTTAAATGCGTTGATTTTTTTGAGTGTTTGATGAATGTAGTGTAGGGCTAAACAACTCCAGTTCTTATATCAATAAAAAGTTGAAAGTTATTTTTTAAAACAAACTCGTTTAATGAACTACAATAAGTACTTGAAGAGTATATTTTCTTTCCTTAAATAGTTTAATGGCAATTAATGTATTCAGATTAAATGTGCTTAGTGGTGTAATAGATAACTTTTCCATTTTTTTATTGATATTAATTCTATCAGATTAGATCTTCAATCATATGAAATGTTGCAACCTATCTATTCCGTATGATATTTTCTAAAAAATAAAAAATATCATTTCGTATTTGTTGTTTTGATGGGGCTTTTAAACATTAATTTCTGGATGAAATAAAAACTAACGTGACTTGTTTTTAAAGCACTTAAATGCTTGTTTCACCTACCGGAGAAATAAAATACAGTTTTGAAAACATGTCGCCAAATGAACAAAAATATTAAATAATAACGTTATCCCCCCATCTAAAGCACACAAAACGTGCGCCAACTAAATAACGAGCTTCTAATCAATCACTGAAATCCTTTACCAACTTGATACCTACACAGTAGATTGCATTTCGAAAATTTCTTATAAAAAAACCAGAAATCCGAACAAAACAGTTTCAAAATCGAATTAAAAAGTACAACTCAAAATGGGACAAGGGCAGTAATTTTTCTTTGCTAGGTAGGGGAAACAGAAGTTTTTTTTATATAAATTAGGGTGGAGTCATCAACAATGATTTTTCCTCGTGCCGCCATTATCCACGATTCAAGGGGAAGAAGGTTTCGAATTTGGCGAAGATTTCTGGAAATTGTTTTAAAGCCGCCATGCGTAAGATCATGCTTGGCGGGATAATAAAAATTTGCATTGTGTCTGTAAGGAAAGCGTGTGTGGTAAAAATAGATTGTAGAGATGTTCGATATGATACAAATTAATTTTAGATATGCAGATGTTGCATGTTGGTCATGCTTAGTTATTGGCGATGTTTTCCAGTTTCTGCGATTTTTGTTTTAAATATTAAAGAGTTAAATACATGCATAAGATATGAATACGTTTATATATTCGCGTGCAAAAATATTATTAACACTGCATAAAAGACTTTAACAATACTTAATAACTCCGTAAAATTTAATGTATTTTCTCTTGTGTATTTGTCTCAAAATAAATGTAGGTGTAACGTATATGATGAATTGCGAAACATTTTACATACCTGAGCTTAAACTATTTCACACTGGCTTCTTAAAAATGTGACACGATTATTGATTTGAATAGGTGGGATTTTTCACACGAATTTATTAAATATATATATATATATATATATATATATTATATATATATATATATATATATATATATATATATATATATATATATATATATATTTTATCGAAGGTAATAGGAGTAATGTTTTAAATTAAAATTAATGCGTGAGCCCAGTTGGTAAAACGTTGGCCTTTAGTGTTACTGTACTTAGAAATTACACACATAAAGTAAATCGACTGTAAAAATCATATTGAAATTGATCATATATTATAAACGCCTTGATTTAATATACTAATACCCTTTCCAATGTATCAGGAAAAATTAAAAATGATGCCAAATTGTCCTTGGCACTGAAGGGATTAAACTAATGCTGCATTTCGAATAACTTTACCAATATAATTATTATAGACATTTGCAACACATACACCCCATGCTAATTTTAACCAACTTTTTCAGATTCCTCATGCGATACCGCAACGGAATTCACATGCAGAGGCGATACTCCCCTATGCATAGCATTGGCGAGGGTCCGGGACGGTAAACTGGACTGTCCGGATGGTTCCGACGAAGGTGAGTTGCTATTTATGTTAACACTCATACCCGAAATCAGTTAGATCTAGAATTAACTAGTGAAAAACATTTATCCTCAGCTAATACTAGTTTTGACGAAATAGATTTGTTTAAAATGACTTCAACTAAAAAAGATAAAACTAGAATGAGTTAAAACTAGAATTAACGGAAAATCAAACAATATACGATAAGAGGTCTGTATTAGTTGTGTTAATTATTGCTGATATGCAATGAAGGAGTTTTGGTTATTGGAAGAATCTCCATTCAGTATAGTTCGTTTTTTAAGGACTTTATTGTTGCAATAAGATAAAATTACTCTGTTCAGACATTTAATAATGGATTCATGCTTAATTTATAAAGTAAAGTGAATCTTAAATTTCACAGTAAAAAAACTAGTGAAGCAACCGTTTGCAAGAGCAAACAAATCGTATTACCTCTTCTTTTTAAAGAAATTAACGTTCAAAATAAATTAAAAGTCAAGAATTAACAGTTAATTCTAGTTTTATATAAAGCCAGTTAGATGATTACAGTTTGATTATTAAAACTAGTTTTAATCAATACAATTGATGAAACTTGTGTTAGATAGGGGGTCTATTTTTAGCTAGAGGCAACTAATTTTCACTAGTGGCATCGGTTAAAACTAATTCTCACAAGTTACATCTAGTATTAGCTGATTTCAGGTTGTAACGGTAACATTTATGATATTTTAGACTGAAAAAAATGTTACAGCTACAAAACACAAATATATGTCAGTTGCATGTATTGGATGTATTTTTACGATTTATTGGTCTTTCTAAACAATTAAATAATTTGTCTTATTAAAACATCACAAAATTAAGTTTTAATGATTTTTAGACAAAATAATGATACACAGTGGTAAATAATATAGTAGCGTGAAACTGTGGGTTTTTGTTTAGGTTAGATTTTCAGAGTTCCATATAAAGCATTTAAGGAGGAATTTGTTTAGAAGTCGCGTATCTAATCCGAAATTTTCTCTATATCTTCATTCAAAGGAGAAATAATTTTTCAAGTTTAAGTACTCTTCGTGTATTTGATAGATTTTAAGATTTTGTCAATATTGTTATTGTAGATGGATTAAATATTACGATAATTCATTTTTTTTAAACAATGGTACGGATATTGTTAAATTATGCTAAAAAATAAGAGGCCCAAGTAAGTCTTAAGTGCAATCAAAAACTACAATCAGTGGGACCTTAAATCTCGCAAAAAATAAGCACTGATTTTACAATTCATTTTAGGACGTGACACAAAAACATATTCTTAAGATAAATTAATCGCATAGCAACAACATATTAAATACAACTTCAGTTTATGTGCGTTTTTAAATACATTTTCGAAAATTTGCCTCTTATTTCTGATCGTTACAACCGCAACTTAAATTTTTAATTACTAATAACTTTAAAAAGATTCAAACTGATTACAAGTAGAGAGTATTAGATTCTAACCGCAATAAGATAAAATGGTACCAAACCCCCATTTCGGCAAGGCTAGACCCTCACGCTTTTGACCAGTCTTATTAAGGTTGGGAAATACCAATATCTCCCAATAAAATTTTATCGGACGCGAACTTGCATTTCGTTGCTTAACCCATTTTTTGTGGTTTGAAGCGATTCTGGAACTGGATGAGCGTGTTTTTTGCAAATAATCTTCAAGAAAACATAATGCAATATTTTCACTTTAGTTTTAAGAACTGGTTTGAAAGGGTGGCTAATCACTTTTAATTATGAAATGGCCGACGGTCAAATTGAGAAATTTACAACGAAAGATTCAATGACAACATTTCACAATTTTAGTGGTTAGTGCTATTGGGCGAATTCGTTTAGATAAAAAGAAGCGAATTTTTATGTTCTTTCAATAATCAGAATAGTTAAATGTATTACAGTGTTGCAAGTGTTATTTTCAACTGTACTACACTCTTAAAACAAAAGAGTGAAATCCACTCCAGTAGAAGTGCATTTTCGACACTGGAGGAATGAAAATGAACTCAGACTTAGTTAAAATCGCTCGTTTGTTTTAAGAGTGTAAATGTACCTGTAGTTAAAACTAGTCAAATATTATAAATATCATTAAAATAGTTTTAAAACCGGTTTGTATTCTTGAACGAGTTATAAAATGCTTTATCTCTCAGGTTTAACCTCAAAGTTTCTTTTTTTTAAACTGCTGCGAAAAATTATTCTACACTAAGTACTCTAAAAAGGAATAATAAAACTCGAGGAATATGAATTTATTTATCTGGTTCAAAGTATAAAGTATACTAATCATGCCCCTCAAATAGACAATTCTTTGGCTATACAATATTAAACAGTTAAAAGATGACGAGGAAGTTAAAATACATTAAAAAAAACTTACATTTACTAAAAATAACAAATATTTTAACCAGTGCCACACTAAACAATTACTTTCTTTGGGACATTAAAAAAAATGGCTTTCTATAGCAAAACTGCGATCTTTATCAATATAGGAACAATTTTTGACCACCGAACGACAAAACCGACGCGTGTTCCAAGCAATTTACTTTATTCCAAATAGAATAATAAGATAAAAAGGAGAACACAAAAAATGAATGCAGCGGAAATAAAAAGTTTAATGGAGCGAGGAGTTAAAGACTTTTTAAAAGACAAACATAATCGTTTTAAGTGCAAGAGGAAAGGTCTGTTAAGCGGGTATGTGTGGGATACATCTATACTTCTGTTGCATTTAGCGAAAGAATGGATAACTGTGGTAGATTTGTTTGAAATAGGACGAGATTGATTCCTTTGAAAAATACACTGTTGCAGTTAGTGGTTATAAATTTAAAGCGATTGGTGTTTATTTGGTTTAGAACCTTGAATTCGGTTTAAGATTGCTAACAGAAGGGACTCTTAAACTCTTAAAAACAAAGGAGTGAAATCCACTCCTGTAGGAGAAGTGCATTTTCGACACTGGAAAGGAGTAAATACTAACTCAGTCTGAGGTAAAACCGCTCGTTTGTTTTTCGTTATTATATTATAATTTTGTTATGATATTTCGAATTTAGCGAGAGTAACTGAATGCTCTAAAATAAAAATTTTATAAGATCCTTATCCGACTAATTATCCAAATATATCTACCCTATAGAGCAAGTAAAGGTAAAAAGTAAATACTTTTAAAACACAGCTTACACATTAAAAAAAACTCGATTAACCAAAGATGTACATTTATTTGAAATCAAGTTTTAGTTATTCTTTTTATGCAAAAAGTAACAAGCATAAAAATTTATTTAAAAACAAGACATTGTACTTTTAAAAAAATGCTAAAAATTTCAGGAATAATAAAGTACTGTGCAGGGATAAACTTCATTTAATTTACACTTGAAAAATACTAAGCCCTTTATGTATTACACTTTACATTCGAAGCAGATTCTAATAAATAAAGAGGGTATGGCAGTATTGCTTGTACATCAGCATTTTAGACCAAATTATCAGCGATACCTTTTTGATGGGGTCATTCAACATTTTTTTTTAAAACTTACACATAAAATTGGCACAACGCCACTAATATCCAAGTCTTATACACTTTGATATCAATTCCTCAGAAAGTAAAACCAACTAAAGAAAGTAAATTACCATAATATAAAATGTAGAACAGCTAAAATTTTAATGGAGTATCATATCCGTATGTGACTATAATGCATAGTATCAATATGCAGAAAATTCATTTTTATTATCGATTGCAATATGATATATCCTATTAAAGGATATTTTCAAATCAAACTTGTGTAAATTACAATTCTTGAACACTTATAACACGCTTCATTGCATTTTAGGAACATAATATAACCGTAGGTTTAAAAAAAATCAATTCTGTTAAACTTTTTTTTCTCGTAAATTACAGATCATTGAATACAAAAAATATACAAAACAAGTCATTATAGCTTTTAAAATATCATCACCTACTCCTCCCGGCTTCGTAAAGCGTATCATTTTAGCTTTTTTAGGGTCAGTGCGAAATCAAAAACTATTCGCTTTTCTTTGGCAGCTCAATGGAGCACGTTAAGTGTACCACTGCCAAACAGCAGTTCCGTTTTAGAAGAGTAAATGAATCATTAAATACAAAAATGGGTGAAGTCCTTAGGACAATTTCCAATTACGCTTCTACCTTTTGAGTTTTATTAAACGAAGGAGCGTCAGTGGAAATCATTCCGTGAAAAATGACCTCTTTTTCTATTTACAGATTCAATTTCTTCAACGATTAGTCAAGCGAGCAGCTAAATACTGTATTTGCAGAAGAAAATTGACAATTTAGTTGTGCTCTTCTGCCCCAAATATGACGTGCAGTTTGCTCTCCTTTTTTAGAAACACTTTAAATGTTTCACACCCTAGTTTTTGGAAATTTCCTTCCGGACTAACGGTGCCTCATGATCACAATGACAATGTTGTTTGATAGGAGGTTTTACAAGTGGCGGGGGGTGGGGGGAACAACGTTTTTTGAGCTACGATTTTCATTCGAGTATTAGGAAAGTTACAGCTATCTGAAATAGAAATGTGCGAGAACAAAAGTTTTTTGAAACCAAAAATATAATATCAAATATAAAGATTTATAAAGACAATAAACTAATATACAATTGATTTTTTTATATAATTTTCCCATTCTTCATTAGATACTATTTGATAAAATCGTGAGAGCGATATTTTTTCCGACGCGTGTGTAAAAGCTCCCAGTGGAACATTTACACTGTGGATCATTCGTATCACCGTAAGTCCGGAAAAAATACAGGAACCATCACGAGAGGAAGGACCTAAATTCTACTAGGATTAGTCAAGCGAGCACCTAAACACTACAATTATTTGCTCATGAAAACTGACAAACAATTTAGTTTTACTCTGCTACCTTAAATAGGATGTTCTCATTTTGACAAGTATTTAAGGTAAATTGTTCATTGCAACGTATACAATTGATACATTTGCGATTGGGTTTGATTATGGGAAATCAAACCCAATCGTAATGCGTAAAAATATATTCGAATAATAACGAAATGAAGATTGAGGTCAGTCAATTTCGCTTCGGGATTCTTTTTAATTTATAAGTGATTTAGTTAAACGGGATTGAATGTTAATTACAAAACACGGGACAGATTTTTAGGTTCATCAGCACAATAACTAGTTTTTTTAGTATTAAATGAAATTAAAATAGCTTTGTTTTCTATTATTCGTAAGCGTTGTAACTAAATGAATATAAAGCAGTACGAAAAATAAACTATTCAGAATTGAGGCCACTATTTACATCATGCATTTAATTATTTTATCTATTATAAATTCAAAAACCTTAAAGTCACTTTGTTTCCTTAAGCTATACAATCCTTAATAACATTAAATTTATAAAGATCTGGAAACAGTTTATTCGATACTATTTTATGAATCGTATTCCAATAAATGCACATTAATCAATAAAATAAATCAAATCAATCCGAATAAATTGAAATCTAACCACGAGTACAGTCTTGTTCCCAAAGAAATACAAGTTTTACCACAAGGAAGTCACTAATAAATAAAGAATCCACAATAGCTTCCATTGTGAATCCGGAATTAAAAGGGTAGAAAAAGCATCCATTGCAAAAGATAAAAGTAATGTCCATGGATTAAGGCGATGGCCATCTCTTCTTCAAAGACTTTGCTTCCATAGCTTAGTATTCTATAAATAACCTTTCTCTTTTTTGAAAGTAAGGTTTCGTTGAAGAGAGAAAGAATACCGCTATTGAATTGGGCGTCATCCATAGCGAGTTCATCTTGCCTCTAAATCTTTTGGTGTTGTTGTTCGAATATTTATCTTTTTTGGAATTCCAAGAAGAATATTCTGTTATTGTGTTGATACTTTCAGCAGGGTTGCCGAAATATAGCCAAATTTGTGACCAAACGTAGGCAATTATGATTTCCGGTATGACACTTGCACTGCAGAGACCCTTTTGATTGCTCTTCAAAGCATAGATGTGAATTTTATTTTAAAATTGAGAGGAAACATTTCAATGTTAAAGAAAGGCAAAACCCATGAAACGGGACTGAACGAAGAGAAAAAGTTTTAAGGTCAATTTTATAAGATTTGAGGTGAAAATCGTTGCCCTAGAACTACAGAAGGGCTATTGGCGACGGGCTTTATAATTTAGAATAACCAATGGCGTCGACATCGTAGTATCATTCAACTCAACTTACAGGCGGGACATCGTCCTCATCGTCAGGAGCATATTTAACGAGAACTCCCTACATTATTATTCGGACTTCCTTGCTCCACAGACCTTTATTGGTCGACACTCGTTTTGGCAATGCCTGGACCCGAATCTGGTACCTTTCGCATGCAAGGTTAGCCCATTACCAACTGATTTCCCAACCTCTAAAAACCCTTAAAAACTAGATAAAAGTTGCGTTTAATGATTTAATTTGCTATTAGCCAGTTGGAATCATAATAAGCCAAAAATGGCCACCCTGGCATAGCATTTAGTTTGCACCTCCGGTGAAGTAAGGATCGAGCTATTATTATCATGGAGTGCGAGTTCAAGAGTTTGTTATTGACACTCCCTGTTGGTAGATCTATATCCGTTATTTCCTGCATTGGTAATAGGCAGACATTATTTAAATTGAAGATAATAGAGACCTAACACCTTTGATAGCATCAAAACTCCTCGTAAGATGTGTAACATTAGCAAAATTTATTCAAAAAATAATCATAGCAATACAAATTTGTATTTTCAGGCATATTTATGCGTTACTTGTTTGTTAACTATGGTTATCACTTACTATAATGAATAATTAGATCATTCGTATGTAATATGGATAAATCATGATAAATATTTATGATTTGGATTGCTTAATTTTGCATACAGATTCAATCCGTACTATAACAATGTGTAAATAAATTTTTTGTACCATCATTCTGAGGATAACCTGAAAAATGGCTTAAAACAATAGCCATACCTGAACATTGCCATGCCCAGACAAAAAACGATATGTCAATAAAAAAAGCATTGCAAATATTAAGATTATTTAATGAAGTTATTGTAGAGAAAAGACTGGACCCAAAGTTACCATTAATATTTGGTCTCGTAAGGGGTCATAGGAGTCTTAAAAATGTGCAAAGAAGGTACAACAAAGTATAGTTTGATCTTTCTTGTAATTTTTTAACTACTCAATATACAAGTATAATTTTTTTTATATGTAATTCTGCAATATTTATTATGAAACAAATTTTAAAGTTTATGAAACTTTAGCCAAAACTAAAATAAATGATATTAAACATAAAGCTATTTGAACACATAGGGATTAGACGGCGCGGCAAATTTTGAGGTCAAAATTGAAGACATGACCAAGAAAATGACTTTATATTGTACAAATATGTACAAACAAAGACTTATACCTAAATTCTCAGCCCAATTTTTATTAGAAATTATTTTAAGAACTTTTTTCTAAAAAAATTAATAAAACTTTTTAAATTTTGATTTTAATTTTTTTAAAAAAATAATTTCTCATTAAAATTGAGCTGAGAATTTTGGTATAAGTTTATATTGTACAAATATGAACAAACAAAGTCATTTTCTTGGTCATGTCTTCAATTTTGACCTCAAAATTGGCCGCGCAAACCTAATTCCAAATATCTTTGTTTAAAATTTTTTATTTTAGTTTTGGCTAAAGTTTCATAAATTTTAAATTTGTTTTATATTAAATCTTATAGAATTACATAAAAGAATTATACTTGTATATTGAGTAGTTAAAAAATTACATGGAAGATCTTTGTAGTACCTTCTTTGCACATTTTTAAGATTCCTATGACACCTTAAGGCAACGATCGTTGTTGACCGCCCTAATCGCATTACGTCACAAAAATATCAATGTATAGCGATAGCGTATTTATTGTAGTTTTTCCAAAGCAGAAGCGTCGATTATGATGGACGCTACGAATAGGATGCACTGAAAACCCAGGCTTTAAGAACTGAGTTGCCACATTTGTCGGTACCTAAATTTTAATTAAAGTCTTTAATAAATAACTACTTTTGAAAAGTCGAGTAAAAGTAAATTCTTATTCTTCATAACGTATCAAAAGAATTTATAAGAATCCTTTAACAAGTCCTTGGAAGAAAATGGAACAATACTTCGCGTGCATGTTTCACTATTTCAAAAAGACACTCGTTTTCCGAGTAAAAAAGAACATATTGTACTTTTGTATTTCCTTTTCTTAAGCTGGAAGAAGCTCCGAATAACAATAATTAAAGGTCATTTAGACAACTGGAATTGTTTTTAAAATAATATAATTATCGTCGTATATCATGCATGGATTTGGATTTTTTTTCTCCGTACTAATTTCTTAATGAAAGGCCATGTTTGGATAAAGTTTTAATTGATATTTTCCGAAATACAAAAAAAGCATGTCGGCTAATTAAAATATTTGAACAATGATTAATTGGTTCGCTTCTAATTTAGTAGAAAAATACACATGAAGATAATTTTAGGGTTCTTTTTAGCTTCCACACTACGTTTGTAATGTTAAGAGTGGAAGCTTTTAGCTATGTTTAAGTTAAAGCTATGCTTTTAGCTATGTTTTAGTTTATAGAAGCTTAATTAGAAATTATTGGTGCTATGTCACGTCGATCGCTTGAAGGTTAATTAGAATTCAGTGTGAAGTTTTCGTTCCAGGAAACATTGTTATAGGATATGTCAAGGTACATTGTCTGCATTCTAAACCGAAATTCGATGTGTTAAGACATAACGTATATGATCATGAAAGCTTTTAGCTATGCTTTAGTTAATGTCCGTCCGCCTGTTCAAGCCCTTCCATCAGCCACTTTCGATAATTTATAAAAGTAGTTTATTTTAGCAGTGTTATATAGAATGCAAGATTGTTTTTCGACGCATGAATTTTTTGGAAATAGTTCTAAGTGACAATGAATATTAACGATGCGTATTTGAAGTTCATCAAAGGTTTGTTTACAGTTGTCAAGAAATACATCTAAAAAATCTGAATAATGAAATGTTTATATGTAAACCTTATGCTGACAATACTTATACAGGGTTATTAATAATTTGAATGATATTAGTAATGAAAACTTTATTATTGAAATATCCTTAAAAATAACGAAAACAATTGGTCGGTTTTTAGAATCGCAGTTAAGAATAAGTGTTTCCTTCTGTAAAATGGTTTAGTTCTTGAATTCATGCAGAAAATTTATTTTAACTATCTGGTCATCCATCTCAAATTCTTAACATAAAATACTAAACTTCAAAATCCAAAATAAACAAATTGAATTGTGTTGAGGAAAGTGTCGGCCATTATGTAGGCTAAAGAGAAGATTTCGTGGGGGAATCTTCTTTGAAAGCGCTTACAAAAAAAGAAATCCAAAGACGAGTGTCACACGATACGATGCCTAAATGCGGTCAATTGATGCGCTTAGAATGAAGAATTTGCATGGGAATTGTGCTGCCTAAATTTCGGCAGTTTTAGAATTTCCTTTGAATGTAGGAAATGGCGTTAATAAAAGGCATATTTGAAGAGCTTAGTTTAAGAACGTGCTAAGTGACAAAAGGGGAAAAACGAGAAAATAAGCTTTTAAGTTTTTCGTTTGCGCTTAAATCTATAAGAAACGGAAATTGCAAAGTGTAAAAAATATACTCAATTTTAAGTTTATGGAAAAGGAGAAACTTATTATTCACGCCTTAAGTATTACAACTTCATGATACAAAACTCACAATTTTTTCAAAAATTTCACTTAGCACGTTCTTCCACTAAGCTCTTCATTTGTTAAAGTGGATGGCGAACGCACCTTAAATGTGTCATGTACAAAATTTGTAGCGTGAGCAATAAAGTTCTATGAAAGATTTGATAAATGAGTCACCAAATTCAAAAGGGTTGGTTAATTTCCCATCACTCTTCATCCTTTCTATATTTTTGTGAAATAAGAACGTAAAAGGAAATCTTTCCTAACAAACTTTTCGCATTTAACGATTCATTCGAAATTGGCTGGAGTAATTTGTGGTTGTCAATCGCAGCATACGACTTAACCGCAGTATCACGGAAACATCGTAATGCAGGCAAGATCGACAATGCCACTATTTCAAGAGCGAATATGCCCTGTTGACCACGGGTCTTCAAAACCAAAGGGATCCTCTTTTAAACCACTGAAAAAAATTAATTCTAAACCGCATTTCTACGGCTGTATTGAATATTTTTACAAACGGTTTAAATCATAAATGTACACTCTTTAAACAAGAGTCAAATCCACTATCCTATAGGAAGAGAAGTGCATTTTCGACACTGGAAAGGAGGGAAAATTAACTCAGACTGAGTAAAAATCATTCGTTTGTTTCAAGAGTAGCTTATTTACAGGTCTCGATAGTCCCCCTTTTGAAATTCATTGTAATATAGCGTTAAATTATTTTTTAAAAAATATATTTTAGATTATAGAGACCTGCAAGTCATGTATAGTAAACAAAAATAAACGTGTTAAAATATTCAATACAGCCAGTGAAAGAGGGTTAGATAACTAATTTTTTTTAATTTTTATGATTAATTTTTTCCATTGGATTATCCATAGGGGCTTTGATTTGGAGACCCGCAGTCATTCGGACTCAATCGCCCTTAAGATACAATGATAGCTGTAGCCGGGTCTCCAAACTAACGTCTTCTCTATGTTAATCCAAAAGAAAAATAATAATTTTCAAATCCAAATTACTTAAGCTTATTGAAAATCTTTAAGATTTTTTTCTCTATGTACAAGAGGTTTAGAAGAGCAGGTTGTGGTTGTCAATCATAGCATTCGACTTAGCCGCAATGTCACGGAAACACTGAATGCATAGAGGATCGACAATGCCACTAAATTAAGGGACAATGAGATCGATAGCCCCAGGTCTTGTAGTTACTTACAAGTATCCATATAATAAATCTTTTTGAAATGGGTTCTAATGTCTTGTAATTATTTATTGAAAATTAAAAATATGTTCGAAGCCATTTCAAGAAGTGGGATTTTAGGGACCTGTAATTCATCTACATTTATTATAAATACAGCTGAAGTAATTTGGTCAATAAGTTTTCATTGGTTTAACAAAGCGACTTTTGGAGATCAGGTTACAGCTTCCATTCCCCTAAAAGTCTAAGCACTGTATGCTATTACCAGTTTTATCGTATGTCACTCACCTTTTTTTATTTGTTTATAAGCGTTTCGAAAAAGATATGTTACGAAATCTTCCCTGAAGCCTATAAAATTTCTAACTTGTTAATACAAATAAGTTAACTTATTATTGAATTTAAATGCTTTGTTTTTTGTGTTAAGAAGTATAGAAACAGATGAGTCAGTAATAGGTTGTGAAGAAATTATATTCTACTATCAAGAAAACATTTATTATGCTACATAGGTTATTTTATTACTATTTGAGGATATTTTAATTTAGTTAACTTCTCTGAATTCATTTCTAATACTAATGCCTTTATATTAGAAAAAAAAATATTTTTAGCGATTCATTGTAATATGAAAACCTACAGACACCGTACTTTGAAGCTAGGCTAGGGTATTCCCAGTTCAGGAAGAAATTTCTAGTTTTACTTAAAAACATAAAAATTGAAGTTTTATTGGTAATACAGCTCAAGTACATTAAGTGTGAAAACGAAACATAATTTAACGCTGTATAAATATAAAATATATATTAAATACTTAATTGGACAAAAATCCTATTTAGATTTACGTCAGTGAGGATTTAGAGTAAGCAACTATGGACAAATATTACGGCTTAAAAACACTTTCCAATCCCATTTTTAAATGCCTACCGATAATTTGCATTTAAAAAGGCAAGAAGTCAATTTTCCTCACAAAGCATTAGCAATTTTTTAAAACGGAAAGTTCAAAAAAAAATAATAATAAAACCGTTAAGTGTTCAGAATTTTCAATGCCAGGACCCCCTGCCGATTACAGAAAATGTGGCAACCACTTTAACTCATCCTTTTAATCACACAATTTCATCATCCAAAACCACACGGTAGCGGTTTTTACCCTCTTTTTAACACATCTTGCCACACATCAACATATGGCCTTGCACTTGTCCTAAGATCAGTCTAGATTATATCTAAGCCCTGTTCGCTGAAAAGTGACTCATCTCCCTTCACATTAACGAGTCAGAAGAGTCACTTTTCCTGCAATTATCAGTTCACAAAAATTGCTGAAATTTCTTCAATTAACAATGTCCGCCCTTGCTCGGAGGTGGTGACATTGAACACCCTCAAGTGAATCGCTGAATGTTAAAAGACAGTCAGCGAGATTTCCTTACACGCCTTATCTTACATTGAAATGTCAAAGGAAAAAGCCCAAGAGAAAATTGTCCAAAGGAATTGAGCCATTCTTTACGTTAGTCCATTCAAGTGAAGACCCGAATAGCAAGCGAGGTGTGGATCCGTTTTCTCAGTGTGTAAAAAATAGGAGAGTTTAACTGGAATTATCTCAAGGACAGTAAAGATGCTTTTTGAAGAATGTAGAGCAGGTTTTTATGTGTTTATGACAATCTTTATGATTTATAGTGTTTCTTGAATTGAAAATATGTTGAACATGTTATTGTTGGACATGCGAGATTGGAAAGGAAAAATTAACTACATCCGTTTACGATTTAAAGAAGTCGAAAGAAATTGCTCCGGTTTATAGAGAGTTCGAGTTTTTCTTCATTATAAGTTTATCGGTTTTTCGAGTGTTAAACTAATATTTTTTGATTTGGAATGATAAAATTAAAGTATAATGCACCGGATCTTGATAAATATTTCACTGCAGTCTCTTACATATTGATTTTACAGAAGGCACAAGAAACAGGCAAGTTTTGTCATAAAAGTCAGTGTACATATGAAATTTTAATACCATCTAGAATACAATTTATATATCCTGATAAATTCGAAATTACTTTTAGTTTCATTACATTTCTACATCAACAGATTGTCATATTTTGTATTCGAACTAAGTTTAAATTGATTGTCTAAGCTAATTAAAGTTTGTTACCCCAAAAAAATTACTTAAAATGGAAATTTACAACAATTCTTCCTGAATTCCCAAACGTTTCAAAAACATTTTGATTGCATGAAACATACAGAAAGAACAGAAATATTCTAATAATTACAGAATTTCTAGTAAATAACCAGGAAATAAATTTAATCTTAAAATAGCTCTGTAATCAAACTTTCTTTAATTCGCCATGCCCTAAACTCGTTATGTCACACAATCTAACACAAATCAACGGGGTCTTTGATCCTTAAAATAAAACCGCCAAGAACAACATCCTCGACAACAATAACAATGTGAAATGACAGTAATTACCCTTGTCCTTAAAATAAAAAATTGCATTACTTTTGATGGCATGGTCAAGAAATTCGAGATTCGATCACGATACTAATAGCCATTCCGCTAGGGAACGTGAGTTTTGGTAGCAACAATCAGCTTCAACTACTTATTCTTCAGAAGGAAGCTCGGTTTGAACCGATTCTGTAACTTCGGAGGAAGAGTTATGTAACTCAAATAATGTTCGAAATTTGTTGAATGTGTCATGAATCTTCGAAAAGCGATTATGTAGCATTTTTACAGAAAAAATTTACTTTAACTTTAAGTAATGCATTAATAAAAAAAATTAAATCAGATATACTGTTCGGTATTTACATTTCTTTTCCGAAATGTGGTGGATAATTTATTTTTGGTTTGAAGACATAATTTAAAATGCTGACATTTTAAGTAGCATTTTTAAAGAAAAAACTTGCTTTAAGTTTGTAAAGTAATTTTATATTTAAAGAACTCAAAGACAACCAATCAAATTTCGTTGCATGTATAAAAAATACAGTGACATGTCTTTTAAATTATTTGGAATTTTATTCATTTGATGAAGTATACTTGTTCCAAATTCTAAAATTATGTTAGTTTAGCTGTGAATATCAATTAACCATGAGTTGATACTGGATCCACTGTATAATTTCTGCGAGTTCCACTTAAAAAATTTTTTTAAAAAAAGCTGAAGAAATATTTGAATTTCATTTTGTGCTTTTGTTTTAAGAAAATAGTTCTCGTAACAGCTGACAAGTGACCAACGGGCAAAAGTTCCCTACATAAGTTATCGGCTGATAATCTGTAAAGTTTTTAAATTTTTCTGAACTCAGTGAACCAATGGTTTAGAGTTTTATCTAACTTTGAGTTTCATTTTAAAGAGTAAATATTCTTTAATGTTTAATATTCTGTGATGAACTCCGAACAACGAATATTTGCCAGTCACAGCATTCGACTTAACCGCAGTATCACGGAAACATCGAATACAGTAGCACTGGCAATGCAATGCTTAACATAAAAATTAAGTTAATTTTTTTTTAATTCAAAAGTCAATTTTAGACATTGATTGCTACTTTCATTTCTAGAAAAATTCTTTTAATTGTTATTACACTGAACTTGGAAAAGTAAAGCATCTCAAATTGTTTAGTTAACATTGCAAAATATCGTTTATAGACGCACATTGTGATTTAGTTTCAACGTTGAATTTGACTTTTCATACCAAAACAGAAGGAAACTTTAAAATTAAAAAAAAATTACACACTAATTCAAATGATTTTGTACGGAGAAGAAATATATACATTTTGGTTTAAATGGAATTCTAGTTTATTAAAAAAGTATCACTTTACTCAAGTTATTAAAATAGGAAAAATATATGCCAATTTATTAGACTCCAATTAGTAAGTACAACATAATACTTCGAATATAACTAAACCGGAAATTTCAGACTCGTGAGATTGTATGCTTGCTTATATACTTTACGTTTAGGGTACAGAGTGGGGTCGAAGCATGGCATATTTGCCAGTCACAGCATTCGACTTAACCGCAGTATCACGGGAACATCGAATACAATAGAACCGACTATGCAACTATACATTAAACACAATATAATACATTAACCGTAATCTAAGTATTATGTACTAATAAATTTAACCAATTGGTTCCGATTTAGAGAATAACATTAACACCTTTACTTCCGAATAAAAACTAATTTTTAAACTTAAGTTTTGTCTCACATGAATTATTCACCATGGTATATTAGCCAGTCGGAGCATTCGACTTAACCGCAGTATCACGGAAACATCGAATACAGTAGGACTGACAATTCAACCATACATTAAACACAAAATAACGCACCTAATTAACTTTACTCTATGTTGGTTAGTGGTACTATGTGGAATTTACATAGCAGATTTATATGAGGGAGTATCAACCTGTTAACACATATTTCAAGAATGTAATGCGGTAATGGGCTTTCTACTTAAATTCATTTAAATAAACAAAATTGAAGCAATAATTTAACTAATTTAAACCTCATAGTAATGAATAACTTATGAAGGACAAAAATTCAGTTTAAAAAAATTGTGAAGTAAAGGTGTTAGTGTTATTCACAAAATCGGAACAAATTGGTTAAGTTGATTAGTATGTTATACTACACAATTTTTTTAAAGATTCTCTACAGATAATAAATAGAAGCATATAAGTAAACATACAAGGCGTTTTATGCAACTTAGCGTTCACATTGATGAAATGTAGTTAAGCCTGTTTGCCTCTAAAGACAAAATTGCTTTTTAAAGGATACTAAACTTGGAAACCTTTTGTTGAATATTAAGTATATGCTTCTGGGAGAGTAACATGTCACGAAAGGGTATTTCTACACTGCGAAGAGGAAATGGTCTAGTTGTTCTCGTTTTTGACCCTCAGATTTTAAAGTTAATGGGTACAAATTGACTATAATGGCTGATCCACTATGCTAATTTACAAGGTCGTGAATTAAACGTGGTGACAATGTATTCTTGTAGGTTATTTTAAGGGTTGTTGACATTAAAAAATTCATTCATTGCGATTGTGGAATTGTCTTGTTTGTTAGATTTAATCTCTACGAAATAAATGGAGAGAGATGTCAACTTTCGAATGAACAAACAGTTAATTAGATGAAAGTAAACAGAATATTAAACATAAAATATTTAGTCTTCAAAATAAAATTTAAAATTAGATAAAACTAACCACTTGTTCAGTTCACTGAGTTCAGAAAATCTTAAAACAATACAGATTCTCAGCCGATAACTTATTATGCAAGGAATTTTTATATTTGAAATATCCGTTGGTCACTTGTTAGCTATAGCGAGAGATATTTTCTTGAAACAAAAGCACAAAATTAAATATTTCTTCAGCAGCATTTTTTAAAGTAAGTTTGTAAATTGGATCTCACAGAAATTAAACAGTGGTTTCATTTTTAATTCAAGGTTAATTGATATTCACGGCTAAACTAATTTTAGAATTTTGGAACAGGTATACGTCATCAAATGAACAAAGTTCTAAATAATCTAAAAGACATGTCACTATTTTTAATACATGCAACGAAATGCGATTGGTTGGCTTTGAGCGCTTTAAATATAAAATTACTCTTACAAAATTAAAGTTATTTTATTCCTTAAAATTGCTACTTACAATGTTAACATTTATAGTCTTGTCTTCAAAACAAAAATAAGTTATCCGCCACATTTTGCAGAAGAAAAATGTAAATACCTAACTGTATATCTACTGTTAAATCGTTGTTATTAATGCGTTACTTTTCCCGAGTTCAGCGCGAAAAATAATCATTAGCAATCGCTTTAATTTACAATGTTCGCCTTGGTCATTCGCCTTGAAGCCCGATACGGCTCCTGACCTCTACTTGTGTGTTTACTTCCACGAGGAAAATACCTGCCATTTCATCCATACTTTTCTTTCCTTTTATCTCAATCTCACCGTACAATCCATTAATTAGTGAAGGGTGACTGCTATGGAACATCAGCGGCAATGAATTTACACATTCATTAAAAACTGTTTATAAAATTTTTCCGTACTTGAAGCTTATGAATTTTGTTAAATTCCATTTCGTCTGAACTCTGACTGCATAAGCTATAAAAGAGTTCACACATTTACATTATTTCCAATCTTGCTTATAAAATAGAACAATTCTATTAAAATAGAAATGGAATTTCGCAATTTAAAATAGATTTAAGGAATAAAAATTGAACTGTCATGAACTTAAATTTTTAAAGCATCGTTAGATATAATTTAAAACTGTAACACAACAAAAACAAATGCATTTGTAAGTTGGTCACTGAAAATATACATAAAACTTTAATTTGTTAAAAATATATTGTATCAAACTTATCCCGATAGCTATTCCATTTTATAGAATAGAGGCAGTTATTTCAAGATCTTTAACAATAATAGAACTATTATTCTACGCTTAGTATTTTCTTCTCAGATTTTAACATTACTCAATTACTTTTGACTCGCGTGAAAGTAGTTATTTGAAGTATTGCAATTGAAATTCAATTTGAATTTCATGAAAAGTTTTCAGTCTAACAATAAAAAGATTTATTAAAAGTAAGCATTGTACATTAAATTGAAGGAAGTGCTTTTTAATTAAATTTTAACTACAAATTGGTTAGAAAATAAGAGGCATAGTTTCAACCGATATAGAAGCCATTTTACTCGTATAATTTTGATGAAACTTTGAACTTAAGTGGACCACGAGGGTAATATTTTAATGGAACAAATATAGATTCAAATTTATGACAATAGAAGGCCGAATTGCATTTGTATGCACATTTTCTTGAACAATAAAAGTAATGGATCCAATGCCAAAAAACAGTCTGCACCGTTATATCGGAGGACAAATTTTTGCTAATGAAACTGTTTAATTTTTTAGAATTGTGTAAATTAAATGCCTTAACTTGCCTTCAAAATAAAATGTCCTAACTTTCAGTTAATAAATGTTCCATGAGTTATCAGATGACTTTAGTAGGATAAAAAAAATTAATATTTTTTTGGTATGAAAAGTTCAAATTGATATTTTCTCTTGAATAAAAATGTAAAATTCACTTAAAGAAATATGGTCAGCTAAATTATTTTTTTTCTTAAACATGAACACATGTATAAAAGGAATACAATTTTAATTATTAATGCAATCAATATTCTTTATAAAAAAACGTCCTTTTTAAAACAATTTTTGCATTAATTTTATACCTTTTGCACTATTTAAATTTTTCTATATTTAAATTTAATAACACCCGTGATTTTTTTATATATCAAAATTCTGTATGTGCACCAAGTGAATAGTTATCTTAAGTATTCGGTTCAAGATCGCAAATTAGCGTTTAATTTCACCCACCGCTACCTCATGCTGAAAGAATTTTATATTGCTAACGTCAAAAATATTTATATATCATTTAAAAATATGTCCTAACTATGGAGCTTCGGTGGCAGTCAATTCTAATATTGATTTCTAGATGTAATTGTAAGTAAATATTTTTTAAGTTTCATTTCAAAAAGTGACGTTCTTTATATTTATAGGATGAAACAAATGAGGCAAAAATATTGCTGCCTTTCTACTTTATAACACTCTGAAATAGTTTAGTTCAGGAACGAGATGAACACAATTACCCCATATTTCGAGTGGAGTAGCGGTACGTCATAAATATGGAATACCATTACACCAAATCTTTACTTATTATTCGACTTAACCGCAGTATCACGGGAACATCGAATAAAACAAAGATTTCAGGAGTTCAAAAACTTCAGGGAGTTTAATATCAATGTATTTCATCCAGTCTCGAAATTGTGTTCATCTTTTTCCTGAACTAACCCATTTCAAATGGCTTTTTCTATAGTAGACACCATTATTTTTACATCTCATTTGTTTTATCCTACAAATAAAAAACTACACTTTTAGAAATGGGACTTGATAAATATTTATTTTCGAAATATATCTAGAAATCAATATTAGAATTGACTGCCACCGAAATCCCATAGTTATGACTCATTTTATTATAACATTACTTTTAATTAGTCAACTTGTTTTTAATAACTGAACATATTTTTAATTTCTTTAAACGTAAGGCATGTGGTAGCAGTGGGTGAAATTGAACGCCAATGTGCGATAATTGAACCGAATTTTTAAATGCAAAGATAAAAAAAAGCTAAATCATATGCATAAGTTACAAGATTTAAAAAAAAAGTAAATCCATTAATAACCAAGAAAAACTTAGATTGTTCATAATTAGTTTGCATACGATGCGCACGCTTTCTCTTTTAAGATGGGGAAAATTGTTAATGTCGCTCTGGAGCTACATAATTAGTATCTATGGCAAATTTAGCAGCCGGTTAAGTGACAAACCTTTATTCATTGAATGCGGCCGAAATGCAATGAATGAGCAAGCTTTAATAGTTCTTCCGAAGAAACTATGAGGCCGTAAGATGTTTATATTAAGTGATATTCCAAAAATTACATTAATTACACCTTGCATAATTTTAATAAAGATACATTAATATCTATGGTTTATACATCTATTATTTATTTGAAAGTACTGGTAATTTTACACTGTCAGTTCTGAAAAATTTTGCACTTTATGAAATGTTCCAATGAAAGTCACCTGAAGACAACACATTTGTCACTCATTATATTAACTGAATTCAAAAAGACAATTTAGTGCATTTAATTTTTACAAGAAAATAGGTTTCAAATGTCTTAAAGGTGAAATTATACATTTTAAATTACATATTTTTTAAAAAATATATAAAATATTTATTTTGAAATTTTAAATACATTTTCGTGATAACTTATCCCGTTATACAATTCGACGTTTAAGCATGTCCGGCTTTTGTTGCTCGGGCTGTAAAAGTGGGTGGACAAATGGACACTGCTATCACAATATAACATCTGCCATTTTTATAGTAAATATAATTTATCGCAACTTTAAAAAAAATTGTTCGATATTTTTGAGCGCCAATGCTAACATACGATAAAACTTAGGACCGTCAAGATCGACATGTTACTTTGGAAAAATTACTTTAAATACGCCATCACTATCCGTTAATTATGGTTATATAACATTAATTGTATTTATGCAATTAATAATTATCTCTTTTGGTGTAACATTGTGTAACGAGGTAGTTAACGATAGTTACTTTAAAAAGAAAGATAAGTTATACCTTTTTGACTCAATGTAAAATACGGCATGTTAACGATCCATAGTTCACTATGAAAAAGTAATTTAATTACGAATTAGAGAACATAATTACATGGTTTAGAAAGTAAATGAGATGTTTTTTGCACGACCTGTTCCAGGCCGCTTCTAAGGGACACATGGTCAGCTCCCGTCATTATTTTAATTTTTTCGAACTTCCTGTCTTTTTTTATTGTTTTACCTCAATGTTGAAGATGTGCTGTAAACACATCGTGATACAGTTGAAAAAGCACGGGCAGAATAATTGGGCACAAATTTCATTTCTGATGTGCGGAAACATAGAACCGCTTATTAATTTTTTTGTGGTTCAGGTTAAATGAGGCGAGGAAAAAAATTTCTGTTGTCGTTGCATCCGCTAAAAAAACTGTTTTAAGAACGAGACATCTATAGTTTGTATCATCATTATATGGTTTTTAGCTATGGTCAACAATTCGTGACACTCAAAACATAACTATTTTAAATAAGAGGTTTAATTTATTATAAGTTTTTAATGATGAGAATTAGATACATTGTTAGTATTTAATTTTAGTTATTTAACCTCAAAAAGTTGAATAGAATGGCCGTATTTAGTTACTGCAGTAAGACAAAACCAAATAAAAATGCAATTATAGACTAAATAAAATTTGTCGAGTAATATATCGAAAAACCACATGATTTTTAAAAATTACTTATTTTAAATGACTACAGTTAAAAATAGAGCTGCAGTATATACACACACTTAACGATCCGATTCATATAACATTTTTTTTAATATACAAAAACAGTACCTTAACCAGCAACATATCTTAACGTTTTAAAACTTTTCAAAAACCTTGGGATACATCAATTTGATACTTTAGTTTAAAATACATTTAATAGGATATAATTTCACAATTACAAGCAATATATAGGTTTAATGGCGAAAACCTATTACGCAGTAAGCAGCATTATGAACAAAAGGAAAAGGTTAGAATCGTTTTAGATTTTCGCAATTTTGCTTCATTTATCAAAACAAACCGGTATCTTAATCTTTGAATTATGTTAACCCCAAACTTCCAAAATTCAATTTTTTATTCGAATCCATATATAATTGAAAACCCATATCATAACTTGCATACTTAAAACCCGAATCATAACAAAAACATACAAAGTTCTACTGACATATCCCTAACTTCAAACAACTTCATAATCAATTTGAACCATCTTCCGACTAACCTTACAGTGATAGTCTCACTCTAGTTACCTTGACAAATTAATCCCTACAAATCAAAATCTTAAACCTCTTACGATGATAGAGTCAAACATAAGCTTGAGGGTTTTCCATGATACAGGAAGAAAGACATGACAGCCTCAAGCATACGAGGTAATTTAGGAGCAAAATAGTATTTTAGATAGGAGACTACACCACTTTACCGTCAATCATACTGCATAATTTAATAATATTACCTCCATAGGTACACATGAACCTTAGGTAAAATTCGCTTCACAACTTCAATTTACAATTTTTCTTAACTGTGACTTTTCTGTTATAAACTAGAAAGTCCAAGCATTCCAAATGTTTAGAAATTTCAAAAAAAGTATTAAAAAATACTAAATATGTAATTTTCACAAAACAAATTACTCTTAGGAAATAGACTCCTTTCGTTCTTTACAATTATACAAAAACTAGTGACATTTTATTAAAATTGTGGCGGTAATGGACTTGGCAAATGTTACATATACGAATAGCATTACGATTTTCAAGATGTGAAATTTCTAAGAGACTTCTTTTAAGGAAACTTAAAGCTAACATTATTCGGGGATGAAAATGCTAATTTTGTTCACAAATTCGTCGTTAGCGAGTTAACTTTATAATAAGATTGGAGGTTATGTAACACCTTCGAAGCAAAATGGCATAGCCTTTCGTGCGAATACATTACTTCTGTTTTAAAGATCTCTTACAGATAATTGTTTAAATATACAAGACAGTCTATAGTATGTACAGGTGCTTAAAATTATAAAACAAGTATTCCAATGGAATTACACTAAACCTCCAATCATATCATGAAATTCAGTATCTTTAGCATACAACACCTTAGAAGCAAAGCGGCATAACCTTTCTTCGGAATAAATTATTTCTGCTTCAAAAAATCTCATTGATAGCCATATCTTCAAAGTCATCTATGAACACTTTAATAGGATGATTGTTGGGAAATAGCGATTTTCCGGTACATGTGTTTCTCCCCCTCCGGAGAGAGTTTAAAATGTTATGTTTTTCTGTCCTCCGGTGACAGTTTGGAATATATTTTCATAAGAGCCCCAAAGATATGTTCCAGGAGAGTTTATGTACGTGCTCTGTAAATTTTGACACTAGTAACACGCTTTTTGAAGGAATGGTGCCCCATATATCAATCGATTTTTTCCCATGCTTATTTAAATAGTTTATGTTAAACATTGTAATCAACTTTGTTATCGTACCCGGGTCTCATCTTTGGTATTCGCCATTATTAACAATTTAGTTCTTTTCTCACTGCAAATATTTAAGGTAGGCGAATACCCAACATTTCCAAATTCTAAAATTTTTACTGTTGTTTCAATCTTTTCCAAATTAGGCATAGTGATTTTAAATATAATGAATACTATTTAGGCTTTTGTTTTTATTTAAATATAATTTATTTATTTTAAACTGTGTTTTTCTACTAAAAAAAGAGGTTTACGCCAACATGTCTACCACATTGAATTTTCATCCTATGAACATTTATTATGTGTTAAATTCTTCGTTTTGAACCGATACATGCAATGACCCTCTAGAGTTACATACAAATTACAAGAAAAAAAGTTATTAAGAAAAATGTTATAAATTAACCACACAAAAAATGATTTTTTTCGATAAACTTACACTTGGACATTTTTTTAAAAAAAACTTGTATACTTACACCAGATGTTAGAGGTTCATGGCACAGATATATATTGAAATAGCATCTGAAAAATTTCAGGTAAATTAATGTAAAACTTTTTATGCTAGAAGTGTTGGCGTAAACCCCTTTTTTTAGTTGAAAAACATCGTTTAAAATAAATCAATTATATTTAAATAAAAAATATTGACCAAAATGCATTGTTCATTATATTTGAAATCACTATGCCAAATTTGGAAAGGATTAAAGTAATAGTAAAAATTTTAGAATTTTGGGTATTCGCCTACCTTAAGTTACAGAGCATAATTTTAAGTGAGCATAGTTGTTTTTTAGTGGGGGATTTAAAATGAATCTAACCTATCAGCAAGCAATATTAAGCACATATAATTTGGTTGTAAAAACAAAAAAATCGAAACATGATGTATTTTTACGGGCTATATTAATGACATTTTTTTTTTAAATTTTAATATAATGTGTAGATTACAAATTTTCATTTCAATATTTATCTAGGCATAAGAACGTACCATTTAAAAATTTAAAACCATTTTAAAATTAAATCGGGGTTTAAAACGCATCCTTTTACCGACTTAAAAGTCGGAAGATTTGCTTTAAAACTAATTATTTTTGGTTTCGTTCTAGTAACGTGCAAATTAAAAATAGCAAACGTATATACAACGCCAATGGTGCATAAACTTTGGAGAAATCGAAACGCATGGCCTTGAAAAAATGATCTTTCTGATTATTAGAGTGCAAAATCTATTTTACCCCCAAAAACTCATTTGCTTACCTACATTTTTCGTTAAAATCTTCATCGACAGTTTTAGTCAAGCTCTGAAGATGAGCTTAGAAAGCAAGTGTAGATTATATTCGAAAAAAGTCACAATCTTGGTTTTTAAACATTCAAATATTATACTGATTTAGTATAAATATAGGAATCATAACTTGTGTTGTCATTTAACTTAATTTAAATCGTTATCATTTTAATTCAAACCACATACACATTTAGGTTTATTATTAACCAAACCCATTTACATAGTTTACAAAGTAAAAGCTCTTAATATTTTACAAATTTAACTAAATCAAGAAATTTGTTTAAAAGGGTAGATGATATGTCAAGATAAATATATATCATTATACTTCATAAATTATATTTATTAGATTAAAAATACCTATTTATTAAACTTTTAATGTACTAAACCTTCTAAATTTTATTTTTGATTAATGCCAAGTTCATTAGGGTTTTACATCTCAGATTCAAGATTTGACTCCAGATTTATAATGAATTTGCTGTGTTTTTAATGAAAGTTTTACGCTGTTACAAAATTTTTTAGATAAACCTTACAAAAATATTTAAAACATTTTTATCGAAACGAAGTCACATATTTTAATAAAAAATGATTGCAAACTTCTACTATCCAAAATAGAAAATTACGGATACAAAACTTTACAAAATAAAAATACAATTTTAAGCAAATTGGAATGTCAGACGCTTGACCTAGAATAACGGAGAATCTACCAAACTGATAAATCCGTTTTCCTGCTTGAATGACACGTATTATAATTACTTTAATGCACCTGAAAAAAACGTATCAAGGTTATCAGAATCAATTCCAGAGAAGATTGCTAAGCAAAATGAATGCCGATACTTTTTCCGGCCTCGTAACCTTCATTTCTGCACGACCTTGCCATTTACATAAGCAAATAGCGACATAGATATAGGGTTAGAAGCATCTTTCTTATGTACGGTTATCATTGAATGCCATGAATATTAAGATTGTTTTAATTTGTACTTCTTGTAATCATTTAAAAAGGGAGTGAACATAATTCTTCTTAATCCGGTTGATGTTGTATTTTAATTCGTATTTACGTAACTGTATATCCGTTAATAACAGCTTCATATGCTTCATTTGTTATTTAGATAGATATAAGAATGTGAAACATTTTAATGATTTAATTTTATAGATATTTCCTATATTGTAAATTGGATATTTTTTTATGAAAAGTATATGTACCAGCTTTAATTATACACTTTTAAAAAATTAGAACACTAAAATCAAGGCACATGATAAAAACTTTATCAAGGTCTATTATTTTTAAATAAACTATTATATAGTTTAGAAACCACTTTTAGTTGGCTAAAACATTTCACATTTTGCTTTTTTGTCTTAAAGTTCACTACGTTTAGTCGTAAAATTTGACAAATTATCACAAATTCCAAAGGAAACCGGGACCGGCTCAGCACCAGCACCTAACTTTTACATCCAACAAAAGAAACGAAACGTTAAACCTAAAAAGCTATGAATTAATAGTAATACAATAGCTTTGAGCTTCGTGGCTTCCAAATCTTAAAAAAAACACCACTTAACTCTTTAAAAACCAAACTTGTCTTAACTTCATATTTTTCTTAATCAAAAAGTCATGAGTGGAAGAGGCCAAACAAAAGACCGATTCTATCTTTAAAAAAACATCGTAACTTAAGATACTTTAAAAGCAACACATCCTATACATTGGACAACCTTGCCCTTGTAACAAAAGCCCAACACCGGTTTCTGCATTGTCTTTTAAAACCTCTTTTGAATATCAGTCCTCCCTTTTAAAAAGTCTTGTAAAAAAGAAGCTTAGAGTTTCTTCACATCGAAATTATTGAGATTTTTGGCGAGTGATAATAAGCGTACAATGAATGGTTGGCGTTTAATATTCTCTTGAAAGCATGGTTGAAGGAATTCTTTGTTGTAGAGAGAAATACAAGAATCAACGAACTGGTATTTTCAAAGTGTAGTTATAGTTAGTATATAGTTAGTTCTCACAGTTTTGAAGAGTTTGGTTTTATCCCATAAAAAACACATTTTATTTCGAGAAGTTTTCGTAATGCGATATAAAAAAATCATCAAAAATAGGTGTGCAACATCGACTCTACTTTCAATCACCACTAAAAAACGAAACATTCAAATGCAATTGTATGCCCTATAAGTTCATTTCAATACCTTTAAAACCTGTAAGGTTCTAAAAACGTCTCTCAAAAACGTAATAATGAAGTTCCATCTAGGAACTCGTTTTCGAAATTTGAAGTTCGTGGTTATGTTAGTTCGAGCTGTAGAGTGGTTTCAAACAGACGGAACAATGTAGCTAGACGGAGCAATGTTAACAGTAACATTTAGACTGTAAACACATTTACACACTTCAAAACAATATATTTGCTTCGCAAATATGTTAAGATACACTTTTAAAACAAACGAGCGAATTGAACTCAGTCGGAGTTAGTTTTCACTACTTTCCAGTGTCGAAAATGCACTTCCCCTATGGGAGTGGATTTCACTCGTTTTAAGAGTTAGAATAGTTTGAAATAATGATTTTTCCCTTCCAGTTCACTAAAAAACCTCTGCTAAACGATGAATACAATTTCAAAACTTATGCAAATTTCCTATAGTGTAGAGCTATTTAAGAACAGTTCTCACAAAAATATTCCAAACAAGTATGAAAATTAACATTCTTTAAGAAGAACCCAAATAACACGACAACGTTTAAAAGTCATGGAATGTCTGATGTGTAGGCGAATATGCTCTGGACATTCAAAGTGTATAAATAAACAAAGTCGACTTTAGGTTGTTTTTTATGCTGTGGGCGTTTGATTCGGGCGCGGTTTTTCGTTCCAGCCATTCCGGTCAGATGAGTTCTTAGTCAAGAATGAAATAATTATCATATGAATAAGAAGAATTTTTCCTGTATAATAATGTGATTGAAAACTTTGGACGTGTATTCATCCTTACGCTTCCACCATCCAGATGCCGTATTCATAACTAAGTTTTGCTCAGGCGTAAACATAAATATATTCTTTTGTGTTAAACAGCTTATGAACACTTTCTATTCCGAGCTTAATTACTCCTGTCCCTGTAATGGAGTCCCGTAAAAATTTTTGTTCTGATTAGGTTTATCAACAGAATCGAGTTAAGCACATATAGGAGAGTAAAAAAAACTTGGGTAGACATCACCATATGGTGAAAAAAGTTTTTTAGACGCCATTTTCCAAAATGGCGGATGCCGATTTCGTTTTGCATGTATTTCTGCTTCTATGACCGTTATACTCATCATTTAGGTGTCTAATTATATGTTTTTAAGGTCAAGGAATCGACTAATATGGATTTTAAAGTTACCTGACTAATATTTATCAAACAAAATAAGTTATTTGCTATTTTAAACAAAATATTGGAACAAAAGTAGTAAAAAAACAATGCTTTATTTGGAAAGTAATATTCACACTTCACGGCACTGTTGGATGTAAGATATTACGTGCCCGCCTTATAAGTCCATCAAGACCCTGATGGGTAGGCAGATTTTCAGGATGGGAAAGTCATTGACAAGCATGTCATATGATTATATGGCATGCATAAGATACCTTGATTACATATTTGGCATAGGTTCTCTGGGCAAAAACATATATCGGCATGCTTTAACATCCATATAATTTATTGTAATCTGAGAGCAAAAATTGGTAGCGAGGTAAACCTAGATGGTGCTAGAGAAAAATGGCTTTCAGTTCATGGGAGTCTGCATCGGGCTTGTTAAGGCACAAGCGAAGCTTTAGCACACCATTTGCATCTTTGCTCCATCTATATTTTGTTAGCAGTAGTCTTCTATAAGGAAAATAGTTCTGCTATAGGTTTAAGCATATATTCTGCAAATCAAAGTAATTGAGTTACTGGAAGTTCCTGGTAGTACTTTTAGTGCAGATAATTTCGTTATAATTGTACACATGACATCACAACCTCTAAGCATGTGTTCCTGGATTAAATTATTGTAACTTGCAACAGCGAGTTGTTCCCCAAGTGTGACAACAAGACACAAAGACAAAGCATTTCAACACCGACTCATTTCATCTCATCTTTAATCAAAAATCTTACCGTACTTTACTGAATAGTTAAAATGAACATCGGACGATGAGAACAACATTGGTGACCATTGATATCTCAGTGATCAGTGTTTGCTTACACTGTATTTTATACCAAACTCAAAAATATGGCAGAGAGCAGAGATTATCCTTATACCTGCTTCTTCAACAAAGTCTTAAAGATCCGGGTTTCATAACCTTTCTTTAGTTTTGAGTTGTCAAACTTGTGACATAAATTAAACTATGTAAGCAGTACTCGTGGCATCATGCACGATACTGCATTTGATCAAGTTTCTCCTCTAGTTCAGTCAAACGTAGATGCTATAGAAGTTTACTTGAGCAGTTACTAGTGTCTAATGCTTGTAATAAAAATAGATCATATAGAAAAAGGTTTTTCAAAGTTTAACCTCTTGCTTTGCTGTATAGCAGTACTATTTTTTGAGAAGGTAGTGTTGCCTTGACTATTATTTTCCTCTTTAGTTTGGGAATCTTGTGATGTTTCTGATGTTTTATTTACTCAAGGGTAAATTATATATTTTTTTTTCATATCCGTCGTTTCCATACATTCGGCATTCATCATATGGAGAGCATCTTATCTACAAATACATATTTGTACCGATAAAATTAGGAAAATGAGTTTGGATGTATGTTTCGTAGGAATTATTACCCCTTAGTGTTTATAAATGTATGCAGAACATTAGTTCTTAGCTTTGAATTTACTACTAAAAATGTGAAAGTCTTTGCCCAAAACTTAATTCAGATGGCTTGTTTATTACATGGCAATGCTAGTCTGAAAATACCGGAAAATCTTGTCATTTCAGCTACAAAAAAATATTCTTAAAAAAAATTGTGAATAAAAAATGTTATGCCTTTTGTAAATGGCTTGGGAATGAATGAAAGAAATAGCACATGCATGAGAGTGGAAATCGCAGTTACTACCAGCGGACAACATCTAGGTTAGGTTTGAATTATCGTCGCACTAGAGCTGCAAGAGGGCTATTGGTGACGGGAGTCGTAGTTGAGAACCGCAGTCAGGTAACGAGCCAACACCTGAATAGGCACCCAACGCAACCGTTAAGGGCGACATCGTACGCAGCGTTAGGACTTTGAAGGATATTTAACGTGCACTCCCTTACACGGGTTATTATTCGTCGGACATTTTTGGCTGCACGGGCCGTTTTTTGGGTCGGCAGTTATTTTGGCGATGCTCGGACCCGAACCAGGGACCTTCCGCATGCTAAGTGAGTGCTTAACTGACTGGGCTCCCCAGAACCGCGAACAATATCTAGCTCATGTTGGAACAATTTACTGTCATCGCTCATCGCTTTCTAAAGGTATTACAACGTTTAATTAGCGCGATCGTCTCCCAAACTGTGTTTTACCATACATCTTATACTCTGTCTCGTTACAAAGCAGATCTTACTTAACTTTGAAATCTTATGAAAACCATACTTTTTGGCTAGACCATTATGAGCACGAGAAAATGGTGACAATCATTTCTGAAGAAATATAGTGTACTTACGAGGGATGACAATAAAGGAGTCAAGAAAAATTTTAATTTAAACCATACTTTTTGGCTAGACCATTATGAGCACAAGAAAATGGTGACAATCATTTCTGAAGAAATATAGTGCACTTACGAGGGATGACAACAAAGGAGTCAAGAAAAATTTTAATTTTGCCCAGAGAACTCAAGAAAATAGGAACTCAATGTATTTTTTACATGTCACAAAATCATGCAGCAGGCTTGTCGACGATTTTCCCGCCCTGAAAATAAACCGACTCAGCCGGGGCATTTAAATCCACAATCTTGTGCTTCTGAGGAGGGCACGCTATTCTTCCCAGCCACTGAGATTTGAAGCGTGAATATTACTTTCCAAATAAAGCATTGTTTGTTTAGTACTTTTGTACTGATATTTTGTTTAAAATAGCAAATAACTTATTTTGTTTGACTAGTATTAGTCAGGTAACTTAAAAAACCCTCTTAGTTGGTTCCTTGCCTTCAAAAACATATACTTATCATTTAGGTGACTAATTATAACTGTCATAGAAGCAGAAATACATGCAAAACGAAACCACACAAGTTGCAGACTCCCATGAACTGAGAACCATATTTCTGTAACACCATCCAGAGGTGACTCTCGCTATTCTTTTTTGCTCTCAGATTACAATAATTTTATGGATGTTAAAGCATGCCGAGATATGTTTTTGCCCAGAGAACCTATGCCAAATATGTAATCAAGGTATCTTATTCATGCCATATAATCATATGACATGCTTGCCAATGACTTTCCCATCCTGAAAATCTGCCTACTCCTCCGGGTCTTGATGGACTTATAAGGCGGGCACGTAATATCTTACATCCAACAGTGCCGTGAAGTGTGAATATTACTTTCCAAATAAAGCATTGTTTTTTTACTACTTTTGTTCAAATTTTTTGTTTAAAATAGCAAATAACTTATTTTGTTTGATAAATATTAGTCAGGTAACTTTAAAACCCATATTAGTCGGTTCCTTGACCTTAAAAACATATAATTAGACACATAAATGATGAGTATAACGGTCATAGAAGCAGAAATACATGCAAAACGAAATCGGCATCCGCCATTTTGGAAAATGGCGTCTAAAAAACTTTTTTCACCATATGGTGATGTCTACCCAAGTTTTTTTTACTCTCCTATATGTGCTTAACTCGATTCTGTTGATAAACCTAATCAGAACAAAAATTTTTACGGGACTCCATTACAGGGACTGTATTATAATGGTGAATGAAAGGGAATTAACTTAGGAAATCATGCAAAATAAGTCGACAGGGGAAACTTTAAAGTAGACAAGTCGTTTTTATTTAACAGTTAGACATTTGGAGATAATAGATTGGTAGTCTTAAGTCGGCCGGAGAGTGAATGATCCACAAAAATGGCGAGGAATGTCTAACTCTCCCCACCAATCAAATTTAAGATTATTTGTGTAAAAAGGTGCAAGGCCAAGATGACCCATCAAATTTTCTATGGGAACCATTGTCCTAGGTGACCGTTTGTCGGCGACAGGGGGTAGTTATAATATTAACGTACTAAGTGATATTAAGGATGTGAAAAATGTATAATTTAAGTAATTAAGTTTAATTAGGGTTAAAAAAGTAATTAAGTTTTAGAGTTAAAATACAAGATTTGGAGGGGGTTAAATTAAGTCATTCATTATTTTACAACTTGATAAATTATTGAGTGCATCCAAGTTACAATAAAGTTTCTTTTAATAATAGGACCATAGAGATTGTAAAATCGTGAGCTTCCGCTCAATAGCTCACAGTTTTACTTTATGAATAAGATTTCCGAACTAAGCAGAAGAGAACGGAATGAAGTTATATTTTTTATGCCCATTCATATGTGAATGTGTTCGAAAAAAGTACATTACATGTTAAATAAAGTAAACAAATTCAATATCATCCTTAAAGTTGTTATACATAAATCTTATTAAGTATATTTTGAAATTAAATAAATTAGATTTATTAGATTATAAACAAATTAGATTTTTGCCTGCCATTTTTAATGATACCTCTTAAATCGAAACCTGTGACTAAGAAACAAAAATTTGCGCTGGATTCAAAGCAGGCTTCAAAATGGGAGAAACATTTTTAAAAACATTTTTTTTCAAAGCAAAACACTGAGGCAAGTTATAAGGTTTAACAATGTAAAAAACACTTTCCAAATTACAAAAATAGACCCTTTTGCGTTCTCTTGAACTCACTTCGCACGTAAGCGAGATCAGTAGATGCGTATGTGTTCATGGTCAAATCGGAATTAAATCAAAAGCGGAATGGCGGAAGCAGCGAGGGGCCTTGCCATATTCCATTCCAAAAAAAAAGATTCTACGTTTTGATAACGGTTCTTATAAAACGCGGATGGCCACAGTTTACAGCGAGCCTTCAGGCTGACCAGCAGTCCTCCTTGGCCTAGTTTTAGCCGCCAAGTTCTGTCCGCTGAAGATAACAAAAAAGAACGAGTTATTTCTGCTCGGAGCGGAATGTTGTTGATGAATTTTCGTATTGAGGGAAAATGGCGTATTGGCCGGGAAAACAAAACATTTTCATGAAGAATGATTTGAAGTGTCATTTTAATTGCATTTATATCGAAGATAGGGCAACCAGACATACATTTCGTAGTACAGTTAAATTTGTTGTTCAAGTATCCAGCTATAAAAAGTGTGCAAATAGTCAAAATATCGAAACTAAATAGGAGAGCTAAAATAGTGCGGGATTCCATTACCTTATAAATTTTTCAAACAAAACAACGTTAATTACATATAATTCACAACTTTATGATTTCATAGTCAAATGAATCACTGAAACAAATCTGATCAGGCAAATCTGATCAGGCAAATTATAAAAATTAAGAATCTACTGAATGTATCGTAGCTTTTGTACCAATTGAAGATCTGATTGATTTTTTAATCAGTTGCTAGAATTTTTTTTAACCCAGTAAATACCCATTCGTTTTTTACATTAATAGCTTTAACAAATAAAAGCGCTTAGTCTGAACAATCTTTTAATGAGGCTTAAATTTTCCCAAACAAATTTTTTAGCACTATAAACCTTTATGTATTATATTTTCTTTATTCACTCTCAAAAATAACACTTTCATTTTTGGCGATTTATGAATCCTCAAGCCTCATTTCGTTAATTTTGAGGATTGTTTCGTCAAACTATCACGTGACTTTGAATAAACGCGAATCCTCACTTTTACGATCTTGATTTGATGATTTTGTATCTTGATTTTGAGGAAACAATCTCATTGTTGTACTCAGATGCTCAAAAATGACGAAATATTTCTTTAGATTAGACGACGTTCAAATCCTCTTAAAAATGACGATTCGAATTTCTCACTTTGAAGAAACGAAAACTGAGCATTTGCCAGTAATGGAATCGTCAAAATTAAGGAAAATTTCGTCGTTTTTGAGCATTCATTTTTAAAGGTGTATACAATAAAAAATGACGACTTCAAAGTTTTCTTTGCACATAGTTTTTACCGATTTAACTTGAGTCTATCTCGTACACCACTTTTCCGCATATGTTTTGATGAGGGGTGGAACCGGTATTTGGGATATTTTCCCCATTAAGGCAAAGCAATCGAGTCCAAATTTTTTAGCAGAAATTATGTTTATGGCTCGAGTTAAAATACCGCTTGTTTCCGTGATATTGACGTAAGAACCCGTTATTGCAACCCGAAATTTCAATAATGTAGCCTTTAAGTATTTTTGGCGCTCGCTTTTAGTTTCAAGGAGGAATAGCTGACTCTTGAACTTTGAGCAATTTGTTGGCGAGATAATTAAATTTAAAACCCGTGTTATTTATCTGTAACTCACTGCAACAGATGATTTGAATGTAACGTGGGATTATGTAAGATTTTTATGTATTTATGGAAAAGCCAGTTAGCATAAGCAGCATTCAAATGACATTTAAAAGTATAGAAATATATTCAGCTTCAGTATCGAAAAGTAATATTTTAATGAACATACACGCTCTGGAGTATATATGATGCATTCATCAATGAGTTAAAGATGCTTATTAAAAAGTGCCAAAATAAATAGGCAAATAACGTTCTTTACTTTCCCGCTACTAAATGCAGAAAGTTTATGTTCATAGGTCAAATAAATTCATCGCTATTTATCTAATTTTCAAAGGTTTTTCTTTCAAGAACGAATTTTAATTTTTTAGAAGCTCAGTAATACCAAATCAAGTCTTTACGATATTTTTTAAGTCTTCCGTGAATAAAAGTTTTCAAAGCAAATAAGCAAATACCTTAACTTTTTCCGATTGAATGAATAGGTGTTTACTACAAAGTAAACCCTCGATTGATCGAAAACTTTTGACTCGTGACTTGAGTTGCTAAATGTAAGAGTTTAAGTTATTTGAAGAATTTCCCTTGACCCTTCTGCCTTGTAAAAATTTTGTGAAAGTAGATACCTATACGGCAATCTCCCTGTAAATATGAATTCTTTTTACATCGAGCATATTGCATTGTTATTTTAAGGCAGTTATCACTTCCTTATTTATCCCCACCTTTTATAAAAGCATTGGCAGTGAGGAATTTACTTTTAGTTGCGATAAAACAGCTTCAACTAATATATAGTAATGTACAAAAGTGGCACTTTTCATATTGAGCTAACATTGGAGGTACGTCGTTTCTCTACGTATTATGCGATATATTTGATTGGCTACCCGGATAAGTTATATTAGCCATCATTGCGAAGAAAGAAATGTTTTAGCAAATAAAACTTCCAGGAATGCAATGGACTGTTGGTCACGTCAATACGTCATTCAAACACGAGTTTAAACTTCTATTAACATGAACATTACAATGTAGTTGAAGTGTGGTAGATATTTGGAAGTTAGTGACTATTAATTTATTGTTCATATAGTTAATTTGAAGTTTAAAATATTAGCTATTTTCTTAGTTTGATTTTTTTTTAATTTCGGTATTTGTATCTTAATAAATGATTAAAAAAAAACTTGCTGCATAAAAGTAAACAAAAGCATTTATTTAAAGAATACAACTCTAAATTCAAGGCAGTTTAGCTAAAAACATTAAAGGTTTTTTAAAGGAACAGAAGAATCTTTTAAACGATTATTTAAGATGAATTTGCAATATAGTTGCATGTCGTCGATTTCCCACGACTCTTTAAGGTAAGAATGAGCTATTGTGTAATCTCTTTGAATTTTGTTTTCACCATTATAGTGAAAGAAGCAGGCGAGTTAGCACCTTCGAATCCTGGATAAGGTATGGAATGTGTTGTCCCAAATACATGCGGAGAACAAGCTCTTAGAATCTGCGGGTCCGAAAGTCCTGTGGTCAATCATTACGTAGTTACGGAGAGTGCAGGCTCTATGAAGACAATGCCCATCCCCTCCAAGTGATGTGCCTAAATCGAGAAAGTGGCACTCTCGGAATAGAGCACAGAAAACCTCTTAAGACCCGAGAAAAATCCTACACGTATATTTTTTAATCTAGACATTTTTCATAGAAATATGCTAAAAAGTATGTTTTCAAGGACATTAAAAAAAATTATGTTTGTTACTTAGGGACACGCCTTAAGCTCATAAAAATACACATTTTTGTGCAATAAATGTATTAATAAGGAAAAAGGCCGTATCACTAATTTGTAGTTAAAATACTTTAACATTGTTTTAAATGCAAAATGCCTTGAAAACTAACAACTAGAAGTTTTTGAAAGGTTAGAAAAAAATATTTTTAAGAATTCTAATATCGTATTGATACCCGTTCAACTTCATTTTATGTAGAAATAAATGGCGCTTGTAATCACTGGCTGAAAACGGATGCTTAGATCTTCTATCGGGACAGGTTAATTTCAGAACTAATTAACATGTTAATTGTTTGTGGGGAGGTTTTAAAAAATGTCTCCAAAAGGGGACGCCAATTCACAAGAGGTTAAATTATCAATCGTACTATGAGCCTTGCACTAACGGAAGCTACTGCAACTGCACTGCATTCCATGGAGGCAAACGACAATAGCCAAAGAATGTACGGAAATTTTCTGAGGCCCTAAATCTGTTTACATGTGTGTGTAGTGATTTATTAAACTTTAGGTTATGTTTCAATTATCGTCGCACTAGACCTACACGAGGGCTATTGGCGACGGGTGTCGTATTTTAGAACCACAGACAAGTGACGAGCCGACACCCGATTGATTTATTAACCCTCCAAGCGCCCAACCCGAGTTAACTCGCGAATATTTTTGTGCGCCTAGCGCCTGACCCGAGTTAACTCGCGAATATTTTTGTGCGCCTAGCGCCCGGCCCGAGTATACTCGGGTTGACCAATAGTGCTTACCCCCACAGACCTCCGGTGGCGATAATTAGAGGGATGGGCTAAGTGTCAACCAGGATCCCTCAACTCAGTGGGGGGTTAATTTGCTCTTGTAGTAATTTATGGTTGCTGGAATTTTATTTTGTGCCAAATATAGATTGGCGACAAATAAAGTAAAATTTTTGCAATTTATTTTATGGTTTTATTTACAATGACAACAGTCGAGAAAAATGAATGTTTGTCACGCTTTAAACTGTAGTTTCTAATTAAATATCGAAACCATCTTTGTTCATGTCTTTGAAATGTTGGTACACTTTTTAATAAATTATAGTGAATTTGAATTTCGATTCTTTTCTTAGTTTTAATTTTTCTTACGAAATTTTAAGTATTCTTTTAATGATGATCTTAAGATACCTTATTTTCTGTTTTTCTGGGGTTTTGCTAACTAAATACTGGCCAGCAAACAATTATCTTGATAATAACATAATGCCTGTTAATGAGATTATGCTAAGTGAAAAAATACCGCTTTTTCTTACACCACTTTAATTTTAACTTTTTTTTTTGGCTTTTGTATTTTTTCCCTTAACGAATTGTTTTTGGTGAATAAAAAAGTTTTTTTTTTACAAAAGATAAATAACTGTTTTGATTTACCAAATTTATATTAAATTAAGTAAAATAAACATGAAAGTTATGATAGAGCTCAATTTACCACAATTATCAATGGATAATTGTGATAAAAACAGATTGACAGATTTAAAGTATATCCTTTACTGACGAATCCACAAAGTTTGCTTTGATGATAATCCTCTCCCTTAAAAAGACACTAACTGTGTTCAAGATTGCACACTTTTTGTTTATTTTAATCTTTATATAGATAATAAAAAACAATTCTTTTGTGAAAGACTTGCTAGTTAAAAAAAAGGACGCTTATTTCTTATTCTGTCTGAAGTTATCTCTCTGCATAGAAAAAACGTAAAAAAAAAAGTTTAAATATTTATCTATGATTCATTTTTTAATTACTTGAATTTTAGCAATTTATTTATGTCTGTGAATTTTTGAAAAGGATTTTTTGCCTTTTATATAAGGAATAAAATATATTACTTATTATTCAATGAACAAAATTCACAAAGAAAATTTCCTTTTTTTGTAGTTTGTTTGTTTTTTCCTCTGTTGTATCAATGTACGTTTTCATAAAATTACCTCTTCTTATTTTAAGAGAAATACTTTAAAAAAAACCCTGGTTATATGTACCACTGTAATTGTGTGCTTCACCTTGTTTGAGAAACCAAGTGATCTGCTTTGAAAGTGCGTCTTTCAACACAACACGCCGAGCCGGCTATTTATACCATGTGTTTGTCAGGTGGGGAAAAGTGGGGAAAGGGGGTCAAGCTCCCCCTTCCCCCCACTCCGCAGCCTTCGTTCTGTACGGAGAGCAGCAAGGCCCCAAGCATGAGTCCTTAGGCTACAATGATAAGAGCCTGGACGCCACACGAAAAAAGAGATACATGCTTTCGAAGTTTCCAGCCATATTAGGGTCGCTCGATGGACAACTCAGCGACCCTAGCCATATGAGCCGTACGAGGCATCCTCTGATGAAATTCCCGAACCAAAAAGTGATTTGCAATGTAATAACGTATGCGTTGTCAGTTTGCATTCCTATTACTTAGATCTTGAATAACGCAATATGCATTCAGATAGTTAGCTAACAGTCAGATTATTTCTGTTTTTCTGTAAATATTTTTATATAACAAGTAAATTATAGGAAAATTAAATGATCACTTCTAATGTTTTGGATATTTAAATTAATCAAAAATCGAAATTATGAAATTCAGAATTCGAAATTATGAAGTACAGCTATTATAAAATAATACAATTATCAAAATTATATATATTCATTTTAGAAAAGCAATACACAGATAAACTAGATTTTCTAAACCGGGAAAGTGTATGAATTATTCAAATTTTTCCACACTTAACAAATTTTGTAAAATAGAATTTCATACTCTCAAATATTTTATTATATTTTAGTTAACTATAATTTTTGTGTTACTTCTTCGAAATATCTTTCAATTTTTCTCGCAACTCTTTCTAAATACAATAAAATGTGTACAATAAAATATGCCAAAAGGTTTTTGGTTTCTGTAGGCAGAAAAATGTATTTTTATGTAAGAAAAGTACTTGTACTAAGAAGGTTGGCTTTCCAATTGACAAATATGTGTTGCCTTTGGGATTCGCATGCCATGGCGTAAAATTATTATTCGCAAGATCCTATGTGGAACCAATATGAAAAGTAAACAATGTTTATTGTGCTTCGGTTACTAATGGGAACGTTCCTGACATAGGTCAATGGACTACAACCAGGACCAATTACAATAGCATCAGAGTTTACTGAAATACAAGTACTTCGTACATAATGGGGAAAAGTGAGGGTATGGCTTTTGGGTGTGGTTTGTTGCTAGAAGGTTCAAAAGTTGTGATGATTGGCACCCAGATGCTTACTGTTTGTGCACTTATTTAGCTAGCAGTTTTCGCGAAAATGAAGATATCGATGAATCAGCAATCTGAAACATCCACTTCTTCACTTTGGAGCTGAATTTTATAAGAACTAAGCGAAAAGTTGAAACAATGATAATGTCGATGAAAAAGTTGCTTATTCTAACGTTATTAAATTTCTTCAAGGTAAAAGAACCTTTGGACCAGCGAATATCACGACTAAAACCATTTGAAACTTCTTAGCTTATGTGCATTTTTTAGCCAAACCTGAAATGATCTTAAATGAATCAATTAGTCTGGCTCAAATATTTGAAACTAATAAGCTGCATTCTATTAGTTTTAAAATTGTTTTAAAGCTGAGAAATATATATAATATTCAAGAAGTAGTTGTAACAGAGAACAGTTATTATAGAAAAGGAGGACCGTTGTTATAGAATCCGAAGGGAATTTCGGATTTTTAAAATCATTTAAATAAGGAGGGGAAAATATTTAAAGAGGCGAAAAGAAGTTTATTTTCCGTAATTTATAAAATCAGACTTTCAGTTTACAAAGGTAGGAATCAGTCAGGAGATGTAGAATATGTTGTGTGCTATTCCTTGTTTCGACATTTTCGTAAAGATTTTAAGGAAGGTTGTTGAAAGTGCGTTTGTTTCACAGCATAAGAAAAAGAAGTAATAAGTGAAGGTGTTGTTGGATTTCAAGACTTCAATCAATCTTATGTTAACTATTTGATTACTTAACTTGCCAAATTCACTTTGAGTTACAGTGCGAATAACGTGTAAACTTCCAAATGAAAACAATATGAGAACATCTACAGTCTCTCACGCATGCATTTATGGTATACTACTAGTATGGTCCCGCCTTACTGGGAACCCGTTAACTTCGCATTGTTTCTTTTTAGAGGCATGCTTTGCTTACTTGTGAAAATACACACAATATCTAAACTAAATTCAATTCGTGTTGGCGCGTGCGCAGGAAAAAAGCAAATAATAGCAGAGAATGGCGTCAAGCTCCTGTTCGTTGTGTTTTGAAGTCCCTGCTATGGTCTGCCAACTCATAAAAATACACTCAAAATCAAAACAAATCAAATACGTGTTGGCTCAGGCGCACTTAAAAAGCAAACACTGTTAGAGGATGGCGTCAAGCCCCCGTTTCGGCACGGTCGGGTATTTTCAAGCCCTGTTATGGTCCCGCACTCTCACGTGGATGACGGTTTTTTTTAAACTAATTATATTAATTAAAAATCACAATCAAATATGAAAAAACCAAGCCTCAGGTGCACACGTAGGAATTAAAAGGAATCTGTATTAAAAATTTCGAATTTTTTAGAGCAGTCTTTTGCGATCCTCAGACAAACACACTGACTCTTTCTTTTATTATTATAGATGTGTTCATGCCATACTTACTCAGTTTGGTTTCTGTTATAGAAATGTCAGAAAAACAAATCGCGCTATTGCCATTCATGTAAGTAAGAGATATAGTGAACAACTAGTCAACCACAATATAATACAATAAGTAAATAATGCGTTTACCCATAAATTTATTATCATTTTAGGGTGTTTCCGCAGTCCCTTCACTCTTTCAAAAATCGAAAAACGTAATAAACTTTACAGTTTCTGTTTTAAATTATTAAGTAACTATTTTTTTTACTTTTAATTTACGTTGTACCTATTTCTATCCTTATATATATATAAGAACTGTTATCAAACTGTACTTCCACATTTGCATTCTCTCTCTTCTAATAAATTTCTAGATATTTACAATGTTTTGCTGAGCAGTCATTCACAGTGGGTAAATTGGTCAATATAGCTGGACCAAAGTTGATTTATAACTTTCAAAGTTTTTGGACCATACGGGCCAAGTATACAATCATTGTCACACTGTTCTTTATTTATTTACCCTGTCACATTTGCACTCGCAAGAATAGTGTATAAACTAATGTAGTTTTTTTCCGACAATCTAATTCCGAAGCTCTTTATATTTTACCATAACAATAATTATATTTTGCTTGACTTTTTATATAATCTGTTTCATTATGCCGCAAACTTAGGCCATGGTTTTAATGCTAATAAGAAGTTTAGAATTCGCTTTTACGAATGCTGCAAATTTAATTTTGCAGTTTTGCGAGATAATCAGAGTAATTTTTTATTGATATACTCTAAAAAGCGTACCATTTTTATTTATTTTTTTGTGATACAAGTTTATTTTTCGCTTTAAAATAGTAAATCATATAAGCTATAATTCAAATAAAAAAACTTAAGGGGGGGGGGGACATTTCTAATAAAAAGAGAACTTTTTATCAAAATTACCCATTACCCCATTAAACTCTGAAGACCCTTACTATTCATTAGCGTATACATGAAAACTGATAACTTTTAACTTAAAATCAAAAATTAGGACGTCTTTGGGTAGTTGTTAAAACTCTTTACAGTCTCTTCGTGTTTCATAGGACGCTAATTCCAAGTCTGTCACCAATCCCCCCATTTCCGGTGATTAGGGACGGTGTGAATAAAAGCAGAAAAGGGGGGGGGGGGGGTGCGCGTTCCTACTGGCACCACATTCTTTGACGTACCTTTTCACTGCTAATTCAATGGGTAATTCGCTGACAGATAGTAGACAAATATCCGTCCGGGCATACAGACAAATGAATAAAGTTATGAAAGATGGGTATCGGAGGTCATACCTTTCCAAAAAAAGAAAGAATTCTTAAGATCCGACGGATTCAACCGATTTTGGAAGAGCGATATAAGCGAACAGACAGACGGGACATCGCCAGCATGTAAATACCTATCCTTTTTTACCGTCTAAAAATGGAACCTACCTGACTCGTAATGTCGAGGGCATATGACTCAGGCGAGCTGACCATTACCCATCCGCCACGGATGTAGTTTGTATATTTAAATCGTCTAAGTAATTTTTATACACAGCTCAAAACAATTAGGGGAACACTTTGCCTACTTTTGTAAACATTTTCAGCTCCAACTTCTTTTTTTTTTTGTCTAAAAATCTAAAATGAGTGTAATGGATTCATTATGCACCCCGAATAAAATAGTAAAAAACAGGGTAAAAATATCTTAATTTTTTAACTAAAATGTAAGGGGAAAATATTGGAGTCTTAACTTTTGAAAACATTATAGCAATACTTCTTTTCAAAAGTTGATTTGTTAAAAAAATAAAGTTAAAACCTATTTTAAACATTTAAGAATGCAAGCGTGAAGAATTTGGGGTAAATTTACTTCGTAAAATTTTGTTAAGGGTGAATTTTATTTTACTATGCTTTTGATGTTTTCATTTAATTAAAACAAGTATTCTTTTAATTCTTCAAAAGACACGATTCTTCTATCTAAGTAAGTGCGAGCTCAACTTAGTGAGAAAAAAAATCGCAAGCTAATGATTCCAAATGGAATCATTGGGTTGACAAGGTTTAAACCATGCATTACCCTAATTGTTTTGAGCAGTGTACTTTTGATACCAAGTGTTTCGTAATCAAAACAGCAAAAATTCTGTTTTTAAGATAAAATCTGCATAAAATTTACAAATTGTATCTGTTTATGGAGAAAATGTGTTTTTTGACAAAATGGAATTATCTATTTCAAAACTTATACGAATTTTTTAAAATATATATATCTTCTGCAGAAAGATAACAGAAAAATGTTAGTTTCAAAAATTATTTTTTGCTTTACGAAAATCGAATATGTACACACATACACAAAACATCCAATTCAGTAACCAACCACCAGCTAGCCACATTTTAGAAAGATAAATGAAAAAATCTACTTTGAGTCGAAAATGAAACTCTCAAGGTAACCCGGCCCCACTGGAACTTAACCGCTAATGATCTGCCTGGGGTAGAGGGAGTTTCGGCAAGACCCTGGACAAAGACCACCCAAACTTAGCAATTCGTCCCTGTCATCACTGCCACAGGTAAAATGGGGGAAGCTAAAGTAGCTCGGAAAATCGAAGCCGCTATCTGGTCAACTCGCATGTTTCAGGTGGGCGCTGGGCGGTAATATTCGAAAAAATAGAACGGCGCTTGCAGGGTTAATAGATCGGTAGAAACATGGTATAGTCGTCAATCATTACCATCAGACTTAACCGCAGTATCACGGGAACATCTAATGTTACGACTATCCCACTTCAGTCGTTACTACACTCTTAAAACAAAAGAGTGAATCCACTCTTGTAGAAGTGCATTTTTGACACTGTAAAGAAGTGAATATTAACTCAGAATTAAAATCACTCGTTTGGAGCGAGCCTGTCGGAGGATTAGCACACAAGGAATCCACTCCTGTAGGAGAAGTGCATTTTTGACACTGGAGGAGTGAAAATAAATTCAGACCGAGTTAAAATCGCTCGTTTGTTTTAAAAGTAGATTTCTGGTACCATAAAATTTAGATTTTTATTTCGATGTTTTGTAGTGTGCCTCCAGGCCATATCCTTGGAAGGCAAGAGGGGGTGCAGTAGCATCCGTTGGCACAAGGCTTTGAGTACCCTTAATGGTACTCAAAGAGCGGAAAATTTAAAGATGAGGATACTCATGACTTCTACTGCGTAAGGGTGCCACATCCTCAATTTATGCACGTGGCTGCAGGAGAGGGATATTTTATGCAGACAACCTAAACCTACGGTACTGCGCTATAACAGCCTACAGGACTTTGCGACCCACAGATTCAACGAGCACGTTCTCCGCATGTACACGGGACATCAAATATCCTTGCATTATACGGGTTTCGAACCTGGCCACTTGAACATTATAAATGCTATTAAATTTATTTTTGTTTAGTTCAATAAAACTGGTATTAAAAAGTATGAAAATTGGCGACGGGGCTCATATTTTGAACCAAGTTGATGTGACAAAAATAAACGGTTATCTTTGAGGATTTAACCTCTTTACATTTAACAATTCACACACTAAATGCGCTCTAATTAACCTTAAACTTTCAAAAACCTATTTTGGAAATTCTTATGAGAAGATGCTTAGAATTTAGACTAAAAAGTTCCGGTTTGTTATTTAATAACGACATGGGTTGTTTGGTTTCTACGGTAGATTTAAAACTAGCGAAATTCCTCAAATCCACTTGTTAAACTATGTCACTTTTCTGTCGAGTAAAACCGTGAAAGATATGTCCATCTTCCGTTACGAAGAAATGTTTAACGAGTATAACGTTTCTTTATTAAGCACCAGTTAAATTTCCTAGTGAAAGCGTAAAAGATATGAAATGGTGAAAAGTTAATACAATTCCTTTTCTGATCTGTTTGTTTGATTCTAAAACAGCGTTTCTATCACAAACATCGCATAATTATCCTCCATAATAAATTTTAGTGTAATGTAACTATCGATATTTTAAGCTACTTTCAAAGAATTTTTTTGAGAAGGAAAAGAAATTGCGCTAATTTCTTTGGAATCAATTTATGAACGAGTAATAAACATTAATTAAAATTAGAACAACATTTATTTCTTTTACGAAAAAAATTTCGAAAATTATTCCATTTCTAAAATTCTAATCTATATTATGAATGCCTGGGACAAACAAGGAATTTCCACATTTATTTCACTACATATAAAAGCGACGCATCTCCAAATTAACATAGTAAACGCTTCAATTTTCAGTTTACGATATTATGTGGCTCGATCTTGGTTCACACATTATGGCAAGCGATAATATGTGTCATACCTATCCTGACCAGATTTGCATCGATGATTAAATGAAATGAAATCAAAAAATGAATATGAAATCAATAAAATTTCATGAATCTTATTGTTTGTTTGGAAAACTATAACAAATAAAATGGATAACTATTAGAGTAATTCTTAAAAATAGATAGTTGGATGACATACTAAACTGCACTGCGAAATGCACTACGTCTGGTCACCCAAGTCATACATCATTATGTCGTGCAATGACTTTATGTCGTCCTAGCCATTACAATTCATGAAACTGATTAACAAATTCCCAATGAACAGCAATTTATTTTTTGACAACCTTACGAAAATTTACCAGTGACCTTATGATTCAGTGTAAATTCATTGTTGGTGCGAGTTTAATGCAATTTTAATGCTTATCTTTTATTTAATACTTAAATGTGTGTATTTTAGTCAAATCTAATTTGTAATTGGAAATTTTCTGTATAGAAGTCAAATAAACAAATAAATATATCAACCCTAATTATTTTTCCACATTAAATGTGCAATTGTTTACACACGAAAATGCTAAAGAAAAGTTCGTTCAAGAGAATTTATCAGGGAAAATAACTTTAAATCAGCGCAAATGCTTCACAAAAAGAACGGAAGAGCTACCGAATTCCTTTTGGCATTGTCAGTAATCGGATCTTCATTTCAAACGCACAAAAACGAGGATGAGTCGCCTTTATTTAGCCAAAATGCGTGTGCAAGAAAGTTTGCTTCGCCATGCGTCCACTCTGGTTTTAAATGAAGCGTAAATTTGTAAAGACATAATTTGGGTCAAGGGAATGGTGCCGGGGTTGTAGCGTGGACACAAAGGGGTTCTATTTGTAAGTTAAGCATAGAACGTGATTTGGGGTTTGTTGGGACTTGTTGACGTCGCAGTAGAGCTATACGAGGGATAGTGGTGACGGGTTTCTCAATTATGAAATAAGGACAAGTGAATAAAGTGAGAAGTCACCAAATGCAGCTTAACTCTTTTTAGTTTCAATGAAAATTTGGCATCATTTTAGAAAAAAATTCTGATCGTCTATAGCCATTTATGATATCAAAGAGCACATCATTCAATTCTTCAAACTTTTTTCTATTAGAATATAATTTTATTTATCCCAATATATGCCAGCCCTTTTATTTTTTTAAAATTATGATTAGAAACATGATGCCAAGTGGAATCACGGGGACTGAAATTGTTAATAGTGACATCTTACGTGGAATCGGGATTTAGGGCCAGGACAAATTTAAGGTGCAGTAGAGTAACATACCCAGAATTACTAAAAGGTTGAAATTATTTTGTGCAGTACATTCCGTTTATAAAGTTGATTTTTATTAAGACGTTTTAATTTCAATCAAGAATATTATAGCAAAATATTTGAACCAATTTCAAAAGTGGTATTATATAGCCCTGTTAGCCAGCCGCATTTTTCATCTAAAAACAGTTTTCAAAAATATTCAATACAGACAGAATATTTTGGCTTATAGAGTGGTTTATTTTCTCTATCGGATTTACACATAGTGAAGACAATGGCACAGCGTCGTATTTGTACTTTATAAAATCTATAAATTTGAAATTTTGGGGCAAGTTAATTTTAATTAATATTTAGGAAAGTTTCAAATTGTTTTAAAGGCTCATACGGCGTAGGTGAAAAGTCACTAAATATATCTGCGATTTAGCCTAAGATAGTTTACGCAGTAATTACAGGACAACAAAATATTTCGCAATACACCTTTGCAAAATTGAATTAAAATACGATAGAGAAACTGTTTGGGGATTTTAAATTAGTCATATCCCAAAATTGTTTTAGTACAATTAAAATTACGCTACAATTTCAGTGATACGCATTGCCTCGAACAACTTATTATTGAAGACTTATGTGGCCAAATTCTAAAATGAAAGCAAACTCCAACATAGTTAAACAGCTTTCCAGTAATATAAAAAAAAGTGACCCAGTACACAAATAAACTGCAAATGACAACTTAAAAAAATCAAAAGAAAAAAAACAGCTAAAATTAATTTTTAATACAAACTCTGAATAACTAAACTAGAATGCGGGTCAAGGAAAAAAACATTCGTAGAAACGCCGGTTTGTATACAAAGGGTTCAACTGGTCTATTTAAAAGGGCATTCTTATTAAAGTAGAGTTGAAGGATAGATTTATTTAGGATTATTTCATTTAAAACTCTTTTTACCAACCAAGTTGAAGGACGGGGTTCGGAGTGCTAAAATAATATGTAGAATATCAATTCTGTAGAGTTTGACAGATGGCTATCATAAATTTCAAGTTTGTTTCCTTTCTGCATAGACTACTGTGTGTATATTTTTATTAAAAACAAATAGTGTTGCAATATTGCACATTAAGAAGCGTTATATTGGGTAGAAAATATATATTATATACAAGTTATTTCTTTATATACCTGTTCGTTTCAATGTATAACCATTCGATTAATATAGTCTATCCCACTAATATTTCATAATTCATTAAATAAATTATTTTATTATAACTCGTTAACAAGATTTAGTTTTATTTATCGTTAGAAGCATGCAATTTTTTAAAAATAGTACTGGAATATTTTTATCCTTTAGGACTTCGTTGTGATGAAAAACAAGCCTATTAAAACTTTTAAAATTCTATCAAAAATTAAAGAAAAAGTTGTCTAAGGTATATGCATACACTAAAAAATTTGGCTTGAATTTACTAACGATTACTTACTAACTTAACAGGTTTTCACCATTTACTAGAAAATCATCTGTAACCTAAAGAAACTACTGTAGTAATACTAAGCAATACTAAGTAAATTGTTGTAACGCTTACAGCGCCACCTGGCTATCTTTTTGAGAGATGCGTAGTTTCCCTTATTGCATTGTTTTGTTTTGTTTCTCGAAATTTGTTCGATCGGCAATCGTATTTAGCAGAAACTAACCGGTGATCGCGTCCGTAAATTGAAAGTGTACCAAGAGATAAAAGTCTGATTCGATATCGGTCAAAGGTGAAAATTCAATCAATGTGTTTTTCATCGAAAAATTATAACGAATCAATATCGCAACGATGAGAAACCGAAAAACGTGTTTTTTTTTATTTTAGTACATACATACAAATTGCGTTAAATTATTTCTAAAACTTCATATCCGAAAGCTTTATATCGATCAAGATTTTAACCTCATTATTTACACGAAAAGGATCTGCATGTCCCGATGACCGCGTGGACAAGCGCGCTACTTCTCGTTGAAAGACGAGCTAATCTTGAGGTTGTGAGTTCGAATCCTGCGGCCTGCTCCGGCAAAGTCGAAATAATTCTTGACTAAAAGAAAATTAGTGGCGCCCTCTTGTTTAACATTTTTGAAACTGCTAGTTACTAACTTTTTCCTAGTAAAGATACTACATAAGTGGATGTATTGATTACTAGAATGTATCTTGTAACGTTTACTGAAGTTTTTATAGTATGCTTGCAATTTAAATGATTGTATTGGATACTAAGCTTTAATTAGTAATATATACACATATTTCTTATGAAACATTACTAAAAAAACTTATGGAAGCTGAGTTTCCTAGAGAATTCTTAGTAACCTTACAGATTTTTTTTTAGAGTGTACCTTAATAATGGTAATACTACACCAAAAAAACTACACTGGTTACTCTCCAAATAAGAATTTATTTAAAATATGTTTGGAATACTATAAATTACTAAAAAATAGAAAACCATCTTATAAAGACTTTCAGATATAATTTTTTTTCTCTGAAGATCATTCACCTTAACAAAGTAACAAATTTCTCTAACACCTCCTTTTAATTAATAAAACTCCTTATAACCCCATTTAAATCTTATAAAATAACCAAAAGAAGAAAGTTTTCAATGAAATACAATACATATAACCCCCACACAATTCCCACTCAAAATGAAAGTCAAATACTAGAGCAAACTTTCGTGCCAGACTTTGCACACTATACACTAAGTAGTTCTAATTTTTATTTTCAAAGATCCACCTACATTCAATACCCAAGCGTGGGATCTCTAAACTCTTCTTTATAAACTTATCATTCAAAACCAGATCCGACATTTACATTACACACCTTTATTTTCTCGAAAATATACGAGGAACTTCTTATGGTTTTCCCACCCAAGATTGTTCCTTTTGCATACGAAATTTTGAATATTTTTGATGATTGGATCTTACCTTGATTCTTATCGTGGTCAATTGCTATGTATTTTTTTAGGGGGTCTCCAAACTACAAGCCGCTAAGTTAGTCTATCAATGCATATTTTCGTCAGAATTTGAGAATAAGTAGTTTTCATAAAGAATTTGACGAAATAAAAATTAAAACCACTATTTTATATTTTGAATAGTTCTTCCGGCCATAAAACTAAGCTTCAAAACTAATGTTTTTTTAGGTGTATGATAAAAAAAATAGATTTATATTTGAGATTGTGATCTTTCTTTAATGTTATCTTTTATTTAGGACATTCAGATTCAATTTACAGTTTAGAATCGTTTATATATTATTAACAAAAAAATAAGGGGCGCAACACTATATGACTTTTTACTACCGCTCAATAAATCAATGCACATATTTAATTATACCTTACATTATGATATTTTATTAGGCAATTTCAATAATTTTTAAACCTAAAATTTCCATGGCAACTACCATGCGTGTGTACTAATTTTCCCCAAAACCTTGTGACATCAGACAGGTACTGTAAACTCGTTTGCCAAATATGAAGTTCGTAGCCTTTTTTAGTTCAAGCTGTAGAGCGGTTTCAGACAGAATGACAGACGGACCAATGATCGAAGACCACTTTTCCGAAATCAGCACCCTCCAAAACGTGATTAACACAAAGTATCCGTTTAAGATTTTCGCCCCATCGCAATAGCTTCATTACCTTATATTTAATATTATGTTATGTTATTCAAAGAAGACTTCCATCTACACTCTTAAAACAAGTGAAGTCCACTCCTATAGGGGAAGTGCATTTTCGACACCGAAAGGAGTGAAAATTAACTCAGACCGAGTTAAAATCTCTCGTTTGTTTTAAGAGTGTATTCTGTGTCTGCTCGACTAAGATTTTTAATCGTTCCTTTAAGAAAAATTTTAGATACCCTTTCTTCCTAAGAATGCGTCGTAAATACCTAGACGTGGGATGTTCTGTTATTTCTTAATATTTTATGAGTTTTTTTGGTTTGGTTTGGTTTGGTTTGAATTATCGTCGCACTAGAGCTACACGAGGGCTATTGGCGACGGGCGTCGTATTTTAGAACCACAGTCAGGTGACGAGCCGCACCTGAATAGGCACCCAACGCAACCGTTAAGGGCGACATCGTACGCAGCGTTAGGACTTTGAAGGATATTTAACGTGCACTCCCTTACACGGGGTATTATTCGTCGGACATTTTTGGCTGCACGGGCCGTTTATAGGTCGGCAGCTATTTTGGCGATGCCCGGACCCGAACCTGGGACCTTCCGCATGCTAAGCGAGTGCTTAACCGACTGGGCTCCCCAGCCCCCTATGAGTTTTTTTGGTGTTTCTTGTCTGCGTGAGTTCAGTAGAGTGTTAAAAAATTCAGCCCACATTCGATGGGAAGATTTAAATGAATGTAGTAAAAATGAAGGTACTTGTTATTCATGACATTGGAGCTAAAACACTGGCATGAAAAGGATGTATATTACTGTGTTATCAAGTTGTATGTACGAATTAGTAATAAGGTTTGTTAAAAGGTTGGTCGAAAAACGGCACACTGACTAGAGCATCACGAGGCGTGTTCCGAAACTGAAGCAGTACATTTTAAAATCAGAAAGTACAATTCTATTTTAACTAAATTCGTCATTTTGGTCATCCTATAAGTTTTAAAATGAAAATTTACCTTACATTATTTAAGAATAAAATAAAGCTTAGACTGCTATAAATTATAAAATACTTTTCCAAAATAATAACAATATTTAAAAAATTAGTTAAATCTCCAATTTGAAACCCAACTGGAATTAGTTCGTTTTCAGCTTATTTATTTGTATTAATTTCTGTATTAAACTTACCCAATTGCAGAATATTAAAATTTCATGTGCGGTACATATGCAAAATACGTCAGCTATTACCTTAAAAAATAAGAAACATTAGCTCATTTCAAACAGGTTCAATGCTTTTATTATGCCTCAGAAAATTTTAAGTCAGCCACTTCAACATTTAATTATTTTAGTAGAAAATAGAGTAAATTAAGTAATTTAAATTTAGTTAAATTAAGTAGTTTAAAATAAGTAGTTAAATTAAGTAGTTAGAAATTTGTTATAAGTTGTTTTAATTGAAAGTAAATATCAACAGTAAAAGAAACCCGGCAATGCATTTTGTTATTTTATTTAGCGATCCGTGACTTTACATCAAGAGTCTACTTTGGAATAGGAAAAACACTCATCACGTTTACAGATTCAATTTCAAATTTAATGAAAGAGGTGATTACTGGTGTACTTACCGTAAAAAAAATAACTTAAGTAAATATTACGATTCGTTAAAGTATCACTTAAAAGTAAATTTACCCTTAATGGAACTTAATATAGCAATTCAAAGAGGTTGATGAACTTGGAGATTTTTGGAGACTGCCTGTAAAGTCGTATACATTAAGATAAGATCTGTATAAATATACATTGTTTTATAAAATAGTTGACTTGCAAGGTAAATTTTTAGTAAATTAATTGTCTAACCAAAGTTCATTAGTCTACGTGGTATTTAATGCTTTCGGAGTTTTTATATTTTCTCAACAATCTAGGATTTAAACTTATTTCGATTTTTTGTACAGTTTTCAAACCAAAAATTAGATCAAAAATTAAACGTAGGAATTTATTAGGGTCGAAATAAGAGCCGTCTCTCATTCCTCCAATTCGATTCAAGGTGTTATTTTATTAAAAATCAATGCTATTTTATATCCAACAAATGTAGATATTACACAATATTATTTACATAATTTTAAAACTTGTATTATACTAAAAACAGCAAGCTACTATTTAGAAAATTAGTTAAAATTATGCATCTTATGTAGTTCAATAAAGGCTTATTTAATGCAAAATTACACTTTCTGCAATGCAAGTAATGTAATATTGATTATCACTACAACATTTAACGTAAAATGAACAAAATATTAGTGAAATAGTTTATCTACACTTACTGCAGCTTGCAGTCTAAAAAGCTTGTTTAAGTATGCGACTTGCATTGCAAATATCTTCAGTTAAATGGAATTAGCTTAAATATTTGCGCTGTCTTAAAAATTACCAATGTTTTCTAAAGAAAGAGGCCCAGTGGCTTAGTTGTAGTGCTTCGCATTGCCACGCCACAGGTCCGAGGATCGAATCCCGGATTGGGCAAGGTTGACCCATCTTTTCATCCCTTGAGTGGGTCGATAAACTGGATACCAAGCATCTTGGGAACTAAACACTGGGGGCTCCGCTTGAGGCATACCACCTTACCGGGGCATATACCTAGCACCCAAGAGCCCTAAAGTGGAAATGGGCGCGGCAGGCCTTGGCCCAGTAATGGGCTGTTGCGCCGGGGAGTTAAGTTTTATTTTTTTTCTAAAGAAATAGTTGATAACAATCGAGCTTAGATTTTTCAAAAATCCCCTTTTAACAAACAAATGCTAAAACCTAAATACCAAAAATCTACAACGCAATTTAACCAAAAATAACTCCTTATATAGAGTCGCATAATATAAAAATAAAACATAAATACATGTTTCCGTAAATTAGCCTACATATTCCCCACACGCCTCCTAAGGTTAATGAATGTAAACTCACTTAGAATATAGAACTCACATTGTTGCACGTTGAATGCGAGAAGATAACGGTTACATTCAAAGAATGTATATCCATTACATCCCATCTTTTGACCCGTAGGAGGTGTTACTGAATTTCTTCATTTGTAGAAACCCATTTTAAGTTGCCTTATTCACATAATTTTTTCCTCGATAAGAAAGTATAATTATTGTGACAGTATAATTTGAGTAGTGCAGTTGAAAAAACGCTATATTTAAGCTCAGTGGGTTAGGAAGTTTCTAAAAAAATTATAAAAAAGTAGTTAAAAGTAGAATTGTAAGAAATTATTTTTACGTTCGGTTGACTAATTTTAAAAGTAAAAGCTTTTTAGTAAAAGTTTAAAAGGATGCATCTATAATTTGTTTTGCTACTCTTTTGCAAATTTGTGTGTTAAAGTAAACATTTAAGAAAACAAAATGAAGTTAAGTCGATTTCTTAAACGAATAAAATGTATTTGTTTTTTAGCAAACTTGTAAGCCCCTGTACAATATTTAGAAATAAAAATAAATTCTATTATTTTAAAACTTATGTAAATATAAATTACACTAAATGCAGCCTTTAAACACATTGCGGCTGCATCCCTAACCCATTAAGAACAGTGAATTACAATTGGAGTAAAAACAAATCAAATCTTGATGGTAGTGGCTAAATCACTTAGAACAGAACTTAAAAAATTTTCATCGATCAAATTAGTTAACGTTTAATCAATTAGTTAACGATAAATCACCGGAACTCCTTAATCTAATACTTTACGACTGTCCGTCTATCAGTTTTAAAATCATTAACTTTATACGATTACTATTTAAATATTTTTTAAAAAAACTTAACCGCTTAAACAGCATTGTGAAAACTTCACAAGTCATAACCTATCCCATTGATAAAAAGAATGACATTTTTTTAAAATCTTTTTCATTTCTTGATGCCTCAAAGATAATGGTCGGAACCTTTTAAATCAGACTTCAACTATCGTAATTGGAACACAAGACTCGATCTGACAGGAAATTTCACGAATTTCCACATTCGAAGCCTTTAAAAGCTCGAAGACGAACAGTTTTGATTTTTACGACTTTGACTTAACAACAGTGTCCTTTCAAGTAGAGTTCTGGAAGGAATCTGCGAATTTACAAAGTGTTCTGTTGTAACAACGTCTACACTCCTTGCCAACATAAGTTGGGTAAATAGAAATATGCTATGGAGAAGATCCTTTCGGGGATGTAAAGAGTTCCTGAAATTATTTGTGAATCCATCCAGAAAACATGATTAAAACACTAATTTCGTTTTAGGTCTAACAGATTTGAATATTATTCAAGAAAATTTGGCAATCCTATCAGAATGAAAAGCGTATTTTGGTTAAATTGTATTCAGATCATTTTTATGTAAACATAACCTTACAAGAGTTTCCAACTAACGGGCCAACCGTGATTTTCCTTCTGCTGTTTTACTCTTTGTTTTTACCCAATTTAGGGTGGCACGGAGTATGGTGTTAATCTTATTCTTTGAAACATCGGTCTGATATTTTAAGAAGTGCTTTTTGTGTGTTATTTTTCATCGTTATTAAATTAATAAAAGTTTGAGCATTGCGTAAGGCACTAAATTGAAATATCCAGGATAGGGTTTTCTAATACTAAAATGTATTAATTTTGGATTTACGCTTATGCTCAGTAGAGTAGATATCGTCAAACTATTGATTTGAAATTTAATACAGGTTTTGAATTATCGTCGCACTAGAGGTATAGGGGTCTATTGGCGGCGGGTGCCGTATTTTAGAACCACAGACAAGTGACGAGACGACATCTGAATAGGCACCCAACACAACCATTAAGGGAGAAATCGTACACAACTTTAGGACTTTGAAGGATAGTTACCGTGCACTCCCTACACGGTGTAATTATTCGTTGGACATTTTTGGCTGCTCGAGCCGTTTATAGGTGGCCAGTTAATTTTGGCGACGCCCGGACCCAAACCTGGGACCCTTCACATTCTAGGCGAGTGCCTTACCGACTGGGCTTCCCAGACCCTAATTTGAAATTTAACTTCAGTGAGCAAGTTAAAAAACTTCATACTAAGATTTTATTTAAAAAACTTTAGATTTTACAAACGAATAGACATTTTATCAATCCAAACGCTTTTTCTATAATCGGCTTAAAACATTAAACTGTGTTAAAAGATATCGCGCACCTTAAAGAGACAAGATTCGATAGTAGCATACAGGCGCAAAAAAATAACAATGGGTTTATATTTAAAACACTTTGTGACAGATTAGTAAAGCGAAATGGTTACTTAAAATCACTTATCTTTTTTTGATGAGTAATTAAAAACATTTGCGCTTTTGAAACAAGTGATATTCGATCAATCAGATAAGACAAACGTGAAGATATGTGCAGATTTAAGTTCTAATTAATTAACTGAATAGTTATTGTTATATACTTTCTTTATACTTTCCATCTCTGAACGCAACAATTCTTCAATAAAGATAGTAGCACCTGGAAGAATTAAATTCAAGATAGGCGACTTCATTGTGCTTGTAACCTTCTGCTCCTTGTAACACGATAAAATCCTTGCGTCAAATGAGATTATCAAGTAAAAGCTAAGCAATATACATCATAAAATATACTCGCAATTAAAATGGGATTAAAGAACCTTATAAACAATAAGAACTTTTATAAAATTCTAATTTAATCGCGTGTTGAAAAGAAACACTAACGAGTGCTGGATTGTCCGAAGTATCTTAATGTACCGCTATATGAACCATTGAAACACATTGTCTATGAAAGATTGTATCTTTCAAAACCTTGGGGCATGCACAAGTCTAAATTACAGAGTACGCGACGGAACTGTTATATGGCGAAATATCGAAGACAGAGGACAGTACCCAACTGCGAATTATGGCTACGGAAACAAACGGTCAATGCTGGTGGTATGAAGTCTTAAACAATTAAGGACACTTGGGAAGTCATAATTTGGTTGGGAGTAACGTGCTTGAACGCTCGTTAATTTTTCGGTAATTGTGCAATACGGGCACTGGGTTTATTTCATTTTGTAAATGTCTTCAATTAATTCATGTTAGTTCTTTTTAAAGTTATATTGTATAATTATCATTTACTTGGATTGATTTAATTTTACGAAAATTATTGAAAGCACCGGCAAAGTGCAACTGGTATCTGTAAATTCTTGATTTACCTTAAACTTTAAAAGTTGATGGATTTCAATATAGAAACATTTGGTTAACGATTATATTTTACGAAACTATTTTGGTGTGATATTAAAACTACCAAATGTACAAATTCCCATGTGACTTGCATTATTAAGTTAAATTTTTGCGGTTTGCAAGTTTCTCATTTTGCAAGAGGGAAGCGAATTGGAAACATTAATTCGATACTATCAAACACTATCACAATCTAAAATTAGTCATTTTTTGCAAAATTCTTCGAATCGTAGCGCATTACTATTAAATACATAAAAATTATTTTTAAAAAACCATAACAGATACAGTTGAAACGAGAATAAAATCTTACCTTGGTTAAGATGAATACTTCAAGATAGCAAATCGCTGTAGATGGAAATTCAGACTTTGTGGTCGCAATGACAGGGTGAAGTTGCGACAGATTGTCCATTGAAGAAACAGCTACAATAGCTTCTTGAGTTTCTTATTTAAAAAAACTTCCTTATAAAAGTCCTAAATTAAAATAATTCATGCCTAACGCTGCACATTGCAGCTAAGAAGTCTTCCAAAATTCAGCCGTTGACTAGCAGCAACTAAGTATGGAGAGGTGGAAACTTGACTATCACTAACTTGGAAACGTCGCAGAAAAAGGAGGCGTATCCTCTTAAATATTGGCATTAAACTGAAATAAAAAAAATATCGAAGCTAATTTCTTTTCTCAAGTAAATGGCCTTAACGTAGCCTAGATACATACAAGTAATTTTGCCTATTAATTTTGCGAAACATTACATTTGATTTGGTTATGCGCAATAGTTGCGTAGCTGTTTTGATGCCGTTCTTTTAACATTCGGTTGACCATGGATTAGCAAACTCGTCGTTTTCAAACAAATCAAAAAACACGTGTACATTTTCAAGTGACTTTAATTATTACGATTAATATTTTCAGTGAAATCGGGCCTGGGTGGCGTAGAGGGTTAGATCGTAGCCCATTACGTTCAAAGTCCGTGAACTGTACCGGTTGTTGGTTCGATTCCCACCTTCTCCCTAGGTGTACTTTCTCTCTGTGTGTTGGTAAACAAAATATATGTCTGCCGTACTTGACGAAGTCCTATGAGTGGGTCTCGGATCTAGCAAACAAACCTGAAAATATATATGCAAACAAACCTACCTATAGTGAAACGTGTAACTTAACAATAAAGTGGGTAACTCTTAAGGACAGTAACTTGAAATACATCCAATAACAGCTATTTTGGCCATAAATAATCTCATATGTTACTAGATTATATATAAAATTAGCATGTGGAATCCCGTAACATTAAAAAAAGCTGCCAACACATGGAAAAATGCTGACCAAGTCGAGTTTTTTTTCGCTGAACAAATAAAAAATGTGACCATACATCAGTATAAAGTGGTACTTGTTTAATATAGTGTAACTTAAAACGAATTTAAAAGCAGTTATATTTGGTCTCACGAATCCACTTAATCACAGAAAAAGTGGGCGCTAAATGCAACAAAAGTAGTCAATTGCTAATCCTAAATACTATTTTCAATTTAACTACATTTTACGATCAAGAATTTTTTTAGTTTAAGGAACATTTTCAATTTGTCCAGAAATTTATATAAAATAAGTGATTTTATTAAAACTTTTAATTTTCTTCTTTCAGCATGCAATCCATCCGATGAGTTCCAGTGTCGAACCATCCACCAGTGCATTCCAATAGAGAGGCTACATGACGGATGGTCGGACTGCGACGACGGATCCGATGAAGGTAAAGGACAATATCATTTCACTGTAGTTTTGCTATAAATTTACATAATACAGGGTGGTTATAAAATAACGCTCGCTATTCGGGGTGGTCTGTAGCTTCAATGAATAATCCAAATGCATCGAACTTTGAGATACTTAATAATCAAGAAGGGGGGAAAAGAATGGAATCATACAAATTACACTCGTCTTTTGACCAAAGTTCTAAATTACGAGGCGTAATTGGATGTGTTGGCCGTAATTGGCCATAATTGGGAACGCCTCGTATTTAGAACCCTGGTCAAGAGACGAGTTTGTTTTTTATGATGATTCTTTTTTATGATTATTTTTTATGATTTTAAGTTTTTTATGATTCCATTCTTTTCCCCCCTTCTTGATTAGTTAGTGTATCAGTTTTTGTTGCATTTGGACTATTCATTCAAGCTACAGACCGCTCCGAATAGCGAGCGTTATTTTATAACCACCCTGTATTTAAGTATTGTGATTCAATTACCTAACATGAAAGTATTGTGATTCAAATACCTAATATGAAAGTATTGGGATTCAATTACCTAATATTAAAGTATTGTGATTCAATCACCTACAACTGTAGTATTGCTTTCAATTACTTAATATTAACGTATTGCTTTCAATTACATAATATTAAAGTATTGCTTTCAATTACTTAATATTAAAGTATTACTTTCAATTAACTAATATTAAAGTTTAGCTTTCAATTGTATGTAATTTGAAGTATTGTGATTGGGTATAAAATAAGAAATAAGTATTTTGTGTTTTCTAATTGTTTTGGAGTTCTAACTATAAGAATCCATCTCGAACTATAAGAGTTTTGGAATTTAAATTTGGTACGCAAGCTTCTAGTACCTGCTGAATATCATAATAATGTTTTTTTTATAAATTGCGTATGTGCAATGCGTAGCTATCATTGAACTTTTTTAGGTTTTAAAGATATTTCTGAAAAATGAAAGGTCAAACGTGGAGCAACAATTTAAAGTCTTCTAAGTCATAAGCAATTCTTTCTTTAATAAATCCAATATGTTTTGACACTATTGAATCCCGATTAAAAGATGTTTTGAATTATTTAACTAACGTCTAAATGTTATTAAGACGACAACAATAGATTTTGATTTATATCCAAGTGACTATGGTAATGCCAGCATTTGACGTTATTGTGACTTAATATGAGAACAAATGACCATCACATTCTTTCTTAGTGATCATTGGTTTTAGCGTTTACTAGTTTGGGACCCGACACTTCAATGTCAAACGTTTCCGTTGGTAATCAATATTTTTTTTCTTGTAAACTGGTGTTACTTGAATTAATTCTTCCAATATTTCCTATTTGAAGTTGACATATAACCTTGATTATTGAGTCATTTAATGCTTTGGAGCATTCTTAACGGTTTTTTTTTGCAATAAATCAATTTCAATACCAGGATTCACCAAACCGCTTTGTATTTACTTTCTTGGCGACATTGAGGTGTTATTTGGAGTTTTTATTTCCAAGGAAAGGAAAATTCAACTCTGTGAAGTTGTTTTCCTTCCACGTGAGATTTATGGCAATTGTTTGGAGACTATTTGTATTTCCCGTATAACTAGTAAACTGAGTTTTTAAGGAACTAATTAGCATTTACATTACACACCGAGATTACGTGCATTTACCTAAAAATACTATTAAACATTCTTTAAATTAAAAAAGAAATCGGAAGAAGATGTAAACAATATGCAAATGTGGCCTAATATTTTAAAAGGTTAAGCTTGCATCAGACTTTTGTTGTGTTTCTACTAAATAAATGGTAGTTTTCTTACCCGTCTTACTTGAAATCTTTAAATCCTAAATATTTTTCAACTTTTCAAGTAGTATCGACATTTTCCTAAAAACTATGGCATCATTTATTAAAAAAAAAAAAACTAACAAGAATAAATTTAACCGTCCGACTTGTTTTATTTTATTATTCTTACTATTTTCATATTCGGTAAAAAAAAAGGTTTAATATCGTCAAATTACTTTGGCAAATATTTATGAGACATTTAAGTTATAAAGGGTATGGGTATGGGTATGTTTGAATTATCGTCGCACTAGAGCTACACGGGGGATATTGGCGACGAGAGTCTTATTTTAGAACCACAGTCAAGTGACGAGCCAACACCTGAATAGGCACCCAACGCAACCGTTAAGGGTGACATCGTACGCAGCGTTAGTACTTTGGAGCATATTTAACGTGCACTCCCCCCTACACGGGTAAGTTATAGGGGACAAATTTTAGTTTTGATTTACATTGATGTCTTCCAGATTGCGGACGAGGGGAGTTCCGTTGCCGCTGCGGGACGCCCCACTGCGTGGACGGACACCGTGTGAGGGACGGCGTCAAGGACTGCTCGGACGGATCGGACGAAGAAGGTGAGAATCCGAACAGGACGGAGGGCGTATTTAATTGATAGCACTTTGTGGCATGTACACACTGTAAAAAAAACCTGTTGTTTTTACAGTTAAAAACTGTCAACTTTGAAGCCAGTTAATAACTGTTTATTTTACAGTTTAAAACTGGAATTTTTTACAGTTTAAAACTGTAAATTTTTACAGTTTAAAACTGTAATTTTTTACATTAAAACTGTAATTTTAACAGGGAGAAACTGTTTTTTAGCAGAGAAAAAACTGTTAAATTAGACGTGCAAAGAGTCACGTGATTGAGATCATCGTTAAGCACAAATACCCAATACTAGCCTTCACGACCGAGTAATTACTTCGTCGCAGGCGGATCAGTATTGCACTCGTACACAAGAGGTTCCTGGATCAAAACCGGGCCAGATCTATACCTCTTCCAGGAGCATCTTGCATGCGAGCCCGATACTGTGCCGCCTGCGATAAAGTAATTACTTGATCAGGAGGGCTAGTACAGGGTATTTTATTTTAAAACTGTTAAATTAACAGTTTTCCCTGCTAAATTAACAGTTTCTTCCTGCAAAAATTACAGTTTCAAACTGTAAAAAATTACAGTTTTAAACTGAAAAATAAACAGTTATTAACTGGCGTCAAAAATGAGAGTTTTTAACTGTAAAAACAACAGGTTTTTTCTTACAGTGCACTTAAAACTGTGTAGCTGCATTTCACTAAAAATATGGTTCCTAGTAGCTACAACGGCTGCGTGGGGAAATTTTCACCATATCTTCAGTATTTGGTTGAACCATTTATCAGATTACGCTTTTAATACTTTGAAAATGGTTCCACCAAATACGAAAATGGTGAAAATTTTTACCACTCAGCCGTTGCAGATACTAGGAACCATTATTATGGTGAATTCCAGGACGAAAATTTTAACAGTGCAATTTTTAAGCAGAAGTGTACTTTCTTTTTATATAATTCACACAGTTTCTAGGATTGCCTTTATCCTCACAAACTCAATTTAAAGATGGTAATGACATACTGTTATACACCTCTCTTCTAATTATGAAAAACTACATAGAATTGCAGGGTGGGAAATGAAATAAAAGTAGAATAGAGATTTTTAATGAATTATAATTTGAATTTTTGCACAACCCAACAAAATCACTTTTTGGAACTAGTGAGAAATGGTATATATGTTTATCAGTTGCTTAATTCTGATAAAAAGACTTACTCATTCATGTCCTTACATTTCTTACATGGAGTGGGTGTCGAGATAAAAAAAAAATGCTTAAAAATTCTAGAAAGATGTTCGTAACATATATTACTAGAAGTAAAATACGAAATATGATTTCAAAGAATTTAACACATAAGAAATTCATTTGAATCTGACGATACTACAACTGCTAACTAATAACCTTAAATATAATAACATCAGTTCAAAGTCATTTAAATGAGTTAATTAAAACATATTTAACTCATAAGAAATTCGCTTGTATCTGACGATACTACAATTGCTAACTAATAACCTTAAATATAATAAAAACAGTCAAATATTCATTTAAATGAGTGAATTGAAACTTATTTATTATTTAAAGTTTAACACTTTTTATTTCTTGCTAATTTCTAGATGAAAATCAAATCAAGTCCACGGTTTGTCCAGAAGAAGACAGGCTCCAAGATCTCATGGCAGTCGAAAAGAGGCGTAGGAAAAGGCAAATACGTAAGTAATCATGAATATGTCAAAATGCTAAATTACTTACACTCCGTGCCTACCTAACTTGGGTAAAAACAAAGAGTAAAAAGACAGAGGGAAAAGCGCGATTGATCTGTTAATTGGATACTCTTGTAAGGTAATATTTACATACAAAATGATCTGAATACAATTTGATGAAAACACACTAAATAATAATATACACTAATATTCAAATCTGATAGACCTTAAATGAAATTAATGTTTTAAACGTGTTTTCTGAATGGATTCACAAATAATTTATGGAATTCTTTCTATGAGCGGAAGTATCTTTTCCATAGCATATTTCTATTTGCCCAACTAAGGTTGGCAAGGAGTTTAGTTATGTTTTATTTAGTAGTTTTTCAAAGAAATAACCTATTAAGAAAGGTTATGAATTTGAGTGTATGCAACGTGAATTAATTGTTTGCAAATTTATTATTTTAATTTTTTTTGTTACAAATAGGCTTAAGTTTATAACATATAATACAGCTAGAAAATAAAATTCAACATGCATGGCTCTTCATATATTAATCAATGAACGAATGAATGAATAAATAAATGAATGAATAAAAACTTTCTGTAGATTTAACTGAATGTAGAAAAATAAGAGAAAATACTTTTATATTAAGAGCAAACCTATGAGTTTTTTTTTTTAAATATTTGTGAAACCTCTTATTTTCTGAAAATGCATGACTTCTTTATCAAAACATTAATCTCTAAGCTTCGGAATTTCTCATCAACCTATTGATTCCCAATTCAATCCATTAATCACCTTAATATATGCATATTAATCTTCTCTAATCGTGTTTCCTGAATTCTTTAAACGATTAAAAAGAATCGGAAGTTGCAAAACAGGCCTCCGAGGAAGTTCCACTTACGTGACTTCAGTATTAGGATCAGACCGTGGCAATACCTTCTGCATGGGAAAAGCCTTTAATAAGTTCGTCATTTGCATAGGACCCCAGTGACATGATTAAACTTATTGGTGTGTCATTGGGTGGAGGGGTATGGAAGTACTTCCTATTTGGAGGAAATGTAACTTGTATTACTGACTTATATTTTAAAAGCGCTTACGCATAAGTTTAGTTATTTACTTTAAGTTTATGTTTATATTTCAATAAACCCTTTGTATTTTTGTCACAATAATCAGTTTAAATACTCATATTTGTTTTAAAAACCCGCATGACATTAGACAATTTAAAAATTTCGAGGAAAAATTCACGTAGCAAATTAAAATGCTCTTTATAAATACTTAAATTTGAATTGTCCACTAAAAAAAATTAGTTTATTCGCTAAACATATGACAACATTTTTTAAATTTTAATAACTAACGCTGTTTCATTGCTTAGTTTATGACTGTTAATAATGGTTTTTAAAGAATCTCAATTTTTAATGATTTCGCAAACTCAAGTAACTGATCAGTCCTCAAATTCAGGCCAGAAGTTTGGTGGTGGTGCCCTCTAGAGGTCTTTTTTGCAAATATTAAAATCCTCTTGAGGTCGGTTTTGCAAATATTAAAAACGAAACTATCTATCTATTATATTTCAAACATTTATTTTCTAATAAGCATTTTATTTTGAAATTATGAATTTATTATTTCTGTATATCAAGAGTAATGTATTAAACAAATATGGGAGTTAGTATTTTATTTAAAAATAACTTACCAATATATTTGTTTGATAGATACATTATTTTGCTCTAAAGTGCTTATATTTATAAAATGTTTGCATGTAATTGTACTTAAATTTATATTTTTATTATTTTTTTAGATTTATAAAATGCGTTTTGTAATAACATATTATTAATGTTTGATATTGCTTCTCTTTAATACAGTTTGTGCTTAGTATGTAACTTCGCTCTGTGTGCTCAACAATGTTCCTGCATCTAATGCTTTTCCATGCATTTTGACGCTTTAAGCTAAATTACTATTTTTTCAGAGTCTTTTATTTATCCTATTGCATTGAGAGAAAATACGTATGACTGACTTGCTGAATTAATTAACACATCCTAGATTAAAACAAACTCCAATATTAAACATAAAATTAACAGTTTACGAAAAGTATAATGTTATTTATTTTCATAAATATTATTAAGTTGCTATAATTTTAAAAATACAGCATTAGCTTTAAAAAAAAATATATATATAATTTACATACTGCTCCACCAGTTATCGAAAATGGAATTCCCCATTAATGGTTAAATATTATTTACATTTTTAGAATTACAAATTATATGAGGTAAAACATACTAATAATTTATTATTCAAAAATTTAATTACCGATATTAAGTATTAAAATGCTTCCATTGCATTTATTGATATACATAACACAAATGACGAATTTTCATCCCAAATTTTTCATCAATCTAAATAGAGTTACACCACAATATAGCATTCCATACGATGTTCTGAGTCAAATAAGGACTAAAAAATTAATCTTAATTGTGCTACATCACAATATATCATTGCAATAGATGTTCTGGGACAAGCTTCGCTAAACAAAATCTGGAACTGCAATTCTACCAAGTAAATTTAAGGACGAATAATGTCTTCCTCAGCGCATCATGAAGAAAATTCATGGACAGTGCTTCTCTATCAATGCTTTGACTAATACCTGCTTTCAGCTAAGATACGACTCTGGCCAAATATTGCAAATTCTATGATGTTGCTTTATCGACTATGCCAGGCTATATAATCGCTTATGTGATCTGAAAAGCAGCAAGTCAGCTAACTATAATTTATCATTTTATAATATTAAAAGTATTGTTTTCAATTTGTGGCGAGTGTAGATCACTTTGGAATGGACCTACCTGTCTTGGACGAAACAGCCGAAGCAGGTGTGGAAGGCCTGCTTTTGCAATCTTCAATGGCCAGAAAAGTTCCAAATAACTTTCAGTACAGTTACACAAAGTTTTTGAGTGACAGACAGAGTCAGTTAGATGCGGAATCGAATACAAAGGCTGCGACCGAAGAAGAACCAGAAGCACAGCAGAGCTATTCCAAGAACTATAAAGTTGGTACTGAAACTGAGATGTATGAATCGTTGAAGTCTGGACAGATTTACCAGACTGCCGTTAACGAACCGGTGTCGGTAATGGCAAGTGCTGACTTCACAGTCATAAAATTCGATTATGAAATGCCGGACAAGCGATTTCTTTTGAAGAAAAACGAACTGTCGAAAAAACCTTTGATGACGGCGAAACCGCAGCCTAAACGATTCGGTGACTTGATGCAAAGAATTGCTGCCCTTTTCAACAACGATTCACAAGCCAAAGAACAAAAGAAAGGTAGTACAGACAAAATGGAGAAAGATAATATTCATGGGTTTAATAGAAGGAAATTACTATCAAGTTCAAGTACTGATAGAATCATATCGCCTAAATTCAAAAGGGATGTGCAAAATAAACCAGTCGAAGAATTCAGTGCAGCCAAAAACAGCAACACTCAAAGTAACTGCCACACAACTGGAATAATCACTTCAACAACTGGAACGGATGTTGTTAACGGAAGGACAACGGAATGGACAACTATAATTGAAGGCACATACATTGATGGAATATATGCCCACATTGTTCAAAGTACCTCAAAAATATTCTATACCGTCGGTGACGAAACTTCAACACCGAAAACAATTGAAGCAACTAGACCCTCAAGTAGCATGACTTCAATGACATCCATAATGTCACCAAATATTGAATCTTCGCATGATATTTCCTCAATGATGCACCATACTAAAGCCTTAAAAGAATCACCAACATTTAATTTGGAAAAAGATAATGAAAACACTGAAAACTTAGATGCTTTGATAGGTATTTTATCGAATTCGGCAGAGAAAACCACATTCTCAATTTCACCAACACCAGTAGTTTCAGTTGATTTGCATGAAGATTCAACTTCTGGGACATCACATGAAGCGATTTCCTCGATTAATAATAAGTCGGAAGATCTTGTTACCATCTCTTTGACAACTGAAGAAATTCCTACCATGAATCCGATAACTGAGAAAGAAGATCGTAATGGAATTGCAGTTACCGAAGGGGTTTTAGTCGAATCTTATGATGATGCATTAAATTCTCATTCCATCAACGAGGCTGATGATTTTATAACTGATGATGAAGGTTTAGTTTTAGAAAACAATGTAGGACGAATGGCACCAGCAATTAACATAACTGACCTCGGAATGAACGGAATTTCAGATGAAACTGGCTCAGTTGCAGAAGTAGATGCTGCACCAGTATTTATTCCGACATGGACTTCAAAACCAATGGATTCACTTGACAAAGATAGCACATCATCGAAAAATACCTTTGCTAATCCTTTGCCAACTCCAGTGTACGAATTTTCAAACACAGTAACTGAAAACAGTGGTGATCTTTTAATGAAAATGGAAACTAGTCTGCGAATTCCCGACGTAACGGATTTACTTATGCATTTCGAAACCAAACCAGGTTCAAATTCCAAACTAGAAAGCGTAACCCTAAACACTAACATGGCTACGGATGCAAGTACTGATCAAGTAATAAACTCTACTCCAACCAATGATAAGTTGGAAACTAGTGTAGAAATTTTTTCAAGTTCTTCGGATTCGCGCATGGAAGACATTGACAAATCAAAAGAAAGCGAGTCATTTATTACGACTGTATCTGAAGCAATTCCAGAAATTACTGAAACTAATAGCGTTGTTTCAGATCAATCAAGTAGTCCTAGCGAAGTTATGGTATTTTTAGGATTTGCCAGTACTATTTCGAATATGTCAACTTCCTCAGCAAATAATGGTAATGATAACAAAAAATTTACTGGAAATATTAATTTAGTTCCATCTGTAGTACCTATTATTCGTTCGTCATTAATTGAACTTCCTAGTGAAAGTCTGCATTCTCCCAATTCGGTAGAAAGTGAAGAAACGAAACCTTTATCCTCTGGGGAAAGTTCTCAAGATACTTCTTTAGAATCCTCATCTGAAATAACAGTACTTTTGCTTCCAAGCATTAATCTTGAAGAACTTAAAACTCTAGTGGGGTCTGTCCAAATGGAAACATCACCTATTGAAATAAACCCGACCGAAATTTTAGAAATTGTCCCTGATGTATCATCAGAAGATGTGAAATCTATAGAAAATGGTGTTTCCGAAGATTCTTCTAAAAGAAGAAAAAGAGATATTGGCCAAACCGTTACAGTTTTAAATCCAGAAGGTAGAATAATTTCTACAGACGCACGAATATATTTAACACCGACTACCCACTACACAACCTATACATATTTCACAACTATTTTGAAGCCGGGTGGTGGAACTGAAATCAAAAGCAGTTTGCATGTCGATTCCGTTATTTTAGATCCCACCGAACGACATGTTCACGGCGTTGGAGATGGATATTGTAGAGAATGCGCAGTAAGACACACCGCAATCGATGACAGACATATTCGAGGACCCTATGGAGACGAATATCATGTTGAAACTGTACCGTATGAGCCAGGAAAAGCAAGTGAAATAACTCATAGAACGACATTTACCTATTACACCACAAGGTTTAGAGGAGGAACGTCATTTGTTGAAACCCGAAAAGAAACTGAAACTAATGTAACACCAATTCCAACAGGTCGTTATAATCCTTATGATATCGGAACCTATTACGATCCACACCATACAGAAGATTTTCATTACAACACCGAAGTTCCCTATTATCACACAGAAGTTCCCTATATTGAGGGAGGAAGACCCAACGATATTACTCACAAGACAACTTACACCTATTACACCACCAGATTCAGAAATGGCGTGCCCATTGTAGAAACACGAAAAGAAACTGATACCCATGCAACACCAATACCAACATTTCACAGACCTGGCCACTTATACACGGGAGTAGTACATACACAGATCCCTAGATATTCACAACGAATAGACCCCAATCTATACAAACCGGATAGTGTGACCCACAAAACCACTTACACTTACCATACAACAAGATTTAGGGATGGAGTTCCCATTGTTAATACCAGGGAAGAGACAGAAACAAACGCTACGCCAATCCCAACGTATACAAGACCTGGGCAAAATCGGCGACGCACCCAAGAAAGAGTAGTACCGACCAGAGTGGTAGGAAGACCTGTTGATAGGACTGTGGTGCCGCATGATCATCTTCCACACAGAGATTCAGATCCATACATAACGCACAGAACAACATTCACCTACTACACTACGAGACTAAGAGGAGGTGAAGTGCATGTCGACACAAACTATGTCACCGAGACGAACCTCACTCCAAATCCCCATCCACATATACGGGCAACAACCGCTTATGCTTACCCTGACTACCATGACGATTCCCATCATTACGAAACGGAATGTCCTGTCTGTAGGAACCAGGGGCTGAGAGGTACTGCAGTAAGACATGTTCCAAATGAAAGAAGGAGAACTCAGATACTACCACCAGACAGAATAAGAGGTCGTACCTCAAACCCGACAGTCAAACCCAGTACTGCAACACTTTTAACTACTTACACATATGCAACGACTCAGTTGGCACGAGGTGGAAATCCCGTGACCCGTACTCGAGAACACACTGTGACAGAGGTATTATCTGATGTGGTACTGCCAACACTTAAATTTGGTGAACGAATCCGATCGAAGCGTGACACTACTGAAGACAGAAATGCAGCAGTCAATTCTGATGTAGATAGGCGAAATCTCATCAGACATACCTTTTCCAGATCGAATAGTTATTCTGATGGAAGGACAGGACGTCGTATTGCTGACCGCAATCTGCCTCAGTCTAATCAAAGATCTAACAGTGCTGTAAGAAATAACTATTTTCTGCCAAAAGATTTGAAAAGTTCGAACAATCGAGGTAATATTGCTCAACCTCACAACGAAATTAAACCAACAAGCATCACTTTCTATTCTACTTACACCTATTTTACAACTGAACTTGGCGGAGAAACTCCTGTAATTAAGACAAGAGAGCATACAGTGACTGAAATTTTAACCGATGTCATTGTTCCTACTGTATCTTCTGTTGGAAGAAACATTCAAAACACAAGAGCAATTGGACATGTGGCCAGAAATAGACACACGAGATCACTAGCTATTTTAAGTTCCAAAAAATCTAAAAAACTATTTAAAATATTAGGTAGGAAACTTTTGAGTATTTCTGAAGCTGATATAAATAATGGTACTTTGAATAATTCTACTAATGGCGCTGAACAAGAAGAAACACATTTTTCACCAATTACGATCAAACCATTACTAAATGTTACTTCATTACCTTCAGAAAATATTTTCAGTGGCATTGCTGAATCGAAAACTAAGAATAATGAAACTAATCCTGTCACGGTCAACACAAGTTCAACTACTATTACCGAAACAACAGCTATCCAAGACGTAAAATCTTCACTGCCAATGAATGAGTACTCAGATCTTTTTGCTACATCAAGTGTTTTTCCAATATTGCATACAACTAAAAGTTCTGATGATAGTTTTATACCCATTACATTAAGGTCGCACATAACACCAGTTGAAATTAATAGCTCTTCAAGTGTTTCAGGTGTAACTCCAGTGAGCTCAATTGAAACTGTATTATCAGAAACAAGTTTCGACATTATAAATAGTTTAAGTGTCTTACCAACACCAGTGCTAGAAAGTCTTGAAGTATTTAGGCCTCCTTCATCAGTAGTTACTGGCATGGATAATTTAGAATTTTTAGATTTAGTTCCTGGAGGTGATTTAGAAGCAGAAGGGGCAGAAATCAGACATGCAGGATTGGCAACTCCTACCACTCATTTTACGACGTATACTTATTACAGCACTGCTTTAAAGCCAGGTGGTAAAATTGAAGTTGAGACCAACACTAAAGTTGTCACTTCGACATATTATAACCAGTTACCAAACTCTCCTCCAGGATATCATGATTCCAAACCACAGAATAACCGACACAAACATTACAATTTTGAACCAAAGCATAAGTATGTTCATTCAGTGAGAAATATTAAACCTTCAAGAAGGTATGACCTACAGCCACAACGAGCCGTTCTTCAAACATACACGGCACATCCTAATATTGCTCATGCTACACCTTACAGACCATCATTTGCCACTAATGGTAGAGATGCCTACTACCGTGCTACTGAAAACAAATGTGTGACTTGCTTACGAAGCTCGTCCAGACAAAATTATCCAAACGCTAATGCTCATAACAATTACAGAAAATCACCCGAAAGAAATGCATACTTAACTAGTGTACCCGTTCTGAGATCTTCCAAACATTACCCGCATTCAAAGATACCATACAGATCATCAGATCCAATAACACATCGGGAATATTTAGCAAAGCCTAGTATCACTGGTTCAAGAGGACATTATCACCCGGCCCACTTGAGAAAAATATCAGATAAATCTCCCAATAACATAGTAAATCACGTTCCTGAGATTAAACCTACTCATGTTACTTACTACTCTACTTACACGTATTTTACTACTGAATTATTGGATGGGTCTCCCACAATAAGAAGCAGAGAACACACAGTTACTGAGATATTGACGAATGTAATTGTGCCCACTGTAACGTCGCTTCATTCGCAAGGTGCTACTCGCAGTCCTCATTTGCGAAGAGGTAAAAGACAAACATCTCATGACGGAGAAGTTCTGAAGCCTAATTCTTATAATATTAACCGCTCAACTTCGTTTCTTAAACGAAACCTTTTAAGTAAGGATCATTTTTTAGGATTAGGCCCGGCATATCCTCCAAAGGCTACAAAGTTTAAATTTTCAAAAATAAAACGTGGTAAAAGGCTACGAAGAGTACCTGTTCCACCCTCTGCTTCTAGTCCGAATCAAGATATAAACTTTACATTTGATCTCGCACATGCAACTAATAAAAAAGTCCAAGCAACTCCAGTTACATATTATACGACACATACATATTACAAAACATTACTAAAGGCAGGAAATAAACGAGAAATCGAAACATCTACAAAGTTAGTGTCGTCGATATATTATCCTGATGTTCAACCAACAAATACTTTTTCAAACAACAGAAACCGGGCCACAATGGCTCCAAATAACTATCAAAGATCGGCGAATCAAGGTAGATGTGTGAACTGTAAAAATATATCCCAATCCACAAGATATCAAAAACCATATTACCTTCCCCCTAAAAAGGAAGATATCAGGAAATTTCAAGGTGCTTCAAATTATAGGAATCCTTCAAATGCTAGAGAAATCAAAAACAATAACCCGAAACAAAGTATCATTCACCATTCTCCAGAAATTCAACCATCTTTAGTAACATTCTATTCAACATACACATACTTTACAACAGAACTCGGTGGTCCCATCCCAATTATAAAAAGCAGAGAACACACAGTAACTGAAATTTTAAGTGACGTAATTGTGCCCACTGTTATGAAAGTAAGGCCTAAAAGATCGGTTGAAATAAATAATTTTGCTACAGATATACCTTCAAATAGAAAACTACTAGAATCTGATGATAACATAGATTCTGAAATTCGTGAAATGTTTGACGAAGGCGATTCAGCAGTTCAGAAGCTTCAGCAACCAATAAGAAATGAAGGCAACGAAAAAATCATAAGCGAAAATAATCTAGGGAATTTACGTACTGCAACAGATATGTCCTCCACAAACGAGTCAAGAACAGTTTCTAAACGACTTGGAGAAACAGAAGATAATTTTTTAAATGAAGCACAATTTAGTAAAGCGTTTGCTGCATATATGGAATTCTTACAATCATCAAAAGTTTTAGGGGATTCCAGCTTAAAGAAAGAAAGCAGCTTAAATGATAATCAAGCAGTTCTCAAGGCATCTAAGTATGCAATACCAAAAGTAAGTGCTACAGTCAGTGACCTACAATCTTCAATGTCGGAAACAGATAGCATGATTTCTGTTTTAACATCCACCGCCACACGTAATGGTCGAATGACGAAATATACCACAACCATATTTGGAACATATATAAATGGCGTCTACGCTCAGAAAGCAAAATCCTCTTCTGAAATAGTTCCAATTACTGAAACTGATCTTGCGAAAGCGGCCACTACACTTATGTTCAATCCTTCACGCATGCCTGGGCTGGTGCGCAGCGTAGTCTCAAGAAAAATTCGTGGCCCAGTTGCCATTCATTTGACTACCGAAATCCATGGCATATTTGTAGGTGGCGCTTACGCTCAGACAGCTCGAGTTCTCACGAGTTCTCAACCGCTTTCATCAACAAGGGAGCCATTTCGTTACAGACTTCCTCCTAACTCAACCCCTACCACAACTTTGGCTGGATCAAGGCAAACTGGATTGATATCTTCCAGAGTGTTAAGAAGTAAAATTGACGGTTCTACTACTCTGTTGTTTGTGTCTGAAATTTATGGAACTCACATCGGTGGAGCTTACGCCCATTTAGGGACTTACACTACCAGAACAATTACACCCACAAATGAATGGATTGCTCCATCATTGCCATCCCCACAACCGCTGACAACATATCACATGGAAGACTTGACAACTGGTCTTATAACGGCTTCTGTGAGTGAAAAAGTTGGAAACGAAACCACCACGCGATACCATTATGAAGTTTATGGCACCTACTTAGATGGTACTTACGCGCATGTACCCAGCATTTCTACCGAGACCATTATTCCAGTTGAAACTGCAAAATTTACATTAGAGTCAGATACAATGTTTACAAATGCCGTTAGTGTCCATTTTGATAACACAGATAATACTAGTAGTCCCAGCACTCTGATTTCAGACATTGTGACTTCGGAAACTTTAGATCTAGAAAATGTTGAAATCTCTTCAAACTATAATATTGAAAGTTTACCAGCATCATATGAAAAAATTGAAGACCTTGTTACGATCTCAAAGGAAAGTAACTCTGATTTGAATGTGGAAGAATTAAATTCACTTGCAGCTCCAAACTTGGATACGTATACTATATTAGAAAATACAGTTTTAGAATCTGTTCAATTAAATCCAGAATTTGAAATATTAACTATATTTACATCACTACCAGCCTTTTCCTCTAAGAGTTTGGATTTAAAAGACAGTGAAACCCTTTTGGAAGACGATGAAAAAAATGCATATTCTTTTGACACCAACGTGGAAGTCACTAATAAAAACAATGATGAAAACTCAGATTTAAGCGAGAATGACAAACATATTGACATAGAAAATGATCCTAATGATCAGCTTCCTACTCCACCATTTGTTCCGATTTTATTACCAGAAGCATTAAGAACTTCATTTACTCACTCTTCTAGGAATCATCGTTTTAAAAGAAGTGAACAAAATATTCCAGTTTATCTGCAAAGTTCTTTCACAGACTCTGTATACAATAAAAGGAAGACGAAAAACTTTCCTCCCAGAACAAATACAACTCCTTTGCCAGCATCAGCTTTAAAAGATCTTGATCATACCACAAGGGTTCTTAAATCAAAGCATTATTCAAAAACAATAAAACATACTAAAGAAGATTGTAAGAGCTCTTCGTCTTGTGTAAGTTCAATGCCTCAACAATTTAAAAAAGATTTATATTCCAAAAGTAAAATACAGGCAGGGAGAGTTAAACGAGCTGCTTCAACTAGAAAGACATTTGGTAGTAAACGATTTGGTACTGCCACTACTACAGATCGAAAATTTCGAAATAGTCCTACTACAAATAAATATTCTTCAAACACTAGATCAGTGACGAGAGGCTATACCAGTGCTAAGCAAACAGTTAACTCGGTTTCAAAAAGAAACACCCCTACAAAAAGTTTGCCAAACTTTCTTTTGCGAAATCAGAGGTCCAAAGCTGTATTGGGAAGTTCAAAGACTTCTTCCACTTCAATCAAACCAACATCTACTTCAGGATTTACGCCTTTATCCAGTAGAACAAGAAAATTTGGTAAGATAACTTCAGAAGAAGATGATCTGAAAGTAGATGAAGAGATTGACGCAAGTGAGGCGGTGGTGCAATCAGTAACAGAAGACACCCAATCGTCGTCCACATCTCGCTTCCGCCGTCCAACAAAATTTTCAAAATTTAACCCTCGATCAACTACATTAAAAAACACTCCGATCAAACGAACTACAAAACCCTCAGTATCTATACCAAGATTATCAAGACCATCTTTAAAAAATTCAAATAGACAGTCAAATAAACGCCAAAATAGTATTCGAGAATCTACTACGTTATCAGAAGTCGACAGTACTCCGACTAGTAAGAGACGTTTCACTTTAACTACTACTTTTTCTATAAGCTTAAAACCAACCTCTAGCTTTTTGGATTCCATTGATGATTCAGAAGATGGAAATAATTTGCAGGAAAATTCTAGAAAAAGTAAACGAAAAAACAAGAATCGCAACTCGCGAAATCGCCAAGGGAGTTCCTACAAACCCGTATTTGACAGTGATGATAACGAAGTGTTTGAAGAACATTCTAAAGCCCTTCCTCTTCCAGTGTTTGGTAGAACTAGAGGCACAAAGCGCCCTCCCAAATTCGATCCACGAACACTAGCAACTAGTACTTCTACCACACAGATTACGTACATCACTGGTGAATCTACGCCAGTGTTGGATGACATGGATTTACCATTGTTAACAAGTACAACTGATGGCCCCATTACAGTTACAGATATTTTTACAACTACCAAAACTTTACCAGTACACTTAGGTGGAAGGACATCCTTTGCGACAATTACCACTACTGCTTTCTCAACTAGTGTTATTCAACCTAGTGATTTGACAAAGGTTACAATAGGAGGAAGGACTAAAACTGTATTATCCGCATCAACAGGATTTCCTGATGCCAATTTACCACAAGATAAGCAATTCACTGTAGTTACCGAAGTTATCCTGACTAGCACTGAGATTGAAAGTACTTCGTTGGTTGCCATTAAAGTAGGATATGGAACGCGTACCGACACAGTCATTAACAAGCAAATTTTTACTACTTTAACAACCCAAACAAACACAATATTAGAACAAAATACTCCCGCAACACAAATTCCACAACAATTTAATCCTTATTTTTCAAACCCATTCGCTCAACCGGGTCCATTACAACCACAGGACTTTTCGTTATCACTTGCGGAGAATTCATTTGTATCAACTCAAACAGTGACTTCGACAACTGTGCTACCCTTATTCTTTAACGGTAAAACAGTATTTACTACGCTTACCAACACTAAAATAAACGAAGAGACTGTAATAAAAACTACTACAGTTAAAGTTCCACAAGCCCCTTCAGCTCAACCTTTTATTTTCCCACAACCGGTATTTATTTTACCTTCTGTCACTACCGAAGTAACCGTACATTTTACTGCACAAAATGGTGAAATTTTCTCCATTGTTACAGTAATTACTGTTCCACTTCAATTAAATGGGCACACTAGGTATGCACGAAGTGTTGAAGAAATTGACAGTACTTCGACTATTAATTCGGAATTAAGTCGACCAACAGAAACATTTTTTAAATCACCTGAGACTGAAAACATATTTCTAAATAGTAACTTAGAGAAAAAGGATAATCTTGAACGTTCTCTATTCGTTATTCAAGGTAGCTTTGTAACTGAGCAAACTAAGGAGACTAATACGAAAAATAATATAGCAACAGAAACTCTAAACGTTGCTGAATATTCAATCGGGGAAAGCAACATCAATGACATTGACTTCCAATTTCTTACTAAGTTACCCAAAGAAACATTGATAGATAACATTCAGAAACAAAATTCGCAGTATGATTCGGAACCGCAAACTTTTAATAAACGCAAATTACTTCAATTTGATGAAGAAGGAGAAATAAGTAGCCCTAATTCTGAAGAATTTGCAGGGAGCATTGTTGACACCCAGAATGAAAATCGGCAGCCTCCTTCGGAAAACAGGTATGCGATTGATACTTTTCATTTATTAGGTGCAGGAATCAATGACGATACTTCGGACAGACCAATCCCATCCGTCCGAGTTATTCCAACGAGAAGAGCCTACATCCGCCGAATAAGACCAGAGAATCCTCCACAACTCACACCAGAAGATCTCCGAAATGAGTATAATTTCAGAAATAACCCTCAAAATTTTCCAGTAAATATTCCAAACCCCAACTACTTCCAAGTAGGGCCTGAACGTATTCGCAACGATAATTATGGACTTACTAGGAATACCCCAAATTATGTTGCTAATATTCCTCTCCCACCTGAGGCACCTATTAGTAATTACGGTCCTGTTCCAGTTAGAGGATTGCAATACTATTCACCAAACAGGCCAAATTTTCCTTCCGATTTTCCACAAGATAACTACGGAAGAGTAAAGGATCCCCAAAATTATGTGCCGGGCTCAAGACTAAACAGACAACCGGAGAGACCTCGTATTAGAAATCCCGCAACCAGACCAAGCATTTCTGACCAGGAAGATGGATATGATGCTATTCGAACCCTTCCAAGTTATTCTCCAACTCGGCAAAGTATTCCACCACTGACTAACGGTGAACCTACTGTACCGTCACGACAACCAGAAGTAGGGCCACCTAGAAATCGGGCACCAGCTAGAACAACTAGGCAACCATCCACCTCAACTCCATCGCCCAGAAGAGTGATAAGGTTACGAAGACCCGTAGTTCCGCAGCAGAGTCGACCCCAGCCCGAAGAAGACCTATTGGACAGAAAACCAATCGTAAATGCAGTCCCTGATAACGATGCAGAATTGGAATACGGTTCTCCGTTAAGAGCTAGAGGACCAGCCACCCCTTCACAAGACTCAAGGAGGCCTAACAGAATAAGGGGCAACGAAGACAACGACATCGTCAACAGTGGACCTAAACCTGCTGCAGCAGTACCCTTAACTTATTACACTACCTTTACTTACATGACAACGTTCCTGAATGGTCCATCGACTGCATATTCCACACGAGAAGCCGTTGTCTCCAATGTTGCCACTGAAACTTTGAATCCGAAACTAGTTGGACTAATAAGATCTAGAGGAGGGTTCACCACTCAAAATGGTGTCCAAACGGCTGTTCCTCTTGGTTCTAGAGCCCAAGGAGCAACAACAACCATTGTGAATTTGGCATCCCGAGTACAATTGTATAACAGCGATGTTTATTACGGATCGAAACTACCAGAGCTTCTACCTGGTAACAAATTGGAAGAGGAGGAATTGAAACCAGCTGATGCAGCACCTTCTACTGTGCACATAACGGATGTAGCTGCTTTACCAAAAACTTATTATACTCTATTTACTTACTATTATACTCTTAGAGATGGAGACAAGAGCACCCATTCACAAAGATCAGAAACTGTAACAAATATTGAAACCCAAGCGACTCCTTTCCTGACGCAAGATTTTGCTAGCACCATCGATGGGTCTGGACAATTGACCTTAAAACCCAATAAGCAGTTAGTCAACCTTGGGTTGAGAACAGCCGGGGGAACCACGACTGAGGTCAATTTAGAACTAAAAACAATTGTCCACTTCGATAACGTAAAGAATGCAGTGATTGACAGAGGAAGCATCACACCCACTCTTGTGGAAGTTGGCCCATCGGAAACGGGATCCATTTACAACAACTATCTGGAACCCGATGATGCCGAAGTACAGGACCAACAAACCTATCCTCAGACGTTGCCCATTCAACCATCTTTCGCTTCAGACGTCGGATCGGCATCCAATCGCCTCAGGTCTTCGTCAAACACCGAAGCCACTCCTGAGATCCCAGACAACAACAGAGTAATTCGAACGCAAGCTCAGAGAGGGCCTCTAAGGGTAGCCACGACAGTCCTCCAGAGACCAGGAAGCCTGAGAAGTGGGACTTTTGCCAACAGGCCAGGAGTTCGAGTCCGGGTTCGACCTGTGTCAACCAGAATTCTATCGTCCCTTGATTCTGAAATTGAGGATGTAAAGCCAGTTCCGAACTCGGTAGTGACTGACTCAGATTCATCTCGCGATGTAGAGGAAGATGAGCCATCGACTGAAGAAGTAGATGAGGAGGAGGATACTACTGATGATGGCGAGGAATATACGACCGAGGAAGAAGTGACAACAACAGAGGATTCAAATCAAGGTAAGATGTTTATTTTGTATTAATTAACTAGAATACACATATATTACGAACTTGTATAAATATTCAACTTTGAAAATTATTTATACTGTTACTAATTCTAGTTAATTTAAATATTGAAATATCATATTAATCGTTCAGCAACGTCATTAGTTTAGATAATTAAAAACGAATAGATATTTAATTTCAATTTCTAACAGTCTAAAAGTATTTTTAATGCCCAAAGGTCTTTATAAATTTAAAAATCAAAATATTGTCAATAAATATATTTAAAACAAGTTATTAATAAATATTTTAAAAACAAATTATTAATAAATATTTTTAAAACAAATTATTAATAAATATTTTTTAAAAAACAAGTAACAAGTAAGTTTATCGACGTTTATTTTTTTAAACTTAACTGAGTAACACCTCAATAAAGCTTCTCAATAAAAATTCTTCGTACAAGTATATAAATATATTGACCAGAGCTTTCGTCTAAAAAAATGACGTTTATTTTTTTTAAACTGAACTGAGTAACATCTCAATAAAGCTTCTCAATAAAAATTCTTCGTACAAGTTTAGAAATATATTGACCAGAGCTTTCGTCTCAAAAAAATGTAGTATCATTTTTAAGATCAAATTTCAAAATTTAAATAAAATTTAATTGTATTGTCTTATCCAGATCCCACCCCACCTGGCAGAAAGCGACTCAAAATAACTATCCGTCGTTCCCCAGGCGTTAGTGCTTCACGATCTCGCGTCGTGCGTCCAACGCGTACTCGCCCACGCTTCTACGTCGTCACTCGCACAGCGTCACCCGACGGCGGCGTCAACCAACGCCAACCCAAGCGTCCGGTCTCTGTCAAAGTCAGCCGACGCCTAAGACCGTCTTCGGCAGAGCCCCAATACGAGACGTACACCAAGATGACGTCAGTTCCAGTCGTTTTTGGACTCAGCACGACTTACAGGAACGCTTTGGTGACGTCTTCCTCGCTGATTACGTCGGTGCCGACGCCGAGCAAGACGGTGGTGCTGACATACTTCACGACAACTACGTACACCGTTCCTTATACTGTGGATGGAGTTACGACGTTCACCACTCTGGAGGAAACCAACTCGAGGGTAGCCACGGAAACTTTAGGTGAGATTTTTTCCATTTGTTTTAAATTTAGCCACTCGAAAAAAAATCTAAATTAACTTTACAACCTTTCTAGAAGCACATCATATAATGTGCATGTGCTGCCCTTCCAATTATACATAGGATATCATTCTAAAATAGGGATATCGAACCAACATCGAAAAGCGATCTTACGATATCTTAAACTACTAGATTTATAAACTGTATACTGGAAACAGTAGAAAGTGGGATTACACTAAAGCAAATTAATTTTATATAAATTATTCAAATGTTTTTTTCTTAAGAAAATATTCAACTACTTTATTTTTCAGATGCTGATGCAGATTTGTCTTTTGTTTCTACTACAACCGTGGACTATACCGATGCAATTTCACCTCAATATAATCCAGGTAAAATATATTTTCCCAATGCATTTATTTATTGTTATCGCGTTTTTTTGGTGACTTTGTATAATTAACGGGCCTAATATCTTAGTTATACTTAGAGAATGTGACTTTTGCAACTACTCCTTGCATATCATAAGATTACTAATATTAAAATTGTTGTTCAGTTTAATAAACTGAAGCACTCATTTTAGTTTTGTTAAATGGTTACCAACCAATAGAGGTAACTGATTTTTTTAGCATTTGGAACTGATATGTAGTAGAATGTGAATCTATTTTAAATATTAAATTACTATTCATTAGGAAAACCACAAACATTTTTTTTCAGTGAAGTATTAAAAAAAATCTACTTATTGGTTTAATTTACAAGTTGATTTGCTATTCAACTTTAATTTCAATGTTTTCTATTATTATTTTACATCATACAAATTCAGCGTCAAGGTTTTTTTCATAAGAAATGTAATTATTTTTACTTAGATATAACTGCCTTCTTATTTTTATAATTTCAAAATGCTTCAATTTTCAGCTTCACCAGTTGATTCCAGGCAGAGAGCTCACACTATGAGACCGCAAGTAGTGAACAACCAACTGAACATGGGATCCAGGCAGAATCTCGTAACGAAGGTTTCTAATGGCGTATCTCTCATCGTTGCATCCGATGGAGACGCAGATCCATCCAATCCTACAATCACTTTGAAGCCAACCATGGTTACAGATGCCATGCTGATGATGAACAAAGGCGTCACCACCCATTACGAACCGAGGACTTTCTTCACCACTTTCACGTTCTTCACCACGTTCTTTTCTGGTGGAACTCCTTCTATATCTACATCCGAGCAAGTCATCACCAACGTGTATTCAGTTCCTGTTACTCAGTCTGCCTCCAATACTCAGCCTCCGAACGAACCCATCACTGTTACAGAGACAAGCGAGAATTTAGTTCGAAAAACAATGTACTCGACGCATACCTTCTACGCGACGTTGTTCAATGGCTCTGAGACAGTTGTAACTCCTCTGGAGGAATTGCATTCGTCTGTCGACACCTCCACCGAGACGTACACCATTACGAAGACAATTCTTCCAACGGCCGCTGCTACCATTCCTCAATCACTCAGAACAACCACTACTTCAGTTTTCAGGACACTCACTAACTACGTCACCCTATTCAGAGGAACTGAATCAATCGTTTCGCCTTTGGTGGAAACCGAAACTGATATTGTGACAATGACATTGGATAGTGCATTCGATGAGCTTAACGTCAGACCATCGATGACTCAGGATATTTACACCACCAGAACTATCCAGGCAACCAACACGCATTATATAACTCTCTTCAGTGGTTCTGAATCCATATTATCCTCCATTACTGAAGTTGCACCAAGCGTAATCACTGAACTCGTGAAGCAATTACAAGCACCCACAACAACTCTCATTTCACGGAGCAGTACAGTTGCTGCAGATGTAACTCCAAGCTATACCTCTCAAAATGTTGAACCAACTTTCCAGGACTTGGTACCATCCATTAGAACACAGTATACAACTCTTACTTATTTCACGACTCTTTTCACCGATTCCAGTACTGTTCTATCTAGCAGAGAAGAGGTAGCAACTTCTTATATAACTCTCTTTGTACCAGCGCCTTTACCAGGAGCAACTACGACACAACCAAACACTGCTTTTACAACTCAAAATAATTTACATACCCAAAACAAACCAGCTAAACCAATAAACGATGTGAAGGCATCTGCAGCTAATCCTGAAAGTGAAGTACTTACTTTTTACACGACTTACACTTACTACACAACATTATTTAGAGGAACTGAAACCATTATTAGTGACAGCGAGACAGTTGTTACACAATACGTAACGATTGAAGCTTCGCCGTCTGAAAATGCTCAAAGACCAAGTACTTCGCAACCACCAACCTTTAACAGACCAGTGGACAATATGGAAATAAGAATTGAACCAACATCTGTAACTACTTCTTCCTCCAGTACAAGTATACCCAGTGGCAGTGAAAATAACAATAAACCCGATACAGGAATAAACAACGAAGAACTACAAATAATTGGTGTAAGCACTAAAATAGAAAGTGGTGGAGAGACCAACTCTATTCTAACGGGCTTCCCAACAACTGACTCAAACGGTGCCACTCACATTCTGTTTACAGACTTTATTGTTCCATCAGCACCAGGGGAGACATACTTCTCTTCTACTGAAACACCATCTCTACCAAATGGTGCAGTAATGTATCCTCACGAACCTTCAACTCCTTCATCTGCTCGTGATTCAGCGTCTGACTTGGCAACAACCCGGTTAACTGATGTCAATGTCGCTACCCATCACATGGTTTTGCGCCCCACAACAACGCAATATGGATCCTCTCAAAGTCAAGGCATCAAACCGGGAGCCGTAATTGATCTCTCAGATGTTTTAACAAACACAAATCTTGTAGGCAATTTGGGAGAAACAATTAAAGATATCGTTAATTTGTTCGCTGCCAATGGTAACAGAGCAAGAGCCAACATTTCAAGGCCCATTGATAGCTCGACCGATTCATCCGCAGTACCTCCGAGTGGAGGAATTACAGTAACCAGCGATGAAGAACCTGTTTACATTCCAATTGGGGCAATTGGAAGAAGTACGAGACCTTCTTCTGGTGAACAGCAAACTAGACCAGGTGGTATTCTTCAACCTAGTACCATACTTTCAGGGTTCACTCCTATGCTTTCTGAAGGAGAAAACGCTGAAGACGATAAAGGAAGAGTACCATCGGTTATCACTGAAGAATCAGGAGGCACTCTCACAAGCGTACTGTTTGGATCAAACACAATATTTATCCATCCAACAGCAACAGAATCTGGAAGACCAGCAACAATCAACCTTTCAGGAAACGACGGAACATTCCACAACACGCGACTTGGAGTTGGACTGCAAGGAAGCGTATCTAACCAAGTTAACAATCAAAACCATAAGGCCACACCTGGTATTATACCGACAGAAAGCACATCTGTAATCACCGGACACGAAACTATATTCTTTGGATTCCCTGATGCTCGACAACCACCTCCTCTAACAACTCACCATATCCAAGGTTCTGTGAGCACATCCTCTATTGTTGGCTTCGAGACAATATTTTTCGATTCTCCTGAAGACTTCTACGCTCCTGGCACCAATCAAATAAACGTTTCAGGCGCCACAACAATCTTTGGAACATTCCCTGCTGTAACAGAGACAAGCAACGCCAACAATAAAGAAACTTCTTTCACCAGTAGTTCTTCTGGAGAGACCACCATATTCTTCCCTGTTCCTGTAGAAAACAATCTCCAACCTGGAACGCGGTACGTAACCAGCGTAGAAAGTGTCACGCTTACACTCACTCTAACAACAAGCAGCGTGTACCAGACAGAAGATACACCAGTTACAGTAACTTCTGTATTTACGACAACCATACCACCAAGAACATTCGTTTCCACCATCATAGGTTCCAGAACGATATTGGGCACCCAGCCTGAGCCAACTGAGGCAGTCCAGGTTATACCGACCATGCAACCTTCCGAATCTACAACGACAGTTACGACAACGACTTTGATTTTCAACTCAATAGCTACGACAGTTGTTAGGACCTTGGTGATACCAACTAATGCCATTCAGGCTACAAGACCAACCACAAATGCTGCTACGGAAGTTGTTAAATTAGGAGGTAAGCTAACTTTTATTATATCATTAGGTATCATATTAGTTGCCTATTTCAAATCAAATTTATTTCAAATTCTAAATTCAAATTCGGTTTATATTAGTTTATGGCTCTAAGGTCAACTAAGAGCATTTAATTCACATGCATAACGAATAATTAAATATAAATAAAGATTTGATCGAAATTGGCTTCATATATATTTATAAATTTATATTGAAAAGTTGCTTCTACACTTTCTTCTAACAAACATTTACAACACAAACAATTCATAGTGCGAAATATATTTGCATTTTAATAAGTTTTTTTTTTAAGTATTTTACATTTGATTCCTGAAATTTTATATAGTAAACTTTCCATTTCAAAGGCATTGCAGTTCAACCCCCTGAGAAGCCTACCACCAGGAAACCAATCCAGCTCTTCAAATCCGGAAACCGACCGACAGAAGCTACCACACCCAAACCAGTTCGAACTGGACCTACCCTCAAACTATTCCCAACCAAACCCCCGACCACTACTACAAAGCAGCCACCTTCCAGGCCAACAACGACCAGGAAATCTTTCAGAAAACCAGGAAAGACCCTGGATCCCATCACTGATGGATGTCCCAGAGAATGCAACCTGAAGAATAAGGAAGTCTGCAAGCAGAACCAAGATAGGTCGTGGTCTTGCCAGTGTCGACCAGGATTCTTTAAGAAGCAAGGATCTGGGGAATGCACTGGTAAAGATATTTTATATTTAATTTATAAATTATTAGTAATTTTGTAAAAAAGTTTTTAAGAGTGCCATAGGGTTTAAAACTGTTTCAGTAGTTTACTTTTAATATTCAATTTTCTATTGTTCAATGATGAATTTACTTTTAAATCGAAATTTCGGAGTCCTGTTTAGAATTTGTATGCTTTTTGCACGATTTGTATAAAACTGCATATGTTTTGAGTTTTAATAAACATTAATAAATTTCTGTAAAAAAATAACAAAGCAATCGAGCAAGTAGTATATTAATATATTATATCAAACGCAAAAAATTATAGCTTTTTAACCTGAAGGCATCCTTCATCGTTTCTGTTGCAGATGTGAAATCGTACGTCGTTCTGGTACGTGTCTTGAAAATGGGAGGCAACGAGGTCCATTACCAACCGGAGCTCAACAATTATCTGTCTCCAGAGTATCAGAACCTCACAACGACTGCAAGAAAAGCGGTTAGTATTCAACCTTATTTAGTTTAACTTACCTTAGTAATAATTGAATAAAAACAGAATTATAAAGCGTGAAAAAGAAAAAACAATAATTAAAGTTTTGCACCAAACAACTGAATTAAAGAGCTTAGTGGAAGAACGTGCTAAGGACAGAAAGGTGAAAATTAGTAAATTAGAGTTAGAGTTTCTAGTTTGCACTCAAATCTGTTGAAAACAGTACTGGCAAAACCTAAGAAATATGCTAAGCTTAGTTTATGACAAAGGCAAACTGGATATCGTTAACGAAGTTAGTAATACGTTCATTGACACAAAATTCTAATATTTTTTCAAAAATGTCGCTTAGCACGTTCTTCCACTAAACTCTTCAATTGTAGTTAACTAGCTGTGATATTCGACTCACGATTTAACTCTCAAAAGTTCTTCACGCAGACAGTCTGCAACTTCATTGAAATAGTAATACATATTTTAACTTTTAGGTCGACGACGCCTACAAGACATCTAGCGTAGGAGACGACTACGTGTCCACGAACATAATCGGCGTGCACCAAGAAGACCGAAAACTGGGCCACGAAGGGGTTCTGGTCAACCTCACGGTCCAACTCAAGGGCGAAAAACCCGCCAACGAAGAGTTCCTCAAGGAAGAACTGGCACAATCCTTGGAGGCTGCGGCTTCGGAGATAAACTTTGCAAATGAGTCGGTGGTCAGTCCTATCATACAGAGGGTGGAGGACGTGCAAGGTAATGATTTCATAATTTTGAAAACAGTCTAAGAAGTTTTTCTTATATCATATGGCTCAGGGATACCGTTTACAGCTAAATCTTACGCAAGAATCATATCCAGATAGCAGTGTTGCATTCCGATGCTGTTCGAGTATGTCATTCGTAAGGGTTGCGGGTCAATTATCGTAATAAAAATGTCTTCTAAATAGATTACGTAACTTCACATTTCTGGACTGAATTTTAAGTTTTGACCAATGATTGCTCAATTGTACTCAGTATCAAAAGAAACGGAGTATCGAAAGGAAGTTGGCCGGAACCATTAAACATTTTTACATGATTTAGTCATAAGAATTTAATTCAATTTAAGATATATTGATTAATAATAAGCTAAAGAGGTAAAATACTTCATTAAACTTTAAGTACAGTAATAAGAATAATTGTCGAAATTTATATTAAGTATTGTTACAGTAGATGCAATGTAAAATATCAAATATAACTGTTTCTTGAACTATACTCCGTTCATACTAAGACTTAAGGGGTCACAGGAGTCTTAAAAATGTGCAAAGTAGATACTACAAAGCATAGTTTGATCTTTCATGTCATTTTTTAAATACTCAATAAATGAGTATACTTTTTAAATATGTAATTCTACAGGATTTATTTATAAAACAAGTTTTAAAATTTATGAAACTTAAGCCAAAACTAAAATAAATGATATTAAACATGAAGCTATTTGAACACATTGTGATTAGGCTTGCGCGGCGTACAAACAAAGACTTATACCTAAATTCACAGCGCAATTTTAATTAGAAATTATTTTAAGAACTTTCTTCTAAAAAAATTAATAAAAATTTAAAAATTTTGATTTTAAATATTTTTAAAAATAATTTCTTATTAAAATTGAGCTGAGAATTTAGGTGTAAGTCTTTGTTTGTACATATTTGTACAATATAAAGTCATTTTCTTGGTCATTTTTTTAATTTTCACCTCACAATTTGCCGCGCAAGCCTAATCACAATGTGTTCAAATAGCTTCATGTTTAATATCATTAATTTTAGTTTTGGCTAAAGTTTCATAAATTTTAAAACTTGTTTTATAATAAATAAATCTTGTAGAATTACATATAAAAAAAACTATACTTATACATTGAGTAGTTCAAAAATGACATGAAAGATCAAACTATGTTTTGTAGTACCTTCTTTGCACATTTTTAAGACTCCTATGACCCCTTAAACTGATGAAAACCATGCATAATTACTATACATGCATAATTATTCCACTCCAACAGAAACATAATGATTTCAACGCTAAAAGAAAATGATAAACATAAAATCCAGTTACTCATTTTACCTTTTCTACTAGATTTCGATGAATGCTTCGATGACAATTTCAACGATTGCTCCAGAAGCGCCTCATGCATCAATCTGCCCGGTTCATACACTTGTGAATGCAAAGAAGGTTATCAAGACTTGGAGACACAATTGCCTGGTCGAATATGCTCAGGTAAAAAAAAATAGTTATCTCTTTCTCATCCAAAATAGTTGCAAAAGTGTTATTTTTTCTGATTTTCTGCTTTTGAGCTTATGTAGACAAGGGAATAACTCTAGAGTGAGATTAGTTATTAATTCATTACCTAAGCGGTTCTTGTATTTTGCTCCTAAATTTGGAACCTCTGATTGAAATAAATCTAGTTCTTTTAGTGTTAAAGTATGCCGCGATTAAGGTATAGCGCGTTTAATATTTCCAAAAGTATCCTGCTAGGGTGCTTTAAGTATTTTTTTTTTTTGGCATGGGGGGGGGGGGGGGGGGCCATGTAAACATAAGATACGCCTATGATTTTTCAATCTTAATTATTGTACTATACGAAGGAAAATGACGATTATTATTTGACTCCTTGAGTTTACATCGATGAACAGCTATCCAATGCCGTGCAGAAAATTAACTTAGAGAGTATAGTTTAAAATTTCATATTATTCAAAGCATAACTAAGATATAGGGCCCGACTAGTTCATTGGAGACTTAATCCAATTTGATTGCCCGTTGACGGAAGTCGTTTCTGCCGATACAATTCGCATACTATATTTTAATTCTGTACAACAAACTTGAACAACATTATTTCAATTTCAGGTGAAATAAAAGATTGTGACTATTGTAATAACCGCGGAGTTTGTATAATGACGGAAGATGACAACAAATTCTGCAGGTAAGTTTGAGCAGAATAAATAATTATTATTTATAATGATACCTCACGCTTTAAACACGTTATTGTTAAAAATCATTGCATTATCCCAATTATAACTGTTCTCTTTAAAATAGGTGTTACCGAATGTACCTAGGCAAGCAATGCGAAATAAATGGATTAGGTAAGAAATCATATCATAAAGTTTTTGTTGCAATTTTGTTTCTCACAATATGCTAGTTATTGTTTAACTATTTATGGGATGTAAACTTTTCATTTTTTTCATATATTAATAATTATTTTATGTTTTATCCATCAGATAAAAGTATCTTTAACAGTTACAGATAAAAGCATATTAAAAATTTACAGATAAAAGTTTCTGAATTATTTACATATAAAAGTATCTGAAACATTTACAGATAAAAGTTTCTGAAACATTTACAGATAAAAGTATCTCAATCATTTACAGATAAAAGAATCTGAAAAATTTACGGGAAAAAATATCTGAAACATTTACAGATAAAATTATATCAAACATGTGCATACAATAGTGTCTCAAACATGTACAGAAAAAGTATCTGAAACATTTACAGATAAAAGTATCTAAACATTTAGAGAAAAAGTATCTTAAACACTTACAGATAAAATCTCTAAAACATGGAAGTATATGAAGCATTTACAACATATAAAACTATCTGAAACATTTATAGATAAAAAATATATATATGCCAACCAACATCTTCTCACTAGCATCCTCTTTTTCAGTACTTGCCATCGCATTGCCAATTGCCCTCGCACTACTCATTCTCACCATGTTCTGCCTACTGTGCGGGTGCAGAAGGCTTCGCCGAAAGCGAGCCCAGAAACCGCCAAAGGCTGGCGCAAACGTCTTCAAAGGAATGGCTCCTCCAGGGACCCTGGACAGGAAGGCCATGATCCTGGATTCAAGTAGTGAGAGCTCTGGCGAGCATAGGCCACATCCGCCGCCTATGCATGGATATGACGGGTTCAGCGTGAGTACACAGTTTTCAGCGTAATAGTAGTAATTTTTTTATTATTTGTGTATGGTTCGTGACAATTCTGGAGTGTAGGTAGTTGCGGAGTGATTAGGAAGTGGACTTTATGGATTGTTAAAAAGTAAATTGTGTAAAATAAAATAATAAATTGTGAGTGTATTGTCCAAATCATCAGGTAGGATGATAATTATCTAAAAAAAGACCACCAGCATCATCTGTACCTTTTAAATGATAGAATAGTTTTTGCAGAGGAGCTATATCAGTAAGAAAGCATTTTGACAATGTGTGACTGGACATTCGAGAATATGTCCTGGAAAAGTTTGACATCAGTTCAGGGAGGACAGCTTTTACGACTTCTATGGACATCATGGGATATTTTCTTGCAATGTCCTGGCAATATTTGCAAATATGGTCCGGAAAAGTTTGAATCAATAGAGAGAGGACACAGCTTTTGTAACTTCAATAGCCTTCGAGGGATATTTTGATGAATTTGAAGTGTTTACTAAACACTGTTTAGCATTCAATTTGGCAAATGAACAAATTGAAATCAATTAAAGAATTTGGTCCTATCTTGGTGTCAGAAACGAGACAACAAGGAGAAACTTGAAAAAAGATTATTAACAGTTTTATAAATGATACTCTATACAATGGATCACACAGATAACTGTTTAAATTAAGAAAAAGCTTACTGTGCCATCAGGGACACTTATTGATTATGTCTCGCTCCTACAGGACGACTTGACCAACTCAACCATGAAGCGCAGCCGTCGCAACGACCCCATGGATGACCACATCTCCGAGTTCCAAGTACCGACAGTGCTCATCCCCAGGGCAAAGCACAGCCACCCCAAGCAGGTAAACGCACCCCCGTACCCTAACTACAGGATGCCCCCTCCTCACGACCACGACAGGTGGTGATAGAGAGTCTGGACACACCTAGATACCACTAGTGTGGACACATCTAGACACCACTAGAGTGGACACATCTAGACATAACTAGTGTGGACACACTATAGACACTTCATTCATGCACTTCATGGTTCTGTTTTCATTCATTTCATATGGTGCTGTTTCTTCAGTGAGAGATGGATTGGAGTGGTAGAGAGACGAGGTATTCTCAAAGTTCTGTAGTCTAACTGGCAGGATGTTCGCAAAATGTGGCCATTGAAAAACAGTCGAAAGGAATTTATTTTGGTAATAGCTATTTTTCTATGGGAGGATTTCGCAATTCCTTTCGTTATTCAAGAAATTTACTGATATAGGAACGGTCTAGTTGAAAAGCTCACATTCTCCCAAGTATAACCAAAATATCGGAGCCGGTTCCTTCATTTGCAATTTGTCCAGTTGGATTATTCATCATCATAAGTCGCCAATGAAGGGACCGGACCCTATATCTTGGTTATATTTTGAAAAATGGGAGTTTGAATTTTCACCCTTCATATCTGTTATTATTCTAACTTTTCCCAAATAATCATCCAACAACACAAGCAATTTTTTAATGGCGTCCGTTTTCTCATCACGTTTTGACGTCTTAGGTTGACGTCTTGACGTCGTTTTGACATCTTGACGTAGTTTTGACGTCTTGACTATGAACTTAGAAGACTTTGTCTCTCTACTTTATATTGGTCCTTAAGGTGGTGGCACTATGGTATTGGGTTTGTTGGTGGCGGCTAAAAATATCCTTTAGGTACAGTTGAGAGCAAGTATAAGCCCTGAAAATATGATTTTCAGTAATTCAATTCTTAAGGATTTCTGGGTGTAACTCGATGTTTTACAACTCTGCCCATCTATCGTTTGCAGTCTACACATTTCAGGTTATAACTTTTTATTTTATTTTAGCTAATGTACTTCCTCTTTATCGGCAAGAATGTGACGTATTTTCGGGGAAAATCGTAATAGATCAAAAGATCTTCATAGATGTTTTTAGCCGTTCGCCTTCAAAAGCTTTAGAATTTTTTTTGGATTAAAATAAATAACGATGATTAATAAAGCTATTAAAAATTAACAATGTTTTAGGAAGATAAACACTCTGAATCATGTTGCTAAATCAAAAGAATAATTTGGTTGATTTAATATGAGCAGATGTGTTTTCAAAAATTAGCGATTGGCTTCTAACAAAAAAAATTCTGAAGTTTTTTTCCGTACAGGAGTGCTTAAACCTTAAGACCCTTGCAATCATTTTTGTGTGTCAAAGTTCCCGGTGGCAGATATTGCTCACCAAAGAGAATGCCAATCCAGTGAAAAAAATTTGCTATGTTTTAAGAAAATTGCTGCAAATTTTATGTTTTTATTGTACATATAACGAAGGATTGAAATCTTTGACTTTGTTATGTAAATTAGACTTTTGAGATTTTATGTAAATTAAGTAGTGGGTAGATTTTTTTTTTTGCAATTAAGCGCGCCAATTAGATTTTTTTTACTGTTGAACAAGAATGAAAGTGTAATAAATTGTTTTGAATAAATCAGGAACATTTATTTCTGGTATTTTAAATACCATTATACATATTTTTTTTCCGGATATTACTTCGTAATACGTAAGGAACTTTGAACACGCACTGTTAACTTCTTTTAAAGTCTGTTAATTGTATGTTTCTGAATGTTTGTCCCATATGCTCCTCAAAGCATATTTTAATCTATGTTTCTATATTTATATAAAACCTAAATCTTTATTCATGCATTTTAATTACACAAACTTAAATTACTAGCTTCATTAAACTTAATTTTTACATGCAATAGAGTAGCTTTTCTGTTGCTCTAGAGACAAAAAAATCATATGCGTTTAAAAATATATTACATCAATTTTTTTCTTATTAAACGGCCATGTGATATCCTTTAAACATTGACAACTGCGGAAATAACTGAATTTAACTATACTAAGACATACATACTACTTTGAAGAATGATGCATATATTTAACGCAGTACTAAGCAATGGAAATGAAATAATCTGTGTCCATTGATACAATTGTAATAATTCACTTGAAGTAGTGGAATGAATTGAAAATCAGCATTCCATTCTTAATATATGGTTTTACAAATGAGTATGAGTTTGAAAGCTCAAAAATGTTGCAAGTGATGTAATAAGCCAATGTTATAGGTTTAATAAATTTTGTTATTATTGGTATGGTATTCTCTTCTTTCCTATCTAATGCACATTTTTCTTATTCTCTTTAATGAATTCTTTTTTAAAACATAAACTATATTTGAAGCACTTAAAAACTAGTGGAAACCTAAATATTACTTCATTGTGAAACTTAGTTATAAAATTCAATTTCATTACTGAAAAGTACAAGGTAACTTAGTAAAAAAAGTAAATTTGGTCTAATTTGTGTCTGGTAAATCATTTAGGTTGTGGTACTACTCTCTGATAAATTAATTATACACACTTAATTGGGAATGTGGTTTTAAAAAATATTGATGCACAATTGAATTATAATATAATCTGAACTTTAATAAATATTTTCAGTAAATTACAATAAGTTACATTACAGTATTGGACATGTTTCAGTAAGTGGCAACAGAAAAGCTAAATACAAATAAATTCCTTCTCGAACCTCGATTGATAAATTGAGAAACCGAAGTACAGAATCACGTTGGAACAGAGCAAAATTCGAAACACCGGTAAAAAAATTTCAGAAATGAAAGCTGAATGTTTATTACTTCAAATTATACAAGCCAAGAGTTGTAGTTTACAAGACAAAATCAGCCAATCGGTAGTTAAAGTAATAAAATTGAGAATTAAAACTACTACTTTAAGTTAAATGATTTTTATAAGATAATAATATCTATTGGGAAATTTTCTCCCCATTGAAACTTTTAAGTTTAGTTTAGTTTTAACTATTACATTTCTATGTAGTCAGCAACACAATTCCATTAATATTAAATACATCTTTTCAATTGTGCAACATATACTCTAACGGTTTTATATCGCAAAAATAATGGAAATCTCAACTTTTTATGAAGCACTGGTGCAGATTGGAATAAATTACTAAAAATACCAACTTCATTTAACAAGAACTTTGTTTTACTGAAGTCTTAGTTTAATATTTAAAGGAATTTTATATTCCTCTAAACTCATAGTCTAAAAGCTTGCATGAGTCTTAAAAAATAATTTTCATTGTTTTCATGTTAACTTACATATATATCGACATATATTTGTGGTTATTTTGCACCAAAAGTTAGTTTCCATTATTTTCAAACGCATGTGGACAACTGGTGTATACGAATGTACTTATAAATAAAGTGATAGTGGTGACAATGGTGATGGAATTGGTGAAAAGAAGGTGGAGGAATTGGTGAGCACAACCATCATGGTGATGGCATTTTCTTATGCACATTTCGTCTCTTCTGATTGGGCATTGGACTATCACGTGGTGTTGGAACGTCTACTTTATTGGTCGTATGAGGTAACTATAATCTTAATAATCCCTCCTCTCTATGTAACTAATTTTAATAAATGAACAGCTGAGTATTATATAATCTTAGTTATAATCTTAATAATCCATATAAGCTTTGAATGAATAAAATTTATGTTTTCATACATTGTATGAATAAAATTTATGTTTTCATACATAACTTTTGTTGTATTTTCGAAATATTTCATGAGGTATAATCTGCAATAACTAAAAAGCAAATTGTTGACGAATTGAAAAAATATGAATTTTATTTAAGGAATTCATTGATTGTAAAATTCTTTATTTTTGATACAGTATTATTTAATACAATTTTGTAGTAAAATGCCCAATTTTTATTAAGATTTTGCCAAATGTCATACATGACATGTATCATTCAACACTTTTTGTTTATGCTTTACCATTTATTCACTAAATAGTTTCGAAATCTTGATTTAAAATATCAATTCTGTTTTTGCAGATGGGATTCGAAAGAAGTGGTCGTAATAGCTGTTCTACCTTCACTACCCTGCCAGTCAGAAGAAACAGCACCTCCTCACTCCTTTGTGAGGCTTCTTCCATGTATCCCAGTATGCGACAAGGCAGCCTTAGCCATCTGAACAAAGCGCCTTCTGAAGCTTACATTTCTCAGGTAGAACATTATCTAACTATTTATAAAAAAATAATTTTATGTATATAGAGGTGTGCTGTATTTAAAATGTAATCGCGAAAATTTTTACAAATCTGTTACAAATATTTAGTCAAAAGGTTCAGGTTTTATTGCCATCATTTTTGGTCCTTTTAAAATTAGAGTTGTTTTAAACAATGCACTATTTTCTCACCTTACTCAAACAAATGTTGTGTAACATTTTTTCATTCACTTGAACTAAAACTTTTCTCTGTTCATGAATCACAATGATTGTAGTCCCATAATATCGCCTAATTTCTCCTGATGTGGCAGAATATCAACTACATCGAAGTTTTCCAACAGCATTGACGCTTTGGTAATGCTTTGAATACTTTAAATTCAATCAAATAAAACCAACATAAAGTTTTGTAAATAATAGGACTGAAAGCAAGTTGTATGTAAATAACTGCAAAATCGAACACATGCGACTAATTGATATTAAAATCTAAAAAACCAATGCAAACGTTTAAATGCTAAAATGAAAACTGAAGGACTACCTCATCTGAAACCACCTAATTTTCTCTTCCCAGTTAAGCGACATCCGCCTCCCTCCCCCATCTTCATCTCGCAGGCAGGGCCGTCGGGCGTCCGTCACCAGCAGCCAGGGGGGCTGCTCCAGGGCGGCCCTCGCTGGCACCTACAACGAGTACGCGGCCAGCAGGTGCCACAGTTCGCTCGCCCACGCGTTCAGCATGGACCCAGACATGTACAAGCGGGACTGCAGGAGCGAGATTATGGGTGAAGTGCATCATCAGGCTGCTACGATCAACAGGCAGAGGTGAGTTATCTTAAAACTTTCGTTGCCGAAACGGCGGCGCAAGTGTTAGAGAGCTAGCCTTTGGAGCCTCTGGGTTCGGCTTGAATGCCGATAAGGCGTGGATGTTTGTGGTTGTCGAGTATATGCGGAGTACGTGCTCGTTAAATCTGTTGGGTCCGAAAGTCCTGTGGGCGGTTGTTGCGGAGTTTCCCGTGGGTACAGGTCCCTGGAGACTATTTCCCTCCCCTTCAGGGACATGTCTAAATTGTTGAGGTGGCGTGCTATAGATGGCAGCATCTACCACGTATGTGTGTGTTGTGTCTGTCTTGGTTGGCTGGTAGACATATATTTTCAGGCTTGTGTGCTTGGTCAGAGGCCCGCTTATAAACCTTCGTCAAGTAAGACAGACACAACACACACATGCACGCACGCAACAGATGCTGCCACCTATCGCGCTCCACAATTAATTTAGACATGTCTCTGAAAGCGAGTGTCTGTCTTACTTGACGAAGGTTTATAAGCGGGTCTCTGACCAAGCACACTAGCCTGAAAGTATATGTCTACATCCTAACAACACTTTCGCTATGCAGGATTTTTGCTACAGCGTAATATGTGAGAGGAATATCATCATCGAATCCCTAGTTCTGCAGCCAGTGCCGGTCTAGTAGTGATAGGATAAAGGCAGCCAAATATGGCCGGTGTGTTAGGGGTTGATGAAGGTTCGGAGTTACGTCCTAAGGTAGAATTAACAACTAAACAGTATTATTCGGTGAGGTATTGACGTATAAACCTGTCACCTAACAGTCTGGTATTTTCCAGCAACACACATAATTTTAAAAATTTATACTTTTTATGATTTTACTAAATTTTAAAATTTGAAGAGTGAAGGAATATTAGAAATAGAGATTTAAAAAAAAATGAGGAACATAAATTTTTAATTAAGGTTATTTATTATCATGTAGTGAAATCAAGTTTACAATACAGGCCATTTATCATTCAGAGGGAGAAGTAAAAAAAGTATTTTTTATTTGGTTAATTGGAATAACATAATTTAATGCTGGCAAAAAATATTAAACTAATTCTAAAAAAAGTAATGGAATTTACTTTTAAAACCCCGCTAAAAGAAACTCTCAACTCAATGTATCCTATACTTTTTATTCTGTCAATACAATGTATACCACACATTGTAAAATTTTTATTAGATAAAATTTCAAGACATCAACTTTCGATACCACATTTCGTCAAAAAGTTTGTTTAAAGTGTCAGTAAAGATAGTCAACTTGAAGAATACTATCTTGACATTGTGTCAGTACCGGCTAAAGTTTAACTTTCACAGATGATGTTATTCTCAGTTGCCTTTTCAGCCAGTTGCTCCTAGGCGTAGTTTAGAGGACCGTATTTGTGATATTTTTAAAAACTTTCTTTTTGGAAAGTCTGCCCCAGTGTCCCCAATTTATTATTACAACATCAGTGCTGAATTTCAGCATTTTCAGTACTATCCCATTCGCTATGTTAATAATTCAAAATATTTTATTGTAAATCTTTAATTAATAAGATTTACAGCAAACTTTAAAAATTTGCAATAAATATTTTATTGAAAATATCTTTAGCTACGACAATCCCTCTAATCTAGACGATGACTTCAACATATACGCTAACGAGGAAGAAAGGTCAGAACAGTTTTATTAGCTCAACGTTGAATGTTTGTGCCAATGTAGCCGATATTAGTGAAGAAATCCTTACTTTAGTAAATGTATTTGTATATGTCATTGATTAATGAATATGTAGATGGCTTGATGTTCTGTAAAGGACTCTTAACTAATGTACAGAAGTTACTTTTGTACAGTTATCTGGTTTAAATATGTAATGAATTATTTCTTGTTACTAATTATTCAGTTTAAAACAAAATACCCAGAAAATATATTGGTCCCATAATTATAATAATAAATACATTTATTTATGAAAATATTAATATTTTCCCCATTCCAACAGAAACCCCCTTTGGTCCGAAACTGGTCGGTCCTATGATGAAACCACCATCCGAGCATCTTTAAGAAATTTCCGGAACCCGGCTGATTATCTTGTTCCAGGATCAAGACAGCCCTCTACACGGAGACGTGCTTGCGATGTGAGTTTGAATTGTCTATTTACTTATTTTTACAAACTAAACGTAAAGATTTAACCTCTTGCTACCTGGTGTCCCCATTTGGGGACATTTTTAAAAATATCCCCACAAACAATTAACGCCTTAATTAGTTCCAAAATTGACCTGGTTCGATAGAGGAAGATCCAAAAATCAGTTTTCAGCATTTGATTACATGTATCAGTCATTTAGTTCTATTAAAAATGAAGTTGAGCGAAGATCAATACGATATTGGAGTTCTAAGAAAAGTAATTTGTTTTCTGAAACTTTTTTTAAAATTCTTTTAGTAGTTAATTTTAATGGCATTTTGCATTAAAAACAATGATAAAATAATCTGTTAATACAAATAAGTGATAGTGCTTTTTTTTGTTGCATTTATAGCACCAAAATTTGTATTTCTAGAGTTAAAGGCCTGTCACTAAGTAACTATTAAACATTTTTTTTTTTATTTCTTTGATAAACGTACTTTTTTGCACATATTTGTATGAAAAGTATGTTTAGATTAAAAATATGTTTGTTGGATTTTGCTTGGATCTTAAGAGGTTAATAAAATATATTTTTACGGAAAGTGTATTTGTTATACTACGTGTGAATAAAATATCGAATTCCAGTAATAAACTCGTTAAGAGCATATTTTGTTAGCCTTAATGCAGTTCCAAATGAACATAAGATTCCAGAATAACATAAGATTTTTAAGTATTATTTATTTCAACAGTATTATTGTTATAATTTTAAAAATTATTTGACAAAACTATTTTAAAAACCTGCATTTATAAGCCTGAAGATAGGAATCTATCCTTTTTTTCGTGATTATAGTAAGTTAATGAGAAATAACTAAACACATAATTGTTCAATGCATTAAAAGGAATTTATTTGATTGATTGAGAATAAAATATGCTATAATTATTATGTCAACAAACTACAAGCAATTTAGACAACAAAAGAAAAATCCTTTTTAAACTGCTACAAATTTAATTATTTTTTATTCATAAAAAATCTAATTTTAATTTTATTACAGCTATTAAAGTCACATATGAATTCGTGAAATAAGTCAAAATGGTACAGAAAAGTCCCTGAAACCGGACTATAAAATGTCTGTCTTTATTTACAGGAACAATCAATAGTAGAAGCAGAGGATCTAATGAGCATGAGTTTCAGTGATTCCATAAAAAAAGATCCATCTTTGAGTATTTATGAAGTACGTTTATTATTTAAGAAGCCCTTTTATTTTTTAGATATATTTTATTATTTAATGTTTTTATGTGTGTGTTTAAAAATTAACTTTTTTGTTATAAGTTAAGCTCGTTATAATTTAAAAAAAGCTTTCTTCTTTTAAGTTATTTTATTAAATTGTATATCTTTGCAGTACTGCATGTTTAAAAACGTTAAACCACATTGTTTTTGACAAACCGTTTGTTTGAATAAAGTCATAAGTTTATTTTTGGAAGAATATATAATGCCTTTTCAATAAGATACAATTTTACACTATATGAGTCCTATATCTTAGTAGGGGAAGGTACATATGCTTGTGTGCTTGGTCAGAGACCCTCGTATGAAACCTTCTTCAAGCACGACAGACACACAAATAATTTTTACTCTCACAAGGAAAGGAATATACATCCAGGGTGAAGGCGGGAATCGAACCCCCCACCCGTTACAGCGCGCTGACTGCTAGCGTTATGGTCCAAACCACTAGGTCATCCGGGCCCCGTATCTTAGTATATCTTATTTATTCTTTTGATAATGTGAGTTTTGCTACTGCACCCTTCAATATCGCTTGCGTCCCTGTCCCCAAATATGAATTATGATACCCGTAATCCAGATTCCACAGAATGCCTTTGTGATAAATATCTTTAGTGATGAATGGATAATGTTATTGGCACTTGAGCCTCATGCAGGCCATCAACTCATGTGGAATTGTTTCATGAAGGCTTAGGGCAAAACTATTGGTGGTTATCGATCTTATTACAATATGGATATAGCGGCTCAGTGGCTGAGAGGTTAAACGTGTCCAAGATCGTGGGTTTGAGCCCCGACAGAGACGTCGGATTTTCTGGATGGGAAAATTTTGGACACGCATGTAATATGGCTATGTGACATGTAAAAGATCACTGGAGGGCCCATTTGGCTTGGGTTCTCTCTACAAAATTCAATCTTGGCATACTTTAACATCCACAGGGAGCTCAGATTCGTTGTAATCTGGGCGTCCAAATTGGTAGCGGAGTCGCCTATATGGTGTTACAAAGAAATTTCTCTCAGTACAGGGGAATATGCCGAGTCTGCAAAAGGCTTGACCGCCAATATTGCACCCCTATTAGAGCATAACAATAGCAATATGGGTATTTGTGATGAAAACCTTTTTGTTATTCTTTAGCAATAGTAATTACAGAAATTATAAAATAAATAATACAAGTAAATATTTGTCGGTAATAGATAAATTAACATTGCAAAATTACAAACTTCATATTTATCAGTTTTTTGGAATTAATAACATTTGTTTTGCAATTTTTTTATTTAGTACATTTTCTTAACAATCGTCATAAACATGTAAATTAACAGTGCCATATTTTACACTGCATATTCATCTTTTTTGACATTGTTAAAATTTATTTTATATCCCAAACAGCAACTGCCCAAGAAGCGACGCGACAGCCGTGACCACAGAGGATACAACCATTGCTACGACAACCCTTCTAGTCTAGACGACGACTTCAACATACGCTGAAGAGGAAGATATATCAGAACAGTTTTATTAGCTCAACGTTGAAAGTTTGTGCCAATGTAGCCGATATTAGTGAAGAAATCCTTACTTTAGTAAATGTTATTGTGTGTATTGTTATTGAGAGAATACGTGGAAGGCTTGATGTATTGTGAAGGAATCTTGTCTAATGTACATAAGATATTTTATATGGTTTAATGTTGTGTACTAAATATTTGTTGTTAATACCAACTCTGGTACGCTACCATTTCGCGGGAGCAAGTCGCGCCAAGTTTAACATTTGACTAAAACGGAATTTTTCGGGGGAAAATTGAGTATGCACAGTTAATAAACCGTATATACCCAGTTAAAGGTTACATTCTTGGAGACTTAAGCGCTTGCACCAGCGAAATAGAAAAATTACTCCAGTTCTACTCAAAAAGCAAAATACATAAAAAAATATATATACTTGGTTTCATAAAAAATTTGGTAGTAATCATTGATATTGTATTAAAACTGCACGGTTATATTGCATGATGATTCTAACCTTTAATTAATGTGGTATGTTGTCCTAAGCAAAGTTGCAACATGCATCACTTGCAAAATTAGTTGGCATAATTTTTACTCAGATTATTAAAATAATGCATTAGAACACGATCCACTCAACTATTAAGGCCAAAGAAGCTCTCCCAAATTTGCTCGGAGACGGAAAATTTGGGCGCCATAGTTCCGAGTGACGTTGTTCCGAAGATGAAGATAATCTGTCTCGAAACCTATTCGAAACCACTAGTTCATGGCTGACCACATTTTTAGGGTTCCGAATGCGACCGAACTAGTTTCTAGATCTTTGGCAGTCGGAACAGTGACGTCAAAAATTCAGTCGCGCTCATGTTTGGGAAAGCTTCTCTAGCCTTGTTATTGAAGTTGCCTGTGATTAGAAGCATTTTTTTTATGTTTCCATGTCACATAAATCCAATTATGTATTTTGGTTGTTTGTTTTTATAAGCTTTTTTGTTCAAGCGATTGTTGCGCAACAATTTTTTTTTAAACGAAATTGGTTTCGCAAATTTTCCCATTTAATTTATTTCCTCACAAATTTCAGTAACATTAAGCTTTGAAATTCCACAAATATATAGTTTCTTAGGAACATAAAGAAACTTTACCTTATATTTACAGAAACTGTTTAGCTGTTTATTGCTTCTAGTATTATTTAGAAGCGTCGTAATGATTTGTTGATTTAATTTCATTACAAAATTTTGTGGAAAATATAGTTTTTAAAAGTTTCAAAACTTCTAAATAAATAAAACTGCTAAGTAATAAATTTGACATAGACTGCTAGAGAAATACAGTTTTATAATTAACCTTTAGCGCAATTTATCGTAAAAGTTATTTATTAATAACAATATTATTTGATTTTTTTGCATTAATATTGTCATATTATCTTATCAAGTTACTGTAAACAGACTTAAACAGACTAAAATGCATATACTGAACTATTGCATTTCATATATAATGAATGGAAATTTCCATGCTGTAAATGTGTCTAGTTTATATGTAAAGTTTTATATGTTTGTAATATTTTGATAAAATAAAGTAAAAGTTTATATTGTTTTACTCCTGAACTTACTATTTCACATTTACTGAAATTTAACGTATGTGATGCTAGGTACTTTTTAATACAAATTAAAATAGGTTTTATTTTCAGTAAAGAAATAGGCTAAACAATTTCTCTAATCTAATTTAATAACATACATGAAGAGACAATATACAGTTTGAGACGCTGGACTTTATATTCAAACAAAAATTATCTATGATAACTTCTCCATACATAATACTTATTTGCTTTGTAACATTCATTTGTTTTTCTATGGAATTTGGTAAATCTATTTGAGATGAATATTTTTTTTTTGTTCTCTTTCTTGAACCTGAAAAATGAAAATAAACTTAATATTTTTTTAAGTGAAGATATTCTTAAACATGAGTATTTGATAACAATAAACATGAATTAAATGAATCCATTAATAAGCACTTACTACTTCGCATGATATTTTACCAGAACGGCAAATACAACCACACTGCTTTATTTAACTGAATCTATTGCTGAAAAAAATTGACGCTTACTCCAATTTTGCGGTATAACTTTACTACGTAAACACTGTGGCAGCATCTTACAAGCTTTCATTGTTTTAACGAAGTAAAGTTCCTTTATCTTTATATTGATTCAGAATACTGTCTTAGGTAAAAATAAGAATGAGCTTAAGATAGCTTTCAAGTTCCAGTTTATGACACCCGTATCTACATGAAGCAGAAACTAAACATTAAACCTTGTTATAACTCAAGTGCTAAAGTGGTAGAGAGGTTAATAAAACGAATTAAGGTCTACAAAACTAAGCACGAAATCCCCCGAAATTCGAAACATCTTGAAATGTCTTAAAGATAGCCTCATAGAAGAACAGGCGCTGTTCTTGCCATAAATGAAATACTCATATAGTTCTATAGCAGGTTAGAGGAACGACTCGTTCTGAGCTGCCATCGGCAGCCATGTCTCACTACGGAGCCCGAATAAAGTGGCAAAAGTTCTAGTTAATTTATAATTTTGATACTGAGAAAGGAAGTACACCCAGAGCAGAGGTGGGAATCATTATGGCCTTCGATCCAAACCACTCGGCCATCGGGCCCCACTTGCCACCCTATATTGTCTCCGCGTTGGTCCATGGTGCGGTTGGTAGGTTCAGTCTCTACCTTACTATAGAACTCTATGGAAATACTGCACCCACGTTGTCTTACTTGACTGAGTATATTCAGTTGACTGCCTCGAGTAGGGTGGGGCACACGAGAGCAGGCGATCCCCAGTCCATGAGGAGGTCAAAACTCACAGTCACCGAATTCTCGAACTTGCCACTGGACACAAGACGGACAGCGGAGTTGCCGCATGCCACGTCGACTGAGCTGCGACCTGAAACCAATGATATAAAGATGGATTGTGAGTCGCATAGAGCTAATGCATTATTTTTGGAATCGCTACTTCGGCAGAAGTATTGCTTTTCGGGCTTAGTCCTTTTTCCCTAGGTATGAGAATCAACTTAACATCGAAATAAAACAAATTTGAAAAGAAGATGTTATCTAGTTATTTAATTCTATGTTTTTGAAGATTTAAAAGGCCAAAAATATACAGCAGATGGCGACACTACTTTAAATCTTTATCAATTAATACTTAAATAACCGTATGCCATTTTCTTTCTGACTTTGTTTTAAATTGATGCTATGATGATTCCTATACCTGGTGAAAATCGTATAAGGTGGCAAAACAATTCTTTTGCAAAAGTTGTGATTTCAAAACTAAAGCATTAACTGTACGGAACATGATAGTCCCTCTAAATGTATAGTGGACAGTTATTCAATTGTAAAAAGTCCGGTTGAGGACGGGACCAGAAGAATCTGTGATTTGAAGAAAGTATATTGATTGCTACGAATAGTAATTAGTAATGAGAGTGGAAATTTCTTTTAGAAAGTGTTTTACAAACGATTATATTAAATTTACAAATATGCACAAATTTAAGAGAGACACTTTGAAGCAAGTACCAGAAAAGTTTATATTTTATTTAAGGAATCAAATTTTTTAATTCAACCGCATACTGTACCAACAGAATAAAAAACTTTTCGGAATCATTCTTCTACTAATAGGGCAGTTTTTTTGGCGATTTAGGCTTCTTCTAAAATTTTCGAATTCCTAGGTACTTAAAAACTTTTTTCGTGAACTTAAGTCCTTAACTAAATGGTTTCACTAATGGTCTAATTCTAGCCAGTTTTGAAGTTCAGGTTACAGTTATCTTAGCTGCCTGTGGGTATTAAAGTGTGCCGATATTTAATTTGGCTAATAGAGTTCATGGGGGCTTAAAAGATCTTCAACAGGAGACCTAAGATGACATGCGCTCCTACTTAAGATTTTTACATTCTTGAAACGACGTTTATATGAGAAAATCGTAAGATTCCTACTATGGTCCTGCGATTTACCTCTCCCTTGCCTTGAATTCGCATCTTCTATCCTAGTTGGTCACGATACCTCTTCACCTCCAAAGCCAAACTAAATGGAGATTCAAGTTTCGAAAACAAGCAGTTTTACGTGAAGATAGTCTTAGGACGATACAACACCTTTGGAAGCACCTTTCGTGTGTAAGAGGTAGAAATGGTTATCTAATTATCTAAAAGTTTTCCAGGCGAAGCTTTTTTTTTTTTAAATTTAGTAGTAACGATTTTTCCCAATTCACTCAAGTTGCGTTTGGTACGGGGAAGACATGTTCAATGAAATTCTGCTCTAATGCCAAATTTTCATTAAAACAATTTTTTATCTCTACTTTTGTTGATCCTTTTGGTATTTAGCATCAAGATCTTATGATCTATAAAATACAGTCGATAGCTATTTAAGGGACTAAAAATCAATACTAAAGATATGTTATAAACATGGCAAAACATGCTATAAACTTGGTAAAGTAATTTTCTAGGCAACTAGTTTAAGTACCATAATAATTATTGGGATACCTGGAACTGAGTCCATGCCACAAAAGTCTTCAGCAACAGACATCATGCTTGGATCGAGACCGTCGCCTCCTCTCACTTCAACATAGTCTTCGGATCCCAATTTCTTGCACTGCAGAGGAAAACAATTTATAGGCAGAGTGAAGGGAGAGTATTATGGAATAGTCGGGTAATATCACAGCCAACTTTAACCCTTTCAGTCCCAGTAATGCCATTTGGCATCATCACTTTCAATACTTTTTTTCAAAATGTTTATTTCCCGCTATGACATCCAAACACACGGAAAGTAGAATATCATTCGATTCTTCACACTTTGTTCTATCAGTCAAAATTTTACTTTAATCTCAATAGAAGTCAGAACTACTATTTTTTTTATTTAGAAAATAGTCACCAAGCGTTTCTCTTGATTTTTGATAAGTTCACTTCAGTTCCACATATTTAAAACACAATTTAAAACTATTTCGGTTAAAATAATAACTAATTTTTTTTAGTAATATGGTCAGATACCTTAAAATATATAACTCGAAGTGTTTTTAAGTAATATATATATTTTTTATTTTGTTGTTTTCCACAGTTAAAGAATTTTGGCATCGTTTCAAAAACCATATAAAAAATTTAAATGGATTGCTTTTTCTTATGGAATTCGTATATTTGACCTAAAATAAGCTTATTTTGTGAATATCAGATGTTTCTGTAGTGTAGTAAATTTTTGGGACTGAAAGGGTTAATAATAAGGCCAGAGAAGCTCTCCCAAACATGAGCGTAGATGGAAATTATGGCGTCACTGTTCCCATTCCCGAAGATCGAGAAACTAGTTCAGACGCATTCGGAACACTAAAAATGTGGTCAGCCGTGGACGCGTGGTTCCTAACAGGTTTCGAGACAGGTTGTCTTCATGTTCAGAACAACGTCACTCGGAACTATGACGTCAAAATTTCCGTCCCCGAACTTGTTTGGGAAAGCTTCTTCGGCCTCAGTAGTTGAGTATTCCGTGGTAATATGGAATACCGAAATTTCAGCCTTTTCTCTTGCTGCATTACGTGGAAATGCCGTGAAAATACCTAAGAAATTCCCAATGATGCAGTAAACAAAGAGTTGACTTCTTGTTGCTGTCATTTCAGTCACTGCAAATCAAAGTGTATTTTTGAAACAACACGTGTTTTTGTCGGAAAGTGTTCAAACATTTTAATCTACCAGTAATCATAATACTTTAATTTTGTAATAAAGAATAATGTATGCTTAAAGAATAATACTTTGTATTCTGCAGTCGCTTTTCAACCATCAATGTTTTATCCGTCAGTAAAATTATTTATAATCCAAAATGATCTGTCTGGTAATATGGAATATGTATCAACTGAAATCGTCTTCAAGTAATCAACTAAAGAACAGGTAAACGAGTTGCTGAATGTATCTTTTGTAACGGAAAATTTGCGGAAGAAAAATTTAATTTATATTTAACACATTAGCTATTCTTAATGGGCTGATTTTGGCTGTACTGAAGACGAAAAAGAAGATTATGTTTGTGATTTTTCTAAAGAGACTTAAAAACCAAACTATTTGAGCGCAGTTTCAAGGTTTTCAAATCTTATACTTTGGTTCAAATTAAGTATGTTCTGGGCAGTGTAATTAAATTTTCAATAAATGTAAACAACCATTCCATATTACTCTCCACTTGTAACATTTTTTAAATTACATTTTTTCATAACAAAAAAATACTGTTTTGTTTCATCATTGGCACTTCATTAGCATTAGTTATAGTAAGTACTGAAAATGATTGTGTGGATTTTTTTTATTAAAAACCAAACGAGTTATTCTTAAAAATATAAATAGCATTTCATTACCCTCCTATCCTGTATATCTTTGCTGTTCCAATATGTATTATTAATTAAATGTTTTGAAAGACTCTTTCACATGGCTCAGACTATTTCAGAAATTATTCATTGTAATAACTTATAATGTAAAAAAAATACGGGCTTTTCCCCTTTTTTCTTTTAAGTAGGGTAACAAATGCTATCAATACATCACACAATATATATTTATATTTTTGTTAAAATAGACAGACATATAAATTTAATTCAAAAAGACATAAAAATATTGCGTTCCATTTTCTCAACTTTAAGGAAATATTTCAATCAAAGAACTTAATTCTCACACATGCGGGTTTAGAAATACCGAAAGACAAACAGCTCTTATTTACCAATGTCGGCTTCACAAATCGAAAATGAAAATTATCTCTCACTAAAGAAGATTTTAATAATATTCCTAGAATTTTAATTCCTTGTACACGTGCATGTCGACGTGTCCAAATATTTACTATTCAATTTTAAATTTTTAAGACAAGATTACTTTCATATATTTTGAAATAATTTTCAAGAAATGTTTTTCAGTGCAGCTAACTTTTAGTCAAATAAAAAGTAATTCAAAATATTTTACCATGAGTAACACGTGAAATATCTAAAAATTGCCAAACTCAATTTAAATAAGAACAAATAGAGTGGGAGAATGATAAGAAAAGCAGCTTTTATTGCAACACCGGAATTTAATTTCATTTATTTTCCATTTTTCTGTATTTAAGGTCATATCTTCGTAAATATTAATTCAAGTATTATTATTTTAATGGTGCACATTATAGTAATTTTTAAATAATATTCTTCATTGTATACATCATAGTACTTTAAGAATTTTTTTGAGAATAATAAATTTTTTTTTGTACATCATAGTACTTTTTTCAATAAAAATCTTTATTTTGTACACCATAGTAATTTTTAAAATAAAAATATTTATTTTGTACATCAGAGTACTTTTTAAATAAAAATCTTAACTTTATACATCATAGTACTTTTTAAAATAAAAATCTTTATTTGAACATCATAATACTTTTTAAAATAAAAACCTTTTTTTTTTGTACATTGTAGAATTTTTATTAAAAGAAAATTGGAAATAATCTTTATTTTGTACATCATGGTATTTTTATTTAAAAAAAAATAGAAATAATAATATCTATTCTATATATCATAATACTTTTTTAGATAATCATCGTTATTTTGTACATCATAGTATTTTTTCGATATTTTTCGAAAATAATAGTTTTTATTCTGTATATCATAATTCGTTTAACTGTAAATCCTTCTGATTGTAGTTTACCTTCTTCACAATACCAGTCTCCACATCCATGGTCCTTCCCGTGATTGGCATCGATTGGCTCCCGACGCTGCTGGCCAATATCTGGAACGTCTCCGGGAAAATGATGGACATGGTACAATTGACTCTCTGCCCGTAGTTACGAAGAGTGTACACTCCAGATGGCTGCTGAAGCACCGCGTTGCAAGCTTGAAACAAAAGAAACGGAATATAGCCAACGACATATGCCCAAGAGTGAAGGTACAACCAATTTTTTGTTTCATTACAGGGCACTATAATAAGGCTGGCGACAAGACATATGTCTCTATACTTAATAAAAGTAAACATCTATCCCAGCGTAAAATCTTCATTCAATGGATTCCCTCTCAAATACACTCTTAAAACAAACGATTGAAATCCACTCCAGTAGGATAAGTTCATTTTCGACACTGGAAAGGATTGAATATTAACTCAGACTGAGTTAAAATCACTCGTTTGGAGTGATCCTGTCGGTGGTTTAACACACAGTGGATCCACACCAAGAGGAGAAGTGCATTTTTCAGACTGGGGAAGTGAAAATTACTCAGACTGAGTCAAAATCGCTCGTTCGTTTTAAGAGTGTAGGCCTCTTTGGTAATGAATGTTGGTATCTAAGGTAAAGAGGACATCTTAAGATATTTGAAAGATTTCTTAATCTACAATTTAATTAAAAAATACGACAAAGTGTATTATAAAATTATCTTATTATAACTCTTATTGTATAATTATAATTTAACGGATTATTTTAACTTATAATATAACGTAATATAGTAGTATAACGTATACTTAAACGGATAATTTTTATTTTTCCTGGGAAGACTACGTGCAATCACACACACCACAATAAACATTTTTATAATATAATTTCTAAAATATACACTTGATACAATTTCTATATTTAATTTTTATTTTTTAACTCACACAGATAAATTGTTATTAAAATTCAATACAGAGAAACTGTTTTAAAGAAGTTTAAGACTTTTTACGATAGTTAAAATTAACATTTCTGTATAATTTTCAACAACAAAAAAATAGTATAACAGATAATATATTCTAATGTAATTCTTTAAATGTAATTATTGTTAAGGAATTATCTGTTAAATATTAATTTAATAAGTCGAACAAACCATGAAAAGTCTTAACATTTTCGCTGGAAAAATCTAATTCAATGAATTCATTTCCCCAAATGTATTTAAATTAGAGATTAAGTGCATTAATAAGTATTACAGTTGTCAAGTTATTTGCATATTTTGCTCTAATTACGCTAGTTCAATTAGCACTAATTTGTGAAAAGATAAAATTTCAATATTCGATTAAATATAATAATGAAGATTTCCAATGTTTCAAAGCCAGTCTCTAAAATAACACTAATTTTCGCTTTGATAAATTACATTAAGTCACGAAATATTAAATCGCTTTATTTGTAATGAAAGGTTAATTAGTAAATTTTATGCAAAGCTCTAGAACGCTGTTTTGCTTATATTTGGGTAGATTATAATGAATTTTTTAAACAATAATTCATTTAAATAATACTAAAATGTTTTTTTCTAAACCGGAATGAATAAATTGCTTTTTAATTTAGAATTCACCTGAAACGTAACAGGTACACAACCCACGAAACTCCGAGGAATAAATACATTAAAACATTCCCTCATACCGGCGTTACATACGTCTAGCAATTTGCTCTAGCAGCGGCCTTGAGAATCTCAAGGTAACCGCTTTATACGTATTTATTCGAAGGCCCGCTGAAGTTGGATCTCAAGGCCACCAACCCAACTTTTGTCGGTTTTCTGGCCAAGATCAAAGCAAATGGTTGCCATAAGGTAAATAGCAAACATCTTGGCGTGTTATCTCTTTTTTAAGTGATCCTTTGAAAAATTATGTAAAACATCAAATTGAATTGTATGAGTTTTTCTTAATTTTTTTTATTTAAAGCAGGACGCATTCATTATTTTGAAAATAAAATTCAAGCATATAAATGAATGAAATTCAAAATTTGACACTGTAAAATGAGCGTACGATGTGTCCCTTAACGGTTGCGTTGGGTGCCCATTCAGGTGCCGGCTCGTCACTTGACTGTGGCTCTAAAATACGACGCCTGTCACCAATAGCCCTCGTGTAGCTCTAGTGCGACGATAACTTAAACCTAACCTAACCTATTAATCGTCAAAACACAAATAGAAAACATTCGTAGATGATCGAAAATTTCTATTTTAGACTCCCGTTACTTAGCAGCTCTTCACCGAGCAAATTCCTACAGATTAATTCTTTATATAAACATATTTACCAACCAAGTATATAAATTTCAAAGTATGCTTTACAGTAAATTTAAAAATATATATATATATATCGTTTGGTATTTCCTGAGTATCAATTTAACTAAATTGGAAGTTAAAAGCCATAAAAATGCTCATTTTTGTATGCTATGAATGCACAGTTTTTGTATATAACATTCTTTAATGGAAAAATGTTTTATGGATTTACTACTGAAAAAACTTTTTTTTGCAAGACATCCGACATCGTGCTTAAAATAAAATGCCAAACAAGGTTAATATTGCTTTGTAATGAAAGATATCATTTCATGAAAAATATACTATGAAAAAATATTAACATTTTCTACTTAGATTCTTCGGTTGCGATGACACGCTATCATCCACCATCTTCGACGACGTTTTTTATATTTTTTTCTAATTACCTCTAGATAATTATCTAAGCTCTCTAAATGTAAAACACAAGCAGCAATCAAAATTTCGTCATCCATAATCTAGTTGATTTTAAACAATGAATAAAATCGCCGCCCTACAATCTCACTCGCCAATTTCTCGCCAACCAAAGGTCGAATCGCTAGAGGTCAAAGCGCTTCGAGCGTCTGCGTTCAGCAGCCGCTCGACGTATGTGAATCCAGTGTCAAAAGTGGCTCAGTGGCTGATAGGTTAAGCTTGTCCATCTATTAAGCCCAAGACCGAGGGTCCGAGCCTCGGTTGAGTCATCAGATTTTCTGGATGGAAAAATCCTAGACACATATGTCACGTGATTATGTGACATGTAAAAGATCCCTGGATGCACTAAAAAATGAATGCTCAAAAACGACGAAATTTTCCTTAATTTTGACGATTCCGTTTACTGGCAAATGCTCCGAGTTTTCCTTTCCTTTTGAATCGTCATTTTTATGAGAATTTGAATGTCGTCTAATCTAAAGAAATATTTCGTCATTTTTGAGCATGTGAGTACAACAATGAGATTCAGTTTCCTTAAAATCCAGATACAGAATCGTCAAATCAAGATCGTAAAAGTGAGGATTCGCGTTTACTCAAAAGTCACGTGATAGTTTGACGAAGCAATCCTCAAAATTAACGAAATGAGGCTTGAGGATTCATGAATCGCCAAAAATGAAAGTGTTATTTCTGAGAGTGTGGAGTTCTCTCGGTAAAAATTAAATCTCGGCATGCTTTAACATCCGCATGATTCATATTATAATCTTTGTTTCAAAATTTTTAGCGCGAATCGCCTAGATGGTGCCACAAAAAAGGACTCTCAGTTCTGGGGAATAAGCCGAGTCTGAAAAAGGTTTAACCGCCAATATTGCAGCCCATTAGAGAAAAAAGCATTCTTTAAAAATCGACGTATTAACAATCATATTATGCTAAATAACACGATAAGACATCAATTCAGACTGAATTATATCACACCATCATGTAAGAAAAACTAAGAGTTTTTTTTTTTTAAACGGATTTATACGTTTTCAGATTATTACCCTCTGAGGGATAAAAAAAAGCGTCAATTTGTTTTTTCACTGCAGGAGATTTAAATTAAATTTTTTTAAACTAAATTTTAATATCTTAATTTTTTTTAAGTAACGTAGGCAGGTTGACGAAAAAAAAACATGTCCTCACTAATTTTATTAAAAGAAACTACCATAAAACACATACGCTTCGGGTTTGGCACGAACTCCACTGCGACTGCGAACCCCTCCCCTTTGGTTGGAATCCTGAACTCGAGCAGACCTACGTTCTGCGAGGAGACCTGGGTCTTCCAGGGTCTGTTCTGGCCACAGTACTCGGCGAATCGGTGGTCCTCCGTCTTGGGGTGGTCTTCGGTACCCGGGAAGAACTGACCGTTCAGCTCCCAGCCGTCCACAACCTAGAATCGTTGAAATGTATGTGTTTTTAACCCTTGTTAAATGAAAAGCAATGCTCTCAAAAAGGCTGATGAAATTTTAAGAGATACCTCGTCGAATAATTCAAATAAATAAATACGAATACTGGATGAAAAGCTGAATTTGTAGGTGTTTTTTGTCTCCCACACCATATGACAAATGACAGTGAATGCGCCCTCTAGAAGGGAGAGTATAGGCTTTATAGCCCAGTACCCAGCTCGCCAGAAGAGACAGTCACAAGATACACACAAGTAAGGACGGCACAAACACATATACAAATAACAACAATTATTGACAAGCACAAACATCCATGCCTTTACCGGGATGCGAACCCGAGCCCAACAGCTCCAAAGGCTAGTACACTATCATTGTGCCAGTTTCCCACACTATGAAGACGCATATTTTTGAACTATAAAAATGCTTTAAGTTTATGGAGAAACAATATCCGGCAGAAATGTGTAAGAGTATTAAAAGTCCAAGAGAGAGAGAAAGGGCTTAGATAAAGAGATGAGCTTATATTAAAGTTCTAAGGGTAGTCACATGCATCGTTGAAGTTTCCACCTACGTGACAACGTTCCGTGGACAACCCCACGCTTATGTGAAGTTGAAAACTATATTTCCTGTATTGTCCTCAGCTAGTAATCTCGGTTAAGGGGCCGATTCTTGCTACAGACAGAAGAACCATGGACCCTGAGGAGAGGGAGACCTCTTGCTCTCGATCTACAATGTTATGCTTTTAGTAACACTGCTTTCCATGCCTTCTTAATTTGTATTGTAACTCTAGCATCTAATACATCTCAGTTTTTCCACAATTTAAATTTAATTTGTTTATAGTTCATTGATTATTTCCATCAGTCGATCATCTAGCTCTTCAACAAGCTTGGAGTCACACTATCATGTGTGTGGCAAGTATTTGAAGTATTAAAATTAAAGTTTGATGAAGTTGAAGTATTAAAATTAAAGTTTTATTTGACACATTCATCCTTAGTGAATCAAAATATCAAACACAATGAAATAATTCTTGAAAATTAATAAATTAATATAAAATATTATGTATAATTTATTTGTATTAAATTTTGCGCTGAGTATTTCAATCATTACATATCATAATTAACGCAAAAATAAACAGTTCTCACTTCTGTTCCTTACACAATAGGTGTCATGTAATGTATTGTAATCATGATCATGTAAAACTTAACTCGTTATTTAAAAAGAAACTATTTTAGAGATCACATACACTAATAACTTCAGGTTTATGGAATAAATACACTAAATAAAATATCCCTGCCCTGTATATGCATTTTTTTCTTTCTTGTACAGCAACAAGTTATTGATTGTGCTATCTGTTAATGGTCGACTACGCAATATTTTTGGGGACAGTCAGCCATAAAATTGTATAGGTGGGAAACTTATCTTACTTACCTTCAATGGTTTGTAATAAACACTAAAAACGCGATACGACGGTCTTTCAATTGTGTACTTAATAGAATATATAGCACAGTAAGTAGAAAAGAATCTCTTTATCTATTTAGTTAACACTGAAAAAGACATTTTTCTATGGTGCGATATATACAGGAGCTGCTCATTGTTAAGAAATTTTTTAGACTGGAAAAATTTTGTAAGCAATATTTTTAACAAAGAACCGAAGGAAGCAATATTTTCAATATCCTACTTCAATATCTATACATAGGATTTATTTTTTTTTAACAAAATACCAAAATTTCAAATATATGTATTAAATATTCAAGCATATTTATAAAGTATCAACAGAAATTTATAGCTAATAAGGTTGTATTAAAATTAAAAATATATTATTCAAAATTAGTTGTGAATAAAACACTTAATTAGTAACATAAAATTTAAGTAAAGATAAAACTGATAATATAAAACTTAACTAAAATAAATAAAGATCATTACACTCATCACGGATTGCACCTCACGAGATTTAATACGTAAAGTTGTATACTAGTATGCATCAGAACAAATGCAACATCATTATGTAAACTATATGCACATTTTTCAGTGTGGAATTTTTTTTCTAAATCTATGCTTTACATTTATTTGCAATTGTGTAAAATGGCACAAGCAAGTCAAATATCACACTTAAATATAAATGATAAGTAGTCATGAAGAAACAAGAAAACAAAAATTTCAATGTTGTATGCAAACAGAAACTCTCGAAATTATGTAAATGAAAATGTGATACTCAAATGTTTTTACAAAGTTGCTGGCGTTATAAGAAAATAGATACGAAAAGCATTCCTATCCTAAAAAATTAATATGTAGATGGACCATAGTTTGGGGGAAAAGTTGCAAAATCTTTAGCTCCCAGTTGCTAGTATGGAGATAATTTCGATAGAGTTAGTTCATTTCAAGGCGTTACAAAAGTTATACTTTAAGTAAATCTAAACCCTTTTAGGTCACTACTCTCCGTGAAAAGCACGTATAATTTGATTCACTTATTAGGAAATATTAATAAGGAACATAGTTTGAAAATTTCGGAAATGAAAATATGTCTCTTTAACTGCATGAAAGTTAATTTAACTTAGTTGCAAAATTCATAAAATTTCATCTCCAGACATGATAACTAGAATTTCTGTTAGCAACAATGGCATTTCTGTTTAGTATCTTCGCATTTTCTGTGTGTTTAGCTATAAACAAACTGTTTGCTTTCGGTAAATGTAGAGGGAATTTACTCTTTATATTTCTGTACAAACAAGACTACATTTTATTAATAAAACCTCTCTGTCTCCAGCTTTACGATAAAAAGTACTCGTATGTTATTTGTGGTACGAAATGGTATAACGCTATTCTACTAAGCCGACGGTAGCAGTTTGCTGCCACCAGTTTTGTGGAGTAAATTTATATCACAGTTTTACAATGTATACTATAAACCTTATCGTCAAATTATACTTTAAATAGTTACTGCTGCTAAATGCGCATTTGTGAATTACACTAGTTAAAAGTATTTATAATTTATTCTTTTCTCATCCAAACAATATTGGGCTGCTATTTTCATAGCCTCTAACAGTTACATAAAATAAAGTTACGCCAAATTTGGAATGATGAATCATCACCTGATTTCAATCATTGCACCAAAATGTTATAGTTTGTACTGTAGCCTATATCCCTTTCTTATATTTGAAGAGTACAGGGAAAAAACCGCTTAATTTTGTAGAAGGCTTTCCTCAATAGGCCTATTTTACGATGATAGCAAGAAATCGCCTAAAATTGTGTAAAGAAACCAGTTACTCGCTTTGTTTATCTTTCGAGACCACCCTGATTCACGCCTGAGATCAGTGGACACGAGTCACACGTTTGTACCGCGAATGAAGAACAGACAGAAAAACCGGTTTCCTGTCGCCAATGTCCGCCAAGCAGGCACAATTACGGGAAGACTCCTAACAAATCAAGCGGTTCATCCCCCTGTACTTTTCATTCATGAAAATTAGAACTCCCTTACCGACAGCAGTCCTCCGTTCTCACATGACACTTTGAACTCGTGGAAGGTGAAGTGTACAGCGTGTTGGGGATCAGCGATGACGTAGAACCCGCATACTTGAGGGCTGCCGGGAGATGTAAACGTGTACACCCCTTCGTCAGACTTGACGTAGATGCACTCTGAAAGCATCAAATAAAAAAGACACAGATAATGAGGCTCAGCCTCACATTATTATTACTATTTTCATTACAAATGATAATAAAAATTATCATTGATGATAATGTTATTGCTATGGTTACTATTGTTTTATTATTATTGTTGTTATTGTAGTCATCCACTATTCAAATAGCTTTCAATGGTTTCAAGTTTGATGTATAGTTTCAATTAATATACAAATATTTATTCTTCAAAAATTGAATTAAAAACTTAAAATTTAGTAAAAGAGGAATGATGGAAGAATTTCATCTGAATCACTACAATTTCTTTACAGTTATTGTTACAATATGCAAATCCAAATACATCCGGAAACCAAATGCACTCACCAAATGCGTCGCAGCTAGCGTTTCCTTTATATACTAAACCTTACTGTTGTATCTGTGCTCTGTGTTATCAATAAAGATATTTTCGTTTTACCTGCTGGTGGTTGTCACACTCTCTATTTAGTGTACACTCTGCTACAGTTATACATTATTCAAATAGCTTTCATTAATTTTTAAAGTTTAATGCATATTTTCAAGTCTTATTGTGATATGCTTTTTCAAAAATTAAATTAAAAACTTAAAATTCTGTGAGTTAAGAATGGTAGAAGAATTTCATTTATATTACTAAGTGAAGCAATTAAAAAAAATTTAGTCTTCCACTATACCAATAGATTTCATTGGTTTTAAACGTTTGGTGCATATTTTCTTGTCAAATGTCTAAGGAGATTTTTTTTGAATAATTAAAAACTCTAAATTCTGTAAATACTTAGTTTTAAGAGTGACTGTCCCATAGAGCTAATACATTAGTTTTGAAATCACAACATTTGCAAAAGAATTGCTTTGCCATGTTATCCCATTTTCACCAGGTTTTTGGGAATCATCATAACATCAATTTAAAACAAATAGTGTTGCTATGCGCTGTATATTTTTGTCATTTTAAAACTTCAAAAATATTTAATTAAATAACTATATTACTTTTTCGTTTCACATATGTTTCATTTCGATATTATATTGATTCCCATACCTAGCGAAAAGGGACTAACATGGCACAGCAATACTTCTGCGGAAGTTGTGATTCCATAACTAATGCATTAGCTCTATGGGACTAACAGTCCCTCTTAAACCAGTTACATAAATAACAGTTCACATTCTGTCCAACTTACTAAAAGTGTGGCGAAATTTGTTCCATAAGATGTAACCAAAAGGTTAATTGAAAATAGTGTCAACATCTTCTCGCAATTGAAAATTCTTTCACAAGTTATGACCCTAATATACATGGTGCCTTCTCACCGATAAACGAAATACCGGTGACGAACAACCGGACATAGTGTATTTTACATTCTCCGATGCCGGTTCTTAAGTATGTTAAACTTCAAAGAACAAGTACACTTTCGGAAAGGACTAGTAAAACAGTTTTACGATTCTGGTCCTTTTGTCCATGGGGGTTTTAGATGAAAAGTTTCAAAGTTTCCTTAAAATGTTAGTTCAAATAGTTATTTAGTTAACTTTATAATCTGGGTGAACTGTTTAAAGGCACCAAAAGTTATGTCATTTGTAAGAGTTTGATAGCAACTTTTCTACGTTCCAAAGTAATCATGCAATACATAATGAAAATTTCTGTGCCGTTGAGTAAATTAATTAAAAAATTGGCCAATTAGCTTAAGTGTAGCTAGATAATAATTAGTAATTACCTTTCTAACTATTAATTATAAAATAACAAAAATGTATGGAAATATTTGAAAAGGGTAACTGATAATATGTAGATATATTATTAAATTGTTACAATTAATTAAGCACATTTATTTGATTAAATTTCAATTAACTTTATAATAAACCTAGCAATAATATATTTTCATTACTGAAATATAATAATTTCACATTATAGAAATATAATAATTTCACATTATAGAAATATAATAATTTCACATTATAGAAATATAATAATTTCATAAATCAAGTAATATTTTTAAGTTTCGTAGCTTTCCACTTACAGAAATATAATAATCTCATATCCATATGCACAGAATTATTGACTTACTTCCTGTTTCATCGTGTTCCAGAGTAATGACATCTAATTTACTTGGTGATCGCTTTTTCTGAAGTGAGCTTGTCTGAAAAAAAAAAATCAGTTTTATAGATCGAATATGTAAAATTCTGAAAAAAATAGTTTATTTTGCACTTTTAAAAAACTGTTCAATACTGTTTTAAACTTTACAAAACTTAAATAATGTTAGAAGTTTTACTTTATGTTTTAAGAAGAATCATTATATAAAAATAACATAAAGCAAGAAGATATAAAGTAAAATCCTTTAAACATAAATAGCCCTCGTGTAGCTCTAGTGCGACGATAATTCAAAACCTAACCTAACTTTAAACATAAGTATAATGTAAAAATTAGATGGATCAAATTGCTCAAAATTTGAATGAAAATTTATATTATACAGTCAATAAAAAATACCAGTAATTATTTTTCAATTATATTAAATTGAATTTAACCATTAAATTCCATATCAAATAATATTTAATGCTTCTTTTTACTTTTAAATAAATGTAAAATCAATATTTCTAAAATATTTTTTAAAGTTTCCTCAAACACTCATGGTTTTATGTTTTGGAAATAATATCACATAGAAAAATATTTTGATTCTTCTTCTGACGAAAATATAGCTTGTCTATGTAAAAGGTATTGAATTTCTTCTCTGAAAAATGTTAAACTTTACGGAAATTGAAGTTCTTATTTCTTGGAGATTTTGTTTTCCCTTCGAAAGTTTTCACATTAAAAGTTTAGGGCTGGTTTTAGAAAAAAATTTAACTACAGTTTTAATTTTGGTTTGTTTTAAAATATTTATTATTAATATTTTAAATGGGATTTTATCAAATGAATGAAATGTCTAGTTGCAAAATGCACATTTTTTAAAGTATAAGTAAGATATATTATTCGGTCTGTTAGCAATTTTATGCTCTTTAAGTTAATATAGATCAACCTTACGCTCAACAGCTTGGGTGTACAGTGTACACAGGTTATCATGGCACTAAGATTTTCACGAGACTGTTTACGGTAATAGTGCAAGAATTTAAGTACGCTAATCCCCTGAACTCAACTCAAAGACCATGGATAGAGTAACATACATATGGAGTTGGTGAAGCCCGCCAATTCTATTAGAGCAACAAAACTTTAATTACCAACTACTATACTTGCCTGTTAAAATAGACAATTCGCACCAACTTTTTCAACATATTTTTTGCAAAAAAATTGGTCATTACTGCTTATACAATGAAATTTCAGAGGCATAGATTAAAGAAAAATTGCCTGAATAATCTTAAAATCTTAGATTCATTAAATTATTCTTGGCGAACTCTTATTTTCGTTGAAAACGAAACAATTTAAACAATTTGACAGTTAACCACTTCAACCTAATGATGTTGATATATTAAAAAACGGAATATAAAAAAATAGGAATTAAAAAATGAGTGTTTACAATAAACATTTTCTTTTAGATAAAATTTTCTCGGTGAGTTTATGACAAATGTGAGACACGTTATCCTTAAAACTGTCGTTAAGTTGCCCCCAAAAAAAGCTTCACCAGCTTTTCATAAGATGCGCTTTCAAGAGTTTCAGTTCAATTTAAGGTAGGTCAGTACCATGTAACTTTAAAAAAATCGATTTTTTGATTTTAGTATTTGTGTAAAATACGTTTCAAGAGCTTTCCAATAATGCCCTTTGTATGTCATTCAGACAACTTTAACATAGTTGAAATTTAATTTGGAATCAGCAGTATTGGATCAGCAGTATTTTCATAATGCAAGTTTTCATCTTCAAATCTCATTTTTCTCAGAACGGTGTTTTTTCATGTTAATGTACCGTTTTCTTAAAAACTATTTCATTTATAGAGCTGAAATTTTTACAGGATAATATTTTCAGGGTCTTTTGCATACTGAAATGAGTTTTTCTCAAAATTTAAAGGAGAAAAAATTAGGGGTAATTTTGTGATGTAAAAAAGCTTTTTTAAATAACACATTACCTTAAATAATATTTTCTTAAAAAGACTGCTTTATATATTGTTAAAATCTTACTTCAGTGTATTGTTCAAAGTGCAGATAATGCATATAATTTTTTGTGTGTTGTTTTGTATGTTAGTTTCCAAGAAATAGAAACATGAAAAAGATCAATTTAACATTAGCCGTATACAAGGTACCGACCTACCTTAATGCTCTAATCTGGGCTAGAAATACCGGATTCTTTCTTGACATGAGTAATTTATTCAGCGATCGACAAACCTTCAATTTCAGACAAACGAACCTAAAGAATTTTTCTAATTATCAGGAGAGTTTAAAAGGCGGTATTTTAAAACGCAGGTGAACATGAGAATCTAAGTGGATTCTTTATAATTTATCCCTTTAATTAGAGATACTAAGACTTGATGAATGCTTAGAGGTGGCTTGGATTGTAATCTCAGCTTACGTCTTTTATTGTATGATGACAGGAATTTTCTTAAGTCTATTTATTATATAATTCCATTAGTTTCAACTAACATGTGATTAGTTTGCGCTAAAAGGAGGCTTATATTACAGTATTTTAGGTTTGCTTATGTAAGCATCATTGTAAAACTTTATGTAGCATTAAATTAATTATAAGATTAAATTGACCAAACTTTTCTAAAGGAAAGTGCCGAATAAAACTAAATGAGATTAATTTTGATCTTAACTGGTGTTTATATGAAAGCGCGTAATTTAATCAGTAATTCTAAATAGACTAATTTGATTTTGGGATACTTTCTCTTTCATACAACTAGCTTGTTAGTATCTTGTAGAAGTTGGCAGCTGATTTTACTACCGTCCAAACATAGATTAATATCTATTTAAACAATTTGTACTTAAATTCAGATTTTTTTTCACTATGCTCTTGTCCCTTTTTACTCATTCCGTTTCTGTGCATGATCATACACTCTTAAAACAACCGAGCGATTTTATCTCAGTCTTGAGTTAATTTTCACTCCTTTCAGTGTCGAAAATGCACTTCCCCTATAGGAGTGGATTTCATTCTTTTGTTTTGTTAAACCCCCAACAATCTTAACAACAAACGAGCGAGGCAATTAGGACCTATTTAGGGAGATTACGAGCGATTTATTAGTACATTTTCACTCCTTTCCAGTGTTGAAAATGCACTTTTCCTATCGGAGTGTGGATTTCACTCTCTTGTTTTAAGAGTGTAAATTTGTTGATGAAATAGAAGGTATATTTGGGGAGAAAAATAAAATCTTAGACGGAATCCACTTCTCTTGCACCGTATTCATGTTATATTTAGTTTTTGCGCATGCTCGTATCCTTTGTTTCAAAATCAACGCGATAAAGTACTAGCCTTCTACAAATCCATTTTCATGTACTTTATTCAACTTTTATTCAATAAAATTCTCATCATCAAATTTCTTGTTTAGTAATCAACGCGGAAAAGTAGTAACCTCAGACGAATACAAATAAAGTCAGTGACTTTTTGTACTATTTTTTAAACTTCCTCTAAAGACACCCCCTAAACTGCATTTCAACCAAATTGGCTTCACTCGAATAGATCGATTCACTCGATTCACAGATAATTCACTCGGCCAATTTCCCTTAGTAGATTCTAATATTGCAACCCCAAGCAATAAGTCGAATCTTTCTCCATTTAAGGAAATTGAAAGACTCTAATTGTGTTTGTAATTTCTAATCCATGAATGCTCGCATTGGGTTAATTAGCATTTAATTAGCATTTAAATTAAATTATATTATCTCCACTTTTCCATTGGTGAACTGGGTGTTATGGTCAGCAAACAAAGGAAAGTAAGGATAAAGTAACAATGAACGTCGTGCATAATCGAGAACTAAGTGCCTTATTATTAATATCAAATAAGAAGCAACTAAGTTTTTGTATTGATTTTGGTATAGCAGATGTCCGTTTATGTGAGTTAATTTGAGACCGAAGTGGTGGCGGTAGAAAAACAGTTCAAAACAAGTTTTTGGGGCTGGGGAGCCCAGTCGGTTAGGCACTCGCCTAGCATGCGAAAGGTCCCAGGATCGGGTCCGGGCACAATCAAAATAACTGCCGACCTATAAACGGCCAGTGCAGCCAAAAATGTCCGATGAATAATACCCCGTGTGAGGAAGTGCGCATTAAATATCCTTCAAAGTACTAACGCTGCGTACGATGTCGCCCTTAACGGTTGCGTTGGGTGCCTATTCAGGTGTCGGCTCGTCACTTGACTGTGGTCTTTTTTTTCAATCGCAGGTTCGAGCCCCGGCTGAGACATCGGATTTTCTTATTGAGAAAATCTTGGGCACGCATGTCATATGATTATGTGGCATGCAAAAGATCCCTTGAGGGCCCATTTGGCTTGGGGTTCTTTCGGCAAAATTAAATCTTGGCGTAACATCCACAGAGCTCAGATTTATCTTAATCTGTGCGTCAAAATTGGTAGCAAGAGTCGCCTAGATGGTGCAGCAAAATAATTGCTCTCAGTTTTGGGGAATATGCCGAGTCTGCAAAGTCTAGACCGCCAATGTTGCAGCCCCAGAGAAAAAAGGAGAGAGAGAAAAAATCTTTTTATCGCGCCAAGTGTCTCCATTTTATTAAACCTCCACTACAGTCAAACCTTCATGATCTCCACCAACAATGTTGAGTTGAGGTGAACGCTTCCTGCTGCATATTTCCAGCCTCTTTACAAAGGTCTATCTCAGTAAACGCATCGAAATTTAGAACCACTTCCAAGAAAGTGAAAGGATCGTAATTAGGGTTGCTCTTGCTTCAATTTCTAATCTCATAAATCTCTTGCATACTCGATTCTCGAACACTTTGCATTTAAATTAACCAATGTTTAATGGCCGCCTACTTTCATTGTCGAAGTGTGAGGTTCTGGTCACAGATCCTCAATTTCACCTGCAATGAAATGCAAATGTGTTTTGGAATGCCTAGTGCGTTTAGGATACAGTGCACCGTTGGGGAAATTGTGTAGGAAATGCAATGCACGCTCTTCGAAACTTTTGAAGAGGAAGTAATTCTAAATGAGATTAATTTTGATCGCAATCTTAGAAAGGATTGAATATATTCGATTAGTTCTGTTTGTTGGTATTGATAATTTCGACGAATGTATTGAAATTTCTATTGAACGAATGCCTTAATTTGTGTTCTTGTAATTCAATTTTAATAATGAGGAAGTTCAATATTTCTTAGATTTTTAGATTCGTGTTTTACTTTTGAAATTCTAAAGTCAAATTCGCAAACAAAAATAAATTATTAATCAAATCGTAAAGTAAAAACTTCTAAATATGTGTTCACCCCCTTTCATTAGTGATTTAAAAACTATTAAAGTTTATCTTTCCATATTTTTTTCTAAAATAATGTTACATAATTCTTCAATCAAAGAAATGTATAAATCGTGTTAACTTCCTAAAAGCACAGTCTTAATGGTAATTTACCACTCATACAATATGAAGCTTACACACATAAAATTTTATTACATTAGAATTAAATAAATTTTAGTATTTTAAGCACTTCAAAATTAATAGATAATTTTTTTTCATTTAAATGGAACAAAATGTGTTAAACTTAGCATATTATATTCCAAAAGCTATTTTTAAAGGAAAAAAGGTAATTTTGATAAGTGTCATAAGTATAATTTCATCCTGGCATCGAACAAAATCAACATTTTCCTAGTACCCTTACATGCGTTTCTTAGCAACAAATAATGCAATAGTTCAATATTCTTATTTTAAAAATTTAAAGACAAATGTACCACTTATGTTTCTATGGAAATAAGATAGCTAGGTATTACGTTTTTTCGATAAAGAATTAAGTTGTTTTTCAAAATCACTTTAAATATTCGCCATTAAATATAATGACGATATCAAAATCTGAAATATACAGCCATTTTCTTTTAGTAACTTCATAAAATCTTTAAACGCATTGCTTTAAATTCCCAGTTGGACAATTGTAAAGTTTTGCATGCGACTGAAATTTGAGCAACATGTAACCAGTACTTATACGCTTCCATTTTAAAGAAAATGTATTACTCTTACTACCATTTTGACATTATTTCTTCCGGATTTGCATAAATAAAATATTAATATTTATGTACCGCTATCAAAATAAATACTTAGAAATGTATTTGGTATTCGTTTTTACTCTTCTGAGAGGAGTATTAATGAAAAAGTTACATTATATATTATATTATATTATATTATATTATATTATATTATATTATATTATATTATATTATATTATATTATATTATATTATATTATATTATATTATATTATATTATATTATATTAAACAATTTATTTAATTATTATTTTAGAAATGTAAACTAATATATAGTTTGGATATAACTTTTTCAAAAATTAGTCTATAATTACTTTTTATATACATCTGATTTCCCATAGCGTGGGTTCTACGCATTATATACACCATAGTTCATTGAATAAAAAGTAAGTATTCATATAAATCTCAACATATGTTGATGAGAAAACTTCTTTTGATTTCCCTATTCATTAAAAGACACGAATCAATATTAATTAGATTCTAAAAGCAGCTCGACGTTCTTTTATGTGAACTCTGGTAATCCGCGTACTCATGTCAACCGTTTTTCCAATATATTTTTCATAAGATGTTGGCAACATCTCGAAAGTAACTTTGAATATCGATTAATAAAAGTTCTTGTAAAAATGCAGATTATCATTTATATTTTAAAATGGTTAAAAATGTGACAACTTTATGATCGTCTGATGAAGCAATCTTACTTAAAAATGAATTCAATGAATTCAAATATTATTATCTGAATTCATTGAATTGCATTAAAATTATATAGTTAATGAAACAAAAATCTAATTTAATAAATAAAAAACATAAAAACTTAGCTTTATATATACTACTTTAGAAATAAAAATAATAATATTATGATGTTTGTAAGAATTAGTTGGACTTAAATTCTATTACAATATTATATGAACATAAATTTGTTTAATATTAAAATTATTTTATTAAATTTTAAATATCACTAAATTTAGAACATCATAAATTAAAATAAAATACATAGAACAGAAAAAAAAAGAATAAATGAATTCCGAAAATTCCGAAAGCAGTTTATAGAATTTATAGACTTTTTGAAAGAAATGACCACTTTTAAGAATGTAGAATAAACAAAAACTGTTATCTTAATGTTACCAATGAGAATAAAAGGTTTTTTTCTTTTAAATTCGTCATTATATTAAGTGACCTAGCATTATAAACAAATACTGCAGAAATTTCCTATTTTTTAATCGACACTTTGTTTCCTATTTCGTCGATAACAGAAAATGAGAAGCAATTTTCTATTCCTCTTTCAATTATCATGTTATATACCTCAAACAGTAAAACTATAAATCTCTGATTTTTCCAATATCAGTGTAACTTTAGACTTATAAACAAATTGATAACATCTAAATTATTAAATTTGTATAATTGACGCAAATTGATAACTTGCATTTTATCTATTTTTTTTAATAATAAAAGACTCTTCAAAGATATATTTTATAAATTATATCACATTTTAAAAGTGGTTCCTTCATAAGTGCTATTTAGTATTTTATATTATCGGAAAGCGGAACGGTTATAAAATACTTGCAATTGTTTTACTTCTTTATATTTTTATACTTTTCTCGTCGAAATCTAAAATTACCTTTTTGTTTACTATGTAAAGCCTTTAAATGAATATTTCAGATTTAAACGTCGATAATCAACAGAATAATAATAGCTATCGCTAATATAACCAATTACGACACACACAAAATTCCTATTACATGTAATAATAAAGCGTATCCAAAAATTTACTATGCGTTCAAAATTATTAACTGTAAATAATCATATAAAATCGAATTTATTTCCTCTAGCAAAAAATTAAAACTTTGAATCTTCAAACATAGAGTGGTTTTTTCTTTGTGAATGTATCAAACTCCCTTACAAGAATTAAGGATCTTTTAATTAATATTTTGGATTGCAATAAAAAAAATAAAAAAAAATTCTTAAAGTATCTAACATTTTAACAACAACTATAGTATTCATATGAGAAATTCAAGATTTTATTGCATAACATTATAAAAATTTAATGCAAATATAACTATCACATATCATACAAATTCAGTAAAACATGAACCTTGATCAAAAACAGAAAGAAAAAAAAATACTTTTTATGAAACAATGAATAGTGTTTAATGCACTGAAATGGCAGTAAAATCGTTATAATAATTTTATGTTGCTTAAAATATCGTTAAACCCAATTTTATAGAAAGCGTAAATTCAAAGTTAAAGCTATTCATGGGAACATATTTCCGATTGAAAGAATTTTATTGAGATTTTCACGGTATTCAACTGATTTATGTTAAGTACTGAAACATTTTATTATTTCTTTAAAACAAATATTTATTTTATTAATTGGTATGTAGAGTAAACAAGTAAGTTTGTAACAGAATTAGTGCTTTCTACCGCTGTTAACCAACATTTTTGTATGGGATAAAACATCAAATACAGCATTTCATTCGGCATAAACTTTTAAATGCTGAATTTCTCCAGTTTCATATTTTTTCAATAGAAAGTTAAATACTTACTTTTTGACCTTTGCTAAATTTAGTTACATGTTGAACAATAGATACTTAATATTCCTATCTCCAAGAAAAACATTTCATATTAACGTGCAACCGAATTAGAAAATTATATCACCTCCTAAACCAAACTGCCCAAAATGATTATTTCTCTCTCTTTTTTTCTCTAATGGGGCGGCAACATTGGCGGTCAAACCTTTGCAGACACTTACAAATCTCCCAGAACAGAGAGCCATTTTTTGTGGCACCATCTAGGCGACTCTTGCTACCAATTTTGACTCGCAGATTACAATGAATCTGAGCTCTCAGTGGATGTAAAAGTATGCCTAGATTAAATTTTTCCGAGAGAAGCACCGAGAGAAATAATTTAAACCAACGATGGGCAATAATAATTCAATTTCGTTAAAAAAAATATTATTCATAATTTTGACTTTTAAATTTAAATATGGGACAAATGTTGTCTATTTGGGGCATATTTTTAGATACTTGGATTTTGTGTGGAAGCAGTTCAAAGTAAAGTTTCTGTTCAAACTAACTTCTTTATTTTAAATAAATAAAGAATATCGTATGATGATTGCATAGCAATAGTAATTTAAACGAATTAGAAAATGGCACTTTTCACATTATAAGCGTAATGTTAAAGATAAAACTTGAGGGTGTTCCATTTATTCAACCAGTAAAATACATCATAAATAAGAAACGGGATTGGAAATCACAAACAATGCAACATCAAAAGTAAAAAGGCAAGCCTCAAAACTTGAAAATTTTAAATTGTTTCGTTCAATATCTACAATGCTGTTGTAGTTGGCACCCTATACTTGTCATATTTAAGAAACGCTAGGGAACCTCCGTGTATAAATTGTGGATTTGATTTTTAATCCTTGCAAAATTCCATTTTTGGATGTCCAGTGAACTCAAACACAAAAATGCTATGCCACTATACTCACCGTCAACCAAATTAGAACACTTTAGGGATGGAGGATTTTCAGAAACACCTTTCTTTTTACAATACCGGTCCATTAATAAAGTGTAACAAATAAGGCTGGCGGGAACTATAATACGATAGATTAAATCGCTCAGCTACGAAAAAGAACTTTTTTAAAAAAAAGTTGAAAGTAAGAAAGTAAACAGAAAGAAAATACCTAATTTAAAAAAAAGTTCTGAGAAAACTAACCTTTCCACAAAACAATGAAAACTGTTGTAATAAAGATGGATAGAAATTCTAAAGAAAAGAAATATGTCTCAGATGCCATACTATATTAAGAATTTTAATAACAAATGGGTTAGAACGTAGACGATAAAACCATTCAATCCCCTTCAGGGACATGTCTAAATTGTGGAGGTGGCGCGCGATAGATGGCAGCATCTGTCGTGTATGTGTGTTAGTGTGTTGTGTCTGTCTTACTTGATGAAGGTTTATAAGTGAGTCTCTGACCAAGCATACAAGCCTGAAAATATATTTCAACCAACCAACCAAAACCATTCAGCAATTTTGCAATGCTACAATTCAAATGCATTAACGCAAGTTTGTTTTGCTGCTATCAGTGTACTTAAGTAGAAACTCAACTATTACAGAGTTGGAATTTCCATAAGTAAAACAGTCAGAAACAGCTGTATATATATGGAGCATTGGATCCGTTCAAAAATGTTCAGTTGGCGAATTTTACCTTTGGGGTTACTAAAAAGGGCTTGTTGAAGTAAATACACGTTGTAAAAGAAAGGTTTGTAGGTTCTGTATGATTTGTTGATGGATGCACCGCTTTTTCTTCACCAAACCATAATCCAAAATTTCTTACCATCATCCAAACTCCATCATTATTATCTCAGACACAATTCAGTAACACTAGATTTTCCTAATATCTCTTAAGAGTTATAAAGAGTCGTAATAACTGTAGCAGTATGACAACCCTGTTGCATCAGCATCATTAACTTGGTGAACTCAAGGCGTATTGATATGGACATGTTTCAAGTATAAAGGGGCATCAGGAAATGATGAATGAAAATAAATTCTTTTATAAGCTTCGACCTGAGCTTCTTTCTGAAGGGAACAGAGCATCAATTAGAACAAAAGAAGTACAGAAGTGAAAGATGGAAGGAACTACGCTACCTGAATCCAAGCTATTGGCATGAAGGGCTTTGAGTTCACCCAAATTTGCATCAGGCGTAAAGAAAGCATTCATCAACTCGCCAAACCTACTGGTATTCGCGCATAGAGGTAGGAAAGAGGAGTAGAGGGGTCTATGAGTTCAAATGGTTTGAAGCAGGGCTGTCAGGTTTTTCGAGCCACTGCATAACATACCAGCACTGAGGTATCCCAGGATGCACCGCTTTAGAAGTTTTTGTTTTTAGCTACTGCGCATAAAATAGTAGCTAAACTTTGGAAACTGGCACTGGGGTATCCCAAGATGCACTGCTCTAACCGGCTTCTTTTGTGAATTACTGCTCACATACATAGACCGCTCTATTATCTTTCCTAACTCAATGTATTCACGTCTCTGTTTGCATAAGTACAAGTCGATATTAATGATTCGAAGTTAAACTTATTTAAGATTAAATTAGATGATGCTCGTTACGTTTTACTTCTTAAACTTCCTAGGCTGATATGCCACTTGAGCTATATGCTAGCATGATTCGATTACGCTACTTCTATTGAGCATTTTATAGCATGAAAATCATCAGTCCTGCAATTTTTAAAAAGACTCTTTCTTCTTTCTTTCCACTTCTAGTGCATAAGAAGTTTTGTACTCTAGCTCTTGTATTTAACAGATCCCGCCCGGCTAGGCAAGTTACTTTCACCCCCTGTGGAGATTAAATTGCATTTCTGTGTTTCCTATTTTATTTGCGCTTTTGTTCTAAGTTCTTTTTCTCTTCACACACAAAAAATATTATCATTTTAGAATGGTTACTGATTCGAACATTTTTAAGCTAAACTATTAAAAATTTAGATGTAAGATTGCACCGGAATCTTCGAACTTTCTAGCTGTCTATTTGGAGCATAAATTTAATAGTTTTGTGGTAACATAAATTTGTTGCATCGCCAAAGTGGTAAATCAAAACCTCCAAATAATGGTATCAGATAGGAAGTTCCAAGATTCCAATGCATTCATGCATCATTCTAAACTATAATTTTAAACTGCGTATGTTTTTACATGCGAGAAGAATAAAACAATGACTCCTATTATTTAAATTTTCAAAATGTCTTTCTGCAGAATAGTATAAAATAAACAAATTGAATATTTATGCCTGAGGAAAATCTGCCATAAGATACTGCATAACACATAAATAAACATTTACTAGAAGTGCTCAGATAAGTAATAGGACCCTAACCTATATTCTTAGGATATGATATCCCATTCATGACATTAAATATTCAGTAATATCACATACAGATATATTCTGAATCTCATACCTTTAATAGTGTTATCTATTTAAAGAAAAATGTTTAATAAATGTTGGAAATACGCTGCTGAAAGTTGGAAAGTGGATATTTTACTGTGGGGTATTCGTTATTTATTGGTTTTTTTTTTAAAGGAAAAACAAGGGTTTTCTTTGAGTTGCCTTAGGATATATATTCAGATAAACTGTATACACAACATTTAAATTTGAGCGTATACTTGTAAGCACTAGCTTATTAATATAAATTATTTGAATTATTCACAATTTTTTGTATACTTCACGTATTTGTACTTATAGTTGGTTTTTTTATTCGTGGTTCAATAAAAATAAAAATGTTCACGAAAAAAACTTTTAATCTGTTACTGTTAACAAAAACTTTTAAAGAAAATATTTATAAGGACTTTTTTAAAAATTCATTAGCATTTCAGCCGTAACGGAATCATGTCGTTTATTGCTAATTTTTTCCAACGATCCATGATTAAAATTGTTTTAATAATTTAAATATACATCCACACATACACACCAAAAAAACTGCTTGATTATATAGTACTTTAAAATTGACATATGGTAAGCTTTATATTATTACGTTGTTAATTCAATAAAATATTATTTATATATTTTTTTAAACATCAATGACATTTTACTTGATTCACATTACTCATTGCGTTAATGTTAATAAATACCAATTATTTATCAAAAAAATCTTTCAATTTTAATTTTATTACAAAAAATACAACAAGATTTCATTTACCATGCAAGAAAGCAAAAATTTAAATGCTCGTATATAAACTAATCAGATTTCTTAAAATAGCGGTTAATAAAAATATATATTTTCTGACATTAAGACTTTAAAACAACAAATACCTGTACAATAGGAGAGCTGTTAACAATTTCCGCAAATACCATTGCCAATGTCGCTAACAAAATATTTGTAAGCATCTTGAAATATTTAATATATTTTTACGTCAAAAAGAAGAAAAAAGAATGTAGTTGCAGACGATGTTAGTTGGGGAGTTCCGCGAAAAGTGAATGAATCTACCCCCTCCAAAGCTAAGCTTTATCAAACTCTTGAGTGAAGAGGGGGCGCTACGGTGCTAAAATATGAGGGGGCTTCGGAAGCGACAGGTTTCTGCGCTTGGTTGGAAACTTTTAAGCTTCATTGAGAGTTTATGGTTGTCAGATGTATTAGCCTTTAATGAGTTTTAAGTTCTAGAAGCATAACTTACGAAAAAATGACAATTTTTTTCTTTGACTAGCCTAACAAAATGTAATTCTGTAACTTTTTGACTATGAAGTCATGAAATTTTCTTAAATCCTATTTTATTTACATTGCTTTTACTTGAAAAAAATTATGTAAATAAAATACGAAAATATATACTATATAAAATACTATAAAAATATGTATATACTACGAAAAAATAAAACAAAGACTTTTTGCCTAAATTTATAGCTGAATTGTCAGTAACAAACTATGCAGTATGTCACGTGGCAGCATATGCTTCAATCCACTTGATTACTTAACTTATGGTTGGTGTTCGACAACTTTAGCAATTTGCTATCTATTGGAAACTACATTGTTGATTTAGAATGAAAAAGTAAAAGTTTTTAAAAATGTTACTACTTTGTTATACAATTAACAAGGTACAATTTACCATTATACTTTTATACATCGTCCTCAGTTCCATGTCGTCTATAGTGATGCTTATGTTTTTAAAATTTAAAAAATCGAATTTCAGCGTTAAGAGATTTTTTTATATTTCTCCCTTAATGTATGATCATTAAAGAACAAAATTTATTTTTTTAGTAAAAATAAAAAAAGTATGCATTAGTAGATTAAACAGTATGACTGATTTTATTAGAGGTACATAGGATTATTTATTAAAATAATATTTCTAAAAGTTTCTTAAAACACAAGATACCTCAGGAAAATAAATTATTTTTCCATGTTCCTAACTTTAAATTTTCAGTTGGGGATCAAAACCACAAATGTCATTGCTAGAGACAAATTAGATCCATAATTCGTACCATAAGAAATACAGATAAATTGCACAATGTTTGCAAAAAAAATTATAATTTCCTTACAATTTAATAAAACACTTCTAATGCCCTTGATGTCCTAAACAAGAAAATTGGAAAAAAAATTTCCCCAGCAAATTACAAATTGATTATCTTGCAATGTTTAGTAGCTTTGTTTAGTAGCTTCAATGTTTAGTAGCTTCAATGTTTAGTAGCTGCAATGTAATAGCTTTCCGAGTAAGGATTGTACTTCAAACGTATGATAGATCGCTTGTGTGAGGAACAGTGTAATCTATCCTATTGAGTTAACATGGCAAAAGCCTCACTTCTCCAGCATATAAAAAGTAAGATATTTTCCAATTCAACTCATTTATTTAGTTTCCCAAAGATGTATGTGTCTGACCACTCATTTGTGGCACACTGAGGTCCAAAACATAACAAAATGGGCAGAAAAGGGATTTTAAAAATATAATTTAGTCTATTTATAATTTTCTTATTTGAGGTGAAGTATTTCCTTCTCATTTATTTAAGGGGATACGGTTCCCAAAAATTGGTCAAAATATCGATTTTTCAGTTTTTATAACTTCTTATTATTTACAATATTTTTCTGAACATTTACTGAAAATATCATAATGATGTCTGCTGTAGAAAAAAATTATTAAACATTTCCTTGGGTCATCCCATGAAGTTTGAACGTATTTCGTCTGCTTTCAACCTTTTTTTCTCTGTTTCGCTTTTTTTTTTCAATTATTGTGTTAAATAAAAATGTAATAAAAATAAATCATCAAATTATGAATGCTATTAAGTAATAAAACTGAATTTAACACACATTTATGTTAAAGCTTTGTCACAATGAACAAGTAAACTATTGACACCTATCATTTCCACCGAAAAATTCCCTCTGGAAAACTCAAGAACTCAGAGAAAAAAATTCAGAGAAAAGATATTGAATTATGTCGATTTTGAGTAGGTAAAAATGTGATGTCGTTCTACTAAACTACTACTTTATCTGAAACGTAAAAAAGTACTTCCGAAAGAATCAGGATTTCTTGTGGAAGTTATGAAAAGATTTATTGCGTTTCATGATATTTGAAATTGGTTTAGTGGTATATTATATATTATTATTTGTTAACTCAATAATGTTTTTCGAAGGAAAATATTTGCTGTCGTCATTTTCTTTATAAATTTGTAAGCTACAAAGCTTTTAGTTTTTAGTTTCTCTGATTTTCCAGGAGAGTTGTTTTAAATCATGTGAATTGAATTAATGAACTTAGTTAATTTGAAAAAGCTTAATTAATATTTTTATAGGCTCCTACCTAATAATACACATTCAAAATAATGTAATGTAAATATGCTTATTAATGATGCTTTTTATTAATTTATAGGTTTAAAAAAATAATAAACGGTAATAAACTACTGACGCTGAATTCCTTACTATACGATTAATTTTGGAATTTTGCTTAGTCTTTTGATGTAACAAAGTCAGAAAATACAAAACAGAACATCCCCTATTAGTTTGCAACTCCTGTAGGTTGAAAAAATACCAAATTACATTCTTATATACCTCAGGATGGATACCTTTGGTTCATGTTTTCAACCTAATAACTTTTTATTCAATACACTATTTGAAAATGTATTTGGGGCCTCTTTCAGTTAGTGGCAACTCTGCCTTGATTTTGAGTAAAAAGTATTCAAGAAGAAATTCAGTACTACATATATGGTTTTATGCTTTGGCCAAAGTTAACCACTTCGACTATAACTTGAAATAGAAATAACATGCAACAATACGAGTGTTTATTCAGTGCAAAACCATATATTTCTGGCTGTGTTAAAGCTCCTGAAAGAGGCTTGAAATAGACAGTCGACAACAATTCAAGTACCAAATTATCGTATATTTCGAGGGGCCCGGATGGCAGAGTGGTTTGGACCATTACGCTAGCAGTCTGCGCTATGTAACGGGTGTGGGTTCGGTTCCCGCCTTCGCCCGGGGTGTACTTTCCTTTCTCTGTGACGGTAAAAATGCTTTCTGTGTCTGTCTTACTTGACGAAGGCTTATAATTGGGTCTCTGATCAAGCACACAAGCCGGAATATAATATATATGTTAACTATCCTATCCCATCTCGTATATTTCGAAATTTTATCCTGATTAACAAGAATGTGTTTCTTATTTCTTTGTACGTATTCGAGAATTATAAAGAGTTTTTATCCATAAGCTTTTTTAAATCTATACACTAAGCCTTAGTACTTTTAAGTGGATTGCGCAAAAAATATTGTTTATGATACAAAATTGTATAAAACACTTAAACTAAAGTGCGTCTGCTTCTTTTAACTTTAACATTTTCAAAATATCCCTTTTCTTTAATCCCTTTTAGTGAAGTAGGGATTCATGACTGGGGAATTTGATGATGTTAGTGCAAGGAATTTCTAACTACTAAGAATATAAGGTTGTGTTTTCGCATTAATTAAACAAACGTTTTACTAAAATTTAGAAAATAAATCTTTTTAAGGATAATCCTTAGTCTCGAAAAACAGTTTTTTAGATGCTTTTTACTTTTTTTAATTCTTCTAAACAATTATAACGCGTTTTCACAAGATGAAGTAGTTATTTCTACAAGGTGGAAAAAACGATTTTTTCTTTAGCTTAAACAAAACTGTTATGGAAAACTTTGTTTTAATAGTTTCAGAAGTGGCATTCGGCAAGTTAGTCTCATCGGAACTGAATTTTTTTAGACAGAATTTAAGACGCCTTCATTTTCTCTACTACAGAGAAATTGAATCTGGAGAATTTATTCTGAAGAATTTAATCTGCAGAATCCACTTTAATGAGCAAAAACTAAAGCACAGTACCACCCTTGAATAATTTATTAAGAAGCACTTACATTTTTAAGTGAAAAAAGCACACACCTCGTTTACAAAATTTGAAATGTGTATATTTTTAGTTTGAGCCATAGAGTGGTCACAGACTGACAATATGGCAGACAGGAACTTTTCAAGAATCAACACTCTAAAAACGTTAGGAAAAAAGCTCAATTTCGTAGTTTTGACCCGATCGCAATTATTGCCTTGTATGTTATGTTTCATATTAAGTAATTGATAAAAAGTTATTACATTTTAAATGTTCTTTTAAATCTTATCCTATTTGTTTGAATCACTTTAAAATCGAAAAAACTCGCTATCTAAAATGAACCAACCTTTCTAATGCCTGTCCCATATCGATCAATGTTCCAAATAATTGGATGTTTATCTCCACAAGAAATCACTGCTTCATCTATAACACTGCCATAAAATATTAATACTACTGCGTTTTTTATTGCCGAGGAACCTTACATACGCGGCGGCTTTTATGCCTACCAAACTCATATGAATTATAATGGCTTTTACACCCGTATAAGCATAGAGAAAAGAGGAAGATAGATAACCTAGGCGAGGAAAAATGTGAAGCAGTCATAAAGTCGACGAGCAACCCAAATAAGCCTAAGCAAACCACTCACTCAAAGTTAGTTCAATGTAAAACACTTAATTTTATTATTTAAAAGACGTTGATTAAAAAATAAAATGATTACTTCAGCAATTGTAAGCTGTAGAACGACATTTGAATTTACAGAAGATGATAGCAATTCGGATTCCCTTCATTGTTCAGAAATATGCGTTGCAATTATAGCTTTTATCAGAGTCAGAAATTGCCAAGACGAAGTAGCAATCCCATCTCTCTGTAGAATACAAACCTATATACCCTTCAGCAGACTGTAAGGTTTTAAAGAAAAATCAAGATTGTACTAAATTTTTAAATATACACTCTTAAAACAAAAGAGTGAAATCCACTCCACTTGGAGAAGTGCATTTTCGACACTCTAAAGGCATGCATATTTTCTCAGACTGAGTTAAAATCACTCGTTTGGAGTGATCCTGTCGGAGGTTTAACACACAAAGGATCCACTCCAAAAGGAGAAGTGCATTTTCCAGTCTGGAGGAGTGAAATCCACTCAGACTGAGTTAAATTAGGAGTGTTTGTTTTAAGAGTGTAAAGCATGGAGCTATCATTTATAATCATCTTCTACAGAAAAAGAATTTAAAACAATTTTAAGAAATAAATTCTCAGTTTATAATGTCATTCAATGAAAACAAGATTATACTTCAGCCAAATTGCGTAACCCTCAGAGGGCCATTACTCTAGATGAAAGCTCGCCAAATAGTTCGCCGAGAGCGTTTTTTGGGCTTACTACAAAGCGATCGTTGGCTTCGCTAGGCAAACCTTTTTCTGTATTGGTTTTTGCCAAGCAGCATACCTATCTTCTTCTTATTTCTATGAATATATGTAAAAGTGCAGGTTTGCCATTATTAAGATCTTTGGCAGGCCACTGATCCTGTCTGGCATCGTAAACCATGGGAGGTTGGTAATTATTTTCATTGTATTAGAGACATTAAGTTTTTTAGGGGCTTTTAACTGTTGTCCCTGGCAGAAAAACAATGTTTTTTATACATAAGTTTCATGTGTATAAAGTATCTTAAGAGCCAGTAGTTGCTGTGTTTTTAGTTTGGAGAAGGAGTTAGAGAAAATTATTTTGTGATAGGCTGATTGCAACATATCTGGATGCTCTATATATTTTTCTTGTTCAAAATGCACAATAGGCTATGCAAAGCTTAAGTATTTAGTCATTAAAGCTGAAACTAAATCTCTTCTTGACTTGAATATGTATAAAGTATCTTGAAAGCCCGCCATTTGCGTTGTTTATTAAAACTTATCGTGTTGTAGAACAATTTTAAAGTGTTCAAAAAAATTAATGGCAATGCCAATATGAAACATAAATTACACCAATGAAGATACAAATCTAGAATCAGCACAAGTATTCAACCATTCAAATCTGAAACTACTTAATCTCCACTTAATTTCTTTGTCATCTCCATAAGTATTGAAGTGGTCCTTATGTATCATCCAAAGTAACTTTTGATAAATTAAACCATATGCCAAGCCAGGTGCTTCGTCATCAGCCTCAATTAATAATAATGGAGAGATTATCGTAGTTATATATTGGGTAGCACTTTATCATATGAATGGGCGTTTAAAGGATCTACTGTGTCAATTTTAAAGGACTTAACTGATACTTGAATGGGCCTTCTGAGGGAGCATGATGTGTTACTTTATTTCAACGGCTTGACAAATTAATTTTTGTAGCTTAAGTTTATATGAGAATATGTATAACTAGCAGCCCCGGTGGCTCAATCGTTACGATGCTGGCCTTTGGAGCTGCTGGGGTCGGGTTCGAATGTCGTTCAGGCATGGATGTTTGTGACCTTCAATAAATGCTGTTATTTGTCTATGTGTTTGTGTCGTCCTTCTTTGTGTGTCTCTTGTGACTGTCTCTTCTGGCGAGCTGGGTAATGGGTTATAAAGCCTACACTCTCCCATCTAGAGGGCGCAATCACTGTCATTTTTCATTGTCATATGTATAACTACGTGATGTGTGACATTCTTTGGTTTTGTTGTTTAATTTTACGCTTCTGGTAATACGGAAATTATTTTGAACTTAAAGAACTGGAATAGATTGGTTGAAGAGTGCATTAAAATCACTTTTCAGCTTTTTAATGCAGGTATTTTTATTTTTGTATAATTACGTATCAAGAGGGGCGAGCACGATTGTAGAGATATAACAAACTTATTATCAGTACATTTTAAGGGCATTAACACTAAATAAATATTTATTACAAAAAACTATTAAAGCATACAAAAATGCTTGTTAGTGCATTCATAACACAAGGAATAATAAATGCTTCAACATAAAAAATCTGAGTAGGGTTTTAAAATTTAAAAAAAAATTAGCTATAGTTTAAAAATTAAAGGAGTTTTTCAAACAATTTTGCCATTTCATAAATTCTTTCTAAGGGAACAACATAAAATTTGCATCTGAATACTTATAACTATGAATAGATAAAGAAAATGTAAATGTAAATGACTTTTTGAATCCGAAATGAAAAATAAATCTTTTTGTGTAATTCTTTAACAGGACCAGAGTCAACTAGAAATTTAATCATGAAGCTTATAGTTTATAAGCGGAATTGAAATTTATTTTTATAACTAATTGAAAAGGTATTATTTTTTAATATAAAAACATTTGAAAGAATTAATTTAAATATCATATGAATAAGTAATTTTGAAATAGGAAGCTTTTGTGTATAGAAAATACATCGTTGTTTAATCAATCAGTACATTTGCATTTTCTTTCAAATATTTTAAGCAAAAATATTTTTTTAAAATGACATTTACTGACTATCTTTTCAAATCTTGGTGAATATTGAACTTAAAAAGTTTTCATAGCAAAAATAATGTTTAATATTTATCTGAATTCATTATTTAACTTATTTTAACTTGGAATGTGCCCTCTAGCAGGGAGGAGCATAGGCAAAATTAATTATTCACTTAAATATTAGATTTTAAACTTCAATACATTTAAATTTGTCTAGTTCATACAGCTGCAACCACAAACTCTAAGAAACATTAATTAACATATTTTTAATGAGTGCAAATATTTAATCATGCAGAACTACTCTAAAATTGAGTAAATTAATATTCTCCACATGTCCTGAAACACTTGTTAGATTAAACAGCGGGGAATTATGGCATTACTTGAAAAATACCATAAGCACAACCACCGTTCGTTATAACTACTGTTATAGATTGATCAATATTTCGTCAGTTAAGTTCCCACTTCTATCTGACTTTGCAAAACGCTAGAAATTTACTAAAGAGTACCCCTTGGCGAACTTTCCGAAATTGCGCCAAAAGTCGGCCAAAACCCATCCTAAATAATAGGATAGGTTTGAAATATCGTCGCATTAGAGCTACACGATGGAGAGCCGAAAATCTTGTTAGTCCATTTAAGGGGTCATAGGAGTCTTAAAAATGTGCAAAGAAGGTACTACAAATTATAGTTTGATCTTTCATGTAATTTTTTAACTACTCAATATATAAGTATGATTTTTTTATATGTAATTCTATAAGATTTATTTAATATAAAACAAATTTTAAAATTTATGAAACTTCAGCCAAAACTAAAATAAATGATATTAAACATAAAGCTATTTTAGCACATTGGGATTAGGCTTGCGCGGCAAATTTTGAGGTCAAAATTGAAAAAATGACCAAGAAAATGACTTTATATTGTACAAACAAAGACTTATACCTAAATTCTCATCTCAATTTTAATTAGAAATTATTTTTTTTAAAAATTAAAATTAAAATTTAAAAAATTTTATAAATTTTTTTAGAAAAAAGTTCTTAAAATAATTTCTAATTAAAATTGAGCTGAGAATTTAGGTATAAGTCCTAGTTTGTACATATTTGTGCAATATAAAGTCATTTTTTTTTGTCATTTTTTCAATTTTGACCTCAAAATTTGCCGCGCAAGACTAATCTCAATGTGTTAAGGGGGGATCATAGTTAGCGACAGCAAAAGTGACCAATTCTTGGTATTGATTTCGAAAGGCTCTAAATCATTTAAAAATTATGGTACAATAAAAAAAAATTGTACCAAATTATAAATTGTACTTTTAATATTATATTTGCACCTAAGAATCTTATTTCTTAAAAATTATTATTTTTGAAAAAAGCTATCTTTTGAAACATACAATTACGAATGTTCAAAAATACAAGTATTTTTTCGGTACACTTTTCTCCAAATCTATTAAATATTTCTTAATAAATTCTTTTGTGTGTTATAAAACCATTTTAGATCTAATCAAGTCACCTATTTTTTTTGCCTAAAATAATTTTTAAATTCTATTTTTAAAACATTATATTCTACATTCATAAAAATTCTGATTTTCAACGAAGAAAAGTGTAAAATAATAAAATATTTTTTTTAATTTGTAAGACTAAATTAGGAAGAAAATACTGGTTTCAAAAATTCGATTTTTTGGTTTTTGTTAACTATGATCCCCCCTTAAAAAAGCTTTATGTTTAATATCATTTATTTTAGTCTTGGTTAAAGTTTCATAAATTTTAAAATTAGTTTTATATTAAATAAATCGCGTAGAATTACATATCAAAAAATTATACTTATATATTGAGAAGTTAAAAAATTACATGAAAGATCAAATTATGCTTTGTTGTACCTTCTTTGCACATTTTTAAGACTCCTATGACCCCTTAAAGAATTCGAATCAGTCGAAGTCAGACGGTTGCCACACAAAATTATTTATCGCCGAATCCGAAAAAATCGCGCCAAGGGTTACCTTACAGTGAATACGATCCTTTCACAACAGTTAGATAGCACAAGTGGGAACTTAAGCGACGATTTGTTGTCGTAATGCACCTCATATTAAATCTCTTATATTAAATGCAGCATTGGGAATTATTATAAAGGGGGTTAATATTAATATCAAGTTGATAAATTTAAGAGTTTAATGTGAATATATCAAAAGTAATTAAACACTTTTAAGAGTTATTCGTAGAAAATGTTGGCTTGCTTAAAATATTTTTGGTTAATTAGTTAAATGTTTTCGAACTATGCAATAAAAACTATTTTTTTGTGTTTATACGTTTATTGTAGTCTGAAAGTTCATATCGAATCTATAAATAATGTTATTAAATAAAAGGTTTCATTATAGTTTTTTTTATTTTTTACAATTGGTAGAGAAAATGAAGTTTAATGCCAGTATTTTCGATAAAAATCAAAATTTTGAAGTCAGACAAATAAACAAATTATTATGGTCAATTACCAAAGAAACAAACCAATTATATTTTGTAGTTAATTTCTTAGATTTGAAAAAAATAATGTTTAATAATTGCTAATGTATCCGTCAATTTCATGAAATTTGGGGTCTTTTAAGCCTTAAAAATGCACATCTTTTTGTTTTTCTGAACACAAAAACAGGCCATATCATTTTATGTGTAGTTATTAGTTTCTTCTAACATTTTGTTAATACAAAATGCCTTTAAAATATACTTAATGCTTAAAAAAACCTGAAATCTTGTTGATCCTTAGGGGTAAGTGGTGTACCTTGGACGTATGTGTACCTCGAACCTATGCTGATTCTAGCTCGATTAGCTTAGATATTGAAACGACACCACATGCAGTTAAAGTATTTGCTACCAGGGATCTCAGTGAAGTTCTATCTGTTTGTTTAAAAGGTCAATTTATTAAAGAGGTTTCGAAAAACTAAATTCACAGTTCAAAAGTAAATTTTTGTCAGATTCTTTAGTGTATTTTTTTACTCAAACATGTAGTGTTTATTCAAAAACGATGGATATGCAATATAAAGGAAAGTTTTAGCTATAAAACAGTGTGCTTGAAATTAAGTTAAGTCTAACCTTAACTTGGTGATTAACTATTTTGTTTTTAATATCCAAGTGGTGTACCTCGAACCTAATACAAGTGGTGTACCTTGGACTGGTCCAAGGTACACTACTATAGGTCTTATGTGCTTCAGATTGCTGAAAACCCTTTTTAAAATTCAAGTAAATTTTTTCCTTTGAAAAATTAAGTATTTTAAGTTCTTAATATATGCAACCCTGATTTGTAAAATCTAGAAGAATGGGAATTTGTAAGAAATTTTTATTTGGTGTGATTAAGAATTTTTTTTGTAGTTTATTATTTAGATTTATGGAAGCCGATAAAATTTTAACCATATTTATATAATATAGAAAATAATTATTGCATGCTCCTCTAAAAAGAAATTTTTTATAATAAATATCTAAGCAGAACATCCTTTTTACGTTTAGGCCTAGTTGTATAAGCATAGGGGGGGGGAATATTTGAGTTGTTTTTTCAAGTTTAAGACAGAAAGATAGCCAAATGTTTTTCTATGGCATGAAATAACAGTTTAATTTTATGCTGCATTTTAACGGATACACCTGAGAAAAATTGCATTGCAGCTGAAAAAGCCAAAAGGGCACTAAAAAAACTAAGGAAATAAAACCCCTTACTAAGCCAATTAACCTAACATAACCAATTACTACAATCTTGGCTAGAAATAAGAGTAGGCTGTAAAATGTATTTTTGAATTTTATGTGGCTAATAAATATTGGTTTTCGGACTGTAAATCGAGTCTCTCTACCTGTTAATAATTGGTCCAAGGTACACTACCGGTTAGACCAAGGTACACCGCCGGTGGTGTACCTTGGTCCTATTTGCAATTTTCTGTATTTATTTTTGTAATAGTTGAAATCATTTAAATAACATGTTAAAATTAATATATGTTGTGTATAATAACATAAAGTATTTAGTAAAAATATTTTTATTCCCTTTTTGCAAGTAATTAAGAAATTAAAAATTGAAAAGTCAAAATAGGTCCAAGGTAACCCACCTTCCCCTATACAAATTCAATTTTATTGAAATAAATGACCGATTCCTGTTATAAAAGGTCGTAAAGAAATCTGATCTTTTATCGTCTAATTTTTGTGTTTTAAGTATAAAACAATTTGTGTATATTCACAGAAACTTAAAACAAAACTCATCCATTTAAGACTTTAAGTTTCAGGAGGTAAAAACATCAGACTAAGATCAAAATTTAAAGTTCAGTTAATATTTACATAATAAAATAAAATTAAACATAAATTAAGAAATTTTTAACGCAACAAGTCTCGATCTATTTTATTATGTCATTATTTATAAATACGGTAAATTAAAGTTGTAGATTTTAAGAATTTCAATTTTAAAATTTATTACGAATGACCAAATGTCAGCTTTGATTATCATTTAAAGCTTGCAATTATAATTTTTAATTTATTTGTTATTTAGGCTTTTATTTTACTATAAAACCCTTTTGCATATTCTATTTAACCCTTTCAGTCCCAAAAATTTACTACACTACAGAAACATCTGATATTCACAAAATAAGCTTATTTTAGGTCAAATATACGAATTCCATAAGGAAAAAAAATCCATTAAAATTTTGTATATGGTTTTTGAAACAATGCCAAAATTCTTTAACTGTGGAAAACAACAAAATAAAAAATAAATATATTACCTAAAAACACTTCGAGTTATATATTTTAAGGTATCTGACCATATTATTAAAAAAAATTAAGTAATTACTTTAACCGAAATAGTTTAAATTGTGTTTTAAATATGTGGAACTGAAGTGAACTTATGAAAAATCAGGAGAAACGCTTGTTGACTATTTTCTAAATTAAAAATATAGTAGTTCTGACTTCTATTGAGATTAAAGTAAAATTTTGTCTGATAGAACAAAGTGTGAAGAATCGAGTGATGTGTGTTTGGATGTCATAGCGGGACATAAACATTTTGAAAAATTTTTTGAAAGTGATGATGCCAAATGGCATCACTGGGACTGAAAGGGTTAACAAACCTAAATACAGAAAATGTGTTTGGTTCTGATATGAATGTTACTATTTAATGAGCATTTTAATGATTAATCGCTTGTGGTTAAAAAGTCTTAGTCTATTTGCTTGTGAGGCAGTACTTTATACTCTAATTCATCAAAGCAATTGGCTTAAAGTTCTAGTGATAACGATTGTCCAGGTCGTGACTAGTTCGACAATGAACTCTCAACTCTCAGTTAAGGGGGAATGGGCGCGCTGGACCGGGGGTCTCCAAAGCAAAGTGCATCAGTGTTAATCCTATGGAGAATTTTTTTTTTCACTGCCACGTGTCTCCAGCTGCATTGAATTGCGGATTTTTTATGTGATAAATGTAGCTGACTTACAGGTCTCGACCTTCCCACTTTTTGAAATGGTTCGAATTTTTTTTAATAATTTTCGATAAATGATTTTACACAAAATATTCGAAGCAATTTTAAAAATTGGGAAGATAGAGAACTTTAAGTTATCTACACTAAGTATTTTAAAAAAAAGCGAAAACAGAATAAAAATATTCAATACAGCCGGAAAATTGTGGCAGAGAAAATAGTTTGTGGATTAACACTGAGGCACTTGAGTTTGGAGACCCGCGGTGCAGCGCGCCCATTCCCCCAAAACTTCTCAAGCAAGTCTAATACTCATTTATCGATTCATTTATCTAAGTAGGGAAGGAATCACTAAAAGAACATAATTGTCTCATCACGTAAGTAGCACATTAACCACTTGAAAAGTATAGTCGAAGCATATCGATTTTACTGGTATCAGTAACAGAAAAACGTATTTATCAGTACCTTCCCAGATTGATAGACATGATCTGCTTTAATAAAATGAAATAAGATCTTTGTTAATTTTTTTGTTTTATTAATTTAAAAAATAATAACTACTACATTTACAAGTTGAATATATTGCGAATATTCAATTTCGAAAGAATAAAAAAAAATTGTGATAAAATTCTCACTATCTCTCTCGAAAAGACATAAACGTACATATTATCAACAAAGAATATATTCTGGAAAAATAAATTGCTATCTACCGAAGTCTTGTTGAAATTTAACAATCTTTCCGCCATTTCCATTTTCCTGGAAAATGCATTCAAAATGCCTGCAACTTTTTCGATTTAAAAAGAGCCATTGAGATGACTTTATTTACACAACACTTACAACATAAAATGTGTTTATCATAAAATCTATTTGCCAACACTTTAAGCAAAGAACTCGCTGTGTAACTTTAAATGAAAAATATGCTATCATCAACTCTTTTATGTATCGTTGGACAATTTTATCGATGGCATGTATTGTATAAAAAGAATTTTCAAAGTATTTGAATAATAAAATGTGGAAGTTTGTGGAAGAGTGACCTTGTGAAACGTTAACTCAATGGTATAAGCTGCCACTTTTCTTGATATTTCGTTTTAAACATGCAACTCCAGTGCATATAATGCACAGAAATTATTTTGTGTTGTTTTGTATGTTAGTTTCAAAGAAAAGGGAACTTGAAAAAGGTCAATTTATCATTAGCAGTATAAAAGGTAACGGCGACCTTGTATAAGTAAAACATTTCAACTTTGTTTCACCAGCAGATGCTCAGTTGACAAGTATAAACTCTTCCGTTATACGTCCTTTTTCTTTAGGGCCACTTTTTCTCCAAAGATTAAATGAGGTTCTACTTTAATTTCAAGTCCTATCTGTAAGAGTTTCCAAAAATATAGCAGTAATTATATCCTAATCCAGCTATTTCACCTAACAACGATATACTTTCTTTCTTAACAATGTTACTTTGTCTTAATTTTGTTATTTCTAGTTTTATGAACCAGCTGTCATTAGCCAAAAAGTTATATTTTCTTAAAAGTATTTGCTAAATTATAACAAAGAAAAAATATTGATAAGAAAGGGACAGGTTAGTTGTTTATTAGGAACTTTGATCATGTGGCACTAATTAATTAGATTAATAAAGAAGATTTTTCTATACTACAACCAACAAGAAAAATAGTTTACAGTACTATACAGAAACTCTTGTTTGTCTTGACTTTCTACTAAATATCACTATAATTGACCATTTTATATTTCTTTCAATTGGATTTGTTAAACTTAGAGTGGTCTGAAGTCTTGAAGATAATCTTTTTAGATGCACTTACTCTGGGACAATTTCTTTTCCAAAGAATCATAGAAACGTTTTTCTAGACTTCTACGAATAAGGGTTAGGTTTTTAATAAACCAAAAACAAAACGTCGGCTTTACAAAGTTTTTGGAAGAAACTGTTTAAATGTTTCGGATAAATAGCTATACTAAATATCAAAAAATATATATTACGATACTTTAAATGAATTTTACAATTATGGTTTACATACTTCAGAAAAATATATGGTTAACATTTATTTGTGAAGTGCGCATTAACACAACAATTGTCTTCTCTCTCTATCCAATTGTGTTGGAGCAACACGAAAGTGGTATGGTATGGTATGATACATATATATTCCAGCTTGTGTGTTTGTTCAGAGAGCCGGTTCGCGAAAGTGTTCTTATGTCCTTATTACAATTGACGAACTTAGTGAAAGAACGTGCTAAGTTACATTTTGATTCAAATAATAAGTGACATTTCAATCAAAATATTGAGTTCTTGGGTCAATGAGAATATGTTTATTTTGTTTTACATGTTTATGTTATTCCCTAGTTTAAAGATAAAAAGATTTCCCCCTTTTCATGAACTTTAAGTATATTTTTTTGCCTTTTGTAAATTTTCAACTTATCTAGGTGCGGTAATCAAGTAACTTTCTCAAAGAAATCGTACTTTTGATAATGACTTACTTTCATATTCAAACTGAAGGGATTTGACAAATGCGTATATAAATGTGTATTTGTTGCCTTGGCGACAGATTTGTAAGAACTGTTAAAAATGAAACTGTTTAACATCGTTTGTGCTAGATCTTACAGAATTCTACCATTTTGACTTGTACGTTTGAGTCGTCCTAAATAAAAAAAAGTCTCTTCGTAAGAGCAGTTCTTCAAACACAAAATAGTACAGTGCAAACAAAAAAAATTAAAGCTAATTTTCTAGATTTCAGCTTTTTGCCACTTAGAACGTTCTTAAATTAATTTCTCCAATCCTCGTATTAAAAGAACACAATATTGTAATATTGTCGTTTTAACACATTACTTGTGTTTCACTTATAATGTTTGAACGCACATTTATTTCTCAGTGGAATGCTTCAGATTAGCGAGCTTATGGAAAACCTTCGCAACACAATTTCTTCTATTTAGCGGATGAAATCACATCATATTAACACCACACCTAATTCGGCATGCACTCAGGCCATAAATCGGGTGGCACATCATAAAAGCTTGTCATTTGTCATCAAACCAGAAGCGTGAGAATGATAAAATATGTATGGTGTTACGGTTCAATTGGTGGGCTAAGGACCTGCGAAACCAGGATACAATTCGGAATTTGCTTGCACCATTTCCGTATTTTCTAGTAAACAGCTAATTCCCGTTTTTATAGCATTTCACAGGAGCTACAAGGGACTTTCACTTGAGAATTAAATTAAAATTCACCAGTTAACTAATTTTTTGAATTAAAAAAAACCGCGAAGTTCTAAAAGAACTAAAAGGGCCAGTTTTCATGTTTATACTTAAATGCTTACTGAAATTGTTATCAGCAAAAAGAAGGTTTGAATAAATGTCATCTACAACCAATTCTACAGAATATTTAAGCACTTTAGAAAAAAAACCAAACACAGCATCCAGCTATAATTTAAATTAAAACTAAAATCAGCTATTCTCATTAACATACAGTAGACAAAGGTCCGTCCGGACGTGCAGTCCGGCAGACAAAAAGTATGACGTTTGGATCTCTCTCTAAGGTCATTACCTTTCCAACAAAAAACGAATTTTAAGATTTTAAGGATAGAACCTATTTTAAAATGGTTCATTTGAAAAAAGAACATATTGAAAAAACACGGACAATAATAAAGCTGAAGTTTGAATCAGTAGGTCTCGTTCAAAAGGCTGGCCTCCGCCTCGTATAGAAGCGTTTGAACTATGTGTGTGAATCAGGTGTGCATCTCAATCTTCATGAAGACAGATTCCTTTAATTCTCAATGTTATAACTCCTAAACTAAAGATTCTACACCCATCTCTCTAACCCCCCCTCCCCCTCCGACCGAATAAAATCCCAGTAAATTTTTGCTTTAGATAATTTTTCTGATCTTTTGAGAAGCATAATTTATTTTCGAGTAAAAGAATACAAAATTAATAAATTTTATTGAATACGTTCTTAATTAAAAGCATTGTTTTTTTTAATGTTCACACGTATGACTATGGTGATAGTGTTATATATAAAATTCATTAGTGTGTGGATTGAGATTTCAAAACTAACAAATATATTGAAAATTTAAACATTTTCTATAAATATAAGTTTTAGGTTTTTTTTCATAAGAATCTATAACAATGCTATTTTAAAAGGATTATTTGCAACAATTGGAAAATATAATTGTAATTAATTCGTTTATTGCAACAATGAGTAACCAACTGTAACAATGATAAATGCAAATATAATAATGAAATATAATGAATGTGTAACAATGACAAACCCAAATTTAACATTGTTCTGTCATTCCAGCTTCAGATTCCGCCGAATAAGTTGCGTGTTTCATCCCTTCCTATTAAATTTATCTGATTCACAAGGAAATGTGCAAATTTAATAAAATTCTTCATTTGAATTGAAAGAAATTTCATTATTTCAATAAAGGTAAGGTTTAAATAAAAATTCTTTAATTTTCGTAAAATAATATTTAAGCTTGGAAGATAAATTTAGCTTTTAGCGTCCCGCTTTAGCGTCGCTAATAATTTAGTCCTGGGTGTCCTCTATTCATGTTAATAACAGTACTGAACTTTAAAAAAGTATGCACAATGTTAATATCATCAAACCCTATAACATATATATTTTCTTTTTCAGATTTTGAGTTGCATTAACGTGAAAAAGACATTCTTTAAAAGGTGACTAATATATAGTCAAAGTCCAATCGTCTTTTCGTACCATGAAAATATTTCTTGTCAATAATAAACAAAGAAGATGACAAGACATCTACTACCAACAAAAAGTTGAATGAGTGGAGTCATAGCTTGGATAGACCTGGGGTAAATATATTTCTTTTAAAATGCATACCTATTTTCTTTAACAATTTTCTTCAGTTTTAATTGATTCGAAAATCAATGTTACTTATTTGAAAAGAGCCATGAGTAATTTCACACCAAATATTACTATGTAGAAAAGGCTGTTTTTTTTTAAAGAATTTCAGTCAGCAAAATTGCCAAAAAATGTCCGCAATACTCGAAAAAACATGTTTACTTAAAAATATGTTATGTCAGAATTTTCCAGAAATAAAGCAAATACCACAAATTTTATCTAACTAATATTTTCTGTAGTTTAGGGTACGATAAAAATTAAATGTAAAACCAAGACCCGTGTAGGAATCCTTGCAATTTTACTTGTTAGAGATTTTATCTATTTACAAGGAAAATATGAATTTTGAAAAATTGAGATGTAATTGTATGGTCAACTGGAGTAGTTTTAGAAAATAGAAATTTTTTAAAGAAATTTACAGACACATTCTACTATCTAAAAATTTTTTTCCTCCAGTTTAATATATAGGCCATCTTTCTTTCTTTCAAGGTACAGATATTAGATTAACGTTCATTTCTGTTGTTAAAACTTTCTATGATAAATTTATATACAATTACATTTAAACTATTGTCAACTAACGCCTTTTTTTCAGGACGACTCTGAATAACAGAAAGGATAGGTCTCTATTCCACCGAAATAGAGCTGATGTCGTTTATTCCAGCTCGAAGATATTCGGCGTATGGAATGGCAATAAGCATATAGAAAACTGAAAAAAGTGTTCCAAGTCTGGCTATACCCTAAAGAGTATTGATGAAAAATGGAAATACTATCCATAGGAGTATCATAGACACTGAAACACTGTGTCCTCGAATGGAATAACAAGGATGGCTCAAATTTGATAATACTGTCTCCTATACCCTACCGAGGACCGGCTCAAGAATGGAGCATGCAGTTCTGAAGATGCCTCAAGAGTTGAGGATACTGGCCACTTGACTACCGACGACTGCTCAAGAGCCGGGAATACTGGCCACTACTCTACCGAGGATTGCACAAGAGCCGAGTATACTGGCCACTACTCTACCGAGGATGACCATAAGTGGCCAGAGGTGGTGTTTTTTAAGAGGGTGGGAGGGGAGGTGCTAGCAGTTATGTGAGGCCTCGGCAGCAAGAGCAAAAAAAAAATTTATTAAAAAATTTTATAGGATTTTCAAATTTTTTATAGGATTTTCAAATTTTTATAGGATTTTCAAATTTTTATAGGATTTTCAAATTTTTTATAGGATTTTCAAAATTTTTATAGGATTTTCTAATTTTTATAGGATTTTCTAATTTTTATAGGATTTTCTAATTTTTATAGGATTTTCTAATTTTTATAGGATTTTCTAATTTAATTATTATTTTTTTTTCAACTTCTTAATTATTTTATTGCATTTTTTTTTTCATTTTATTATTACTTATTTTATTCATTTAATTATTTTTATTTAGATTTTTTAATTTTAATGTATTTTTTGTAAATATTTTTAATCTTAAGTTTTATTATTTTATCGCATTTATTTTATTTTATTATTCTTTATCTATTCATTTTATTACTTTATATTTATTCATTTTATTATTTTTATTTAGATTTTTTAATTTTAATGTATTTTTTGTAAATATTTTAAATCTTAAGTTTTTGTGTTTTGTCATTTTTTTAAATTTAAAATATGAAGTCTCTTTGCTGTCGAGGTTCTCTAAATTCTCACATAACTGGAAGAATCAAGCACCTTCCCGTGGGTGGGCAAAAAAAAAATTAAAATGTAAATATTTTATTTCTATACAAATAAAGTTATTGTATACATGTTCATTGTGTTTTCTTCAAAACTAGTTTAATCGTTGTTTCTTAATCAAGCTTTAAGGTTTTGTTATCAAATTGTTAAAATTCCGGAAAATCTGACCAAATGTTTCTGACAATAAGCTAAAGAAGCACTTTTACTTTAAGACAACGCGTAACACTGATATTTGGTTTAAAGTTAAAATGTTATTCGATATTTTAACTCTACTTTTTAATTTCAATACTAAATTTACTTCTACATTTTTAGCATAAGTTTTTACAATCCTGTACTTAGCAAACATTAATATTACTTTTTTATGAAGTACTAAAGCAACTAGTTTACGATATATTTATGAAATCATTAATCAGATGCAAGTCAGCAATTATTTTAAATAACTAAAACGTGATGGTTATAGGGAGATTTGTACAGATTTAAATGGACTCTTAATATAACATTTATTTTAGGTCAATCTATGAAAAGACACACATACAAACACATATTTTTAATATATACTTTTATCATCCTAAATTCTTGATAACTCGAGAAAAAAATACGTATTGACATATAATGACCATCATTTCGATAAGTAAAACACGTGTTACTACACCCTCAGCATATGTGCAATGAACCAGAAAACATATTCCATAAATATTTAATGAAGAATGAGTTCAAAGCCCTTTCGATGATTTGTCATCTTGTTCCATATCATAACTTGTTGAAATACTCTCCATTTGTATGGTCTTTAACGTTCATAAAAAAGAAGAGAATAGTTTCCCATTTTAAAGGGGTGATGATCAATAAAGTTGCCAAAGTTATACAAAACTGCTGCAAAACGGAATATTTCCAATGGTAACCTTTAACCGTGTAATGCATGATTTTTTTTTCATCCCTAAAAATATATTTGTATATTTAATACTCATACATTATGGGAAAAATAGTAACTGCATTGGAATTTAAATAATTTCAATTTTTAAAAATTTTGCCAGGTGGCAAAAACTAACTACAAAATTTCAATTTTGTTAAGAATGATTAGAAAACTACTAAATATATTTTAAAATAACAATGTTGAACTATAATTATTTTTTCAAGACAATTTTTTTGTAACTTAGTACTAATATTATTATACTTTGAATACTGCCAAAGACGTAATTTCACAACAGTTAATAACTTCAATCTTCAATTTTGAATGCACTTTAACTACTGTCATCTATGAGGGCTATTAGTAACAAAAACTTCAAAATGAAATGTAATAGATGAAAAAACACAGATTTGTCGAGACGAAGCTCTGCTTTAATAGAATAAAGTGGATTATGTTGAATGTTGCCATATTGCAACGGTATGCACTAGAGGGTTAACGTTATGCCGATAGAGTATTCTCGTTTATTCCCGAAGTTACTCGCGAAATGAAGAGTAACAAAAAGACAAGTTAGAATTAGTTTGGAAATAAAATCATAAAATGTTAATAATATTAGGAAGAGCCAATCTTAATTCCATATTTTTCCGCGATTAGTTTCTTATTTTTCAAATACATTTATAAAAATTTTAACAAAATATTAAATTTCGTAGCTATTTGTTGCTAATGAATTTTCTTGATTATAACTATACAATAAAATAATATATATTTTGCTAAAAATAATTATTTTAGAAAAACGGAGATAGTTATTTGCCTCTAGAGTGTTCTGAGTAAACACAAAATAGCCCTGAGTGTCAAAGTAGAACAAAAGCATTAGTTGATTCATAAAAAAAATAGTTGTCGCAACTCTCTATAAGTACTATTACTAATCGATTTTAAGTTATTCTAGCTTGCTTCTTCAAATTTAAAAGAACAATATTGTGACATTAATAAAAAAAATTCAAACTTCAGCGAACAAATTTCGCAGAACAAACTCTTAAACAGAGAATATACATATCATCCATACAGAACCATTTCTTATTATATGCCGAATCTTAAATTTCTTCAATAAAATATTTGTCTGAAAGACTCGCATTCGAGCGAAGCATTCGAAAAAGTTAGATGATAATAATATTTATCTTTTTCGTATCATACTCAACGATGTTTTTGGCATATTTTTCTACCGTATGTAATGCTATCTGATAAAATATTTACAAAATCTAAAATTGTTGTTTGGAAAGGAATACTTTTGCGTCTGCAATTTATTTCTAAAATATGTCAGTTTCTGGAAACATTTCTTTTTTACTTCACTATTAAATGTATGATAACCAATGCAATACTTTCGAGACTCGAATATTTTATTGTTTTTTTGAATCGCTTAGGGGCTCAAGTACAAAGGCAGATTTCCTTACAAGCTTTTTCTCTCGCCAATAATTCCGAAGAATAAAAACATAGTGGAAAGTTCTCTAATGGGACTTGCTCACTTATTTACATTTAACGATTCGTTAAAGTTACTAACTCTGGTTTATTATTCTTTATTTGTTCGTTCCATTATAGCTTAGAACTGCACAATTGGCTTATTTTTGTTGACGTAGTTCCTTTCAGCTTTCATTCCTGCCTTTCTTCAATCAGGATGCCTTCTTCCCACGTGACGTTAACGAATTAATTTATCATTCATCTTTTCTGTTGCCACTCAAGCTAAAACTTCTCCTTTACTGATGGATCAAATCCATTTTCTGCCCCCCCCCTAAAAAAATTAATTAGTAATTAAAATTCAGACGAAAATTTAATAAGGTACACGGGAATGCACCAATTAATCTTACATATCCAAAAGTATTGGGTCGAAGCTATTTAAGCTACTATTACAAAACCACTTTTAAAAAAGATACTGCAATAGCAAAAAAAATTCCATCAAATCTATTTTTAAATTATTTAAAGGGGTTTTTTTAAACAAACTGATGTTACCAGTTACTTTTGTTCGATATCAACAATATGAACAATCAATAAAACTGAAAAAATTTATCACGCAATTGGAGAAAAGAAGCACATAATAGTCAACTCTGTCTTTTAAAGCGTATTTCAGTTTATAGATAACAACGTAACAAGTTCAAATAAATTTAATTGCTTTTTTAAGGAGCTCTATCATTGTAGTAGTTTACAAAACTTAACAGTGGTTCGTTTCCGCTTCAGATAAAGTTTTCTAACAATCTGTAATGGTTCTGCTAGACAGATTCTATTTAAGTACGAGCATTAGATATTTACCTTAAAAGCTTACATGTTTGAAGTCTTAAGCTTTGCTTTTCATTTACTGAGTTAAAAAAAAATATGAGACCAATTCACTACGAGTTAATATTTAAAACTGATTTCAAATAAGTAAAAGTAATATAAAAACTATTCTAGGGACTTTTTAATGCAATAATTCTCTCAGTTTTTAATAATTTAATTTTTTAAGCCCTTTTTAATGTTTCCGTTCCGCAGATAAAAAAATTTAACCCTTAATGACTTTGCCAATATTACTTTTGTACACAAGTACCTTTTCTAAATTTTGCCTAGGAGATTGCTTGGTTTATCGAGGTTTTAAATGTAAAATAAAGATATCTATGTTTTTCTGAAACACTTACTCCAAAGCGTTGACTACCAAATATCTCACTGGACACCAACTAACACAATATTAAAAAAAATGAATAAAAAGTCGACGATAACGATGCGGAATATTACCAAGAAAGACTTAACAGTTGCTGAAATCGCACAATACCCTTATTTATTGAATTATGGAATTTAAGTGTTTGGATAAAGCCATAACGAGATTCAAATCATCATGAATGACTTTTTTTTAAGAAATGACTTCGAGGCGAATTCGGGATGCAAATTGCGCTACGGAAAATAAGAGGCTGGAGAAAAGGGATAAATTTTAATTGGGGAATTAAAAATGCTGAATATCGAAAATTGTGAAAGAACGATTATTTTGTGCGTGTGCGTGTGTGTAGAAATGTGTGAATAAAATGTTTAGGAAATAAAATCTTCATTTCTTCTAGTATTACTTTTGACTATACCGGTGGCCGGGTGGTAAGGCATTCGCCTCTGGATTCAGCCCTCTCAGGAGTGCCGGGGTTCGTATCCCACCTACTGCCAGTCATCCTGTAAATTGGATATCTGCACTGGGAAAGAGTAGAAAAATCCAATTCGTGACGGATGGGCCCGAGTACACTGGGACAGACGTACTCGTTAAATCTGTGGAGTCTAAAGTCCCGACGGCGTCAGCGTACGATGTCGCTCGAAGTTCCGTTGGGTGCCCGCTGAGGGGTCGACCTCGTCACTTGACCAGGGTTATAAATTACGAGGCGTTATTCGCTGTGTTAAAGCTCCTAAAGGAAGCTAGAAGTAGGCAGCAGGAATCGATTACATTACTATACCGTGTTTGAGTACTAATGGAAGAGTCTTCCGTTTTATCTTTAAATTGAAGTTCAAAACTCCATACATTTCAAATGTAATTTCTATCAGTATTTCAGTGACAATTATCCAGTATTTATTGTTCGGAGATTTAGGAATTAATCATGAAACACTCGTAACTATGGTTTAGTTTTGTACAGTGGCGTAGCTACATAGGGGCTAGGTGGGGCAGTGCCCCGGGGCCCTCAAGCTCCAGGGGCCCCCTCGAATTAGGCATTGTTGAGTCCGAATTTACATTTAGAAAATTTTTAAAAAATATTTAAAATTAAGATATTTAATAACGTACTAGACACAGTATTATCTCAATTACATACACGTTTTATTGGAGTGAGTTCAGTCAGTCATATATTCGATTTTCTAACACCAACATTTTTATTACATGTTGATGAAGCAACTTTGTTGCAAAATTGTGACGAAATCCAAAGAAAGTATTCAGATATAATAGGCCCTAGTTTTTCACTTTGATTAACCACCTAGTTTTACCTGAACTCCCTCAAGCGTGGACTGTTCACCAATTATGTACGGAAATATGGAGTGCTAGAATGAGGCCCAGTGGCTAAGTGGTAGTGCTTCACATTACCACAGGTCCGGGGATCGAATCCCGGATTGGGCGAGTTTGACCCATCCTTTTATTCCTTGAGTGGGTTGATAAAATGGGTACCAAGCATGCATGGGAACTAAACACTGGGGGTCCTGTCACAATTCCTGTCACTTCTGCAGCAGCTGAAAGGTCATTTAGCAAATTAAAAATAATAAAGATTTATTTAAAAAATTATATGGGCCAAACTCGACTCCGACATTTATCACTAATAGCAATTAAAAACAAAACCGCATCAAGCTTGATTTAAACGAGGTCATTGATAGTTTTGCGAAAAATAAAGCTAGGAAAAAATTGTAAATATAATTGTTTTTTAATAAGTTGGTAGGCCCTACGTTTATATAATAAACTCTCTTGAACCTTCTCTATTTCGTTTTATTAGCCAAACCTACACTAAGTACCTATTAATTGTTGTAATCTATGTTGTTACTGTTTAATATTTTTATTACCTGCCCTGCACTGCACAAAAAAAGAGGATAAGTAGATTAACATTTTTAAAGTATTTGTATATTTCATATTTTTATTTAGTGAAACCAAATCAATTTACTTAGCACTGGGGTAAGGGCTGGGGAGCCCAGTCGGTTAGACACTCGCCTAGTATACGAAAGGTCCGAGGTTCGGGTCCGGGCATCGCCAAAATAATTGCCGACCTATAAACGGCTGTTGCAGCCAAAAATGTCCGACTTATAATACCCTGTTTAAGGGAGCGCATGTTAAATATCTTTCCAAGTAATAACGCTGCGTACGATGTCGCCCTTAACGGTTGCGTTGGGTGCCTATTCAGTTGTCGGATCTTCACTTGACTGTGGTTCTAAAATGCAACGCCCGTCACCAACACCACTCGTGTAGCTCCAGTGCGACGATAATTCAAACCTAACCTAACCTAGCAGTGGGGCCCCATTTTTTGATTTGCCCCAGGGCCCTTGGTTTCCTAGCTACGCCACGGGTTTTGTAGTCGTACTTGCATAGCTCTAAGTTCTGGCAAGCTTCTACCGTAGTTAGGAAGTTGAGTTCCTTCAACTACCAATGTTTTCATTTGGAGTCTTCGATTTTTTTTTCTCATTAAGTTAAACCCGTACTAATTTTATAAAATTCTCCATTTCTGTAAAATTTATTTAAAGTTATTTTTTTTATCATTAGATGGAAATAATCGTGTCTTTGAAGAATAAAATGCTTGTTGTAGCTATGTGAAAAGCATGCTAAAAATAAAGTTAACGTTGAAGAATCTTTTTAAAAAATTGGCACTTAATTGTTCATGCTTGCATTTTTATGCTTCAAAAATGTCACTTAACTATTTTCAACAAAATTTCGAAAAGATATAATTTATCCAAAAGTTAAGATTAAACTAAAATGTAAGGGAATTTTTAAATTAAATTTTCACTTCATTCTGGGTGTATAATGAGTCCATTCTAAACATCTAAATTTTGCAAAATAAAAGTTTTGATTGAAAAGCTTTTTTTAATATCGATAGTTCCGATATTACTAATTATGGAAAGTGGGCCGTCCCAATCGCTCATAAATTATTTCCCAACTTGCTTAGTTTGAACATGAGTTTTTAAGGGGACGCATTACCCAAAAATTGGTCAAAATGACGATTTTTCAGTTTTTACTTTTTATTATTTACAATATTCTTCTAAACATTTGCGGAAAGTTTCAGAATTATATTTTGTGTAGAAAAAAGTTATTAAATATTTTCTGGAGTCATTCCTATAAGTTTGAATCAGTGGTACAAACGTGTTACTCGTTCCACTGATCTCTGGCTTGAATCAGGGTTGCCGCGAAAGAAAAACAAAGCGAGTAACCGGTTTCTTTATAAAAGTTTAGGCGATTTCTCGCTATCATTGAAGAAGAGGCCTATTTGAGGAAAGCCTTCTACGAAATCAAGTGGTTCTTCCCGTGGTGTACTCTTCATTTGTGTTTGTCTGCATATCCATCTACGAAGATACTTGACAAAGTTTACCTGAAAAGCAGAGATCAGTCAGATGCTTGTTTAGTTTCCCCTAATACCTTTTTTTGTTTGATAATTAGGTAGTCAATTGCATTCAAAAATATTGGGAGGGGAGGAAAGCATGACTGTCGTAAACCAGATTTATTTTACCTCAAAAGCATGAGATTCTTGACTTCCCTGTTGTACTCTGTGATTAACCCTTTCAGTCCCAGTGATGCCATTTGACATCATCACTTTCAATATTTTTTCAAAATTTTTATGTCCCGTTATGACATCCAAACACACATCATTCGTTTCTTCATACTTTGTTCTATCAGACAATATTTTACATTAATCCAAATAGAAGTCAGAACTGCTATTTTAATGTAATGTAATCATTTTCCGGCTGCCTATTTCTAGCCTCCGTCAGGAGCTTTAACACAGCCAATAGCGTCTCGTAATTTAGAACCCTGGTCAAGTGACGAGATCGACACCTGAGCGGGCACCCAACGGAAACTTCGAGTGACATCGTACGCTGACGCCGTCGGGACTTTGGACTCCACAGATTTAACGAGCACGTCTGTCCCAGTGTACTCGGGCCCATCCGTCACGAGTTGGATTTTTTCTACTCTTTCCAGTAACTGCTATTTTTTTTTATTTAGAAAATAGTCAACAAGTGTTTCTCCGGATTTTTGATAAGTTCACTTCAGTTCCACATATTTAAAACGCAGTTTAAACTATTTCGGTTAAAATAATCATTAATTTTTTTTTTAATAATATGGTCAGATACCTTAAAATATATAACTCGAATTGTTTTTAGGTAATATATATATTTTTTATTTTGTTGTTTTCCACAGTTAAAAAATTTTAGCATTGTTTCAAAAACCATATAAAAAATTTTAATGAATTTTTTTTTCTAATGGAATTCGTATATCTTTATATAATATAAAATTGTAATTGTCGTACGCTTGAAAGCCACGTGACTTACGCGGCTTCAGCCAATCAGAAACGTCAGAAACGCTAAAAATAAGTGTGGCGGTGTGCTTGTTTTGTGTCGGGGCTGCTTCAGGTTGCGTCCCGTTGCTTTGGTAGAGATCGTTGTTTAGCGCTAGAGCTACGTGATTCCCTGGAGCAGTCCCACGGAAACTAGCCAGATTGTATAGATGAGCATTCCTGCTTTGGCAGTATCCTCATGCATGTTTGTTTGCGGAGCAAACAAATAGGAATTGCATAGCGATTCCCGCGGGTTGGCGAGCGGCAGCGAGCAGGGGGCTTTGCCCCCTAGTTTGACCTAAAATAAGCTTATTTTATGAATATCAGATGTTTCTGTAGTGTAGTAAATTTTTGGGACTGAAAGGGTTAATATGGTAGTTATCATATATATTTTTGATAATGTTTACAAAACGTGAAAGGGTCGCATTACTTTGTAGAAGTTTCCATAATTTGTCCCTGCGGACACTACAGAAATTCTTTTCAAATTCCACGAAATTCATGTAATATATTCTGTGGATTATCATTCAATGGATTGTTCTAAAATTATCCTCAGTGCTCAGTGTAGCGGAAAATCTTTTATATCCGGCAATGTAAAGAAGGCCTTTTCAAAGTTCACGAAAAAAAATTCACGTAAAATACTTATTACCATTCGATGGATTTTTCTACAATACTATTCTCAGTATTGCAATGTGGTCTGCACAAGATAGGTTAGATTAAAAACTAGCCTGTGATTCCTCTCCAATTGTCATTATTTGAGCCGATCCGGCGGCATAGTGGTTAAGGCATTGGCCTCTGGAGCAGCTGGGTCCGGGTTCGAATCCCGTTCAGGCATGGATGTTTGCGTTTGTCGAGTATATGCGGAGTACGTGCTCGTAAAATCTGTTGGGTCCGAAAGTCCTGTGGGCGGTCATTGCGCAGTTTCCCATGGGTACAGGTCCCTGGAGAAAATTTCCCTCCCCTTCAGGGACATGTCTAAATTGCGGAGGTGGAGACAGATGGCAACATCTGTTATATGTGTTTGTGTGTGTCTTGTGTTGTCCTACTTGACGACGGTTTATAAGCGGGTCCTTGCGACCAAACACACAAGCCTAAAAATATATGTCTACCAACCAACCAACATCATTATTTGATAAATTTCTTTTTTTTGGGGGGGGGGGTAATTTAACAGTTATTCCCTCATCCCATTCTTTTGGCCATTTTTCATTTTCTAAAATTCTATTAAATAGTACAGAAATTTGGTGACTGACGTATCTCAATCTCTTTAATTAGTTCACCAGATAGGTTGTCACTGCCAGCAGATTTGCCACATTTAAGGTAGGCGAATACCCAAAATTCTAAAATTTTTAATATTACTTTAATCTTTTCCAATTTGGCATAGGGATTTGAAATATAATGAACAATGCTTTTTGGGCATTTTTTTTTATTTAAATATAATTGATTCATTTTATACAGTGTTTTTCAACTATAAAAAGGGGGTTACGCCAACACTTCTAGCATAAAAAATTTTACATTAATTTACCTGAAATTTTTTACAGATGCTATTTCAATATATATCTGTGCCATGAACCTCTTAACATGTGGTGTAAATATACAAGTTTTTTTTTAAAAAAAATGTCGAAGTGTAAGTTAAGGTAGGCGAATACCCAAAATTCTAAAATTTTTACTATTACTTTAATCTTTTCCAAATTTGGCATAGTGATTTCAAATATAATGAGCAATGCTTTAAAGGCAATTTTTTTTATTTAAATATAATTGATTTATTTTAAACGGTGTTTTTCACCTAAAAAAAGGGGTTTGCGCCAACACTTCTAGCACAAAAAGTTTTACATTAATTTACCTGAAATTTTTTACAGATGCTATTTCAATATATATCTGTGCCATGAACCTCTAACATCTGGTGTAAATATAGTAGTTTTTTTTTAAAAAAATGTCAAAGTGTAAGTTCATCGAAAAAAAAAATACTTGGTTGGTCACTGTTTGCACGATGGCTTCGGAAACCCATTGCCCTTACGGCACCATTTGCGCATGCTCAGCATTTGCCTGAAATCCAGCTCTCACGGAAAAACACTGCGCGTGCGCAGACGGATACTGAAAGGGAAATATAGTTTGTCACGTTGGCTTTTTATCGCCCAAAGTTTCTTCGGTTTTGGGAATTAAAATTAACATGTTGATTGAGATGAAATCGATCCACGTTGCCGGTGTTATTTTCTGTTTTTATTTACTTTACCCTATGAGCACACATAAGCACTTTAATTAGAAAGAGGCGCTAATAAATGCTTAAAAATAAAAAGTAATTAAATCTAAGTAAAATAATATTTAAGGTAGGCCAGTACCTAAATTTCTTGAAAAAATCGGTTTCGGGGTTTGGGGCTATTTTCATTGCCCCAAATGTTTTTGGTAGAAAACAGAATTTTATTTTCTTATGTATTTACTAATCTGCAAGACTTTTAGTCAAGGATTATCTATCCTTCCGGTTGCAGGGGAGCCCAGTCGGTTAGGCACTCGCCTAGCATGGTCCCATGTCCAGGTCGCGGCAGGTCATCGCAAAAATTACTGCCGACCTATAATAGGCCCGTGCAGCCAAAAATGTCCGATGATTACCCCGTGTAAGGGAGTGCACGATAAATATCCTTCAAAGTCCTAACGCTGAGTACGATGTCGCCTTTAATGGTTGCGTTGGGTGCCTATTCAGGTGTCGACTCGTCACTTGACTGTGGTTTTGAGATACGACGCCCATCGCCAATAGCCCTCGTGTAGCTCTAGTGCTACGATAATTCAAACCTAACCTATATTCTTCATAAACGGAAGCAAATCAGAGGCATAATTTAGTTTTAGTTTCGGATTTTAAAAAGAAACATAGTATGGTTAAAAGTAAGCCATTTATTTTAATAAACATACAGGGTGGTTGCAAAATAACGCTAGCTATTCGGAGTTGTCTGTAGCTTGAATGAATAATCCAACTGCATCAAAAATTGAGAAACTTACTAATCAAAAGGGGGGGGGGGGGGGGGGAATAGAATCATAAAAAAAGATAGAATCCTAAAAAATAATCACAATAAACAAACTCGTATCTTGACCAGGGTTCTAAATTACGAGGCATCGTCAATTATGGCCAATTACGGCCAACACAGCTAATTACGCCTCGTAATTTAGAACTCTGGTCAAGGGACGAGGGTTTTTTTTTTCGAAAAAGAATGGAATCTTAAAAAAGAAACTCTTCTCTTGACAAAGGTTCCAAATTACGAGGCACAGACAATTATGGCTAATTACGGCCAACACATCCAATTATGCTTCGTAATTTAGAATCCTGGTCAAGAGACGAGTTGGTTTTTTATGATTCCATTCTTTCTCCCTCTTCTTGATTAGTAAGTATCTCAAAGTTTTTTACATTTGGAATATTCATTACAGCTACAGACCACTCTGAATAGCGAACGTTATTTTATAACCACCCTGTATAATTTAAAATGTATTATGGATCTGGAAAATTGCTTTTTTAACTGATAATCATAATTTCCAAAGCCATGCTAAATGGTGACTGGTGTACGTTAAATACGTCGTGGTCACTAAGTCCTCCAAGTTACCATACCAAATCAATCCCTGTGACAAGTCAATTCTGGGGATCCTCTAGTTGGCCTCTGTCTCTAAAATTAAGATGGATCCATTTATGTGTGTGTGTTATATCTCTCTTACTTGACGAAGGTTTATAAGCGGATCTGTTTATGTGAAGTCTTACATCAATTGATTTGATCCCATAATAAAATAGGCTTAGAATTTGACTGTTATAATCCAATAATTCTATTATAATGCATGAACGCACGCGGTCGGCGAGGGTAAACTCTTGCTATTCAATAACAACCCAAACCTTCACTACAACCCTAACTAACAACTTGGCGATATTTTACTTGGCTGCTCACAAAAACATTTCGCTATCAAGTCGAGATCTGCGCATGCGCAGATTTCCGGCACTGTCGTTAGATTAGTCACATTGTATTTGTTTCAAGTTAATTCATAAAATTTGTCGTAAAACATATTCTTGTGATTTGTTTGTAACTCCAGAGGGTCATTGCACGGATCAGTTCAAAACGAAGAATTTAACACATAATTCATGTTTATCGGAGGAAAATTCAATGTGGTAGGCTTGTTGGCGTGAACCTCTTTTTTTAGTTGAAAAACACCGTTTAAAATAAATAAATTATATCTAAATTTTAAAAAAATGCCTAAATAGCATTATTCATTATATTTGAAATCACCATGCCAAATTTGGAAAAGATTAAGGTAATAGTAAAAATTTTAGAATTTGGTGGAATTTTGGGTATTCGCCTACCTTAATCGAAAAAAATCCTTTTTTTTTTTGTGGTTAATTTATAAAATTTTTCTTAATAACTTCTTTTCTTGTAATTTGTATGTAACTCTAGAGAGTCATTGCATGCATCAGTTCAAAACGAAGAATTTAACACATAATTAATGTTTATAGGATGAAAATTCAATGTGGTAGACTTGTTAGCGTAAACCTCTTTTTTTAGTTGAAAAACACCGTTTAAAATAAATAAATTATATTTAAATTTTAAAAAAAAACCTAAATTGTATTATTAATTCTATTTGAAATCACTATGCCAAATTTGGAAAAGATAAAAGTAATAGTAAAAATTTTAGAATTTTGGGTATTCGCCTACCTTAAGCAATTTTATTGCTTGTATGGCACCTCGTGTTTTGTTATTGGACCTGTGTTATTCAAGTGTTCCAAGGGTCGCTCTGGGGACGGCCTAAAATGCAGTTGGGTCAGTTCTGTTCAAAGTTTCCTGGTATTAGATTAAAACATTTTTAGTACATTTTAAGTATGTCCCTGTATTTTATTACAAAAGTACAATGAATTCTATTTTTACTAAATTTCATCGACTGTTTTATTTCTGTTCCTGTTTAATTTTCAATTCTTATTCATATCGAAATTTCCCATTTTTTGTAAACATATTCATTTTTGAAAATATAGTAAAGGTTAAAATGATCGACTTAAATCAAATTTAATCCAAAACAATTTCTAGTAATATGTACTACTAAATAGTAAGTGTCAGATATCTTGAGACTGTTTTTATTACTATATATAAGTAGTTCTTTTCCGCAATTTTGTTATTTATTTGAATTTTATATCAAACGAATAATAGGTTATCTAAAACTAACTTGCATCTCAAAATTGTTAAATTCAAGAATTTTCAACTATTCAATATACTTATACAAATACCTATTATTATACAAATTTAAACAATGGTGCATGGAAAATTAAAGACATACATTGTTACAAAATTTTCTGTTTACAACAATACTTGTACTTTTGTTTAACAATGAAAACAAGCGATTTTTCTCATTTCATCCAGAGACCTCACGTACTAAGCTGCTCGTTGAAGTTAGTCTTCAAAAGTTCCGTTATTTGTACCAAAATTGTGCTGAAGTGGCAAAAAACAAGCGCAGCCTTTGAAGGAGGGATCCAAAACTTAACGGGTATGTTATATACAATATATTTTTTTTGTAAAATGCAACAATTTTTTTTATAGAATGGATTAAGTGCTGTTTATTGAAGCCTTATGCTAATGAAGATCCCTACAAGGGTTCTGTCCTCACCTTAACAATCGTTTAAATAGATCGTGTAGAGCAAATAATGTTTCGTCATTAATTGACGCCGTGTACAGGGGACTGACTCACTTCAAACAAGTTATGGTCTAAATTTTTAAGGCCGCTTATTAAAATTGGTATCTGATTGCGTTAGGTGTCAATTGAGGTGTTGGACTAGTTTGTGACTTAACCGCGATTCTAAATAATTATTGTCGCCATTTGTCGGCATTAGTCCACAAGTGCGACTTTAATCAAACTAACTAAAAAAAATAGCTGTAGTATGTACTGTTTGGCACACTGTGGCGCGATTATCAAATTTTTGTTGGCGACTTTTGTTCGTCAGCAATTTAATGTTATTTAAAGATGCTATTACAAAATGAGAACAGAAGGGTCGCCTTATCTTAATTTTTGTTTTGCATATTTGGCAATTGCATAGTTAACAAAAGCAGTTTTTGAGAAATTCAACGGTGCAAGGATATATTAGGTGTAGAAACACCATTGACTGACACTAGTTCTTCAACGGTACCAATGATTCACAGACACTTACAGTATTAATAATACATTTTACAGGACCATCTTGCTTAGTTAATGAGTAAGAAAATGTATTTAGAGGTTGAAGAATATCAGATTTTTTATATCTATAATAATAAAAATGAAGTTTTGTATGTATGTGTGTATGTATGTGTGTATGTCTCTCCGAAACTCACAAACTAGACATTTGTTTGACTCGTAACTTGGCACAAATGCGTAGTTCATACTTGAGTTACAAAATAAGAACTTTCAGAGCTCAAAATGTTCTATTTTTTGAGAAAATTCGAATTTTCTGGAAAAACTACACCACTTTGGCTCAAATCCGATGAACATTTTTCTTTTGCGTTGCCATCAAGCAGATGAAATTAAAATAAACTTTTTCAAAAATAGTTAAAATGTAAAAAAGAAAATACATTATTCTTAAAAACTTACAAATATATTATAAATTTCATTTTAAAGATTTAGTTACTATAATTTTAAGTAGTAAACTTTCATTTTATATCATTCTTTAATCTGTATCAATGCAATATTTTATTTTTAACTCGATATTTTAATAAATAATTATCATGGTCGTCTATATAAACTGGAAGGTTTCCTCCAACGACAGCGGATCTCGAAAAGCGCTACCAATTTTTGTAATTCCTAACGTTGTTGTTGGTTTTTATAAACTTGATCGCCAAGGTCATAAGCTAAACATTTTATATTTTTATCATTTACGATTTATAAATTGATTTTTAATTAATTTTTATTTGAAGAATCGATGCCGGCAATTTTACGCCAACCCTGACAAATTGGTATTAAAGCATCCTTTGGCGACAACTATAGCACTGCGACAACTAAATTAATAATTTCAAAAAATAATTGATATCATTCACGTGACTTAATCCTACCAGTCACCATTCTATTATTTTATTGTGAATATAGGATTTTAATTAGGAATTTTTTAAAAGCATAGTAAGCTTATACTGAACTATGATTTTTTTAAGGCCACCGCAATGGAGATGCATATTTTTGTTTTACGTTTTTCTTTTTTCGCCAATTACTTTGATAAACTCGCCAAGTTATTACAAAAAACGCGCAAAATAACCTTTTTTCTTTATTAGCTGGTTGGTTGTGCGATGGTCATTGCGCCAAAGCTGAATGGGTGTGTTATTGGTTGCTATATATTTTCCTCGCCAAAATTTTCAAACATGCCAAATGAGCTAAAATGTTTTTATTCGGGAAATTACTCTGGCATTATCCGCTAATTTTATAGAATTTTTTAAATTTTGAATTTTTATGGTCACATAAGTAACGGGATTCTGTACTTTATACCGAACGCGGGAAAAGTAGCATAAGTTTATTATCCTATAACAGATTAAATGGTAGTATGGTACAAATACTTGGATCGATTTGGTATTTATTTTTTTCCAACCCGTGCAACACCGGGTAGTTCAGCTAGTGATTAATAAATACTCCCGCAACATTTAGTTTTTTTTTTTTTTTTTTTGCTATAATTCAGAAATATCTGCCTAGTCAGTAGTTCTCTTGTAAAGCATATCTGGGTTGTTTCACTGAGTAATATTAGCGAATTAACAAGGTAATATTAGAGATATATTTTCAATTAAAAACATTTAAATGTGGGGCGGTTTTGACCCTCGCTTGTCAAGCGAGTGGTCCCGGGTTCGAATCCCAGGTAAGGCATGGATATTCTGCATTTTTATATCTTTATTCTTAATAGTCGCCCAGCCGGTATGGTTGATTCGACCCTCGCCTGTAGAGCGAGTGGGCCTGGGTTCGGATCCTGGCTAAGACTTGGATATTTGTGTTGTCCCGAGTACATGCGAAGAACGTGCTCGTTAAACGGGTGTATCCGAATTTTGTTTTTCAAAAATGAATTACTTGTCAATTAAATTTAAACGAGTTTATTATAATAGTTGTTCATTTTAATGTTTATATCGAGTTTATTATGTTATAAAATGTTGATGTGTAGTTCCGGACCAAATATTTAGACGTTTTCAAAAATTTGTAGGTATCATTGTAGCAAATCTCTGTTAATTCTGTACAACTAGCCCAGTCTTTAAACTCTTTATGCCCCAATGGAGCAGGAGGTAACGGGCTTTCTCCACCCCCTCCTGTCTAGCTCAGCTTCTCTGGTCAGTTCTTAACTTGTGAATCCAAAAGCATTTCTCTCTTATGTAGTCATCCGCCAAAAAGTCATTTTTTTGTTGGATTTGATTCTCTTTTTTTCCTGTCCATCAGATACCCACGTCAAGAATATTTTTCTGGGATCAGTTTGTTTCATTTAGACGAAACGTCCAATCCATCTTCAACGTCTCTTTTTAAGCTCATTTGTAATAGGAAGTTATTTTAATTTTTCGTACAATCTAATTCGGAATTATTTGCTACCAATATATATTCAGAATTTTCCTGAAGCATTTTGTTTGAAATGCATCAATTTTGTCTTCCTGTGATTTGGTTAATTTCAAACTTACAATTCCATAGAAAAGTTTATATTTTACTATCTTTGTAGAATTATAAAAACGTAGTGTGCTTTATTTTTACTTTATTTTATGCCATCATACGCTCTTAAAACAAGAGTGAAATCCACTTCAGTAGGAGAAGTGCATTTTCGACTCTGGAAAGGAGTGAATATTAACTCAGACTGAGTGAAAATCGTTCGCTCGTTTTAAGAGTATATGTGCCTTTTTCGGTGGTAACTGTTTAACCCATATTATTGAAGGAATTTGTCTCTTCTACATATTTTCAATTAACGTAATTTTGATTCGGGTTACCGCATTTCATTTTAAGGACATGGATTTTTTCTCATTTACAAAAAAGCTAACCTTTTTTGCACTTGTTTCGAGGCGGGTTCATTTTTTACATGTCCTCTAATTTAGAAGACATCAACATAATTTCGTCTGCGTAGTCGATGTCTTCTAGCACGCTATCCAAATACTATCCGATTCTAAGTTCTCGGTACTTCAGCATTGCTTTCATAATCCAGTTTATAATAGTGAAAAAGAATTCTCATAATACGCTCTCTTGTCTAGCACCTTTTCGAATGTAAAAACTGCCAGTTGTGCGGTTGCTCAAGATAAATTGCACTATGATGTCCATCCCTCATACAGGCACCTAATGAGAGACATTACTTTCAATGAATACATCTATGAATTCTATGAATTTTAAATGAATGGTTACATTTTGTTGGGTTGTTATGATTAAATGCTTTGTTCAACAATATTTCTTAAAATGAAGATTTGGTGAAGAGATTTTCACCATGAAAACCAGCCCATTTAATTCTCAGCTATTCCTCAATGCTTTTCCTAACTCTATATTTTTAAAAGGCGCCGTTTTTTTCTATTCCTCAGTGCTTTTCCTAACTCTATATTTTTGTAAGGTGCCATTTTCTAAAGTGAAAGTGTTTTTTTCTCATCTGTTTACGAACATCATTTTTACTTTACGTTGATAATAAATAAAAACAATTTAGTTATAGATTATCTATGATTCATTAGATATAACATTCATAGAAAAACAAATCTTCAAGCATGGAAAAGAGATTTTAAAATGGATATATATAGATTCAAAAAATAGTTGTTCATCTGTTCAGCAAAGTGTTCTCAATGTAAGACATATATATATTTAAATCCTTCAATTATGGGCATTTCATTAAATTCTGAAGAAAATTAAAATATGCGTGGGTATGAGCTTATAAAGGAAAGCATGTGCGATGTTAAATGGCCATTATTATGAACACAAAGGTCCATAAAACTTAAAATATTTGTCACTATTAGACGCCTTTAACTTTTTTTTTTCGAATCTATATATATCCATAATAATGCCCCTTTTCCATGCTTGAAAATTTCTTTTTCTATGAATGTTATATCTAATGAATCATAAATAATCTATAACTAAATGTTGTTTTATTTATTATCAATGTAAATAAGTTTGGAATAGATTTTTTACTGGCTTATTTTTCTGCAAATTAAAATTGCTTATTTATCTGCAAATTACTATTATTTATCTGCAAATTAAAATCGCAAAATATAATTTTTTCCCTATAATTTTATTTTATCACTCATTTTAAACACAATGGTAAATAGATTAACAATGGTAGATCGAAGCAGCGTTCTAAGTCGAAGACATGCATTGTTTAATTTTCTTTTAATTATTCCAAATGAAATTTTTTTATAACAATATGTTGTAACAATGAAAATTAGAGAGATTTTCTCATTCTAACGGCAGATCTCACGCACGAAGCTGCGTTTTTAAATTAGTCTTCTATAAAGTAATTTAATTTTGTCGCCAAATGGCTTAACTAGAGAAAAGATCTACTCTCTTTACATGTGGGTATGTTGTTCAGGTTTTTTTAAAGCAAAATTTTAATTTTAAAACTTAATGTAAAACTGATTTATTTATCTGAAAATGTCAGGGATTCCAAATTGTATTTGCTTTCACCACTCATGCAACAATTTTAATTATTGTATTTGGTTATCTTGTAACTATTTTCCTTGGAAAAATCCTCATTTTAATCCTTATTCAATAAATTCATGGAATAATTTCATTCAAAAAATAATACGAAATCTGTTAGATTTAAATATATATTCGTTTCGTGACATTGTGATGATTAACTAGTACTTTATCAACGTACTTGTAATCACTCGTACATCACTATTAAGATCTCAAGTACTTGAAATTAACAAATTAATATCACACTACAAAATATATTTGACACTTAACGCGTGGTTGTTCGTCTAATCGAATCTTAGCTTAATATTTTTATATTTGTTGTCAAAAGGAAGCCTTTAAATTTTGGGCAGAATGTGTCGTAATTTTTTTTATATAAATATATTGTTCTTAAAAAATAACTTGATTTAATCGTATATATTCAAGTATGTATTGTGTATAGAAGTAATATTTTATGTGTTACGGTTAAATGTAAATTCCACAAACCTCTGCGACAATTGAGCTACTTAAAATGAGATCTTCAATTCTGCCAAAAAGTCACTTCTAAGACTGAGAGTGGAGAATCACAAAACTCACATCTTCTATTACTCGTATCTCACCATCTTCAAAGGGAATGCTTATCAAGCACTTGAAATTCTACATTTTAAAATTAAATTGTATTTCCGTTGGTAGATAATTAATTAATTTATAAACTGTTAGCTTAAGGTGTATTTATTTTTTTAGGTCATTTACGGAATAAGGTTTGTTAGGACATTTGGTATTTTTTGTGACAAGTGTAGGAAGCTGGGTAATAGTATTTAATTGCGTGTTTGTGTGATTTTGGTGAAAGTATTATTATTTTGTTTGGCTTTGAGTGAATGTGTTTTTTTTTATTTTAAATGAATGTACGTGTTTATGAGTGAATGTGTCCTTGACAAGAATTAAGTATCTGTGCGCGCGTGTTTTTTGTGACAAATATATAAAATCTGTGTGGATTTTGTATTAACAATATGTGAGTGTGTAATTTAAAAGAAAATACTTAAAATATCTTAGATTTATAAATTGCTAGGATGAGGTTTGTTGCGTGCCAGCGATCGGATGGAGGATGTGTATTTACTGTGCTTAGTTTGGGAATTCGGGAAAGAGTATTAAAAATCTTTTAATTTATTACTTGTGTAATTGTGTGCTTGTGTGATTTTGTGTGCATGTTTTTTTTTTTTTTGGCTGGTGAGTCGGGCTGGGGTCCACGTTCCACCAGCTGGTAACGTTGGGGAATCGTGCTTACCTCTTCTGGGGAGGCGAAGACGAATACCCCGTAAATCGGCTAACTAGGCCCGACGTAGTTCTGGTAAGTTGGTTCGATCTTTGTGTGTGTTGTGGCTGCCTTGTGGTAGTTCACCAGTGTCATGCGCAGTCTCTCTTTGTTCAAAACTAAGCGCGGTTTTTGTAAAAAGTATTTACAATCTGTGTGTATGTAATTTAAAAGAAAATATTTAAAATACCTTTAAATTTATAAATTGTTAGGATTAGGTTAGTTGCGTGCCAGTGATCGGATAGTGGATGGTAAATCACTGTGCTTAGTGTGGGAATTTGGGTACAAGTATTTAAAATCTTTCAATTTTTAAAATGTTAGCTTTAGGCGTACTTTTTTAGGCCATTTACAGAATAAGGTTTGTTATGACAGTGGGTATTTTTTGTGACAAGTGTGGGAAGTTGGGTAATAGTATTTAATTGTTTGCTTGTGTGATTTTGAGTGAATGTGGTATTTTTTTATTTGAATCAATGTGTGTGTTTATGAGTGGATGAGTGATTGACAAGAATTAAGTATCAAAGTGCGCGTGTTTTTTGTGACAAATATGTAAAATCTGTGTGGTTTTTGTAAAAAGTATTAACAATATGTGAGTGTGTAATTTAAAAGAAATTATTTAATATATCTTTGGATTTATAAATTGTTAGGATTAGGTTAGTTGCGTGCCAGTGATCGGATGGAGGATGTGTATTCACTGTGCTTAGTTTGGAAATTCGGGAATGAGTATAAAAATCTTCTAATTTATTAATTGTGTAATTGTGTGCTTGTGTCCATGTTTTTTTTTTTTTTTTGGCTGGTGAGTCGGGCTGGGGTCCACGTCCCACCAGCTGGTAACGTTGGGGAATCGTGCTTACCTCTTCTGGGGAGGCGCAGACGAATACCCCGTAAATCGGCTAACTAGGCCCGACGTGGTTCTGGTAAGTTGGTTCGATCTTTGTTTTTGTGCTGTGGCTGCCTTGTGGTAGTTCACCAGTATCATGCGGAGTCCCTCTTTGTTCAAATCTAAGAGCGGTTTTTGTGAAAAGTATTTACAATCTGTGAGTATGTAATTTAAAAGAAAATATTTAAAATACCTTTAAATTTATAAATTGTTAGGATTAGGTTAGTTGCGTGCCAGTGATCGGATAGTGGATGGTAAATCACTGTGCTTAGTGTGGGAATTTGGGTACGAGTATTTAAAATCTTTTAATTTCTAAAATGTTAGCTTAAGGCGTATTTTTTAGGTCATTTACAGGATAAGGTTTTGTTAGGACATTGGGTATTTTTTCTGACAAGTGTGGGAAGTTGGGTAATAGTATTTAATTGTTTGCTTGTGTGATTTTGAGTGAATGTGGTATTTTTTTATTTGAATGAATGTGTGTGTTTATGAGTGGATGAGTGATTGACAAGAATTAAGTATCAAAGTGCGCGTGTTTTTTGTGACAAATATGTAAAATCTGTGTGGTTTTTGTAAAAGGTTTTAACAATAAAAACGTGTGTAATGTAAAAGAAATTATTTAAAATACCTTTAGATTTATAAATTGTTAGGATTAGGTTAGTTGCGCGCCAGTGATCGGATAGTGGATGGTAAATCACTGTGCTTAGTGTGGGAATTTGGGTACGAGTATTTAAAATCTTTAAATTTTTAAACTGTTTAGCTTCAGACGTATTTTTTTAGGTCATTTACATTATAAGGTTTGTTAGGACATTGGGTATTTTTTCTGACAAGTGTGGGAAGTTGGGTAATAGTATTTAATTGTTTGCTTTTGTGATTTTGAGTGAATGTGGTATTTTTTTTATTTTGAATGAATGTGTGTGTTTATGAGTGGATGAGTGATTGACAAGAATTAAGTATCAAAGTGCGCGTGTTTTTTGTGACAAATATGTAAAATCTGTGTGGTTTTTGTAAAAAGTATTAACAATATGTGAGTGTGTAATTTAAAAGAAATTATTTAATATATCTTTGGATTTATAAATTGTTAGGATTAGGTTAGTTGCGTGCCAGTGATCGGATAGTGGATGGTAAATCACTGTGCTTAGTGTGGGAATTTGGGTACGAGTATTTAAAATCTTTTAATTTTTAAAATGTTAGCTTAAGGCGTATTTTTAAGGTCATTTACAGGATAAGGTTTTGTTAGGACATTGGGTATTTTTTCTGACAAGTGTGGGAAGTTGGGTAATAGTATTTAATTGTTTGCTTGTGTGATTTTGAGTGAATGTGGTATTTTTTTATTTGAATGAATGTGTGTGTTTATGAGTGGATGAGTGATTGACAAGAATTAAGTATCAAAGTGCGCGTGTTTTTTGTGACAAATATGTAAAATCTGTGTGGTTTTTGTAAAAGGTTTTAACAATTAAAAAGTGTGTAATGTAAAAGAAATTATTTAAAATACCTTTAGATTTATAAATTGTTAGGATTAGGTTAGTTGCGCGCCAGTGATCGGATAGTGGATGGTAAATCACTGTGCTTAGTGTGGGAATTTGGGTACGAGTATTTAAAATCTTTAAATTTTTAAACTGTTTAGCTTCAGACGTATTTTTTTAGGTCATTTACATTATAAGGTTTGTTAGGACATTGGGTATTTTTTCTGACAAGTGTGGGAAGTTGGGTAATAGTATTTAATTGTTTGCTTTTGTGATTTTGAGTGAATGTGGTATTTTTTTTTATTTTGAATGAATGTGTGTGTTTATGAGTGGATGAGTGATTGACAAGAATTAAGTATCAAAGTGCGCGTGTTTTTTGTGACAAATATGTAAAATCTGTGTGGTTTTTGTAAAAAGTATTAACAATATGTGAGTGTGTAATTTAAAAGAAATTATTTAATATATCTTTGGATTTATAAATTGTTAGGATTAGGTTAGTTGCGTGCCAGTGATCGGATGGAGGATGTGTATTCACTGTGCTTAGTTTGGAAATTCGGGAATGAGTATAAAAATCTTCTAATTTATTAATTGTGTAATTGTGTGCTTGTGTCCATGTTTTTTTTTTTTTTGGCTGGTGAGTCGGGCTGGGGTCCACGTCCCACCAGCTGGTAACGTTGGGGAATCGTGCTTACCTCTTCTGGGGAGGCGCAGACGAATACCCCGTAAATCGGCTAACTAGGCCCGACGTGGTTCTGGTAAGTTGGTTCGATCTTTGTTTTTGTGCTGTGGCTGCCTTGTGGTAGTTCACCAGTATCATGCGGAGTCCCTCTTTGTTCAAATCTAAGAGCGGTTTTTGTGAAAAGTATTTACAATCTGTGAGTATGTAATTTAAAAGAAAATATTTAAAATACCTTTAAATTTATAAATTGTTAGGATTAGGTTAGTTGCGTGCCAGTGATCGGATAGTGGATGGTAAATCACTGTGCTTAGTGTGGGAATTTGGGTACGAGTATTTAAAATCTTTTAATTTCTAAAATGTTAGCTTAAGGCGTATTTTTTAGGTCATTTACAGGATAAGGTTTTGTTAGGACATTGGGTATTTTTTCTGACAAGTGTGGGAAGTTGGGTAATAGTATTTAATTGTTTGCTTGTGTGATTTTGAGTGAATGTGGTATTTTTTTATTTGAATGAATGTGTGTGTTTATGAGTGGATGAGTGATTGACAAGAATTAAGTATCAAAGTGCGCGTGTTTTTTGTGACAAATATGTAAAATCTGTGTGGTTTTTGTAAAAGGTTTTAACAATAAAAACGTGTGTAATGTAAAAGAAATTATTTAAAATACCTTTAGATTTATAAATTGTTAGGATTAGGTTAGTTGCGCGCCAGTGATCGGATAGTGGATGGTAAATCACTGTGCTTAGTGTGGGAATTTGGGTACGAGTATTTAAAATCTTTAAATTTTTAAACTGTTTAGCTTCAGACGTATTTTTTTAGGTCATTTACATTATAAGGTTTGTTAGGACATTGGGTATTTTTTCTGACAAGTGTGGGAAGTTGGGTAATAGTATTTAATTGTTTGCTTTTGTGATTTTGAGTGAATGTGGTATTTTTTTTATTTTGAATGAATGTGTGTGTTTATGAGTGGATGAGTGATTGACAAGAATTAAGTATCAAAGTGCGCGTGTTTTTTGTGACAAATATGTAAAATCTGTGTGGTTTTTGTAAAAAGTATTAACAATATGTGAGTGTGTAATTTAAAAGAAATTATTTAATATATCTTTGGATTTATAAATTGTTAGGATTAGGTTAGTTGCGTGCCAGTGATCGGATAGTGGATGGTAAATCACTGTGCTTAGTGTGGGAATTTGGGTACGAGTATTTAAAATCTTTTAATTTTTAAAATGTTAGCTTAAGGCGTATTTTTTAGGTCATTTACAGGATAAGGTTTTGTTAGGACATTGGGTATTTTTTCTGACAAGTGTGGGAAGTTGGGTAATAGTATTTAATTGTTTGCTTTTGTGATTTTGAGTGAATGTGGTATTTTTTTTATTTTGAATGAATGTGTGTGTTTATGAGTGGATGAGTGATTGACAAGAATTAAGTATCAAAGTGCGCGTGTTTTTTGTGACAAATATGTAAAATCTGTGTGGTTTTTGTAAAAAGTATTAACAATATGTGAGTGTGTAATTTAAAAGAAATTATTTAATATATCTTTGGATTTATAAATTGTTAGGATTAGGTTAGTTGCGTGCCAGTGATCGGATGGAGGATGTGTATTCACTGTGCTTAGTTTGGAAATTCGGGAATGAGTATAAAAATCTTCTAATTTATTAATTGTGTAATTGTGTGCTTGTGTCCATGTTTTTTTTTTTTTTGGCTGGTGAGTCGGGCTGGGGTCCACGTCCCACCAGCTGGTAACGTTGGGGAATCGTGCTTACCTCTTCTGGGGAGGCGCAGACGAATACCCCGTAAATCGGCTAACTAGGCCCGACGTGGTTCTGGTAAGTTGGTTCGATCTTTGTTTTTGTGCTGTGGCTGCCTTGTGGTAGTTCACCAGTATCATGCGGAGTCCCTCTTTGTTCAAATCTAAGAGCGGTTTTTGTGAAAAGTATTTACAATCTGTGAGTATGTAATTTAAAAGAAAATATTTAAAATACCTTTAAATTTATAAATTGTTAGGATTAGGTTAGTTGCGTGCCAGTGATCGGATAGTGGATGGTAAATCACTGTGCTTAGTGTGGGAATTTGGGTACGAGTATTTAAAATCTTTTAATTTCTAAAATGTTAGCTTAAGGCGTATTTTTTAGGTCATTTACAGGATAAGGTTTTGTTAGGACATTGGGTATTTTTTCTGACAAGTGTGGGAAGTTGGGTAATAGTATTTAATTGTTTGCTTGTGTGATTTTGAGTGAATGTGGTATTTTTTTATTTGAATGAATGTGTGTGTTTATGAGTGGATGAGTGATTGACAAGAATTAAGTATCAAAGTGCGCGTGTTTTTTGTGACAAATATGTAAAATCTGTGTGGTTTTTGTAAAAGGTTTTAACAATAAAAAAGTGTGTAATGTAAAAGAAATTATTTAAAATACCTTTAGATTTATAAATTGTTAGGATTAGGTTAGTTGCGCGCCAGTGATCGGATAGTGGATGGTAAATCACTGTGCTTAGTGTGGGAATTTGGGTACGAGTATTTAAAATCTTTAAATTTTTAAACTGTTTAGCTTCAGACGTATTTTTTTAGGTCATTTACATTATAAGGTTTGTTAGGACATTGGGTATTTTTTCTGACAAGTGTGGGAAGTTGGGTAATAGTATTTAATTGTTTGCTTTTGTGATTTTGAGTGAATGTGGTATTTTTTTTATTTTGAATGAATGTGTGTGTTTATGAGTGGATGAGTGATTGACAAGAATTAAGTATCAAAGTGCGCGTGTTTTTTGTGACAAATATGTAAAATCTGTGTGGTTTTTGTAAAAAGTATTAACAATATGTGAGTGTGTAATTTAAAAGAAATTATTTAATATATCTTTGGATTTATAAATTGTTAGGATTAGGTTAGTTGCGTGCCAGTGATCGGATAGTGGATGGTAAATCACTGTGCTTAGTGTGGGAATTTGGGTACGAGTATTTAAAATCTTTTAATTTTTAAAATGTTAGCTTAAGGCGTATTTTTTAGGTCATTTACAGGATAAGGTTTTGTTAGGACATTGGGTATTTTTTCTGACAAGTGTGGGAAGTTGGGTAATAGTATTTAATTGTTTGCTTGTGTGATTTTGAGTGAATGTGGTATTTTTTTATTTGAATGAATGTGTGTGTTTATGAGTGGATGAGTGATTGACAAGAATTAAGTATCAAAGTGCGCGTGTTTTTTGTGACAAATATGTAAAATCTGTGTGGTTTTTGTAAAAGGTTTTAACAATTAAAAAGTGTGTAATGTAAAAGAAATTATTTAAAATACCTTTAGATTTATAAATTGTTAGGATTAGGTTAGTTGCGTGCCAGTGATCGGATAGTGGATGGTAAATCACTGTGCTTAGTGTGGGAATTTGGGTACGAGTATTTAAAATCTTTCAATTTTTAAAATGTTAGCCTTAGGTGTACTTTTTTAGGTCATTTACAGAATAAGGTTTGTTATGACATTGGGTATTTTTTCTGACAAGTGTGGGAAGTTGGGTAATAGTATTTAATTGTTTGCTTGTGTGATTTTGAGTGAATGTGGTATTTTTTTATTTGAATGAATGTGTGTGTTTATGAGTGGATGAGTGATTGACAAGAATTAAGTATCAAAGTGCGCGTGTTTTTTGTGACAAATATGTAAAATCTGTGTGGTTTTTGTAAAAAGTATTAACAATATGTGAGTGTGTAATTTAAAAGAAATTATTTAATATATCTTTGGATTTATAAATTGTTAGGATTAGGTTAGTTGCGTGCCAGTGATCGGATGGAGGATGTGTATTCACTGTGCTTAGTTTGGAAATTCGGGAATGAGTATAAAAATCTTCTAATTTATTAATTGTGTAATTGTGTGCTTGTGTCCATGTTTTTTTTTTTTTTGGCTGGTGAGTCGGGCTGGGGTCCACGTCCCACCAGCTGGTAACGTTGGGGAATCGTGCTTACCTCTTCTGGGGAGGCGCAGACGAATACCCCGTAAATCGGCTAACTAGGCCCGACGTGGTTCTGGTAAGTTGGTTCGATCTTTGTTTTTGTGCTGTGGCTGCCTTGTGGTAGTTCACCAGTATCATGCGGAGTCCCTCTTTGTTCAAATCTAAGAGCGGTTTTTGTGAAAAGTATTTACAATCTGTGAGTATGTAATTTAAAAGAAAATATTTAAAATACCTTTAAATTTATAAATTGTTAGGATTAGGTTAGTTGCGTGCCAGTGATCGGATAGTGGATGGTAAATCACTGTGCTTAGTGTGGGAATTTGGGTACGAGTATTTAAAATCTTTTAATTTTTAAAATGTTAGCTTAAGGCGTATTTTTTTAGGTCATTTACAGGATAAGGTTTTGTTAGGACATTGGGTATTTTTTCTGACAAGTGTGGGAAGTTGGGTAATAGTATTTAATTGTTTGCTTGTGTGATTTTGAGTGAATGTGGTATTTTTTTATTTGAATGAATGTGTGTGTTTATGAGTGGATGAGTGATTGACAAGAATTAAGTATCAAAGTGCGCGTGTTTTTTGTGACAAATATGTAAAATCTGTGTGGTTTTTGTAAAAGGTTTTAACAATAAAAAAGTGTGTAATGTAAAAGAAATTATTTAAAATACCTTTAGATTTATAAATTGTTAGGATTAGGTTAGTTGCGCGCCAGTGATCGGATAGTGGATGGTAAATCACTGTGCTTAGTGTGGGAATTTGGGTACGAGTATTTAAAATCTTTAAATTTTTAAACTGTTTAGCTTCAGACGTATTTTTTTAGGTCATTTACATTATAAGGTTTGTTAGGACATTGGGTATTTTTTCTGACAAGTGTGGGAAGTTGGGTAATAGTATTTAATTGTTTGCTTTTGTGATTTTGAGTGAATGTGGTATTTTTTTTATTTTGAATGAATGTGTGTGTTTATGAGTGGATGAGTGATTGACAAGAATTAAGTATCAAAGTGCGCGTGTTTTTTGTGACAAATATGTAAAATCTGTGTGGTTTTTGTAAAAAGTATTAACAATATGTGAGTGTGTAATTTAAAAGAAATTATTTAATATATCTTTGGATTTATAAATTGTTAGGATTAGGTTAGTTGCGTGCCAGTGATCGGATAGTGGATGGTAAATCACTGTGCTTAGTGTGGGAATTTGGGTACGAGTATTTAAAATCTTTTAATTTTTAAAATGTTAGCTTAAGGCGTATTTTTTAGGTCATTTACAGGATAAGGTTTTGTTAGGACATTGGGTATTTTTTCTGACAAGTGTGGGAAGTTGGGTAATAGTATTTAATTGTTTGCTTGTGTGATTTTGAGTGAATGTGGTATTTTTTTATTTGAATGAATGTGTGTGTTTATGAGTGGATGAGTGATTGACAAGAATTAAGTATCAAAGTGCGCGTGTTTTTTGTGACAAATATGTAAAATCTGTGTGGTTTTTGTAAAAGGTTTTAACAATAAAAACGTGTGTAATGTAAAAGAAATTATTTAAAATACCTTTAGATTTATAAATTGTTAGGATTAGGTTAGTTGCGCGCCAGTGATCGGATAGTGGATGGTAAATCACTGTGCTTAGTGTGGGAATTTGGGTACGAGTATTTAAAATCTTTAAATTTTTAAAACTGTTTAGCTTCAGACGTATTTTTTTAGGTCATTTACATTATAAGGTTTGTTAGGACATTGGGTATTTTTTCTGACAAGTGTGGGAAGTTGGGTAATAGTATTTAATTGTTTGCTTTTGTGATTTTGAGTGAATGTGGTATTTTTTTTATTTTGAATGAATGTGTGTGTTTATGAGTGGATGAGTGATTGACAAGAATTAAGTATCAAAGTGCGCGTGTTTTTTGTGACAAATATGTAAAATCTGTGTGGTTTTTGTAAAAAGTATTAACAATATGTGAGTGTGTAATTTAAAAGAAATTATTTAATATATCTTTGGATTTATAAATTGTTAGGATTAGGTTAGTTGCGTGCCAGTGATCGGATAGTGGATGGTAAATCACTGTGCTTAGTGTGGGAATTTGGGTACGAGTATTTAAAATCTTTTAATTTTTAAAATGTTAGCTTAAGGCGTATTTTTTAGGTCATTTACAGGATAAGGTTTTGTTAGGACATTGGGTATTTTTTCTGACAAGTGTGGGAAGTTGGGTAATAGTATTTAATTGTTTGCTTGTGTGATTTTGAGTGAATGTGGTATTTTTTTATTTGAATGAATGTGTGTGTTTATGAGTGGATGAGTGATTGACAAGAATTAAGTATCAAAGTGCGCGTGTTTTTTGTGACAAATATGTAAAATCTGTGTGGTTTTTGTAAAAGGTATTAACAATAAAAACGTGTGTAATGTAAAAGAAATTATTTAAAATACCTTTAGATTTATAAATTGTTAGGATTAGGTTAGTTGCGCGCCAGTGATCGGATAGTGGATGGTAAATCACTGTGCTTAGTGTGGGAATTTGGGTACGAGTATTTAAAATCTTTAAATTTTTAAACTGTTTAGCTTCAGACGTATTTTTTTAGGTCATTTACATTATAAGGTTGTTAGGACATTGGGTATTTTTTCTGACAAGTGTGGGAAGTTGGGTAATAGTATTTAATTGTTTGCTTTTGTGATTTTGAGTGAATGTGGTATTTTTTTTATTTTGAATGAATGTGTGTGTTTATGAGTGGATGAGTGATTGACAAGAATTAAGTATCAAAGTGCGCGTGTTTTTTGTGACAAATATGTAAAATCTGTGTGGTTTTTGTAAAAAGTATTAACAATATGTGAGTGTGTAATTTAAAAGAAATTATTTAATATATCTTTGGATTTATAAATTGTTAGGATTAGGTTAGTTGCGTGCCAGTGATCGGATAGTGGATGGTAAATCACTGTGCTTAGTGTGGGAATTTGGGTACGAGTATTTAAAATCTTTTAATTTTTAAAATGTTAGCTTAAGGCGTATTTTTAGGTCATTTACAGGATAAGGTTTTGTTAGGACATTGGGTATTTTTTCTGACAAGTGTGGGAAGTTGGGTAATAGTATTTAATTGTTTGCTTGTGTGATTTTGAGTGAATGTGGTATTTTTTTATTTGAATGAATGTGTGTGTTTATGAGTGGATGAGTGATTGACAAGAATTAAGTATCAAAGTGCGCGTGTTTTTTGTGACAAATATGTAAAATCTGTGTGGTTTTTGTAAAAGGTTTTAACAATAAAAAAGTGTGTAATGTAAAAGAAATTATTTAAAATACCTTTAGATTTATAAATTGTTAGGATTAGGTTAGTTGCGCGCCAGTGATCGGATAGTGGATGGTAAATCACTGTGCTTAGTGTGGGAATTTGGGTACGAGTATTTAAAATCTTTTAATTTTTAAAATGTTTAGCTTCAGACGTATTTTTTTAGGTCATTTACATTATAAGGTTTGTTAGGACATTGGGTATTTTTTCTGACAAGTGTGGGAAGTTGGGTAATAGTATTTAATTGTTTGCTTGTGTGATTTTGAGTGAATGTGGTATTTTTTTATTTTGAATGAATGTGTGTGTTTATGAGTGGATGAGTGATTGACAAGAATTAAGTATCAAAGTGCGCGTGTTTTTTGTGACAAATATGTAAAATCTGTGTGGTTTTTGTAAAAAGTATTAACAATATGTGAGTGTGTAATTTAAAAGAAATTATTTAATATATCTTTGGATTTATAAATTGTTAGGATTAGGTTAGTTGCGTGCCAGTGATCGGATGGAGGATGTGTATTCACTGTGCTTAGTTTGGAAATTCGGGAATGAGTATAAAAATCTTCTAATTTATTAATTGTGTAATTGTGTGCTTGTGTCCATGTTTTTTTTTTTTGGCTGGTGAGTCGGGCTGGGGTCCACGTCCCACCAGCTGGTAACGTTGGGGAATCGTGCTTACCTCTTCTGGGGAGGCGCAGACGAATACCCCGTAAATCGGCTAACTAGGCCCGACGTGGTTCTGGTAAGTTGGTTCGATCTTTGTTTTTGTGCTGTGGCTGCCTTGTGGTAGTTCACCAGTATCATGCGGAGTCCCTCTTTGTTCAAATCTAAGAGCGGTTTTTGTGAAAAGTATTTACAATCTGTGAGTATGTAATTTAAAAGAAAATATTTAAAATACCTTTAAATTTATAAATTGTTAGGATTAGGTTAGTTGCGTGCCAGTGATCGGATAGTGGATGGTAAATCACTGTGCTTAGTGTGGGAATTTGGGTACGAGTATTTAAAATCTTTTAATTTCTAAAATGTTAGCTTAAGGCGTATTTTTTAGGTCATTTACAGGATAAGGTTTTGTTAGGACATTGGGTATTTTTTCTGACAAGTGTGGGAAGTTGGGTAATAGTATTTAATTGTTTGCTTGTGTGATTTTGAGTGAATGTGGTATTTTTTTATTTGAATGAATGTGTGTGTTTATGAGTGGATGAGTGATTGACAAGAATTAAGTATCAAAGTGCGCGTGTTTTTTGTGACAAATATGTAAAATCTGTGTGGTTTTTGTAAAAGGTTTTAACAATAAAAAACGTGTGTAATGTAAAAGAAATTATTTAAAATACCTTTAGATTTATAAATTGTTAGGATTAGGTTAGTTGCGCGCCAGTGATCGGATAGTGGATGGTAAATCACTGTGCTTAGTGTGGGAATTTGGGTACGAGTATTTAAAATCTTTAAATTTTTAAACTGTTTAGCTTCAGACGTATTTTTTTAGGTCATTTACATTATAAGGTTTGTTAGGACATTGGGTATTTTTTTCTGACAAGTGTGGGAAGTTGGGTAATAGTATTTAATTGTTTGCTTTTGTGATTTTGAGTGAATGTGGTATTTTTTTTATTTTGAATGAATGTGTGTGTTTATGAGTGGATGAGTGATTGACAAGAATTAAGTATCAAAGTGCGCGTGTTTTTTGTGACAAATATGTAAAATCTGTGTGGTTTTTGTAAAAAGTATTAACAATATGTGAGTGTGTAATTTAAAAGAAATTATTTAATATATCTTTGGATTTATAAATTGTTAGGATTAGGTTAGTTGCGTGCCAGTGATCGGATGGAGTGGATGGTAAATCACTGTGCTTAGTGTGGGAATTTGGGTACGAGTATTTAAAATCTTTAAATTTTTAAAATGTTAGCTTTAGACGTATTTTTTTAGGTCATTTACGTTATAAGGTTTGTTAGGACATTGGGTATTTTTTCTGACAAGTGTGGGAAGTTGGGTAATAGTATTTAATTGTTTGCTTTTGTGATTTTGAGTGAATGTGGTATTTTTTTTATTTTGAATGAATGTGTGTGTTTATGAGTGGATGAGTGATTGACAAGAATTAAGTATCAAAGTGCGCGTGTTTTTTGTGACAAATATGTAAAATCTGTGTGGTTTTTGTAAAAAGTATTAAAAATATGTGAGTGTGTAATTTAAAAGAAATTATTTAATATATCTTTAGATTTATAAATTGTTAGGATTAGGTTAGTTGCGTGCCAGTGATCGGATAGTGGATGGTAAATCACTGTGCTTAGTGTGGGAATTTGGGTACGAGTATTTAAAATCTTTTAATTTTTAAAATGTTAGCTTAAGGCGTATTTTTAAGGTCATTTACAGGATAAGGTTTTGTTAGGACATTGGGTATTTTTTCTGACAAGTGTGGGAAGTTGGGTAATAGTATTTAATTGTTTGCTTGTGTGATTTTGAGTGAATGTGGTATTTTTTTATTTGAATGAATGTGTGTGTTTATGAGTGGATGAGTGATTGACAAGAATTAAGTATCAAAGTGCGCGTGTTTTTTGTGACAAATATGTAAAATCTGTGTGGTTTTTGTAAAAAGTATTAACAATATAATAGTGTGTAATGTAAAAGAAATTATTTTATATATCTTTAGATTTATAAATTCTTAGGATTAGGTTAGTTGCGTGCCAGTGATCGGATGGAGGATGTGTATTCACTGTGCTTAGTTTGGAAATTCGGGAATGAGTATAAAAATCTTCTAATTTATTAATTGTGTAATTGTGTGCTTGTGTCCATGTTTTTTTTTTTTTGGCTGGTGAGTCGGGCTGGGGTCCACGTCCCACCAGCTGGTAACGTTGGGGAATCGTGCTTACCTCTTCTGGGGAGGCGCAGACGAATACCCCGTAAATCGGCTAACTAGGCCCGACGTGGTTCTGGTAAGTTGGTTCGATCTTTGTTTTTGTGCTGTGGCTGCCTTGTGGTAGTTCACCAGTATCATGCGGAGTCCCTCTTTGTTCAAATCTAAGAGCGGTTTTTGTGAAAAGTATTTACAATCTGTGAGTATGTAATTTAAAAGAAAATATTTAAAATACCTTTAAATTTATAAATTGTTAGGATTAGGTTAGTTGCGTGCCAGTGATCGGATAGTGGATGGTAAATCACTGTGCTTAGTGTGGGAATTTGGGTACGAGTATTTAAAATCTTTTAATTTCTAAAATGTTAGCTTAAGGCGTATTTTTTAGGTCATTTACAGGATAAGGTTTTGTTAGGACATTGGGTATTTTTTCTGACAAGTGTGGGAAGTTGGGTAATAGTATTTAATTGTTTGCTTGTGTGATTTTGAGTGAATGTGGTATTTTTTTATTTGAATGAATGTGTGTGTTTATGAGTGGATGAGTGATTGACAAGAATTAAGTATCAAAGTGCGCGTGTTTTTTGTGACAAATATGTAAAATCTGTGTGGTTTTTGTAAAAGGTTTTAACAATAAAAACGTGTGTAATGTAAAAGAAATTATTTAAAATACCTTTAGATTTATAAATTGTTAGGATTAGGTTAGTTGCGCGCCAGTGATCGGATAGTGGATGGTAAATCACTGTGCTTAGTGTGGGAATTTGGGTACGAGTATTTAAAATCTTTAAATTTTTAAACTGTTTAGCTTCAGACGTATTTTTTTAGGTCATTTACATTATAAGGTTTGTTAGGACATTGGGTATTTTTTCTGACAAGTGTGGGAAGTTGGGTAATAGTATTTAATTGTTTGCTTTTGTGATTTTGAGTGAATGTGGTATTTTTTTTATTTTGAATGAATGTGTGTGTTTATGAGTGGATGAGTGATTGACAAGAATTAAGTATCAAAGTGCGCGTGTTTTTTGTGACAAATATGTAAAATCTGTGTGGTTTTTGTAAAAAGTATTAACAATATGTGAGTGTGTAATTTAAAAGAAATTATTTAATATATCTTTGGATTTATAAATTGTTAGGATTAGGTTAGTTGCGTGCCAGTGATCGGATAGTGGATGGTAAATCACTGTGCTTAGTGTGGGAATTTGGGTACGAGTATTTAAAATCTTTTAATTTTTAAAATGTTAGCTTAAGGCGTATTTTTTAGGTCATTTACAGGATAAGGTTTTGTTAGGACATTGGGTATTTTTTCTGACAAGTGTGGGAAGTTGGGTAATAGTATTTAATTGTTTGCTTGTGTGATTTTGAGTGAATGTGGTATTTTTTTATTTGAATGAATGTGTGTGTTTATGAGTGGATGAGTGATTGACAAGAATTAAGTATCAAAGTGCGCGTGTTTTTTGTGACAAATATGTAAAATCTGTGTGGTTTTTGTAAAAAGTATTAACAATATGTGAGTGTGTAATTTAAAAGAAATTATTTAATATATCTTTGGATTTATAAATTGTTAGGATTAGGTTAGTTGCGTGCCAGTGATCGGGTGGAGGATGTGTATTCACTGTGCTTAGTTTGGGAATTTGGGTACGAGTATTTAAAATCTTTAAATTTTTAAACTGTTTAGCTTTAGACGTATTTTTTTAGGTCATTTACGTTATAAGGTTTGTTAGGACATTGGGTATTTTTTCTGACAAGTGTGGGAAGTTGGGTAATAGTATTTAATTGTTTGCTTTTGTGATTTTGAGTGAATGTGGTATTTTTTTTATTTTGAATGAATGTGTGTGTTTATGAGTGGATGAGTGATTGACAAGAATTAAGTATCAAAGTGCGCGTGTTTTTTGTGACAAATATGTAAAATCTGTGTGGTTTTTGTAAAAAGTATTAACAATATGTGAGTGTGTAATTTAAAAGAAATTATTTAATATATCTTTGGATTTATAAATTGTTAGGATTAGGTTAGTTGCGTGCCAGTGATCGGATGGAGGATGTGTATTCACTGTGCTTAGTTTGGGAATTCGGGAATGAGTATAAAAATTTTCTAATTTATTAATTGTGTAATTGTGTGCTTGTGTCCATGTTTTTTTTGGCTGGTGAGTCGGGCTGGGGTCCACGTCCCACCAGCTGGTAACGTTGGGGAATCGTGCTTACCTCTTCTGGGGAGGCGCAGACGAATACCCCGTAAATCGGCTAACTACCCAGGTTAAAATTTATGCTATTTTTGCTTTGTCTAGCTAGCATAAAAGATGCTACTGCTAGCATAGGAAACTAGCATGATATGCTTCAAAATATTTGCTAGTTTAGCATGAAGCACTAGCATGAGATGGCCAAAATTCGAACACATTTTATGCTTGTTAGCATAAACAAAAAAGCAACACATGCTATTAACTGTTGCTTATTTAGCATAACTTTATATCATCACATGCTAAAAATTTATGCTTAATAAGCAAGAGATGCTACTGCTATCACAGGAAACTAGCCTGAGATGCTTAAAATGTTTGCTAGTTTAGCATGAAAAACTAGAATGAAATGATTAAAATTCGAACACAATTTATGCTTATTAGCATAAACAAAATAGCATCACATGATATTTTCTGTTGCTTATTTAGCATAACTTTATAGCATCACATGCTAAAAAATTATGCTAAATAAGCAACAGAAATAGCATGCGATGCTATTTTGCTAGCATGTGATGTTTGGTACACAACTTTGAAGTGGGATGGCGCCACCATTAGTCAGAATGGTATTATTGGTATATATAGCTGATACTTGAACGGCAGGCGCAGGACAGATCTCACGATCTCCCGGTCCACGAAGAAGGGCGTTAGACATCTCTGCCACGGGAGCTCATGCAGTGGAAGCGTATAATTTAAGTGGTCAAAAGGATGTTAAAGTTGTTTTTTTTTGTTTTTTTTTATGAAGAAATTTTAATTTTGCGTTGTATTTTTTTGCAGGTTTCAAATTCTTTTAAGATATTACTTTATTTAAGATGGATATTTTTTAGATATTACTTTATTTATTAACTCAAATAGAAATGCGTCAAATTTCAAAGTAACATTTAGTAACTTACGTTTTAAAATTGTTTTATGATTTATAATATTTATTCAAAAATCTATTTTATTTAAAAAATGTTTTATGATTTATAATATTTATTCAAAAATCTATTTTTTTTAAAAAAATGTTTTATGATTTATAATTTTTATTCAAAAATCTATTTTATTTAATCTATTTTTCAAAAATTAACCATGTCCGAAAAATTTAAAAATTATTTTCGAAGTAACTAAAATGAATCATTTATCACGCAGTTACAATATTTAGCTTTGCCCGCAATTAAGAATGTGGATTACCAGTGTGAACAGGATTTTTTTTTCGGAAATATAGTTTTCGAAATTATTTGACGCGATTTGTAGTTTCAATTTTTTCAGTTTTTTGAAGATTGCGATACCGATTCGCCATAATTTTCCGATGAAAGTTACGCAGATCCAATTCTCACCTTTGACCGTTATCGAATCGATGACTATTAGCAATAGAATTTCGTTCACCAATTGCCGATGTCTGTTGAACGTTCGAATTACGGATGCGATATCACCGGTGAGTTTTCATTAATTCCGATCAACGATCGGTCGAGCAAATTTCGAAAAACATTGCTACTAAGCTCGAATCCCCGTTACTTTATATAAAAAAAAGCAAAAAATAGCTTGTCCGGGTAATTACCCTAGCACGCTTTTGAGAATTATGCAATGTTATTTAGCATCATATGCTAGTTTTATAGCATAAGATGCTTTTTATCTGTATGGTAGTTGTATAGCATTTTATGCTAGTTAGCATAAACAAAGCAAAAAATAGCTTGTCATGTTAACTACAGCATGCTTTTGAGAAGCATACAATGCTATTTCGCATCATATGCTAGTTTATAGCATAAGATGCTTTTTCTGTATGGTAGTTGTATAGCATTTTATGCTAGTTAGCATAAGAAAGCAAAAAATAGCTTGTCAAGGTAACCACCTCAGTATGCTTTTGAGAAGCTTGCAGTGCTATTTAGCATTATATGCTAGTTTTATAGCATAAGATGTTTTTTTTTATCTTTATGGTAGTCGAAAGCACTTTATGCTAGTTAGCAGAAAAAAGCAAAAAATAGCTTGTCATGGTAACTACCACAGCATGCTTTTGAGAAGCATGCAATGCTATTTAGTATCATATGCTAGTTTCATAGCATAAGATGCTTTTTCTGTATGGTAGTTGCATAGCACTTTATGCTAGTTAGCATAAAAAAGCAAAAAATAGCTTGTCATAGTAACTACCACAGAATGCTTTTGAGAAGCATGCAATGCCATTTAGAATCATATGCTAGTTTCATAGCATGAAATGCTATTTTCTGTATGCTTATTTTATAAGCATGATATGCTAAGTAGCATAAGGAAGCATACTGTAGCAAAAATATAGCATAAACATAGCAAACATAGCAAAAAAAAGCATAATTTTTATGCTAGTACTAGCATAAATTTTGACTTGGGTAGGCCCGATGTGGTTCTGGTAAGTTGGTTCGATCTTTGTTTTTGTGCTGTGGCTGCCTTGTGGTAGCTCACCAGTATCATGCGGAGTCCCTCTTTGTTCAAATCTAAGAGCGGTTTTTGTGAAAAGTATTTACAATCTGTGAGTATGTAATTTAAAAGAAAATATTTAAAATACCTTTAAATTTATAAATTGTTAGGATTAGGTTAGTTGCGTGCCAGTGATCGGATAGTGGATGGTAAATCACTGTGCTTAGTGTGGGAATTTGGGTACGAGTATTTAAAATCTTTTAATTTCTAAAATGTTAGCTTAAGGCGTATTTTTTAGGTCATTTACAGGATAAGGTTTTGTTAGGACATTGGGTATTTTTTCTGACAAGTGTGGGAAGTTGGGTAATAGTATTTAATTGTTTGCTTGTGTGATTTTGAGTGAATGTGGTATTTTTTTATTTGAATGAATGGGTGTGTTTATGAGTGGATGAGTGATTGACAAGAATTAAGTATCAAAGTGCGCGTGTTTTTTGTGACAAATATGTAAAATCTGTGTGGTTTTTGTAAAAAGTATTAACAATATGTGAGTGTGTAATTTAAAAGAAATTATTTAATATATCTTTTTATTTATAAATTGTTAGGATTAGGTTAGTTGCGTGCCAGTGATCGGATAGTGGATGGTAAATCACTGTGCTTAGTGTGGGAATTTGGGTACGAGTATTTAAAATCTTTTAATTTTTAAAATGTTAGCTTAAGGCGTATTTTTAAGGTCATTTACAGGATAAGGTTTTGTTAGGACATTGGGTATTTTTTCTGACAAGTGTGGGAAGTTGGGTAATAGTATTTAATTGTTTGCTTGTGTGATTTTGAGTGAATGTGGTATTTTTTTATTTGAATGAATGTGTGTGTTTATGAGTGGATGAGTGATTGACAAGAATTAAGTATCAAAGTGCGCGTGTTTTTTGTGACAAATATGTAAAATCTGTGTGGTTTTTGTAAAAGGTTTTAACAATAAAAAAGTGTGTAATGTAAAAGAAATTATTTAAAATACCTTTAGATTTATAAATTGTTAGGATTAGGTTAGTTGCGCGCCAGTGATCGGATGGAGGATGTGTATTCACTGTGATTAGTTTGGAAATTCGGGAATGAGTATAAAAATCTTCTAATTTATTAATTGTGTAATTGTGTGCTTGTGTCCATGTTTTTTTTTTTTTTTTGGCTGGTGAGTCGGGCTGGGGTCCACGTCCCACCAGCTGGTAACGTTGGGGAATCGTGCTTACCTCTTCTGGGGAGGCGCAGACGAATACCCCGTAAATCGGCTAACTAGGCCCGACGTGGTTCTGGTAAGTTGGTTCGATCTTTGTTTTTGTGCTGTGGCTGCCTTGTGGTAGTTCACCAGTATCATGCGGAGTCCCTCTTTGTTCAAATCTAAGAGCGGTTTTTGTGAAAAGTATTTACAATCTGTGAGTATGTAATTTAAAAGAAAATATTTAAAATACCTTTAAATTTATAAATTGTTAGGATTAGGTTAGTTGCGTGCCAGTGATCGGATAGTGGATGGTAAATCACTGTGCTTAGTGTGGGAATTTGGGTACGAGTATTTAAAATCTTTTAATTTCTAAAATGTTAGCTTAAGGCGTATTTTTTAGGTCATTTACAGGATAAGGTTTTGTTAGGACATTGGGTATTTTTTCTGACAAGTGTGGGAAGTTGGGTAATAGTATTTAATTGTTTGCTTGTGTGATTTTGAGTGAATGTGGTATTTTTTTATTTGAATGAATGTGTGTGTTTATGAGTGGATGAGTGATTGACAAGAATTAAGTATCAAAGTGCGCGTGTTTTTTGTGACAAATATGTAAAATCTGTGTGGTTTTTGTAAAAGGTTTTAACAATAAAAACGTGTGTAATTTAAAAGAAATTATTTAAAATACCTTTAGATTTATAAATTGTTAGGATTAGTTAGTTGCGCGCCAGTGATCGGATAGTGCTTAGTGTGGGAATTTGGGTACGAGTATTTAAAATCTTTAAATTTTTAAACTGTTTAGCTTCAGACGTATTTTTTTAGGTCATTTACATTATAAGGTTTGTTAGGACATTGGGTATTTTTTTCTGACAAGTGTGGGAAGTTGGGTAATAGTATTTAATTGTTTGCTTTTGTGATTTTGAGTGAATGTGGTATTTTTTTTATTTTGAATGAATGTGTGTGTTTATGAGTGGATGAGTGATTGACAAGAATTAAGTATCAAAGTGCGCGTGTTTTTTGTGACAAATATGTAAAATCTGTGTGGTTTTTGTAAAAAGTATTAACAATATGTGAGTGTGTAATTTAAAAGAAATTATTTAATATATCTTTGGATTTATAAATTGTTAGGATTAGGTTAGTTGCGTGCCAGTGATCGGATAGTGGATGGTAAATCACTGTGCTTAGTGTGGGAATTTGGGTACGAGTATTTAAAATCTTTTAATTTTTAAAATGTTAGCTTAAGGCGTATTTTTTAGGTCATTTACAGGATAAGGTTTTGTTAGGACATTGGGTATTTTTTCTGACAAGTGTGGGAAGTTGGGTAATAGTATTTAAATGTTTGCTTGTGTGATTTTGAGTGAATGTGGTATTTTTTTATTTGAATGAATGGGTGTGTTTATGAGTGGATGAGTGATTGACAAGAATTAAGTATCAAAGTGCGCGTGTTTTTTGTGACAAATATGTAAAATCTGTGTGGTTTTTGTAAAAAGTATTAACAATATGTGAGTGTGTAATTTAAAAGAAATTATTTAATATATCTTTGGATTTATAAATTGTTAGGATTAGGTTAGTTGCGTGCCAGTGATCGGATAGTGGATGGTAAATCACTGTGCTTAGTGTGGGAATTTGGGTACGAGTATTTAAAATCTTTTAATTTTTAAAATGTTAGCTTAAGGCGTATTTTTAAGGTCATTTACAGGATAAGGTTTTGTTAGGACATTGGGTATTTTTTCTGACAAGTGTGGGAAGTTGGGTAATAGTATTTAATTGTTTGCTTGTGTGATTTTGAGTGAAAGTGGTATTTTTTTATTTGAATGAATGTGTGTGTTTATGAGTGGATGAGTGATTGACAAGAATTAAGTATCAAAGTGCGCGTGTTTTTTGTGACAAATATGTAAAATCTGTGTGGTTTTTGTAAAAGGTTTTAACAATAAAAAAGTGTGTAATGTAAAAGAAATTATTTAAAATACCTTTAGATTTATAAATTGTTAGGATTAGGTTAGTTGCGCGCCAGTGATCGGATGGAGGATGTGTATTCACTGTGCTTAGTTTGGAAATTCGGGAATGAGTATAAAAATCTTCTAATTTATTAATTGTGTAATTGTGTGCTTGTGTCCATGTTTTTTTTTTTGGCTGGTGAGTCGGGCTGGGGTCCACGTCCCACCAGCTGGTAACGTTGGGGAATCGTGCTTACCTCTTATGGTTAGGCGCAGACGAATACCCCGTAAATCGGCTAACTAGGCCCGACGTGGTTCTGGTAAGTTGGTTCGATCTTTGTTTTTGTGCTGTGGCTGCCTTGTGGTAGTTCACCAGTATCATGCGGAGTCCCTCTTTGTTCAAATCTAAGAGCGGTTTTTGTGAAAAGTATTTACAATCTGTGAGTATGTAATTTAAAAGAAAATATTTAAAATACCTTTAAATTTATAAATTGTTAGGATTAGGTTAGTTGCGTGCCAGTGATCGGAAAGTGGATGGTAAATCACTGTGCTTAGTGTGGGAATTTGGGTACGAGTATTTAAAATCTTTTAATTTTAAAATGTTAGCTTAAGGCGTATTTTTTTAGGTCATTTACAGGATAAGGTTTTGTTAGGACATTGGGTATTTTTTCTGACAAGTGTGGGAAGTTGGGTAATAGTATTTAATTGTTTGCTTGTGTGATTTTGAGTGAATGTGGTATTTTTTTATTTGAATGAATGTGTGTGTTTATGAGTGGATGAGTGATTGACAAGAATTAAGTATCAAAGTGCGCGTGTTTTTTGTGACAAATATGTAAAATCTGTGTGGTTTTTGTAAAAGGTTTTAACAATAAAAACGTGTGTAATGTAAAAGAAATTATTTAAAATACCTTTAGATTTATAAATTGTTAGGATTAGGTAGTTGCGCGCCAGTGATCGGATAGTGCTTAGTGTGGGAATTTGGGTACGAGTATTTAAAATCTTTAAATTTTTAAACTGTTTAGCTTCAGACGTATTTTTTTAGGTCATTTACATTATAAGGTTTGTTAGGACATTGGGTATTTTTTCTGACAAGTGTGGGAAGTTGGGTAATAGTATTTAATTGTTTGCTTTTGTGATTTTGAGTGAATGTGGTATTTTTTTTATTTTGAATGAATGTGTGTGTTTATGAGTGGATGAGTGATTGACAAGAATTAAGTATCAAAGTGCGCGTGTTTTTTGTGACAAATATGTAAAATCTGTGTGGTTTTTGTAAAAAGTATTAACAATATGTGAGTGTGTAATTTAAAAGAAATTATTTAATATATCTTTGGATTTATAAATTGTTAGGATTAGGTTAGTTGCGTGCCAGTGATCGGATAGTGGATGGTAAATCACTGTGCTTAGTGTGGGAATTTGGGTACGAGTATTTAAAATCTTTTAATTTTTAAAATGTTAGCTTAAGGCGTATTTTTTAGGTCATTTACAGGATAAGGTTTTGTTAGGACATTGGGTATTTTTTCTGACAAGTGTGGGAAGTTGGGTAATAGTATTTAAATGTTTGCTTGTGTGATTTTGAGTGAATGTGGTATTTTTTTATTTGAATGAATGTGTGTGTTTATGAGTGGATGAGTGATTGACAAGAATTAAGTATCAAAGTGCGCGTGTTTTTTGTGACAAATATGTAAAATCTGTGTGGTTTTTGTAAAAAGTATTAACAATATGTGAGTGTGTAATTTAAAAGAAATTATTTAATATATCTTTGGATTTATAAATTGTTAGGATTAGGTTAGTTGCGTGCCAGTGATCGGATGGAGGATGTGTATTCACTGTGCTTAGTTTTGGAAATTCGGGAATGAGTATAAAAATCTTCTAATTTATTAATTGTGTAATTGTGTGCTTGTGTCCATGTTTTTTTTTTTTTGGCTGGTGAGTCGGGCTGGGGTCCACGTCCCACCAGCTGGTAACGTTGGGGAATCGTGCTTACCTCTTCTGGGGAGGCGCAGACGAATACCCCGTAAATCGGCTAACTAGGCCCGACGTGGTTCTGGTAAGTTGGTTCGATCTTTGTTTTTGTGCTGTGGCTGCCTTGTGGTAGTTCACCAGTATCATGCGGAGTCCCTCTTTGTTCAAATCTAAGAGCGGTTTTTGTGAAAAGTATTTACAATCTGTGAGTATGTAATTTAAAAGAAAATATTTAAAATACCTTTAAATTTATAAATTGTTAGGATTAGGTTAGTTGCGTGCCAGTGATCGGATAGTGGATGGTAAATCACTGTGCTTAGTGTGGGAATTTGGGTACGAGTATTTAAAATCTTTTAATTTCTAAAATGTTAGCTTAAGGCGTATTTTTTTTAGGTCATTTACAGGATAAGGTTTTGTTAGGACATTGGGTATTTTTTCTGACAAGTGTGGGAAGTTGGGTAATAGTATTTAATTGTTTGCTTGTGTGATTTTGAGTGAATGTGGTATTTTTTTATTTGAATGAATGTGTGTTTATGAGTGGATGAGTGATTGACAAGAATTAAGTATCAAAGTGCGCGTGTTTTTTGTGACAAATATGTAAAATCTGTGTGGTTTTTGTAAAAGTATTAACAATAAAATAGTGTGTAATGTAAAAGAAATTATTTAAAATACCTTTAGATTTATAAATTGTTAGGATTAGGTTAGTTGCGCCCCAGTGATCGGATAGTGGATGGTAAATCACTGTGCTTAGTGTGGGAATTTGGGTACGAGTATTTAAAATCTTTAAATTTTTAAACTATTTAGCTTTAGACGTATTTTTTTAGGTCATTTACGTTATAAGGTTTGTTAGGACATTGGGTATTTTTTCTGACAAGTGTGGGAAGTTGGGTAATAGTATTTAATTGTTTGCTTTTGTGATTTTGAGTGAATGCAGTATTTTTTTTATTTTGAATGAATGTGTGTGTTTATGAGTGGATGAGTGATTGACAAGAATTAAGTATCAAAGTGCGCGTGTTTTTTGTGACAAATATGTAAAATCTGTGTGGTTTTTGTAAAAAGTATTAACAATATGTGAGTGTGTAATTTAAAAGAAATTATTTAATATATCTTTTTATTTATAAATTGTTAGGATTAGGTTAGTTGCGTGCCAGTGATCGGATAGTGGATGGTAAATCACTGTGCTTAGTGTGGGAATTTGGGTACGAGTATTTAAAATCTTTTAATTTTTAAAATGTTAGCTTAAGGCGTATTTTTTTTTAGGTCATTTACAGGATAAGGTTTTGTTAGGACATTGGGTATTTTTTCTGACAAGTGTGGGAAGTTGGGTAATAGTATTTAAATGTTTGCTTGTGTGATTTTGAGTGAATGTGGTATTTTTTTATTTGAATGAATGTGTGTGTTTATGAGTGGATGAGTGATTGACAAGAATTAAGTATCAAAGTGCGCGTGTTTTTTGTGACAAATATGTAAAATCTGTGTGGTTTTTGTAAAAGTATTAAACAAAAAGTGTGTAATGTAAAAGAAATTATTTAAAATACCTTTAGATTTATAAATTGTTAGGATTAGGTTAGTTGCGTGCCAGTGATCGGATGGAGGATGTGTATTCACTGTGCTTAGTTTGGAAATTCGGGAATGAGTATAAAAATCTTCTAATTTATTAATTGTGTAATTGTGTGCTTGTGTCCATGTTTTTTTTTTGGCTGGTGAGTCGGGCTGGGGTCCACGTCCCACCAGCTGGTAACGTTGGGGAATCGTGCTTACCTCTTCTGGGAGGCGCAGACGAATACCCCGTAAATCGGCTAACTAGGCCCGACGTGGTTCTGGTAAGTTGGTTCGATCTTTGTTTTTGTGCTGTGGCTGCCTTGTGGTAGTTCACCAGTATCATGCGGAGTCCCTCTTTGTTCAAATCTAAGAGCGGTTTTTGTGAAAAGTATTTACAATCTGTGAGTATGTAATTTAAAAGAAAATATTTAAAATACCTTTAAATTTATAAATTGTTAGGATTAGGTTAGTTGCGTGCCAGTGATCGGATAGTGGATGGTAAATCACTGTGCTTAGTGTGGGAATTTGGGTACGAGTATTTAAAATCTTTTAATTTCTAAAATGTTAGCTTAAGGCGTATTTTTTAGGTCATTTACAGGATAAGGTTTTGTTAGGACATTGGGTATTTTTTCTGACAAGTGTGGGAAGTTGGGTAATAGTATTTAATTGTTTGCTTGTGTGATTTTGAGTGAATGTGGTATTTTTTTATTTGAATGAATGTGTGTGTTTATGAGTGGATGAGTGATTGACAAGAATTAAGTATCAAAGTGCGCGTGTTTTTTGTGACAAATATGTAAAATCTGTGTGGTTTTTGTAAAAGGTTTTAACAATAAAAACGTGTGTAATTTAAAAGAAATTATTTAAAATACCTTTAGATTTATAAATTGTTAGGATTAGTTAGTTGCGCGCCAGTGATCGGATAGTGGATGGTAAATCTGTGCTTAGTGGGGAATTTGGGTACGAGTATTTAAAATCTTTAAATTTTTAAACTGTTTAGCTTCAGACGTATTTTTTTAGGTCATTTACATTATAAGGTTTGTTAGGACATTGGGTATTTTTTTCTGACAAGTGTGGGAAGTTGGGTAATAGTATTTAATTGTTTGCTTTTGTGATTTTGAGTGAATGTGGTATTTTTTTTATTTTGAATGAATGTGTGTGTTTATGAGTGGATGAGTGATTGACAAGAATTAAGTATCAAAGTGCGCGTGTTTTTTGTGACAAATATGTAAAATCTGTGTGGTTTTTGTAAAAAGTATTAACAATATGTGAGTGTGTAATTTAAAAGAAATTATTTAATATATCTTTGGATTTATAAATTGTTAGGATTAGGTTAGTTGCGTGCCAGTGATCGGATAGTGGATGGTAAATCACTGTGCTTAGTGTGGGAATTTGGGTACGAGTATTTAAAATCTTTTAATTTTTAAAATGTTAGCTTAAGGCGTATTTTTTAGGTCATTTACAGGATAAGGTTTTGTTAGGACATTGGGTATTTTTTCTGACAAGTGTGGGAAGTTGGGTAATAGTATTTAATTGTTTGCTTGTGTGATTTTGAGTGAATGTGGTATTTTTTTATTTGAATGAATGTGTGTGTTTATGAGTGGATGAGTGATTGACAAGAATTAAGTATCAAAGTGCGCGTGTTTTTTGTGACAAATATGTAAAATCTGTTTGGTTTTTGTAAAAGTTTTAACAATAAAAAAGTGTGTAATGTAAAAGAAATTATTTTATATATCTTTAGATTTATAAATTCTTAGGATTAGGTTAGTTGCGTGCCAGTGAACGGATGGGGGATGTGTATTCACTGTGCTTAGTTTGGGAATTCGGGAATGAGTATTAAAAATCTTCTAATTTGTTAAATGTGTAATTGTGTGCTTGTGTCCATGTTTTTTTTTGGCTGGTGAGTCGGGCTGGGGTCCACGTCCCACCAGCTGGTAACGTTGGGGAATCGTGCTTACCTCTTCTGGGGAGGCGCAGACGAATACCCCGTAAATCGGCTAACTAGGCCCGACGTGGTTCTGGTAAGTTGGTTCGATCTTTGTTTTGTGCTGTGGCTGCCTTGTGGTAGTTCACCAGTATCATGCGGAGTCCCTCTTTGTTCAAAACTAAAAGCGGTTTTTGTGAAAAGTATTTACAATCTGTGAGTATGTAATTTAAAAGAAAATATTTAAAATACCTTTAAATTTATAAATTGTTAGGATTAGGTTAGTTGCGTGCCAGTGATCGGATAGTGGATGGTAAATCACTGTGCTTAGTGTGGGAATTTGGGTACGAGTATTTAAAATCTTTTAATTTCTAAAATGTTAGCTTTAGGCGTATTTTTTTAGGTCATTTACAGGATAAGGTTTGTTAGGACATTGGGTATTTTTTCTGACAAGTGTGGGAAGTTGGGTAATGATAGTTAATTGTTTGCTTGTGTGATTTTGAGTGAATGTGTTATTTTTTTATTTGAATGAATGTGTGTGTTTATGAGTGGATGAGTGATTGACAAGAATTAAGTATCAAAGTGCGCGTGTTTTTTGTGACAAATATGTAAAATCTGTGTGGTTTTTGTAAAAAGTATTAACAATATAATAGTGTGTAATGTAAAAGAAATTATTTAAAATACCTTTAGATTTATAAATTGTTAGGATTAGGTTAGTTGCGCGCCAGTGATCGGATAGTGGATGGTAAATCAATGTGCTTAGTGTGGGAATTTGGGTACGAGTATTTAAAATCTTTTAATTTTTAAACTGTTAGCTTTCGGCGTATTTTTTTAGGTCATTTACAGGATAAGGTTTGTTAGGACATTGGGTATTTTTTTCTGACAAGTGTGGGAAGTTGGGTAATGGTATTTAATTGTTTGCTTGTGTGATTTTGAGTGAATGTGTTATTTTTTTTATTTTGAATGAATGTGTGTGTTTATGAGTGGATGAGTGATTGACAAGAATTAAGTATCAAAGTGCGCGTGTTTTTTGTGACAAATATGTAAAATCTGTGTGGTTTTTGTAAAAAGTATTAACAATATGTGAGTGTGTAATTTAAAAGAAATTATTTAAAACACCTTTAGATTTATAAATTGTTAGGATTAGGTTAGTTGCGCGCCAGTGATCGGATAGTGGATGGTAAATCACTGTGCTTAGTGTGGGAATTTGGGTACGAGTATTTAAAATCTTTCAATTTTTAAAATGTTAGCTTTAGGCGTATTTTTTTTTTAGGTCATTTACAGGATAAGGTTTGTTAGGACATTGGGTATTTTTTCTGACAAGTGTGGGAAGTTGGGTAATGGTATTTAATTGTTTGCTTGTGTGATTTTGAGTGAATGTGGTATTTTTTTATTTTGAATGAATGTGTGTGTTTATGAGTGGATGAGTGATTGACAAGAATTAAGTATCAAAGTGCGCGTGTTTTTTGTGACAAATATGTAAAATCTGTGTGGTTTTTGTAAAAAGTATTAACAATATGTGAGTGTGTAATTTAAAAGAAATTATTTAATATATCTTTGGATTTATAAATTGTTAGGATTAGGTTAGTTGCGTGCCAGTGATCGGATGGAGGATGTGTATTCACTGTGCTTAGTTTGGAAATTCGGGAATGAGTATAAAAATCTTCTAATTTATTAATTGTGTAATTGTGTGCTTGTGTCCATGTTTTTTTTTTTTTTTGGCTGGTGAGTCGGGCTGGGGTCCACGTCCCACCAGCTGGTAACGTTGGGGAATCGTGCTTACCTCTTCTGGGGAGGCGCAGACGAATACCCCGTAAATCGGCTAACTAGGCCCGACGTGGTTCTGGTAAGTTGGTTCGATCTTTGTGTTTGTTCTGTGGCTGCCTTGTGGTAGTTCACCAGTATCATGCGGAGTCCCTCTTTGTTCAAATCTAAGAGCGGTTTTTGTGAAAAGTATTTACAATCTGTGAGTATGTAATTTAAAAGAAAATATTTAAAATACCTTTAAATTTATAAATTGTTAGGATTAGGTTAGTTGCGCGCCAGTGATCGGATAGTGGATGGTAAATCACTGTGCTTAGTGTGGGAATTTGGGTACGAGTATTTAAAATCTTTTAATTTTTAAACTGTTAGCTTTAGGCGTATTTTTTTAGGTCATTTACAGGATAAGGTTTGTTAGGACATTGGGTATTTTTTCTGACAAGTGTGGGAAGTTGGGTAATGGTATTTAATTGTTTGCTTGTGTGATTTTGAGTGAATGTGTTATTTTTTTTAAATTTAGAATGAATGTGTGTGTTTATGAGTGGATGAGTGATTGACAAGAATTAAGTATCAAAGTGCGCGTGTTTTTTGTGACAAATATGTAAAATCTGTGTGGTTTTTGTAAAAAGTATTAACAATATAATAGTGTGTAATGTAAAAGAAATTATTTAAAATACCTTTAGATTTATAAATTGTTAGGATTAGGTTAGTTGCGCGCCAGTGATCGGATAGTGGATGGTAAATCACTGTGCTTAGTGTGGGAATTTGGGTACGAGTATTTAAAATCTTTCAATTTTTAAAATGTTAGCTTTAGGCGTATTTTTTAGGTCATTTACAGGATAAGGTTTGTTAGGACATTGGGTATTTTTTCTGACAAGTGTGGGAAGTTGGGTAATGGTATTTAATTGTTTGCTTGTGTGATTTTGAGTGAATGTGGTATTTTTTTATTTGAATGAATGTGTGTGTTTATGAGTGGATGAGTGATTGACAAGAATTAAGTATCAAAGTGCGCGTGTTTTTTGTGACAAATATGTAAAATCTGTGTGGTTTTTGTAAAAAGTATTAACAATATGTGAGTGTGTAATTTAAAAGAAATTATTTAATATATCTTTAGATTTATAAATTGTTAGGATTAGGTTAGTTGCGTGCCAAGTGATCGGATGGAGGATGTGTATTCACTGTGCTGAGTTTGGGAATTCGGGAATGAGTATAAAAATCTTCTAATTTATTAATTGTGTAATTGTGTGCTTGTGTCCATGTTTTTTTTTTTTTTGGCTGGTGAGTCGGGCTGGGGTCCACGTCCCACCAGCTGGTAACGTTGGGGAATCGTGCTTACCTCTTCTGGGGAGGCGCGAAGACGAATACCCCGTAAATCGGTATCAAAGTGTTCGATCTTTGTGTTTGTTCTGTGGCTGCCTTGTGGTAGTTCACCAGTATCATGCGGAGTCCCTCTTTCAAATCTAAGAGCGGTTTTTGTGAAAAGTATTTACAATCTGTGAGTATGTAATTTAAAAGAAAATATTTAAAATACCTTTAGATTTATAAATTGTTAGGATTAGGTTAGTTGCGTGCCAGTGATCGGATAGTGGATGGTAAATCACTGTGCTTAGTGTGGGAATTTGGGTACGAGTATTTAAAATCTTAATTTTTAAACTGTTAGCTTTAGCGTATTTTTTAGGTCATTTACAGGATAAGGTTTTGTTAGGACATTGGGTATTTTTTCTGACAAGTGTGGGAAGTTGGGTAATAGTATTTAATTGTTTGCTTGTGTGATTTTGAGTGAATGTGGTATTTTTTTATTTGAATGAATGTGTGTGTTTATGAGTGGATGAGTGATTGACAAGAATTAAGTATCAAAGTGCGCGTGTTTTTTGTGACAAATATGTAAAATCTGTGTGGTTTTTGTAAAAAGTATTAACAATATGTGAGTGTGTAATTTAAAAGAAATTATTTAATATATCTTTGGATTTATAAATTGTTAGGATTAGGTTAGTTGCGTGCCAGTGATCGGATGGAGGATGTGTATTCACTGTGCTTAGTTTGGAAATTCGGGAATGAGTATAAAAATCTTCTAATTTATTAATTGTGTGCTTGTGTCCATGTTTTTTTTTTGGCTGGTGAGTCGGGCTGGGGTCCACGTTGGTAGTTCACCAGTATCATGCGGAGTCCCCTTAATTCAAATCTAAGAGCGGTTTTTGTAAAAAGTATTTACAATCTGTGAGTATGTAATTTAAAAGAAAATATTTAAAATACCTTTAAATTTATAAATTGTTAGGATTAGGTTAGTTGCGTGCCAGTGATCGGATAGTGGATGGTAAATCACTGTGCTTAGTGTGGGAATTTGGGTACGAGTATTTAAAATCTTTCAATTTTTAAAATGTTAGCTTAAGGCGTATTTTTTAGGTCATTTACAGGATAAGGTTTTGTTAGGACATTGGGTATTTTTTCTGACAAGTGTGGGAAGTTGGGTAATAGTATTTAATTGTTTGCTTGTGTGATTTTGAGTGAATGTGGTATTTTTTTATTTTGAATGAATGTGTGTGTTTATGAGTGGATGAGTGATTGACAAGAATTAAGTATCAAAGTGCGCGTGTTTTTTGTGACAAATATGTAAAATCTGTGTGGTTTTTGTAAAAGGTATTAACAATATGTGAGTGTGTAATGTAAAAGAAATTATTTAAAATACCTTTAGATTTATAAATTGTTAGGATTAGGTTAGTTGCGCGCCAGTGATCGGATAGTGGATGGTAAATCACTGTGCTTAGTGTGGGAATTTGGGTACGAGTATTTAAAATCTTTAAATTTTTTAACTGTTTAGCTTTAGACGTATTTTTTAGGTCATTTACATTATAAGGTTTGTTAGGACATTGGGTATTTTTTCTGACAAGTGTGGGAAGTTGGGTAATAGTATTTAATTGTTTGCTTTTGTGATTTTGAGTGAATGTGGTATTTTTTTATTTTGAATGAACGTGTGTGTTTATGAGTGGATGAGCGATTGACAAGAATTAAGTATCAAAGTACGCGTGTTTTTTGTGACAAATATGTAAAATCTGTGTGGTTTTTGTAAAAAGTATTAACAATATGTGAGTGTGTAATTTAAAAGAAATTATTTAATATATCTTTGGATTTATAAATTGTTAGGATTAGGTTAGTTGCGTGCCAGTGATCGGATGGAGGATGTGTATTCACTGTGCTTAGTTTGGAAATTCGGGAATGAGTATAAAAATCTTCTAATTTATTAATTGTGTAATTGTGTGCTTGTGTCCATGTTTTTTTTTTTTGGCTGGTGAGTCGGGCTGGGGTCCACGTCCCACCAGCTGGTAACGTTGGGGAATCGTGCTTACCTCTTCTGGGGAGGCGCAGACGAATACCCCGTAAATCGGCTAACTAGGCCCGACGTGGTTCTGGTAAGTTGGTTCGATCTTTGTGTGTGTGTTGTGGCTGCCTTGTGGTAGTTCACCAGTGTCATGCGGAGTCCCTCTTTGTTCAAAACTAAGAGCGGTTTTTGTGAAAAGTATTTACAATTTGTGAGCATGTAATTTAAAAGAAAATATTTAAAATACCTTTAAATTTATAAATTGTTAGGATTAGGTTAGTTGCGTGCCAGTGATCGGATAGTGAATGGTAAATCACTGTGCTTAGTGTGGGAATTTGGCTACGAGTATTTAAAATCTTAATTTTTAAAATGTTAGCTTAAAGCGTATTTTTTAGGTCATTTACAGGATAAGGTTTTGTTAGGACATTGGGTATTTTTTCTGACAAGTGTGGGAAGTTGGGTAATAGTATTTAATTGTTTGCTTGTGTGATTTTGAGTGAATGTGGCATTTTTTTTATTTTGAATGAATGTGTGTGTTTATGAGTGGATGAGTGATTGACAAGAATTAAGTATCAAAGTGCGCGTGTTTTTTGTGACAAATATGTAAAATCTGTGTGGTTTTTGTAAAAAGTATTAACAATATGTGAGTGTGTAATGTAAAAGAAATTATTTAAAATACCTTTAGATTTATAAATTGTTAGGATTAGGTTAGTTGCGCGCCAGTGATCGGATAGTGGATGGTAAATCACTGTGCTTAGTGTGGGAATTTGGGTACGAGTATTTAAAATCTTTAATTTTTAAAATGTTTAGCTTTAGACGTATTTTTTTAGGTCATTTACATTATAAGGTTTGTTAGGACATTGGGTATTTTTTCTGACAAGTGTGGGAAGTTGGGTAATAGTATTTAATTGTTTGCTTTTGTGATTTTGAGTGAATGTGGTATTTTTTTATTTTGAATGAATGTGTGTGTTTATGAGTGGATGAGTGATTGACAAGAATTAAGTATCAAAGTGCGCGTGTTTTTTGTGACAAATATGTAAAATCTGTGTGGTTTTTGTAAAAAGTATTAACAATATGTGAGTGTGTAATTTAAAAGAAATTATTTAATATATCTTTGGATTTATAAATTGTTAGGATTAGGTTAGTTGCGTGCCAGTGATCGGATGAAGTATGTGTATTCACTGTGCTTAGTTTGGGAATTCGGGAATGAGTATAAAAATCTTCTAATTTATTAATTGTGTAATTGTGTGCTTGTGTCCATGTTTTTTTTTTTTTTTTGGCTGGTGAGTCGGGCTGGGGTCCACATCCCACCAGCTGGTAACGTTGGGGAATCGTGCTTACCTCTTCTGGGGAGGCGCAGACGAATACCCCGTAAATCGGCTGACTAGGCCCGACGTGGTTCTGGTAAGTTGGTTCGATCTTTGCGTTTGTTCTGTGGCTGCCTTGTGGTAGTTCACCAGTATCATGCGGAGTCCCTCTTTGTTCAAATCTAAGAGCGGTTTTTGTGAAAAGTATTTACAATCTGTGAGTATGTAATTTAAAAGAAAATATTTAAAATACCTTTAAATTTATAAATTGTTAGGATTAGGTTAGTTGCGTGCCAGTGATCGGATAGTGGATGGTAAATCACTGTGCTTAGTGTGGGAATTTGGGTACGAGTATTTAAAATCTTTTAATTTTTAAAATGTTAGCTTAAAGCGTATTTTTTAGGTCATTTACAGGATAAGGTTTTGTTAGGACATTGGGTATTTTTTCTGACAAGTGTGGGAAGTTGGGTAATAGTATTTAATTGTTTGCTTGTGTGATTTTGAGTGAATGTGGCATTTTTTTATTTGAATGAATGTGTGTGTTTATGAGTGGATGAGTGATTGACAAGAATTAAGTATCAAAGTGCGCGTGTTTTTTGTGACAAATATGTAAAATCTGTGTGGTTTTTGTAAAAAGTATTAACAATATGTGAGTGTGTAATGTAAAAGATATTATTTAATATAGCTTTAGATTTATAAATTGTTAGGATTAGGTTAGTTGCGTGCCAGTGATCGGATAGTGGATGGTAAATCACTGTGCTTAGTGTGGGAATTTGGGTACGAGTATTTAAAATCTTTAAATTTTTAAACTGTTTAGCTTTAGACGTATTTTTTTAGGTCATTTACGTTATAAGGTTTGTTAGGACATTGGGTATTTTTTCTGACAAGTGTGGGAAGTTGGGTAATAGTATTTAATTGTTTGCTTTTGTGATTTTGAGTGAATGTGGTATTTTTTTTATTTTGAATGAATGTGTGTGTTTATGAGTGGATGAGTGATTGACAAGAATTAAGTATCAAAGTACGCGTGTTTTTTGTGACAAATATGTAAAATCTGTGTGGTTTTTGTAAAAAGTATTAACAATATATGAGTGTGTAATTTAAAAGAAATTATTTAATATATCTTTGGATTTATAAATTGTTAGGATTAGGTTAGTTGCGTGCCAGTGATCGGATGGAGGATGTGTATTCACTGTGCTTAGTTTGGGAATTCGGGAATGAGTATAAAAATTTTCTAATTTATTAATTGTGTAATTGTGTGCTTGTGTCCATGTTTTTTTTTTTTTTTTGGCTGGTGAGTCGGGCTGGGGCCCACGTCCCACCAGCTGGTAACGTTGGGGAACCGTGCTTACCTCTTCTGGGGAGGCGCAGACGAATACCCCGTAAATCGGCTAACTAGGCCCGATGTGGTTCTGGTAAGTTGGTTCGATCTTTGTTTTTGTGCTGTGGCTGCCTTGTGGTAGCTCACCAGTATCATGCGGAGTCCCTCTTTGTTCAAATCTAAGAGCGGTTTTTGTGAAAAGTATTTACAATCTGTGAGTATGTAATTTAAAAGAAAATATTTAAAATACCTTTAAATTTATAAATTGTTAGGATTAGGTTAGTTGCGTGCCAGTGATCGGATAGTGGATGGTAAATCACTGTGCTTAGTGTGGGAATTTGGGTACGAGTATTTAAAATCTTTTAATTTCTAAAATGTTAGCTTAAGGCGTATTTTTTAGGTCATTTACAGGATAAGGTTTTGTTAGGACATTGGGTATTTTTTCTGACAAGTGTGGGAAGTTGGGTAATAGTATTTAATTGTTTGCTTGTGTGATTTTGAGTGAATGTGGTATTTTTTTATTTGAATGAATGTGTGTGTTTATGAGTGGATGAGTGATTGACAAGAATTAAGTATCAAAGTGCGCTTGTTTTTTGTGACAAATATGTAAAATCTGTGTGGTTTTTGTAAAAGGTTTTAACAATAAAAAAGTGTGTAATGTAAAAGAAATTATTTAAAATACCTTTAGATTTATAAATTGTAAGGATTAGGTTAGTTGCGCGCCAGTGATCGGATAGTGGATGGTAAATCACTGTGCTTAGTGTGGGAATTTGGGTACGAGTATTTAAAATCTTTAAATTTTTAAACTGTTTAGCTTCAGACGTACTTTTTTAAGTCATTTACATTATAAGGTTTGTTAGGACATTGGGTATTTTTTCTGACAAGTGTGGGAAGTTGGGTAATAGTATTTAATTGTTTGCTTTTGTGATTTTGAGTGAATGCAGTATTTTTTTTATTTTGAATGAATGTGTGTGTTTATGAGTGGATGAGTGATTGACAAGAATTAAGTATCAAAGTGCGCGTGTTTTTTGTGACAAATATGTAAAATCTGTGTGGTTTTTGTAAAAAGTATTAACAATATGTGAGTGTGTAATTTAAAAGAAATTATTTAATATATCTTTTTATTTATAAATTGTTAGGATTAGGTTAGTTGCGTGCCAGTGATCGGATAGTGGATGGTAAATCACTGTGCTTAGTGTGGGAATTTGGGTACGAGTATTTAAAATCTTTAATTTTTAAAATGTTAGCTTAAGGCGTATTTTTTAGGTCATTTACAGGATAAGGTTTTGTTAGGACATTGGGTATTTTTTCTGACAAGTGTGGGAAGTTGGGTAATAGTATTTAATTGTTTGCTTGTGTGATTTTGAGTGAATGTGGTATTTTTTTATTTGAATGAATGTGTGTGTTTATGAGTGGATGAGTGATTGACAAGAATTAAGTATCAAAGTGCGCGTGTTTTTTGTGACAAATATGTAAAATCTGTGTGGTTTTTGTAAAAGGTTTTAACAATAAAAACGTGTGTAATTTAAAAGAAATTATTTAAAATACCTTTAGATTTATAAATTGTTAGGATTAGGTTAGTTGCGCGCCAGTTGATCGGATAGTGGATGGTAAATCACTGTGCTTAGTGTGGGAATTTGGGTACGAGTATTTAAAATCTTTAAATTTTTAAACTGTTTAGCTTCAGACGTATTTTTTTAGGTCATTTACATTATGAGGTTTGTTAGGACATTGGGTATTTTTTTCTGACAAGTGTGGGAAGTTGGGTAATAGTATTTAATTGTTTGCTTTTGTGATTTTGAGTGAATGTGGTATTTTTTTTATTTTGAATGAATGTGTGTGTTTATGAGTGGATGAGTGATTGACAAGAATTAAGTATCAAAGTGCGCGTGTTTTTTGTGACAAATATGTAAAATCTGTGTGGTTTTTGTAAAAAGTATTAACAATATGTGAGTGTGTAATTTAAAAGAAATTATTTAATATATCTTTGGATTTATAAATTGTTAGGATTAGGTTAGTTGCGTGCCAGTGATCGGATAGTGGATGGTAAATCACTGTGCTTAGTGTGGGAATTTGGGTACGAGTATTTAAAATCTTTTAATTTTTAAAATGTTAGCTTAAGGCGTATTTTTTAGGTCATTTACAGGATAAGGTTTTGTTAGGACATTGGGTATTTTTTCTGACAAGTGTGGGAAGTTGGGTAATAGTATTTAAATGTTTGCTTGTGTGATTTTGAGTGAATGTGGTATTTTTTTATTTGAATGAATGGGTGTGTTTATGAGTGGATGAGTGATTGACAAGAATTAAGTATCAAAGTGCGCGTGTTTTTTGTGACAAATATGTAAAATCTGTGTGGTTTTTGTAAAAAGTATTAACAATATGTGAGTGTGTAATTTAAAAGAAATTATTTAATATATCTTTGGATTTATAAATTGTTAGGATTAGGTTAGTTGCGTGCCAGTGATCGGATGGAGGATGTGTATTCACTGTGCTTAGTTTGGAAATTCGGGAATGAGTATAAAAATCTTCTAATTTATTAATTGTGTAATTGTGTGCTTGTGTCCATGTTTTTTTTTTTTTTTTGGCTGGTGAGTCGGGCTGGGGTCCACGTCCCACCAGCTGGTAACGTTGGGGAATCGTGCTTACCTCTTCTGGGGAGGCGCAGACGAATACCCCGTAAATCGGCTAACTAGGACCGACGTGGTTCTGGTAAGTTGGTTCGATCTTTGTTTTTGTGCTGTGGCTGCCTTGTGGTAGTTCACCAGTATCGTGCGGAGTCCCTCTTTGTTCAAATCTAAGAGCGGTTTTTGTGAAAAGTATTTACAATCTGTGAGTATGTAATTTAAAAGAAAATATTTAAAATACCTTTAAATTTATAAATTGTTAGGATTAGGTTAGTTGCGTGCCAGTGATCGGATAGTGGATGGTAAATCACTGTGCTTAGTGTGGGAATTTGGGTACGAGTATTTAAAATCTTTTAATTTCTAAAATGTTAGCTTAAGGCGTATTTTTTAGGTCATTTACAGGATAAGGTTTTGTTAGGACATTGGGTATTTTTTCTGACAAGTGTGGGAAGTTGGGTAATAGTATTTAATTGTTTGCTTGTGTGATTTTGAGTGAATGTGGTATTTTTTTATTTGAATGAATGTGTGTGTTTATGAGTGGATGAGTGATTGACAAGAATTAAGTATCAAAGTGCGCGTGTTTTTTGTGACAAATATGTAAAATCTGTGTGGTTTTTGTAAAAGGTATTAACAATAAAATTGTGTGTAATGTAAAAGAAATTATTTAAAATACCTTTAGATTTATAAATTGTTAGGATTAGGTTAGTTGCGCCCCAGTGATCGGATAGTGGATGGTAAATCACTGTGCTTAGTGTGGGAATTTGAGTACGAGTATTTAAAATCTTTAAATTTTTAAACTGTTTAGTTTAGACGTATTTTTTTAGGTCATTTACGTTATAAGGTTTGTTAGGACATTGGGTATTTTTTCTGACAAGTGTGGGAAGTTGGGTAATAGTATTTAATTGTTCGCTTGTGTGATTTTGAGTGAATGTGGTATTTTTTTATTTGAATGAATGTGTGTGTTTATGAGAGGATGAGTGATTGACAAGAATTAAGTATCAAAGTGCGCGTGTTTTTTGTGACAAATATGCAAAATCTGTGTGGTTTTTGTAAAAAGTATTAACAATATGTGAGTGTGTAATGTAAAAGATATTATTTAATATAGCTTTAGATTTATAAATTGTTAGGATTAGGTTAGTTGCGTGCCAGTGATCGGATGGAGGATGAGTATTCACTGTGCTTAGTTTGGGAATTTGGGTACGAGTATTTAAAATCTTTAAATTTTAAACTGTTTAGCTTTAGACGTATTTTTTTAGGTCATTTACGTTATAAGGTTTGTTAGGACATTGGGTATTTTTTCTGACAAGTGTGGGAAGTTGGGTAATAGTATTTAATTGTTTGCTTTTGTGATTTTGAGTGAATGTGGTATTTTTTTTATTTTGAATGAACGTGTGTGTTTATGAGTGGATGAGTGATTGACAAGAATTAAGTATCAAAGAACGCGTGTTTTTTGTGACAAATATGTAAAATCTGTGTGGTTTTTGTAAAAAGTATTAACAATATGTGAGTGTGTAATTTAAAAAAAAATTATTTAATATATCTTTGGATTTATAAATTGTTAGGATTAGGTTAGTTGCGTGCCAGTGATCGGATGGAGGATGTGTATTCACTGTGCTTAGTTTGGGAATTCGGGAATGAGTATAAAAAATTTCTAATTTATTAATTGTGTAATTGTGTGCTTGTGTCCATGTTTTTTTTTGGCTGGTGAGTCGGGCTGGGGTCCACGTCCCACCAGCTGGTAACGTTGGGGAATCGTGCTTACCTCTTCTGGGGAGGCGCAGACGAATACCCCGTAAATCGGCTAACTAGGCCCGACGTGGTTCTGGTAAGTTGGTTCGATCTTTGTGTGTGTGTGTTGTGGCTGCCTTGTGGTAGTTCACCAGTGTCATGCGGAGTCCCTCTTTGTTCAAAACTAAGAGCGGTTTTTGTGAAGAGTATTTACAATTTGTGAGCATGTAATTTAAAAGAAAATATTTAAAATACCTTTAAATTTATAAATTGTTAGGATTAGGTTAGTTGCGTGCCAGTGATCGGATAGTGGATGGTAAATCACTGTGCTTAGTGTGGGAATTTGGGTACGAGTATTTAAAATCTTTTAATTTTTAAAATGTTAGCTTAAGGCGTATTTTTTAGGTCATTTACATTATAAGGTTTGTTAGGACATTGTGTATTTTTTCTGACAAGTGTGGGAAGTTGGGTAATAGTATTTAATTGTTTGCTTTTGTGATTTTGAGTGAATGTGGTATTTTTTTTATTTTGAATGAACGTGTGTGTTTATGAGTGGATGAGTGATTGACAAGAATTAAGTATCAAAGTACGCGTGTTTTTTGTGACAAATATGTAAAATCTGTGTGGTTTTTGTAAAAAGTATTAACAATATGTGAGTGTGTAATTTAAAAGAAATTATTTAATATATCTTTGGATTTATAAATTGTTAGGATTAGGTTAGTTGCGTGCCAGTGATCGGATAGTGGATGGTAAATCACTGTGCTTAGTGTGGGAATTTGGGTACGAGTATTTAAAATCTTTTAATTTTTAAAATGTTAGCTTAAGGCGTATTTTTTAGGTCATTTACAGGATAAGGTTTTGTTAGGACATTGGGTATTTTTTCTGACAAGTGTGGGAAGTTGGGTAATAGTATTTAAATGTTTGCTTGTGTGATTTTGAGTGAATGTGGTATTTTTTTATTTGAATGAATGTGTGTGTTTATGGGTGGATGAGTGATTGACAAGAATTAAGTATCAAAGTGCGCGTGTTTTTTGTGACAAATATGTAAAATCTGTGTGGTTTTTGTAAAAGGTATTAACAATAAAATAGTGTGTAATGTAAAAGAAATTATTTAAAATACCTTTAGATATATAAATTGTTAGGATTAGGTTAGTTGCGCCCCAGTGATCGGATAGTGGATGGTAAATCACTGTGCTTAGTGTGGGAATTTGAGTACGAGTATTTAAAATCTTTAAATTTTTAAACTGTTTAGTTTAGACGTATTTTTTTAGGTCATTTACGTTATAAGGTTTGTTAGGACATTGGGTATTTTTTCTGACAAGTGTGGGAAGTTGGGTAATAGTATTTAATTGTTTGCTTGTGTGATTTTGAGTGAATGTGGTATTTTTTTATTTGAATGAATGTGTGTGTTTATGAGTGGATGAGTGATTGACAAGAATTAAGTATCAAAGTGCGCGTGTTTTTTGTGACAAATATGTAAAATCTGTGTGGTTTTTGTAAAAAGTATTAACAATATGTGAGTGTGTAATTTAAAAGAAATTATTTAATATATCTTTGGATTTATAAATTGTTAGGATTAGGTTAGTTGCGTGCCAGTGATCGGATAGTGGATGGTAAATCACTGTGCTTAGTGTGGGAATTTGGGTACGAGTATTTAAAATCTTTAAATTTTTAAAATGTTAGCTTAAGGCGTATTTTTTAGGTCATTTACAGGATAAGGTTTTGTTAGGACATTGGGTATTTTTTCTGACAAGTGTGGGAAGTTGGGTAATAGTATTTAAATGTTTGCTTGTGTGATTTTGAGTGAATGTGGTATTTTTTTATTTGAATGAATGGGTGTGTTTATGAGTGGATGAGTGATTGACAAGAATTAAGTATCAAAGTGCGCGTGTTTTTTGTGACAAATATGTAAAATCTGTGTGGTTTTTGTAAAAAGTATTAACAATATGTGAGTGTGTAATTTAAAAGAAATTATTTAATATAGGGGTAAGTGGTGTACCTTGGACGTATGTGTACCTCGAACCTATGCTGATTCTAGCTCGATTAGCTTAGATATTGAAACAACACCACATGCAGTTAAAGTATTTGCTACCAGGGATCTCAGTGAAGTTCTATCTGTTTGTTTAAAAGGTCAATTTATTAAAGAGGTTTCGAAAAACTAAATTCACAGTTCAAAAGTAAATTTTTGTCAGATTCTTTAGTGTAATTTTATACTCAAACATGTAGTATTTATTCAGAAACGATGGTTATGCAATATAAAGCAAAGTTTTAGCTATAAAACTATGTGCTTGAAATTAAGTTAAGTCTAACCTTAGCTTGGTGATTAACTATTTTGTTTTTAATACCCAAGTGGTGTACCTCGAACCTAATACAAGTGGTGTACCTTGGACTGGTCCAAGGTATACTACTATAGGTCTTATGTGCTTCAGATTGTTGAAAACCCTTTTTAAAATTCAAGTAAATTCTTTCCTTTGAAAAATTAAGTATTTTAAGCTATTAATATGCAACCCTGATTTATAAAATCTAGAAAAATCGAAATTTGTAAGAAATTTTGATATGATGTGATAAAGATTTTTTTTTGTAGTTAATTATTTAGATTTATGGAAGCCTATAAAATTTTAACCATATTGATATAATATAGAAAATAATTATTGCATGCTCATCTAAAAAGATATTTTTTATAATAAATATCTAAGCAGAACATCCTTTTTACGTTTAGGCCTAGTTGAATAAACATAGGGAGAAATATTTGAGTTGTTTCATTCAAATTTAAGACAGAAGGATAGCCAAATGTTTTTCTATGGCATGAAAAAACAGTTTAATTTTATGCTGCATTTTAACGAATACACCCGAGAAAGATTGCATTGCAGCTGAAAAAGCCAAATGGACACTAAAAAAAACTAAGGCAATAAAAACCCCTTACTGAGCCAATTGACGTAACATAACCAATTACTACAATCTTGGCTAGAAGTAAGAGTAGGTTGTAAAATGTATTTTTGAATTTTATGTGGCTTATAAATATTGGTTTTCGGACTGTAAATCGAGTCTCTCTACCTGTTAATAATTGGTCCAAGGTACACTACCGGTTGGACCAAGGTACACCGCCGGTGGTGTACCTTGGTCCTAATTACAATTTTCTGTATTTATTTTTTTAATAGTTGAAATCATTTAAATAACGTGTTAAAATAAATATATGTTGTATATAACAACATAAAGTATTCAGTAAAAATATTTTTATTCACTTTTTGCAAGCAATGAAGAAAATAAAAATTGAAAAGTCAAAATAGGTCCGAGGTAACCCACCTTCCCCTATCTTTGGATTTATAAATTGTTAGGATTAGGTTAGTTGCGTGCCAGTGATCGGATGGAGGATGTGTATTCACTGTGCTTAGTTTGGGAATTCGGGAATGAGTATAAAAATCTTCTAATTTATTAATTGTGTAATTGTGTGCTTGTGTCCATGTTTTTTTTTTTGGCTGGTGAGTCGGGCTGGGGTCCACGTCCCACCAGCTGGTAACGTTGGGGAATCGTGCTTACCTCTTCTGGGGAGGCGCAGACGAATACCCCGTAAATCGGCTAACTAGGCCCGACGTGGTTCTGGTAAGTTGGTTCGATCTTTGTGTTTGTGGTGTGGCTGCCTTGTGGTAGTTCACCAGTATCATGCGGAGTCCCTCTTTGTTCAAATCTAAGAGCGGTTTTTGTGAAAAGTATTTACAATCTGTGAGTATGTAATTTAAAAGAAAATATTTAAAATACCTTTAAATTTATAAATTGTTAGGATTAGGTTAGTTGCGTGCCAGTGATCGGATAGTGGATGGTAAATCACTGTGCTTAGTGTGGGAATTTGGGTACGAGTATTTAAAATCTTTTAATTTCTAAAATGTTAGCTTAAGGCGTATTTTTTAGGTCATTTACAGGATAAGGTTTTGTTAGGACATTGGGTATTTTTTCTGACAAGTGTGGGAAGTTGGGTAATAGTATTTAATTGTTTGCTTGTGTGATTTTGAGTGAATGTGGTATTTTTTTTATTTGAATGAATGTGTGTGTTTATGAGTGGATGAGTGATTGACAAGAGTTAAGTATCAAAGTGCGCGTGTTTTTTGTGACAAATATGTAAAATCTGTGTGGTTTTTGTAAAAGGTATTAACAATATGTGAGTGTGTAATTTAAAAGAAATTATTTAAAATACCTTTAGATTTATAAATTGTTAGGATTAGGTTAGTTGCGCGCCAGTGATCGGATAGTGGATGGTAAATCACTGTGCTTAGTGTGGGAATTTGGGTACGAGTATTTAAAATCTTTAAATTTTTAAACTGTTTAGTTTAGACGTATTTTTTTTGGTCATTTACGTTATAAGGTTTGTTAGGACATTGGGTATTTTTTCTGACAAGTGTGGGAAGTTGGGTAATAGTATTTAATTGTTTGCTTGTGTGATTTTGAGTGAATGTGGTATTTTTTTTTATTTGAATGAATGTGTGTGTTTATGAGTGGATGAGTGATTGACAAGAATTAAGTATCAAAGTACGCGTGTTTTTTGTGACAAATATGTAAAATCTGTGTGGTTTTTGTAAAAGGTATTAACAATAAAATAGTGTGTAATGTAAAAGAAATTATTTAAAATACCTTTAGATTTATAAATTGTTAGGATTAGGTTAGTTGCGCGCCAGTGATCGGATGGAGGATGTGTATTCACTGTGCTTAGTTTGGGAATTCGGGAATGAGTATAAAAATCTTCTAATTTATTAATTGTGTGATTGTGTCCATGTTTTTTTTTTGGCTGGTGAATCGGGCTGTGGTTCACGTCACACCAGCTGGTAACATTGGGGAATCGTGCTTACCTCTTCTGGGGAGGCGAAGACGAATACCCTGTAATTCGGCTAACTAGGCCCGACGTACGTTCTGGTAAGTTGGTTCAATCTTTGTGTGTGCGTTGTGTCTGCCTTGTGGTAATTCACCAGTGTCATGCGCTGACCCTCTTTGTTCAAAACTAAGCGCGGTTTTTGTAAAAAGTATAAACAATCTGTGAGTATGTAATTTAAAAGAAAATATTTGAAATATCTTTAGATTTATAAACTGTTAGGATGAGGTTAGTTGCGTGCCAGTGATGGATAGTGGATGGTAAATCACTGTAGTGTGGGAATTTGGGTACGAGTATTTAAAATCTTTTAATTTTTAAAATGTTACCTTTAGGCATATTTTTTTAAGCCATTTACAGGATAAGGTTTGTTAGGACATTGGGTATTTTTTGTGACAAATGCGGGAAGTTGGGTAATAGTATTTAATTGTTTGCTTGTGTGATTTTGAGTGAATGTGGTATTTTTTTTATTTTGAATGAATGTGTGTGTTTATGAGTGGATGAGTGATTGACAAGAATTAAGTATCAAAGTGCGCGTGTTTTTTGTGACAAATATGTAAAATCTGTGTGGTTTTTGTAAAAGGTATTAACAATATGTGAGTGTGTAATTTAAAAGAAATTATTTAAAATATCTTTAGATTTATACATTGTTAGGCTAGGTTAGGTGCCAGTGATCGGATGAAGGATGTGTATTCACTGTGCTTAGTTTGGGAATTCGGGAACGAGCATTAAAAATATTTTAATTTATTAATTGTAATTGTGTGTGTGTGGATTTCCCTAATGGGTTGGTTTTCCAAAGGAAAGAGGTTTTGGTTTGGTTGGCACTACACTCCGTGTCAACGTAACTTGGATAAAAACAAAGAGTAAAAAGGCAGATGGAAAAGCGCGGTTGGTCCGTTAGTTGGAATCTCTTGTAAGGTAATATTTACCTACAAAATGACCTGAATACAATTTAATCAAAATACACTTTTCATTCGGATAAATTGCCAAATTTTCTCAAATAAATATTCAAATCTGTTAGACCTTAAACGAAATTGATGTTTTAAATATGTTTTCTGCATAGATTCACAAATCATTTATGGAACTCTTTACATCCGTGGAAGGATCTTCTCCATAGAATATTTCTATTTACCCAACTTAGGTTGGCAAGGAGTGTAGAGCAACTTGTGGCCATAGGCTACAAGCTTCGTACTAGTGAACTATGGTCAAGGGACAAAGGCAGGCACCCAAAGCATCCTTATAGGTACATCAAGACATTGAACCACTTACCAGCCCACATTTGCGTGCACCATTGCCTTGGGGATAAATGCTAATCGCCATTTAGGTTTGAAAATACCAGTAAATTCTTTGGTGGCGTGATAGAAGAAACAAATTTTAAAAGTTAATACAATTTCTTAATGATAATATTGAATTTACATTGTCATATATAATGCCAAATTCTTTGTACATGTACTTATTTTCTGAATAAAATAGTAAAATATGTTAAATATTGCAAATATATTTTAATGGGCAAATATTTTAAAGTGAACGAAACCTAAACAATAAACAGGTAAAAAAAATAAATCTTCAAAACAAATTAATTTTTCATTTTTATTTAATTAAAACAAACGCCCATAAACTTTTCTTTATAAGGACAATGTGACATAAAACAGTAACAATTTTCCATAAATTTGCAGTTCTTTAATCTTTAAATAGTAACAAGTCTAAACAATTGACAACTTGTTAACATGAATAGACTATTTCTGTAAGCAAATTTTAAAGGCAAAATCTAATACATTCTTTAAATTCTTTTTTACATATTACATTCAAATAAACAAATTTATAAACTATGTTACAACTTTTTTAAAACATGTAGGTATAGATGTAGCATTATCTCTATACAATTTTCGTATATTGCACAGTTTTACATGTAAAATTTGAATAAGGCTCTATAAACTTTCGGAAAAAATATCATTTCTGTGAAAGAGATGACATTAAGGCTTTTAAATATTTAAATTATGATTTGTTAAAAAAATTATATAAATAAATCTTTAATGCCAAAAACGCATTAAATTGCCAATTAAAAAGAAATGTTATAATATTTCCCGTGAAGCTAAACTTCAACTATAAATAAAAAGTATAAACTTTTTTTATAAGGATTAAACTAAATTTATAAATGCTTTTACATAAAAGCTTATGAAAATCTTTATGCAAATATTAATGCGCAATACATGCTTTTCATGATTTTTAAAATATCCTACCAAAAGGTAATGATGAAAGCTGCAATAATTTATAATATAATTATTTAAAATTTAAAACTTTTATTTTACGATTCGAACAGCAAAACAGTGTACAATATTAAAAGATAAATACAAAATTTTGTACTCTTTTTGTGCAGCATATTTTGTTTATATAACATGAATTGAATTTATTGCAATAATGAGTTGTTGAATACATCAAATTAAAATGATATTTTAATCAACAAGCAAATAATAAATTCAATGTTACAAAAGCTTTAAGATCAAAAATTATTAATTTGTTCAAGATGATTGTCCCTTGTTCCATTCACTTAACACGTTGGATGCCACTGACTCCTTAAGGAGTCGCGTGGTTCCGATTCACCGATAACAGCACATTCTGATGAAATTCATAGTACCATTTCGCCAACCGTTCTTATGAGTTCAAGTTCGTTTGTAACTTTTGCAACCGATCCTTCTGTGCTTGGAATAATACTTGGTGATTTGAAAGAGGGCATTCTATTTAAAATTGCGAGGAAATTAAATCCTTCGTCTCAAGTGTAGGGCGACCAGACACATGACATACCGCATTTCGTAAAGTGATTCAATTTTTTATTCAACAATCTAGCTATAAAAAAATTGCAAATAGTCTGTTATATTTATTTTTTATTTTTTCAAACAAAAACTACCCAAAAATAAGAATTAGGAAAATTTAATGATATTATTTCTTAGTCGAAAAGTTAATCACTGAAGCAAATCTGGTAATTGGCTTTCAACTCAATTATTAGTGACAGATGATGAGTTATCCGGCTGGAAACATTTCCTTGTATTTTTACGACTAGGTAGCTATCGTGTAGCTTTAGTTAGTGACGTTTATTCAACCTAACCTTGCTATTTTACGATCTCGAACTAAGATCTGTACTTGTTCAAAAATGAACAGTTAGTTTATTTTCATTGTAACGAACAGGTTTAAAAAAACAGGATGTTTTTCTACTTCATAAGCCTCTATCGATGAAGACTCTATCGATGATTTAGTGGCAGCGAATGTGTTAAAAACCTCAAATTTCACATTATTGAATTACTTTTTGATGCTTAAAACATTATTATGCATACATATTATAGTGTATGTTTTTATTTTGGATTTTTAAGGTAATATCTAAGAGTATCCTGGCAGTATAACAAGTTCAACAGATTTTATTGAAGTGAGTTGTCACAAAAAAAAGACATTAAAAAAATAATAAAATAACAGTTTTGAAACTAATTAAAGCTTAAAAAAATGTAAAATAATGGTAAATGTTCAAAACAATTAAAATATAGATAAAAACCAACTTAAAAAGTTATGAGTTAATATATATTTTGTTGCATAAAATTTTAAAGTTGGATAAAACTATAATTAAAAAAATATTTTTAAACTAAAGATCAATTTAAAGAATGGCATATCAGACACAAACCTGAAAAATAGTAAATAATTGTTCACATGGGATAATTTAAAATTCCAATAATCATTCAAAGGAATAAACAATTAACAATTTTTTTTAACTAAATATGCATTCTCTAATAGCTTAGAAATGACACACATTAAATATATTTAGCTTAGTTGCATTTTCATATTGAGCTGTATAGCTGCATATTTGGCTAAAAATTAAAATTTGGGACGCATATTTTTTATAAGATAAGGTTTATTAAGCTATATTTGTTAAATAAAGAGTTTTAAAAAATCGGTATGAATAATATAAACACCTGGACACCTAACATTTTTTTAAATTGTAACAAACTTTAAACTTGTCAAATTTGAACTCTTTTAAATATCTCATAATACATTAATTTAACTTCAGCACTATTATAATTAGGACTTTTTTTTTTAGCCAGGCAAGCTTTTACAAGTTTTATAGGCAATAAAAAGATTATCTAAACAATAAAATGAATCTTGATAAAGTAACGAAAAAATTGTAAAAGCATAATTTAACAATAATGTGAGATCTACCGAAATGCCACTCTAAACACCTTCGTTGCAATGGACAATCTCATTTTATAACTTTGTACCGAAAGATACAGTAATATTTATTACATTCTGAACGCAATGTATCCAAGGGCTGATTGTGATTATTAAAATACATGTTAATGATTACAATGTTATAAATATATACACTGGTCATTGTTATATATGAAACATTTGAGAACAATGCAAACTAATGATAACCTACACACAACTGAGTAAAATAACTCGTATAAACTATCTACAGCAGGGGTCCCCAACCTTTTTGCATCTGCGTACCACTTGACTTTTTGAGAAATTTTGGCCTACCACCAGACCTAAATATTTTAATAAACACATAAATTTACTTCTTTAAAATTTTTAAAGGTTTTTTTGAGTAAAATTTCTGAGGAAACTTTGTATTTAATGGCTAGATATTTATTTATAACATGCTTATAATAAAGAAGAAATAAAAGATTAAAAAATGTTATTAATTTAGTTTTATGTATTACCCATAGGTCAAAAAAACATACAAATAAATAGTACAAACTCAGCAAAATCTGATCCAGAAGTTAATTAAAGATCTCCTCTTTAGAAGAATGTTAATGTTCAAAATAATGAGTAATATGTTTACATGCGACAGAAGCTATTGATAGCATCATGCATATCACCTGAAATACTCCTGAGTACCACCAGTGGTACGCGTACCACCGGTTGGGAACTCCTGATCTACAGCATTGTAGTTGGTCATGAAGGGCATGGTCAATAAAATATGACAGTAATAACAATAAACTATCTCTTTTTATACAAGACAACTTTTCAATCTAGAATATATATTCAATGTCTCTAAGTAAAAGATTTAACCTTAAAGATAAAAAGCTTGTTTATACTATTTCTTTTCAAAAATTCTGCAGAGTTTTCTAAAATATCTGGTAATAAAATTACTAAATATAGTGAGACAAGAAAGTTTTTAATGTACACAACGTGAATTTTTAAATTATCTCAAAATAGTTGAACACTTTGGTAATATCATTTTAGTGATAGTTAACAAAAATAATCGAATATGGTAAAGCATAACATTTTAGGAATTATAAAAACAATCATAACTAGAATTTTTTCAAGCAATTTAATTTATAAATAAAGGAAATCCGCAATGAAATTTTACCAAAAAAGATAATTAACATTGCTGAAATAACAAACGAATTTTTGCTTGCTGAAACAGCTGAATTTTTAACAAAGGAAATATCAACAGTTGTTAAAAATTCAATGAATAAATATAAAAACCTTATACTTTATGGTGTATGTTAAATTAAACTTTAATATAATTATTATGTATGTTATTTTTTATGTATACTATTTTTCTAAATACTATGAAAACACATTTTAAAGGCAAGTACAATTACCTGGATATTCAATTTTAAAATTGTTTAATCACAAAAAAATAATAGCTTCATTAAAACCATATTTTAATTGCACTCAAATTCAACAATAAAAAACTAAAATCAGTAAAAATATTGATTGAAAATCACTGATAGTAAATTTATATCCGAGTTTATCACTTTTTTATACAGCTAATAAACATATCATCTTATGAAATAGCAAATAAAAAAGTAATTTAGGCACAAAAGTTCTAAAAATTCTCTCAACAATTTAGTTAAAATAGACAAACATAAATAAAATTTAAAATATACATGGAAATATATTATAATATAAGAAAATATATGTTAACAAGTTAAAGTTTCATAACATTCATTGAACATACACAAATCAGGAACTGTTAATATCAGTAAATAAAATTAGAATTAACCATACAAGCAAATAAAATTAGCACACATGATTATTTAAATATAAAAACATTGACTATCATTTGTTAATTTTGCAATTTTCGTAACAAATATGCAAATCTAGAAAACTAAAATAACCAAATTGATAATATAATAAGAAACACGCATTAAAATTATTCAAATTAAATAAATTCTATGATTTGTGGCACATAATAAAAATCTAAAGATGTAGTAATCTTTATGTTCTTAAGTTTTGTTTTCTTATATGTTTTTTTTATCTTTTTCTGTGTGTGATTATAAAATAAGATTTGAATCACAAAATATAAGTAATATATTGGCATTGATTTGTTCAAGTTACATGGCACTAACAACAATGGTTATCTTTTTAAACAATAAATGCTTTATTTAAAAAGTGGCACCGTATTTTTAAGATATTTATTCATATATATTTGGCATTTGTTTTCATTATGGTTTATAAGTTAGTTGTCTGCGATCAGTTATCTTAAGCATACTATGATTATTAGCTAACAATTTATTTAATTTACAATTTTTATTAGCCAAGCTAAATAAAATAAAAGTTTTAAATTTACCTTTTTTCTTTATTAAAACATTAAAAGAAGAAAACTCTCATAAAAATGAACACATTAAAATTACCAAACATTATTTTAATTGAAACTTAACTTTTAAAAGATACTTAACAATTAACTAATTTTAAAAAGTATTAAATAATTTTTAATGACTAAATTCAATAAGAATTTATGGTTTTTGGCATTATAAAACACATGAATAAGTATTTTTCACATTTCAAATTAAAATTTTCCATCAAATGATCAAATGACTGATTGCTGAGATCAACAGTAACAGAGAAATTTTAAATAAATTTTAAATAAATTTTAACATGGCACCAATGAATCAATTTATGTAACAGCTAATCACATATTGCCAATCAGTATCACAGGTTGTGTAAAATGTTACCTATTAACCACACAGAATAATCTCAATTTTTTAAGATTCAATAATACGTCTGCTTTTTTTATACAACATTTATATTCATTGCACTGAATCTATTCATAAGATTCAATGATTTGATATTGTGAAATAATTAAACAAGATCATACAGGAACTCTTAAGTTAGTTCAGAATCAATATACATATTCCTACACCATTGTAAATATAATTTTTCTTTATAAATAATATGTTAAAGCTTTTAAAAAGGAAGATTAAAATATAAATTATTAAAACAAGTTGGGTGACTAGCCACATAGAGATCGAAATACCAACAACACCCAAAAAAAGATGAATTAGTAACTTTGGTAATATATATGCTAATAAAAAGAGTCAATAATAATATATGCTAACCAAAATATACATATGTACTAATATAAAGAAAGTTAGAAAGTTACATAAAATTATTTCTCATTTTTATTTTTACAGTTAGATTTTTTAAATAAAACTGTACTCTTTAAATGTTTTTATCATTGCACATTTATCTTATCAATTTTTTTTTTAAATTTTTAAGTTAGAACTTAACATTCACTTGAAGCAAATGTTAAAGCAATCTCAAAATTTTAGCGAATAAAATATTCAAAGTTTGTAAACTTCACTTCTTTCAGACTGAACTTCAAGCAAACTCTTAAACTCAAAGACATCAACAAGTAAAATTTTGATAATCCATGATGATTATGAAAACTACACAAAATGCATGATTATTCAAACATTAAAATACCTCAGATGAATTAGTGACTTCCACAATATCAAATCATGGGGTCAACAACCAATCAAATGGTTCTAAATACTCATAAAAGATAACATGGACCTTAGAGGAGATATGAAGTAAAAAGGGTGTAAACCCTAATTAGGACTCTTACCAAAACGTCATACGCAAGACACCACCCCTGGGGTAATAAATGTGCACCATACTTAGCAACCTAGCACAAGCTCACCAGAAAATCCACAGTTCTAAAAAAAAATTGTAACATTTACTCTTAAGAGTAAAGTTTTAATTTAATCAAGATGACACACTATAAAGATACCTTAAAATCACCTGAGTTAAAAAGAAATGGCAAAAAAAATCAAAATTGATTATTTCCATTGGCTAATACAATACTCTTTTAAAGATTGTAAGTAAAAACTGGCACATTTTTTAATTTAGTGTCAGCATAAGAAAATCTCACCAACAAAGAACCAAAAATTTTAACAAACAACCTGACACATGCAAGTATACAATAACTACATTCCTGTTGCTAGTTCATGACTTGTTGTTAGATACCCCACATATCGGCATTACCCTCTCCTTTTTCCATTTCAACTCCAAGATCCAAACTACTTTAACACAACCTTTTTTTTAAAAAAAAAGTGCAAGAAGCAACATAACTACAACATCCCAACTAAACCTCTAAATTACAAATGATAGACTTCATAACAGCAGCGGCCGCCAGAGCAGCATAGGGCTGCCACTCCTTCTTCTTCGAGCCGTCCTTATAATCCGAAATCCCCCGGATGAACACATAATCATCCTTCCTGTTCCCGAAAATCGACTCAACAACAGACCCAAACCCGGTGTCAAACGACATAATCCCATGCTGGTCGGCAAACGTCAACCTCTTAGTATCATCATGCATCAGAACCTTCCCAGACCCAACCGCGCCAAAATGCAATACCGGCAACCCTGGTTTCCTAGGATCGAATGTCCCCTCCATCGGTTGAGGATGTCCAACATCCACCAAATCTCCTCCCTCCACGGACATACAATAGATCTTATCCGTCTCGGGTGGTGGCCTGTTAAACGACACAACCCCTTCGCTATCCATCTGCCTCAAGTTCTCGCCAATAAACCTCTCCCATGGTCGCTGGTTGAAGTCGAGGATGCCTTGCCTCCAGAGGTTGCAGGCTATGTTCTGGAGCTTGAGGCTAGGCGGACACCAGGTTTTCAGAGAGATCTGCTCCAGGGATAGGTAGTCGTCCACGGTGTTCTTGTTGGATTCGCAGTAGAGGTAGACGTAGGAGTGTCTGTTGTCTGGTGGGGTGGATATGACGACGTCCCCGAGCCGGACGTGTTTGGTGTAGTCGTAGCAGTGGGGAACGCCTCCCCCGACGCCGACGAGAAATACGTAGTCCACCCGGGGAAATGAACCTGGAATGGTATGCAAGTCAAACATAATCACAAAAGAGCCCATTTGTTTACATGGATTTACATCAACTGATTGATGGAATAAATTAACGATATATATGAGAACAACTCTAGTAAACTATACTATTACTAGTCAATGAGGAGCATTGCCGCAATTCTGGGTGTCACTTTGAAGACCTTTCACTTTTACCTTTATGATTGATAGAAATAGCCAACATAAATAAACACAACATGTAAAAAAAGAAGGTGGCTACATGCAATTGTTTATTTTTTTTTAATTTAGTGGTAAATCCTTATTTCTTAATCTTAGATTTTTAGTACTTCTACAACTGTATCCAAATTTGGTTATTGTTTAGTGTCCTGATTAATCATTTTACTCTAAGCTACTATCAAATAAATTCAAATAATAAACAGTACAATATCAATTCATACATTTTTGACAACTAAGGATGGAAAAAGATGCGATTAAAACAAATTAAATTTTACTTTAAAGCATTGAAGGTTGATGAATCTACCCACAATTAATGAACAATATAGTTTTTAACACAATGCCAAGCTATTAACATGAACTAGTTTCCATTTTTAAAAAACACTCTAACATCACAAATATGTTTAGTAAAGAGAAACAACTTTAATTCCCTAAAGACAGCAAGACAAAAAATAAAATGTTTTATTTAACTACAATACCTAACAGTCTTGTAGTTGTGCTTCCTGCTGCAATCATAGCACCTCTTGCCATTCCAGTGGCTGGAAGTTTCGTAGAAACAACTCGATGAGGACCAATTGTGCCCAATGTGTAGACATTTGACTCACCTAAAAATACAAAATATTCAATAAAACATTTCGTAATTAGTGCTGGACAAATTTAAAAATAACTTTTATAGTATTTTCATTTAAATCATTTATAAAAGTTGACTGGTTCTTTGAGGATTCGCAAGAAAATATATAGATTTTTAATGAAATTAATTCAATTATTTTCTAAAAAAATTATTAAAATATAAAAAAATTATAATGATACATTAATGTTTCTCATACTAAATTAACAAATAATCTTTTAAACTAAAACAATACATTAGAACCAACATTCCTCATTTAAGGACTCAATATAAAGGTTTAAAAAAAATCCAAGTCTCATGAGCAAATATTAGGGCCTACTAGAGCTATAGCAGGGTTCCCACTTTATTTCAAAATAAAAATCAAGGAGTTTTTAAGGACTTTTCAAGGACTCCAAAAAAAATTCCAAGGACCCTTAATCATAATGTGTCGATTACTAAACCTATTAAATCGACCAAACATTAAAATAAAATAGAGTCCGCAATACGGCCGACGCCAGTGTTATGGCCAACTATATCAGAGGAAAACACAGAACTATTTGGCCAAAATATAAGTGTTTATAGAAAAGCAACGTTTTGTACCGAATGCCAAAGTGCTATATGTGCGTAGTTTAGAGGCGACCTTAGCAATGTTTTACGAAATGACTTGAAGGCAAAAAAAAATATGAAATGTGAAGGTAAAAAAAAAAGAAAATCAAGGACTTTTCAAGAACAATTGTTTGTCAAAATCAAGGAGTACTAAGGGGTACTTTTTATCAAAATTCAAAATCAAGGACTTTTCAACGATTTTTGGTAAAAATCAAGGAGTATTAAAGGGTCCTTGAAATTGAAAATAAAAATCAAGGACTTCTTAAGGACTTTCAAGGACCCGTGGGTACCCTGTATAGGTATAAAAATGAACTAATTTTATGCTCTTAATATACTTTAACCCTATGTATAAAAAAGATGCATTATTTCATTAACTAAAACTTAAAATTTTACCTTCAGTCTTAAATTTAACAAAAGTTTCTTTGTTGTCAATCATAGCATCCACTGCTAGTTTTTCACAGTACTGAGCTGTAATTATAGCAATCAATGGCTGTTTATTTTGAGCTACCATTGGCATTTGCTTAACCATCTTGACATCTGAAATGCAAACACTGCTTTATTACATATATTTTGTTGAAAAAAGAGGCATTTAATTAGACCCTGCTTTTTGGCAAATTAAAAATAATAATAATTGAATATACACTGTAATGCCAATCCAAAAAATATCTTGCAATATTTAATAATGAAAACCTGTAATGCAACTTAAAAAAAAACACAAATAATAGTTAGTACAAAGGGTATTTCATTGCTTTAAATTATTAGGAAATTATATAAAATTAAAAAATACTGAAAAAGTCATTTAAATTTTTATGTGTGATTTCTCAAGAGTGAAAGTAAATTCCAGCAATAAATAAAACAGGTTTAACAAAAATAAACTGGGTTTATCCGAACTTAAAAATGTTCAACTTATATTTTAAAAACTTATTCCTTTCTGTGAAAATATGTGTGCATGGTTATCGATACTGCACTCCATATATACTTAAGTACTTTTTTAACAACAAAGATAAAACTTAAAAAAAAAAAAAAAACAAGGAACTTAATACAGCATGCATTTCTCACACTAAAACAAAGTTATATGAATATAGTTTAACAAAGGAACAAAAGATCATGCAAAAATTTAATTTCCAAGCAAACTAAAATAATAATTAAAAAAATTAACTTCTTTGAACAATTAAACCAAAAATAATATCTAAAAAATAATTTTAATAATGGATGTGATCATTTTCTAAAATGTGTAGTGTTTTGCACTTTTACAAGCACAAAGTGATTACAGTTTAACAAAGGATCATGCAAAAATTTCATTTCTAAGCTAACTACAATGATAAAAAAATAACTACTTCAAACAATAAAAATAAAAATAACAGAAAAAAATAATTTTAATAATGTATGTGATATTTAATTTATAGCAGTGTTTTCATATTGGCGAACAAAGAGTGATTGCAAATTCAGTTGAAGATTTTAGTTCACATAAGTAAGCCATACAAAATTTGCTTCAACGTTTCAATCTTTATAACATGCTATTAGTGACGGTCTGATGTTATTTGGCAGGCTGAAATTTTAATGGTTCATTTTACCTTCCCCCATCTCAATTTGAGATATATCTCTCAATTGCTCTCTAATATTTCTCAGATACTCAGGAAAATTATCTCCTAAGGAATGGGCAGATTTAAAGCAATGTAAAGCAGAAAGCACTCATCAAACTTTTTGAACTATTTATATTACTTAAACATGATTCAATTGTTTATAAATACTGAAACAGTTTGATTAATTGTTATGAGATACTTGGCAACTTATATATTTCATTGCCCAATAGCTTTTTTTATGCAACATCACTTGTTCAGAAATACTCTTAGTCTTAGTTATTATTAATAATGCTATACAGATTGTCGTTCATAAAGACACTCAATAGATTTATTATTGTATTAAAAGTATTAAAATTTATTTATTGTAAAAGATTTATTGTATTAAAAGACCAAATAATGAAATGCATAAAAAACATGTAAATGCCTGTAACTGACAACAAGCCAATTTCAGAAAAAAAAATACAACAATAGTTTATTATCAAAACTCACAAATTATTATCAAATCCATATATAAAGCTGATAACAATTGACTAACTGTTTCACCAGTCTTAGAAATGTAAACCTCAACAAAAAAAAGCTTTATTAATTAAATAAATTTAATTTCATTAAGATCAACAACTGAATTGAAATGAAAAGAAAAGAGATTTCAATTATCACTCAAAATCAACACTACTTTAAAAAAAAAAAATAGACAATTTAAACATTGTTCAATTAAAAATTTATAACCTTACCAGAATCACTATTTGTAATTCGCATATAATTCCCACTCTTCAAGCATTTCACAAGTCCTCTGGCTTGTAAAGCATTTAAATGTTCTTGTGCCTCTTCATCGGAGAAATGGGAAGATCTGTGGTTAAAATGTTGTTCAAATTATAGGAAATATAACTATGCTGTATATGTTAAATAAGTTGACAGAGAAACTTAGATAAAAGTTAGTCTTTTTTACTTAGCTGCTAGACCATTGGCAAATGATATAGTCGACGATAGATGGGGATGGAATGCTCACAAAAATAACGAGAAATGTCCAGAACTCCCTGACTGACCAAGCAGAAGTTAAGATTTTGTTATAAGAAACATTTTAGAAGGTCAAGGTGTTGGCGTGTGACTCAGGAAAGTTCTGTGGGAATGGTTAGGCGACTGTTTGTCGCCGACAGGGTGCGGTTGGGATGTTAAAGTAATAAGTGATATTAAGGATATGTTAAAAGATAATTTAAAATTATTAAGTTTGATTGAGGTTAAAAATTTAAAATTTTGAGGGGTTAAGTGAAAATATGTCATAAGATTTTGAGGGTTCAAGCTATAAGAATATGTTATATGTGAGTGCTGCAATAATGGAGAGTATTGCATAGGTGCAGTGTAAATTTTGATAACAGCAACACTAAATCTATAACTTTGGTTATAGCACTTAATACTTTAATAAAAAATAATTACTTTATAAGTATTGTTTTACAACTTGGTAACAAAAAATGTGTAAATTTTAGTGTTATTAAAATAGATATTGATTTACATTTTTGTTTTAATTCTATAAATAAGCTTAAAAAGAAGCATCGATACATTTATTAAGATAATTACAAGTATTTTAACCCCAGTAAAATTTATGCATTTCTATTGAAAACTTCTATCAAAAGCAGATCCTACATGCAATATAAATATTTTACTAAATTGTAAGAATAAACCTTTATAAGTAGATATTCAATAAAGTATATCTTAAAACTAAACATCACAAAAGATGACAAACTATTTTAACCATTCAAATTCTTAAAGGCCTAATAACTACAATTAACTTCATACTTTGCTATTGTGGAGACAGGGAGAGAATTGGGGTAAACTGCTTCAATGATGTCTAGTAACTTCTCTTGGTCAGCTGTTATCTTGGAATGACTAATTTTAGCTTCGACAGTGCTAACTGAAATAAAAAAAAAACATTCAATATATTACTATGAAGTTTGTAAGAATGCAAAGTTAAAAAAAAAATATGTTTAAATGATTTCAAAAACTAAATGGCCAAAGCACCCAAAAAAAATAGTCTAGGTCTAGCGACAGCTTTGTGAATACCATTAACAACTTCATTTCTGAATAAAAAAAATAACTTTTTTTAGAATTCATTTATCGTGTTTCTTATTTTATCCTAGATAATTTGCAGGACTATAGAATAGACTTCATATTTTTCTTACATTTTGTTTATTTAGATTTTTTTTAATTAATAAAGCTAATTTTTGGTGTTAAATTTTCTTGCATAACCTCGTTAATAAGTTAATGCAAATAGAAGTTAAACTTATGCGCAGACCAAACTATTTATGTGGAAAAACATTTGTAGGGTGCATTATTAGACTAAGAGGAAATTTACAAGAAATTTACTGAGCTTAATAAAATAGAGGTTTGAATAATATAAAAATTATAAATGTGTAAATTATATGCTAATTTGCATAGTAACGTATTTACACATAAAAATAATTTTAAGACATCAAAAATAATTAATTTCAATCATACATTTTTTCAATTGTATAAGCCAAATTAATTGAAATAGATGATTTAAGTACCAACTAACCAGGAGACGGAGGGGGTGGTTTCATCTCTTCCTGTTTCTTCATTTCAATTTCAACTCTTTGCACAAGAGGGTAATGCAACTGCATCAGCTTCAGAGCTTTTTTGATGAACCCAACCGAATCTAAATGAACTGTAGGAGAAGGCATAATATGTAATATGATTTAAACAAATTAAACACAAAAATCACACATTTGAATATAATGGTCAGAAAATCACAAATTTGAATACAATGGTTAGAAAATCACAAATTTGAATATAATGGTCAGAAAATCACAAATTTGAATATAATGGTAAGAAAATCACAAATTTGAATATAATGGTAAGAAAATCATAAATTTGAATATAATGATTAGAAAATTAAACATTTGAATATAATGGTCAGAAAATCAAAAATTTGAATATAATGGTCATTATAGGATTGCAAGCAAAGTACTTTGTGTGGCGTGGGAAACAAGCAAATATTGTGGGGGGGGGGGGGGGAATCCCAGGAAGTTTGGAAATGACAGGGTAAAGTTAAAGTTTTAATATAACACACTGAAAGAAATGTAACACAAGAAAAATGGTTTTTAAGAAGAGTCAATTAAAACATACCGAAACGCCCAAATTTTTAAAAGCAAATCTAAGAAATTCTGGCTTAAAATTAGTAACCAAAGACCAGGTTCATAAAATATAACATTCTATATTAATGTTATGTATTAAAATACACATTCTATGGAAAGTTCTTGTTTTGATTGATTCTTCTTAACGAAAATACTAAACAAAATATCTACATGAAATTATTGGTGATATCAATAAAAAAACATGTTTGTTTAATCATTGTTTTCCTTAAACAAAGCTAATTAATAAAGAAAAAGGTTTTTTAATCAATTAGATTTGTTTAAGGAAATCAATGTTTAGGTCTTTTTCTAGGTTTAAAAGTCTATGCCTAGCATGTTAAACTTGATTATAGCAAAACAAGATACTTGTGTAGGGCAAATCATAAACACTAATAATTGTAGAATTTTACACATTTTAATTTTTAAATTTATTACTAAAACAAAACTTTATTTAAAGCAGTATAAATGCAAAATATATTTATTTATGATACAACATTTTTCAATAAAACTTGAAGGGGGAAACACTTAGATTATAAAAACTTTATTATTTAAAGGTTGGAGAAGTATTTTGTAGTTAAAATAACAAAAAAATGACGAATTCACAGTCCTAAACCTGAAAACTTTGGTGGATTTACAAAATAAACTGAGTGATTATAAAATTATTGGAGCATTCCAAGGAAAGTGGTCCTGGAGTGCCAAAAAATTAAAGTGCAAATAAAATTCTGAAAAAGTTGTCACATGTAGTTAAAGGTTTATATTTCAAATAAATCATACTGATTTTCGAATCTGAATTCAATTATAGTGTGAAAAAATGCAATAAACTAGTCCGATTTCGAAATAGATCTTTCAAGTGAAATAATTGCCAGATGTATGATAAACTTTTAATGGCTAAAAAATATGTAAAATGAATTTTTTCATGCATATTGTTGCAAATGCATCTTTTATGAGTATCTTAGGCGGATATTTTATACAACGCTTTTTTTAAAAAAAATTACTGGGTAAAATATGAATTACTTGATGCTCAATGTAACACACGGAACGAAAACCTATAACTTTTTATATAAAAACTGTAAAAAAAGCTTAACAAAGCTTATTTTTTTAATTATAAGCTAGTTACACATGGGGAATATATAGAAAAAAATTCAAAACATATTTGTAAAAATTAAGCAAGAATTGGGCAATTTATATGTTGAAACACACGGAACGATTTCGGCAATAATGAAGGAAACTGGAGTTGGAGTTGACATGTAGTATAAAAAAAAGTCCTGATTGAAGAATTTCAATCCTGAAGATTGATCCTGAGAAATACATTTATTGAAATGCGTGCTCATAAAAGCATGTATGTATATACGTAAAAAAAACATAAAACAAAGAAATCCTTTACAAAAAAAATTAAAAGCAATTGCAAAACTTTAGACCTTGAATAGAAATTTATAGTATAACCTATTATTTTGTTTACAGTTATAAAGTTTATTCTTTGTAGTAAAGTTTTTTTTTAACGGTGATTGGTCATTTACGCTATGAAAGTTTCAACCACCTGCTCTGGCAGATGTACACATTTGAGGATGCATTGGATGTTTACATTGGAGATCATTAATAGTTCAATTATAGAGTGCTTCAGACGTTATTTCGTTTTTCCTATAGTGACCATTGTCTTTAGAAAAGGTATGTGTTGAAATCCTTCCTTCAAATTAAGCATTTTATTGATAGTAGCAATTAACAAAATTAATTTTAACAAAAGTGAATTGTTTAATTATTTTTCAATATAATTCAGAAATAATAGGGTTTTTTTAGGATTAATTAAAAATTTGTACTTGTTAATTTACATACTTGCTTGTTAAAAATAAAGGTAATTTTATTTACATCAATAGCTGTGCATCAGCTTTAACTAAAAATATATGAACATATTTTAATTTAATGATTGTTAATTGATATAAAATTTATTAATTTCACTTTAGAGTAATTCAAGCATGGTAAATTAATATGCCCTTAATTTTAAAATAAGTTAATGTGGAAACAGATTTTTGTTCTTAAAAAGTATCAAAATTTAAAACGGTGTTTCAAGAAATTTATTTTAAATTGTCTCGACATTTTTTTTCTCATGGATGTTATCCTCTTTTTAACACATTGATCTTTTTATCATTATAATAGTTGTTTTTAAACACCAATAAAGTTTGATTTGCTTTGGTGTTCTAAAATGGAAAGTGCATCATCTACATCTTCAAAATCAAAGCCACCACCTTTGACACAAGCTGAAAGAAAAAGGCGATACCGGGCCAAAAAGAAGTTGAATGATCCAAATTATCAAGTTAACAAAATAAAAGAATTGAAAAGCTGCGAAAAAGAAAAGTAGAAGCCATGAACGCTGCGCAACGAAAACTTTACAGACAAGCTGTGAACAAACGAGTGCAAAAATGTCGGTCTATGCAAAAAGAGCTATCTGCAAGTAAGATGGAAGTATCTGCTTCAGATATTCCTAAAAAAATGTATAAAAATCCTCAATCCTTAGGTAAGGCTATACGAAAAACAATGATCTCACTTCCAGAATCTCCACGCAAAAAACTAGAAGTTGTCTCTGGAGTTGCTAAGCAAGTTGGTTTAGAAATAAATGTTCCCAAACCCATGGGTGACTTCGGTTCCGATACCGGGAATTCGAAAAATTCACCATGTTAAATGCGACTCTAAGGGTAACATTGAACTGTTCAATACCGCTATATGAAAATTGTGCTTGGTTATGTTTGTGTAACTTGCAATGTGGTTGGAATTACTTTTCACTAGTCAAAAAAGCAAGAGTAATATTTAAAATTATTAATGGAACTTTTATATTTATTATAAAAAATTAAGTAACAAAAATGTGCTTTATAAAGTTAAATAATAAATAATTGTGTATTTAAATATGTCACTAAACTCCTATATTTATTTATTTGCTAACCAAAGTGTTTATCATTAAAAATATTAGGATTTTAAAAACTGAACTGCAAATCAATTCGCACGCTGTAACACACGGAACGTTGAGTGTAACACACGTGACGGCGCTATTTATTTTATTGTAGTCTGACTATTTGTAACTCAGATTTCCAACGCCACTTTTTTTAAAGCTTGTTTACTTAGCTTTCGTTTGATATTTTTTATTTTCATGAGTATTTGCATAATTCGCAGAATTATGCAAATAATAGAAGAAGAAAAGAAAATAACCCTGTTAAATGGAAACACACGTGACGCGAAATGAAAAAATTATATCTGCGTAACTTTTTAGTTTAAAAAGATACCGATTAGCTTAATAAGATCATTAAACATCTGAGAAAAGATATAAGTTGTCATATTATTTGTTTTATACTGCTTTCAAACCAAAAATGTAACAAATATACTGAAAATGTGGTCCGAATGTAACACACGGAACGCTGGAATGCTCCTATTACTGTCTGTAAAAATATTAAAACTATAATGAAGGCACTAAACTTTATTTTTAATAAGGTGCAATCACCTTTTGGGTCTTTAGTATGTTCTTTTGATGGAATCAATTCAGTTAAAAAAGACTCAGCACTTTCAATCTTCTCCTGGTCTTGAACATTTTTAAACCAAAACCTTAATTGCCAATTCTCCTAAAAAAAATAAACATTTAATATGTATACTGATAAGAAATGAAAACTGTAGTTATCAATTAGAACTTACACAAATTTAAGTATTGCTCTTAGATCATGGTTCATACACTTATTAAGAAAAAAAATTCAAGCACTTTTCAAGGACTTTTCCAGAAAATTTCAAGGACTAGATGTTGGAGCAAGGTGCAAGATTTTAACTAATTTTTATAAGGTTAAAAATGTTGAAAACCAATCAAGGTTTCAAGTAATCAATAACACCATCTAGACAACTCCAATGCTTTCCGTAAGTAAAATTTGCAGCCAGTCATAATAATCAGGATTTTTTCAACCAAAGATCGTTTTAAAATACATTTTCCACTCATTTCGTGAAGTATTCGGTCAAGACAAGCACCTTAATACTTAAAAAGTTCCAAAACGGAATTTATAACATGCGTATCTGCTAGGCACGCACTATGAAGAAAATGCTTTTTTCTTTTCGCATTTCAATCAGATACTTTGGTAAGCAAAATATTTTATTAACATTCCAGAAATTATGTATGCTAATTTGGCGCATAAAAAACAACAAAAATGCTCAAACACAATAAAAAAAAACTTATGGGCTAGAAATATGGTTAGCTATTGAAAGATACAGGTCGCTTGATAACGGGGAAAAGATTTTAGTGACGTCATGGCAGTAGCGTAATTGGGTGAGAATTCACGTGCCATCACATATTTTCGGCAATCTCAAAGAGAGAATTTTTGATATCCGATTTTGCAATAAATAGTATGGATTTTTTTTAAAGCACTCTAGATTAATTTTTAAGCACCTTTAAGGACTTGAAAATGTACTTTTTTATTCAAGCACTTAACATTCATTTTCAAGCACTTTTAAGGACTTGAAAATGAGCTTTTTTTATTCAAGCACTTTTCAAGGTTTTCAAGGAGTGTACGAACCATGTAGATAATAGCATGGCCAGATTTGTTTCAGTGATTAAATTATCCAGGAGATCATTTTAAAAAAAATGTATATTATATTTTATTTACAATGTTTATGTTTGGAAAAACTATAATAAATAAAACGGACATCTACATGCATATTTTTTAGCCAGATAGCTAAATAATAAAATAACTGCACTAGCTATTTTCTAAAAGCTTGTAAGGTCTTTTAAATAAAAAAAAATGTCTGTATTAGTAACATAATGTTTTTAAATGTTTGTTTCCTTTACATACAGTTGTTTGATTTGTATTTTTTTTTATTGACTTTAAATCTAAATCGGAGAAATGGTATTTTTTTCATTTAAAGAAAATAATTACATAAAATTAAGAGCTTTTGAAATGCCATTAAAATAACCAATAAATTTAAAGGTTTGTAAGGCTCTAATTTATCTTGTGACATTATATCTAGGAAATAAGTTTTAAAAGTGGGAAATACATTGTATGTACCTGAGCATGTTTATTGCTAGAGGAGCTCTTGAGCATAACCTTAAATCCAAGAACCAGTTCAGGAGCTTTCATGGTACTCCTTCCTAGAATAATAATAGAAATAATATTTGGCAAAGTAATATAATTCAAAATTAAAACAACACTTAATTTGACTTAATGCTTTTTAGATTTTTTTATGTCTAGAATCCTTTATTTTATTTTTTTTAAGTAATTGTTTAAATAAAATAAGTTATTTAGCTTTGATTTAAGCTACAGATTTAAAGATCAAAACAAGTATTAACATCAGTGTTATATTTTAATTAAAATTAAGGAATCATCTTTTTAAAAAATTATTACAGTATGCATTGCTGAAAACAATTCAAGTAAAACCATGCAATATATAATTTGTAATGTTAAAATTGCTATTTTATTTGTATTATCAACTGTGAATTTCTTTGTTTTGTTGCCAAAAAAAATTATGTTTATCGCCAAAAACTTCATTTGGCGATATTTGTCTCCACTTAATGGGAAAGTAACAAACATAGCTCCTTCTGAATAAAAAAAAATATTCAAAAAAAAACATGATTCAAATTTTGGGTTAAACTAAAGAATCGTGGCCGGATATTTTATGACAAATCTGGGAACCCCGACTAATTGGTATTATGGCAAACTTTGGAAAAATTAGCAGTGGGATAGTTTCTTATGTCCCGTTCTGTATACTGCGATCATTCATCGGTTGTCTCGGCACGCACCAGAGTTTGTTGTCATTCGACCTGGCGATATTTTTGAAAAGCCGCCAAATCTGGCCACAATTCTTCAGATTACAAAATTTTGTTCAGTAGAGAAAAAATACCTTATCAGTAAAGGACATAATAAAATATTTCTTTACAATTTTAGATTGAAATTCGGAGCTACAAGGTCAAGAAAATTTTCTATGTGAACAAGTGAAAAATAAAATATATTACCTAATCCTACTTCTTTGTATATGACAATGCCTTCGTGGTCTCCACCGGCCATATGAATGATGTTATTTTCATCCATATCTGCGACTTTCAGCCTTTCCAGTATGACTGTTGTGTGATCTTTGCCCTTTTTAGAAGGGGTCATAACAATTTTTTCTGAAATATTTTAAATAAATAATGTAAAAGACATTTATAAGTTAAGGGGGAAAAGTAGTCATGATATGAATTTGTTCTCTTGAAACAAGTATAAAATGAAACTACTTTGATAACAAGAAAAGTAACAGCTGTGGTATAATGGCCTGTCTTATTAGTGTTACGATGCCAAAAAACGAAAATGCCCAAATGTGGCAAACATTCAACTTGATATAGCAACCCTACTCTGAATAATAAGAATAGCCTTTAAAATAAGGTAATAATTTGGGCTATACTTTAAACATAATAACTTCTTTTTTAACTACAAATACTAAAATAATTTTTTAGAATAAACACGACAGAACCATTAAACATACCAGCCGTTATACAAAAGTTGCACACAGGAAAATTTAGGTACATAGTATAAATTGAATCTTGTAAAGTTTCTTACTATAATCATCTCTTTTTTTTTAATTTCAGTTTTAAAAAATAATAATTTTTTACATAAAAGTCAATTACAATAAGTTTTAAAGGAGAAATTTTGAAAAAGGAAATAACTACATGGGTTGCTCCCACATTAAGTAAAGAAATACCTTTATACTTAAGTACTTAAGATGAAATTATATAAACAATGAAGTTGTATCAGATTTGCTGTATGTTTTTTCCTTCTTGAAAAATGCAGTGCAATTATTTTATTAGAAAATCCTCACAAAATCAAGATTTATGTTATTCTTAAAAACTGCAGTAAAATTTGCACAAACCATAAATTTCAATATTGCACATATTTCGAATCTCCTAAATTCGGTATTAATAGGCTGCATAGATTTTCATATATACATAAAACAGTAGATAGTTTTAAAAGAACATCAGGTATTATATAAAATCGGAAACAAGCAAAAAAGGTGTAACCATTTTTAAAAAGTGTAACTGTTTTTTAAACTATTATAATAGAGTGTAAGTTTTCATGCGATGCATAAATTATGCAAAAGATAATCGGCTTATATTTCCGATGAACAAATATTTTTAAAATAACGAGTAGAACTCAGATAAGAGGAAACTAAATTTAGAACCCACCGAATTTTTGTATTTTTAGCATGTAATATATCTAAACATATTTCGATCTACTTACCGTCCTCATACATTATATTTAATTTTTTGTATTGTACACTTTTCTAGATATAATCAGGTTAAATTTATTTTAAATGTTTAAAAGTAGGTTTGACATCATGAAATTCTGAGTTCTTGTTTAGAAAAATGACGATTGCCAAAATCAAGGCCAAAACCTTTATTTCAAAACATTACGAATGTCACGGATACAGTATACATTTATTGATAAATAAAAATTCATCATAAATATTTATGATTACTCTTTTAACAAAGAAATAGTGTTAAATAATTAAAAATTTAGTTGAAATGTTCATGTCAAACCATCTGACAATTTATTTATTTTTTACAAAATCTTTGTTGCCATATTTATACTGCTTCGTTTTTCTGTTTCTGTTTACATATTGAAGTTGAAAGAGAGGAGCAGACAGATTCCCAGAATTCTATAAAATTAAAAAGCACCGAAAAATTCATTTTTCTTTTTTTTTTAATGTTATTATGATGCTCATTAATTATTCCCAACTGCCGGTAGTCAATGTTTGCAAATTAAATCCATGTAAAGTCACCCTTGCCGATACACACTTTTTAAAAGAAGAGTTTGGTTAATTTCCAGAATCCGGTGCCTTTTTCGCCAAAGGATTTGGCGTATTTTGTAGCAAGCGATAAACAATTTTATTTGGTGATACGGCGAAAAATCTTCTTTCGATAGTTTTCGATATGATACCAATGTGTACATTTTAAAAGCAAGTATTTTGCTTTACTTTACCAAATGTATATCTTTTTAAAATGTTTTATAATAAGCAATCTTCAAAATATTATAAGAACCTTTTGCCTCTGAAACCGTTTGACAAACTTAAGTTGTATGTGCCGAAAGTCTTGGAAGTATAAATTTATTATATGAATGTTTATCTGTGTACCCTTTCTTTAGATTCACAATATTTCTTTGAAATCTGTATAATCAGTTGATGTTTAAATAGATGCATTTTGTATTGATGATGTTTCAAAGGTGACTGTAAACAAAAAGTCAAATATTTTGCAACCAATAACTTATTTCTTGTGAATATCCTTTTCCTGATTTTAGAATAAAAATTTTATTATTAATGAAATAGTATATTTATCTACTTATAAAAGTAATATCAAGCTATAACATGATTTTATGTGTGTTAAAGTTTTGTGTATAATAATCATAAATATCTAATAATGTGTACCCAACAGTTAAATGTCTCACCTAACTCCTGAAATAATATTTATTCCCTCCTCTATAAATATCATGTACAGATATTTTCTAAAAGTGTCTAATATCATCGCTAGTACTGCAATGATTATATGTAGTACTATTATGTATTATGCAAATAGTTAATGTATGTTGTAATAATTTTTAAAAAATGTGTATATTTTCAGGAATTTCTTAACCTAAGTAACTTTAGTCTGGGTATTCCAAATGAAAACCTACCAACTGGAGTTTTCCCATTACTTACCTTGGTATCTACTTTATTATTATTTGTGTTGAAATTTTCGTAATTTCTTCTATTATGTGCAAAGTTAGGTGTAAAATTAATTATTTAAATTACTACTGCAAATGTTACACAGTTAGTTCCTTTAAGAGTATTCATGTTTGAACATAATAACAGTTTATTAGCTATTGCAGCAGATGGCCCAGTTAATTAATCAAAGTGATGCAAAAAAAAATTTAATTTATAAACTTCTTTGAGGATGGTTGGAATTGAGTAATCAACCCCGTCAAAAGTGAACACTTTCTCTGCTGCAATGAATTTTTTTTTTAAATTGTTGATAATTTAAACATTGCTATGGAATCACTAACGTTATTTGTAATGTTTTAAGTTTTAAGATGGCCAACTTAAAGTTAGGTGCTTCACTTTACTGAAAATTGTAGTGTAGTCAGAAAGTTAAAATGATGTTTGGAGTCTGTGGAGTGCTTAGAAAACTATTTATAACATTATTCTTTCCTTAAATATACACGTTGGCAAATTGTGAGAACGCATTTATTTTGTTGCATGGATAAAAACCAATGTTGAAAACTTATTTGGTATTAACCATTTTAAAAAGTGATTTTGCATTTATCTTTGTATAGATTATTGTGGTGTTCCTTTGTAATCTTCAAATTTCCACCATTTCTTTTTGTCGAGTATTATGTCACGTTAAATATATATTTGTTTTGAATCTTTAGATATTGATTTGATAATGAATAAAATACTACTTTAAATAACATAACTCTTTAATTTAGTATGTTAACATTCCCAAATTCTATTTTTTTTTTTTTACTTTTAGAACAAAGATATTGTAAATTAATTTACGGGATGCACACCTTTATTTTTTGTTATAAAATTATTAAATTTAATTATTTTCTATTTCTAGTATTCCATTGACATCTAAGAAAAATGAACCTGCTATGATATGACCATATCTTTGAAAACTTAAAAAACAATGGCAACTATTATTCAAGCTTTGTGGAAGAAAGCTGTCATCTTCCTTGTTATTACTATTGCAATACTTCAGGTCAGTATTCTTGCATAACAAGTTGTGTGGTAATTATTTGTTATACCAAAATTACAATTTAATTACTGCACTATTGCAACTCACAAATACAAGAGTTGACAATAAACAACAGGCTGCAGGGGCCAGCTAGGTTTTTTTAAAAAAAATTCTTACTTATTTACAAGGTATCCAACAACCATTAAGTTTCTTCTCCTCCATTTGAATACGTAACATTCATCAATAACTTGATTTTTAAAAAAATTCTTGCCTCCCTTTTAAAGAGCATTTTTTATCTACATTTTTGACCATATACTCCAACTCTGTTTCAAGAAATGGCACAACAAGAAAGTAAAACATGTGGTGAGATTGTGAAAATATTGTGGATTATGGATATATTTTCTTTCATATCTTATGTTAACTTCTATTAGCTCAGTTCAGCAAACTTACAGGAAAGAGTCGCCAGTAAAAAAAAACACCATCAAGGATAGAGTAAGCAGGCCATAACAGTGTTATTGTAAAGCCATTACTTGAGAATATGGTTTTGAGAAATTTTTACTTGTAGCAGTTATTTTTTTTAACAGAGTATTGAAAAACTTTGTTACTTTTCCATTACTTTCAGATGGCTGTTGGGTGTCAATTTTATAATGCAATTAAATTTAAGTATTTTTTTATTAATTGTACAGTGTTTCGCTTGTGTTTATATTTCTTTTATCTAAGTTCTCTTTAAAAAAAAACAGTAAATGGTTAAATTTCATTTTTTTTAAATAAATTTAAATTTCTAAGAGTTACATTTAGTAACTAACAGTTACTTTTCATATTAAGTAATGTAAATAGTAACATATATTAAGTAAATCTAACTGAGTTACATTTTTAATAAACTAACCGTAAGAGAGTTACTTTTTAAAAGTAATTTTTACAATTCCTGCATGAAACTGTTATCAATTCTGTTACCAGTATAGAACTGTTTGATCAAAACCCTTCTATCAATTCTATTTTTCTAGGTAATCCACATGGCTCTCCTCAGCAGGCTAGAAGCCCGCAAGAACCAACGCCACCAGCGCGACGCCACATCACACGGTTGGGAATCCAACATCCGAGCCTACCACGAGACGGAAATCCAGAAGGACAGATCAAGCATGATGCGGTCCGTCCGTCAGAGCAGCGTCTTAGACTCATCTGGAGAGTTCCACATCATCAACCATCTCATAACTGGAGAGTTGATCAGGAGCCACCACAGTGTGAAGCAGGATCTGACGTTGGCCACGCAGACGACGATAAATGGCCTGCATAACCTAGATGTTCTGTCTTCTTCGTGGCCTGGGCCGATATCGGTTGCGGTGTTTAGCTTGACGGAGGATGTCCCGCTTGCGGTTGAGACTATTCTTCACCTGAGGAGGTGTTACCAAAATATCAGGTAATTTTTGTTCAGAGATTTTATCAATGAGGTTTTGGTTTGATGTAGGATTCTTGTGAAGTTATGTGCATTAAGGCTGGGAGTTTTACGAGATGCTTTTTTTTTATAATATGTACTGTAGAACACCTGTTGTGATGGTACTACACATCATTGGTTCGTAGCCTAACTTAAACTGTATTAAAAACTAGATACATAAATAAGTAGTAAAATATTGTGATCGACTATCTTATAACCGGAGAGTTGATCAGGAGTAACCACAGTGTGAAGCAGGATCTGACGTTGGCACCGCAGACGACGATAAATGGCTTGCATAACCTAGATGTTCTGTCTTCTTCGTGGCTTGGGCCCATATCGGTTGCGGTGTTTAGTTTGACGGAGGATGTCCCGCTTGCGGTTGAGACTATTCTTCACCTGAATAGGTGTTACCAAAATATCAGGTAATTTTTGTTCAGTGATTGAAGCATTGAGTTTAGTTTTGGTTTGATATATTCTTGAAGTTATGGTATGCATTAAGGCTGGAAGTTTTACGAGATGCTATTTTTTTAATAATACGATAATAAGGTGTATAGTAAGTAAAACTGTTATGATGCTACAACACATCGTTGGTTATTGCCCAAACTTAAACTAAAGCTAGTTACATAAATAAATAAGTAGTAAAATACTGTGACCAACCATCTCATCACTGGAGAATCGATCAGGAGCCACCACAGTGTGAAGCAGGATCTGACGCTGGCCACGCAGACGACGATAAATGGCCTGCATAACCTGGATGTTCTGTCTTCTTCGTGGCTTGGGCCGATATCGGTTGCGGTGTTTAGTTTGACAGAGGATGTCCCGCTTGCGGTTGAGACTATTCTTCACCTGAGGAGGTGTTACCAAAATATCAGGTAACAGTGGTTTTCGTTAATAGATTGGAAATATGGAGATTTTAAGTTTTGATTGTTGTATAATTGAAGTTGTGTGCATTAAGGCTGAGAGGTTTATGGAATGCTATTTCTAATAATGCGATAGTATGTTTTGTAAAACTGTTCTGATATGATGCTACTACCATTGATTCGTACCCAAACTTAAATATTAAAACTAGATACATAAATAAGTAGTAAAATACCGTGATAGACAATCTCATAACTTTGTAATTGATCAGGAGCCACCACAGTGTGAAGCAGGATCTGACGCATTGCATTAAATCTAATTTAATTGTTCTCTTTGCAGTGATATAATGAGCTATTAAATCCTATTTGCATGAACTTATTATCTACAGTTATAATATCAAAATCAAATTAATTTTTATCATCACTGATATTCAATTAAAATATTCCAAAAACTTCATCAGGTACAACACCAGCTTCCACCTAGTGTACCCTCTGAATGGCCCAACCAACAACGCGTTGCCATCTTCTTTTCCCAATGTCAACTCTTGTGACTTCCTAACAAACCATCTCCAGAAAGCCAGCAACTTGGGAAAGAACTATGCCCTCGGAGTGGCCTATCCAAATAATCTGCTTCGTAATGTGGCTCGAAGAAACTCTGTAACTGATTTCCAGTTCATGGTTGACATTGACATGGTAGTTATTTTGCTTCATTTCTTTTCTAAGGTGGTTTGATGAACTGAATTTGTGTGTTCACTTTTTATTTTTGACTGTGTTTAATAAAACAAATGAAGGGAGTATTTAAAAAGTTAGGATTACCTGTTTAATATTTTTATTTATTTGTTAACTTTTAACTTCCACACTATGTTTATGACCTAAACAGTGGAAGCTTTTACAAAGGCTATGATGTTCTTTTTAAGTATAAGCAATATTACGTATGTGTTCTTTAAGAAGCAAATAAATTAGCAAACGATAAGTAATAATTATTAAATTTTTGATACAAAATATAAATAGCTCGTTCATTTTTTATGTTTAAAAGTTTAACATGGATCTAAATGCTTTGTTTAGCACTTTTTTTAGACATGATTGTTAAGTAGAGGCAGTTCTGACAGTTTCACTTTCACAACTACTTGTTTGTGGTTAAAAGGTAGCACATTTCATTAATTTATAACACAATTGATTATTTATTTTTAATTTTAAACTGTTTTGTGGCCATTATTAGATTTATACCATTAAGGTTTCCCATATATAATTATTTATCTAAAAGTTGTAGGTTGTATTTCATGGTTTTTAAATAATGTTGCTGCTAAATGTATTTTGGCTCTCCCTTTTAGTAGACATACATAAATTCGACAGCATTTAATAAATTAAAAATAATTTATAACACATGTAGTAAATATTTCAAGTAACTCTTTTGGTTCCATTACCTCTGCAACAGGTACCAAGCAAAAACCTCCGATCCGACTTCCTCCAATTCGCGCACGACAAGAAACTCTTCTCCGACAGCAACAAAGACGACAAAACCGTGTACGTGGTCCCTGCTTTCGAGGTCAAAGAGGACGCAGAGATACCCAGGACAAAGACCGAGCTGCTTCAGAAAGTAGAGACGATGGAAGCCAGGCCCTTTTACTTTGAGCTCTGTTGGAAGTGCCAGAAGCATACAGATTACGAGGCTTGGCAGAAAGAACCTCCGGCGAAGAATATTGATGTTCTTTTTGAGGTTCTGTGGAGGGATCCTTGGGAACCGTTCTACATAGGTCGGAATAATGTTCCTCTGTATGATGAGAGGTTTCGACAGTATGGGTTCAACAGGATTAGCCAGGTAGGTGTATATTGTAAAGGACCAATCTGTACAAGTTTCTTAATTTGGAGAATTATTCAAGTAATTTTGTAAAAATTTAAATTTCAAAAGAATATTTATGAAATTATATCTAAATAGTTGAGGTTGGATACAGAAGGTACTCACAGATAGAATATCTTATTTTAAACTTTATTAATTGAAGAGCTTAGTGAAAGAATATGCTATGTGACATTTTTTGATAAAATTGCGATATTTGTGTCATTGAATAGACTAATTTCGTCCTTTAAGGATAAAAGTTTCCCCTTTTATAAAATTTTAAGTATTTTTTCCGTTTGCTAATACTTATTTTAACAGATCAAGTGCAAACTATAAACGTTAAAGATTGTTTTCATCTTGTCACAAAACACGTTCTTCACTAAACTCTTCTATTCTGAGAAAAGTTGAATGTTCACTGATAAATAACAGGGGATCTCTTGTCACTCGACCAGGGTTCTAAATTACAAGGTGCCAATGGCTGTGTTTAAGCTAATAAAAGAGGCTAGTAGAGGCAGCTGGAAACGATTACCTTACCTAACATGGGATTGTATCTCTATGCCTAAGTAGGACAAAGTAAGAAATATGCAAATTACGTTAATTCAATTTTTTGAAAATTGTTTCACAAATATTCAATACATTTATACCTGCAAGAAATATTCTTCTTAAATAATTTGTGCTTCTATAGTTGTACTTCTACAACTGTAATACAAACATGACATTGCATAGTGGAGAATTTAAAAGACAAATAGTTTTAATATTACATTTAATTGGGCAATATTATGTTATAGGATTTTTTTTTTTTTAGGTTTGTGAGTTACATGTTGCTGGCTACAAGTTCTCAGTCCTGAATAATGGCTTCATTGTACATCGAGGACTTAAAACAGTAAACTCTTTTCACAAAGATAAGGAAGTCGATCAAGACAGAAATCGAGTTCTGTTTCGGCAGTTTAAGATTGAACTTAAAGAAAAGTATCCAGACTCGTCACGTAAATGTTACTAAATGTTATTTTTTTATCTTTATGTACATTTTGTGTTCAAATGTACAGAAAAAAAGCTTTTTTATCATTTTTAACCAATATATTTTGAAGATAAATTCAAATTTCTTTGTTTTGTGCCAAATGGACCTTATAAATGTTAATTAACAAAATTAATCAAAAATATTTTTTTTTCCTTTTTAATTTGTTTTTCACTTTTATTACTTCCTCCAGAACTGTTTGAATGTACAAATTTTTTTTATGACTTTTTAAATCGGCAATATTGAGGGTTTTTTTATTGTAAACAAAAAAAAACTCATAATCTTCTTACTAATTATTTTAGCTTTTTTATCTGTTAAAGGGTCTTAATTTATTGTTATTTAAGTTATTATTTATACTTTTTATCTATTTTACTAGAGGAATTATTTGTTTTTTTGGTAAGGAATCTTATATTTAACCTCTTAAGGCCTGAGCAAAATCCTACATGTATTTCTTAATATAAACATACTTTTTAGCATATATTTGTATGAAAAGTATGTTTTCCAAAGTAATTTTTAAAAAAATTATGTTTAATAGTTGCTGAGAGACACATTTGTTGTGCTATAAATGCAAAAAAAGTCTGTATCGTTTATTTGACTTAACAGATTATTTTAACATTGTTTTTCATGCAAAATGCCTTTGAAATTAACTACTTAAAGAACTTTTTGAAAAGTTTGAATGAAGAAATTTTAAATTGTTTTTTTTTTAAAGATATCTAATAGGTTATTGATCCTCTTTCAACTTCAATTTTTTTAGACATAAATGACTGATATCTGTAATCAAATACTGATATTTGGTTTTTTTTTCTATTTGACCAGGTCAATTTCGGAACTAATTAACGTGTTAATTGTTTGTGGGGAGTTTTTTAAAAATGTCCCCAAATGGAGACGCCAAGTCACAAGAGGTTATGTAAGGAATGTTATATTTAATCTTTCTACCGTTTGTAAATATAATTTTTGTACAACTTTGCATTGTATAATTTCAGGAGATGTACTGGATTATAAAACCAATTAAAACAACAGAGCTATGTGTAAAAAACCCACTTACTGAATGACTAATCCTACTTGACGTTAAGAAGCATATACTTGCAAATCTTTTATTCTCCAAAGTATAACTAAGATATGGAAATCCAGTCTGTAGATTGTCGATTTTTGATAATGGTATTTTCAATTGGACACATTCGCTAAATGTGAATGTGCCCTAGATCTTAGTTATGCTTTGAAATGTGAATTTTGCAACATGTTTTCTGATAATGCAATGTACATTGTTAATTGTTACAGTATTTGTCTAGTCTTAGAGGGCTGACCTATGATTTAACGTTCAACATACGCTGACAAGACATGACAGATTTCATCATTTTCTTAGAGCTTTGTTTGTGTGTCATATTATTTAACTTAAATTGTCTCCTTTTGAGGAAGCCAATTTTGTGCCGTGTATATAATTTATAAATTTTAATATCGCTGTTGCTTTAGGTGTTAATATATCACATCAATATTTTTCTTTGAACTTGAAATGTGATCCCTTAATAAAAGCTTTACTTCAAAGCACGTGAAATTATACAGGTGTCCATAAGTAAAAGGATTTGAGTTTCAAATTGTAATATTATCAGCTGTAATTGTTCGACAGTTGTGGTTGAAGGTGACAAATAAGGATAACTCCAACAGTTTCAGATAAGTGCATGCACTTGTACCGCTTAATCGTTTTCACAGTTGCAGTGTCATCTGTTCATTACTTGCTTCCATTACTCTGGACTTGCTGCAGACAGTGTGGGAAGAATTGCATTTTCGTTTGTATGTGTGCCGTATCACTAAAGTTGCACACATTGAGCACTTATCGGAAAAACTAGGTTAGTTTTCCTTTAATTTCATGTATGATTTTTATATTTAGTATAAAATAACCTCCTGTAATATACCATTAAAACTCGGACTTTCTCTTATGGACACCCAGTTATATTAAGCTGTATGTTACATTCATCTATTTTCCATTTAACCCATATTAACCCTTTCAGTCCCAAAAATTTACTACACTACAGAAACATCTGATATTCACAAAATAAGCTTATTTTAGGTCAAATATACCAATTCCATAGGAAAAAAAAATTCATTTAAATTTTTTATATGGTTTTTGAAACAATGCCAAAATTTTTAACTGTGGAAAACAACAAAATAAAAAATATATATATTTCCTAGAAACACTTCGAGTTATATATTTGAAGGTATCCGACCATATTATTAAAAAAAATTTAGTAATTATTTTAACCAAAATAGTTTAAATTGTGTTTTAAATGTGTGGAACTGAAGTGAACTTATCAAAAATTAGGAGAAACGCTTGTTGACTATTTTCTAAATAAAAAAAATAGTAGTTCTGACTTCTATTGAGATTAATGTAAAATATTGTCTGATAGAACAAAGTGTGAAGAATCGAATGATGTGTGTTTGGATGTCATAACGGGACATAGAAATTTTGAAAAAATATTGAAAGTGATGATGCCAAATGGCATCACTGGGACTGAAAGGGTTAATAGATTTTTCTTTTCTTGTATTTCAATGCCTTGTGTACATTGTTTTCTAACTATGAAGTTGTTTCATATTGTGTGTCCCTTTCATTAATGCTTTTTCAAGCAAATGGAAGTGATAAACTGTAAGGTGGTATCCTTTTTCTGAAAAAAAAATTTGGCCTCTTATAAATATTTGGCATGTGTTGCCTCTATGTGTTTTTTCATTTTTAATATTTATGCTAAGAATCTCAATGCATTTGTTTTAAATGCAAATAATAAGAACGTCATAACTTTGTTATGAAACTAAATGACTAGATTAATATATTTTTTCTTGTTTTGTATTTTTTTACATTTTGTAAAATTAGTTTTTAGCATAAGGCAGATTTTGTAGAATGGCTACTTTAAAATTGCAAGTACAAAATTTTCTAGATTCAGAAATTTATTTATTTTTTTTTTACTTTTTTTTTTAATAAGTACATATACCTATTTCCTGCCATTGGCTTTAACATGTAACCACAGTAATTCTTTGTTAGTTTGTGCTTATTGTTTCTTTTAAAATTGCTAACAACCAAAGAAATTGTTGTTATTTAAATCTTATATGTATATTATTATGACAACTTATTTTAGTGCAATATTATGTACATTTTTTTGGGATAATTTAGATCTGCTGTACCATATATTTGCTGTGAGCTATATATTGAAATAATTTTTTAGTGTTATAAATTTAGATTATGTGCCATTAAAAAATTATATATTTTTAAAATTTTACTGTATATTAACACTATTTAATGTACCCTATACTAAGTTGTTAAAATGTAACATTTTATTTCTGATTTATAATTTATATTGTTGGCTTTATTTTATCTAATAAAATTATGTGAAAATTTGTTTAATTTAACTATTAATAGTTTATAATTAAACCACATACCTAGTTTCTCAAAAATTTTAAAGTTAATATTATTTTTCAGTGATTCTTAGTTTTGGGCTTTCAAAATTAAATGTTCATATTTCCAATAAGTTAGCTCTTGGAGCCATTATTTAAAGTAGTAAAAATAATTCAATTTTTTAGTCATTTTATTTCTTACGCAGGAAAATCTGTTAGATTCAAATTTTCCCTTATTTGACCTTGTCATTTGTAGCTCAATTTTTTTCTTCTCTTGAATGAGAATGTTTCTAACACTACTTAATTTTTCTAGTCTTCATCTTTAACTATTTGACCTTTATAATTTTTTTTTTGTTGCATTTACTTGTCTAGAAAAAAAAAATGGTGTTTTCTTAAAAATGTTGCGTTGTGTAAAAATTCTATTTGTGTATTTAACTAACATTTCTCAAATGTGAATCCTGTTTCTGCAAATCTGGGTGTTTTCATAATTGTAATTTTTTACAAATTATAATAATACATCGTTCTTTGGTCAGTCTTAAGGGAGGATGGGCGCGCTGGACCGGGGGTTTCCAAACTCAAGTGCCTCAGTGTTAATCCAATGGTGGGGGGGGGGGGGAATATTTTCTCAGCCGCATTTCTCCTGCTGTATTGAATATTCTTACAAACAGTTTTTTGATAATAATAAATGTAGATAACTTACAGGTCTCTATTATCCCACTTTTTGAAATTGCTTCAAATACTTTTTGTAAAATCATTTGTTCAAAAATTTTTTAAAAAATTTCAAGTTCAAAAACTGGGATTGTCGAGACCTGTAAGTCAGCTACATTTATCACATAAAAAAATCATTTGTAAAAATATTCAAGGCAGCCGTGGAAATGTGGCAGAGAAAATATTTTTTTCCTCCATTGGATTAACACTGAGGCACTTTGCTTTGGAGACCCCGGTCCAGTGTGCCCATTCCCCCTTAATTATTTTCATTTATTTATCTTCATATTCATTTTAAAATACTAATATTTATAAATCTGTGTGCTAATGCTTGATGTATGGTTTTAAAAAATAAAATGTTTTATTACTTTTTAGTGTGGTTTAGAATTTTTTTTACAAAAAATTGTGTTAATAATTCCTTTAAAAAAGCACAGATTTAGCTAGAATTTTTAAATTATAACTAGCAAAAAAATTATTGGATTTTTTTAGGTTGGTGGATTTAACTTCACATATGAAGAGTCCAGGGGGAGAACCCCTTGATTGATTAGAAAACTTCCCGTATTCTGATCTGCTTGACGGACATTGGCGACAAGAAACAGGTTTCTCTTTGTTCTTCTCTAGTGGTACAAACGTGATTAATGTCTCGCTTGAATTAGGGTTGCCGCGAGGGAAAGAACTAAGAGAGAAACTGATTTCCCTACATCAGTCCTATTAGGTGTCGGCTCGTCACTTGACTGTGGTTCCAAAATACGACGGCCGTCGCCAATAGCCCTCGTGTAGCTCTAGTGTGACGATAATTCTAACCTAACCCAACCTACATCAGTCTAGACTCTAGGCGATGACTCGCAATCGGTCACTTGACCGCGGTTCGAAATTACTTGGTCCGTCAACAACTTCTTTATTTCATGTGAGGTTAGTTCTTCCATCTTTCATTCCTAGGCTTCCATCAATTTTTTGCTCTGTTTCCACATAACATTGATTTGCCATTAAAAGTTCGAAAAAGAAATTTGGTTGGTTGGTTTGACATATATTTTCAGGCTTGTGTGCTTGACAGATGGCAACATCTGTCGCCACCTCCACAATTTAGACATGTCCCTGAAGGGGAGGGAAATTTTCTCCAGGAACCTGTACCCATGGTGAACTGCGCAATGACCGACCACAGGACTTTCGGACCCAACAGATTTTACGAGCACATACTCCGCGTATACTCGGTAAGTCTTCAGTGGCAACTAGAGCCCTCTATCCCTACTGTGTAGAAAGAGATGCGACAATGCGGCCGAAAATTGTCCAAGCCGTTTTGCCACGGCGAAACCGCCGGGGAGAAACTGGTCAGGCTTGCTTGAGCTTGGCGGTTTATCGCTTTTCGTACATATCTTACTAATCTTGTCCGGGAAGAGTATTTAGTTTCGCTTTAAACTTCTGCAACTACTGATTTTCGAAATTTAATGCAAGATTTGAATGTTTAAAATGAAGGTTATCTCAGCAGAATTACAGTTCAATAAATTCATTTCGGCAAAATCATTGAAATAAATCAAATCGGATTGAATCTTAAAACAGTTAAATAAATTTCGATGCGATCTCAAACAATCCGGATTTCGGTATTACTACAAATGAAACACAATCACCATTTAAGCAATATTTAATGCCACTTAATTAAAAATATCTACCAGTTACAATATCTGCAATATTTTATTTAAACCCTCATTTAATAATTATAGAAACTAAATGACAATAAAAATTGTTAATTGACATTTATTTTAATATATATAACTACCTGCACCATTTTACACATAGGCCCTGATACTATTAATAAGTGACACGATACTTTTAGATTTTGAGCAGACGAGTTTGTTTACAAAAAAGAATCTTCGCCAGAGACGCCAAGAAGTAGCCAAGTAGAAAAGACCGCGAATCATATTTTTATACTCGTATTTCAAGAAAATACGAAGATTTTTTGAATATTTAAAAGGTGGAAATATTGCTACACACATACAGTGAATAAATACTGTTGTTTAAAACGAAATGAAGCAATATTTTATGCATAATAGTTTTAATAGCCATCATAAATGCATTCTGAAAGTGTACTGTTAAAGGAAAACTGTCTTTTTTTTAAAACTACTAAAGTATTTTTGAAGAAAATTATGGTTTTAGAATATTCTTTACATATTTAAGAAACCATAAATAAACATTAAAAAGTTATACTACCCTAAATTTTATGGATTGTTGACGATTGCAAAGACTACTTTTTTTTCCCTATATGCTAACTCTATGAGGGACGAAACGAATACCGCCTAAGGGGGACAATTTTGGACCTCGACCAATCAGGAGCGACTGCCAATATGTCGCTTCTCTTTTACACACAGTAGTGATGTAGGGCTCTAGTGGCAACCGGGGCCCGAACTCTCAACCTTCCGATTGCAAGTCCGGGGTCCGGACCACTAGGCTCCTTACAGCCCAAAGAAATTTATTTTCATCAGCATTTTTGTTGTCACAATAAGTCCATAGTCATCATGTAGCAGTAGTGCGACGTTAATCCATCCAGAAACACTTTTTAATCAAATTTTAACAAAAGTGCGTTATTAAAAAATAAAGATGACACTGACTATATAATAGTAATTAAAGGTTATTATTATTTTTTTTTTATTCTACTCACTCTTGTAAGACGTGATCACATTTATCCCTCATGTTCTGTCCCCGTTATCAAAAATACGAGGTATTGCAAACGAGTTATTTTTTTTTTATAATAGATCCTGATTACGAGCCATTGCAAAAATCCTGATATTGTGACGTTAATCAAACATATATTTAAGATTTTAAATTCTAGCTTTTATTTTTCAAAGCTTTTATTCAGCCTATACATATTTGCCTAACTTCGAGCTGATTTTGACGACCCACGATGAAAGAATATAACATTTGACAACGAGTATTTACGTCGTAACTTTAGTTAAAAATAAAATTTCATGTTTCAATTAACTAATTTTTAAGGATTACATTTTTTAAAAAAATGTAGAGAGGATTTTATGTTATCTTCTGAAATCAGAGGTGCAAACTATCCGCTTTTAAAAACTTCCATTGCGATTATTTGTAAAATTGAACCAATCAAAAAACGCACTGAATTCAAGTGAATAGAATGGAGCGGAGTTCAAATTTGCAACAATTGTGAAATTCACGTCGAAGAACCAAATCATTAACATTCTACTTGAAATAAAACAAGGTAAGATTTTCCAATTATGCAAATATACACGCACGATTACGAAACTAATAAAAATCGGATTCGATAATAATCTTGTTTCGTAATTTGCATATTTCACAAAAAGCAGACGATGATTTCGAAGTTGTTTAATGTATTCAAAATTTAAGTTTGTTCCATGATGTCGACTATAAAAGCACGAAATTGAGAGGTTCATATTTTGATTGCTGTTTTTGAGTTTGAATACTATTTTTAAAATTTAATTTGTTTTCATTAATAAGCTTATATTTTTGTATTCTTTATATAAGAAAAATTCGACAATCAATTTTAAACTGTTTACTTTTTACTACCTACGTAGCACGATCTGAGAATAAAAATAACTTGGCTTCATTTTTATAAAAAGAAGTTCATAGTCAATAGTTGGGTTATTAAAAAATAATGGATTACTCCTTTGATTTTTTTTTCAATAAGTTATAAAATATTATGGACAATTTCTAAAAGGGTTTTACTTTATAACAGTTGCATATAAGTGAATAACCATAAATTTTTCATATACTATATGCTCATAAAGACCAGACTTACTGCATTTGTAGAATAGTTTTTATTAGACTATCTAGCTATAGTAATTGTGCATATAGGATCAATTTAATTCTATCTTAGTTTAAAAAAAACACAACGTAAATGAAATATGATTTATGAAAACTTAAGGATGATTTCATACTCGGAAAATTAATTAATGAAAAAATATGCTCTAGTCAGGCTAGGTATAATCAAAGGTTTTTTAGAATGTCCAACCACTAGAACTATTCCTATTTGAGCGATGTGTGCAATTTCCGACTCTTCTAGTATTTAGTTATTGTATTTGGGAAAAATTTTCAAGTAAGAAGACCATTCTCGCTAATGTAGTAGTCCCCCCCCCAAAAAAAAAAAAAATAATAATAATAATAATAAAATAAAAAAAATCTAAACTTTAAGTGAGGGTGATATATATCAGAATTAATTTATCTTTGTGTTTAAAATTTATTCCTAAACATATTTGTTTTTCATTAAACGATATTACAAAGACTTAGACATTTTGGTTAGGTTAGGTTCGAATTTTCATCGCACTGGAGCTAAACGAGGGCTATTGGCGACGGGCATCATATTTTAGAACCATAGTCAAGTGACGAGCCGACACCTGAAAGGCACCCAACCTAAGAGAAGCAAATAAAAACGCCGTGTAAGCAGGACAAGTGCACATTAAATACGCCGATGTCTATAATACTGAAGAAGTATATAATGTCACTTTACTGGGATTTTTTGTGCGTCAGCTGAAGTGTCGACTTCGTCATTTGACCGTGATTCAAAATTAGCAATAGGTATCGTGTATTGCTATTGCGACTTTAATTCAACCAAAACCATATGTGGTACTCAGGGCTTTTAGTATAGTTTGAATTATCTTTGCACTTGAGCTACAGCTGCAAGAAGGCTACAGAGAGTTTTTAGAGTACACAGGGTGGTTATAAAATAACGCTCGCTATTCGGAGTGGTCTGTAGCTTGAATGAATAATCCAAATGCATCAAAAATTAAGACAGTTACTTGACAAGAAGGGGGGAAAAGAATGGAATCATAAAAAACATAGAATCCTAAAAAAATCATAAAAAGAATAATCATAAAAAACAAACTCGTCTCTTGACCGGGGTTCTAAATTACGAGGCTTCGTCAATTATGGGCAATTACGGCCAAAACAGCTAATTACGCTTCGTAATTTAGAACCCTGTTCAAGAGACGAGTTACTTTTTTTTTCCAAAAATAAGGGAATCATAAAAAAGAAACTCGTATCTTGACCAAGGTTCTAAATTACGAGGCATAGCTAATTATGGCTAATTACGCCCAACACATCCAATAACGCCTCATAATTTAGAGCCCTGGTCAAGTGACGAGTTTGTTTTTTATGATTCCATTCTTTTCCCCCCTTCTTGATTAGTAAAGTGTCTCAAAGTTTTTTGCATTTGGATTGTTCATTAAAGCTACTACAGACCACTCCAAAGAGCGAGCGATATTTTATAACCACCCTGTATATAAAATGCCGACCCGGCCACACAAGGGTTGGGATGCTAGCCTTTGGAGATTCTGTGCCTTGGTTCGAATCCCGATAAGGCATGGATGTTTGTGTTTGTCGAGTATATGCGGAGTACGTTCTCGTTACATCTGTTGGGTTCGAAAGTCATGTGGGCGGTCATTGCGCAGTTTCCCATGGTTGCAGGTCCGTGGAGACTATTTCCCTCCCCTTCATTGACATATGTCTAAATTATGGAGGTAGCGCACGATAGATGACAGCATCTGTTGCGTATGTATGTGTATTGTGTCTGTCTTACTTGACGAAGATTTATAAGAAGCACACAAGCCTGAAAATATATGTCTAATAACCAATATATAAAATCGGACTTTAATAACTAATGAGCCTGCTAGACAGCGGGTCTCCAAACCATAGTGGCTCAGCTATGGCTCATGTATGGAATCATAAAAAAAAGAAACTCGTCTCTTGACCAGGGTTCTAAATTCGAGGCATAATTGGCTTTGTTGGCCACAATTGGCTACGTCTCGTAATTTTAAACCCTGGTCAAGAGACGAGTTTCTTTTTTATGATTCCATTCTTTTTCGATCTTCTTCATTTTTGAAAGTGTATCAATCTTGCCCAGGGATCTAAATTACGAGGCGTAATTATCTGTGTTGGCCGTAATTGGCCATAATAGGCTACGCCTCGCAATTTAGTAAGTGTCTCAATGTTTGTTGCATTCGGATTATTCTTTCAAGCTACAGACCACTCCGAATAGCGAGCGTTATTTTATAACCACCCGGTATTTGGGATAAATCCATTGCGCTTAAGTGCGAAGAGGTTTCACAAAGGTCAATCATTTAGTCACTTCATTTTTGTTTTTAATGATATCCTTCTTAAGTACAGTCCTAGCTGGGGAGCCCAGTTGGTAAGATGCTTTGACTTGCATGCTAAAGGTCCCTGTTTCGTGCCTGGTCAATGCCTAAATAATTGCCGGGGAATATTAATGGTCTATGCAACAAAAATCCGGCTAATAACACATTGGGTGAAGGGAATGCGGAGTTTTAATGGGGAAAATATTTTTCCACTTGTTTTGGAAATTTGGAGAATTTAAATATTTTCAAACATCAAATTTTTTTTATATATTTCTTAAATTTTGGGGTACTGTGTCCCTTTAAAGACATTGAATTTATAAAATTTTAATTTATTTTCAGATTTTACATCAAAACAAATCTTGATTTTTTTGCAGAGATGAATGACTTCACAAACTTTACTCTGCCTGATACGTATTGCCCGAATTTTTCGGACATGACCGATGAAGATTTCGGATTTTTCGATTATTTCAATGAAAAGACAGACTCTACGAAAAACGAAGAGGATAAATGCGAAACTGCAAAACCACAAGAACCAGAGTTTTGGGATTTTATTGGATCATCAATAAATAGCAGTCAAACCGATTACCAGCTAAAATCAAACAACCATTTAGCGAGAAACGTAAACTCTGGTTCCAAAAGCACTATCATTTTGGAAAATAGCTGTAGTATTAATGAACAAAAATTTTCAGGTGGAAATGCTAACTCTATTTGTCCTAAGCCACCTGATAAAGTGGACGACGAATTTTGGGATTTTCTTAAATTCAGATCGCCAATTAAAAACTTCCAAGAAGTACTTGAAACATGTGCAACTCCACTTGTAACTCCAATGAGCTGTACAAAATCCTACAGTACTTTAACTGATGATTCAGGATTTCAGTCACTGAATAGTAGTATGCAGACTTTGAAGAATTACAATACCTCCCAAATGAATCCACAATCAAGACACCATAAGGATGTCTCTAATAGAAATCCACCCATGACGTTTCCATCAAAATTAGCGGGAAATGCCCATGATATAAAGGGATCTGGTATTTGTACCACTTCCACTCCAAAGTCATCAAGGAAGATCAATGCCCCATGTGTTTCTTCTAAGTATCCAGAAGCTGGAAAATCGAAGCTCACTGATGAAGAGTTTTGGGATTTTCTGAACTGCGACACGCCTATTGTAAAATTTTCTGAAGCATTGAAAGATGTTAAGAGTACTTCTTCTTTAAATTATGAACTAACTTCATTGCCAAAAAAGACCATTTATGAAGAATCTCCCTTTGCGCCTGCGACTATTGTGGCTGAAACTCAAATGCCTAACTCATTCTCTAACGTTACAACGAAGACGTTTGGGGGTGTGAAACACATAAAATATATCGAAAATGAGAAATCAACAAAACATTATAGGAAAATACACGATAATAGACAAGGAAAGGCAACTAAAACAAGCTCGTCCCAGTGCATTCTGAATGCAGCTACCAATTCAACCCTGAATGAAACTTTCAAAGCCAAAAGCAGAGTAAACAGTTCATTTTCCTATTCAAATCGTGACCAGACACCTGTTTTAAGTAGAACTGAAGCGAATGAGGTTTCAAGTACAACTAAATTACCCTGCATATCGTCAGTTTTTTCCATCAGTCAATATCCTGACTGGTTTACTGGAGTGAGCCAATCAAAAAACTCGACTTGCACTCAGTCGATTGAAAGAAAAGAACAACCAAATGCGTCTATTGTCGAAAAACAAATTCAAGGTAAGAAGATTCTTTCTGAAGAAAAACAAGAATGCTCCAAAAGAAATAAAAGCATTTCAGCTCCATTAAGTTCTATAAGGAACTCACAACCCTATGTAAGATATTCAGTCGATTCTTCTGATTCCAAAGTAAAATCCGCATCTGTTGCAACAAATGTTAATTCATCGCAGTTTAAACAAGCTTCGAGTATTTCTCAGCCTATTATATCCTCAGTTACCTCTCTTCAAGAAAATCAGCCTATTATATCCTCAGTTACCTCTCTTCAAGAAAATTCTGCTACGAATAATTCCAAGAACCTTTATTTGATTTTACCCCAGAACCAAAATGGTTCACAATATTTATTAGTTTTAAATAACGTAACGGAGTTGGGAAAGCCTTTGACGAAAAAAGACGCATCTTTACCAAACGCGAATTTGAAAGAAGCAGAAGCTTGCAGCTCTACATCCACTGGTTTAAATAACGCAAATAAAACAAATTATCTATTGAATATTCCAGTGTCTAATTTCCAAATTCAACCAATGAGTTTCAACCCAAATTCTGTGTCTTATGCAGTCAGTGGTAATAGCACTAAGCAACGGGTTCTGAACAGAAATACAACCAAAACTAACCCATTGATAACATCTAATATAATTAAATGTTCAAATAATACCCAACCTCAACATTTCCCTACAGTATGTAATGCATCAAATATACATGGCACTAGTAATATTATATTTTCACTGAGCGGCGTACCAACTAGTACAAGTGCATCCAATTCAACGGTATCGCATCCAAGTATTGGAATTCAAAACATGAACCAATATATACAAAAGCCGTTGGTTACACTGAATTCTAGGACAATACCGCCAAAGCCTCTTCGTCCAATCGCCAAACCCATTAAAAGCATTACTCTCGGAAAGGATAGAAATGCCATCTTGCAAACAAGTATACCTCTTACGATACAAAACGTCACAGAAAACAAGCATCTTTGTGATGCGCAGGGAAACGTTATAAATTATTTTTACGATTCCAAGGTGAACTACTCACCCACACAGAGTAACTTTTCTTCGCATAACGTCATTGATAATGAGAAAGATCAACTTACGAAAGTTGAAGCGAACAAAACAAACGAACAACCAAAGCTCATGGAACAGAGCGCATGTAGTAAGGAATCGATAAATATTATTAATCTACCTAAAGTCACTCAATCGAAAGAATATCTTTCAAATGTTAAAGACGGAAATCAAGTAAAAAATACCAGTTCCATTGATCAATCTAAAAAATCTAATGGCATTCAACTACAGACGCACACTGTAATGCCAGGCTCGATGAATAATAGTACTTTATTTTCTAACAGTTCCAATACAATCACCACAAATTCAAATATACCTTGTAGCAGCAAAAGCCAAACTAATAATTACGTCCAAATCAAAGTCGCCCCAGTGCCTGCGAACTCAAAATCCCTTTCGAATCTGCAAGATCTGTTTCCGCCACCCATTTCTATGGTGCCCGTTAGCGTCGTTCCAGGATCGCAAACTACTACTTCTCAACAACGCACTGTACCAAAAGTTCTGATTTTAAAATCTCTCGGACAACAGCAGAAGATTTATCCGAAACCTAACGCTTCAACAAGGTCATCGGGAAAGCCGAAGAAAACAGGTCGAAAGACGGTTCGGGAACTGCTCGAAGAAAGGCAGCAAATCGGACAGAAATCGAGAAAAGATATTAGGGTCCTGAGACCAGTGCAGAAGATACCAACAGGCTCAGCTTTCTATCCTATTGCGAATAACAAGTATACCAACGCGCCTTCTTTTGGAGTCATAGGAAATATGACGCAAGACCAAGACATAAGTAAAAGACCCAATATTCTTATGTTACCTTCAGCAAGTAAGGTAATGAAAAAGAATATGGTAAAGGATGAACCTGCAACAACTTTTAATATCAAGGAACAAGAAGTCGTGATCTATTCACCAAATATTGACGTTTCTCATCAAGGTAATTATTTGTATAAAGAATGATCATTCATTATTTTTAAAAAAGCAGAATTTATAACATAAGTTTTAAAAAGTAATTTATCATATTGTAAAGCAAAAATAATCCATTTAGTCTTCTTAAAAAATTGAATACTTTATTCGCTCATCCTTTTCAATGCAAGTTTACAATGAATTTATTTTCGCAAAAATTTAGTCTGCTTTACATGACATAAAATATTTGATTATTAAGTTTTGAGGTTTGCATTTCTTCATGTTTTCCTTTTTAATTTGCATGACAATCTTAGATGAATTTATGGAAGTTTCTAGCTTAGTTTATATACCATTTATTTTTTTAATAAATGAAACACAAAAAATCCAGTTCGTGAAATTTTATGGACATAAAATTAAAAATAAGAATTGCTTTTCTTTTCAAAAAGATTATGAAGTAAACTCAAATCGCTGAGCTATAATCTTAATCATATATCACCTTTAGATCACACAAGCTATCGACCCAGGCACTACGATATGTCGGAGCTTCAAATTGGTTTCTTCAAAGTTAGTATCACTTTTTTCTTAAATAACTTTTAATATTTTCTATTATTATATCGAAAACAAAATAGTTCGGAATACATTAAAAACTAGGAGATTTTAGCTTTTTCTTACCGAATTGATAATTAACTTAATTTGCATATTACTTGTATATGTTAGAAATATTATACTTTTGATTATCCAAGTATGATTTTTCAGTAATATCCATGATGCGAAATAAAGTGAATCAATGAACTTTAACTTTTTTTTCTCCATTGTGCAAAAAAATCTGTACAACGTTCTTTATTGCAAGGATATATATACTCGGCAAATAAAAAACTATACAGGGTGTGAATGGATTGAGAACGCTCGCTATAACAATGTACAAAATGCTTCTTTGAAATTATAATCATTTTAAGTACTTGAAATTGATACTTTGGGAATTTTTGTGCAAAGCAAAAACTTTATTTTAACTGCGTTTACTACTTACGGATTGTTGCTTAAAAACATGTCCTACCATTTATTTTAAATATTTACTAGGAAGAAATTACATAAAGCTCGATTTAAATAAACTCAAGTTTAGTAATGTGAAATGAGTTATTTTAATTGCAAGTTATATATTCTCCTTGCAGTATCATTATCTTCTTAATCATCTTCTTCTATTAATCTTATCTTCTAATATTAAACTTTTGATTATCCAAGTATGATTTTTCAGTAATATCCATGATGCGAAATAAAGTGAATCAATGAACTTTAACTTTTTTTTCTCCATTGTGCAAAAAAATCTGTACAACGTTCTTTATTGCAAGGATATATATACTCGGCCAATAAAAAACTATACAGGGTGTGAATGGATTGAGAACGCTCGCTATAACAATGTGCAAAATGCTTCTTTGAAATTATAATCATTTTAAGTACTTGAAATTGATACTTTGTGAATTTTTGTGCAAAGCAAAAACTTTATTTTAACTGCGTTTACTACTTACGGATTGTTGCTTAAAAACATGTCCTACCATTTATTTTAAATATTTACTAGGAAGAAATTACATAAAGCTCGATTTAAATAAACTCAAGTTTAGTAATGTGAAATGAGTTATTTTAATTTCAAGTTATATATTCTCCTTGCAGTATCATTATCTTCTTAATCATCTTCTTCTATTAATCTTATCTTCTAATATTAAACTTTTGATTATCCAAGTATGATTTTTCAGTAATATCCATGATACGAAATAAAGTAAATCAATGAACTTTAACTTTTTTTTCCCCATTATGCAAAGAAATCTGTACAACGCTCTTTATTGCAAGGACATTTACTCGGCCTATAAAAAACTATACAGGGTGGGAATGGATTGAGAATGTTCGCTATAACAATATTCAAAATACTTCTTTGAACATTATAATCATTGTAAGTGCTTGAAAATGATACTTTTTTTTTTTTGAATTTTTATGGCAAAGCCAAAACTTTATTTTAACTGCACGGATTGTTGCTCAAAAATATGTCTTGCAATTTATTTTAATATGTACTCGGAATAAATTTAACAAAAAGCAGGCTATTAATAAACTCAAGTTTAGTAACGTGAAATGAGTTATTTTAATTTCTAGTTATATATTCTATTTTCAGAATCATTATCCTTAGGCAATGATATTTTTATGAGTGTTGATGAAAATGTAGCAATGTATTAATATCCAAAAATAAGTGAAAAGCAATACAAAATGGCATTTCTTTAGGTTGATGATGATTTGGAATCATGCGGTCGATTTAGGAGCAAATTTAAAGTTATTTTCAGCAAACGGTAAGGAATGATGCTAATGAAAAATCCATTTTAATATCCGTATAGATTAATACCTTATTTTTATGGTGATATAATATCGTTGTCAGTATTTTTCTGTTGGTACAAATGTATTCTATCTTAGAAAAATAGAACTTGTTTTATCCATTAGTTGATACTTCGACACAGTATCCTCTGATACTTAAAATCGAATCTTAAAACTGTTTAAAAATGAGCCCAAGATAAATTTATAATGCGTAGCTTTGAAATTTTCTTTCTTAATGTATAGCGATTCGGTGATTATGTATTCTAAATGTAATGTGTCATCGAAAAGAAAATAACATTTTAAAATTTCATTGGAAAAAAATTTCACCCTAAACTATTTTAATGAACAATTGCAACAAGTTAAAAAAAAATAGTTTTTTTTTAATTCAATTTAAGAGTGAAAACTTACAATTTATGCAAGACAAGAATTTAATTTTTAAAAATTAAAAAAAAAATTCGATAAAGTTGAAATTTTAATCTCATACAGTGAAAACAAGTTTACACTTCCTGCAAATTTCCTTATCCCTCAGAGGGTTTAAATACTCTTCAGGCCTTTAAAGGGGAATGGGCGTACTGGATCGCTGGTCTCCAAAGCAAACTGCATCAATGTTAATCCAATAGAGACAATAGTTATTTATGCAACAAGTGTGAAAAGTAATGCTTTTTAAAACTAGTGGATTTTATTTCACGAGCGAGGTACGAGCGAGTGAAATAAAGACACGTGTTTTAAAAAGTTTACTTTTCGCACGTGTTTCATACACTATTTTTTATAATTGCGTGAAAAAAATCAAATCTCATTGGTTCAAAAATAATTCACGTGCTAATTAGACTAAAATGAGTTCGGAGCTTCCAGGAGACATGTCAAAGAAAACAACCAATGAACTCGCAGTTCGTAGCGCGTGATGCTATAAAAACCAATAAGCGTGTTTCAACATTTTGTCAAATAAAGCAACCAATGAACTCGCAGTTCGAAGGGCGTGACTAAAGAAATATTCCCATCGCGAGAAAAAAATGTCATTGATTCAAAAATAATTCACGCTCATAATATTTTTAAATAAAGCAGATCGATAAATCTTTGTGTTAGAAACCCGACAGGTGTTATTCGGGGAAGTCCCCTTTCAAACGGGGAAAATACCGTTTGAACGGGGAATCCCCTATTTAAGGGGAATTACCGATTTGTGCACATGCGCAGTAGCATGATTCATTAATATTTCTCTTGTATCTTCTTTGTCTCTTTTTAGAATCAATTTAGTCTTCTTTAGAAGTAGGCTGCTTGCATGCAGCGCTCTAGATCATGTAATCGTAAATGTGTGTGCTTCATCTAAATAAACCAGTTACTACAAAGAAGCTTTAGTTTTTTCAACATTACCAAGGCAACGGGTAGTTGCCGCGAACCTGATTAGCAGATTTTACATAGTGGCGTCCGTGAGTATAGATCGGTGTGTTGAATGTCAAAATGGATGAACTAGGCAAGTTAAAAGCACAACGTAAAAGTCTCAGAACTGCATTTACGATCACTAACAAGAAAGTAGAAACTGAATTTGCCAAAAAAGAGGCAATAGACATAAAAAACTTATCGTTACTTCAAGTACAACTAACGGATAAGTTTCAAAGACTGGATGTGTGTCAAACTGCGATTTATGAGTGCCTCCTCCAACAAGCGGACGGAGAAAACACTTACGATGCAGACTTTGCCGAGTCCGAAGGTTATAGAGACCGTTATTTAGAAAGTAACACCATGATAAATCAAGTTCTAGAAGAAACTAAGTTTGAAGTGGATGTAGAGAGGCAAAGACAGTTTAAACTGCCCAGAATGGAGCTTAAGAAGTTCAACGGCGATCCAAAAGAATTTTTGTCCTTTTGGAGCCAATTTCAAAAAGTTCATGAAGACCGGACTATTTCCGATGAGGATAAAATGCAATACCTTGTCGCAGCTATGGAGCCCAAATCCAAGGCAGAAAGGCTGATAAGAAGTTTCCCTGCTACCGCAGCCAACTATCCAAGTGCAGTGTCCCAGCTGCGGGAGAGGTTCGGCCGGGAAGATTTGCTGGTGCAGATCTACGTCCGGGACCTACTTTCTATGGTTATGAAGAACGCCGTCTCGGGTCGAGTAAAGACGGACCTTGCAGGCCTCTACGACGAGCTGGAGGGAAAGCTGCGAGCCTTGGAGACCTTGAAGAGGACCCAGGAAAAGTTCTCCGATTTCCTGGCACCGCTCGTGGAAAGCTGTCTACCGGAAGAAGTCCTTATGGCCTGGGAACGGAGTAGAAACTACCAGGAAGACAACACCGAAGGGAGCAACAGGTCATTAAAAAACTTAATGATTTTTTTGCGCCAAGAAGTTCAAGGAGAAGAAATGGTGGAACTCTCTCGGACGGGGTTTGCAGCACATCAACCTCGCAAACGAGAACAACAAGTTGTTCCAAATGATAACTGTCAATCCACAGCCTCAGCCCTGGTAAGCATGCCGAACCCAGGTAAGAAAGTTCCTTGTGTATGGTGTGAAAAAACCAATCACCAAAGTTTTAAGTGTTTTGCAGCTAAGAAAATGAGTGTAGAAGAAAAATTAAAAATTTTAACTAGTAAAAATGCATGTTTTACATGTTTAAATATTAAAGCAAATCATAGAAGTAAAAATTGCCCTTTTAAATCTCAATTGAAATGTTTCGCTTGTTCGCAACCTCACTATGAAATTATGTGTAATAAAAAACCTCTAGAAAATAAGACTGTAAATAGTGCACCCAATTCCGAAGTCTCACTTTATTCTAGTAGTATAAAGAATAGTTGTGAAAAAAGAGTTTATTTGCAGACTATTTGCGTAACGATCAAAGTTCAAGGACGAACACAAAAAGTAAGAGCTCTCCTTGATTCTGGCTGCAGCCGATCGTACGCAAAAAGCGCATTAATCAGGGGGTTGGGTGGAAAACCACTTAGAACTGAGAAGTTAATTCATAGTCTGTTTGGGGGGAGAGAAACAGAAGCGAAGATTCACCCAGTTTACTCGGTTGAGATAGGCAATTTATTAGGTAATAAATTCTATTCGGTGGAGGTCATAACACAAGATACTTTGTGCGGCTTCATTCCTCGAATAAATGACCCAGATCTGTTGAAAGATTTGGAAAGTAGAAATATAGAAGTAAGCGATTCCTTTTCTGAAGAAGAGGAGATTAAGATTATATTAGGAGCCGATGTTATTGCTAGAGTATTGTCGGGTCGCGTAATAGATTTAAATAATGGTATAACCGCGGTTGAGACAGAAATTGGGTGGACTATTTTAGGTCAAATAAATGATACTTTGCATTGTAACAATAATATTGTGACTTCCTTTTCTTTACATGCTAAAAGTGTGTCTGTAAATGATCTATGGGAACTTGAAAAGATAGGTATAGAAAATCCTGTGGAACGGGATCGAAAAAGTTTTGTAACTAATGATTATTTAAAGGATTTTCAGCAGAATTTAACTATTTTACCTGATGGAAGATATAATATAAAATTACCCCTTAGAAATGATTTGACCGAGTTACCTGATAATAAAAATTTAACATCAAAACGTCATGAAAATATGGTTATGAAAGCTAAAAGTAATAACTACCTTGAGGATTATCAGGCAGTATTTCAAAATTGGGAGAAATTGAATATCATTGAACGGGTTCCTGAGAATGAGTTAGATAATGGTTGTCATTACTTACCACATAGGCCGGTAATTAAATTAAGCAGCGAGACTACAAAAATTCGGCCAGTTTTTGATGCCTCTTCAAGAGAAAGAGGCAAATGTTCTTTAAATGATTGTTTGTATACAGGTGTCAACTTAATAGAATTAATACCTGACATAATTGATAGATTTAGGTTGTATCCCATAGGTTTAAGTGCTGATATTGAACGCGCCTTTCTAGAATTGTCAATAACAAATGAACATAGAGATTATCTTAGATTTTTTTATCCTTCTGATAAAAAGGAGGTGTACAGACATTGTCGTTTGGTATTTGGTTTAAACGCAAGTCCTTTTGTTTTAAGTGCATCTATTCATCATGTTTTAGAAAATAGTGATCTTGATTTTAAGGATATTGCAGAAAAACTAAAGAGTTCCTTTTATGTTGATAATTGTGTGACTGGTGTTTATAATGTAAATGAACAAGAAAATTTTATTGAAAAGTCTAAGTTGATAATGTCAAAGGCATGTTTCAACTTACGAGGGTGGCAGAGTAATGTAGCCTGTAAATTAGTTTCTCAGCATACTGGAGATGCCTTGGTTTTAGGAATGTTATGGAATTTAGAAAATGATACCTTAAGATGTAATATTAATTTAGAAGCCGTTACAAATGAGACACAAATTACAAAAAGGGTAGTTTTGTCCAAAATTCAAAAAGTCTTTGATGTTAATGGTATTTTATCACCGGCTACATTGCTTCCAAAATTATTGCTACAAGATACTTGGAAGTTGAAACTGTCGTGGGATTCAGAATTGCCTGACAATGTTGTACAAAAATTTCTTAAATGGTTGAATGAGATTCATTTGTTAAGAGTTGTAACTTTGCCACGTTATATCATGTTAAATGAAACATCTGAGTTGCACGTTTTTGTAGATGCTAGTAAAGTCTCGTATGCTACGTGTGTTTTTGTAAGAACAGTGGCAGGCGAAGAAGTGAAGGTAACACTCATAAGGGCCAAGTCTAGATTAGCCCCTTTGAAAAACTTGAGTTGTCCCAGATTAGAGTTACTTGCATGTTGTATTGGAGCAAGACTTACGAATTCAATACTTCATGCTATGAATTTGCCAGAAATTAAGGTAACTTATTGGTCTGATTCATCGGTAGCATTATGGTGGATCAAAAAGTGCGGAAATTGGTCTGTTTTCGTAACAAATAGGGTAAAAGAAATAAAAGAGATTACCAATGTAGAAGATTGGAGGTTTATTCCAGGACATTTGAATCCAGCCGATTTATTATCTCGGGGATGTACTCCCAAGCAAATGTTAGAGACAAAATGGTGGGAGGGACCTCAGTGGTTGAAAGAGGGTCAGGAAAGTTGGCCAATTAGTGAAATTACTTATGACGAAGAAGTTAGTTTAGAAACCAAAAAATCGACTTTAGTTTGCGTGAATATTTTAGAGGAAGCTGACCCATGGTATTCCAATAGACTGTCTAATTACCACTCGATACTTCGTTTAGTGGGCTGGATGCGACGGTTTATTGACAACGCTCAAACTTCTGTTGAAAAGAGAATATCAGGCGATCTCTCACATGAGGAAGTGGTAGAAGCGGAAAAAGTACTAATTCGTTCGATTCAAAATAAGATGTTCCCATCGCTAAAATCGATCAAAATTGTGAATGCTTTTAAGGATGACGAGGGAATAATTAGGGTAAAATCCAAATTAACGGAAAGGGACGATGACCCGAGTTTTATTGCACCTATTTTATTGCCTAGTAAAAGTATTTTAACTACGAGAATTATTGAGTACTACCACAAATTACATTGCCACGCAGGCGTTCAAATTCTTATGTCCATCCTTCGTGAAAGATTTTGGATCTTGAAAGCGCGAAAGACAATAAGAAGTGTAGTTAAAAAATGCATACGTTGCTGTCGATTCAGTGCGAAATCTCCCGTTTGTGATCCAGTTAGCTTACCGGAAGACCGGGTTAAGGATGCAAATATATTTGATATAGTAGGGATCGACTTGGCAGGCCCCCTTTTTGTTCGTGATGGCAAAAAGGTGTGGATAGTGCTTTTTACGTGTGCAATTTATCGTGCTTTGCATTTAGAGGTCACAAGCTCCCTGTCGACAGAAAGTTTTTTGCTTGCCTTACGGAGGTTCATTGCCCGTCGGGGGAGACCAAACACGATTTATTCCGATAACGGTACAAATTTTAGAGGGGCGGATAATAGTTTTAGGGAACTGGATTGGGATAAAATAACACGTGAGACAGAAATTCAACCTATCAAGTGGAAATTTAACCCTCCAACCGCCTCTTGGTGGGGAGGATTTTGGGAAAGGTTAGTAAGGGTTGTAAAGGAGCTGTTAAGAAGAACTTTAGGTAGCGCCGTTCTAACGTACGAAGAACTAAATACTGTTCTATGCGACTGCGAAGCCATCATAAATTCTAGACCGTTAACTTATCTAGCGGAAGATTCGAGTGACTTAATACCAATTACCCCAAATTTGTTTTTGACAGGGAAAGCCGTTTTTAACCCTGTAGAATTAGATTTAAGTGAGTTCGCTAAGTTTCAAAGACGAATAAAATATCGTCAAAAACTATTACAGGATTTGAGGTCGCGCTTCCGAAAGGAATATTTAGGGTTACTAATTCAAAAACGCGAATCAGAAAAACCATTGAGAAAGTTAGAATTAGGTGAAGTGGTTTTAATTGGAGATGATTCGAAGAAACGTATGAAGTGGCCCTTGGCAGTAATTATAGAATTGATACCAGGCCGGGATTGTAGTGTCCGAACCGTGAAGCTGAAAACTCCTCATGGAACTGTTCTTAGACCTGTGCAGCGTATTTATCCTCTTGAGGTACGAGGGGACATTGGAACATCTAGTATTGAAAAGGCTATCCCCAAAAAACAAGCTGGCGTACAAAAAGAAAGTGTTATATGTACACGTTCAGGTAGACAGGTTAAGATGCCCGATAGACTTTGCCTGTTTAACTATGATGTAGTTTTGAGTGATGGCAATCCCTCAAAAGGGGGGGAGGATGTTAGAAACCCGACAGGTGTTATTCGGGGAAGTCCCCTTTCAAACGGGGAAAATACCGTTTGAACGGGGAATATCCTATTTAAGGGGAATTACCGATTTGTGCACATTCGCAGTAGCATGATTCATTAATATTTCTCTTGTATCTTCTTTGTCTCTTTTTAGAATCAATTTAGTCTTCTTTAGAAGTAGGCTGCTTGCATGCAGCGCTCTAGATCATGTAATCGTAAATGTGTGTGCTTCATCTAAATAAACCAGTTACTACAAAGAAGCTTTAGTTTTTTCAACATTACCAAGGCAACGGGTAGTTGCCGCGAACCTGATTAGCAGATTTTACACTTTGGATGTTATGAGTATTATCAAATCGAAATTTTATTTGAAATGTTGGCATCTAATGAAAAGAGTGACACAAAGTACTTTGTTGCACTGCTTTTGGGTGATAAAAAGTAATTTTGTATCACTGTTTCTAAAAAGTATAACTTTACGCACGCGTCTGATATTGAAATGATAATGTAAAAGTCCGATTTTTTTCACGCAATTATAAAAAAATATTTTCTCAGACCACATTTTTACGATGCATTGAATATGTGTACAAACTGATTTTTAAGTGATAAATGTAGCTGACTTACAGGCCCCGGCATTCCCACTTTTGAAATTGGTTCGAAATTTTTTTGAAATTGTGAATAATTTCACAACAAGTATTCGAAGCAATTTTAAAAAGTGGGATTATAGAGACCTGTTATAGTTATCTACATTTATTATTTAAAAAAAAAATGTTTGTAAAAATATTCAATATAGCTGGAGAAATGTGTCAGAGGAAATAGTTTTCGTGAGTTTGGATACTCCCGATCCCATTCCCCCTTAGGCACGAACAGATTTAGCATCCAACAATGTTTAAACCCCTTAACATGCATCTTCACACACTAAAAGGAAATAAAGTGGATTTACTAACTGACTGAAGTGCTTCCTGCACAAGTATTTACTACATAAACAAGGCCTTCGTGCATTGTGTATTGGCATATAATGTTCAAATCTCTTTCTAGTCAGTTTCTGTATGAATTCCCCGTCTGCCGCTGCAATCAAATAGATCTGAGATCTTCAGCTATCTGGGACCAAATGGTGCGCACCGTTGTTCCTTTTAAAATCATCACTTCAATGGATTTAGGCGATCAAACAATCTATTTGCACATCAATTGTCCGCCCTTAATATACTTGGGGAGGCTTCAGCCACGTTCTGGTGTCATATCCAATGCTGTTATTTATGACACCCCTGTTGAGAGTGACTCAGAATGGGGTAATGTGATCAGAAGTTCCTTCATACATAAGGTAAGAAGATTTTGTTGTTTTAATAAATTCATTTTATAAACTTTTATAAAAGGCATGAAGTATTATTTTATATTAATCATAGTGATGTAAAAGGATATGTAAGGAAATGACCACTTTAAATAATTCTGAATTAAAATTTTGTTAAGATAGTATTTTTATTTTTCATATTTAAAAATTATTTTTCACAAATAAACTTTTACCTAGCCCATCAACGACGATTGGTAAAAAAATTTGCCTCCCAAGAAAAATTATCTTTCTGTAAAGTTCATCTAAATAATAAAATAAAAGAAGATGATGTCCGTTTTTCTGAGCAATTTATGTTAGACAAATTAAGCTACACTAAAAGCGAGATTTAAAAACATGAAGTTCGCATTTTTATTTAGAAATGAAGATGTTAGTGGTATTCCCAAAGTCGTATTTAATAGTTTGGTAATTTGTACTGAAAATATAGTTTAGAAATCGTTCAAAGGTTACAAATAAATTTTTTTTATTGTATAGATAGTTCTCAGGAAAAGACAAGTACACAAACTAAAGACTTTCTTGTACCAATTTGACAACAAGTTCATAACCCTAGTGAATAACAGCAGAGTGCAAGGAGGAATCTATAATTCGAACTCAATTATGAGTGGTGAAATCTCTCCTTCAAATCTAAAAAGAAGTTATAACAAAAGTATGTATGAAACAGAAAATTCTAATACAATTAAAAAAAAAAAATCGTGTCTATGACGTTGCCGAAGTGTGAATGTAAGCTAAATGAAACCCATGCGTTTTGATAACTGAGTCTGCAATTTTTTGGATATTACTGTCATAAAGATCTATTAATGATGGCAGAACTCCAATGTCTCTCATATTGGTACTCATTGCAGGGCTTTCTCAAAAATGTGGTTTTTTGTAAGCTGCGTATCTGGGCAGTTGTCACAGTTTCTATACACCTTCCTGCCCTCTTTGTCGATTTTCATGCCTCTGTGGTGATTAGTTCTTAGTCTGGCAATGGTTTACATTTTTAATTGTAAAAGAGATACCAGTAATAATACTACTATTTCCATGATATACCTCTTATATTGTTTAGAAGACATCGGTATGCTGAATACTGATTCCATGCAAATTTATCCTTTCTGTAGTGTAAGTCACAAGCGTAAAAAGTGATTATCGCTACAACTTTTAACATTAAATGAAAAAAATAGTGGAATAGCTGATCTATACTTATTGAAACTAAATAATGTAACTTGCTTCATTTAATTTGATTTATTTTTCAAATTTAAAAAGCATTAAATATAGTCTTACATTTTAAATTACACTACAGTTACATGGTATGACCCTGAAGAGTCCATACTTAAAATCTATCACACTACATAATAAGCGCGAGTATGTTTTGTGCATCACGAACATTCTTTAAGCTGATAGTGATTGCAAGAATCAATATCAAAGCACATTTAAAATATGGATGGTGAAGCAACTTGAACTATACACGCAAAATTAGTTATCGGCAAATAGATAATGTTTACAGGTATTCCGCGTGAATAACTAGAATTTACAGTAAGAACTAGTTCCTTTAGGAAAAATGTTACTTTGAAACGTGAAGTAGCCGTTTTATTGAACCAAATTGGTTCTTCCACTAAATATAAACCTACTGATACGGGCTTTTTTCGGGGTGAGTCGTGACTCTAATATGAAGCACTCGGTATACGGCGAATGAGAGCAAATGACCGCTGGTCTCCAAACCAAAGTACCTCTGTATTAATCCAATGAGGGAAAAATTATTTTCTAAGCCTCATTTTTCCGGAGTTCTTGTAAGTCAGTTACATTTTTCTTATAAAAAAAACGTTTGTAAAAATATTCATTACAGCCGGAGAAATGTGGTTTAGAAAATATTTTCCCCATTGAATTAACACATAGATACTTTCTTTTTTGGAGACCTGCGATCATTCAGTCTCATTTGCCATTTAATGAGGCAAGCTGCTTAATGACATGGATTCATAAATAATGGGCTAATTTTTTGTTTGGAAAATTAGTGAAAAATTTCCACTTAGAATTTACTGTAACGAGCTCTTTTGAAAGGAAATTCGTGACTTAATATTGAAGTAGCATTTTAATTGAATCAGTGTCCCAAATGACCAGCAACTGAACTTATGTTGGCAAAATTTATAACTTGTTTTATTTACTGTAATAGCTAACGGCCTTTGCCTGGGTTTAGTTTGTGTGAGTATTCCACTTAGAACTTACTCTAACAAAACTCTTTTGAGGGGAATTTCGAGACTTAATTTTGAATTAACTTATGAATTGAACTAAGCTGCTTTAGCCCCTGCCCCAAATCAGTAGCAACTGGCTTTTGTTAGAATTTTTTTTTAACCTATTGAATTTACTGTGATGGTAAACGCTCTCTTGTTTGGGGTTAATTTGTGATTTTCCTCAGCCAAAAAACCATGCATCCGCCGCCTTCCCCAATGGGACTCTTCCGAACAGGAAGACGAGAAGATCGACGACGACATTGACATGCTGAAACCTCAAATGTGCTCGTGTCGTATCAGCTGCCGATCCGTGCGCTGTTCGTGCGCCAAATCCGCCAAGAGTTGCAGCTCGGTGTGCATGTGCGTCAACTGTGGAAACCCCCTCAATGTTCTTGAATCCATCGGGATTGATGTTGAGCTTGCTCTGGAAGACAGGTGTCTCTTCCAGAATATTTACCGGGTAAGAAAATTATGCACTATGTGGGTGATTAGAGTAGATTTATAACAGGGATACCTCGTTATATTAAGAGTTCGCCGTTATAATAAGCTTCGTTATAATAAATATAATAAGCAATCGCTGAATTCTCCAATAACAGACTGGCCCTTATATCATACCTAGAAAACCTCTGGAACAGGAAACCTAGGAATACCTCTGTACCTAGGAAATGTGTCACTTTTGTCACAGGGGTTCGCAATATATTATTCTGTTACTGGTTGAGCTATAGTCAGAAAAGGCACTTGGAAAATTAAGTATTGAATTGATAAACATATTTTAAATTCTGTATACTGCTATAAAAGCTTCTTTGGAAAGCGTTGATTATTGAAAAGTCTTTATAAAACAAGGCACGTAATTTTAAGCATAGATTGAAAGAAGTGATGACAAGCTTCACATAGCGAAGAAGTCAAAACTAGATCGATCATATTAGTTATGAAAGTATTTATAACAAATAAAAAAGAATTTAGTAAAAAAAACACTAGTATAATTAATCCTTTTATATCCCTCCTATACTTAAAATCAAAACGTCCTTCTTCCTAATCAAACTCTTGTATTTCAGATACCGAACCTATTGGACTTCCTTCTACGCGAAATCAAACTGAGCTGCTGCAACACTTTGACCAGTGTCCGCGACTGCATTCCTGGGACAGTGCTATGCCCCAACGTCAACTGCAATGTGCAGCTCGACTTCTCATGGTGTCGCGCGGTTGTATGCTACCCAGAGAGAAACCCCAGAAATCACTGCTCGTTGTGTGGGCAGTGCTGCTTTTCTAACGGACAACACTGCTTGGTGAGAGTGATCCATATTTTTAGCGAACTTTTCTCTTTTTACCCTTTTTTTACTAAAACGCCCCAAACCGCCAGAACAACTAAGGATTCGATAATGCTATTAATATCAAATTATACAAGGAAGCAAAAATCATTCGTAGTGAAAGGGTTAATTCGAATTTTAAAAAAAAAAGAATCGGAAAGTAGGGATTGACATAAGGGTATTTAAGATTGTCTTTTCAGTACCTTCGAAATTCCATTATAACTGTCCTATTTGTAATTTGGGCTGGGGAGCCCAGTCGGTTAGGCACTCGCCTAGCATGTGAAAGGTCCCAGGTTCGGGTCCGGGCATCGCCAGAATAATGAATCGGTGAGTGCAGAAACCACTTCAGTCCAAAAAATCCGAAAACTCGTTTTCAATGAAAATAAGCGTAGAAAAGCAAGATGCGTGTTGTGTGCAAAAATTACGTTAGTCTGTTGAATAGTTCCGTAAATACAGGACGTTTATTTCGAGTGTTTAGTGCAGAAATAATGGAAGAGTTATTACGTTTTTTCTCCCTCCTGAAAAATTTGAAATTTGTGACTGACGTTGTTTCTGCACTCACCGATTGCCGACCTATAAATGGCCCGTGCACTTGACTGTGGTTCTAAAATACGACGCTCGTAGCCCTCGTGTAGCTCTAGTGCGACGATAATTCAGACGTAACATAACCTATTTTGAAAATTCATTTTTTGTTATGTAGGTCTCTGATGTAATGCCTTTCTATCTTTTATACTACTGACTGTATGTACCCTTCTTCCGTCCGTCTTACTTCAACGATCTAACTTCAAGTCTTTTAGTCCGATATTATTTTTTTGTTTGAAAGTTATTTGTTAAAAAGTATCAGAAACTGTCTTGCAATTTTTTCATCAGTCTGATGATCCGTACCATAAAAACTTCAATGAGTATTAAAGTAACAGAAAAATATACTACTTTTGTTTTTTCAAAACTTCCTGTTTTACGAGCTACAAATAGGTTAATTTGAACTTTTTCGGATAATCATAGCCACTATATATTCATAAAATTGATATAAATATTCCTTCAATATTCCGAAAATATTCCTTAAAATTGTTTGGTTGCTAAAAAGTAATCGCCAAATATTCAGAGTGCTTCCAAAAGATCGTTTGCTATCTACTGTGTATCTTATCGTAATAAAAAATACAATTATATTTAGTTTAAATAAGCGATATTGGTCAATTAAATATATTTTTCTTTGTATTTCTGAATTTAAGGTTTGCAACAAATGTTACGAAAAGTCATCCTCAAAGGATTCTCATTGCCCGACTTGCAAAGAAAAAATCCCTCCTGCACACAGTGCTAGCTTCGATCAAAGTTCGACTTATCAAAATACTCTTACTAAAGAATCTGTCAAAATATCCACCAAACCGGAAATTATTCTTTTGGATGCTTATTCCATTCCCAAAGACCCAGAATCTTCTGGAGAACTGGAGTGGAATGCAGAAAAGGCCAAGGAAGAAGACTTTTATACTATCAACGAAAATATGAGTACAACCAACGAACCAATGGATACTAACAAAGATCACATCAACACTTACAAAAAAGAGATTCAAGAAGTTGTGGATACTATCAAAGAAAACGTGCATTCAGCCAACGAACAAGTACATACAGCCAAAGAACACATGGATACTAGTCAAGAACTTATAGAGGTTAAAGATTGCGTCGTCAATCAAAGCGAGATATCCAAATTCATTAAGCAGGAATTAATGGACATAGAACAATGTGAAAGAGGCCAAACAACAGAAGCTACTGTCACTAAATCAGACTGTTGAATTTTTGTTTTAAACAGACGAAAAGATGTTACAATTCTTTCTAAAATATATTTTCTTTCGTAAATTGCTGTTACAAACTAACTTATTATTGAAGTGTAGATTATAGAGATTTGTTTTTGTTTAGTTAAACTCATGAACATTCCGGTGATTTTGAACTTAAAAACTTATTATTTGTTATTTAAACCTAATTATAAATTTGAAAAAACTTATTTATATTAGTGATTTATTCTTATTTTTTATTGTCGCAGTTAAACTGTTTCTTTCAGTTTACAAAAGTAACTTTCAAATGTTGTTGTTTTTAAAGTACATACGTATTTTACAGTACATTAAGTCTATAGATCCTGTATAGCACAGTTTAAATTTAATAAAACACGATAAATATCTTTGGAAATTCCTAACCAAATACCATCCATCTTATTTTTAATATTTCCGTCCAAAAGTTGTGATAAATATCACATACTATCCACTTATAGGCTTTAGAATTTAATATTATTTATCAAGATATCACCTAGTGACTTTAGAACTCAAACATTTTTAATTTAGAGGTTTTATAGAATACTATTAATTTTAAAAAGTAGTTTCAATAGTTTTTAATAGGAAAAAATCACTTTTTATATTTATTAATAAGATTTTGTTAAGTTTCGTAAATTAAGCCCTGTTATTTTATCGAGTGAAATTTAAGAAAATTATAGTACTTACAATCAAAATTTTAAAAAAAATTGACTTAAGGAAAAAGTCTTTTTTTATTTTTTAAACGAGATTCGGTACTTTCAAACTTTTGAAAATTCCACAACATTGTCTTTTGGGGTTAGTATATTCTTAGGTTAGTTGATTTAAATATTTTAGTGTTAAGTTTAAAATATTTCTTAAAATTATGTTATATTATTTCTTATAAAATTATTTGAAAGTTACAATATTATATAGTTTAATAAATTGAAAACATATTTACTGATATTTATACGTAAATAAATACTTGTTGAAACAAATGTTATTAAAAAAATTCCATTTCGTTATGTTATTGACGAAACTATATTATTATTGATATAATGGAGCCATTTGCAATATATATGTTAATATTGATACAAATCGTAAGATATTTATTGATAAAAGACGTCCCTCTTCACACCAATACTGTATTTTAACTAATGCTATTGGAATAAAAAGTTTAAAGAATTTACCTGTCAATTATTTATTATGTTTCCAATAGCTTTATTAGCCAAATAGCAAAAGCTCAATTTTACATTTAAAAATATAAGGCTCATCGCCAATAGTCCTCGTGTAGCTCGAGTGCAACGTTCTTTCAAACAAACTAATCAAGATAGGAAATTGTAGTAAATAATTAGCAAACTCCACTGGCGAGTTCAGACCGGTTAGGACGCTCGCTTTCATAAGAAAGGTCCCAGGTTCGGGTTCGAGCATCGCCGAAATAGCTGACGACATATGTGCACCCCCAAAAAAATAATTGATGAATGTCCCCATGTTAAGGGAGTGCTTGTTAAATATGCTTCAAAGTCCTGACAACGATGTCTCCCTTCAAATATGAGATGGTAACCTACTCAGGTGTCTCTAGACTGTGCATCTTATTATGATGCATGCCGCCAATAACACTTGTGTAGCTGTAGTGCGATGTAGTTTGGTACACATATTTTCCGGTTTGTGTGTTTGATCGGAGACCCGCTTATATACTTTCGTCAAATAAGACAGACACTGTCAGAGTTTTTACTGACACAGAGTGGAAGTACAGGGTGGTTATAAAATAACGCTCCCTATTCGGAGTGGTCTATAGCTTGAATGAATAATCCAAATGCATCAAAAATTGAGACACTTGCTATTCAAGAAGGTGGGAAAAGAATGGAATCATAAAAAAGACAGAATCCTAAAGAATAATCATAAAAAAGAATAATCATTAAAAACAAACTCGTCTTTTGACCAGAATCTAAATTACGAGGCGTCGTCAATTATGGCCAATTACTGCCAACACAGCTAATTATGCCTCGTAATTTAGAACCCTGGTCAAGAGACGAGTTCATTTATTACGAAAAAGAATGGAATTATAACACAGAAACTCGTCTATTGGCCAAGGTTATTATAACGAGGAGTAGCCAATTATGGCTAATTACGGCCAACACATCCAATTACGCCTCGTAATTTAGAACCCTGGTCAAGAGACGATTTTGTTTTTTATGATTCCATTCTTTTTTTTCCCCTTCTTGATTAGTGTCTCAAAGTTTTTTGCATTTGAAGTATTCATTCAAGCTACAGACCACTCCAAAAAAATAGGGAGCTTTATTTTATAACCACCCTACTGTACACTCGAGCGAAGGCTGGAATCTAACCCCTCACTCAGTACAGTGCGGAGACTGTTAGCGTAATGGGCTGCGATCAAACCCACTAGGCCACCCGGGCCCCGAAGAGTATTTAATACCTGCTTTCAAACAGCCCACACCTATGGCTTCGTTTGACTTGGGATCGATCCGATCTTCTCAAATTAGAGGATTAGAGAACCGCGTTTTCGTTTCGCGCTTTTCCTTATCGTAGCGCTGATCGCTTAACTAGAAGCCACAAAAAAAAAAAAAAAAAAAAAAAACATTTCGGAAGTTATATTGGTAAATAACCGTTTAGGTGCCTTATTAGTCATTAACCCTGTTTTTTGAGTAAATAGAAATAAAATAAAAGTTTGCGACATCAAAATGCAAACAATTGAAGAGTACACGGGAAGAACCGACTGATTTCTTTAGAGTCTTTCCGTAATTGTCTCTGCTTGGCGGACATTGGCGACCAGAAACCGGTTTTTCTTATGGTTCTTCAACATGCGGTACAAACGTGTGACTCGTTCCACTCAACTCTGGCGTGAATTAGGGTTGCCGCTAAAGTTAAACAAAGCGAGTTACTGGCTTCTTTGCACCAGTTTAGGTGATTTCTCGCCATCATCCCCAAAGAGGCTATTAAGGAAAGCCTTGTACCAAATCAATCGGTTCTTCCCATGTACTCTTCAATTATGATCTGGGTTGCAGAACGCAGAACGTTGGGATGCAGCTGTATCTTGAGACAATATATGAGAAATTGCGCACACTTAGTTCTCTCTTTGCCTTCTCTCTTTCAAAGGTAATATAAAGTGGTATAATGGGAACTTGAGTCGCACTAGAGCTACAGGAGGGGTATTGGTGACGGGTGTCGTAATTTAGAACAACAGTCAAATGACGAGCCGTTACTTGAGCAGGCACCCACGCAATTTTTTGGAGCGACATCGTACGCAGCGTAGGGAATTTGAATAACATTTAACGTGCACTTCCGCTACACAGGGTGTTACTCGAACTTTGGAATGCTCGTTCCCGAACCTGCGACCTTTCGCAAAGTGCCTTACTGACTGGCCTCTCTAGCAACAGTATATACAGGGTGGTTATAAAATAACAGTCGCTATGGGCTGTAGGTAGCCTAGTGGTCAAGATCTTGGTCTCGAGATCGGAAGGTTGAGAGATCGAGTCCCGGTGCCGCTGAAGAAGTACCGAGTATATGCGGAGTACGTGCTCGTTAAATCTGTTGGGTCCGAAAGTCCTATGGTCGGTCATTGCGCAGTTTACCATGGGTACAGGTTCCTGGAGAAAATTTCCCTCCCCTTCAGGGACATGTCTAAATTGTGGAGGTGGCGACAGATGGCAGCATCTGTCATTTGTGTATGTGTGTCTTGTGTTGTCCTACTTGACGATGGCTTATAAGCGGGTCCTTGAGACCAAGCACACAAGCCTGAAAATATATGTTAACCAACCAAACGGTCGTTATTCAGAGTGGTCTGTAGCTTGAATGAATAATCCAAATGCATCAAAAATTGAAAAACTTACTTATCAAGAGGGAGGAAAAAGAATGGAATCATAAAAAAGATAGAATCCAAAAAAATAATCATAAAAAAAGAATAATCATAAAAAACAAACTCGTCTCTTGACCAGGGTTCTAAATTACGAGGCATCGTCAATTATGGCCAATTACGACCAGAGTAGTTCTGACTTGGTGAAAAACTTTACTATTTCAACATGTGTTAAGTGCTTTAATTTTTGGAAGTTTATTTGACAATCTTTTTCGTTGTTAGCTTTCGAGTGAAAGTTGAGTTTTTTTTTCTCGTTTTGACGAGGCGTTTGACGTGAGGTGGGCGTTGCGCTTCTAATGTGATAACGTGTCAAAAAGTCAATAAACAAACTGAAACTGAATTAACTGGAACTACTTATACTTTTTGTGGCTTGTTTGGGCTCCGCGAGTGTGCCAAGTTTCATTTTACTTGTTCCCTTTCAATTTATTTTGTGGAATCTTGGGTAAGTCACCTTCTTTTTCTTTTTGCGCTGAGGCTAAGCGCATGAATCTGACCAACAATGTAATCCGACCTGCATCCTTTTCTGTCCCCCACCACGAGGATAAACCTGGGACTATGGAAAGTCAAATTCTTTATCAGAAATCTCTGACTACTACGGAAACCATCATAAAAGCTTCACGTAATGGATGTCAACGTTTTGTTCTGTGTGCTGAAAACCCGCAAGGATCCCCAATCCCTAGGAACAAACCTAAGAAACTTAGCGACGAGCTCAATTTCAAAATTCCCCTTCATAAATCAATTGAAGATCTGAAAGTTACTCGTTCAAACAAAATCATTTTCACGACTCTAAATTTTGACTGCGCTTTGCAAATTAGTCAACTCACTAGCATTCTGAACATCCCCATTGTGGTTACTGTTCATAAAGACAACGTTACTAAAAAATTCCTCCTAAGAGAGATCCCCCCAGATATATCGGCGCCCGAGGTTGCTGACGAGATTGAGTCCGCCAATGATATCGTTGTATCCGAAGTTCGTCGCTTTACAAAAAGATCCGACAATCAATTTATCCCTACAGAATCCGTCCTGGTTACAATTTTCGGAACGATCCTTCCCGAAAGAATCAAAACATGGTTTACTAGTCATAAAATTTCTTCCTTTGTTGACAGGCCCAGGCAATGCCAAAACTGTTTCAAGTTCGATCACATTGCAAAAAACTGTAAGTATGACCAGATTTGTGTCAACTGCGGAGGTTCCGGAAATCACCCAAACTGTTCAAACTCAACCAAGTGTATCAATTGCCATGACAAACACGTTGCCTCCGACCAACTCTGTCCTAAAAGATTAGAAGAAGTCAAATTTCTGAAATTCAAAGATAGACTTAATTACACTTTTGCTGAAGCCAGGCGCAACTTTAGATCTGAATCTAGTTCATATGCAAATATCACAAACACTATCTCGACCGGAACGGCTAATTCAACCCTAATTACCAACAAAAAAAAAAGAAGATGCCATGCATGCAACTATAACTTCCCTGGCTGGATTGATTAAAAATCTCCAGGAAAATCAGGCCAAGACAACCGAAACTCTAGACAAGTTAGCAAATGAAATGGCTAATTCAACCCAAAGTGCCAACAAAATAAAAGAAGATGCCATGCTAGCAACTAACACGTCCTTGGCTGGAGTGATTAAAAATCTCCAGGAAAATCAGACCAAAACAGCCGAAACTCTAGATAAGTTAGCAAATAAAGTAGATCTTATCACTAAAGTCTTAGAAAAAGTTGCCCCTCAGCTCTTAAAACCAAAAATAACGGAAAATTCTCCTTCAAAAGATCGTTCAGATCTATCAATCACCTTAGCAAAAAAAACAGAAAGTCATTTCTGAATCTGATCCTAAAGATCCGGCGGGAAGTAATGACAAACTTCATGAAGTGCCAATCAAAATGGACACCTCCTCCAATCCCAACAGTGCAAATGTCTCTTCTACCCCTCAATTTTCTCCAATCATTTCTCCGACTAATTTCGCTCCCTCAAATTCAAACCCTTCGCTAACGTAAACAAGAACTCATCATGAAATTCAATAGTTTAAAAATCATTCAATGGAACTGCAGATCTATTAAAAACAAATTAGTCTGGTGTAGAAATAATATGTTTTCAGAAGCTAATGTTATTGCATTACAAGAAACCTTTTTAAAACATAGTGACAGTATTCAACTTCCTGGGAAAATAATCTATCGTAAAGATAGACCTTGTAATATTCAAAATAAAGGAGGTGGTATCCTTCTTGCTATTGACTCTAAACTTTCTAGTCAACTAATTACCTTCACCAACCTCCCGACTTCTGACAATGAAATTCTTGGGGTTAAAATCAATCTCAACAACAGCTCTTTAACAATAATCAACATTTATTCCCCTAAAGGTAGATTTCAAGATGTTTGGCTTGCTGCTCTTTATGACGAATTGATCCAACCATTCCTCATCCTTGGCGATTTTAATATTAAACATCCTGTTTTTGGCTCAAGGTTGAAATCCGGGGATAGCGACAAAATAGTGGATTGGTTTTTCGAAAATGATTTAAATATTTTGAATACAAAAGCTCCCACGAGAATCTCCTCAACTGGATCCTCTCTTTTCGATCTCAGCATTAGCTCGCCTGATCTTTTCCCCTTTATTACCTTTGAACTCTCCCCGGATCCCTTTAATAGTGATCATATTCCAATAAAAATTACAATCAATAATAAATTTGTCTTCGAGGTTGTCAACAGGAAAAAAGTCCACTGGGTCAGGGTTCTCCAGGCCTTCTCGGAGCTCCCATATGTCAATAATAATTTTAAAAGTTACAAAGAATTCTCCACTTTCTGTACCAGCACTATTAAAAGTAATACTAAAGAAGTCATAATTAAAAATAAAAAATTTAGTCCATGGTGGAATAGTTCCTGCAGTTTTCTTCAGGGTCAGAAAAGGAAATTCTTGCGTTTAAGCCGTGAGTCAACTAAAATTGAACATTGGATTCAATATAAGAAATTTTCCTCGAAGTTAAGAAAGGCAGTTACGCGAAGCAAACGAGAATATTGGAATAGAACGTGCGAAGAAGGGGTTCGTTCGGGTAAAATCTTTAAGATTATTAAAAGCATCTACAATAGAAGTAACGAGGCCATGACAAGTAACAACTTTATTATGGATGGCAACTATCCAATTTCTGATCCTTACTACCAAGCAAACATGTTTGCGAACCTCTTCTCATATGAAGCAATCCCAGAATTTATCCCCTTCAGTTTGAAGGGGGATGACAATCTCCTTTATAACAAAAACTTCTCCCTTCCTGAAATCACTCGTGCAATCAAGCTCATGAAGGTCTCAACTCCAGGTCACGATGGTATTAGTGCCAAACTCTTAAAAAGCTTTAGACCAAACATTATCCTTAACCTTCTCAACATTTTCAACGATATTTTTAATACTAATGAATTTCCCGAAGACTGGTCCTCTGCAAAAATCCTCCCGATTAAGAAACCAGGTAAAGCTGCGCAAGAAGTTTCCTCTTATAGGCCGATTGCCCTCACATCAGTTCTCTGCAAACTCTTTGAAAAAATGATCCTCAAGCGCATAATTCATTTCTCCAATAGTCCAAAATTCCATCCCTACCATTGTGGGTTTTTACCTCACAAAGATTGTTCCTTTGCACTATCTATCCTTCACCACAAAATTGTGCAAGCTAAGAACGACAAAAATTATTTCTTCCTGATTAAACTCGATATTACATCAGCCTATGACTCTGTGTGGAGTGACGGTTTAGTCTTCAAAATGCTGAGACTGGGCATTAAAGGGAAAGTAGCGTACTGGATTTTCAGATTCCTGAACAACAGGAAACTGTTTGTTGCTTGGCGTAACATTATCTCAGGCATGAAAGAATCCATGAGGGGGGTCCCTCAAGGTAGTGTTTTAAGCCCATTTTTATTTACCATATATATGATGGACATCTTTGAAGTTATCCCAAATAATGTTGAATGCGTCATTTACGCTGATGACATTTTTATTTTTAATCAAGGAAAAGACTTAACTAAAGTTACAGAGAAGCTTCAATTGACTCTACACAAAATTGCAGTCTGGTGTTCCACCTGGAAACTTAACATCAAACCTGAAAAATGTGAATCTATTAACTTTTCCAACAAAAGAGGCAATCCTCCACATCCCTTTCATATTAACGGAACTTATATCCCATCTACACAAAATATTAAAATCCTCGGTGTTCATTTTGCCAGCAATCTTTCCTTTAAAAATCATTTTGAATATATTAAAAAGAAAACCATGCGTAAAATCAATGCTCTGAAATGCATTGCTTCCAACTCGTGGGGTGCCCGCTCTAAACACCTGATTCAAATTGCCAACTCATGCATCCGTAGTTCCCTGGACTATGGCTGCCAGGTTTTTTTCGGAACTAGCAAAACATACTACAATAAATTAGAAGTTATCTACAATAGTGCGTTGAGAATAGCTACTGGTCTCCCGCGCTGGACTCCCATCCCCCTCCTCCTGGCAGAAGCTAATGAATCTTCTGTTTTTTCAAGACATCAACTGCTTGCTAAAAAATTTTATTTTAAACAATTCGCTATAAATCAAAACCATTCCCTGGTTGACCTCTTTCAGAGGGCGAGCCTCTCCCAAAGACTCAAAAGAACGCAATCTCTGGGGAGAATCCTTAGGAACTGTCCTCAAGACTCTGGCGTGGCAGTGGCTGATATTATTCCTATCAATGTCTTTAGCAAAAAACTTAATAAGATTCACGTTTATTTAAAAGATCTGCCCTTTCAAAACAAGGCTCTGCCTGATTCCATTATCCAAATCCTCTTTTTAGAATACAAAAGTTGCCTCGATCCTGACTCTATTATTTTATCTACCGATGCTTCTAAATGTCCTTCTTCAACTAAAATTGCGGCCATTGACATTACAAACCAAACTCCTATAGCTGGTTCTATTGCTCCTCTGTGCTCTGTGTTCTCTGGAGAGGCCTTTGCAATTTACCTCGCAATTAAAACCTTTATCAACGCCAATCACCACTACATTATCCTGTCTGACAGTTACTCTGTCCTTTGTGCTCTCAACCAGCTCAACCATAAGTCTCACAGTGCAATCACTTTCATCAACGAGGAGATCAGGAAGGTTGCGCAACTCTGCAAATCTATTACGTTGATCTGGACCCCGGGTCATAAGGGTATTGAAGAAAATGAGAAAGCTGATCAAGCCGCTAAAAATGCTCCAGACAATAAAATTATTAAATGGACTCCAATCGAAGATGTGTACAATCTACTTCATTCTCAGTACTTCAACGAAAAAACCCAGAAATGGGCTGTCAGTAAATACGCCAAGGATTTCTATTTTTTAACAACAATCGATCCTAAGCACAGACTTCTCCCTCCAAATAGAAGATTTGATGTCTTGCTCTCGAGGATCAGAACTAAAACTTTCCCGAGTAATTCTAAACTCCATAAAATGGGGCTTGCCTCTTCACCCCTTTGTGCTACTTGCAAAACGGAAGAAACCATCGACCATATGATTTTGGAATGTAAAAAATTCGACGCAGCTAGAACCAAATTAAGAAACCAACTCGGCATTATGCCCTTATATTTTCCTTGGCTTTTCGACATGACCGAAAACGCAGTAATCAAGACTAAGATTATAATCATTTTTATCAACCAGATTTTCCAATCCAGTTGACTCTCCCTGATGTTGCCAGTGTTCCTCCAACTCTAGTCTCGAACTCAATATCCTAAAAACAGGAGCAATGTGATTAAGCAGCCTTGTCTAGCGAGCAAATATCACAATAACTACCCAATTCACCAATTACGACCAACACAGCTAATTACGCCTCGTAATTTAGAACCCTGGCCAAGAGACGAGGTTTTTTTTTTCCCAAAAAAAAAATGGAATCATAAAAAAGAAACTCGTTTCTTGACCAAAGTTCTAAATTACGAAGCGCAACCAATTACGGCTAATTACATACGTTTGGCACAGTTCGTGCACTTGGGAATCAAATACTGCATATGCATAGCAAAAAATCGTTATGTCTGCTGACGCATAATACGTCGATGACACACAATAGTCGTTAACTACAGTCCCAAAGAGACTGCCAAGTCGGATGAACACACATAAAATAGTGTTAATTATGGGATTTGTGTGAAAGCAATTATTACTTTTTTGCGTTCAATTTAGTAGAAAGGGGTTGATTGGGAAACCAATCAGTTTATATGTATTGTACATTAGCTATTACAGAATTGAGATGATTAGCAAATTATGTGAGTTATCGTTTTTTATGGTGGTAAATAATTGCAGGGAACCACATTTGGCCTTTACTTCAGATTACGATATCAATAGCTCAATATTTGAAGAGTGTATTTGCAAAACTCTCATTCTCCAAAGCATAACTTAGATGAAGTGTGGGGCCCGGATGGCCTAGTGGTTTTGGTCACAGACCATTACGCTAACAGTCTGCTCACTGTAACGTGTGCGGGTTCGATTCCCGCCTTTGCCCTGGGTGTACCTTCTCTCTCTGTGTCAGTAGAAATTCCGTCTGCGTCTGTCTTACTTAACGAAGGTTTATAAGAGGGTCTCCGATCAAGCACACAAGCCGAAATATATATGTACCAACCAGCTAACTAGATGAAGTGTCCAGTACGTTCATTGGCGACCTCAGCCATTTGAATACAACATTATCAAAAGTCATCAATGAATGGACCGGGCACATAATTTTCAGAAATTTAATTTCATTTCTTCAGCTGATGGGAACACAAAGAGAAAAAATGTCCAGATTTGAGCGATACTTTAGGTTAGAGTTATTGATACCGTTTGCAACAATGGTCCAAATCTTTAGTCTAGATACTGCAGTTGACCTGTCCAAGGAAAGGCCACTTAGAATATTATTGGCCTAGAGATACATGACGACGGCATCATTTATAAATACAGTCAAGTGAAAAGCCGACACCTGAGTAGGCATTCAACGCAACTGCTTTTCCACGGTAAATTATTTTTTTTATGCAATGCAATGGTAAAGCGAAACTTCATATTATTATTGAGAAAAACTACGTTTTTGCCGAAACGTCCCTTTTCCTCGCTCTAAAAATCGCGACCCCAGACATTGACCCTCTTCGAAAAGTATTCTAAGTTTACCCTAGACCTGCATCTCAACAGCGAGAGATGAGAGATAAAAACATACTTTTAACATCCCCAGTCACCGGGGCTTTATTTTTAGCCCTTCCCCTCCAAAAGTTTTCAGTTTACGATCTACTAACGATTATGACGCATACGGAAAGTGTTCCATGGTCCTCCTTTTCTTCCCACCCGTTCTTGACTTATCCCGAAGATTTAAGTAAGAATAATCATTTCTGGGGTTGAATACAATAGACCTAAGGTCGCAGTGTTCGGCGAACTTGCCCCCCACCAAGAAGTCATAAGTCATATAAGAATAACCTGTTTTTCGAAATAATTAAGTGTTGGCTTCGTCATTTAAAATTCTGGTTCAAATTCAGGAACACCTGAGGTCCGCTTATGAATCTTCGTCAAGTAAGACAGACACAACACATACACATAAATGACAGATGCTGCCATCTATCGCCACTTCCACAATTTAGACATGTCCCTGAAGGGAAGGGAAAGAGTCTCCAGGGACCCATACCCGTGGGAAACTTCGCAATGACCGCCCACAAGACTTTTGGACCCTCAGATTTAACGAGCACGTAATCCACATATACTCGGTGGGTCTTCAGTGGCTCGATCGCGGAACCATCTATTCAGAGATCGAGATCCTAACCCCAAGGCTTCCCTCAGCCCCTCCTGCACTTAGTTTGTGGTGCTATGTTCCCACGTGACATTAATTCACCAGTTGGGACTCAAGAAAGAATTTACTTTGATTCGGCATTTCTGTTGCCCTTCAAGACTTGAAGCATATACCCATAATGGCTGCTCGAAAGATATTCGCAACACGACTCGTAATTTTGAACCACTTTCGAAGCGAGAGGCTGACACCCGAGTTGGCACCCTAAACAGATCTATGGTAACATCGCAAACGACTGTGGGCCATCAGATTAGCAAGCATCAGCCTATAATATGTTCATGGTGTTATATATACACATGTTTTGAAATTTACCGCAAAAATAACATTAAAAACAGAGAATAATATTGTTTTTATACTTAAGAGACAACAGAACAGAAACTCTTAACAGAACAAAAAATTTTCTATGGTCATTTTAATTGACGGAATACCCAAAAATGTGATATAGTTGAAGTAATCTTACAAATCAAAATATCTTTCCCCTCAAGAACATTGCAATTTAAAAAAAAAAAACTAAACTCTCAAAGGAGGCTAAAATTGAAATTACCATTTTGGAATAATATATCAACTGCTCTTCGCAAAACAACCTAATACTTTCCAAAAAAACCAAATAAAACCCCCATAGTTAGTCACAAAAGATCTTCTATCACCAAAGTGAAAAATAATTACGCCAAGCATACTGGCGATAAATCCCTCTTAAAGGGCTTCTGGAAGAAAAAAGGGCTTGTGACAACCTATAACAACGCCCCTGTACTCGGGGCGGACCAATTGGGGCGCTGGTGACAGTTTGAGTGGGGCTGAAAGCACGCGGTTTGTTTTGGGTTGAGGCAGAAGGGTGTTTGGAATTTGTTTGGAATACAAGGATGAAGAGAGTCTGAAAGGCTGCTGACTTGAAGTTTTGACTTGGTGTTGGTTCGGGGAAATATTAAAATGGCTTCGTCGATCACGGTAAGTTGATGAGTTATGTTTTTTTATAATATTGAAATCTTTTATTTGAATATTGGAATAATTGTTTTTGCGACTTTACTGTAAAACTCCTATGTTGGCGTTATCTATGTAATGAATTTTTGTGTCCTTGAATAATAACCACAAATATTAACCAGGTTTAATTTTTAAACTTAGTTGCACAGCTATCGCAATATTACATTAAAGTTAACGCAATATAAACATTATCCGATTTTATGATTGTTTTTAAAAAGTATTTATGTAATAACCTCTTAAGACCAGAGCACAATCCTAGACGTATGTTCTAAATATAAACATACTTCTCATACAAATATATGCTAAAAAGTATGTTTTGCAAATAAATGTTTAAAAAAAATATTTTTTTATTGTTACTGAGAGACACGCCTTAAGCTGTAAAAATACACATTTTTGTTATTTGTTAACTGCTTACTTTAACTGTTAACTTAAACTTTTAACCTTGTTTCTAATGCAAAATGCCTTTAAAATAAACTAAAAGAACTTTTTGAAAAGTTTGAAAAAAATTTAATTAACGTTTTAAGAACTTTAATATCGTATTGACCCTCGTTCATCTTCATTTTTATAGAAATAAATGACTTATACCTGTAATCAAAGGCTGAAACTGATGTTTGGATCTTCTATGGTCGATTTCGGAACTAATTAACATGTTAATTGTTTAGGGAGGTTTTGAAAATTTTCCCCAAATGGGGACAACAGGTCGCAAGAGGTTAATGTTATAGCAGTAGTATGTACTGCTGTAACATTTAATTTATTTAAAAGCCATGCTTAAAAATTAATTTAATAATTTATAAGAGAAGTGTTGATTACAATTGTATTTTACTAGTTAACAAGTCGGCTGCCGCATTAGTTGGGTTCAATTCGCACCTTCGCGTCCAAGAGGTATTGTGAGTTAAATATTACTATTTTGAAACTTTATAATATTTCCAATTTTCTTATAGTATACTGAAATTATTGATCTAAACTGATGACTATGTAGAATAGGTTTTATATAATTTTAATTTCAATGACAGCTATCGCCAAATTTGGAAGAGCGAAAATTAATTGCTTTTAAATATCTAAACAAGTCGCACATACCATCATGGTCGTAAATCTTTTACTGTATTAAATACAATATTAACACATCATTTTAGTAAAATCTAAAAATGAGTCGGCTACAGCTGTATTGAGTGTTTACAACCTGGCTATTTCGGAAATGACAGACAGACACAACACACACGCACACATACGTGACAGATGCTGCCATCTATCGCGAGCTATTTCCACAATTTAGACAAGTCCCTAAAGGGAAGGGAAATAGTCTCCAGGGACCTGTACCCGTGGGGAAATGTGCAATTACCACTCACAGGACTTTCAGTCCCAACAGATTTAACGAGCACGTACTCCGCACATTCGGTGGGTCTTCAGTGGTACCGAGACTCGATCGCGAGACCTTACGATAACGAGATCTTAACCACAAGGCTTCCCACAAGCCGATTTAACAAGGAGTACTAACTACAAAAATCAACATTGGCGAGCATAAAGTAGATTTTTCTCCATTTGGCAAACTCGATTTTGCCAACAAGACGTCAGAGCTATACTTGATGCTGATTGGCTACCTATATCTCTCCGCAAAACCGGTTTACCGATTTTCGTATCTCCATGAAAAAATTCAATGAAAAATTCTCTACAGTGGTTATCCATGTTATTCCTCTATGGAAGTTCCGTGATCAAGGTGCTCCGTGTGAAAAGGCCCTTAGAATACCAACCTCGTTCTAAGGGTATTTTATATTACGATGCGAGTCGAAAGTATTCGTCCACATCTTGGAGATTGGAACACATGAGATGTTTTGGAAATTTCAGAATCAATCAAAAACTGCTTTGCCATTTTTTAACGATAGATAAAATGTCACATTATTGATCATTCTGAAACATAAAATATAGAAATAGTTAACTTTCAGAAAATGTTTAACAACGAAAAAAAAGTTGTGTTGCTTAAAGAAGTTTAAGAAATCGGCAAACTTTTCTTCTACATTTTTTTACAATTTAATGGACCAGGAGCTAAGCTCTGCTCCACTAACTCTCTCCAACTTCACCAGTATGCGAAGAAGGAACAAAAAATGGAAAATGTAATCTGGTAAATTAGTTATTAATAATGTATGCCATAGTTTACCACAATATTGCAAGAAATGAAACATCTTTAAAAATTAATAATTAAATCATCAGATGATACTTTGAAATCAAATTAGTTTTATTTTGTTATTAATGCTAATGTAAATACCATTAAAATATGTTCCCCCGAAATTGTGATTTCAAAAAAAAAATGCATTGGGCCTATTTAATGTAAATGTTACCGTTATAACCAGGAATCAGCTAAAACTAGAATTAACTAGTAGGAGTTTTATTTGAAGCCATTGGTAAAAACTAGTTTCCTCTATCAAAAACTAAATTTCACTAGTTAATACCGGTTTTGACCAATTGCATTGGCTAAAACTAGTTGTAATTAGCCAAAACTAGAATTATCTAACATGTTTTAGGTAAAACTAGAATTTACTGCGAATGCTGGACTTTTTTTATTATGAATGTTAATTTATAATCTTTTTACGAAAATGGAGTTCTTAAAAAAACTCGATCGGTTCTTAATGGAGTGTCTTCCAATATCCAAACGCTTTCATTGCATTTCAACCCAATAATTAACTAAACTAATCCAAACCCATTTTCCTTAATCGTGTTATTTTCCGTTAATTATAGTTTTATTTAATATAAATGTGTAATAGTTAAAACTAGATTAAACCAATCAATTTCGTCAAATCTAGTATTAACTGGCAATAAGTAGTTTTAGCTAGTGGAAACTTGTTTAACTAATGGCATTTGTTAAAATTAGTTTTCACTAGTAAATTCTAGTACTAGATTATTTCGGGTTTTGAAGGTAGCATATACATCTTTCTTAATACTGGCCAAAAACAATGATACAATACCAACTGAGTTTCTGCAATCTATATTTAACGTGCGTGGTCCTATATCATCAGGTTCGGAGTAAAAGAAACTATCTTTACTTTTCTGTTGACCCATAAAAAGAGAGACCTAAGTGTCTAATTAGGAAAAAAATACTGCAGCGCAGTTGTTTTTACAAAATTATTCTAGCACAGTACTGCTTCCTATAACAGTTTGAAACAATATTTCATTTAGTTCAGCTTAAAATACTTGTGATACTAGAAAAAACGAATCCTGACATTCATTTTTGGAACAAACTTACGTGAGTTCATATTTGGTGTTGGGTTCTCTTCAATTCTTAAGAAATTGATGATTAAACTTCAAACAAAATTCCTTTTGATTAAAATGTTTACCATTAGTAAAACAACTATGGCCTTTAGCCCTCGCATAACTCCAATGTGACGATAATTCAAATTAAACTAAACAACTATGGTCTTCATGAGTAGGTTTTAAAAACCCTAACTAAACCCAAATTTTATTCGTAAACAACTTAATTATTAGAGGCTTTTTTAAAAGCAGCTTCAACACTGACTAGATTTAGATGTTAAATGTTAGTCTTAAGTAAAAAGTTAATCAAAGGGCTTTATGGTTGGATTAAAGTTGTTCCAATCTGTCAGGCTCTGTGGCTGTGAAGTATTAGTTTCCCGCCTTATAAGCCTAAGATGGAGGGTTCGGGCCCTGGCTGAGTCAGCATGCGCACATGTCATTATGATTATGTAGCATGTGAAAGATCCTTTAAGTACCTATTTGACTTAGTTTCTCTCGGCAAAGTTAAATCTCGGATGACTTTAACATCCACATATCTCGGAGCTCTTCATTATAATGTAAGCGTCAAAATAGGGAACTTGAGCCGCCCAGATGTTGTAACAAAAATGGTTCTCAGCTCTGGAGAACATGCAGAGTCTGCAAAAGACTTCATCTGCCAAAAAAAGCAGCAACGTATTTTCAAAACAAGAAAAAGTTAGCCCCATCTAAAGTACAGAGGAAAAAGTTTCATTTGAATTGAAAGGATTGTATTAGTTTCTTATTTATTTGAAAAGGTTTTCTTCAAATTACACTCCTTAACAACCTAACTTGGGTAAAAACAAAGAGTAAAAAGACAGAGGGAAAAGCGCGGTTGGTCCGTTAGTTGGAAACTCCTGTAAGGTGCTGTTGTGTGTATTTACATACAAAATTATATGAACACAATTGAACTAAAATACTTTTCTTTCTGATAAAATTGCTAAATTTTCTCAAACAATATTCAAATTTGTTAGACCTTAAACGAAATTAATGTTATAAACATGTTTTATGAATGGATTCACAAATAATTTATTTAACTCTATGCATGCGCGGAAAAATCTTCTCCATAGCATATTTCTATTTACCCAACTTAGGTTGGAAAGGAATTTAAGGGCACATCTCTTCAGCCAATTTCGAAGAAGTAACATCGTATTAAAATTCATAATTTTTGCTAAATTAATTTCATGTTTAAAAGTATTTCTACTTTAAATCTCTGATTGATATGCTGATAGGCTAAAGTGTAAACTTGTTTTTACTGTGTGAAATTAAGGTTTAAATTTCATTGGAAATTTAATGTGCGTTATTATTTCAAATTGTATTTATGTAGCAGATAACTTCAAATAACATCGCCGAACTTCAAATTTTTAAAATTTAGTAAAGTTATAAAAATTATAAATTTTTGAAAATATGTGTGTTGCTAGGAAACCTGACCGTCAGGTGACGGACTTATACATTTGTATCAATTAGAGGGATAATCAAGAGTATATTTATTAGCTATATTTTTACTATACTGCTTCATCTGTATCATTGTTTTATGGTTTTCATAATAAAAATGTATTTTTTTAGGTTCATGGCACTTTCCAGTTGAGGGTAGCCGAAGATGCGTGGTAAAATCTCTCCGAAACCGCCGCCAAAACCACAAATCTCGTACATCGCAGATGACAACCTCTCAATGGGCATCCGTGTTTCAAATATATACAAGCAGGTAACTTTTTTTCCATTGAAATTTCCATTTGTGTGCGAAAGCCTCGCAAAAACGTATGCTAGCGCTTTGTTCTGGATGATGACATTTTTAGCTTCCACAAAGAAAGTTTGTCACACAAACAAAAAAAAAGGATTTCTTATTAAGTTTATCTGAATAAACAAACTATATTAAATTAACTGAATAATTTATGCAATGTAAATTAAGTTACTCTTAAAACAAAAGAGTTAAATCCACTCATGTAGGCGAAGTGCATTTTTGACACTGGAAAGGAGTAAAAATTAACTCAGACTGAGTTAAAATCACTCGTTTGGAGTGATCCTTTCGAAGGTTTGACGAAACAAAGGAGTGAAATCCACTCCTTCAGGGGAAGTGCATTTTAGACACTGAGTGAAAATTAACTCAGACTGGGTTAAAATCGCTCGTTTGTTTTAAGATTGTAAATAAACTTTAAATTTAATTGCTTGGATGTTGACGTGTTTTAATTGTGTAAGTATGTAAGTAAGGTGTTACCGGTATTCAGAAAAGAGTCGGTAATGGGTTAATTTTAATCCATATATTTTTTTAATTAGTCCATTAAATGAATGTTTTTTTTACAATACTTAGATTGGTACGTTTTTTTTCACGCACTTTTTACTCTACATTTTTTTAGCATTGTTTAGTGTTTTTTTATATGTAAATTCGTATATTTTTTATAAGTAAAAGAAAAATGTTTTATTAGTAATGACAACGTTTTTTCAAATAACAAAAAATCTTTATTGGAATTCCTTGAGAAAGCTTGAACAACTAAAAGTTCTGAATTATTTTTTTTTAGTAAATAATATTATTGATTTTCTTTACATTATTTTCGTTTCAAGTATATAATTTTAAGGTAAACTATCTTTTACATTATGAGAGTGACATGCCATCGGAAAGATAGAATTACACAGACCTATTTTGTAATTGCGAGACGGTTTTATTATTTTTTCCTCTCATAAAATTGTCCCAAAAGGGTAATTTTATTTTTCCACTGACATAAGGGGAAACGAAACATGATAATGAGTCGTAAAGTTTTATTACTCTAGGGCAAATACCGTTCGACGAAATAAATTAGACGAAATTGTAATTTACGCTGAAACCGTTGCAGATATCGTTCACGGTAATTGAAAAACTGCATGTCGAAAGGGGTAAATTGCATTGCAGAACTTTCCACCAAGCTTTTTTCTTTAACCCTGTAATGCATACTGTTGCCGTTTGGCAACAAGTAACATAATCCACTTTATTCCATTAATGTAAAGTTCCCTCTCTACATATTTGTGTTTTTTCCTCTATTACGTTCCATTTTGAAGTTTCTGCTACTAATAATCCTCATAGATGACAGTTGTAAAAGTGTATTCAAAATTAAAGAGTGACGTTATTAACTGTTGTGAAATTACGTTTTTGGCAGTATTCAAGGTATAATAATATTAGTAATAAATACAAATGAAATGTTTTGAAAAATTAATTATAGTTAAAAAGGTTTTTTTTTTAAATATATTTAGTAGTCTTCTAGTAACTATTGTCAAAATCGAAATTTTGTTGCTGGTTGGCTGTCATAAGAAAAAAAAACTTAAGAATTGAAATTATTTAAATTCTAATGCAGTTAAATTTTGTTCAGTATTTTTCCCATAATGTATGAGCATTAAAGATACATATATATTTTTTGTTATGAAAAAAAAAATTCATGCATTGGAGGGTTAATAATTTAGCGGAAGATCGTCTGAGTGGTTGTAAGGTATAGGTGTCCGTCCCATGAGCCCAAGATCGTGGGTTCGAGACCCTTCTGAGATGGCAGATTTTTGGATGTCAAAATCGTTGGCACTCATTTCATATAATTATGTGGCATGTAAAAAGATTCTTTGAGTACCGATTTGGTTTTGGTTCTCTCGGCAAAATTAATCGCGGCATATTTAACCCTTTCAGTCCCAGTGATGCCATTTGGCATCATCACTTTCAATATTTTTTTTTCAAAATGTTTATGTCCCGTTATGACATCCGAACACACATCATTCGATTCTTCATACTTTGTTCTATTAGACAATATTTTACATTAATCTCAATAGAAGTCAGAACTACTATCTTTTTTATTCAAAACATAGGCAACAAGCGTTTCACCTGATTTTTGATAAGTTCACTTCAGTTCCACATATTTAAAACACAATTTAAACTATTTCGGTTAAAATAATTACTAAGTTTTTTTAATAATATGGTCAGATACCTTAAAATATATAACTCGAAGTGTTTTTAGGTAATATATATTTTTTTGTTTTGTTGTTTTCCACAGTTAAAAAAATTTGGCATTATTTCAAAAACCATATAAAAAATTAAAAAAAAATTTTTTTCTGATGGAACTCGTATATTTGACCTAAAATAAGCTTATTTTGTGAATGTCAGAAGTTTCTGTAGTGTAGTAAATTTTTGGGACTGAAAGGGTTAACGAGAGAGAGAGCTCAGATTCATTATAAGCGTCAAAATTGAGAGCTGCCTAGATGGTGCCACAAAATTTGCTCTCTGTTCTGGAGAATATTCAGAGTCTGCCAAGATTTAGCCCCCCAAAAAACAGTTCCGTTGGAAAAACAATTTAGCGAAAGTGAAAGAACTTTTACTTTTCTTCAATCTTTCTGCGGACTTGACCTCAGAATACATTTAGCGATTAAAATTAAATGGATTTATTAATTTTGATAATGTGTATCGATAATGTGACATTTTGATAATGTATTTCGATTGACTTGTTACTGAAGAAAATCAATTAAAAAATATGTACCCAAAAGGTTGAGTTCTACTAGGCCTTTTATTCACAAAAAATAAAAATTTTAATAAAACTCTTAACGGGATTAAAAATGTACAATGCATGAAAACAGCACAGTTTTAAGACTTGAATGGAAAGAGTTTGTTTTATTGGCAACTCATCAATCAGAAACACATTACAAAACATTTTTCATTAAAATATGATTATCCCACTTTGCAACTATTTTCTATCTATTTTGTGCTTCGAATGTATGAAATAGACGGAATGGCGGGGGAAATAGTCTTTTTTTGTACATTAATATTGAGCCATGATAGTCCCAGGTCACGCAACAAAGATAAAAAAAAAATCATTATTGAAATACTAGAAAATGCCAATTCTTCACACGGACTTTAAAAAAATAATCGATCCAAGTATACTTGGGCAATTCTACCGTATTTTTTTTACTTTCATGTCTCTTTTGCATAACTTATGAAATAACTAATATTTTTTTTTATCATTTTTGCTTATTATACTTATAGACTGGTCACTGGTCCTTGTATGCATAATTATAAAGCGATGTTTGAAACCTAAACCCCGTATTTTACACAGAAATTACTCAAAAAATTTTAGGACTCAAAGCATTGCCGAAAATTCCTTTCCGTTCCCTGTCCCGAACGTCCAAGTTTAAGTTAAGTGCTCAAACTATAAATAACACATTTCTTAGCTAAAAGTTACATTCATTTGAATTTTAAATTCAACCAATAACATAACTTAACAAATTCCTTCCATTAGAGTTTCAACTTTTGTTATTTATAATATAGATTTTTCTACTCTTAATTTTTTCTCCTGGGATTTGTCACAATCACTGGCCTCAATTAAAAAGTAACTTTTTGAGCGAAAGTGGTGTAGGTTTTTTCAGATAATTCGAATTTTTTCCAAAAGTAAAACAAATAGTATTCACAACCAAGACCAATACAAACAAATATTCACAAGTTCAAAAAAACATTGAGTAAGAAATACACATTTGTGCAAAGTTACGACGCCAACGGATGTCTAGTTTAAGAGTCTATAAGGAACACAACAAACACAAAACGTTTCATTTTACACTGCTCAAAACAATTAGGGGAGCACTTTGCGTACTTTTGTTAACCCTTTCAGTTTCAGCGCTTCGTTTTTCATTCTAAAAATCTAAAATTTGTGAAATAGATTCCTTATGCATCCAGAATAAAATGGTAAAAAACAGGCGGAAAAATATTAATTTTTTTAACTAAAAATTAAAAGGGGCAGGGAATTGGAAACAAAAATTAAGAATAAATTATACAATAATTTCTTCAAATGTTTATTTGCAAAAAAGGGTAAAATCAATTTTTAAACATATGAGAATGCAAGAGTGAAGAGTTTAGGGTCAATTTATTTCATAAAAAAATTTTGAGGAGTGAATTTTATTTTACCATGTTTTCATATTTTCATTTGATTAAAACAAACAGTATTTACATCCTCAAAAGACTTGACTCTTCCTTCTAACGATAAATTAGCGCATGCTCAACTTAGCCTAAAGAACAAATGTTATAGACAAGGGTAATACTCCAAAAAAGTCTAGCATATCCCAACTAGAAGTCATTGAAAATATCAGAAAAAAATAGAATTCGAAGTACTTTAATTATTAAACAAAACTTTCAGAATTTAATACACATTTAAAGAGCATAAGAAATCCACAGACGTAATTTTTAATTTACCTTTAATCATGTATTAATAAATAACATTTTAATAATAATTATTCCTTTTAAGGACTTCTTTCATTAACTTTTATTTTTCAATTTGTACTTAAAAATCAATTCGTTTTATTGTGATTTAAAGGTGATAGTTTCAATTTTACGATAAAAAATTAAATGTTTTACTTTTTTAAGTTAAAACAATTTTATTACATAGTATGTATATTCTTCTAACTATAAATAAATGAAGCAAAGGATAAGTAAAAATTAAATTTCTATGGGGAAAGTTTACTTTCGAGGTTAAAAAGTTTAATTTCGAGTTTAAAAAATTTGATATCGAACTAACTGTTGTGTTTGATGCTTTTTCTTTAGACTTGTGAGTTTTATTTGGAAGGAATTCTAAAGGGACAGTTGGGGCTGGGGAGCCCAGTCGGTTAGGCACTCGTCTAGCATGCGAAAGGTCCCAGGTTTGGGTCCGAGCATCGCCAAAATAACTGCCGACCGATAAACGGCCCGCGCAGCCAAAATGTCCGATGAACCGTGTGCCGATGTCCGATACCTCGTGTAGGGGAGTACACGTTAAATATCCTTCAAAGTCCTAACGCTGCGTACGATGTCGCCCTTAACGGTTGCGTTGGGTGCCTATTCAGGTGTCGGCTCGTCACTTGACTGTGATTCTAAAATACGACGCCCGTCGCCAATAGCCCTCGTGTAGCTCTAGTGCGACGATTATTCAATCCTACCCTAACTAAAGGGACAGTTTCTGTTTCAAACCAACTTGTTTAGTATTATGGATGATATCCTTTTTTTCATCGATTTTGTTATTATATGCTCCGCTAGTGCTAATGGAGTTTTGTATCGTCACCTTGGATCCCGATTTGTTATGATTTTGTTCCATCTTTTCTAGTAATTGATATGTTTCCCATCGTTCACGTGAGGTGCAGCTATCAATCATATATTCTTGTGTTCGAATAATAAAATGTTTTATTCATCCAAAATGAATGTAGAATTTCGTAAAGTACTTTGTAAAATATTTTTTATTAAAAACAGATCAATATTTTTTTTATTTATTATAATATCCTTTATCTTTTCAAATTTTATACTCTGTGAATTAAGTGTTCATTCACGTACATGGAATTGCCTTTTCTGTGTGTCAGTATTGATAAGTGAAATAAATAAAACCCACATTTTTAAAAATTAATAATTCTGCCTTTAGTGACGATTTTAATAAAATAGTTAGTTAACGATATCTTTACACAAAATTTCATGCACGACACTTTAACCAAATTAAAATCTATTCAACCTTAATTTTCGTTAAATATTTGTTAATGGTTCCATCAAATTCGTCGAAATAAATATAGAAAAGGCGAAAAATATTTAATGCAATTTCTCATTTCAAACAGTATTTGGAAAAGTTACGAAACTGCACTGCAAAAAAATCCTGTCTCATTTACAGTTTTAACTGGTAATTGAGTTGTCGAAAAATTAACATAAAAATACTGTATTAAGAAAGGGAAAATTCAGTTAAAATAATTTTGTCCCGTAAAATATCTGTACTTTTAAAATTGAGAAAAAGGTTTCCGAAAGCAACAACTTAAACTTGCAAGCCTAAGTTACTAGCAAAATAACTAATAAACTAAGTAAAATAACATAACAACTCGGCCATCGAATTTCTCCATTGATTGAAGCCAAAAAGAAGCAATTTTGTTAACGCAACGCGTTCTCAAAGTGACGTTATTGAAAACAAGTTTTGGAGAAAATGGTTGTAAACTGTAGACGAGTTTAAGAAAACATTTCCGATCTGTAAATTACGCGAAACTGTTTTAAAATGTCGGAAGTAAGGAAATTTCTGTATTTTTCAGAGTGGAAACATTTAACTCTTAAAGATAAAATTACGAAAATAAAATAAATTTCGATTTTCATTTTGTAAAACTTAAGTTCTACGGTATTGAATTTTTAACGTTTAGGGCTGAGAAGTATGTTACAGTTGTAAACAGTTTCAACACAGAATATTACCGAACACTTAAAGGTTTTAAAGTAGCAATTGGGTTTTCAGTTTGAAACTTTACAATATTTACAATGTAAAGGATGTGTGGTGCAGACGCAATGGGAATCCAAAACAAAAAAATTCTCCTGAAAATCGTTTGTTTATACAGCGTTACGTTTCTGCGTACAGTATGACGTTACTTAAACTTTTAAAAATCTATTGCTTGTTACTTCTTCACTCCCCCAAAAATGTATACCTATAAATTCTTTATAAAAACATATTTTTCAAGCAATTGAATATTTAAAAGTATGCTTTACAAGTGGTTTTGAAAAAAGTTAACGCTTAACATTTCCTGAAGGGCGCATCAATTAAGTGGAATTTGAGGTATTGAAGGATAAATATGCATATTTTATGTGCTATTATAAACAAGCAAATCCTGACAGTTATTTTAATTAATAATTCATTCGAATATTTGATTTTAATCCAAAATGCCTTTTATAAGCTTACCTCTAAAAACCTTTTTTTTTTCATGAACTCCGAAATATGCTTGAGCTTCTTATTGCTATGTCTCTTTTTTTACAACTAAAAATTATCTGCTTCGATATCATTACTTTTAGAAATACACTCTTAAAACGAACGAGCGATTTTAACTCAGTCTGATTGATTTTCACTCCTCCAGTCTGGAAAATGCACTTCTCCTTTTGGAGTGGATCCTTTATGTGCTAAATCTCCGACAGGATCACTCGAAACGAGTGATTTTAACTCAGTCTGAGAAAATATTCACTCCTTTCCAGTGTCGAAAATGCACTTCTCCAACTGGAGTGAAATTCACTCTTTTGTTTTAAGAGTGTATTATTAAACATTTTAGTTCATAATAAATTTTATTGAGAAAATTTTTCAAATTAAGTTGGTGAAGTGGAATTCTACAAAGGTCCGCGTATGTGTAGATCTCGAATGAAAAGGTTATACAGGGTGAGGCAAATAAAAGTGGCCCCAGTCTAGAGATAGGAATAGGTGAAATGCTTGGCTAGAAAAACTCTTGAAGCTGCCTGAAACCTGTTTTTCATTGGTTGGATCGGATTTGCTTCACATTAGAGCTACTCATAGACTAGTGGCGAGTTCAGACCTTAGTTCGTTTTGTATGAAGACGTCCCATAATGCAAATTTTGTGTCTTGCAATCAATTTAAAATGTTGTGTATTAACAAAAACAAAAAGGTCTGATTCTCTGGGATAAATAACGACCGAAATAATGACTAGTGGGAACTTTTTTTTATCTGCTCTACAAACCTTGTTTGTATTGTATTTCAACTAGCTTCTCAAACAATAGCGTAGTAGCCGGCAAATAATTCGCCAAACGTTTTGTTTGGGCTTAATATTAAAGCGATCAATAGCTTCAGTTAGCAAACCTGTTTTTGTATTTGTTTTCTGACTTGGCAGCATTTCTGTCGTATTCTTATCTCTACGTTGGGGCCACTTTTATTTGCCTCACCCTGTATACCTGACAAATTTATAAAATAAGCTAAACAACTTTTGCAGACATCTTTCTGCAAACAATACAATTTTAATTTGTTGACTCCACCGTACCAAGGGCTGGGGAGCCCAGTCGGTTAGGCACTCGCCTAGCATGCGAAAGGTCACAGGTTCGGTCCGGGCATCGCCAAAATAACTGCCGACTTATAAACGGCCCGTGCAGCCAAAAAAAAATCCAACGAATAATACCACGTGTAAGAGAATGCACGTTAAAATATGCTCCTAAGTCCCATTGCTGCGTACGATGTCTTCCTTAACGGTTGCGTTAGGTGCCTACTAAGGTGTCGGCTCGTCACTCGGTGGTTCTAAAATATTACGCACGACACCAATAGCCCTCGTAAAGCTCTAGTGCGACGAAAATTCAAACCTAACCTAATAAAAAAAATCATAAAAAGAATTATGCTAGAAAGCTTACTTCACAACGTCAACTAAGAGATTTGGTCATCAGACACTTTTTCTATTATTATATTACTTTTAGTTCTATATTAGGATATTGCGTTTTGCGGGGATCCCGTCGGGGATTCACGGCTGCATATTTAATATCTTGATTACTGCTGCATAATAAACATGGTGGTGGTATGGTTAGAGGGTTGAGATATAATATGTAGTAAATCGATGATACGCTATATTGTATGCATAAATTCAGAAAAGTTGACATGCAATCGGTGAATAGCATAAAGTAATTCAAGTTTTAAATGTTTAAGAATTGTATTAATCATCGTAACGTTAAAGAAAGGAGTGTATGAGAAATGTATGATGAAATATATTGAGTTTTTTTTGTTTTTAGTATCTTCGTGATGCTTCAAACGACAAAACTAATATTTGTTAGTGAGGTAAAATTAATATGCATAAATCCTGTAAAAGTATATTTGAGTTCTATAGTTCCAAAACCAGATAGTTCCACAATTGAAGAGCTAAGTGGAAGAAAGTGCTAAGTGACAAAAAGGTGAAAACGAGAAAATGAGCTTTGAAGTTTTTCGTTTGCACTTAAATCCGTTCAAATCGGTACTTGCAAGCGGTAAAATATTCTTTAATTTAAGTTTATGATGAAGGGGGAACTTTTTACTTTTAAAATATGGAACAACGTGTTCATTGACACAAAAATCTCAATTTTGTTCAAAATATCACTTAGCGCGATCTTCCACTAAGCTCTTCAATTGACTCGTATCCCTTTTGTTCTTCAGCTTAGGAAAGTAAGCTACATCTCGTGTGTTGATGTTTTTGTACAAAAGTGGTTTAGGTCAAATGTGGACTTATCTGGTTTTGAACCTAGACAACTCATTTTCCCATTGCCGAAATGCTGCTGAATAAATATTAAATGAGTAATACTTTTTTTTGGCATCAAAAGAACAAATTCATATTTTTCAAGAATAGCAACTCCATGAATTTTATGATGGGAACACCATGATGACTTTCATATTTTTAGATCAAACTTCATGTTTTTATAATTTTAATATTTAATCTTTTAAAAAATTTCATTTCACATATACTATATCTGATAAATACGGTGACCTTTCCGACTGGTTACGCCGATGTGGGTAAAGCACGCTGTTACCAATTTACCCCGTTCCTTAACCCCTTTAAAAGATTGTGTTTAGAATTGGTATTTTGATGTTTTAAATTACTACGCATACAGATATTTTTAACCCTTTAAATCCCAGTGATGCCATTTGGCATCATCATGTCTCTGATAATATTTTTTTAAAAATAATAGGGCTGACATCTATTGTGATTAACAAAAAATATTTTCTGAAAGAAAAAGTTTGAAGAATTGAATGAATTGCTTTTTTGATATCATAAATGACTATAGACAATCAGAAAAAAAATTTATAAAATGATGATGCCAAATTGTCATTGGGAAGGAAAGGGTTAATAGAAACATTAATACGCGTAGGATAATCAAATAAAAGACATCTTTATTGCAAGGAAGGAAGAAAATAATTTCAATCAATTAAATATTAAAAGCACAAGAACTGCGTAACTAAGCTTTTGACGAACGAATCTTTTCATTTTCAGAATATAAATCATTTAAGTTTTATATTTAAGATAAAATAATCGCAACTAAATGATTTGAATATGGAAATTTGAGTGGTTATGATGCAGGTTGATATTTCAATTATGAAGCTTGGGTTTCTGATTTATTAACCCTCAAAAGGAATTTCCCACGAATTCGATAAAAGAATAAATATTTTACAAACTCTAAGAAGCACATGCTTAAAAAGGGTTTAATGTTTATATTTTATTTTTTCAATCTAATACAGGAAAATCTATTATACATTAAATATTCTGCATGTTAAAAAGCAAGCTATCAAGTTGTGGAAATCATTATACTCTCCTATTATTTAGTCTAGTTTCTGTTTTCAAGCACGTCTGCTAGGATGATTCAACGAAGAAAATTTATTTTTTTCCATCCTCAAGTTTTCAGAAAAAGTTTGTTTTAATTTTTAGTGAGGCCTTCAGTAGAACAACGCTGAAAAGCATCACTGTTGCTTTTGCTCGAGCAGGTTATAGGTTAAAATAATGTTCGTTGAAGAAATCAGAGGAGAACCTATGACAACTACGGACAAGGTAAAGAGTTTGTAGAATGTTTAAAGTAAATTTTCTTACTGAAATATGTTTTTGCGCAATAGAATAGTATTATGTAATACAATGCACTGGAATGAATTAATTAATAATAGATCGAGACTTACATACTTCTATTCATTCTTTATTATTATTTCTAGAGCAAATTTACTGATTTATTATTTTGCTTCATTTAGCTGTTCGTTTAATAAACCTTTTAACCCTTTCAGTCCCAAAAATTTACTACACTGCAGAAACATCTGATCTTCACAAAATAAGCTTATTTTAGGTCAAATATACGAATTCCATAAGGAAAAAAATCCATTTAAATTTTTTATATGGTTTTTGAAACAATGCCAAAATTCTCTAACTGTAGAAAACAACAAAATAAAAATATATATATTACCTAAAAACGCTTCGAGTTATATATTTTAAGGTATCTGACCATATTATTAAAAAAAAAAATTCCGTAATTATTTAAACCGAAATAGTTTAAATTGTGTTTTAAATACGTGGAACTGAAGTGAACTTATAAAAAATCAGGTGAAACGCTTGTTGGCTATTTTCTAAATAAAAAAAATAGTAGTTCTGACTTCTATTGAGATTAATGCAAAATATTGTCTGATAGAACGAAGTGTGAAGAATCGAATGATGTGTGTTTGGATGTCATAGCGGGACATAGACATTTTGAAAAAAATATTGAAAGTGATGATGCCAAATGGCATCACTGGGACTGAAAGGGTTAATGTGTTCCGTTTATTCACTTTCTAATGCTTTAATTGAAAATCATTAATTGTTGTTGACGTTTAAAATACAATATATGGGCTCTCCCTCCACCCACTAAAGCTTTCCAAATACGAACTTCTCGCTGCATTCATGTTTGGCGAACTGAAGTTTTTAACTCTCATGCGATTTCAAAGCCTGGCAACTTAAAGAAAATCTCCAAATCAGGAACGGATATTTTTGTAATGTTTTTCCCCAACAAATTGAAGATAAAATAATGTTTTAAAAACCATTTATCCGGCGCGAATCTGACCGATTCGATGAAAGGATAAGTTTGTCTAAGACTATATGGCCCATATAAAAAAAATTCTTATCCAAAAGATAAATTTTGTTGTAAAACTTTATTTTCTTGTATAAAACTACGGATTTAAAAAAGGTAAATTTTCAAGCAAAATCAAATAGTTTCAGTTAAAAGAAAGGTAGCAGGGTTTTAAATAGCGGAATTAACAATATTTTTGTTGTGATTACATATAAGTTCGCCTGTTGCCAAATTTTCGTAGCTCGAAAGATAATGTAACATTGAAATTTTAAAAAAAGGCAATTTATGAGTAGAAAAATTAATTTATTTGACATGTTTACACAGATGTGTCATTAAAACACCTTAGGTTTTTTAAAACAGCTCATGAATTTTACTATTCGATTGCGTAAAAGTTCAGTTTCAGACCTATTAACATAACTTCTTCCAAATTAAATATTATGATTTTGTTATTTTTCTAGTGTTGTAAGACTTCTTAATTCCTGATTTTTCATATGTGAGATAAATCTTTTCTAAAGCTAAAAACACACAAAAATTAATTTCAACAAAAAAGTTATTAAATGCAATAATAAGAATCTTTCAAAATCAGAAGTTGCCCTTTCAGCTTTTAATTTTTATAAAAGCTTTAAAATCTATGGTTACAAACTTATAAATATCGGTTTAGTTAAATTTGTAAATCTCTATTAGGTAATATTTAAAAGACTTTAGATACCTTTTAGAGAAGGTTACCGGAGCGCATACTCCATAACAAACCATTTCCACCATAATAATACGAATAAAATATGAACGAATTATTTTTAATGGAAATAAACTTTTAAATATATGTTTAATGATTTTAAAATTTTCCTAAAAAAAGTATAGTGCTGTTTTCTAAATCCTCAAATTACTAAAACCATTGCTTAAAAAAATCATATTTTGTAAACATTCCAGGCCAAAATAAGAGATAATCGGAAACACTACCAGAATTTGTTTTATCAGAGAGTTTCAATACGAGTAATCGTAAATCGGAAAGCTTGTTTCTTTTTTTTTTTTAATTACTTTTTTTCTGAAATTAGATATATATTTTTATGAATCAAACTTAAAGTATCCAAATCTTCTGAAAAATGGGAAATATCTCAATATATATTTTGTAAACATAAGTTATAGGGTTTAGCTTCAGAAAGGTGTTTCCATTTTAAATTATTGGTTGTGTTCAGATTTCTGAGAGGTTGTTGACCTTTTGTTGACTCTTTCAATGTTCATCCGAAAAGTACGTTTTAAATATTTTGTGTATGTTTGTTTTTGTTTGAAAGGCAGGACATCAGAGATGTATTTTTTTTACTTTGTCCGTATGTCCAAAACTTTCCCCTTTCATCTTTTTAGCTTCAGAAAGGTGTTTCCATTTTAAATTATTGGTTGTGTTCAGATTTCTGAGAGGTTGTTGACCTTTTGTTGACTCTTTCAATGTTCATCCGAAAAGTACGTTTTAAATATTTTGTGTATGTTTGTTTTTGTTTGAAAGGCAGGACATCAGAGATGTATTTTTTTTACTTTGTCCGTATGTCCAACCCTTTCCCCTTTCAACTTCAATTCAAACCGTCAGAGTTCCATATTTTTTTAAGGTATGACATTAGATATGTATTCTTCAAACATTTTATCCTCCTTTCTGTCCCTCTGTGGCCATTTAACATAGATAGATATATGTTGATAGTAGCTATAGCAATAAGGGGAAATTCAATTTATTGCATTATATTTACCAGTCTCGTTAGTGGGGACCCAGTCGGTAAGGCACTTAAATTGCATGCGAAAGATCCAGAATGGAACTCGGGCATTGTAAAAAAATAACTGTCGACGTATAAACGCCTGCGCTGCCTAAACAAGACGAATGATAACACGTGTTGAGGGAGTACAAGTTAAATATGCTCCAAAAGTCTCTACACTGCGTATGATGTCGCTCCTAAAAGCCTACTCCTTAATTGGAAGTGTTTCTTAATTATGACGCCCATCGCCAAAAGACCTTGTGTGACGATATTTTAACTCAACTCTCTATCTCTCTATGGCCCTCAACAAAAACACACATTAAAAGTAGATTTATGAGTATACACAAAAACACGAGAAATTTCCATAAATAGTTTTATTGTATTATTAATTTCCCAGTCCCTTGAACTTTCCATGCACGTCATATCACGAAAACATTCCATGCCATCTCCTACTCCGCTATAAACCAACAAACTAACATTTCTTTCTCAAAGTTTTTTTTTTCAAATCCGTAAATCTACTAACAAAGCAGAGCTGTACTTCCTGTCAGCGCGTGATACTTGCAAGGTGTGGCAGAAAAAGAGTTGCTAAACTAAATAAATGAGCCATCTTCGACGATGGACATGGAACACCGAATTCAAAGGATTCCCTTTTTCCCCCAAACCAACCTATTTTTTTTTATGTTTCCACCCAGCAAAGAAAATAGTTTTACTTCTTTTTGGGAGATAGGTGCCCTAGTTATAGAAGAGCAAGGATGTGTTTTGTATCTATTGCAGCCTCCAAGTTCGAATTGGTGGATTTGAGCAAAGAATATAATGTCTTCACAATGGGTGCCATCATAAGTGTTCTGTTGCCATCAATATATTTGGAATATGTGTGTTATTAAAAAGTGTCTCTTATCCGCTGCAGTTCTGTAGTTTCTCCCAAAGTGGATAATCTTGCCATTAATATATTTTGAATTCGTGTCTTAGTAAAATGTGTTAAGTATTCGCTATGGTTTGGTTCGAAATGGCGGGAGAGCTGCCATTAATATATTGGATCTGATATTTATGGGATTATTTGTCTTAGTGAAAAGTGAAAAAAAAGTCCAATCTACAAGGATGTTTTTATAAATGTCTCATCCACAATGTGTATTTATGCAGTTAACGGTGATTGTGTAGCAATGTTCAGAGTCCATCATTTATAGATTTGGTAGAATTGATTTGAATTCTAATATTTTTCTGCGTTTTATTTGTGAAATAAGCTTGACGATTAACTTTCAGAATTGTGAAAACATACATTAAAAATAGATTATTAACTGTTTTAAATCTTAAAATCAATCTACTTTTCAGTTGAGAGTGTAGAGGAATGCATTTCGATCTAAAAATCTGAGTTCTAAAATCTTTTTTTTTTTTTCAAAACTCTGTTGTTGTTGTAGAGAAATACAACAAAATCGTATGATTTTATAACCTTTTCTGTTAATTCAAGAAACATTTTTAACAAACTATTCGTAAGTTAATAAGTACCACAGTCTATTGAATCTTTCAATCCCTCATGCTCCATTGAACAGTATTGTGTGAATACATATCCTCATTGAAAAAACACTCGAAGATATTTTATATTTCCCATTTCAAAAACTCGTTCGTTCCATCCAAAAGCATAAAAAATTGTCTTACTATTTGTCGTACATTCATATTTTTATTAAAAGCAACTGAGGCCAGATTTTAAAAATCTGAATAGTCTTCGTGCTCAAGTGCTTACATTGGATTTGTTTTTATTATTGATACTTGAAATACATGATGAGGATACGTGTGACGTCGGTTCTAATAGCTGAAGAAGAATGTTAACGCATGTCCTATCGAAAGGCATCAATCTGGCTCTGTCTGTTGCTTCAAGTTTCTCATATGCACGCTCGATGACGGTAAGTTAATTTTGGAATTTATCTCATTTAAAGTTAATATCATTTAGGTTTTTAGCATTTATAAGGCCTAATTCGGCTAGAATCATAGCCTCTGCCTATCTTATGAGACCAGAAAACTTCACCGGGACGTGATGCCATGGTTATAGAATTGAATTGTATTATTTAAGGGGTCACAGGAGTCTTAAAAATGTGCAAAGAAGATACTACAAAGCATAGTTTGATCTTTCATGTCATTTTTGGACTACTCAATAAATGAGTATAATTTTTTATATGTAATTCTACAGGATTTACATATTATAAAACAAGTTTTAAAATTTATGAAACTTTAGCCAAAACTAAAATAAATGATATTAAACATGAAGCTATTTGAACACATTGGGATTAGGTTTGCGCGGCAAATTGTGAGGTCAATATTGAAAAAATGACCAAGAAAATGATTTTATATTGTACAAATATGTACAAACAAAGACTTATACCTATATTCTCAGCTCAATTTTTATTAGAAATTATTTTAAGAACTTTTTTCTAAAAAAATTAATAAAAGTTTAAAAATTTTGATTTTAATTTTTTAAAAAAATAATTTCTAATTAAAATTGAGCTGAGAATTTAGGTATAAGTGTTTGTTTGTACATATCTGTACAATATAAAGTCATTTTCTTGGTCATTTTTTCAATTTTGACCTCACAATTTGCCGCGCAAGCCTAATCACAATGTGTTCAAATAGCTTCATGTTTAATATCATTTTTTTTAGTTTTGGCTAAAGTTTTATACATTTTAAAACTTGTTTTATAATAAATAAATCTTGTAGAATTACATATAAAAAAATTATACTTATACATTGAGTAGTTCAAAAATGACATGAAAGATCAAACTTTGTTTTGTAGTACCTTCTTTGCACATTTTTAAGACTCCTATGACCCCTTAAGTTAATACTTTACACTCTTAAAACAAAAGAGTGAAATCCACTCCAGATGGAGAAGTGCATTTTCGACACTGGAAAGGAATGAATATTAACTCAGACTGAGTTAAAATCACTCGTTTGGAGTGATCCTGTCGGAGGTTTAACACACAAAGGATCCACTCCAAAAGGAGAAGTGCATTTTCCAGACTGGGGGAATGAAAATTAATCAGACTGAGTTAAAATGGCTCGTTCTTTTTAAGAGTGTACACTCAGAAAAATCTTTTTGTGTTGACTTTGAATTCACAAAAGTTTATATATACCAGCGATAGCGAGCGGTAGCGAGCAGGGGACTTTTCGCCCTAGTTATGTATGTTTTAGAAAACAATATAGCTTATAGACAAACAGAAAATCGTCTCTTCTTTCGATCGTCAGTTGAGTTAGAACAACACAAATATGTGTTCAGATGTCATGAACACAGTTCTTGTATTAAATTTACATAATATTGCAATGGTGCAATTTTTATGCTTCTCATGTGTTAAACTTTTGCTAATTGAACACAATTTTCCCGGGTATACCAACCTTATAGAATTAGTTTAACATTACGACTGCGTAAAGTATTGACCGAATAACAAAATCAATATTCAATTATCAAATAAGTTTCAAAATAATTAGAATCTTTGTACTAACTTTTAAAATTTTATGAAAACAATATTTTTTAAATATTTTTAAAAGCTTTTATCCTTTACAAATTACACTTATATTTGATTTTGTTTTTTTAAGTACTGACTTCGATGATTTGAAAAATATCTATCAATAATTCTCTTTTCTTTACCAATGTCATAGTGAATGTAGGAATCTTTTATATCGCTAGTGATGTTGTTTTCACTTCATAACAAAAGCTTTTGGAATGTTTTTTCCTCTATAAAAATCAATAAATTTCAATTGCTTTCATAAATCGATTGTTTTGTATTAATTTTATGGGCCTTAAATTTAATAAATTGCTCTTTTTATGGGTTTTTATTTTGCTTTATTGTAGAAAACAATTTGAGTGAAAGGTTACTGAGAACATGCAGGACAAAGGGACACGTTTTTTGTTCTACCTTATGGGATAGGATCATAACGCTGTGAAAGAAAATTCGAATAGCAGCAATACAATTAGTTTTCAATATATATTTATGAGCCTTCAACTAAAATATTCAATTTGTTGCACTCTATTAAGATGTATTTTTCATAAGTGCGCGCAGTACAAGGTTAGATTTGCATTGTATGGAAATTTTCAATAGATATTTCATAGATCGATACTTTTAATATTAAAATATGATAAATAGTCAATAAAAATTTCTGTGGAATATTATTTCTGTACAGATTCATTTAGAATTTTATTAATAAATTTCTATCCGAATAAAAAAAGCTGAGTTTTTTTTTTCTTAAATATATAGCTTAGCCTTTTCAGTCCCAATGACAATTTGGCGTTATCATTTTAGACATTTTTTTTATCATATATAGCTATTTATGATATCAAAAAAGCATATCATTCGATTCTTCAAACTTTTTTCTATTGCAAAATATTTTTAATTAATCCCAATAGATGCCAGCCCTATTATTTTTTTAATTATGATCAGAAAAATTATGATGCCAAATGGCATCACTGAGACTGAAATGGTTAATTTGTCCTTCACTTATATTATTCAATAATCGGGGCTTTTATTTTCATTTGTCTTGTATTTTTTGCATATTTAGATAAAATTATAAAATAAAACCAATTTTCGAGAGGCATGATTATTGTTTACCAATAGTGTATAATGAGTAAAGAAGTAGTATTATGACTCATTAGAATGCTAATATTTACAATTAATAACCCAAAAATAGTTGAGACAATAATTTTTATAAAAAAAGTCATCCCGCTGTTTGCACAATTATTTCATTATAGATTCCATTTAATGGTCTACAAACAAAGTAAGAGGGCTTCACGAAAAAATATGGATTCTAAAGGCGGAGAAGAATAAAAAAAAAGCACAAGAGGAAAATTGCGTGGATGTTTATTTAGGAGAAAGAAAGAAAAAAACCTTCTGCTGCGTATCTTCCTCGCATCTCGCTGATTACTTTGGGATGTGTTGGAAAAACACTTCAACTTTCATTCAACCTGTGTGAATAAAAGTTGAAGTTCAATTACTCGGTAAATGTGGAACAGATATTTCGGTTAATGATATTATAATTATTCTTTTTTTAATCACTTTTCTATATTCTGACATTTGTTTTGTAGTTTTTAGGTGTTCTATTTAGTAGGGAAATTTTATAATTTTGTACTTATACAGCATAGCAGCAAACATAACTTTTTACCTTTAGAAACATGACTCTATAATTTCTTTTTAGTTTTATAAATGCATGTTATCAAGTTTAGACATTTTATTTAATCGGATATAACTTCCTTGTCCGTGACAAAATAAGGTCCATTAGAGCAGAGCATAGCATAGCTCGTCACTGGACTAAGGTTCTAAATTACGAGGCGTTATTGGCTGTGTTAAAGCTCCTAATGGAGGCTAGAAATAGGCAACCGGAAACGATTACACTACATTACACTACACTACGCATAGCATAGAAAACAACTCAATTGACTTGGTTCGAGTGAAATATTTCCTTCCATCTTTCATTCCAACTATTTCTTCGATCGGTGCTCTAAATTTTTGCTCTGTTCTCTTGTGACATCGGTTCACCTATAAATACTAGAAAAAGGGTTTATATTCATTTACCATTTCTGTCCCCACTTAATACCTGACTCATACCCATACCACCTACTTAGACTACGTTACCTAAACGAAAAAAAAGGGGGCTGGGTGCCCAGTCGGTTAGGCATTCCCCTAGCATGCAAAAGGTCAAAGGTTCGGGACCGGGCATCGCCGAAATAACTGTCGACCTATAAGAGGCCTGTATAGCCAAAAATGCCCGAAGAATAATACCCCGTGTAAGGGAGTGCACGTTAAGTATCCTTCAAAGTCCTAACGCTGCGTACGATGTCGCCCTTAACGGTTGAGTTGAGTGCCTATTTATGTGTAGGCTCGTCACTTGACTGTGGTTTAAAAAATACGATGCCCGTCACCAATAGCCCTCGTGTAACTCTAGTGAGACGATAATTCAAACCTAACCTAAATGAAAAAGATACGATGCCTAGCATAAATAACACATTTCCATGTACAGCTGCGGAAATTAAAAAAGTACCACTAGTGATTATTTCAGCCATTAGTCACCCTATAGAATCGAACCTTTTTGAGATTGTGAACAATTAACGGTCTGAGTTAATTGTACGACACAAAATTTGCATAAGGGGCCGTCTTCATATTAAAAATGTTACGAACTTTGAAATTTCCAATAGCAACACCCAATTTTAATAACTTAGAAATGCTAATCACTCTCGAAAACCCTTAAATCTAAGTTTTGGTTACATTTGGATGAATATTTAACGAGTTATTCAATCGAATCACTTGATGACCTCTGGGGGCCCAACTCTAAAGTGACTAGCGTAGTCTGTACGTTTATTGAAGGATTTATCAAGTTCAGATTTGATCTCGTATACAACCCAATAAGGGGTAATTAAAAAATATTTTGTGATTTACTCAGCAAATTATGAATAAAATTTTTTAAAATTTGGGATTTCGCTTAAACTTTATGTCTTAAATGCATTTCTGTAAAAATATTAAGGGGTTTCTATTCATAATTTTTTAAAAAATTAATAAAATAATTATTTAAAACTACAAAAATTGTTTTAAATTGCCCAATATTGTATGCATTTTGTTTGGGTTATTATAACTTCTTTTTAGTAAAAAATTCGTTTCATTATCTTAATTATTTATAGATCGGGATAGTTTTTTATGTGCAATTCTTTTAACATTATGGGACCTAAACTTTGCAAGTCTCTAACTCCTCTAATAATGCTTAAAAACTAACAAAATTTGGCATTTCGTATTAACATAGGTCAGAGATTTGAAATATGGATTCAAAAAGGGGTGTTGCCATTGGAAATTTCAAAGATCGCAATATTTTTAATATGAAGACGGCCCCTTATGCAAATTTTGTAACGTGCAATTAGCTCAAAATGTTAATTGTACACAATCTCAAAAAGGTCCGATTGTATAGGGTGACTAACGGATGTAATAACCTCAAGTGGGTACTTTTTTATTTCCACAGCTGTACAGCTGCGGAAATAAAAAAAAGTACCACTAGTGATTATTTCAGCCGTTAGTCACCCTATAGAATCGGACCTTTTTGAGATTGTGAACAATTAACATTTTGATTTAATTGCATGACACAAAATTTGCATAAGGGGCCATCTTCATATTAAAAATGTTACTAACTTTAAAATTTCCAATAGCAACACCCCTTTTTGAATCCATATTTCAAATCTCTGACCTATGTTAATACGAAATGCCAAATTTTGTTAGTTTTTAAGCATTATTAGAGGAGTTAGAGACTTGCAAAGTTTAGGTCCCATAATGTTAAAAGAATTGCACATAAAAAACTATCCCGATCTATAAATAATTAAGATAATGAAACGAATTTTTTACTGAAAAGAAATTATAATAACCCAAACAAAATGCATTCACTATTGGGGTATTTAAAACAACTTTTATATTTTTAAATAATTATCATATTAATTTTTTAAAAAAATATGAATAGAAACCCCTTAATATTTTTAAAGAAATAAATTTAAGACAAGAATATTAAGCGAAATCCTAAATTAAAATTTTTTTTATTCATAATTTGCTGAGTAAATCACAAAATACCTTTTAAATTACCCTTTAGGGGACTGTGTATAGGATTACGTGTGTAATTGATAAATAAAGACGGCTTTGCATGCATGCTTGCTTGTCATTTTAGAGATGGTCCACAAGTGATTCGATAGAATAACTCGTCAAATATTTATCCAAATGTAACAAAAACTTAGATTTAAGGGTTTTCAAGAGTGCTTAACATTTCTAAGTTATTAAAATTGGGTGTTGCTATTGGAAATTTCAAAGATCGTAATATTTTTAATATGAAGACGGCCCCTTATGCAAATTTTGTATCGTGCAAATAACTCAGAATGTTAATTGTACACAATCTCAAAAAGGTCCGATTCTATAGGGTGACTAACTGATGAAATAACCCTCAAGTGGGTACTTTTTTATTTCCACAGCTGTACAGCTGTGGAAATAAAAAAGTACCCACTTGAGGTTATTTCATCCGCAAGGCACCCTATAGAATCGGACCTTTTTGATATTGTGTACAATTAACATTCTGAGTTAATTGTACGATACAAAATTTGCATAAGGGGCCGTCTTCATATTAAAAATAGTGCAATCTTTGAAATTTCCAATGGCAACACCCAATTTTAATAACTGAGAAATGTTAAGCACTCTTGAAAACCCTTAAATCTAAGTTTTTGTTACATTTGGATGAATATTTGACGAGTTATTCAATCGAATCACTTGTGGACCTTTTGGGGACCGTCTCTAAAATGACAAGCAAGCATGCATGCAAAGCCGTCTTTATTTATCAATTACACACGTAATCTTATACACAGTCCCCTAAAGGGTAATTAAAAGGTATTTTGTGATTTACTCAGCAAATTATGAATAAAAAAATTTAAAAATTGGGATTTCGCTTAAACTTCTAGTCTTAAATTTATTTCTTTAAAAATAATAAGGGGTTCCTATTCATATTTTTTTAAAAAATTAATATAGTAATTATTTAAAAATAAAAAAGTTGTTTTAAATACCCTAATATTGAATGCATTTTGTTTGGGTTATTATAATTTCTTTTTAGTAAAAAATTCGTTTCATTATCTTAATTATTTATAGATCGGGATAGTTTTTTATGTGCAACTCATTTAACATTATGGGACCTAAACTTTGCACGTCTCTAACTCCTCTAATAATGCTTAAAAACTAACAAAATTTGGCATTTCGTATTAACATAGGTCAGAGATTTGAAATATGGATTCAAAAAGGGGTGTTGCTATTGGAAATTTTAAAGTTAGTAACATTTTTAATATGAAGACGGCCCCTTATGCAAATTTTGCGTCATGCAATTAACTCAAAACGTTAATTGTTCACAATATCAAAAAGGTCCGATTCTTTAGGATGAATAACGGAGGAAATAACCTCAAGTGGGTACTTTTTTATTTCCACAGCTGTACCTAACTGAGTGCATACCTTTCTTTCGAAATATTTACTAAGATACCTTCATCATCGAATCATTGTCAGGCATCCATAAGCACGACCAACTCTATCAGATATCTTCCAACTATTTACCATCATGTTGTTCAGTTACGACAAAGACTCATAACTCGTTTTCAATTGAAGTGAGGCATGTTTGAATTGCAAAGAAACCCACTGAGAACAATAGAGGCTGGATGAAACAGGGATAATCAAAAGGATATTTTACCATTCGCTGTGTGCAGACAGACGCCATTTTTATACTTCGTGCGACTGTACGTGATGACATTGCACGAATACCGACCTTTACAAGGATTGAGTACTTTATGGTATTTTGTATTCCTTTTTTGTCTATGGTCGGGTTGTTGGAAGACGTACGTGTTGATTATGTTTTGTCACAGAACTTATTCCTTTAAGTTTAATGCAAATTTCAACGATTTAAACTATTAAAACAAACATGCGAATTTAACTCGGTCTGAGTTAATTTTCACTTCTTCCAGTGTTGAAAATGCACTTCTCCTAAAGGAGTGGATTTCACTCCTTTGTTTTGTTAAACCTCCGACAGGATCACTCCAAACGAGTGATTTTAACTCGGTATGAGTTTCACTCCTGTCCAGTGTCGAAAATGCACTTCTCCTGTAGGAGTGGATTTCACTCTTTTGTTTTAAGAGTGTAACAAGAATTTATTAAAGAATCGCGTAACTAGCTAAGAAAACAAGTTTTAGCAATATGGGGTGCAAGTAGAACAAATAACCGTTAACTCTTTCGATCCTGATGTTTTATTATATTTGGACAAATCTTTAAAATACCATGTTACTCTTTAAAATACTCTGTTGACTTACACTGTTCAAAAGTTTGGTGCAGGATAGCACCGGAATTCTGGAACTTCTTAACTCCCACCACATTTAGAAGCATTGATTCGCCACTTTAGTCGTGTATCACAGTTATGGTTTTACCATAAAATTAGTAATTCTAATCTCCAATTAGGGGTGGTACCTAGAAAGTTCCAGGATTCTGGTGCAATATTGAAACGAAATTTTAAGTGTACTTCAAAAAAACTTAAACAAAATATGGTGATCTTCTGACAAAACTTGTTCAAAAAGCGTAGTTTGATTTCAATTTTGCTCAGTAGAAGAATGTACTCTTCTACACTCTTAAAACAAACGAGTGAATTTTACTCAGTCGGAGTTAATTTTCACTCCTTTCCAGTGTCGAAAATGCACTTCTCCTATATGAGTAGATTTCACTCTTTTGTTTTAAGAGAGTGTAGTAGCTAGGTAAATGGGTAGGATTCAAATAAATTATATTTTACATATGCTCCCACAGTAATAAAAAAACTACTTAAAATGTGAAATATTCTTTTAATGACTTAAGGTAGGCGAATACCTAAAATTTTAAAATTTTTACTATTACTTTAATCTTTTCCAAATTTGGCATAGTGATTTCAAATATAATTTACAATGCTTTTTTGGCAAGTTTTTTTATTTAAATATAATTGATTTATTTTAAACGGTGTTTTTCTACTAAAAAAGGGGGTTTACGCTAACACTTCTAGCATAAAAAGTTTTACACTAATTTACCTGAAATTTTTCACAGATGCTATTTTAATATACATCTGTGCCATGAACCTCTAACATCTGGTGTAAATATAGTAGTTTTTGTTTAAAAAAATGTCAAAGTGTAAGTTTATCGAAAAAAAAATTTGTTGATTGGTAGCTGCGAGTACGTAGTTATTTAAACCCATTGCACTTAAGGCACCATCTGCGCATGCTCAGCATCTGCCGGAAATCCAGCTCTCTTACGGAAAACCACTGCGCGTGCGCAGACGGATACTGAAAGGGATAGATAGTTTGTCACGTTGGCTTATTATCGCCCAAAGTTGAAAGGTTTTAGGAATAAAATTAACATGTTGATTGAGATGAAATCGATCCTCGTTGCGGAAGAATGGAATAAAAAAAAGATAGAATCCTAAAAAGTAATCATTAAAAAATAATCATAAAAAACAAACTCGTCTCTTGACCAGGTTTCTAAATTACGAGGCATCGTCAATTATGGCCAATTACGGCCAACAATTACGCCTCGTAATTTAGAACTCTGGTCAAGGAACGAGGGTTTTTTTTTTCGAAAAAGATTGAAATCATAAATAAGAAACTCGTCTCTTGGCAAAGGTTCTAAATTACGAGGTACAGCCAATTATGGCTAATTACGGTCAACACATCCAATTGCGCCTCGTAATTTAGAACCCTGGTCAAGAGACGAGTTGGTTTTTTATGATACCATTCTTCCCCCCCCCCCCTTCTTGATTAGCAAGTATCTCAAAGTTTTTTGCATTTGGAATATTCATTACAGCTACAGACCACTGTGAATAGCGATCGTTATTTTATAACCACCCTGTATAATTTAAAATGTATTATGGATCTGGAAGTTGCTTTTTTAACTGATTACCATAATTTCTAAAGCCATGCTAAATGACTGGTGTACGTTAAATCCGTCGTGGTCACTAAGTCCTCCAGGTTACCATACCAAGTCAATTCTGGGGATCCTCTAGATGGCCTCTGTCTCTAAAAATTAGATGGATCCATTTAAGTGTGTGTGTTGTATCTCTCTTGCTTGACGAAGGTTTATAAGCGGGTTTGATTATGTAAAGTCTTACATCAATTGATCCCAGAATAAAATAGGCTTAGAATTGGACAGTGTAATAATCCAATAATTCTATTATAATCCATTAACGCACGCGTTCGGCGAGGGTAAACGCTTGATATTCAATAACAACCTAAACCTTCACTACAACCCTAACTAACAACTTGGCGATATTTTACTTGGCTGCTCACAAAAACGTTTCGCTCTCAAGTCGAGATATCCGCTTGCGCAGATTTCCGGCACTGCCGTTAGATTAGCCACATTGTGTTTGTTTCAAGTTAATTCATAAAATTTGTCGTAAAACACATTCTTGTGATTTGTTTGTAACTCTAGAGGGTCATTGCACGGATCAGTTCAAAACGAAGAATTTAACACATAATTCATGTTTATGGGAGGAAAATTCAATGTGGTAGGCTTGTTGGCGTGAACCTCTTTTTTTAGTTGAAAAACACCGTTTAAAATAAATAAATTATATTTAAATTTAAAAAACTGCCTAAATAGCATTATTCATTATGTTCGAAATCACTATGCCAAATTTGGAAAAGATGAAAGTAATAGTAAAAATTTTAGAATTTGGGGAAATTTTGGGTATTCGCCTACCTTAAAGCACGTGTGACACGTCTCATATTTTAGCGCAGAAGTAATGTTTCGATTGTAATTAAACGGTAGCAGAATGGGACTGAACTTCGAAAATATTTTGAAATATAAACTTGAAAAGCTTTTATATATAAAATCCAAAATGAATCATTTTTGTTCTTTGATTGCAGCATTCTTTTGAAGTTTATTGAAGACTGCTCTGTAAAAATAGAACCCAGTTGCACCAAAAATATTTCAATTAACTGGATACAGAAATTGATGTAAATTGTATCAAACTTTCGTGTATGTGAACACTCTGAATTCGGGCACGTTAAATATGTCGTGGTTACGAAGTCCTCCATGTTCCCATACCAAATTATTACCTCTGGGGGTTCCAGATCAGGGGGTTATCAGTCTTTGATTTGGATAGAAATTCCGATATGTTAGTGAGAATGGATGTGTGAAAGGGACCTTCCTGTAAGACGGATGTGTCATGCTGACGAGCAAAAGTCGGACTTCCTCCCTTGTGGCGGCGCTCAATAAAAATGGAAGCCGCACCACTTCGCCTTAAAATCGCGTAGTTCTCTAATCCGGGCTCGGCTACCGAGTTGCACTAGAAACGACAACAACAACAGCTTGGTATTTAAAAGTTCTAAATTTTGGTGCAACCCTAATCCATAATTTGATGGGAATTGCTTGAAGTTGTCTCATTTTTAGCTGGAAATTATAGTTTTCAAATTAACTAAACTATACTTGGGAGTTGGATCGAAATTTGCAGCAAATTTATGGGTATACAGCAGCATTTTTTGTAGCCAGCATTATTAACCATTCTCGGTGCAACGTGAATCTATTTTTACAATGTAGCAAATGCAAGCATTGTAGTGGTAGGGATATTCCAAAAGAACCTCAAATCAAAACATACTCAGCTATTTCATGCCAGTATAAATCTAATAAATAAGGCACTCCTTATTTTGTTTCTGAATGACGTAATCTCCCAGCCATTCCATCTAAACACCGAACTATTTTTGCCTCTCGCATAAGAAAACGATTTACGATCCACGAAAGAAAAAAAAGCTGCAAAGATGACACCTTTTTCCACTGCGACATCTTAAGCCCTCTTCTATTCAATGACATTTTATTACCTGCGCGCATAAAAAGGCGAAAATATAGAAAGCACTCTCGTCTGCTGTCATACCTTTTATTTTTCATGGCGTTCCTCAAACAGAACAAGTTCTCACGTTTATATCTTTTGAAGATTACTTTTCCCACTTTGGATGTTGATGGTACTCAACAGTTGAGTAAACATCAAGGTTGCTGTATTTTATGATATTAATAAATGGTATATATAGAAAGATCAGTGACGCGTTTATGGATGTTGGGGCCATAGGCGGCTTCAGAACTTGCCCCCCCCCCCCCCAAAAAAAAAAAAAATTAGAATTTTAAAAATCTTAATACTTGTACAAATAATAAAGCATGATGAAGGATGAACCAGTTCGTAAATTGGGATTTCCCCCCCCCCCCTTTTTGGAGCATGAAATGCTAGTGACGCAATCGGGGCTGAAAAAAAGAAATGGTCGGCTAAATATTACAAGAGACAAGAAGTTCACTTATACTTTTAATGCCTTACATTTACATACTTATTTTTCATTTACAACTTTTTCATTCTGCAAATTCGTTTATCACCTCGTCGAACAGTTGCATTGTCAATCGGAATTCTTAGATACATATACAACAGCGTTTCCACTCTTGGAAATGTCGATTTACAAAAAATGATATCTATTGTCTAAAATATCCCGTCAAAAACAGATTTTGTAATTTTTATTACAATAAAAGTGTTTTTTTTTTTTTTTGGTTTACAAACAAATCGGGGTCCAACAAATCGACAAACAGTACATAAATATTTGAAAGCATTAGGATTATTTGGAACATTTTATTATACGTAGTATTAAGACATTTTGAAATTTGGGGGCCCTTACAATCTTGGGGCCACAGGCGGCCGCCTCTAACGCCTATTGGTAAACGCGCCGCTGAGAAAGATAGTGTTTAAAGAAATATTTGTATTAGTAGTTTTTGATACTTTGTTCAAGTGACACAGTTCCACACTTAAGATCTATAAGAGTGAAGAAGCTCCTAAAATTCTGATGATTCTATGTTATAGAATTAGACGTTTACTTTTTCTTTGGTCCTCTATGATCAAGACATGTACTGGATTGGAAAATAGTTGCTGTTTTAAAATTGTATTTTGAATCCCTAGGGTTCTCTCGGTAAAACTAAATCTCGGCATTCCTTAACATCCACAAAGAGCTCAGATTCATTGTAATCTGTGCGTCAAAATTGGAAGCGAGAGCCCACTAGATGGTGCCACAAAAAATGGCTCTCGGTTCTGGGGAATATGCCGAGTCTGCAAAGGCTTGACCGTCAATATTGCAGCCCCATTGGAGAAAAAAATTTGATTCCCTTATTAAACTTAACTGAATCCCCATGAACATAAACAACCAATTTAACCCTTTCAGTCCCAATGACAATTTTGCATCATCATTTAAAAAAATTCTGATCGTCTATAGTTATTTATGATATCAAGAAGCACATCATTTGATTTTTCATCAACTTTTTTCTATAAGAAAATACCCAATATTTTTATTAATCCCAATAGATGTCAGCCCTATTATTTTTCTTAAAAAAATTGTCAGAAACATGATGATGCCAAAAGACATCACTGGGACTGAAAGGGTAAATATTTACACGTATTTTTCGACGACTTTTTGAATTCCATTAACATCTTCATTTCCGATTGAAAAAGCTAACTTAAAATTTTAAACTTTTTTTATGCAACTTTGTTTGTCTTAAATAAATTTTTCAGTACTATGGCATTCATTTATGTTGTGTTTTGCTTATTATTTAAACTATGGAAAAGCTTATTTTCAAGTAGCAAGTTTTCTTACCGATCGTCGTTAAGGGGTTAAAATTACAGCTAATTTACTAACAAATCAATTGTTTTCTGATATACCTTATAAAATTTTTCGTAAATTTTACCAAGCAAATAATATCCGTCTGGATTGTGCATACATACATAAAAAAAGACAAATCGTTAATGTTAAATGTTAGACTCTACATTTTTTTCAAAAAAAATACTTACACATATTAAAAACAATTCAAATTTCAATGCATAAAGTAAAAGAGTAATGAGTATTAGTAAGATAAGAGTCATTAGTAATTGTGCATCTTCTCTGCATGTGCCAGAAATTTCTCAATTTCTAATATGGTTACATTTAAAATAATATTGTTCACCTCATATATGTAAGCAGCGATTTTAAAATTCATAAATTTGTAGGATATGTAGCTGTTTTAGCGAGTCTTTTTAAGTGTTAAAAACGTATTATTCCAAGAACGGAGAAATAATGAGTCTTTCACATAGTTAGCTAACTGTATACATTTTGTGGAAAGCTTGCTCACAAAGGGCTTGTTCAAATCCTCAAAAAACAAAACAACCAATGGATGAAATCGCAGTTCGGAGCGCGTGACTATAAAAAAAAACCAATGACCTTGTTTCAACACTTTGTTGAAGTAAACAAAACAACCAATGGCATCGCAGTATGGTGAGTGTGACATCATAAGATGTATTCCCATTGAGAAATGTCTGCCACGTGGCGCAGAAACAAAGCAATTATTAATGACTCATACCGATTCCCGTAACTTTTTTTTGAATAAATTTTTCTCATCAAAATTTGCATGGAATATATTTCCTGCAAATCTTAATGCAAAAAAAAATGAATTATAGGTTTCCAAATACTCCAAATGTATATGTTTAAAAAATAATCGAAAATTGTATTGTATGATGGGTCAATAGCGAAAGAACGAATCGGTTCTATCGAGGAATTCATAATCATTATTCATAATGCGATTCTTTTTGCATGAAATATGTTTCTTTCAGTACGTCAAATGTTGAAATAGGGGTTTTTTTTGTCATAAATGAATACAGGTTTTATAAGCCAACATATTGAACGCAAGAACTGATAGCTATTTTCCTCAAATTTATATCTCTTAAAATATCCTAGATAAAGAAAATTCTTTTGCACCAACTTATACTACATTTAGATAAATACTTCTTAAAAATGACTAATCTTTCAAATAGATTGTTAGGATCAGGAAGGCCAAAACTTTCATTTTGGTCCCTTCTGACGTAATGCCTTATTGCATAGATACAATATTTATGTTACGAAAATGTAATGAAAGACAATATTTAATTACGAAAATGTCTGTTGCAATACGTATTAGCAGTGTGTGTTCAAAAGCAGCTACTATATTTATAGTCAGTTTTGAAAGAAATATATTTTTAACAGAAAAAAATATTTAAGATAATTTTGGACCCGTGTATTTTTAAGCAAAGACATCAATTAAAATACAAAAGATGGTAAATAAAAAATGAAGTTTTGGTAATTTCACCAAATCGGCTTCGTAAAGATATATTTGTTTGAATTATTGAATCGATTTTCCATAGACTTTTTAATAGTTAGGTTTTTTTAGTTTTAAAATCGTATTTCTATGAAAGTATATTGCTTAAAAATTAAACCCTTGTCACCAGGTATGAAAGATTTATAACACAAATATATATATATTATTAGGGAAAATATTGCCTATTTATTCAATAACTTTTTTGAAGTTTCAAAATGGTCGTAACTATCAAAAAAGGGCGACACTATTATAAATTTAATCAAATAATACATAATTAATTAACCGAAAACTAATTCCCTGCAAATTTGTTTTAATTTAGTGTTATTACGAATTTCAGGTCTAGTGAAAAAATACTTAATTTTTAAGGCATTACTTTCGAAGAATTTAGAATTTCTAAATTAATGGATGAGATGTACACTGCTCGAAACAATTAGGGGAACCAATGGCACCCCTTCATTTCCAATGATTAAGTTGTAAAAACATGCTTGGGATTTACTAAGTTAAGCTCGCACTTATTTCAAATAAGTTTTATCAAATTCTCCATACATTTTTGTTAGTGATATTTTCTTTTTGTATAGTTGGATGGGAGAATCATGTCTTTTGAAGAATAAAATAACATTTGTCGAAATTTAAAGTCTGTAGGTCTTTTTGTTTTATAACAATACCTTCAGGCAAACAGTTTGACAGACGGACCAATGTTCAAAAATGACCTTTTTAAAATCATCGCACTCCAATACGTGTTACAGACCCAGAATATATAACATTATATAACTTAACAACTCAAAATCTTATTAAGTTTAGTTGGGGTTAAAAATATAACTTAAATTGCCTTTTCCACATATCCTTCACTTATTACTTTAACCATTTCCTTACTGAAGCGCCCCAAAACGCCCGAACAACTAAGGATTCGATGATGTTATTCTTATCAAATATTACGAGGAAGCAAAAATCCTTCGAAGCGAAAGGGTTAACATTCCAACCATATCCTGTCGGTGACAAACATTCGTCTAAATCAAGAGTTCCCACAGAAATTTGATTGGTCATAGAGGATAGCTGGGCATTCCTCACCATTTTTGTGTATCATTCCGTCGCACTCTCTCGTCGACTTAAGGGGTCATAGGAGTCTTTAAATGTGCAAAGAAGGTGCAAAGCAGAGTTTGATCTTCAATGTAATTTTTTAACTACTCAATATATAAGTATAATTTTTTATAGGTAGTTCTGCAAGATTTATTTAATATAAAACAAATTTTAAAATTTATGAAACTTAAGCCAAAACTAAAATAAATGATATTAAACATAAAGCTATTCGAACACATTGGGATTAGGCTTGCACGGCAAATTTTGAGGTCAAAATTGAAAAAATGACCAGTAAAATGACTTTATATTGCACAAATATGTACAAACAAAGACTTATGGGCAATTCTACCATAATTTTTAATTTTATGTCCCTTGGGCATAACTTTTAAAAAAATTAATATTTCTTTACCATTTTTTCTTATTATACTAAAAGACTGGTCCTTTTATAATTGAAAAACGTAATTTTAAAGCAAAGAAACTCCAAAAATTTTTTAGAACACAAAACAATGCAGAAAAGTCCTTACCATCGTGTGTCCCGAATGTCAAATTTTAAGTTTAGGGCCCAATCTAATACTTTTTTTAGCTAAAAATTACATTCATTTGGATTTTAAATTGAACTAATACTGTAGCTTAACGATTTCCTTCCATTGAATTTTGGCTTTTAACATTTATAATGCGTTTTTCTCGTCTCCTAACTTTGTCCCTGGGTTTTGGTACATTCACTGACCTCATTCCAAAAGTGGTGAAGAGAGGCACTGGATTGAGCTACAGTGATTCTTGAACCTTGAAAACTGTATTGCAGAAAACTCACTTTTCAGTTAGTAGCCACATATTATTGCTAAAATTCACCAATAAGCCCAAAATTTAAAAAAACTTAGTGAAATTGCCTGCGAGGCTTTATTGCTTTCCTTACAGTCTCCCAGGTTTAAGGTTAATTTTTGCTTGATAATTGAATTTTTTTTCTATAAATATGTTTAAGTGGAGTACAAGAAGTAAAAAAATCCCTTTTTATTAAACTGGAGTTAATTTCAACACAAGAAAGACCGGAAAACAGCGTGAATGTCCTTTCCTTCCGTTCCTGACCTTCCGATCCTTACCGTCGTTAGAATCTAGGGATGGAAAATCGAAACCAGTTTTAAGACTAACCGGTTTTTTACTATTTCGGTTTCATTGATAAACAGTTAGTTTCGTGAGGCCGGTTTCTTTAGAATCGGTGTTTTTAAAAAACTGCCGTCCCTTATTATAATTTTTTTGTTTTTTGCAAATAAGCTTTGCTAAACTTTTTTTTCGTAATTCTAGTACAATTATTAACCTTTTGATAAACATTTAAAGTGATTTTGAAAAAATAAATTTTACAAGTTTTTAATACCTGAAATTAAAAATTATGGTAGAACTGCCCTTATACCTAAATTCTCAGCTCAATTTTAATTAGAAATTATTTTAAGAACTTTTTTCTAAAAATATTAATAAAAAATTTTAATTTTTGATTTAATATTTTTTTTAAATAATTTCTAATTAAAATTGAGCTGAGAATATAGGTATAAGTCTTTGTTTGTACATATTTGTACAATATAAAGTCATTTTCTTGGTCATTTTTCAATTTTGACCTCAAAATTTGTCGCGCAAGCCTAATCCCAATGTGTACATTTTTAAGACTCCTATGACCCCTTAAGACAAGACGACCAATCTATTATATCCCTAACTGTTAACTGTTAAATAAAAGACTTAACTACTCCAAAATATCCCTGTCGACTTATTTTTCATTTTGGATTTTCAACCCCCATCACAATTACTTTCGCATTACCTACCTTATATTTCTTATTAAAATAAAAATAAAAACAGTAATTATTGTAAGTAAAATGGATTAAAAATATGTACAGCAAACTTTTAATGTCTACTGAGCAATCAACTTGTGAAAAAGATTAGCAATTACCCTAATACTACAACACATTTTCCATGACATCTTGTCATAAACTTTTGACAGTCATAACCGACATGACAGTCAGATGTTTTAATGCGATTAAATATCTTACGGGCGGAATATATTTGAAGTCTTTTTGGTTATTACTCAAAACAACTGAGGAAAATATAATTTTAACCTAATTAAAACGTCAAGATGACGCAGTTGTTGAAATGTGTTTCCTTTCCTGGGTTATCGCTTAAATTTGCTGTAAAAAATGTCTGCTGTTTTTACAGAAAAAAACTATCAGCAGCTGTGCCAGGAAGTTACCTAATTTCGGAGAAATGTGTTTATTTTATACTAATTTGTAATTCTAAGGCAAAAGTTCCTTTCAACAGGCAAATCGTAAAAAAATACCAGTGGGGAAATTGAACTCCCTTTTTCTCCCTGTTTTTACAAAAAAAAACTGTTTAAAGAAAAGAATAGATTTTTCTGTAAAACAAGGATTTTTTTTACAGTGCATGACTTACTAAGGGAAAATAATTTCATCATTTTATGTATCTAACCGCATCCTCAGCCCCACCAGGGCTTTGGAGCCCAGTCGGTTAGGCACTCGCCTAACATGCGAAAGGTCCCTGGTTCGGGTCCGTTTATAAATCGCTTAAATAACTGGCGATCTATAAACGCCCTGTGCAGCCAAAATGTCTGACGAATAATACCCCGTATAAGGGAGTGCACGTTAAATAACCTTCAAAGTCCTAACACTGCGTACGATATCGCCCTTAACGGTTGCGTTGGGTACCTATTCAGGTGTCGGCTTGTCACTTGACTGCGGTTCTAAAATAAGACGCCCGTTGCCAATAGCACATCTTGACCGACTTCCTTTTGTGAGCCTTTAATCAATTCTTTTTATTTGTATTACAAAGAATAACACTATGACAAAGACACTAATCCTGTACAATATAATCAATCTCTACCAGAGCTTATATTTGTAGCCCTAACTCCTTTAGATGAAGCAAATAGCATTTAAATTATACCTTTATCAAATCATCACCTAACATTTTCACATATATCAAATTTGTGTGACAATGGATGAGAAGCATGCTTGCGACTTTAATCTACGATAAATAATCCTCTGAAGCTGTCGAATTTTCGTGTAACAACCACTGTCAACTTATAAAGTTTATGGTGAAACCAAACGTTGTACAAAGAGCTTGGATTCTACGTATTGAATGGAATACTGATAAATAACAATTCCTATAGGTTGACATGTTATAAAATATTGATTTATAACTATGAGAGTTTAGGATTGAAAGGTAATTGCGAGAAAAAGTTCATTTTAATAGTTCTAAACTTTTCGGACGTCGATTTTACGAAATAGAAAATGTATGTGTGGTATTTTACTGTTGAGCGCTTTTCGGTTGTAAAAAATGTCATATTTTTTTTGGCAAGTATGTCTTAATATTGATTAATGATATAAATAAATAACTTGAAGCGTAATAAATTAACTTAAACTAAATATAGAACAAAGGGAAAGTAAAATTAATGTTCAAGTTATTTTATTAGGTCCAATTTTTTTTTATTTATTATATAAAATTACCGATTATATAAAACTACTCTCCTTGCCAACCTTGGTTGGGTGAATAGAAATATGCTATGTAGAAGATCCTTCCTCGCATATAAAGAGTTCCATAAATTATTTGTGAATCCATCCAGAAAACATGTTTAAAAACATTAATTTCGTTCATGGTCTAACAGATTTCAATATTCTTTGAGACATTTTGGCAATTTTATTAGAATGAAAGTGTATTTGGTTAAATTGTATTCAGATGATTTTGTACATAAATATTACCTTACAAGAGTTTCCAATTAACGGACCAGCCGTTTTGTTAAGAATTGGGCATCATTTTTTAAAACATTACAATATGGTATTGAGCGTATATATTTTGCCAAAAAAATAATACCACAGCAAATATATATTTTTTGTCTGTATTTTGTTTAACAACCCATGTAAACCCAAAAATAATGCAATTCAAGGAATTAAATACAATTCTTATGGAGATCAGCCCAAAAGCATTTTCCACAAGACATGTCAATAAGTATTAAACAATCGTCAAAACTGAATGATTGTCATTAAACATTGCGCTTAATTTCGTTTACTGTTAAGTGGTAAAACAGCCTAAAGAAGTTGTTTTAAAGTTTTGAATAGGATTAGTACTAAATTATCAAATTTTTTGAAAAAACAATTTATCAGCAAAATACTTTATTAGTTATTTCTTAAAAACTACCATTCATTTCTATTTTTGATAGAACTATTTACTTTGCTGAGTCTTTACAATAATTTGAAGTACATAGAAAACCATCTACATCCAAACTTTTACGAATATTTATATCTAAATTTAAACTTTCTTAGGAGAACCTTTTCAATGCATATTTTCTTTGTCGTTCAAGGTAGAGGTATTTTGCATTCGGCATTCTTTTGTGTTTCTAGAAAGAAAGAAACGTGGATGTTTTCGAGTTTCATGTGAGTAAAACATCTTGACAGAGAGTATTATAATAAAAGCTGGTGTTCTGCTTAAAGGATTTGTTGTATTCAGGGTCGTAATACAAACTTTTAATATAAAGCTGAGATTCATTTTATAGATTTTATAGGGAAATAATATATTGCTTACTTTTTCTTTTTTTTAAGTATGAGGGGCGCTTATTGAAGTGGTGATCTGGCAGTATTTGTTAATCGAGGGTCAAAAAAGTCAAAAAAAATTGATAACACATTTGGTGATGTACTACTCTTTAGATTTTGGAAGGGCAACACATAAGTGCACTGAGTTAGAGATTAGTTATTTTTGCTATGGTTTGGTAAAACAAGCATTTCTCTAGAATTTCATTAAAACTTTGGTCAGGAGTGGTCTTTGTAATTTTAAACATCCATTATCTAAAATTTTAAATTTCATTAGTGTTTTTGTGATTGGTTTTTATAATAAATAATATTTTAGTGCATTTCTATTTTAAAAAAAGACGGGTGGTTTAAGGGGCGATCATAGTTAAAAATGACCAAAATATTGGATTTTAAGAAACCAGTATTTTCTGATAGATGGAAGCCCGATCTATCGAATGAGACCAATTTTGTGTCGATTGGTTAATTTATTCTTATCAAAAAAATTAAAATTTTAAAAATACATGCGTCCCACCCCCTTTGAGTTACTAATTGTATGTATGCTTGTATTATTTATGTATTACATTATGAAATACGAATTTTTTGTGTTGATATTTTAAAACTACTAACTGGCTAAAGGTAAAAAAAATCCTGACGATTTACATGAAATTCGGTTAACAAGAAATGTTTCGGTGGAACCCTTCGAGTTCGTGTTAAAGGTGTTCGACTGTATTTGTTTTTTGCGTTTTTCTCAAAACTATAATTTTCAACACGTAGGTACACTTTTCTCCAAATCTATTAAATATTTCCTAATAATTTGTTGTGTGTTATGAAACCATTTTAGATCTATTCAAGTCACCTAATTTAGTCTTACAAATTAAAAGAAATATTTTATTATTTTACAATTTTCTTCGCTGAAAATCAGAATTTTTATGAATGTAGAATATGTTTTTTAAAATAAAATTTAAAAATTATTTCAGGCAAAAAAAATAGGTGACCAATATCAATCTAACTGTTTACTTGCATTTGAAAAAAGTTTTATGTGCTTTCATTATATATTTTTTGTACAAAGTGTACCTAAAAAATACTTGTATTTTGGAAAATTCGTAATTGCATGTTTCAAAAGATTAGATTTTAAAAAGATTTAAAAAAAATAATTATTATAGTGCAATTTATAATTTGGTACAATTTTTTGATTGTACCATAATTTTTAAATGATTTAGAGCCTTTAACGGTGTTTTTTAACTAAAAAAAGAGGTTTGCGCTAACAAGTCTACCACATTGAATTTTCATCCTATGAACATTAATTATGTGTTAAATTCTTCGTTTTGAACGGATGCATGCAATGACCCTCTAGAGTTACATACAAATTACAAGAAAAGAAGTTATTAAGAAAAATGTTATAAATTTACCACAAAAAAAGGATTTTTTCGATTAACTTACACTTGGACATTTTTTAAAAAGAAACTTGGATATTTACACCAGATGTTAGAGGTTCATGGCACAGATATATATTGAAATAGCATCTGTAAAAATTTTCAGGTAAATTAATGTAAAACTTTTTATGCTAGAAGTGTTGGCGCAAACCCCTTTTTCTAGTTGAAAAACACCATTTAAAATAAATCAATTATATTTAAATTTTAAAAAAATGCCCAAAACGCATTGTTCATTATATTTGAAATCACTATGCCAAATTTGGAAAAGATTAAACAAATAATAAAAATTTTAAAATTTTGGGTATTCGCCTACCTTAAAACTACGAGGCCTACAACCGAAAGCACATGAGAAATTCTAGCTAGATGGTAATGCAACCAAACTACAAAATAAAAACTCTACATCACCACGCCTATGTGTTGACTTAGGACGATTTACCCGCCACAATAAAAAGTACATCGACAAAAATTTGTTCAATTAATTGGCAACTATTTTCGGCATTTTTGTAACAAATATCATCACTTCACCACTTAGCAAAACGCTCCTGATATTTATTCTATTGTGGATCATTTTGTCAGAGAAGTATCAAATAGTACAAAATATTTGAACTAATAATCAGTCTGTCTTTGATGTTGAGTTGTATATTTTTTACTAAAGTTTTCTTTTTCTAACGAATGTAAATTAATTATTAAAATAAGTTTATAAATCATTTAAAATAATTATTATTGACACTTTGAAGTAAAATTTTATTCAAATAAAAAGAATAAATATGTGAAAACTTTTTTTCAATGTACACTGAGTAAAGAAAGAAAAAAAAAATGAAGACACTATAATTTTATCATAAATTCCAGGAAACTTATTTTTGCTTAATGTTTTTTTATTATTATTATTGAGGGAAATTTCCCTACACATATTGCTGAACACCTATAGCATTAACATATCGTGATTTAAATTTGAATTTAAAAAAAAAATGACGCACTGATAGACTTTAGCATGTGTCAAAAAAAAGTAGGACACATTTTTCAATTTTTGTATAGCTTATACATTTGTAAAATATGTAATACGGAATTGAGATGGTGGTGTTAAATTAAGATTTTTTCTCATATTTAATGAAAAATACTTTATAAATTTTAAAATTATTATTTGTGACGTATTTTACGCAAAAATTTATTTTTAGGTATAAAAATGATTATTTAAGCTAATTGCCAAGAGCGGAGAGAAGTTGCACGTCGCTACTGCGAGAAAGTTGCAGGGCTGTGCCCACGACTACGCGATATTCAAAGATATTTCTCGCGGATAGGGTTTTGCAGCTTTCTCACAACTATAATCTAGCATGTGTGCGTCCACGAATATCTTGCCAAAAACCGTGCAAGACTAGGGTTAGTTTGAATTATCATTTACTAGAGCTATGGCTATTGGGAATTTTCCGTGCTAGATTGGAAAATGTGAAAAAAACAATAAACGAAGTTGTAAAATAGTGCTTGAATATGCAGTTGAGAGAGAAAAACTGTGTTGCAACTTTGAAATAACGAAAATGCCTAAATAATAAATTACTGCATTGTATGACAAAAGTAATTTATGAATCTCAAAAGAAATTTATGCATTTAAAGTACAGCTTCATTAATTGCAAATTCGCAAATTCATTTACCATATCGTCTCTCTCTCTCGTTACCTGCTACAATCAACTTAAAAACATTCCTTTTAATCGAATTTTTGATTGCAGAATATGCTTAAATTCTACCTCTACAAAACCCTTGAAAACTTTCCAGCTCCCGCTTGTCTTCCGCAAAATAGTGAATTTTCTTTTCAACGTCCGAATTGGGCAAATCCAACGGGGCAGCAGTCGAACAAAATACAAAATCTCGAAGAGAATTCTCGCAAAGTGTTCCAAACGGATGGAAACTAGATAGAAAGTCACAAAGAGTGTCAACACAAGCTGATGCGAGACTCGCAGCAAGGATCTAATACTAGAGAGGCGACTCGCAGGGTAGTGTATACTCGCTGTGTATTCAATTTAATATGCATGAAAGTGGAATACATTAATTATGTACTACAAGAGAGCTTATTTAACCTCTAATGCATGAATTTTTATTTTCATCCCAAAAAATATATGTATCTTTAATACTGACACATTGTGGGAAAAATGCTGAAAAAAATTTAACTGTAATAGAATTTAAATAATTTCAATTTTAAAAAAAAATTCCATATGACAAAAACCAACTGCAAAATTCCAATTTTGATAATAATGACTAGAAAACTACTAAAAATATTTCAAAATTACCCTTTTTAACCATGATTAATTTTTCAAAACAATTTATTAGTATTGAATACTAATATTATTATTCTTTGAATACTACCAAAAACGTAATTTCACAAAAGTTAATAACCTCACTCTTTAATTTTGAATACACTTTTACTACTGTCATCTATGAGGATTATTAGTAACTAAAACTTTAAAATGAAATGTAATAGATGAAAAAAAAACACAGATTTGTCTTGGAGGAGCTCTAATTTAATAGAATAAAGTGGATTATGTTACTTGTTACCAAACGGTAACAGTATGCATTAGAGGGTTAATCCCGAATTGGGCGAGGTTGACCCATCCTTTCATCTTTTTGAGTGGGTCAATAAAATGGGTACCAAGCATGCTTGGGAACTAAACACTGTGGGTTCCGCGTGAGGTTGGCCATCTTACCGGGACATATGCCTAGAACCTCAGAGCCCTAGGTCACGAACGCTAAAATGGGCACGGCAGACTTTGGTCCAGTAATGGCCTGTGGCGCCAAGGAGAGGAGAGTTGGAGTAAAGAGCTTATTCATATATTAATTTATAGAAAAATCAATATTATTCATTATCAATTAAAACTAAACTTTTAAAAGCACTTAATAGTACTACATTTATTCTTAAACTTTAAATAAATGCTAAATATAAATTCCAGAAATGTAATTTTTTAAATCAAAGATGTGTCGATGATTAAATAATAACGGAGCAAATATTTTACTACACTAATACAAAATAAATATTAGGCATATTTGTGCAAAGAATATCAGTTAAAAAATATGTAAATATCCTATTTCTTTGACAAATGTTTATTAATGTAGCATTTTTGCATGTTTTATACCATGCTGATGAGTTCTAGACTGACCCTGACTCTCAAACAAAAGAGTTCACTTAAAATACATTTCCTGGTATTAAATTTCTGGTAAAGGGCAAAAATGCAATGTTTTTCTCTTTTTTTTTGACACAGTGTCCCTTCGTTTTAAAGTTTATTTACGATTCTTTTATTCCTTTAAAAACCTATCGAATAAAACGAACAATATCTGCTATGTATTACTAATGTATTGTTGTAAAACCAAAAACCTTTATTCATAAGTTTTGTTTCGAAATGGTCGTGAATCCCCCAATCATGGAAGAGTCCTTCTTTATGACATCATAAAGTGACGTCACAGTTAAGATTTCGGATCTTCAAGAGATGATGGGGAAAGTCTTTCTTGTTTCGTCCAATACTTTGCGGAAGTTTTCTCTACCTGTTTCTTTCATCAAAACTTGTGCGTCGTAAGCAGGTTAAACTTTTTTAAAATTTAAGATATTTTTAAATCAAAAAATTATAAGGATCGAAAAGAAAATATTGTGTTTTATTGAAACTTGGGATAGTATTTTGCTTTCTAAAGCAGGTAAGTTTGTAATTAATTTAGTCCTTTACTTTTCATAACAATATACTATTAAGTATTATGATAGAAATACTAAAATATAAATTTATTCTTTAATGCCTTTGATCCTGCTCTCGTCTTGTTAAAATTCTAAACTGGTACAGTTCTGGACAAAAAAAACGATAATTATACCGTGTACATGGGACTGTTGCACACTAAATCTGCTATAGTCCTATGTCCTAACGCTGAAGAGGAATGTACCAAAAAAGATTGCATTTGGTGTCAGCGGAAGTGTGTGTTCGTCACTTGGCCGCGACTCAAAATTAAGTAGCTCATCACCTGCTCCAGTGTTTCCTCATTTTACAATAACACACCACTGACTTTCTCGTAAGAAAGCAAACGAACCTTTTTCTTAATATTTAGCCAACTTTCCTTTTTTTTTATTTAATTGGGAAGATTTTTTAAAAAAATGTAAGGCAAATACCAATAACAATGGTGAAAAAGTCTATCTGTCCGTCCGTACTCCCTTTGAAAAATTGGCTACATCCATTCGATTTTAAAAGTTCTCTTTAACAAAAAAATAATTTTCTTATACAAAAATTTAATACTTGTCACTTGTGTTTTTAAGTTATTTTTTGCTCTTTTTTCGTTTTTTTAAGCTTTAGCTTCGGCCCGAATAATATTGATGTAAAAAGCGGATTTTTTTTTCGCAGGGGATATTAGCAGAATAAATATTCAAGCGATAGTGATTTTCATTTACATTTTTGATAGATTCATTAAAAGCTTCACTATTGGTCATTTATATTGGTTTCAGAAATAAGATTACTCGGGACGGTATTTTTTTTTTTAAATATTTTACAAATGTTTTATGAACAACTATCGCAGTGATGTATTTATTATTACTTTTTTTGCCATAGTAACCTTCTCTAAAAATCTTCTCTGAATTTCTTATATTGGCTTGTCCAACTTATTCCTCAAAAATAAAGTAATTAAATGTTCAGCTGTTTTCATGTGAATATAAGCTAAAACTAACTTGGACTTTAGGACGAAAAGTATAAAAATTAAACTTATGTTGTCGTCATTTGTATTTTAAATTATGTAAATTGTAATATTTCAAACAGTTAGCAATTTATTTTGGCAAATGTTTAAACCTTTATGTATACATTAAGCTTTCATTTCTCTACCAATTTCTTATAAAATGAAATAAATTTTTTATTTAATTACTTTAATATTTCATATAAAAGATTTTTTTGGGGGGACCAGAACCCCAAAAATTTTCAAAAATGACTTTTCATTGTTTTTAGTGTTTCTTAAAATATTTACTTAGCTTTTCAACGATATCTTACATTAGAAGTTTCGAGTACTGGAAGTATTTTTAATATTTTTAAAGAAATGTTGTTTTGGTAAATTCCAATCGTATTGTTTACTTTAAACGCTTATATCTCAAAACTTTTTCAATGTTCAGGTACCTTTTCCTCAAAATCTGCCTGAAAATTTTTATACGTATTTAAGGAGTTGGTTTTTAAAAACCGATTTAAGGATTCGACTACAGCTATCTTTTGGGTCAAAAAAATGTAGTTTCACATAAAAAATTATAATTTAGAAACCAAACAAAATTTTTGAAAATGCCCCCAGTAAAGTATAGTTTAACGTCTATTTAACAACTGTAAAAATTTCATTAAATTTATTTCATTTCTTAAAAGTGAGTTCTGAGAAAAAGGTATATAAAAAAGGTCATTTTAGCATGGGCTTCAATGGAGAGTTCCGGTCCAACGTACTTTTGTGTACGAGAGAATTTTTAAATTCATTGATGTTGTACCCAAACTCTTAAAGCAAAAGAGTGAAATCCACTCCTGAGAAGTGCATTTCCGACACTGGAAAGGAGTGAAAATTAACTCCTAAATTGCTCCTAATCGCCTTAAAATCGCTCGTTTGTTGTTAAGATTGCGGGAGGTTTAACAAAACAAAAGAGTGAAATCCACTCCTATAGGGAAATTGCATTTTCGACACCGAAAGGAGCGAAAATTTACTCAGACTGAGCTGAAATCGCTCGTTTGTTTTAAGAGTGCATGGATATCCGATGGAAGATGATTGCCAGAGCATCCCAAAAGGTAAAATTTTCGAATGGGTTTGATTCCAGTCGTGAATGGCAAAAACTCTAGCGATCCTGTTTTTCATTTCTATCTGGAATTAATTTGCTTTGGTATTCGAAAATGAGTTTTCTATGAATATTTCACCTGCTATTTTTTTTAAATGCCAACTTCCTGCTAAGATGTTGGTTGTTCAAAACATTAGTTAAAGAAAGATTACAGAAAAACTTCTTTTCGTTTATGACGGTTATTTTGAGAGTGAAGCCGAAGCAACCAATGAAATCGCAGTACGTTTAAAAATGAAAAGGCCCGTTACATCATCAGAAACATTCCCATTAAAATTTGTGAATTTCATCTTAAACTCCTTATACCTCGTGTAGCTCGAGAACGTCGTAAAGTCAACCAAACCTAATCCAGTTCGATACTATTAGATTCGGGGTTGCATAATTTTCTTTAATGATAAATTAAAGTGTCGTACCAAAATTTCATTTCTATCTGGAAATAATTTGTTTTGGTATTCGAAAATGAATTTTCTGAGTATATTTCACCTGCTAATTTTTTTAAATGCCAACCTCCTGCTAAGCTATTGGTTGTTCAATACATTAGTTAAAGAAAGCTTACATTGAAAGAAAGACTTCTTTTCTTTTATGACGTTTATTTTGAGAGTGAAACCGAAGCAACCAATGAAATCGCAGTACGTAGAAAAATTAAAAGAGCCTTGCATCATCTGAAACACTCCCATTATAATTTTTAAACTTCATCTTAAACTCCTCATACCTCGTGTACACTCTTAAAACGAACGAGCGACTTTAACTCAGTCTGAGTTAATTTCACTCTTCCAGACAGGAAAATGCACTTTTCCTAGAGGAGTGAATCTTTTGTGTGTTAAACCTCCGACAGGATCACTCCAAACGAGTGATTTTAACTCAGGCAGTGTTAATATTCACTCCTTTCCAGTGTCGAAAATGCACTTCTCCTACTGGAGAGGATTTCACTCTTTTGTTTTAAGAGTGTAGCTCGAGAACGACGTAAATTCAACCAAACCTAATCCAGTCCTATACTACTAGATTTGTGGTTGCATAATTTTCTTTAATGATAAAATAGTGTGTCTTACCGAAATTGAGTTTTAGGTAAAGATATTTCGTCAAAATATTTTTCGCCGACATACATCTAACTCCTTACTGAATAATATACAAACACATCGATATTTTATTCAGAAGAAAAAGATTATTTTGCTATTGGATAATGATTTGACAATCTTACGTGCTACAAATGTATCACATTCTTATAAATTATTCTTTCGCACGAAACATTTGGCACGTGTGTATTGCGATAGAGAAACTTGAAGAAATTCTAAAAGTAATATTTGAGATGTCGTAAAAGAAAACTAGCTAAGTATGAAAGTTTATTTATGTCCGTTCATTATCATTAAGGGCATATGTATTATGCAGAATAAAAATTTATGATTGCAATACTTCATTATCATTACTTCGATAAATCTCATCGTGAAGACTGAATTATGTTATATGCAAAATGAGTAATAGGTAAATAAAATTATGAGTTGTTAGGTTCAATTCTATTTTGTTTTAATTTATCTTAAGAATTGCCTGGCGGGATTTGTTTCAGTGATCAACTTTTCGACTATGAAATCATCATTGAATTTTCGTAAATCGCATTTTCCTTGCGGTTTTTTTTTTTTTTTGGCTGTTGTTGTTTGAAAAAACTTTAAAAAAATGAAACTGACACTATTTTCAAAATTTTATAGCTAGATAGTTGATTAACAAATTAAACTTTACTGCGAAAAGTGGTTACTATTTACCCTAAATTATAAACTTTTCAGTTTATCATAACCTATAAAGTTCTCACAGTCTATAAGGATAAAATCTACGAAGTATAACTTAAAACATACATTCTGCACTGTTAAAAATGTTTCACCATAATAATGGTTCCTAGTAGCTGCAACGGCTGTGCGGTGAAGTGTATTATCACATTTTCGGTATTGGGTTAAACCGTTTCTCAGGCTTCTGTTTCCAAAACTTGAAAATGGTTCGACTGAATACCGGAAATTTTGTGAAATATTTCACCACACAGCCGTTGCAGCTACTAGGAACCATTATTATGGTGAAAACAAGCACAAAATTTTAACAGTGTAAATATCTTTACAAGCAGAGTCCTTGAAATAGCATATCTACACAGAAAATGGAGAACCGAAAATTTTTATTCAAACGCCATTATACTTTTTCAACAAAACCATCTTCTCGCAAACTGTTTCCACACAGGACAATATAGAACAAAATAAATACAACTTTAACATAAATAAGGTAATTTCAGTTCAATATCTAAAAAAGTTTTACCCTGGTATACCAAATAAATGAGTGCAATAACCTAAGATGAACGATAGATTCGAAGAAATTTAATCAGTAGTTATAATTCCAAACACGACAAACTTATTTGTTCTCCAAAATTATATATTGTAAAATCAAATGCGTTAACTTATTGGCAATTCTTGTTTTGGTTCAACTGTGATATAATGGCCGGTCTGTTTATTTGCGACATTTGACTAGCTTTAAATTTTAACTTAAGATAGCTATATCTATCGAGTTGTATGAAATATGTAGTGGAATGTTTACCACATTTGGGTCATTTTCATTGCTTGGCAACGTAACTGAAATCACCAAATCGAGATAGGCCATTTTATCCTAGAGCTGTTTACTTAATTCAAACCAAACATCCATAATCAAACCAATGCGTCATATAGTGTATTCAAGAACTATTCCGTATGAGTTCTATTTTTTCTAAGCCATAATAAAAATACTTGTTTACTGAACATAAAATTATAAAAGATTTCATTCCTTTCAGATAAAGTTGATTTAAGATTGGTAAAATAAATTGACGCCATAAATAAAGTGCATAACCCAGGTTTCATCCCTAAGTAAAATATGAGCAACAAATCTAACGAGAATTCATCCGCTCTAACAAAACTACAACAGGCCTACTGGGAAGCTAAGCGGAATCTCAAAAGCTCTTTAGGAACGCCTGACGACGAATGCTGGATATCAACAGATTCCGACTTGGATTCGAAAATACAACTCCTGGAAGAAGCTGACAACAGCTACAACGATATAATGAAGACTTTGTTATTATACAAACGGACTTTATGCGTAATTATGACGGCAGAAGAAAATCTAGGCTCTGCTCTGGTGGAATATGGTATTGGAGATAGAACACAGGCAGGAAAACTGTTGGTGTCCAGTGGCAGGGCCATCAGCCAAAGTGCCAACCAAAGGCATAAGTTGAAATCCAACATAGTGGAACTATATCACGAGGTTCGGACGTTCCACTTCAATGCAACTGTTGACGTTTTGAAGACCGTTTCCAAGATGGAGGATGTTCGAAAATCTTACAGATCCGGGCTGATGTGGATGAAGAACGAATCTCAGAATCTCGATCCGGATGTCACCAGGAAAATGAAAAAGTTCAGGAAAGTCCAAGAGCACATCAAGAACTTGAAGACCCGATTCGATGCGGCGAAGTTGGACACGATGCAGAAGATCGACCTTTACTTGCTATCACGCTGCAATTTGTTTTCAACGTCATTGGTCCCCTATCGCGAAATTTTCTGTAAAATGAGTATGGACTGCTCTAAAATGACAATGGCGGTTGTCCAAAGCATTCCGTCTTACTCTTTCTACACTTTTGAAACATTAAAAGAACTCAACGAATATTCTGAAAATCCATACTTGGGTTGTGGTCCTATTTTGAAGCAGAAATATCGAGGTAAAGCTTCAGACAAACGAAGTTTGAAAGTGAGCAAAGAATCTAAAAGTTCTTACGTCCATCCTAAATCGACCACCGAACCGATGAAATTTCGGTCAGCAAAATGTACTCCGACTAAGAAAGTGAGGTTTAAATCTCCATTAGAGTCTGAGCTTTCCAATGAAAAATCGCCGGCGACTTCAGAAACTTTGATAATCAACGTAAACGACGACGACGAAAATAACCCATTAAATGAAACACAGCATCCATCAGTAGAGCCTACACTTCCCGATAAAAAATCCTCAGCAATTTCTGAAGCTTTGCTAATCAACCTAGATGATGATGATCAAAATAATCCATTAAATAAAACAGAACCAAACGGGAATTCAAAGTTCGGGAAATACAGTGAAGATTTGCTCTCTTTACAAATGGATAGTAATATGTCTGGCGACTCAGTACAGAAATCGAATGAGGAAAAAGACTGTGACGATGAATTAGAAAAATGCTTAGAAGAACTAAATGACTCGCATATTGACCATGCAGTTTCTGAAGATCTACAATTTTGGTCATTGATGGAAAGTTTGAATGATTCTGAAGATAAGGAAGAAAACTCGAACATTAAATCTCCTATTAATCCAATTCGGATGCAACAAGAAGATAGTAACTCAAAATGGGAAGATTTATTAATTGAATTTGATCCTTACAGCGACAGCATTTTGAATACTTTAGATGCAAAAGTGTTTATGGAAGATTGCTAGTGTGCGTATCAAGAAGTGTTAATTGTGAAAAAATGTGAAATTTACGTCGCATGTTAAATAAACAATATATAACTGAAATTTTTTTTATTTATTATAAGTGCATACTCTGCGAGTCTATTATAAGTTTAGGAACCTTAATTTTAGTTAATTGAATAACTTCTTAATAATTAAACACTCATAAAGTAAAATAAGTAGTACGACAGCCCAGTCCAAAAAAGCAAACATATTTATATTAGATTTTAAATTCTTAAAAAGATTTGTTCATAAAGCCTCAAATATAAATAATCTTTAAGGTTTTTTAATTTCATTTTATTCCATGTTAAATATTGAATCTATTGGCAATGCAGAATCAGTCTCACATAGCCATATGAAAAGAAAAACCAGCACAAAAAAATCTAAACTTATCACTATATAGATGTTACTTTGCTAATCAAGTGTTTAGTCAATATCATAAAATAAACATGAACAAGTTGTGCAGTTAAAAATGCTGAACTTTATCTGTTTTGTGTTTAATCTGTTGTTCGTGATAGATTAGAAACGCATTACTATTTGGTTATTATCATGTTTCGATAAGAAAAAAACCTGTTCAACTTTCAGTTTTAGTATCAGAAGCATTTAAGCATTTCGTGGTGCTATACTCTTAATACGTTTCTTATGCTACATTTGTTTTACGAAATGTACAAGGGTGTTCGAGAAAAAAAGCCGAAAGCTAAAAGTCGAAAGGTAAAAGTTGCATTTTCATTCTTCTTTAATAATGATTTTTTATGTAATTAATTATATTTATATATTTCTTTTATGTTAAATAAGAAGTCCCTTTATAGACGAAAAATAATTTTAAATTGATTTTTGCTTCTGTTCACATACACTCTTAAAACAAAAAGTGCATTTTCGACACTGGAAAAGAACGAATATTAACTCAGACTGAGTTAAAATCACTCGTTTGGAGTGTTCCTGTCGGAGGTTTAACACACAAAGGATCCACTCCAAAAGGAAAAGTGCATTTTCCAGACTGGAGGAGGGAAAATTAATCGGACTGAGTTAAAATCGCTCGTTCGTTTTAAGAGTGTAACTTTGTTTTGTCGATTCTGAAACTACTTCAACTTATTCTACATTTTAAAAAATTAAAATATTTCAATATGTTTCAGTTTCTAAAAATGCTTAATCTTTGGCAAATATTTTTAGCCTCTTAAGACCCGAGCAAAATCCTACACGTATATTCTTAATCTAAACATACTTTTCATGCAAATATATGCTAAAAAGTATCTTTTGCAAGGAATTTTTTTAAAAAATTATTTTAATAGTTACTGGAGACACGCTTTAAGCTCTAAAAATAAACAATTTTTGTGCTACAAATGCAAAAAAAAGAGTCCGTATCCCTTATTTGTAGTTAACAGTTTATTTTAACATTGTTTTTAATGCAAAATGTCCCCAAAATTAACTACTAAAATAACTTTTTGAAAAGTTTGGAAAAAAAAATATTTTTTAAGAACTCTAATATCGTATTGACCCTAGTTCAACTTCATTTTTTTATAGAAATAAATGAATGATACCTGTAATCAAAAGATTAAGACTGATACGTGGGTCCTTTATCGGATCAGGTCAATTTCGTAACTAATTAACTTGCTAATTGTTTGTGGGGAGGTTTTTAAAAAAAATCCCCAAATGGGGACGCCAGGTCACAAGAGGTTAAAGTTTACGCAATTGTTGAAAGCATTTTCAGTTTTGTACCAATTTATTTATACACTGCGATGCAAAAGTTTAGGCAATGAAAACCCTAAACATATTTAAAAAAATATTTTGAAATGCTATAATTGAAACATAATTGTTTGATTCGCTTTTTTAGCAATAATTTTCATCAAATAGAAATTTGTCTGATGTAAAAGTTTAGACACAAATACGAGATTATGCTAATTTACAGCAGATAATGGCCTAATTTCGCAATTTTATTGATGAATTGTATTTTTCCACATGTTAAATTTTATAACACGATATCCGGTAAACTAAACGGATATTACAATATTGGTTCAATTTTACACCGAGCAGGCAATATAGCCACTTTAAAACTTTATTCAAATTAAATTAATCTCAAATGTACAATTTAAGATCTCTAAATACGAACCGAATACCAATCCATCACCTTAAAGTTTTGGAACGAATTCGTGGATTTAGAGGCATGCATTGACCTATATTTTTAGTTAAAATTGCAGTCTTCATTATTCCTTACTCGAGTGAATATTAAAGATTTAAACTATTTTTTATCATAATAAATTGTGATACATAAATTGTGTTAGTATACAAAATTATATTGAAGTAGTGTTTGTAAAAACAAAACCTATACCTTTAAAAAAAAACTTTTTAAAAACATATAAAGCAATAATAAAATTGAAATTTGTGGATTAAAAACATAAAACAACCTCTGAACAACTCTAAAAATGGTTCAACTTACTGTTCGTGGTGCTGCCCTCTATCGCGTTGCCATCGAATGAAGTTTCGGGTTCTTAAAATCTTAACAGATCCGATCCAGTCAGATCGGTAAAGTTAGGAAAAATCTGATTGGTTAACGAATTATCCGTTACCGATTTATCCTAAACATATGTGCTTAAGACTTTATATCAGTGTTTTTTCCACCATTTTGAAGTTTAAATGGATGTTTGATAATATAATTTAATTTCGGTCGTCATATCTACGTCTCATCACATTGGTAAATTTATACTTTTCGTAATATTGACTCATAAACGGTTATTAACTACTGGTCCTAGGTGTTAGCTGTATCTGAAAGTTTTTAAAACTGAAAAATATTATAAGGAACTTGCAGCTTGCTCATAACACCTTTAGCTTACATCCGCATTGGCAATGTTAATCAGTATATTGACCAATCACGTTTCTCGTATGCGTTCTTTGCTTCATTTACTCACCAATAAATAAAAAAAATCATTAAAACAAGTTTTCATTTCATTTTGATCACATGCACTTTAGTATCACATGTTTGTCCATTTGTCTGGGCTTCGTCTGGTTTTATTTACGTAAGAAATAGCCCTGTTCTGACTGGCAACGCTTTTCACTTGTTTGTTTACACATTTTGGAATGTGTGTTGAAAACTTTTCACTTGTTGCTTCTGCGTAGAAAGATTGCGTAAAAGATTATTTCAGGGATTATTTTGTTTTGAAATGCGCCAGTTTTGAAATTTTTAAACTGTTAAAATAACTTATCCTCCAAATTTTATTGAAAAAAAATATTGCGCTCTAGAAAATTGTTGTCTCCTTTGTTATTGGTAAGTATAAGATTATGATTTTCTGAGAGATATAAATCATTGGCATTAATTTAAATCAATCACTTAAAATGTGTTATAAAAAAGTTTATTTCATTGTTTTATCACATTGCGTATTTTGAAATATTTGTACTTAGTTTTCTATTACTTTTCATTTGTAAATCCATAAAAATAATTTTAAAAAAATTTAAATCTTGATTTTTTTAAATTTGAGTATATTTGTTCATGCTCAAAAAACGATAATATAAGTTGCTCTTAATTCAAAACATATGAGTCACAAACATGAAAACTTTTGCCTAAAAAGCACTTATTTTCTTTTAATTGCTATCCCAAAAGGCCTGTGCAGCTAAAAGTTCTGAAAAATTATCCCCAGTACAATCCTAAGTGCGAAGGGAGTGCATTTTAAATATGCTCCAAAATCCCAATTCGGTGTACAATGTTGCCTTTTAAAGTTGCATATTTGAGCCCCACTTAGATGTTGGCTTGTCACTTGACTCTTGACTGTGGTTCTAAATACAACGCCCGCCCTGTGTCGACCTAGTCACTTGATGGTTATAATTTAATTTTGCAATGCACCCTGTGTTGAAAGTTGTAATCAGACAAATTAAAATTAGGCAGCAGGAAATGCTTATTTTCTTACCCATTAGTTTTTTAAATTTTCAACTATTCTTAATTCCTTAGTTTCCTGTGATATGTTTTTTCTCTCTGGAATTTTTTCAATCGTAGAACTGATACTTGTACTTGTCGAGCCAAGCTTCTGAAACTCCAAATTAAATAATTCTCTTCTAGTTACAACACCCATCGCTAATATCCCTCTAGTAGCTCTAGGGCCAGATTTAAAGATTTGCCGCCAGTAGGCTACGATATTTGCCGCCCCTGTTACAATAGCCTCTCCCTTCGGGGAAAGATAGCTGGGTAGCTGCAAAATAGGGTGGTATATGCTGCTTAAAACAGATATGCATATTAGAATTATCTGTGTACCTTTACACACTAAATCAAAAGTGAAATAGATAATATTTTAAACTGTACTATTTTTGTTTCAACTTCGAAATAAAGATCGAGGGGGTGAAATTGCCATTGCAGCTACCATGTTTGCTACGAAATATTAGTACTATAATATAGGCCTACGGTTTATTCATTAATGTAAATTATTTGTTTTCTTTCCTTAAAAATATTCATGCCTTTATAATAATTTTTTATGCCGCTTTAATTGGTTGTAAAATTTGCAGCCATAAAAAATTCGCCACTCTAGGCTAATGACAAATGACAGTGATTGCGCCCTCTAGAAGGGAGAGTGTAGGCTTTATAGCTCATTACCCAGCTCGCCTGAAGAGACAGTCACAAGAGACACACAAAGAAGGACGACACAAACACATAGACAAATAACAACATTTATTGACGTTCACAAACATCCATGCCTGACAGGGATTCGAACCCGACCCCAGCAGCTCCAAATTCCAGCATCGTAACGATTGAGCCACCGGGGCGGCCACCCTAGGCTAAAGAATACTTAGTCTATTTAGAAATATACGGCCCTTAGTAGCTCTAATGCAATGACAATTCAATCAACTTAACCTCGCTCCATTCATGTCTCTTCCTTTAGACCGTAGTCGAGCGCAGTGGCAAGCTCGACGTTGGCGAGTACGAACTCCAGCTCTTTGACTCTCGCTACATGCTGAAGGGAGAAGAAGGCGAGAAGAAATGCAAGGGATGGCTCCGTCCCTCGTGCATCCCCATCACCATCATCCTGGTGCTCATAGTCCTGGTGGTGCTGCTCCCCCTCATAGGACAGGACGAGGCAAAGTCGGCCGAGGTCATCACCCTCGGCAACTACGACGCACAGTTCAAGAACTGCTCATCCCCCTGCGTGTAAGTCTTAACATTTTTTATCTAAGAAATGTCGTAACAGACAAAGATAGGATTGCTCATTGTATCACCATCTTTCACATGCGCGGAGTTCTGTTGGTGATAAGCTGTTGAAGATCTTTCGTCAGCACCCCATAGACTGTAGTTTTCACCCCACTATGTGTAAATGTACTGGGTATATTAAGAGCTACTGCGAAAATTAGAAATCTCATAAGAGACAAAGATAGGCTTGCTTTTTGCATCACCATCATTCTTGTGCTCATAGTCCTGGTGGTGCTGCTCCCCCTCATAGGACAGGACGAGGCAAAGTCGGCTGAGGTCATCACCCTCGGCAACTACGACGCACAGTTCAAGAACTGCTCATCCCCCTGCGTGTAAGTGGTACTTTTAAATTCTTCTTGGGGTAGTATTGGGTATATTTTAGGCTACAAGGAATTAAAGAAATGTCGTCACAGGCAAGGATTGGCTTGCTCATTGCAATATCAACATGTGCATAGTCCTGGTTGTGATGAGCAGTTTTAGATTTATTGGGTGCACACCATGTACTGTAGATCAAGAACTGCTCATCTCTTTATGCATAAGTGTACTGGATACATTAAGAGCTACTGGGAAAATAAGGAATGCACAAGGCAAAGATAGGCTTGCTTCTTGCATCACAATCATCCTCGTGGTAAAAGGAGCTTCTTTCTGCTGTGTGTAAGAGTACCAAGTATATTAGGGGCTACTGGGAAAATAAAGCTCTAAAAGACAGATAGGCTTGCTCATTGCACCACCATCATTCTTGAGCTCATAGTCCTGGTGGTGCTGCTCCACCTCATAGGGCAGGACGAGGCAAAGTCGGCTGAGGTCATCACCCTTGGCAACTACGAAGCACAGTTCAAGAACTGCTCATCCCTCTGCGTGTAAGTCTTAACACTTTTTAGAAAACCAAGTTAGAGAAAGCCTGTTATTGCCTTATGTTTGTAGTACTGGGGAATAGAAAATTATATTATTAGGCTTGCTCATTGCATAACCATAATACACATGCTCATAGTCCTAGTCAGGATGAGCAGTTCTAGGACTGTTCACAGTTCAAACCTGGTGCACAGTTCAAGAACTGCTCATCCCTCTGTGTGTAAGTTTTAACACTTCTTAGAAAACCAAGTAAGAGAAGGCCTGCTATTGCTTTATGTTTGTAGTACTGGGGAATAGGAAATTATATTAAGGGTTACTGGGAAAATAAGGAATGTCGTAACAGACAAAGATGGCTTGCTCATTACATCACCATAATACACATGCTCATAGTCCTAGTCGGGATGAGCAGTTCTAGAACTGTTCATCCCGCTGTGTGAAAGTGTACTGGGTAAATTAAGGGCTACTGGGGAAATAAGGTCTGTCATATAACAGACCAAGATATGCTTGCTTTTTGCTTCACTGTCCTTCCCCTCCTTGTAAGTGTTACTATTAGAGCAAAAGCTAGTTTTGGTTTGGTTTTGGCCATCATGTGTTGGTGACAGAAAATTGTGTTGAACAGGTAATGTTGATGACAGAAAGTAAAAATGTGTTGCTTTGTCTACGATGGAGGCAGAATACATAGCAATGACTGAGGCAGCAAAGGAATCGCTGTATTTAAAAAGAGTTCTAAATGAGTGCACAATTTTTGGCATCAATTACAACCTGTCCAACTGTGTATTGTAATAATCAGAGTGCCATTTTGTTTTGTAAGAATAATGCTAAGAACCATCGCACTCTGGGTTTTATTAAAGTAAATTTCAGTAATCGTATATAGCACTTACAAATTTTAAAAAATATATATATTTCAACTGAAAAATGGGAGGTGAGGGAGGGTGGTTAGTGGCCCACGGATAATCCGCAAAGCGGATAATCCACCTGGGTATAATGAATCGGGAGTTTACTGAAGTTTAAATTATGCTGATGTGTTTACTAAGTGTTTGCCTAAAAAGGTGTTTGATAATTGTGTAAATTCAATGCTGATAGGAATGGCCAAAAAGGGGGTGCAATATTAGAGCAAAAGATAGTTTTGGTTTGGTTTTGGCCATAATTTGTTTGAATTCTGTGTACTTTTATTTTCATCTGTTCACTTCAGTTGATAAATTCTTTTTATTTTTAATGTTAAAAATTGAACTGATATGAAATAACCATTTCAGTGAACTGAAGTGATTCAAAGAATATGTAATGTCACATATATGTGAGTTGTAAGTTCTGTTTCGTTGTATTTTTGAATAAAAGTTTGTCTATGCTCCATTGGTTACTTCTTGTGGTACTGGGTATATTAAGGGCTACTGAGAAAATAAGGAATGTCATTAGATATAAAGATATGCTTGCTTATTGCATCACCATTATCCTGGTGCTCTATAGCCCTGGTGGTGCTGCTACAACTCATCGGACAGGATGAGGCAAAGTCGGCCAACTACGAAGCGCAGTTCAAGTACTACTCATCCCCCTGTGTGTAAGTGCTACTTTTTTCTAGTATATATTAGGGGCTACTGGGAAAGTCGGGGATGCCATAACAGACAAGGATAGGCACATGCTCATAGTCCTGGTCGTGATGAGCAGTTCAAGGCTTATGGGGAGCACCTAATTGACTAGTTCAAGAACTGCTCATCACCCAAGTATATTAAGGGCTATTGGGGAAAAAAGAATGTCATAAGAGCCAAAGATAGGCTCTATCCATCACCATCATCTTGGTGCTCATATTCCTGGTAGTGCTGCTCCCTCTCATCGGACAGGACACGGCAAAGTCGGCACACAGTTCAAGAACTACTCCCTCTTATGTTTGGTACATTAAGGCCTACTTTGGTGTATTAAGGGATACTGGGAAGTCAGCCTATTCTTGTCTTCTATGAGATGTCTTTCTCGTTGTATCATCCTGGTGCTCTAGGTGTGGTAGTGCTGCTCCACCTCATTGGAAAGGCAAGGCAAATTCGAACGAGGTCATCACAGTTCAAGAACTGCTGTTCCCCATGCGTGCGAGTTAGTTCCTTGCTAATGGGTAAATAAATAGGCTTGCTTTTAACGTCACTGTCATAGTCTTAGTTGTGCTACTTCGCCTTTTCGGCCAGGATGAGGTGAAGTCGGCCGAGGTCACTACGACACACAGTTCAAGAACTGCTCATCACCCTGTGTGTAAGTGTGACTTGGTATATTGAGGGCTACTGCTGGGAAAACAAGGAAATGTCGTAGTGGCAAATGATTGATTTGCCCATTTCATCACCATCATCCATGCTCATGGTGCTGGTTGTGATGAGCAGTTCAAGAACTATTGAGAGCAGCCCATAGACTATAGTTCAAGAGCTGATCATCCCCCTACATGCAAGTGTTACTTATAGTTATGTTCGTTACTGTAAGACTTCTTATGCATATTAAGGGTTACTGGTAAAATAAGGAATGTCGTAAGAGATAAAGATAGGCTTGCTCAGTGCATCACCATCATCCACATGCTCATTGTCAAGGTTGTGATGAGCAATTTATGATCTATGGAGAGCATCACTTAGACTCTATTTCAAAAACTGCTCACCCCACTGTGTGCAAGTGTACTGGGTATATCAAGGGCTACTGTAAAAGCAAGGAATGACAACAGAATATGGAGAAGGACTTGCTCTTTGCATCCCCATGAACTTTGGATTCGTTCTCCTGTTGGTGTTGCTCCTGCTCATCGGACAGGACAAAGTAAGGTCGCCCAAGGTCATCACCTTGAGCAACTACAAAATACAGTTCAAGAACTGTGCGTAACTGTTGTGTACTTTTAGTACTGTGAAAGTAAGGAATGTTTAGAGGTAAATATGGGATTTTCCATGCATCACCATCAACCTCTGGCTCATATTCCTATTGAGGATGAGCAGTGAACTGCTCATTCCCCTGTATTTTAATCTTTACACTTTGTTAAATACTGTCAAGTGGGCTTCTGGGAAAATAAAATGTCAGATTAGATTAAGGCAAGCGAGTTGGAATCAGAGTATGAACGAATCTTTGACTTTCAGTACATTCTGGAGAATTAGTTGTGTGGGGGTGCACTTCTGTGCCTTGTGCATCACCATTTTTGTCCCAATGGTGCTCCTGTCACTCTTCAGACAGGACAAGTTAAAATTAGCAGAGATTATGCATTTTCTACATCGTGACCTTATGCGCAAATCATAAGCTACACTTCCCCATATGTGTTAGTCATCCTATGTCTAATGGTAACTTCAATTCTAGAGTATCTGAAAAAGGCATTGAAATGCCAAATTTGTTGATTAGAGTTTTAAACAAAAAGTTTGGGGTGATGTCTTGCATTGTAAAATTTTCAAATGACAATATAAATATCCTTGTTTTAGAACCCTTACTCCAACTAAGATTTTTAGAGAAAAGAAACTCTTGAAAGGAGTAAAATCATATAATATGAATTTCGATTTTTTTCTTAATTGATGAATCAAAGTGTTACTTTTACTTATGAAGTAACCTTTCCAGCACAAAAGGTTAATTGCTGTATATTTTTATTTTCTAGTATCACATTAGTAGAAAGCATACCAGAAAACCTGACATTTGCTGAAGGGGAACCCACGCACACAACAGTATTTGAAGGATGGTCACAGCTAATTGGCTTAGCAGAAAGGTCCATCGACATAGCTGCATTCTATTCCACTCTCAAAGGACAAGACATACAACCTGACGATCCTGACCCATCCTCGTGGCAAGTAAGTTTGACTGCTGTGTTTGCTTGATTTTTTTAGTGTACATCTTGTATCGTTTCCTTAAGGGGACATGCATTTCCACAAATAAAACTAACGTTCCCAAAGTAAATTGCTGTGTTTATAACATGCCAGTAGTTCAATTATTTTGATTTGTGTGAATAACTCCTATTTGAGATGGCCTATAATATAGAAATAAAATATTTTAGTTTATCTTTTTAGTAACATAGTAAAATAATGAGTATAAAAAAATTTAATTTTTTTTTTCAGTTTTATGTGTTTGTGTCTTTATTTTATTTTATACTGGTTAATTATCTCAATATATATTCATTACTTCAGTTTAGTATGTGCGTACGATGTCGCCCTTAACAGTTGCGTTGGGTGCCTATTCAGGTGTAGGCTCGTCACCTGTTTGTGGTTCTAAAATACGACGCCCGTCGCCAATAGGCCTCGTGTAGCTCTAGTGCGACGATAATTCAAACCTAACCTAATCAGTTTAGTATGTATTGAAATTTGTATTTTTTTAACTAAAAAAAGATTAGCTATGATTTATAAAAAATATGTAATATATACATCTCTTCACAGACAGAGAGAAGAGACACATATCTCGGAATCATATATCCTTTTTGAATGCTGGAACACATCAAAACTAATAACATCAGCAACAAATGAACATATAAGTAATTCTTTTTGTGGATTTCCACACATAAATCTTGTGTGTTATCTGAATAATGAACACCTGATTGATCGGCAAATATCCAAGGCTACTGCTTCCTCAAACCTGTTTTATTATACAATGCTTCATCTTTTTTCTGATTTGATGTATTATCATTACAAAGGCTGCTTCTCAAACCTTTTTTTTTTATTACACAATGTTCAGTCTTATTCTAATTTAGTATAATGATTTATGAGCTTTACTGGTTAAATTGTTACATTAGACATTTTATTTTAAATGATTGTATTTGTTTATTAACCTTCGGAATGGCCTGGAATCGGGCAAAAATGTATGGTTATTTTCTCTGCCTAAATTTTTTTTAATATCGCTCTTTTGCCATGATTGCTAAAAAAAATATCCAAGTGACTTTGTCATTTTTCTATTTATTTAGAAATTCAGAATTTAGTTCATTTCGGACAAATGATCTTAAAATCATTTCCAAATGAAAAAAGTTGACTTCGAATTATTATTTATAAAATTTACAATTTATTGCAGGAAAGAATGGTGCACAAATGGCAGAAAAAGACGGGTCTAAGTCCTGGACATTTTGAAATGTTTGTGTTCAAATTATATTTAATGGTAATATTTTCACTTTGTTTTTAGGGTGATAAAATCTTCAGTGATCTCATGAAAGCTGGTACTGAAAGAGGCATTAGAATAAGAATAGTTCAAAGTGAACCTACTGGCTCCACCCCGGATTTCGACACAAAAGAATTAGAGGTCAAAGGTAAAACATATTTATTAATTCGTTGTTGCTTTTTTATTCAAATTCAATATCTTTTCTTATTTTCAGATTTAATTTTTTGAAATTTTTTGTATCATACTTAAAATGAATCTTTTTTGAAAAATTGATGTATTTTGGTTCTTTTTATTTTTTAATTTTAATACTGTTATTTTTAATACTAAGTTTTTTGATAAGTTCTCACATACAGGGCTGCCAGTGGCGACTTAAAAGGCTACTAAAGCGACTATTTTAGCGTCTAGGCGACTATGGCAACTATTTAAGACCAAAAAGGGCCTAAAACGACTATTTTAAGCAAAACCTTCAACTATTTTCAGACTTGGGCGACTATTTTTAGTTATATAATTTTTCCATAGATGGCGCCACCAGGATACTGCCGATGCGCAAAACGTGAAATGCAGATGATGCCTATAGTTTTTGTTTGGTTCTCAAATCAAAAGTTCACATCAAGTTTTGCTTTCGTTTTGCACAAAACAAAAGCAAAACCATGTGTTTTTGAAATAGCACTTGACTTATGACTTTTTTTTAAGTAGCCTATATAGCCATACGTTAATTGAAACTAAAACTCTGATTTTGTATGCTTTGTTGAAGATTTTTTAAAAGCTGCATTTGGGGATAGGATTGACATTGATCTGTCTGTTTGTTATTAATTTGCTTTATTTTGAAGTTTTTATTTTTTTATTAAGTAATTTGGCGGTATCTAAAAGAATCGTATCGAAATACTTTTTTTTTAAATATTTAAAAAAAGTTATATTTTATGAATTTAGATGATTCTGGATCGTGTTAAATAGGAATACTTACATTTAATAGTTTTAATTCAGCCATCCTTGTAATTTAAAGCTGCGAGATATTTCAGTGAAACATATTTACATGGATTAGTATTGATCCTTATGTTTCTTGAATAACTATGATAACTATTTAAAATAAACTTGTTTTTATTTTATATTATATTTTTTAATAAATTTATTTTCAAGTAAATTTTATTATAGGCAGTATCAATCCTTTCATTTGAAAGTTGGTGTTGCAATTTGTAAATTTAAGTTGTGGTCTTAAATTTTTTGCACAATTTAGCATTTTAACTTCTTCCTACTCGCTTCTGTGAAATGACAGGCTTTTTCTATATATGAATGTTTGATTTTTTAGCTAAAAACTAATCAAAAATTAAAAATCGATAAATTTCTATGCCATACATATATATATTTTGAAGGATAAAAAAAAGGCACTTTTATGGCTGTTTCTTATCCAATCGTTAATGGAATGTTTTTGTTTTTTGAAATTTTTTATGCAATTGCTAATTAAATTCCAATACAAATAAGTAGATTTAAAATATTTTCGCCTAATTTATGTTCGCTTACAGTTATATATAAATTGGTTTAATAATTTAACATGAAATTTTCTGTTGCAATACATCCAAAAAAATTGACAGCTTTATCAATCCTTTTAACCTAGTGTTGGTGCTACAATTCTAAGATCTGCACTGATATAAGTCTTAAGTTTTAGTTTTTAAATTTTTGCATCTAAGCATATTAAACTAATTTATCACTTTTTTGGAAATTTTATTTAATTTCAGATAACATTCAATGCAAATATTTTTTTAAAAAATGCATTTGTGTTATCTAACAATTAAAAGTTGTTTATTTAGTTAGGTAAAAGAGGATACTATTTTGGCTACTATTTTTTAACATCTGAGGCTACTAAAGCAACTATTTTCAAAGCTTTCTGGCACTGGCAGCCCTGCACATAACTTACCTTCACAATACTCCTTCCTTTGAGTTATGCTTGTTTACTTAGGGAAAACATACTTCTGAAAAGTTATTAAGTCTGTCATGAAATATCTATAATAATAAAGTTTTGTATGTATGTATGTATATATGTATGTCTCTCTGAAACTCACAAACTAGACATTTGTTTGCCTCGTAACTTGGCACAAATGCGTAGTTCATACTTGAGTTGCAAAATAAGAGCTTTCAGAGCTCTAAATGCTCTATTTTCAAAGAAAATTCGAATTTTCTGGAAAAACTACACCACTTTGGCTCAAATCCGATCATTTTTTTACTTTCCTGATGCCATCTGCTGAAAAAATTAAATAAAACTTTCAACGGAAATAAAATTGAAGATGTTTATTTTTGTGTTGCCATTACTTTCAGAAACAAAATTCTTTATTTGAAAATAATTGATATGTTTCAAGTGACGTATTTCCGACCAGTCTTCATTCCAAGGTTTAGTTGATGATTTTTTCATTGATGGTTCTATTGATTGCAAATATGTATATTTAAAATAAATGTGTAGTTACAATTGAAGTTAAGCTATTACTGAACTATGATGGTTAATATATGTTTTTATTTTTCTCCAAATACGTTGCCAATCTTGCCAAATTACTAATTAAAACTCGCCAAATGGGAATAATGTTTTTTAAGCTATTGCTTAATAATGATGGTTAATAAAAGCCATCGCACTAGAGCTGCACATAAAGGTTTTGTCTTTGTTTTTACGCCAAATACGTTGCCAATCTCGCCAAATTATTTATTAAAACTCGCCAAATGTTCAAAATGCTTATTAAGCTATTGCTAGCAATGATGGTTGATAAGGGCCATCGCACTAGAGCTGCATATACGGGCTTTATGTCTTTGTTTTTCGCCAAATACGTTGCTAATCTTGCCAAATTACTAATTAAAACTCGCCAAATGGGCAAGATGTCTTTTAAGCTATTGCTGAATAATGATGGTTAATAAAAGCCATCGCACTAGAGCTGCATATAAGGGTTTTACGTCTTTGTTTTTTCGCCAAATACGTTGCCAATCTCGCCAAATTATTTATTAAAACTCGCCAAATGGGCAAACTGTTTTTTTTTAATTATTTATAGGCTGGTTGGTTGTGCTAAGGTCATTGTGTTAGAGCTGTATGATGGGTGTGTTTGTAGCTATATCTATTTTCTCGCCAAATTATTTCCAAAAACGTGCCAAATGAGTTAAAAGGATTCATGTATTTATGAGGGAATTGTGATGGCATTTATGAGTGTATTTTTGAATTTAGAATATTAGGGCAATGAATCGGGATTTTATAATTGATAACGATCCGAAAGAATAACTTAAGTTTATGATCTTATAACTGGTTATATGGTGCACATACTAGGATCTATTTGATATTTTTTTAATCCGTGCGAAGTACCGGTATAAATTTGCTAGTATTTACTAAAACTATTAGCTTACATTGTCTTGTATTTTTGAATATTTTGATGTGTAATTTAATAAGTTTAATGTAATTTTTTAAAAAAAATTAAAATTAGAAAAGCTTTATTTATCCAATAAGATGCATTATTTAAAATACTGCTTTTAATGATAGTTCTTTGCATAAACTTTAAGATACTACAACACTAGTACTTAATATACATACTTAGTGACGTGTTTTTATTAATATTTCAACATGACACAAATGGCATGACTTTTTCCTGACTATTAACATTAACTGTCAGGAATGTTGTTTTTTTTCAATAGGTGCTGCAAAAGTAAGGAGCTTGGACTTTAAGAAAATGTTGGGTGCGGGAGTTCTGCACACTAAAATGTTTCTTATTGACAAAAAGCATTTCTATGTTGGCAGTGCAAACATGGATTGGCGCTCTCTCACTCAGGTACTGCTGTCTTAGAATTTCATAAAATATGTATCCAAGTGATTTGTTTTTATTTATTATCTTTGGTTATATAGCACAGTAGACACCCTAGTCAAAGGCTTAAATTCGACTACAGGTTTAGCTGTAATCTGGATTTAAGTAAAATTAATTAAGATTTACATTTCATTGCACAATTAAAGTAATATGCCATTTTATTTAATGCATTCAAGTATTACAAGTTACATACCCTCAAAACATACTTTTTCTTTTTTTTTTTTTTTTTTTTGAGGCTACGGAAATTGAAAACATTGATTTGCAAAGTGTACCATTTAATTTTATCAGCATCATGTTGATGGGGGTATTGATAAGGAAACATGTCACTTTTGGCAAATTTTTGCATTTTTAAGGATTAAAAAAATCTCTTGGTAAGAACTGAGATCCTGTTAAAGCGGGTATCCGATGAAACAGAGTCCAGTTAAAAAGGAGCCTACTGTACAGTTAAAGATAAAATCGTTTTTTTATGTTATTATATTTAATCGGAAGTATGCATAATCGTATTGTAACATAATCATTACATAACATTATCATTGACCATAATCCACTTCTCTTGTTTAGTAAGTATAGCAAGAGGTTAATTTTCCTGCTCATAGTGTCATAGATGTTTTCAAATGTACAAAAAAACATTTTGTTGTTTCTTGCATCCTTAATTTCTTTAATTGATACTTATCTGAGCAATAAATAAGATGTAACTTTTATGTAACACTCAATCTCATTATTTTAAATACTTCTTGCATGCTTTTTTACTTCTCACCTCAGAATGTCCTGGAACATATGAACATCTTGTTTATACAAATGGCATTAAGTCGGAATTTTCAAAAATTAAAACTTTTAAATGCTAAATATAGCAGCACATATTTAACTTTCTATGAGTAGTTTCTATAGTATATTCTAACTACTTTCAATAAGTAGAAGTTCCAAACATATTTCAAACTATATTTAATGATATTTTCTTTAAATTCAATAATAAATCTTGCCTAACCAAAATAGTGTGTGTTGACGAATGGGAAAAAATGCTTTTAAGCCATTCATTCTAAATCAAGCTCTTCATATAAGAATTAGTCTTACAAGCACATCTCATTACAACTTCTATTTTTATAAAGGTAAAAGAACTTGGATTGGTAGTTTACAACTGTTCATGTCTGGCCCAAGACATCTACAAAATTTTCGAAGTTTACTGGAAACTGGGTGTGCCCAACCCATACATTCCACCCGAGTGGCCAGCGGATCTGCAAACCTCAATAAACAAAGACAATCCTGTTAAAATTGTCATGAACAATACAGAAGTTCTGACCTACATCTCAGTAAGTATTAAAAAAATAGTTTTTTATATACTTTGTATGTTAATACCTAGTTAGGTTGCAGTTATTTTTTTTATAAAAAAAATAATGCATTTTAATGAATAAATCTGGTATGTAAGCATGTATTTCAATTTATTGTTTTAACCAGAATTCCAGTAGGCCTAACATATTCTTAAATTTGAAAATAGAATATGAATATTCTCTTCACTTCGATACTCTTAACAATTTTATACTTAAAATGGTTCCTGTATATAGCACTAAACAATTTTTACCTGGCCCTAAAAAAATGTCAGAAGTCATAAATTCTTACTTAACTTTTGAGTAGCAATTCTATTTAACTTTCGACCATTTTATTGTATCAAATTCCAAATTATAAATTGTTTTTCCAAAAATTGTTAATAATTATTTGAAAAAGTATAAAGAACGATCAAATAAGTTACACTTCTATTTTTAGAGGAAGTAATTTTAATATTTTTTTTTTCTTTAAACTGCAAATTAATTTAGAAATTGATAAAAAATATTAATTTAATTCGCAAAAGAAAATAAATGAATCTAGGCTAAGATTTTAAAAAAAAAATTCAATGGTGTGTGTGGAAGCGGCTCTCAGTGATAGTTACTAGTACAAACGTTCTTGCTTAACTATCTAATGTCCATCCATGCATAAAGCAAACTTTCTAATAACTTTTTTAATTTGATGTTTAAAGAGTTCTCCGCCGCCATTATGCCCTAAAGGACGGACCACAGATTTGGACGCCATTCTCGACACAATTAACAGAGCCAACACCTTTGTTTACATAGCTGTGATGGATTATTTCCCGACTTCACTGTACATGGAGAAACAGCAGTGAGTGGGCTTTTACCTAATTAAGATTGAACTGTAGATAATAATGTAAGAAGGGGTCAACTCCATAAGAGAATTTTCCACTATGTGTTTTCCTTGCAATATATTAGTTAAAAAAGAAGTGTGTAAGAAAATTTTTCTATAGACTTGATCTGTTTCTATATTTATTATGCAATTTATGATTATACATTCATAACAGTTATACTTTTAATGTCATAAATATTGTGATGCTGTTTATTTGTATGTTTTGTCATTGTTTGTTGCTTAAAAAGGGCAGTTTAACGTTAATGGGTTTTTATTTGTGATTGGCCTTGTCTGTAACATTTCCAAAAAAAACAAGGTTTGTGTAACACTACACGACTTGGTTTATCACTCAATAAATCAATACATTTAGAGGTAATTATGTATACTACATAAAGTATTTTTAATACCTTTAAAACCTAAAGAGTTTTAAAGGTATTGAAAATACCTTTAAAGGTGAGGTAATATTCACGTATTACCTAACCTTTTGCGTTTGTCCGATTTTCTTAAAAACCTAATTATGATGTTCAACAGTAACTAGCAATTTGTGTACCAAATTTGAAATCCATAGCTCCTTTAGCTTAAGCTATTGATATCTTTCAGACAGAAAAAAGGACCAATATTCAAAAACCACAAATTTATATTCAGCACTGTCGTAAATGTATCGAAACACAAAATCTTAATTTTATTTAAACCACATAGAAATTGTTTTATTACCTTATGTTTCATATTAAGCAGGGTGTGAAATTAAGAAAATTTGACACTAGACAATCGGTCTAGTAGGAACTTGACCTAGACATTAAACATTTTGCTAGACCAAAAAAGCAAATAAAAAGTCAGTTTTACTATCTAAAACTTAATGTATTAACTAATTTTTACAGCAACACTCGTTAATCAGTTGTCTGACTCTTCTGTGAAAATACTGTTATAATCACTTTCACTGAATTCAGACTCTTCTCCAGATGTACTCTCGCAGTTAGATTCAAAAGCCCCTCTACGTAAATATGACTTTGTGTTTGGCTGGCTTTTTTCTTTTTACATCACTTTTCCAAAATTGAAAGGCTTGATTTGGATGAAATACTGATTTCTGGAGCGTCATTTGGCGACACATTTAGAACTTTATCACTAAATCATGGCGATAGAGTTCTAAAAGAGCAGAATCTTATTTTATTGATGAGCTCGTGGTCAAAATTTTTGATAGACCGGCGGTCTAGCAAGTTGGAAATTTTTATCCACCTATCCGAAAAAACATCGACATTGTCTAGAGGTCTAGCGCTAATTTTGCATCCTGTTAAGTACTTAAAATTAATAAAAAGTGACCCCCAATGCAGAAATTTAACTATTTTAAATACTTATTTTTAATATGCTGTTTTTTGTTATCAAATGCATTTTTTAAAAAAGAAACTTTCATAATTTATTTTCTAAAAACCGTGTTTAACATATTTTTCTCTTTCCCAGCTACTGGCCAGCAATTGACAGTGCTCTCCGTCGAGTAACTGTGATCAAGAAACTTCAAGTTCGAATCTTGGGCAGCTATTGGAACCACACCAGGCCTGCCATGTTTTCGTTTTTGAGATCTCTAAACGCACTCAACAGTGATACTTTTGACATTGAAGTGGTAATGTGAATTATATTAGCTTTATATATTGGCAATATAATATAAAAATGCTATGCAATATGTTATTTACTTGTTCCTTAACTTTTGTGCCCTTTTATATATTTCAAGTTTTTTTTAATTAAAATACATATAAGTAAAAACAGAATGCTTTTACCGATACAGCAAATAAAGTTATCATTTACATCCAATTTTGATCATTTACATACATACTTAACTTTTTAACCTGGAAAAGTTATTTTTTGTTATTTAAATTATAATAGTTTCTAGGAATTAATCTTATTTATTATACTTTTTAATTTTGTGCACTGCTTATTCAGCCTGATTAATGTACCGTACATTTTTTCTTAATTTTTGGGCAAAGAATGTATTAAAAGTTGTACTAATTTTAATTTGATCAACTTGTATAATGCGAAAATTTAACCTGTTCTTAAAATACCTAGCTAACTTAATCCTAAATTATTTATTTACATAGTATTTTTAGTTTTAAATTATTTAATGCATTTGAAATCTTTTCAGAAATTATTTGTAGTACCAACTTATACAGAAGCTCAAGCTAAGATACCATTTTCCAGAGTAAACCATAATAAATATATGGTGACAGACAACTCTGCTTACATTGGTAAGAGGTTTCACTTTTACTCCTTTTTTTTATTTTGATATAGTCTGTAGACTTACTTTGATGGTCGTAAAGCACAGAAACGAAACTTGGCGTTGCATGCGAAAGGTCCTGGGTTCGTTTCCAGGCATTACCAAAATAACTCCTGATATATTAATGGTATTTAGGGGACATTCATAAGTTACATCACACGCCGACGAGGGAGGGTTATTCGTTTGTGTGATGTAACGATAAAGAAAATTTAACTTTTGCAAGAAAACTATCTTTTACATAAAAGATTTTTTAGTAAAAAATCTTAATCATTAGAAACACCTTATTTCAGGCTGAGGATGGGGAGGGTATAAGAACCCTAAAATAGTATACTATCTATAACTATTAATTAATCACTAACTACAACGTAACCTTTCACTGTAACTTAACCACTCACTGTAGCTTTATCAGTAGCTTAACCTGGCAGGTAAGCCACTGTCTGTCACTCTCTTCTGTAATTCCACTGGGCAGTTCTTCCTCCTTCTGACACAATGGACACTTAGTAGTTTTAGTTAGCACACTATTTTTGGGTTCTTACACAGTTCATTGAATGAATTTTGTCGTTCAGTTTATAGAGTAATGGGCTACACAGCCTACGATCTTTCCCTCTTGGATGCACCCTTTTATGTATTTATCTCTATGAGCAGGGCCGGATTTCTAAATAGGCTGTAGCCTAGAGCGGCAAATTTTACGTCCAATTAAAGCGGTATTAAGCATAAAAAATATTTAAAATAAAAATACTAATATTTTTTAAGAAAGAAACAAATATTTTACATTAATGCGTAAACATGTAAGCTGGGATGACATTTGCAGCCACTCCCCCGGATTTGGAAGTTCAAGGAAAAATGGTAGAACAGTTTAAAATAAATTGCCGATAATTTCGCTTTTGACTTAGAGTGTATGTAGATGATTGTAATATGTAGGAAGAAAAAAAATAGCCTTGAAAATTATAGGTGGCGGCATATCGATCGTAGCCTACAGGCAACAAATCTTTAAATCCGGCCCTGTCTATGAGGACCACTGTCTGCAGACTTCTGAAGCAATCTGAGACCTTTGTTCCCATATAATCTTTATACATGGACACAACATCATCATCAATACCACTATATCTTTAATTTCAGGCACATCCAACTGGTCAGAGGACTACTTTGTCAACACCGGAGGCGTCGGCATAGTGCTACGAAACTCCAAGAGCAACAGCACAGATGCTGGCAACCCTGTAAGAGACCAAGTGGAGGAAGTCTTCAGGCGAGACTGGTCGTCAAAGTACGCCCATCCGCTGGCTGAATTCAACGATATCACGTAATGCTCTTCTTTGAATCATGTGGTTTTAATGTGGCTAAAATAAAAGACTTTGGGTACAATGGACTGTGCTTTGGTTAACCTAAATGGTGATCCCTACCACCGTTGAGAAGATCGTGTGTGTTTTTGTATAAATTGGGTTATACCAAAGTAAATTCTCAATCAGGATGTTTTTGCTTTTCAAGTATTCTAAAAAGGTCATAATTTTTTTTTAACTATACAATATGCTTGTGATCAAACATACAAGTTGCAAAACAACAACAAAATTTCTTATTTTTGGCACTTGCTTAAATATTATGGATATATGTTGCCAAAGATAGAAATCTTTCTCATCAAATTAGTGATTCACCTTGGCCTCTGAAATGTTCTAAAATGAATGTAACAATTTTTCTTAAGCAATTTGATTTACATGTATCAATCATATACACGTTGTAAAACTAAAAAAAAAAAGTACCTTATGTTTTGGCACTTGCTCAAATATCATAGATTAGTTGCCAAAGATAGCCAATCTTTCTCGCCAAATTGGTGATTCAGGTTGGCTTCTCTTCAATTGTCCTTACTATTAAATAAGCAATCCATTATATTTTTGTTGTAAGCACGAAGAATGGGGTTTTTTTTGGATTGGGGGGGGGAGGGGGTTTAGAGTAAAGTTGAAGCATGTTGGGATTCTTGAGTATTCTTATTTTCACTGTTACTTCAGTGGAAATGTATGTACGGTTGCTAATTTCTGTATGGTTCAACCTTGTTATTAATGGAAAAATGTTTTCTTTATGGTAACTGACACCAACTACTTTCTGTCTGTGCCCTATGGTATTATTGTTTCCATATCTGCATGGTGGTTTTTTTTTTCAACATTATTCTACCTTAAGTTAAAGGTATTGGCTTATTCCTCTTTAATTATCCCAACGTTTTTTGTTGTTTGTTTTTATCTTTTGTTCCAAATTGGAATTTTATGAATGCAGACAATCTATCTTGTAGCCAGCCTTTCTGAGAAAGAAATTTATGCTCTTTCAAAGGAGGCTAAAACTTTTTTTATTAAAATTAATTAAGGAATAGATTTAATAAGGTTAAAAATAAATATCGATTAAAGATAAAATATACAAAGTGACAGAGTTAGTCAATGTGATCTAATTTCGAATTATTTTATTCTAATTAAGAAATTCAATAATGTCCTGTGAATATTCCTTTTTTGCTTACAAACATAATTTTTTTTTATGTTTTAACGTAGATGGTAGCTTGTGGTGTTTGAAATGTCATTCACTATCAATGACAATGTACTTTAAATTAAAGACATTAAATAATCAGCCCTTTTAACTGTATCTTAATGTATTTCTCTATCTTGTTGTTGTAAATAGGTTTTTGTAAGTATTTAAGTGGCTTGAATTGTGCTTGTCAAATTTAGAAGAATTAAAATTTTAAAACAGGTTACCACATTCCTTAAAAAGCAAATAATTTTTAAAATTGTTTTTGAAGCTCCCATTTTATTTTATACTTAACTAAGTTTACACTATATCTACTCATAAGGAAATGAAAAAAAAAAATATTTTTCTTTTTGCCGAGTAATTAAACCGCCCCTTAAATAAATCCTTTTAAAATACATGAGTTTTGAATACATTTATTTTAAAGATTTACCAGATTAGTTACAATTATGTTAAATTGATTCATATTTAATTAATATTTGTTTTATTAAGAGCTGCTATAATTTTCTGATACTTTCAAATAGTAAACCCTGTCTACTGTGTTTTCGTCTTTGGATATTGATGTACTTTCTGCTTATTTACCACGGTTTTCATCTTTTCCTATTCTTATCTTTAAATCTTTTTTTTTTTCATTACAATTCCTATTAAAACTTATTGCCGCTTTGAAAGTCACTAATATATATATATATATATATATATATATATATTTATATATATAATATATTTATATATATATATATAATATATTATATGTAAGTATCTATCTTAGTATACTAACTAAAGAATCTATATTTTTATTTGTACTTAAATTTATATATTTCATTATTCATCTTATTTACTTAAATTTTTTATGACAAATGTGAGCATCATACAGAACTAAACATTATTCTTTGGCTTTGTGTTTGCACATATGCTAGAAAATTTTTGTATGGAGATAACATGTCAGTATCTATATTGTGAAGTAGGTATTTCAAGTATAATTAATAGCAGCTTTTTAATTTTTCAATTTTTGAAACCAAAGGGCTAATTTGAATTAATAATTTTATTTTCAATTTTTTTTTAAATAGCTTATACTTCAAAAGAATTTTGATAATACATTTTTCATGTGACAAAAAAATATTGTGTTTATTGTTGATTAATTGTGATTTTTTTTAATAAACTGGTTGAATTTTGATAACAGTACACTAAAAAAAAATATAACGGTTAATAATTTTGATAAACAGTACACTAAAAAAATGTTTATTTACTTTATAGCATTGCAATTATAATGTCATAGCTTAAATATTCTTTATTTTGCCATTCATAGAAAATCACAGCATAATTTAGAGTTATTATAAAAGTGTAGTGCATTTGTGTGTCAATTTTTTTTTTTCAAGATCTGTATGTGCTTTAGACAAATGTATCTATTAGTAGATTATTTGCATATCAATGATGAATTATTTGTGTTTTTGTATAACATGTTGTGTATTTGCATGTAACGTACTTTACTTCTTGAATACTCATATTCTCTGTGGTTGTGGGTTTCTGTTACAATCTTGTTTTGTATTATTAAAAAAAATTGTTTTTAATTGTAATAATTCTTGCCTTTCTTGTTCGATTTTTTAATAATTTTTAATTGCCTTATCAGTTACAAGTATGAATGAAAAGAATCCTTCAAAAACTTTACAGTAGCACTTTTTTGCAACTTTTTTATTTTGTGATTTTCGAAACAAACAGGATAAGTTTACTTCTTAATTTTCTAATATACTATTGCAAACAGATATAACATAATTTCAGGTTATTGATTTTTCTTAATGCTAATCTTTTAAAAATATAACTGTATAAATTTAAGAAATTTATAGTTGAAGTATATATTAAAAAATGTTTTCAAAAGTGCGTTAAACTGTGCAACATAACTTCAAATAATATTATTTAAATCACATTAAAATATAACCCAATTGCATGAAGATTTACCTATTTTAAGAAAAATAGCAAGAATTTTAACAAAACAGTTTTCTATTATAATTTGTGTTACTTTGAAAGGCATTAAATAGTAATATCAAAATAAAATGAAAAACCGATTTTCTAAATTTTAATGGGTTTTATTTTTGAGGCTATAAATTATACGGTATACATATTTATTAACAAAATAGGGTCAAAGTAATACTGTAAGTAATGGTTGCTTTTGTCAATGATTGTTATTAAAATGTTCCTTATATTTTTTTATCAATTTCTAAATTACCTTGCCTTGTTAATTACACCTATATGATTTAATAACAATAACTCGGAAGACGTCAATCCTACCTATAACCAAATTATAAAAATTATTCCTGCTCGAGACGTTCTAAAAAATATACAAGAACAAGTTAGTTCTAAACAGAAAATATGCATGATAACTGTTATACTTGCATGATCAGACCGGTTGCATGCGTTGGGGACAATACAGTTCTTATAGGTTCTACCGATCAATCTTCTACCTCTATTGCATGGAAGGACAACTACTAAAACAGTCATTGGACTCATTGATTCAGTTTTATCTAATTTTATTTCAGCGAGGTAAAATGCCTTTTGCGTAATTCTTGTGTGCCGAAGAAGAAAACTACGACTAAATCCAGAACTACAGAAACTGATGTCTTTTCAAAAGAAGGTTATTTAATTGCTTCTGGAGTACATATTATGCTTGATATACATCTTCAAGTTTTGTTTGTTTTTTGTTTATATTTTATGAGGAAGTTTAGTTTGTAAGTATAAGAACTTTCACTGCTGATTTGTGGTACTTAGATATAAATTATTTAAAAAAGTTTTTAAACATGTTTTTGAAAAACGTTTTTTTTATCTAGTGATTCCTTTAAAAGAAAAGTTATATGTATTTGTGTGCCCTATTCTTTATGGGAGTTTTTTTTTTAATTTACTTAACTGGACTACCGTTTTTTTTTTTTTTTTTTTTTGGTTGCGTTGTTTCTTCCAAGTTCGATTATATAACATGTTCTGCAAACCAAATAAGTGTACAAATCATTTAACATCTGCATGTTTTGTGCACTGAGAAATCCTTGAAACCTAAAAGTGCTGCTTATTGCATTTTAAAGAAATAACATGAAAAAGGCACTGACAAAGTACAACTAATCGTTAAGTTGAAACTCGGTACATCCTAAAAATTTTATAATTCTATGTTTAAGAAAAAAGTTTAAGCAATATTATTTATTTATAAAAATATACTTTATTATTTATTGATTTCATATTTTGATATTATAAAAAATGGAAATATCGCTTCAACTACCAAATTTTTCATAATCGACTTATATCACAGCAAAATAATTTCGATTATCACAAATAACTTCATTATTAAAAACCATGTGATCATGTCCAGTGTAGCATATTTCCGGTGTTTCTAAACTTAAAAAATATATACATATATTGCGGTCGTTTGTATTATCCATTATCCATCAGTATATTCAGCCATCAATTAATTCCGTAAGTTGTTTGTATGCTTTGCAACACTGTATGTCCAAAAATAAAATTATTAGGTAATAGTTAATGGTAATTGTCTACTGTTATCACTTAATCAAATAATTATTCAGTTTACATACCATTATTTGTTTGTGAAAGCTAGATTGAATATAACTTAGCAACAAACATGGTCACTCATTACTTTTTAAGTACTTTCATCTGCCATATTTCTTTCTGATCCAACACCTCTTAGATAACATCCTTTTCCATCTATACCACTCCGTCGAGTACGATTTACTGGTTTAGAAAAGAAATATTGAGCTTGATTAATCTTAGTACCAGAAAATAGAGCTGGACGACTTTTCATAAGATCACCTTTGGTGGAATATTGTATACCAAGCTCCCTATCTATCCACTTCGTTAAGTTCTATTTACAATATGCTTTAGAAAAGAATGCTACATAATTGAGGTTGACTCTGTCTTAATTCTGGAGGATCAAGCTTGACGACTCTGCCGGCGTTTACCTTTCCAAGATGGTCCGCTTACTGAACACTGCAGATTCAATGCAGAATTTTTTTCATCACAGGTTGACAAATAATCCTTGGCAGTTCCGAGATATGCAGAGTTGGGTCACTCTTTTCTGTTAACATACTTTTATGGAACGTGCCATTCTTGGGAACGATTCAGGTCCGAAACGGCAACAGAAATTCTGAACGAAAATAAATTGTTTTCCGCGCTTCTATTGGTGAATCAATTTCACGTGAGAACAAAGGCATCATCCGGTGTGTCGTTGTCCTGTACCAGATCGGAATGTTTCGCAACAAGCAGAAGCCACTTTGGATTCAAGCTCTTTTTGATTCACTCAAGAAATGGGAATACCTCAGGTTCCCGTAGAAGTAAATCACTCGTGCCATGATTGCCTCCTTTGCTTGGGGGCACATGTTCCATAACGGTACGTTGCTTGTTATGATCACTGATGTCGGCCGAAGATACTCATCTCCGCATTGCTTTTTGTGGACAAATATCCCAATGAAAAAAGTTCGGGAATGAAATATAAAAGGAACACGTCACCTGAAACAAGCTAATTCATATCACTCTATCGAGTATCTGGTTTAGAATAGAGCATGTTGCACCCCTCTTCCTCACCTCTTTTCCTCTGCACCCCTGACGATCGCTGATTGGATGAAATCGGTTGCACGGGTCTGGCCAATTTTTCTAAGGGCATACAAACGCACGTGCTTCGGCAAAATACTGTGCAAAAGTGTACATAGATTGCTAGTTTTCTCTTTTTAATATTTAAAATTCCATCGTTTTGCTGCATTATAAATTGTACTAGGAATAGAGGAGATCGAAAATGTCTTTCCATAATGATTGAATGTTATACCAAATATTATTTAGAGTAACTAAAAGAAAGATCCAGTATAAACACAATGGAAGAACGAACTTGTATGCCCTAACGATCCGGTTGCAGAGGTTGCCAGATGCAATAACTGTGATCCAGTTAAGAATAGGGCACGTGGTTGCAACAACTCTATACAGAGTGACAAAGAAGATCTTCAGCAGCAAACATGCACAGTTGCTTGGTATCACCTGTCGCCCCAAACCTGCAGTTCCACCGAGAAGTCCCAGCTTTGGGAGAAGGCCTTCCTTCTGCAGGGGCTGAGCGTGAGGTGGAACCGCCCCGATTTGGAATCCATGGCGTTCTCTAAGCACAGACTCCGTAACATCAGTGATCGGCGACGGCGAGTCCATTTCTAAATAAAGAAACGGGATTTTATTTTAACCCTCTAATGCATGAATTTTTATTTTCATCCCAAAAAAATATATATGTATCTTTAATACTCAGACATTATGGGAAAAATACTGAAAAAAATTTAACTGCATTAGAATTTAAATAATTTCAATTTTTAAAAATTTTTCTATAGGACGAAAACCAACTGCAAAATTCCAATTTTGATAATAATGACTAGAAAACTACTAAAAATACTATTTCAAAATAACCCTTTTTAACTGTGATTAATTTTTCAAAACAATTTATTAGTATTTAGTACTAATATTACTATTCTTTGAATACTGCCAAAAACGTAATTACACAAAAGTTAATAACCTCAATCTTTAATTTTGAATACTTTTTTTACTACTGTCATCTATGAGGATTATTAGTAACTAAAACTTTAAAATGAAATGTAATAGATGAAAAAAAATACAGATTTGTCTAGGAGGAGCTCTAATTTAATAGAATAAAGTGGATTATGTTACTTGTTACCAAACCGTAACAGTATGCATTCGAGGGTTAAGGATCCAATCCTTCATAAATATAACGAGGAGATCGCAATGATGGAATAAAACAAAGAAACACTATAATTCGGTGAATATACATCATTTAAAGGGCCAAGATGCCAATAGGCCTCGTGTGCACACTAATCCAAATTTAAGGGGGAATGACATTGACCCATTTTTACATTTAGCTATTCGTAGATGGTGGTAAAACAGTGATTTTAAATTTAATTAAAGGTACATTTTATTGATATGAATTAATATTCTGGGGGGCTAGGAACTGGCAGATTTTCTAACAACAATCCTAATTTTCCATAAAATATCTATAAATTTATTAAATTTTTAATGTATTTAAAGTATTGAGGTGTCTTTTGAAACCTTTTACTGCAGAAATGTAATTTCATTTTTTTTAATTAAAGGATTAAAAATTGCGATCTTGAGTAGAGATGACAAGTTAACATTTTCGACCATTATATTGAGATGGTAGAAACTGTTGAATTTTTGTTCAAATAGTTTTATTGTGTAGATATTGACATGTTTTGAAGGACGGAGGTCCTACTTCATCAGAATAGTACATAATAAAACTATGTTTGTCAATACATTCTATTGGTCTTCTTAAATGATTATATTGCACTCTTGTTACCTGCGAAACGTGGTTGGTACATTTTGTCAAGTAAACTTTCGGATTCTTCAGGTTCATCCTTGCTGTCAAACACAGATTACCTTGATGAAGCTCTCCAGATTTCGCAAAATGCCATTCCTACAATTCAAAACAGAATATTAAAAAAGAAACGAATTAAATTTCATACGTCTCAATTGAATTTCCCAATTGAGGCTAGTTTCATACCCAACAATTTCGGTTAATTTTTGCCGTACTTATGTTACTGCTTATAAGAGTGGTAATTTTAAATGAATTGAAGCTTTTACAAATAATAGGGATAAAATATTGTACTTATGGTTTCATCAAAGATATTTACTCAAGTAATTGCGCTGGCGAGCCCAGTCACTTGGACGGTTGCCTTGCATGCGAAAGGTATCGGGTTTGGTCCCATACATTGCTAAAATTACTGCCGACCCTTAAGAGGACTCCCTTTTGGAATTCCACATCTTGAAAATCGTAATGTTATTCCTATGGAAAACATTCGAAATTCAATTACCGCCACAATTTTAATAAAAGGTGACTAGTTTCTTGTATCATTGTAAAGAACGAAATGAGTAGATTCTGTAAAATTAATTTGTTTCGTGAAAATCACATATTTATTATTTTTAATAATTTTTTGAAGTTGGTAAAAAATCGAGTTCGCATTAAGTTCCAACTTCAAAAAAATATTAAAAATACTAAATATGTGATTTTCACAAAACAAATTAATTTTACAGAATCTACTCCTTTCGTTCTTTATAATGATACAAGAAACTAGTTACCCTTTATTAAAATTGTGGCGGTAATTGACTTTCGAATGTTTTCCATAGGAATAACATTACGATTTTCAAGATGTGGAATTCCAAGGGAGTCCTCTTAAACATTTTGTGTAGCCAGTTCGTCGTATAATTCCGTGGGCACCGATAAGCCCGGAAAATAATGCCCCGTGTGGATAAGGGGAGTGCACGTAAAATATCCTTCAAATTTCAGACGACGCCAACGAAGTCGCTCCTAACCCTTTAGACCAGCGGTCAGATGGCGCTGATTTAAAATTATGAGACTAAATTTGGAGTTTTATCGAAAAAAAATGCGTTTAACAGCATCAATGCCAGCAACTCCTTAAAACCAAAGTCATTTTTAGCTTCCACACTACGTTTATAACTTAAAAAGTGGAAGGTTTTATAATCGTGCAGTCCGTCCGTCACCCACTTTCATAGAACGAACCAAAAGTCTCACAAACGAGTGAGATACGTCATTTTGAAGCAAAAAATCAGTTTAGGCTACATTCCAAATTTCATTAAAAAATTTTAATTAGAATTTTATTTAAAATTTAAATAACTAACAATTTTATCTACATTTAAAAAACATGCAAATTCCATTTTTATTAAATATTTTCACTGTTGCCATGGCATCAAATATACGAGAAACTTTATTTAAAATAAAAATAAAATTCTTGAAAAAAATATTTATTTTTGTGTAATAATTCAATTTGGATTGTTGTAATAGCACAATAAAGTTATTTTGAAGGTTCATTGTATATGAATGAAGAAAGATGTATAAAAAATTCTAAATTTGCATAAAAAACATGCAAAGTTTTGCTTTTATTTTTAATGCAACATTTACAAATTTATTTTTCGAAATGAAAACTTGATTCTCCAAAAAGATATTTATTTTAAAAATACATCATTAGTCCTCGAACTTCAAAAAAAAAAGCAAATGATAAAGATTAATTATCAAATCTTCAAAAGAAGATTAAAGGAAATTATTAATTTTGGTTTATAAAAGTTAGAATTAGAACTAGCTAATGGTATCGTGAATTTCTTTCTGAGGTGCTGTTAGTGTGTTTCCTGTAGAGCATAAATATTGTGTGGAAGCGGTGTAAGTGACAGATTCTGTAACAAACCAACTTGTTTATACAAATAAACGATCCGCACGATCGTGATAGCTCTGTCGGAAAAAGGTTACTAGAATAAAGTGGATTATGTTATTTGTTGCCATGTGGCAACAGTATGCACTTGAGGGTTAAAAGTTACGTACTACTCGAGTGTCAGCTTGTCACTTTTGACTGTGACTGTGGTTCGAAATTATGACGCCCGTCGCCAATAGCCTTTGTGTAGCTCTAGTGCGACGTTAATTCTACTCAACTGAACTCACTCAAATAATGTTTAATTGGCTATCTGTTGAAACAAATTTTACCTTAGGAGTCAAAATTTACATCACTATTGCTACTTAAGCGGAAATCGTGGTTAAATAACCGTAACTACGATATTTTTCGCGTCTTATGTAAAAACTCTAATTCACTTGACATTGTTGCAGCGGATCATTTTACTATATGTACGGCAAAAATTACGGGAACAGCATGTATGAAATGATATGGGTCTTATTGTTGAATTGAAATATTTACTTTAAACAAAGTATTTGTACCTGTTCTATTTTATTTGGGGAACAAGGCATAAGTACAACTGACGATTTACTAATGCTGATATTTTGGCTTTGAAGGCACATATCTTCTTGCTGCAATTGACCCAGCGCTAAATCATCTTTACTAAGAGGCCTACACGAAAAAAAAAACATTTTAAATGCCAAAATAAACTTTTTTTGCATGGTTTCTTGTTATTAATATTATAAGGCAACTTACTTTAATTCTGGATATACGTTGTTCAAATACCACTGAAAAGGCTTGCATTTCAGCCTCCTTTTTACACTCAACATGCTTTCAATGCTAAATAATAAAATGGTGTTAAATAATAACTAATAGAATATTTAAAATAATACATAAAATTGAAAACACATATTTTGATATAGCTTCTACGTCCTTTTCTAATAAGGTCTTGTGTAAGTTAATTAATGCAAGTAAAGTAAAATTCTATAAATCGTCAGTTATTGATAACTATTATAAGAACTTTAATTTTATTCAAATCTATGTAAATAATAAATTAAATTTGGGGGAGTTCGCACCAAACCAACACACCCCTACATCATTTTAACTCATAAATCATAGACTGGTGTAGCTTTAGTGTAACTTTTTAATCCAACCAAATGAAGGGGAATCGATATTTTAATGGACTATTCTTCGAACTAGGGGGCTTTGGCTTGTGAGCTGTTAGGGCCTTTTCACACGAAGTACCTTGATCACGGAACTTCCATAGGAATAACATGGAGAACCGCTGTAGAGGATTGTTCATTGAATTTTTTCGTGGAGACACGAAAATCGGTAAACCGGTTTTGCGGAGAGATATAGGTAGCCAATCAGCATCAAGTATAGCTCTGACGTCTTGTTGGCAAAATCGAGTTTGCCAAATGGAGAAAAATCTACTTTATGCTCGCCAATGTTGATTTTTTAGTTAGTACTCCTCGTTAAATCGGCTTGTGGGGCCCAGGTAGCACAACAATGTTGGCCGACATTCTACCGACATCGTTCAACATTGCGAAGGTCGTGGAATGTTGAACGTTGTAATCACGACATCTGTCAATATTGCGCAGATATTGTATTTTTTTAAAAATTATTATGACTTTATATTCGTTTTATTTTGATATTGTAAGAATGAAACAATAATGCGGACAAGTTTTAGTCATTATTTTTAAAAAATATCAAATTTTGAAAACATTCGAATATTGTGGGGACATTCTGGCGACATTGTGGAAACAACGTCGATAAAACAACATTGGCCGATATTGATCGATGTTTACTAGGTATAGAAGTATTGCAATCGAGTGCTTTAGGGATGTGAGGTTTTTTAAAAACCTGACGTCACGTGTGTGACGTCACGAAGCAAAACAATATGGCGGTGATTCGACGACAAGCAGTGTAGAATAATAAGGTTAGTTTCTTTAAAAATGTATTAAATTACAGTTTATCCTAGTTTTAATTTGTAGAAAATCGATATTCATAGGTTCTTCTTTCGATGTAGTATTTTAATGATCATAAATATTGTTGTTTTTCTTAGTCAATTTACTGTGAAGGCACGGACTAGTCTTAAGTAAACAACGTGTAAACCTTTCTAAATCTATGGTATAAACCACAAATCTTTATGAATAACCACAGAGCAAAACCGAAGATTTCTCTTACTATGTGGCAAAAGATTTTCTTAAATTTGCATATCATAATCTTGATGTGGGTTTAATCATAAAATATAATCAGTTGTTTACTTAGAATTATAAGTTGTGTGTTTACAAACAGATCATTGATAGTATTCATTGATTTACATATTAATGTTAAAAGCAAATCAGGTCAAAGCAAGTATTATTAATTTATAGTATGTAGTAAGTATTGAATTGAGCAGTTGCTCTCTCCTAAATTTAGACACAAGTTGTCAGCATATGAAGTTGTTGCTGTTCTGTTGTAAAAAAGAGTTGCAGTTGTTCTATTGTAAAAAAGAATTCCCTGTCATTTCTCAAGTTTAACTCATTCAATTGTGTTGCCTCATTTTAGTGCATTGACAAATAAATAATCGAACACCATATTTTTATATACAACCGATGCAGTTTTTCATTTTTAGTAAGTATTAACATACTAATTTTCTATAGTTATCTGTACCAACTTTTGAGGTAAAATCCTAGTATCTGGCCTGACCACAAATTAAAAAAATTTTGTGAGTTGTTAAAGAACAATGAATTAATAACTTTTTCTAGAAATCGTTGCTTGCATTCAGAAGCTGATCGAGACCAGTTTTACAGTTACCAAAGAGCGAATCCTGGTTACGGTTGTGACACAGGTCACCTTTGTCAGGTGATTAAAGTCTACTTTGTCATATGAAAACAGTAACAAACATTTTTTGGGGTTAGCATTCATCTATAGGTACAATATGGAACATTCACTTATTGACATTTAATATTTTACTTATTACCAAAAAATTAATTTATTGTTGTTACGGTTGTGACACAATTGGTGACAATTTTTTTTCCGCTCGATGATCATTTCACGTTTTGTGCCCCTTTAAGAAAAATACCAAAATGAAAAAAATATAATTGTTACAACAGATATAGAGTTAACTATTTAGAGTTGAATTTTTTAAATTTTCCCTGTTGGTCCCTTAGAAAAAAATATATTAAAAATTTGTTACGGTTGTGACAGGGTGTTACGGGTGTGACATTGTACAGAAATTAATAGAAATTCAGCATTTATCGTACAGTTTATGCAAACCAAAAGCAAGAAACTTTCAAGCAAGATAAAAACAAAATGAATTGGCATTATTTTTATTACATACAACGTATATAGCTAAATCCATACTTCAATGATTAATGATATAGTAAATTAAAATGTTATGGAAGCACTAAATTAAGAAACTTGTTATTCTTGAAATACAATTTTCCACGAATTTCTTTCGGGTTAGGCAACGAGCATCTAATCTGTTCGATTCCAACATCAGTGTCAAAATCATCATTAGCTGGAAAAACATAATAAGGCAACTTCCCATCTTTTTTTCTTAAGTACTGAATGCAAATTTTACCATCTTGCACGGAATTACAGTACCCAAGATAATACAAGGGTTTGATCAAGTCTACCAACTTATTGTCCACTGACTTGGATTTGTATTCCACAACTACGTATTTTTCCATACACTCTTCAATAGTCATAATTTCTTGATCAGTAGTCATCATGTCTTCGTCTTCACATTGAACTTTTTCCTGTTTGTCCTGTTCAGATTCCTTAAGGGTGATCTCTGTTAGCGTGCTACTAAAGGTTGATCCGACTTTCAAAACACCATGCTTTCCTGGTACAGGGACAACATGGTGTATGGAATGTGTGTTTGGAATGGCATTTACACTTTCCCACCTTTCATCCAAACTGTTCACACAATTTTCAATATCAGATTGTGGAATGAAAAGGACAGATATTGCCTTTGTCACAGAGCGAGCACAAACTACAAACTCTTCAGCATTACGAACTGTCCACTTTCTTGTTAAGACTGCTGTAGCAACTGCTCGCTTAACCTTACCGCCGATGCCATCAACAGCTCCCTTTCCATGGGATGTGGCAAAGAATGACCAAATACAGTCTAAACCAAAATCGCTTTTAAAATATGACAAGTTCATCAAGTTATACTTGTTCTTGAACTGGGCTGATGAACCATCTGAAAATATATGAACTTTCTGAATATCTGGGTACTGGGATTTCAGGGATTCAGTAATTACTTTTAAGAAGGTCCAAACAGCATATTTGCCATGAACCATATCATCTGAAGCAATTATGTAAGACTGACACTTTTTGGATGCCATCCATACAACAGTAGTAAAGAGTGTAATTTGATCATTTGACCAATGGGCAGCTTGTATTTCATCCTGAGTAAGTACAGCATAGTTCTCCGCAAAGTCCAATTGTATTATAGCCTCATCATCTCCTATTTTCTCACGGCTCTGTTGAAAATATTGATCTTGTAATTTTTGAGTGTATGAATGTGCCAGGTATTTGGGAAATGCATCTGTAATTTCTGACACTAAAGTAGCCACATCATCACCCTCATTATTTCCATCTACAATTTTATCCCTTCCTTCAACTTTTTTCCAAGCTTTCCAAAATACTTCAACAGCACGTTCATCTTCATCTAGAGCACCAAGCAAAACTTCACCTACTTTATCTTCACAGGCACCACAGTTACTTAGCATGCAGTCTTCATTATATTGACTGCAGACAGACAAATCACGTAATTCTGCAGCTTTGATCTTTAGGTTTGGCACTGCTTTCAACATGAAATCCATGTTTGCGTGATATTTACAGACACACACATTGTGAGGCATCTTTGATGAAGGCAAGACATGTCTAGGCCGCAACTCGAAAAACTTGGTTCTGCTAACATTTGTTTCTGGATACTCTTCGCAGAAAATAGCACGAGCTTCATCTATGGTTGTAAACATATGCCGGCGTTGCATATGAACTCTCTTTCCATTTTTATCTAAAATGGATATATAATCTCGCTTCCCTGGCGCTTGACGACTGATGTCGTCTCTTTCGTAAAATTCTGATACAAGCAGATGATCTGTTGGGGATTTTTCTGAATTTTTTGGCTCTGCTGGAACTAATTCTGAACAGATGTTCAAATTGGTTGCAAGGTAACGCACAATGGCTTCTTTTTTTCTTGGACTTTCAGGTAAGTTTTTACGAACTCGTACTAGGGCTTTCTTAAATGTTGCTGAAACACGGTAGCTTCCAATGGGACTGACAGCACAAGAACCTGGACTTTGATGACTTATAGGTAAGTCTTTCTTAAGTTTTTTCTTCTCTCGACACTTTCGTTGTCTCTCATTTTGTCGGAGACGTTTAAGTTTGATTGCTTTATGGACTTTTGATGAATTTGTTGTCATAGCATGTTTTTCCTTGACTCTTCTACACTGGCTTCTTTCTTTCTCCTGAATTAGATATGCAGCATATTTTTCTGGATCTTCCTTCAAACGTTCTCGATAACGTCGGACTCTTTCTGCAGAGCTTGCCATGCTTAAAATGCAAATTCTGTAATTTATAAGATATTTTAATTAGTAAACTGTAATAACATGTGTTTAATTTTACTAAGTATACTGTTGAATTAAGAAATTAAACCAATTTAAAAATAAACTTGTTTAAATTTATTCTTAAAATATAATTTATAACCACTAGATAACGCAATTATTTTAGCTTTAAAAATTAATATAATACACTTTAATACACAATACACTTTAGTAGCGTAGTTATATTGTGTAAACAACAGCAACAAAAATAACATGTCACAACCGAAACATTTTGTGTCACAACCGAAACATTTTTGTGTCACAACCGTAACCCTAATTATAAATAGTAATAACTGGAAAAATTATCAGTTTTGTTTATATTATGTTTGCACACATGGCCACTATTACTTTTGATTGTATTACACATGTTACAAAACAATACTGAGTACAGAATATGTTTTATTCTAATTGAAAGGTTACTTTTTGTTACGGTTGTGACATGTTAATTAGTTTTACTAAAATGAATATTATTTACCTTGAAACTTGAGGCTTTGCAATTCTTTTGATAAAAAATACACCATTTATGTTCCTATTAACTTAGAACATCAAGTTAGCCATTTTGGATTGCATCACTTGGAGAAAAACATATTGCCAGATATGTATCTAACATGATAATTTATAAATGTTGAGAACAAGCATCACAGATATGGCCATAAGTAGTACCATTTCTTAATATAATTTATTTATTTTGTTAGAATATGGAAGTAGAGATTCCATACTTTAATTTGATGTAAGACATGTGCATATTAAAAAATAAAAAAAATTGGTTTGGTTTTCACCACTTCTCAGGATTTGCTCCAAAGGAATCTCAAGCAAAGAGCTATCAGAAAATATGATTTTCAAAATTAAGCTTCTAATTTTTAAGTTTTCCAGTGTTTAATTTATAAGTGTTTAATACCTATATTCTAGAATTTCTATGCAGTTGAAGTTTCTTTGTATAAACTAATAAATGCCTCATCTTTCCAGCTGCTGAGTCATCTCTCAAGGAGCGAGGAACTATGGATCGACTGTGTGACCTACCTGCACACTTGGAAGTCTGCACTCTGAGCTGACATCTAAGGAGCTCCTTCTCGTAAGATTTTTCAATCCTTATGAACCGATTTCTCACTAAGTTAACTTCGGGGGTTGATGGCTACTTTTTTAAACAATCATTGCATTTTTGCAACCAGGGTTCGATTTATCGCATCATCGATAAATAATTGAACACAATTTTTTATTGTTGCAATGCAGTTTTTTTTATTCTAAGTAAATATTTATATACTAATATTCTTTACTTATCAGAACCAACTTTTGAGGAAGGGACAAATTACAAAATGTTAAAAGGCAATAAATTTCTCTAGCAACCGTGTAAACTAATCAAAAGAAGGGGGTATTAAACTTGCATTGCATGCATACTGAAGCTGATCGTGACCTGAGTTTTACTGTTACCGAAAAAATCTCAAGCAAAGAGCGTTCAGAAAACGAGATTTTCGAGATAATGCCAAGCTTGAAAAGTTGACGGGCCAGCAATTAGAATTAACCCTACTTAAGAATCGTTCAATAGTATATAATATTCAATATAAATAGATGTAATTTATTGTTAACTGTTGTTTGCTGTTAACTGCTAACATAGTTTCTGGAAATTAGATGAAATTATGCGGCAGAAAACACAATTGAATGAAAATGAGTTTTTTTATGCCGATACTAAACATCCGTCTTCTTTCCAGGTACTGAGTTATCTTTAATGTCATGCCCTCTTAAAAGTAAATATTTACATACTAATTTTCTTAATATATTCCTATCAACTTATGATACATTTACAATGCAACAAGTTGAATGCTGCTCTACTTTGCATAACAGTTTCTTATAACCATTATCACTCAAAGACACCAGTTAAGTAGTTAATACAGTGGATGAAAGTTAAGGAATAAATCAATATAGTGTAAAATAGCCTAATTTTTATATTTCATACATTGATACACAACAGCTTTTAAATTCTGTGTTAAAGATCTGTAAGTGTTTAAGGGGATTCCCCGACCTACCTCGATCGGGCTAGCTAATGCTAAGTCTATGCGGAAAAAATGGTTTTGTTAAAAAAAAAGCAAAGAAATTATAGGAATATTTTGATGCAGTTTTTTTTTAAAATTCATAAAACTCCAATAAAGATGTGCTTTTAGAGGTTATTTTTTTTTAAACGCTAATTTACTTTTTTTTAATCTAAATTTTTTTCGATTAAAAAAAAGTAAATAACGTTTTTAAAAAAATAACCTCTAAAAGCACAACTTTATTGGAGTTTTATGAATTTAAAAAAAAGAAACACATCAAAATATTCCTATAATTTATTTGCTTTTTTTGGAACAAAAACCATTCTTTTTTGTGAAATTATGTCTTTGTCAGTATTCAAAGTATAATAATATTGCTTCTAAATACAAGTAAATTGTTCTGAAAAAATAATTATAGTTCAAGAGGGTAATTTAAAAATATTTATAGTATTTTTCTAGTCATTCTTTCCAAATTTAGAATTTTGTTGTTGGTTTTGCCGTATGGCAAAATTTTCAAAAATTTAAATTATTTAAATTCCAATGCAGTTAAAAAAAATCAGTATTTTCCCCATAATGTATGAGTATTAAAGATACAAATGAGTATTAAAGATACAAGATATTTTTCGGGATAAAAAAAATCATGCATTGTGGGTTAATAAAAACATAGCTCTATAGTTGATGTTAAACTAATTAAACCAAAGATAATATAATTACAATTTTTTAAATTGAAAGGTTATACTGTATCGATATTTTTCTAATTGGAAATTTTTTTCCTCATAATTTAAACAAGTTAACGGAATATTTGTTACATTTAATTATTAATGCCCCTATATGCATACTTTTCTTCGAAAACTTGCGAACTTTTCCAATGTTTATTCTATCAGGGTTGTTATGTTTAAAACATTTTGTTTAAAACAAATGTTTTAAACATGTTTAAAACATGGTAATAAAAAACATGTTTAAAACAATTTTATTAATTATTATATGTTTTATAATTTATTGGCCAAATACCGTTCATTTAAGGAAATATGTTGTATTTTAGGATATACGACCATGCTGTATTACCTTAAAGATTAAGATTTCTATAAATAGTAGACCCTGATGGAATGGTAAACCTTGTATGCGATACTTTAGGTCCCGAATGGGACACTACTGACATTTGTTAATATTTATTAATTTATTATAGCCCCTAATTTGTGAAATTTATGCTAATCATCAATGTGGTACATAATTTTAGTTCATTAAAATAATACCAAACATAAACTAGTACTTCAGTTACTAGTTTTTGTTTATCGTCGCAGGAAACCGGTTATACCGGTTTTTATGTGGAAGTTTAACCGGTTAAAAACCGGTTATACCGTTTTCGATTTTCCATCCTTTGTAAAATCAAAAATGTTTCGAAAGTGTTGCTTAAACTTTTTCGTTCAGTCCTTTTGCAAAAACTAATTGAGGTTTCATAGAAAAGGATTAAAACAGCAATGCTCTAATAAATCAAAGAAACTTATTTTTTTTACAGAATACAAAAAGTTATTGAATTTTTTTTACTTTATATTATTTTTCCGCAATGCTAAGTACTTATATAATTTTTGAAATTAGATTCAAAAAGATGGTGATTTTATAAGTGTAGAAAAAAATTATTCCATATAAATAAATGGATTGTACGGATGTATACGGAGTGTTTTATTATTTTTAATTGATAACTTAGTAGAGGAAAAATTTATTTTGAAAAAAAAGATTCGAAGTATTATAAAAAGGTGAAATTATTTAAATTCTTTTAAACATAAACAGTGTTAGGTCACTTAGTGGTTGGAACCTGTATATTAGCTTAGTTTTCATCAAAAAGTTATGAAATTTACTGTTCGTGAATTAACGATTCATAAATTTGGTATTCTTTCGTGTGGTCATGGATTTTTTCTATGGAATCCCAAAAAGTCATGGAAAAGTAATGGAAATTGTTTTTGGAAATCAGTAGACACCCTGGAAACCAAAATGCAAAAAAAAAAAAATGTTTTTTTTAAACCAAAAAACTCGTTCAATAAACAAATTTTAATTGTTTAAAAAAAGACATGTTTTAAACAAAAAAACAATGTTTAAAACAAAAAAAAACATGCTTTTTTTTGTTTATTTAAAAAAACATGTTTTTTTCCAACCTGTATTCTATAAATGTGTTTGATAGATATAGGTTTCCTTGAAAATATACTTCAGCAACACAATTTAATTATTTTGTGTCTGAAAGGTCTTTGTATACACTAAAAAAATCTTTTCTTTCAGGTACTGATTACTGAGTTGTGGCTTAACTTCCAGGTGGCTTTACTTCCTCCCCTCTACTTGGAATGGTCATCATTTACAGCAGAGACTGTTTAATTATAATTTTGAATGATTTTTTTTGTAAAAGTCTAAGTATATTCAATAAAGAAAAAATTATCTTTTAGTCCTGTATGTTCTGTTTCAATAAATTTCCATCTGACAATTACAGAATTTAATGTGTGTGTGGTTGTTGTTTTTACAAATGTTTACGAGAGAGAAGAGAAACTGTTGTGTTATGTTTTAATTATTAAAATCTATTTTATAAATATATATTGTAACTTACGGTAAAAAAATATAGGCACTTACAAACAGAAATTTTTTTTTTTTCTGTTTTGTAAATACCTATTGTAACTTATGGTAAAAAAAATTAACATTGTACAAAAGTTAGTACAATTTAGCATTGTCTTAAATGATTTTTTAAAACAAAGTATTCAATAATCTGTTCTTGAACTTTAAAAATTAAATGTTTAGTAATTAAAAATTGATTTTTACAATTTTCAGTATGTTTATCATATTATTAATTGTTTTATCTTTATAATTTTCTAATCTTTTCAACTTAAATAACTTACTAATATAAGCTATAAAAAAGTTGCACAAATGATATAATTTCTTTAAAATATCAAATAATAATTTTGTGTGCATATTTTTATTGCAGTAATATCTATATATTACTATTCGCATTAAAAATTATATAAGCAAAATTATATTCTTTGTGCTACTTATTATAACTTTCAGTGTAAGTTATTCAAATGTTTTAAAAAGAATATTAGAAAACAATAAAGATAAAGCAATTCAGCAAAATTCACGAGGGGGGGATCAATTTTCATATCAAAATTTGATATAGTACAACATTGAGAAAAATATTGTCCAATGTCATAAATCGACGTCGTGGCAATATTCCCGAGGGGGTCCATTTTTACATTGGCCAATATTGCAATCAATATTGTACCATGTCGTGAATCGACGTCGTGGCAATATTCCCAAGACAGTCCATTTTTACATTGTACAATATTGCAAACAATATTGTACAATGTTTTTTTTCAACATTGGCCAATATTTCTGTGCTACCTGGGGGAGCCTTGTGGTTAAGATCTCGATCTCGTTATCGTAAGGTCTCGCGATCGAGTCTCGGTACCACTGAAGACCCACCGAATATGCGGAGTTCGTGCTCATTTAATGTGTTGGCAAGAGTCCTGTGAGTGGTCATTGCACATTTTCCCACGGGTACTGGTCCCTGGAGACTATTTCCCTCAACTTCAGGAACTTGTCTAAATTGTGGAAATATCGCGCAATAGATGACAGCATCTGTCACGTATGTGTGCGTGTGTGTTGTGTCTGTCTTACATGAAGGATTATAAGCGGGTCTCTGACCAAGCACACAAGCCTGAAAATATATGTATACCAACCAACCAATTCCTACACGTGATAGCAATTTGTAAAAGTATTGAAAAATTGAAAAAATTTTGCCAAGACTAGTAAATAAGTATCATTCACAACAACCCCTCCAGGAACGTGTGACGTCAGAATCTTTGCATGTGGACAACCCTGTCGCGAGCAGATCCCCCCGTGCACCCAAGAACACCGTGGTGAAAAGGCCTCCTGCCTCCCACCCAGTTTAAGGGAACAGTCTGAAATGCTCGTCAAAATTTCCAACAGTCCATAAGCTACGATATATGTCAAAGAGTCTTTAGACAAGTAGAGAATGACACGTACTCGACTGCCAATGCCTCACAACGCGGATCCCGATTAGAGTGGCAAAAAGTGCCAGTTTTAATTATAATATTTGTGGGATACTGAGAAAGGAATACACCCACACAAACCCAGGGCCTACCTAACTACAAAATCAGAAAAGGACGGGAAACGAACCCGCCAAACCCCGTTCCAGTGCGACGGGGAGGGAAACTGCTAACGGAGAGCGCTTAAAATATTAAAATCTGGCTGCGAACCAAACCAACACTTCGGACCATAGGCCTCACACAGACAATGCCTTGTCCTTTCGGTGTTGGTACCATGGTGCGATTGGTAGGTTTCAGTCTTTACCCTAAACCTTACTATCGAATGCTTTGATTATTATAAGTTCCGCTCGAAGTTCCCGTTTGGGAAACCCCTCAGTGTCTCGATTTCGTCACTGGACCAAAGTTTACTCCTATCTTACATTAATAAACAAACACAATTCTTAAACGCAACGAGGAAATCCAACTTCCAGTACAGGACAAAAAAAAATTAAACACCGTGCATTTTCGACACCTGGAAGGTGAATATTTACTCAACTGAAGTTTCAAAATCACTCGTTTTGGAGTGATCCAGTCGGAGGTTTACTAAAAAAATAAACAAATCAGAAACCAAAAAAACGAAAAAAAGAGAAAACTAGAAATAAAAACCATTACAAACAAACACGCACATACCCCACACGCGCAAACACACAAAAATATCCATACTCCAAAAGGCAGTAAGTGCATTTTTTTTTTCCTCCCCCAGACTGGAGGAGTGAAAAACCAATCAGAGTTAAAATCGCTCTTTCGTTTTAAAGAGTGGTATGAGGCGTAAATATTGACTGTGTTAAAGTTGCCTAAAGGCGGCTAAGAAAATAGAAGGCAGCCACAAACATTAACTTAACCAAATTAAAACCCTTCCTTGTGTTGCCGATTACCGCGCGGCGTAGTTAATTTAAAAGGCAATTTATGGCCTACGCTCTGGAAGCTGCTTGGGTGATCCCGGTTCGAATCCCGTTCAGGCATGGAAATGTTTGTGTTTGTCGAAGTAAATATGCGGAGCACTTGCGCTCCGTAAAAAAAAAAAAAATCAAATTCTGTTGGGTCGATAGCCCTGTGGGCGGATATCATTGTGCGGCGCAGTTTCCCCATGGGTACAGTCCCTGGAGAAAATTTCCCCCCTCCTTCAGACAAGTTCAAAAAAATTGCGGAGGAGGCGTGGCGACCAGATGGCAAACATCTGTCCATATATGCGTTTTGTGTGTTCTTGGTTTGTCCAAACTGACCGAAATGGAGGGGGGGGGCGGCGGGTTTATAACGGGTCCTTGCGAAACCAAAGCACACAGCCTGAAAATAATATGTATACCACCGACCCAACCAGACCAACCATTCCAAATTACCTTCCTGTGTCATGGTTCTTTTTCACCCGCCCTCTGGCTTCACATCGTAGAACTGATACCTTGTACTCATCAACCAAGCTATCTGCAACTCTCCTTGAATTAGCTTCGTAAATGGTAAGTGGGCAAGGGATCCGTTGGGAGGAAAAGAATAAGGAAGGGTGGATACGCGGAACACGTGGGCCGCAGGAACAACCCGAAGAAACACGATCCGTAAGGATCAACGCCAAAAAAACACCCACAACACACAGCCATGTCTTGATCAGCGAGGATAAGTTTCTGGAATATTTTTGCAAAATATTACAGCCTAAAACCACAAGATTAACATTTTTAATTATAAATTGTCACAAGATAGATTGATTAAAAACTGTTAGAATAAAATATTTCACAAATTTTATCTGACCAATGATTTTTCTCTATATATTATTTTGTACAACTCTAAAAATAAAACAACACTCTAAATTATAAACTCAGTCTGAGTGGATTTCACTCCTCACCAGACCTGAAAAAAAAAATAAAATGCACCTTCTCCTTTTGAGTGGGATCCTTTGGTGGGGTGTTAAACCCTCCGACAGGAATCAACACACACTCCAAATGAGTGATTTTAACTCAGCGATCTGAGAAAATGGTAACATGCCTTTAAACACGGTTCAAAATGCACTAAAAACTATATATTAACTTTTTTTCTCAACTCGGAGTGGATACAACTCTTTTGTTTTAAAGAGTGTAGGACATGACGTGGAGGGGGATCATTTGTCCCTCAGGACTATCTTCTAAAAAAAGTGTTAATTTAGTAGTACAAAAACTACCAGTCCTTTTTCACTGACTTATGTTAAGTTATTATAATATTATAGGCTGATCTCTCTTATGTATAGACTAACTCCCCTGCCCTTGATTTTAAGTTTTTATCATCATCTAGCGCTTTACTTTAATTATTTTAAGGAGTGCTAGTTTTTTTTTAAATTCATTGCAGCTAAATTTTTTCATTTTACTAACTCAGATCTAAAACAAAAAGAATTGGAGGGCATTTTTTTAAAATCTGATACCATTAAATTAAAAATTGTGACCTCCCAACTCAGTAAGATAGAAAGAAAACTATATGGACTTCCTAAGAAAAAATAGGCCTCGTAGCTCTAGTGTGATGATAATTCAAATTAAACCTAACCCTAATGCAAAAAAAAAAATTATAATGAGCATAAATATTAAAAGTTAGTAAGATCTATAAGAACTTTCACAAAAAAAGAAAAGTAAACATGGAATGTTAATGAAAACATAAAATGTTTGACTTATCATTTCGATCAAAATTAAGACTTGAAAAAATTAAATTTTTCAGAAGAACATAATTCAACAACTAACTTAATTCATGTGTGTACTTACCTATATTTTCGACTCCCCATATATTCAAACCCTTGTCAAAGCCACCAATTTCATTAAACCATGATTTATTTGCTAGAAACAAACCACCTTGCATAACAGGAGATCTGAAACAAGAAAGTTACCACTCAAAAACCCAGGACTATGACTTTTTTATCGTGATTTTTTTTAAGATATGTAGTCGAAAGATTTTTCATCAACCTTGCATTGCATCTCTTAATTCCCAGGAATTTTACAGTCTATTAAATATTAAAATATGGTTATAACCTATAGTCACAAATATATAGCAATAACATGGAAATACAAATCATATAAAGTTACTCTAGAGTTAATTTTGTGTTATAACAAATTTACTGGACTCTAGTTCACATCTTATGGCGTCATTAAATTTACCAATTCCCCTTCAGTACAGCTTTTAAAATAACTTAACCTGTTTTGGTGCGTAGTTGAAAAAATAACCGACTTTAAAGCAACAGCAAGGATTAACGACCACGCTTGCTAATCCGAAACTGACAAAGCCTTCGAATTACTAAGAGGGCGTCAGTATAGGGGTTGAATCTTTTTCGTCAAAATTGACCTTATTGTACTTACACCAAAACCTCTAGTTCCAGAATGAATTATTAAAATATGGACCAAAAGGCCTGTGCTGACTTTTGTTTTTTTGAAACAGCCGACGACCTGAACCGGACTGATAGTGTGAAATTACAAAGAACTTCTCTGGCCATATTAGTTAAATCAGCCATGATTTTACTTACTTAAAGGCATTCGAATGACCTTTATTCCTATCTTCGCCTTCCAAAACGGATTGCCAACGGTAGTTAAGAGCCCAATCGAAGCCTGAAATAATTCAATTGTGAAATTATTGTAACTATCATGCGAAAACAAAAAAAAAAGTGTTTCAATTAGAATAAAATTTGCTCTGAATGGATGCTTAAGGACTTGCCTCCTTTTAAGTCTCCAGTAGCGGGATTGTATTGGAATGTATCGGCATCAATGATGTCTATCACAGGACTCACCAAAGCTTTTGGATGCTGCAAGAAATAATTCTCATTTAAAAAAAATTAACGCGACATTGACCCTTGGTACGAAAAATTAATTAATTATTTAACATGTTACAAGCATTGCAGTCAAAAATTGAAAATGTCGGAGTAAAACGTCGAGTGAGAAGTCATTATATGGGGGTTCAAGTATTTTGTTTTGCAATGGGGTTTCTGTAAAACTGGTTTCTCCTTTAAGAGAGTGTAAGTGCAGTGAAAACATCTAGCGTGCGTTTTATCTATTATAATAAAGCGGAAAGCATTGCTTGAAACATTTTAATTCTTTTAGCAGTATATCATATTTATTAAAACTACATTTTTAAGAAAACTAATTTTGTATTACAGGGTCTTAAAAATTGAAATTTTATCAATTTAATGTACAAACTTTTTATTTACGTGGTGAACCAACTGCAGTTATTCAACATGGATATAGTTTTAAAAGTGATTTGAATTTAAATGTAAAGCTAATATTGTTTTATGGATTTAGTTTATTTACGTCATTAAAAAAAAGTCTTTTTACAGATTACGGCATACTCTCATTCAAAGAAAACAACATTCATTCAAAGAAAAAATACACTATGAATATTTTTATCGATGAGAGACTTTAAATACCTAAGTTTAAAAAAAAAAAAACTGTACCAAGTGCAATAATAAAGCAATTTCGTTTACCAAAAATACAGTTTGGAGAAGTGGAGGAAGCCAATCAGTATTCACTTCACAATGACTATCCAAAAATATCACATGACTTCCCGTTGACTTTTGCGCACCAATCATTCGAGATCTGGCCAATCCTAAGTTAAAAGTTAAAAATAATAAATTAGTTTCATAAAAAAATATTTAATTGGTTAATTGGTTGATTCGAATTAAATCACAATGACGATATTTTTAAATAATACTTCATATATATGGATTTTTTTTTTTTATGTTTACCAATCCATATAGTTACTTTTCTTTTTTTACACCTTAACTTACTGTTCTGTGAGGTAAAATCTTTGCGTGCATTTTCTTACTAAATGCTATTATACAGTCTTCTGCTTACAAAATTCGTCTGCATATTATTCTTTGTTAAAGTTTTTTATTTAAAGACTAGAATAACTAAATACTTGGAATCATGGGTTTTCTTCATTTCTAAAAATTAATACTAAGACTTTTTGAAAATTAGTACTTGTGTTTTATACCGTCAACCCTTTCCAGAAAAACCCAATATTATCACCAAACCCGATTTTTAAAAAAAGTATAATTTATAATGAATATAATAATTAATAAATGTAATAAAATAAAAGTATGATTTATTTGTTTTGCGATACTTTTCATGGAAAAACTAGCGACAAATGATTTAGCTGGCGTTTTCTGGTCGACGGGATACTACACAAGTATCGAACAATTGTATCAAGTTTTTACCAACTATTTTTTTAAATTCTTAATAATAAATAAATTTTGTAATTTACCTTGTCTTTGATTATTCCTAAAAATTCTCACTTTTGGTAGTTCCCGCAACTCGGAACCGTCTTTTTCTGAAACAAAGTATAAAACATAATTTACGTCATTTCAAGGCTACGAACTCCAATTGCCAATTAGTACTAACTCTAATTGGTCATACCAATTAGGTTGCACTGATAATTAAGTAGTCCTTGAAATGACAGCTTTTACTTTATTTAGAAAAATGTAGATTTATCTTTTACAAAAAAATAGAGATAGATAACAGATATATAAAATTGTAGTTTTGTTGTTTATACAATGAATTTGCTTGAGGTGGTTATATACACAAATGTATTACTGAAAATTTAGGATATTTAAATAAGCTAACCAGTATATATGTAGCATTAAAAATAATTGGTTAGAAATAATTTTATTTGAATTTATTGCAAGACAACTTTTTCGTTCACAAAAAAAAAAAAAAAATTATGAATTGTTGAGGATTATAAGTAAGTTATGTTAATCTAAAAATTTATCTACAAGATAATATTAGAAAGGGTTCTGTGATCTTTTTGGTAATTCCTGTCGTTATTGTAGCAGAAGAATAAATTTTAGTAAAGATAAAATGAACGTCAAACTTAAGTTTAATCTTTTTTTTTTTTTCAAAGATTGTTAATGGTCACTTTCGAATCATATCATTGTTCCTCCTTCAACTTATTTCATTGAAATAAACGACTGATACTTGTAATCAAAGGCTGAAAACTGATATTTGAATCTTCTTCTATCGGACCAGGTCAATTTCGGAACTAATTAATGCGTTAATTGTTTGTGGGGAGGTTTTAAAAAATGTTCCCAAATGGGGACGCCAGGTTGCAAGAAGTTAACGTCAGTGAATATGGGGCTAGTGCATACTAAATCCAGACAAAACCGGTAAGATTTTGCTTATGAGATAATGTCGGCTTCGTATTTTGACTTAGACAGAGGTCTAATATTACACGGTCCATCACCAATGGGCTCATTTCAGATCTTGAGTGACAACAGGAATTTTGAATGGAAATAAATTCTTTCTCGAGCCTCGATTATAAAACAGTAGCACTTGGAACAAAGCACCAATCGGAGCAGAGATCGTTGAAAAGAAAGGAATGAAATTTGGAAGGAAATGCGTCACCATAAAAAAAAAAGTGCGCCGTTATTCAACCAAACAGAATACCACTAAATACGTTTTTTGCGGCATTTCAGCTGTCAGTAAAACACTAGACTGCTGGCATGTGGTAAATTGGTAAATGTTATGAAAGACCTTGATTATTTTGTCTCCAAAAAGAACAATGGCATTGTTCCGGAAACTTTGTCAACTACTTTGTAGCGTTCCTTGTGACTTTCTTCATTTTGTCAGTTTCAAGTTGATGAGTTAATTTAATGTTGTGTCTCATAAGAAGTCTTATTATAAACGTTGCTAATCCCAAAAATACGAATGTAAAATTTAACTTTATTTAAGAGCTGTTAATTGCCGATTGATATGAAATTATAAATATGTTTAGAATTCTCTGCATATTTAAAATCGAAATGGTTTGATTGATTTAAATATTATTATAAGATTATATATACACTCTTAAAACAAAAGAGTGAAATCCACTCCAGTAGGAGAAGTGCATTTTCGACACTGGAAAGGAGAGAATATTAACTCAGACTGAGTTAAAAATCACTTGTTAGGAGTGATCCTGTCGCTGGTTTAACACACAAAGGATCCACTCCTATAGGGGAAGTGCATTTTCGAAACTGGAGAAGTGAAAATTAACTCAGACTGAGTTAAAATCGCTCGTTTGTTTTAAGAGTGTATATTGTTTTTCATTTAGTGTAGTTCGGTTGGATACAAATTATCATTCAAAAGAGGAAAATTTCCATGCGCTCTATGTAACATAATCCCACTGATTTTTTTAATAATTCAATAAAAATATGAAGTAATCTTAATAGGCTTGTAGAAATATGGAAAAAATAGTACTTACCATCATCACTAAAGTCATCGACAAGAATAATTTCTTTCAGCAATATGCTTGGCGTCCTATTTAAAATACTAAAAATACCTACAATTTAATAATTTTTTAAACGAAACAAATAAATACATTGCTAATACTATATAATTATAAAATATTCTATAAACAATGAAGCTACCTTAATACCGTTTTTAAAAGCACTAATCTTGATATATTATGAAATTTGCTTTATAAATGTCAGCATTGATATTTTACAAACAATAAAGTTACCTAAATATTGTCCTTAAAAGCGCTGATCTTGCTTCATTATGGAAACTTATCACGGCGCTCACTGAATAACTGGATGGAATACTGTAGGTTGCGGCTTCACAACTAGAAGGATATATTACCTAATTATATATTTATTATTATTTCATAAATAAAATAGTTTAATAAAATAATATTGAGGTTTAAAAGCACTCAAAAGACATGTCTTCGAGATTCTTCCTTTCTTCTTTATATAAATTACTTTACTTCAAATAGTTTTAAATAAAGTTTCTCATGCCATTGTTGATTTGGCAAGTGATTTAAATTACTCAAAACTGAATTTCAATGTCATCAGATAGTAGATTTATGTCCGTCCGGACGTACAGACAGGCCGACAAAAAGTATGAAAATTGGATTTCCGAGGTCATAGCTTTCTTTAAAAAAAATAGATCCGATTGATAAAACCGATTTCGGAAGGGGGTTACGGACAGACAGACGGACATCGATGGCATGTTAATACCTACTTTTTCATTTTTAAAAAAAAAATTCTTTCGAATAAAAAAAACGAAAAGTAAGCTAAAAACTCCCAGAAAAATTACTAGTTGCTCCTTCGAAACGTGAAATAGAAATCCCGCTTTTCTGAAAATATTCTACAAGTATATTAACCATCAACTACTTATTAAAAATAAATTAAATACTAACTTTACATTTCTTGAATCTGGAATTGTTCTGTCGATTGCGGTGGCATCGCTCACTTCATGGTTGAAAGAATGTTTGTGGAATTTGTCGTCCGTGGAATGTTTTTCACCAGAAATGTAGCTTTCAATATTGAAGTCAATTTCTATTGGAGTAATTGAATAATCGAATAACGAAATTTCCTGAAATGTAAAAAAAAAAAGTTTTAGGTACAATGTAATAAATACAATACAATTATTTGTAAAAAGTTTAATGTTTTCTGGCAAACCAGAATTGGCACGAACATGAAAAAAGTTAATTGTAATTAGGATAGTAGAACAATAGTCATTAAAATATTTACACGTGTTTCCTAACATCAGTAATCGTATAACGAAATTTCCTGAAATGTGAAAAAAATTTAGGTTCAATGTAATAAATACAGTGATACAATATTATATTTGTAAAAAGTTCTATGTTTTTTTTGCAATACAAAATTGACACGAACATGAAAAAAGTTAATTGTAATTAGGATAGTAGAACAATAGTCATTGAAATATTTAGACGTGTTTCCTAACCTCCATTTCTTCAAGTGTTTATGATTGGCTTTAGTATCACCTTAATCACTAACTTTTCGCATACCCCTACTAAAAATGGTCAGTAGATCAATAGAAAATTTGTATGTGGAAATGGCCAACTGGTACCAATAGAAATCTCTATTGATATCTATACAAATCTCTATTAATCTCTATTGATATCCATACAAATCTCTACAGATCTATATAGATATCAGTGCAGGCCTATTGATGTCATTTGAGATTAGTAGCTTACTGATATTTTCTTTACTGGTGTCTATAGAGCTCTATTGATATCAATAAGAAATATTATCAGTAGGTTACTGATATCAATAGCTTCTACTGATAACAATAGTGACATCCGTAGAAATAAGTAGACATCAATAAAGCTGCACTTATGTCAATAGATTTTTGTATTGATCTCTATTGATCATTTTTAGTAGGGTTCTCGCATACATTAACGACGACTTAGAGAATACCAATTAGGAAAAAGGGCGCGCTGGACCAATACCACCTAGATTAGAAGGCCGAAGAACTAAGCAACACAACGTCACACTAGTAAATCAATTTCGATTTGTGGACCAATAACGTCGTATCTTAAGGTGACGTCGCATCTTGATTAATCTTATCTTAGAAATTTATTCAAATACAAGATCTAGTCACGAATGATCATTGGTCAAAACCACAGAATCGGTCCACTAATATGACGCAAGCATTTAGTTCGCCGGCCTTCTGATCTAGGTGGTATTGGCTGGACTTGGGGTCTCCAAAGCAAGTGCCTCAGTGTTAAATCCAAAGGAGAAAAAATATTTTCTCTGGCACATTTCTCCGGCTGTATTGAATATTTTTACAAACGCATTTCTTTTTATATGATAAATGTAGCTGACTTACAGGTCCCGACAATCCCACTATTTGAAATTGATTCGAATATTTTTGTTAATTTTCAATAAATAATTTTACACAAAGTTTTCTAAGCAATTTCAAAAATTGGGATTATAGAGACCTGTAAGTTATCTACATTTATTATTTAACGAAAACCGTTTGTAAAAATATTCAATACGGCCTCCGAAATGTGGTAGAGGAAATAGTTTTTTTCCTATTGGATTCACACTGAGGCACTTGAGTTTGGAGACCGGCGATCCAGGGAGCCCATTCTCTCTTAACACCTTCATTTCGTACTTGTAACCCAAAATCGGCTACATTAGTTTCTTAAAATTCATGTTTCGTGTAGTTTAATTTGTCTTACATAAGTTGTTCAGGACTATGGTAGACATTTGTCCTATGTATATTTTATTTCGATAATATTATTCAGGATGCTAATTTTCTTACCAATCATCGCAAATGGGTAAATTTATTATATAATATCATATTTTAGAAATTTATATTTGTAGTTTTAATTTGTTAGTTATTGATTCAGCTTTTGTCTATCGTTTAAATTTATAAATATTTCGTCACATTTTTATCTCCATTTTTTTAAATAGAAACATGTGGGCGGATACTATTAAGTAATAATGTGTTGTATAATTATATTGGAAAAATAGTTTTTCTTTGAACCCCTTTTTAAGATTATCTGATCTACAAATTAGCCCTTAAAAGCAGAAAGAAATCAATTTAATATAGTGAAAATTCACGAATAATAAAGCTCGTTGAAAATGTTCTCACAGCACGGTAAAATTTTCGTAACTCCATTCAAAAGCAGAATTTTTTTTCTGTGTAGCCTTTCTCTCTCATTCGATCTCTCTTAGTTTATACCAATTCTAAAACAACGAAACATTTTTTTTTTTAAACAACTCGTTTCTCAACTCAACCCTACCAAAGTAACGCTTGAATAGAAGATGGGGAAAAAATCGCATTGAGATATAAACCGTGTCTTCCCTGACCCCTGGCATCTTTTTGTTTTTCTACCGCAGTCATAGCGGCGGCAAAAGTTGACACCACTTTAAACCATCTGGAACAAACAGAGACTTCATAGATGTAATGGACTCCGCATTGGCAAACCTCAAAGGTGACCATCATGTTGATGTTAAAGTCACGTGACTTTCCCCAGAGAAAATGTAATAATAATAATAATAATAATAATAATAATAATAATAATAATAATAATAATAATAATAATAATGATAACTTTATTGATTTCAAATAAGGAAACATATGAATAAATACAAAAAAAATCATATTAGCTGCTTAGAGGAGCATTCCCGTTTGAGCAGCCTAAAAATTTTAATTAAATAAAAGTTTATAACAAAGTACAAATAATAATAAATAGTATTAAATTACAGCACCATAGTATTTGGCAAGATACTTGTTTTTTAAATTACTTATGCTTCGTGTGTACAATATTAAAAATAAATGTCTATGTTGTCAATAATTATAATAAATTTTAAGAGAGAGCGCTTAAAAGATGAGTATATTGTCAATATTTTGAATAGAAAGGGGTAAAGTGTAAAAGAAATTTAGGAGCTAAATAATAATAAAAAATTCTAAAGATTTCCTTATTAAAATAAGTTATTGTTTAAATTTCTTGGGGACCTTTTAAGTGATCATAATCTATTGGGATGCTAAGTTTTCTAATGTTCTGAAATAAAAGCAAAGTTTTTTTTAATAACATGCATAAAACTATATATTTGGAAAAACTACAACGAAAATCGCTTTGAAATATAATTTTCTCAAGTTTTTTTTTCCCTCTTTGCTCTCATTCAAACAACATATATAAACTGCTAAACACATCGATCTTTTTCTCGCCAAATTAAAGATTATTCGCCAAGTAAATCAATTCTTTCCGTTCCCTCATCATTCGACTTTTTTACTATAAGATTTACTGTCCATTTTACGTATGTCGTTGACTTTAAACCATCTGGAACAAACAATAGTCCCTGCTTCATTTTTATTATAATAAAATATTCTAAAACGCGTTGGAGAAAAGTATAGTTGGACGATAACTTGATTTATTTCTTTGAACTGATATTATTTTCATCCTTTCTTTGAACTCGTTGAAGGGGTCATAGGAGTCTTAAAAAGTGCAAATAAGAAGGTAATACAAAGCATAGTTTGATCTTTCATGTAATTTTTTAACTACTCAATATATAAGTATAATTTTTTATATGTAATTCTATAAGATTTATTTATTATAAAACAAATTTTAAAATTTATGAAACTTTAGCCAAAACTAAAATAAATAATAACAAACATAAAATTATTTTAACACATTGTGATTAGGCTTGCGCAGCAAATTTTGAGGTCAAAATTGAAAAAATGATCAAGAAAATGACTTTATATTGTACAAATATGTACAAAGATTTATACCTAAATTCTCAGCTCTATTTTAATGAGAAATTATTTTTAAAAAAAATTTAATTCAAAATTTTAAAATTTTTATTAATTTTTTTAGAAAAAAGTTCTTAAAATAATTTCTAATTAAAATTGAGCTGAGAATTTAGGTAAAAGTCTTTGTTTGTACATATTTGTACAATATAAAGTCATTTTCTTGGTCATGTCTTCAATTTTGACCTCAAAATTTGCCGCGCAAGCCTAATCACAATGTGTTTAAATAGTTTTATGTTTGTTATTATTTGTTTTAGTTTTGGCTAAAGTTTCATAAATTTTAAAATTTGTTTTATGATAAATAAATCTTATAGAATTACACAAAAAAAAATTATACTTATATACTGAGTAGTTAAAAAATTACATGAAAGATCAAACTATGCTTTGTAGTACCTTCTTTGCACATGTTTAAGACTCCTGTGACCCCTTAAACGAACATTTTACTACTACCGGTTTTGCAATTTGGATTACTTTATTTTTCCTCCTATCGTAATCTAATTATTTCATTGGTTGTCAACAAACAAGAACAAATGCACTTGTATTGTTAAGGTAAGACAACGATCAATCAAAACCATTTTTAAAAAAAACTTAGCTGACATTTCAGAAAAACTTAACCAATGGGAAGGCTCTTTCTTCAAAATGTATAGTAGAGAAATGTTTATTAGATAGGAGGAGAACGGCACAATTTTTTTTAAAATTATATTTACTATATTAACTTTTTAATAATGAATTAAACTTAAACCTAACTAGTAAATCATAAATTAAACTATGCCTTTTAGTAAATCATAAATTAAACTATGCTTTCATTCATTCAATATTGAAAATTCATTTCTAAGTACTTAACTTATGTAACTTAGTTATGTATTTAATTACTTAACTTACGTAACTTATGTAAGTAAGTACTTAAGTACTTAGGTATGTATTTTCAATATTGAAGGACTGGTAGCATAGTTTTATTTATGATTTACTAAATTCTTTATCAAAAAGTTAAATATAGTAAATATAATTTTTTTTAATTGTGCCGCACTCCTCCTATCTCCTAAATATTTCTCTATTATATATTTTGAAGAAAAGGCCTTCCATTGGTTAAGTTTTTTTGAAACGTCAGTTAAGGTTTTTTTTTTCGAATCGTTTTGATTGATCGTTGTCTTACCTTAACAATATAAACGCATAAGTTCTAATTTGAAGCCAGAGTTAATTTTTGTACATTATTATTTTCGCATTACATCCCGCTCTTAGTTCCCATAATTAACTTTATCAATTAGTAGTACAAATACCTATCTAAACATAATAATAATAATTAAAATTTAAAACGGAATCAAGTACTTAGAAGAATATATGCGATCTTATCATCAAAACCAGGATCTTATCCTTTAACATTTTAGTGTAAGAAGAGGCTTGTATGGAAATCATCCAAAAACCCTTTTGTACATGAAGTGATTCAATTAACCCTTTCAGTCCCAGTGATGCCATTTGGAATCATCACTTTCAATATTTTTTTCCAAATGTTTATGTCCCGTTATGACATCCAAACACACATCATTCGATTCTTCACACTTTGTTCTATTCGACAATATTTTACATTAATCTCAATAGAAGTCATAACTACTATTTATTTTATTTAGAAAATAGCTAACAAGCGTTTCACCTGATTTTTGAAAAGTTCACTTCAGTTCCACATATTTAAAACACAATTTAAACTATTTCTGTTAAAATAATTACTAAATTTTTTTTAATGATATGGTCCGATACCTTAAAATATATAACTCGAAGTGTTTTTAGGTAATATATATATTTTTTATGTTGTTGTATTCCACAGTTAAAAAATTTTGGCATTATTTCAAAAACCATATAAAAAATTTAAATGATTTTTTTCTTATGGAACTCTTATTTTTCACCTTAAATAAGCTTATTTTGTGAATATCAGATGTTTCTGTAGAGTAGTAAATTTTTGGGACTGAAAGGGTTAAAGTGTGATGCCTATAATGAATTGAAAACTCTGAAATATTGATCTAATTCAATTGGGGAGGGAGAAAATAACTTCGAAACCGGTTCGTTTCTCCATCCAACTCTAAGATAAAAACGAAAAAAAAATCCGAGATCGAACAAGGAGAGATATTGTATACTGTGCATGACTTGGCCTGTCTTGTGTGGTCTTCATTAAAAGGCGCAGTTGATATGTGACAGGCATAGCTGGTTACATAAGTTTTATTTTATATGTTACGTCAGATTTACAGTGACGAGTATCCTGCACTCTCAGAAACGAATACTCAAATACGACGAAATTTTCCTTAATTTTAACGATGCCGTTTACTGGTAAATGCTCCGAGTTTTCCTTTCCTCAAAAATCGGATTCGTCATTTTATGAGGATTCGAATGTCGTCTAATCTAAAGAAATATTTCGTCATTTTTGAGCGTGTGAGTACAACAATGAGATTCAGTTTCCTCAAAATCAAGATACAGAATCGTCAAATCACGATCATTAAAGTGAGGATTCGCGTTTACTCAAAAGTCGCGTGATAGTTTGACGAAATAATTATCAAAATTAACGAAATGAGGCTTGAGGATTAATGAATCGTCAAAAGTGATCGTATTATTTCTGAGAGTGTGTTAAAATTTTGTGTTTGGTTTTGCCCTACAAATTAATAAAAAAGAAACATACGAGGCATATACTTAGAAAATACATTTAATTATATGTTATGCAAATATATATTAATTCATCAAAGTGCCCAGAGAAATAATTGCGTTTTTTGATAATGACCAGGCAATGCGATAAATTATCATCTACAAATACAAATTTGTAAATTGCCCGATTCTATAGGGTATTAATATCCGGATTAATTAAGCTGACAGTAACATATATATTACAGTGAAAGTCTGAATTATTTCGTATGCAAATTTATTTCGGACATCACACAATATATATAATTATGTACCACTTTCTACAGCCCATTTATGATTCATTAATAACAATGACAATAAAGGTCTGAAAATATGAGAATATATGTTAAAATAACCATTGAATGAGCCTAGTCTTTTTTTTTTAGTGATATAGACGTATAAACCCGTCACCTGACACTGTTGGGTTTCCCAGCATCACATATATTTTCTAAATTTTATAACTTTACTAACTTTAAAATTGGGAAGTACGGAGAAGTCATTAATGATAAAATATAATATAATTTAATTGCTTACAGAAATACAATTTTAAAAATATATAGAAAATTAAATTTCCATTAGGAAATTTAAATTTCAATCTCATTCAGTGAAAATAAGTTTACACTTTAGCCGATTTGCTTCTTCTTCCTACATTCTTAACACAAACGAGCGATTTTAACTCAGTCTGAGTTAATTTTCACTCCTTTCGGTGTCGAAAATGCACTTCTCAAATAAAAGTGGATTTCACTCTTTTAAAAAAAAAAAAAAAAAAAAAAACCAACAATCTTAACAACAAACGAGCGATTTTAAGGCGATTAGGAGCGATTTAGGGTGATTACGGGTTAATTTTCACTCCATTAGGAGTTAGTTTAGGGGTTAATTTTAACTCCTTTCCAGTGTCGAAAATGCACTTCTCCAATAGAAGTGGATTTCACTCTTTTGTTTTAAGAGTGTCGTGCTACACACTGTAATACAAAAAAAAATATGAACCCTTAAATATAAAACCCACTATGATGCATCATACAACTAAGGTGAGTGAATAGATTCTTTTACCACTGAGCTAACACACATTCTCAGGCCGACCTGTTTCGCACGTTTTTATCAACACCCTCCAGGTAGGTAAGGAACGAAAAAGGAAAGTCGGCAGACAGAGCGTCTCGGCTATCTCTGTGATTGATGGGCGAGATGTGGTCTTATGAAGGGGTTTCCACCGCAGCTCAGTTTGTTTTAAGTTGTTCAGGACATAGGATATACACTCTTAAAACAAACACTCCCAATTTACCTCAGTCTGAGTGGATTTCACTCCTCCAGACTGGAAAATGCACTTCTCCTTTTGGAGTGGATCCTTTGTGTGTTAAACCTCCGACAGGATCACTCCAAACGAGTGATTTTAACTCAGTCTGAGAAAATATGCATGCCTTTAGGGTGTCGAAAATGCACTTCTCCAACTGGAGTGGATTTCACTCTTTTGTTTTAAGAGTGTAGTGGTCAGCAAACTTTTTTCATTAAATGGTCGAAATGTTAGTTTTTAAAAAAAATTGGTGACATGAAGGGAAACGCCAAATTTTTTTTCACATATTTTATTTTGATCTTTTAAACAAAAAAAAAATTAGAGAAATTGTTTGAAGTATATAGATTGCAAAAAAACAATAAAATTTTGTTCCTGTTTATTACTAGTTTTCAACAGGAAAAATATCATGAAATATAGTTTTTTTTAATAAAAAATATCGACACCAACACAAATAATTTGAGAATAAAACTTTTAATTGATAACTGCACAATTGGGGGAAATGATTAAATTAAGGGGGATGAGCCAGCAGGACCACGAATCTCCAAACCAAAGTGCATGAATGTTAATCCAAAAATAAACTTAATATAATAATTTAATATTTAATATAATTAATTTATAATTTAGTATTTAATATAACAATAATACAAATTAAATTTAATATAGTATTAATACGGACATATATTTTCTTGTTGCCACATTTCTCCGGATGTATTGTATATTTTTACGAATGTTTCTTTAATGATAAATGTAAATAACTTGCATGTCTCTATATTCTCACTTTTTGAAATTTCTTCGATTGTTTTGTTATAAAATAATTAATTAAAAAAATTTAAAAATATTCGAACCAATTTCAAAAAGTGTGATTATAGTATTTTGTAAGCTAGCTCCTTTTCCATTGAAAAAAAAAAACGTTTGTAAAAAATATCCAATGCAGCCGTATAATTGTGGCTTAGAAAAAAATTTGTCCCCCTATTCTAATTAACACTTCAATGTGAAGACCCGCCTTTTTTTTTCCATTTCCCCTCAATGCAAAATGTCGTGTAAATTTACGATTAAAAAAATAGTTTTTTGCAAGACCTTGGATCATCTTGCTATGACATTTTTTTTAATTAATAAATCGGTTACTTCGGAATCGATTTCACTCTAGCTTGTAATGAACGAGTTAGTATTAAAACCCTTTCAGTCCCAATGACAATTTGGCATTATCATTTTAGAAAAAAATTTCTGATCTATAGCCATTTATATTATCAAAAAAAACATTTGATTCTTCAAACTTTTTTTCTATTACAAAATTTTTTTTAGTGATCCCAATAGGTGTCAGCCCTATTATTTTCTTTAATTATGACCAGATACATGATGATGCCAAATGGCATCACTGGGACTGAAAGGGTTAAGAAAATTTGTAAAATTACACTCCTTGCCAACCTAAGTTGGGTAAAAAGAAATATGCTATGAAAAAAAGTCTTCCGCGCATGCAAAGAGTTCCATAAATTATTTGTGAATTCATCCAGAAAACATGTTTAAAACATTAATTTCTTTTAAGGTCTGACAGATTTGAATATTATTTGAGAAAATTTGGAAATTTTATCAGAATGAAAAGTGTATTTTGGTTAAATTGTATTCAGATCATATTGTATGTAAATAGGGTAGACTGACCAGTGAGTGAACAGGCCCCAGTGAATGAAAATTTGGTAAATATAATTTTTAAAAAATAAGGATTGAAAATCATTCCACTAGATGGATTGGCAACACTGACTTCTCCCATGTAGTAGGAAGCTATCTGACCTATGGTTGCTTGTCCTGGTCATTGCATCCTAATGTTCATTCACTGGCGAACGCAGCGCCTTAAACGTTCATTCACTGGTTAGTCTACCCTATTACCTTACAAGATTTTCCAACGGACCAATCGCGCTTTTCCCTCTGCCTTTTTACTCTTTGTTTTTACCCAAGTTAGGGTGGCACGGAGTGTAATTCCATGAAACTCCTTGTATGTGGTGGATTTCTGAAGCGAAGAGGTTATGTCGAATACTTTAACGGTTAAAGCAAGTAAATTACTATAATCAGTACAGGCTTTGGCCTTATAACAGCGGATATATGCTTGACTTGCCTCCAACCGTTACCAAAAACAATGCTTATTGCTCTGCACTATTGTGAAGCTGAAATGTACAAATGGCACACACTGTAGTTAATAAAAGTACGACAAAAATAATTAAATATTTTTTGAATTTTATAATTTTTTTTAATTTATTTGAAATTATCTTTTCATTTTATCGACTATCACTATAAAATCAACGCATATTTTCCTTTGTCTTGACCAGCTGCTAATTGATTGTTGATTGCTGTTTTTTCATTTGTTTTGTTTGAACAAAGTGTAATACTTGTTCCATAATCTAATCTCTCATGAGCCCGTAATCTATCTCAGATGAGCAAATGATCGCGGGTTCGAGCCCCGGCTGAGTCGTTGGATTTTCTGGAAGGGAAAATCTTGGGCACGTATGTCATATGATTATGTGGCATGTAAAAGATTCCTGGATGCCTATTTGGTTTTGGTTCTTTCGGCAAAATTAAATCACGGCATACTTTAACATCCACATCAGAGAGCTCAGATTCATTGTAATCTGTGCGTCAAAATTGTGGTAGCGAGAGTGGCCTAGATGCACGCAAAAAAATGGTGCTGGTCCTGCAACTCAACCAAGTTCGTTTGATGGGTGTTTAATTGGCACAGCCAAACTGGTGGTTTCTTTCAAACCTACCAGTTTAGTTACCATAACTATACTCGTTCGATTGAACGAGTTTAGTCAACGAGACCAGACTGCCTCAATGAGTTCGGTTGAGACAACTAAACTCTGTGTGAGAACTAAACTGCGCGGTATCAGTGTAGTTCTCTCAACCGAACTAGTCGTTTGCGCCAGCTGAACTCTTCTAACCAAGCGTGTTTGGTTCCTGCAACTAGACAGTCCTGTCAGTCCTATAGCAACCGAACAGTTTGGTTGGGAGAACTCAATTTTCGTTTGTACGTACCAGACAGTTTTTGCGTGTGGTGCCACAAGAAAATGGCTCTCAGTTATGGGGAATATGCCGAGTCTGCAAAGGCTTGACCGTCAATATTGCAGTGAAAAATATCAGCGTGAGGCCCAGTGCGAAGGCGGGTTTGGAAAACATCTGAGAGCTGCCCTGGAATTATTTAAATAAATCAGTCACTTCCAACGTTCCAGTTCTTTTTTGATCGCCCCCGCTGTTTTGAGACCATAAATAAACTTTCTTTAGTTGACCTCGCCTTGTTAGGTAATAAAACCGTATATCCAGCTTTATGAGGGAAAATGAAGCTTGTTCTAGAAATTCAACATGATTAAAAATTCGCTTTGCCCAGTATTGAGGGGTATATCTTTTCTGTAATTTATTATTATATATAAACATGAATTTACTGCTAGACTCGGTCAGAACACCATTGCTATACATTGCAGAGTTATCCGCCACTAATTTAACCCCTTTCTTTCAGTCCCATTGACAATTTGGCGTTATTTTAGATTTTCTTTTTCTGATCGCCTAAAGCCATTTAGGATATCAAATGTGCACCAGCCCAGTTTTTGCACTCATTTTTTTAGCTGCACAATTAAAATAAATGATCTTATAAATTCTTTTATCAACACTAGTTCAAAAAAAAATTATGATCAACTAATAATGAAATCCTAAGTCAAAAAGGTGCTATCTATGACTTACATATCGGTTATTTTATTTATTCATAGGGGGGAGCCCAGTCGGTTAGGCACTCGCCTAGCATGCGAAAGGTCCCAAGTTCTCATCGCCAAAATAACTGCCGACCTATAAACGGCTGCTGCAGCCAAAATTGTCCGACGAATAATACTCCGTGTAGGGTGTGCACCTTAAAAATCTTTTTAAGTCCTAACGCTGCATACGATCACCATTAACGGTTGCGTTAGGTGCCTATTCAGGTGTCGGCTTGCCACTTGACTGTGGTTCTAAAATACTTGTGTAGCTCTAGTGTGACGATAATTCAAACCTAACTTATTTATTCATATTTTAAGTGGCGTAGGCATTTCTTACCAAAGACTTTTAATAAAATACAATCTATCCTTAAAAAAAGTCTATAAATTTGTTTCCTCCCTGATTGCAATTTGCAACAAATATTTTCATAGGTATCAGAGCTATAGCATTTAGTTATTGAATTTTAAAATGGGTTAGTTTTTTTTTATCTTTTGAGAAACAGAATGTTTTAGAAAAAAAACTTTTCTTAACCCTCTAATGCATACTGTTACCGTTTGGTAACAAGTTACATAATCCACTTTATTCTAATAAAGTAGACCTCCCTCTCAACAAATGTGTGTTTTTTTCATCTATTACATTCCATTTTGAAGTTTTAGTTAATAATAACCCTCATAAATGACAGTAGTAAAAGTGTATTTAAAATTAAATAGTGAGGTTATTAACAGTTGTGAAATAACGTTTTTTTCAGTATTCAAAGTATAATAATATTAGTACTAAATACAAATAAATTGTTTTGAAAAATTAATTATAGTTAAAGAGGGTTATTTTGAAATATATTTACTAGTTTTCTAGTCATTATTATCAAAATTGGAATTTGTAGTTGGTTTTTATCATATGGAAAAAAAATAATAATTGAAATTATTTAAATTCTAATGCAGTTAAATTTTTTTCAGTATTTTTCCCCATAATGTATGAGTTCTAAAGATACATATATATTTGTACCGGACGAAAAAAAAATCATGCATTAGAGGGTTAAGCACTTGATGCAATCTCATTTCCAACGAAACTACCTGGTAAAACAAGTATTTATGCATTTTCAGCATGACTTCACAGCACTTTTCAACACCGGGAAGGTTTAGCGACGATTTTATCTTTTCCCCTTTCCGCGTTAGAACAAATTATTCTGATTAAGTAAATCTTTTTGCTCTATGATGTGAAACAAACTTATAAAAAGGAAAAAAGTTTTGGTTTAAAAACTGTCCTTAGTATGTGTTAAGGTTGAAGATACCCAACCAAAAAAATCTGTAGAGTTGCTTCATAGAAAAAAAAAACGGCATGCAAACTTTTAAAAAAAACTGAAGGGATTTGAAACACTTAGTCTGCAGAATAAAACTGCAGTTTTTTTACAGTTTTCTTTTGCTGCAAGAAAACTGCAGTTTTTTTATGCAGACCTGGTGTTTCAAACCTCTTCATTTTTTTTATTTTTGTAAAGGAATTTTTTCAGAATATTTTGGCAGGTAATTTTGGAAATTCTGAAGAAATATCTTTTAGCTACAGTGAGACACATGAAAATGAGAAGTGTTAAAATGAATACACCTTAACTTAGGTATATATCCCTAAAAATGCCTCTCTAATTTATCTTAATTAATAGGGAAACAATTACAGGTATAGCACTAATTTGAGAGGTTTGGCTTTAAAACAGAAAAATATCGTTAAAACTTTTTACAATAAATGAAAATGTGACATGCCTTTGTAGAAAATGGAACAAATGTTTTATAACTATACTTTCGAAAACCCGAACACGCATCATAATTGTCAGAAAAGCAATATTTATAAAGTAAAAAACTTCGAAAAAGGCTATTTTTTCTTAATTCTTATAAAAAGCACATTTCTTCTGTTCCTTTACCATAACATAACTCTTTGGCGTTCAGTGATTATTAAAGTCCATTTTCTCTATCACTCCATCTTAAAATACTTTATTTATACTTAAAAACGTATCCCGAGATTCATTCCTCAGCTGAAAAAGTTAATTTTTTTTTAGTAGAATGAGGCAGAAGCTCTAATTGTTTTAAAAAAGCGAAATAATATACATATAAAACTCCAATTATACAATTTCCTACTATACCCGAATTCCAATGGTATCTTTCAATTAAAAGCTCTTTTCTTGAAAAAAAAATCATTTTCAGCTTACATTCAGTAATTAAAATTTTAGTTTTTTTTAAAATTCAATTATCCGAAATCTTGATTATCCGAATCAACCTGTCGCATTGATTAGGATAGTTCGAATACTACTGATATATAAAGGGGCTGGGGAGCCCAGTCGGTTAGGCACTCGCCCAGCATGCGAAAGGTCCCAGGTTCGGGTCCGGGCATCGCCAAAATAACTGCCGACCTATAAACGGCCCGTGCAGCCAAAAATGTCCGACGAATAATACAGTCCTGACGCTGCGTACGATGTCGCCCTTAACGGTTGCGTTGGGTGCCTATTCAGGTGTTGGCTCGTCACCTGACTGTGGCTCTAAAATACGACGCCCGTCGCCAATAGCCCTCGTGTAGCTCTAGTGCGACGATAATTCAAACCAAACTATTGTAATTGCTTTTTTAAAAAATATTTCTCTGGCGTTCAGTGATAATTAAAGTCCATTTTCTCTATCACTCCATCTTAAAATACTTTATTTATACTTAAAAACGTATCCCGAGATTCATTCCTCAGCTGAAAAAGTTAATTTTTTTTTAGTAGAATGAGGCAGAAGCTCTAATTGTTTTAAAAAAGCGAAATAATATACATATAAAACTCCAATTATACAGTTTCCTACTATATCCGAATTCCAACGGTATCATTCAATAAAAAGCTATTTTCTTGAAAAAAAATCATTTTCAGCTTACATTCAGTAATTAAAATTTTAGTTTTTTTTTTAAATTCAACTATCCAAAATCTTGATTATCCGAATGAACCAGTCGCATTGATTAGGACAGTTCGAGTACTACTGAAATATAATTGGCACACATAAAGGAATTCCAGATATTTATCACGGAAATACTATACAGGTTAACAGGGATGATTGGCAAGAACAGTCGTCGCCTAATTACTTTGATTCACGCCATACAAGCAGTTTTTCCGCTTTCCCTCTTCCTAAAAGAATGTAGTCTGCATGAGGGCTGGGGAGCCCAGTCGGTTAAGCACTCGCTTAGCATGCGGAAGGTTCCACGTTCGGGTCCGGGCATCGCCAAAATAGCTGCCGACCTATAAACGGCCCGTGCAGCCAAAAATGTCCGACGAATAATACCCCGTGTAAGGGAGTGCACGTTAAATATCCTTCAAAGTCCTAACGCTGCGTACGATGTCGCCCTTAACGGTTGCGTTGGGTGCCTATTCAGGTGTGGGCTCGTCACCTGCTGTGGTTCTAAAATACGACGCCCGTCGCCAATAGCCCTCGTGTAGCTCTAGTGCGACGATAATTCAAACCAAATCAAATCAAAATTGTCTGCATGAAAATAACAATTTATCAAGTTTCATAATATATTATTTCTATTATAGGGTAGACTAACCAGTGAATGAACGCTTAAGACGTCACGTTCGCCAGTGAATGAACCAGGATATAATGACCAGGACAGCCAACCATTGTCAGATAGCTCCCTACTACATGGGAGGAAGTCAGTGTTGCCAATCCATGTAGTGGAATGATTTTCAATCCTTATTTTTTTAAATATATTTACCAAATGTTCATTCACTGGGGCCTGTTCACTCACTGGTCAGTCTACCCTACGTTTGTAGATTTTCATTTTGCATTGTGACATTAGGTTCTTGCTGTGGAGTTTCCCTATTTTAGGATATTAATTCTCTAATGCATACTGTTGCCATATGGCAACAAGTAGTATAATCCGCTTTATTCTATTAAAGTTGAGCTCCCTCTCGACAAATTTGTGTTTTTTCATCTATTAAATTCCATTTTGAAGTTTTAGTTATTAATAACCATCATAGATAACACTAGTAAAAGTGTATATAATAAAGAGATAAGTTATTCACTGTTGTGAATTTTCGTCTTTGGCAGTATTCAAAGTATAATAATATTAGTACTAAATTACAAATAAATTGTTTTGAAAAAATAATTATAGTTCAAGAGGGTTATTTTTAAATAAATTTAGTAGTTTTCTAATAATTCTTATCAAAATTGGAATTTTGTGGTTGGTTTTTGCCATAAGGTAAAAATTGAAATTATTTAAATTCCAATGCAGTTAATTTTTTTTTTCGGTATATTTCCCATATTGTAAGAGTATTAAAGATACAAATATATTTTTTCGGGACGAAAAAAAAATCATGCATTACAGTGTTAAAGGATCATAATTAATTTTTAAGTTTTTGTAAAATACTATTTATGAAATGTAAGGCAATGAAAGCAATATGACGGCGTCAAAAATCTGAAATGTATGTTTCGTGTTGTTTACTCCTAAACGATACGGACTCTTGAAAAAGTTGTTTTTAAACATAGGCACGTCTGTCAGACTGTCATTCTGTCTGAAACCACACTACAGTTCGAACTAAAAGGAGCTATGAAACTATCGACTTCATTTTTTCCCCTAGTACTTGTTGGACGTCGGTCGTTAGAATTTCGAGAAAATCTCGCATGCGCAGAGGGTATCTGCCATAGACTTTTTTGATTTTATAGTCATTGCTGAAAACCAAAAAGAGATACAGTCTTCAAATTTGGTACACGAGTTCCTCTTGAGTGGGGTTTAAGGGGGTTCAGTATGTTGTATATCGGTAATGTTAAATTGACCAATTGCAATGTACCTTTTCACAATAACTATTGATCAGATCATCTTAAAATTTTCTGTGTTATACCAAACTTATATATTAATCTAAGGTTAAAAGTTTTTTTTAAAATAACTGTTAGATTTTTTTTAAATAAAATAAGTTTTAAAGTACCCAAAAAATCATGAAGTTTTTCACTTTTTGCCCCATAAAATATTTTTCACTTTAGTTTTAATAAAAATTATAACCTCAGATTAATCTATACTATGTATTACATCATATAAAAAAATTTTACCAGAAAACATAGCATAGTTTTTGAGAAAAGGTATACATCGAAGTTCAAAAAATCAAGTTCTGAGAAAAACGCGTTTAAAGTTTTTATTGGAAGCCGTATCAGTAAGGAAAGGGTTAAATAAAATAACTTTTAATGTCAAAAATATTTTTCCAATCGTCTTGATACTTTGTAACATTATTAATAAAGGTTGTAATAGTATTTTAAGCCAATAATTTCTTTTTTGATTTTTTCAAAGATTTTGGGGTACTGAACCTCCCTTAAACATAAAGTTTTCAACAATTAAAAAAAAAATCGCACGTGCAGAACGAACAGTCTATACAAGCGTATGAAAATGAAATATCTATTATTGAGTAGTAATTCAAAATCAAGTGCTGTTTGACACCATTAGAATTTTTTTTTAATTAATTGCATTTGTTTGTTTAAAAACTATTTTCATAGTTTAGCACTCTTAAAAGATTCTTATGTTATTTGAACAATTTCACATTCAATCGTCTAAAAAAAATTCCTTTTAGAGCCATCAGAGCAACATCAAATTTATTTTGCCTAGAAGTCGAATTTTTTTTCAAGATCATTACTACATATTTGAAACATTTTGTTATACATTCATTAAAGAAATTTTTTGAGAGAAGGTTCTTTAATGTTATATCATCGATAAAGTGCTACATAAATCCATATTTTCACATTATATTATTTATACTGTTATATATGTACGTTTCACTCTATGGGAAATGCTATATAAATGTAAAAATTCCCCTCCTATGGCAATTAGATAAGAAGTCAGGATTTTTTTTGTTGTTGTTGTTGCTGATTAACATATTTTTACATTTAAAGTAATAAAGAAACAAGTTGGTTTGTTACAGAATCCGTCACTTACACCTCTTCCACACAACCTTTTACGCTCAAAAGGAAACACACTAACACCTCAGAAAGAAATTCGCCAAACAGGGTCTTTGGCTAGTTCTAATTCAAACTTTAATAAGCAAAAATTAATATTTCTCTTTAATCTTAATAATGATGTATTTTATTAATAAATATCTTTTTGAAGACACAAGTTTACATTTCGAAAAATAAATTAGTAAAATTCTTGCTTTAAAATTAAAAACGAAACTTTAACATATGTTTTATGCAAATTTAGAACTTTATATGCATATTTCTTCATACATATAAAATGAACCATCAAAATAACTTTACTGTGCTATAACAACAATCCAAATTGAATTAATCATAAAAATAAATATTTTTTCAAAGAGTTTTATTTTAGTTTTAAATAAAGTTTCTCGTATGTTTGATGAATGGCAACAGTGAAAATATTGAATAAAAATTGGAATTCGCATGTTATTTCAATGTAGATTAAATTTTTAGTTATTTAAATTTTAAACAAACTTTTAATTTAAATTTCTTAATGAAATTTGGAATGTAGCTTAATTTACTTTGATTTCTGATCCCCTGTCTCAAAACTATAGTTAAATAAGAACATTTTAATAATATAATTTTTTAAAAATATCCTACCTTAAGGCGCCGATTATCATAACTATTAATAATCTCTATCCGGACGATGTACACGAGGAACATGCCAACCATGCCAAGGCACACCGCCAAACGACGTTTTTTAAGTCGCCACATGGAATTCCAATTTCTGGACCGGCTTTCTTGCAGACGATCACCATCACTGAACTGAAGCGAAATGACGCGAGTTTTGTTTTCGGCGTTGCGGTCGAAAGGAATTACTTTCCCCCCTAGAATTCGTAAGTAAAAAGAACAAGAAGAAACCAGAAATTATCGTCTGTTGTGGAAGGCAGTTTTTCTCGTTCCCGACACAAATTGGTCATATCGTCCTTTCGTTCATTTTAAAACGAGGCAAACCGTTTTTGTTCCACGTGTTTTGAATAACAGGCGGTGTGAAATTTGTAGAATAATAAATCCAAAGAAAAAAAGTTCGTTGTAAGGCGGATGGGACCGGACGGAACTATGCCATAACTATCATTGTCTTTTAACCCATTAACGACCATTTGTGAGTACCATTAACACTACCGTTACCCAATTAAAACATCATTTCCTAATTTTTAAAATTGTTTTTTCGTGTAACTTAATTTTTCCAACATAAATTGTATGGTGTACCCTTGTCTTCATTTGTCTTATATATTTTGTGTATGTAGATAAATTTAACTTGCCATGCGAAAAAAAACCTTTCTTTTCTTACTAACCGTCTTTAATGAGCTTATTTTATACCTTATTTTGAATGTGAGTTTGTATAGGAAATTTCATATAGAAAGTCAAATTTCAGCAGCACTTACCCTCCTACTAATAATGTCCAATAGGTATTTATTAACGGTAATGTTAGGCGAGTTAGGAAACGCGAAATTTACTTGTCTTCATAAGGCCATCAAAATGTCGTTATTTTTATACGAATGTTTACCTGACGATCTCATTTGGTTGTCCATATAATATAATTTAAATGAAATAATTTATATATTTTTTAACCACTCGATTTACACAAACGCATAGGTCTGTTATTTTTTTTTTTGTTGCAAAACACTTATAATTTTTTGAATACTTCAAAATTATAATTTTGTTATTAAAATTCAACCCTCTGAGTGATAGAGACGCATAAACCCATCACCTAATTGTCACATTTTCTAAAAACACACGATTTTTTTAAAAATTAAAAAAAAATTATTATAATTTCATGAAGTGGAAACAAGTTTACACTACAGTCAATTTGCTCATCCCTCAGTGGGTTAAAGGATTAGGTAGTCTTTTAAACTTAAACCATTTAGAAAGAAAGACCAACAGAAATATTTAAAATAAAACTACTAACGTGAAAAAAGATATCCGATGTGTTGAAATATGTTGTTTCTCTTTGGTAAATCATACACTTTGGTAAATTTTCTTTACCCCGATAGGTTTTGTAAGACGTCTAATTGAGAAATAACGCTTGGGACATTTAACATATGACAAAAGTGTCGCATGTTCATTAAAGTTGCGATATAATGCCATTCAGACGAAAAAAACCACGACATTTTAGTCAAATATTATGACGTCAGTAAACCGCACACACAAAAAACCTATTTTGAAAAAGCACACACTAATGTCTGTTAAAAATTTAAAGACTGCAGCGAAAAAAAAATTCTGAATTACAATGTTACTAAAAGCTTTTTTTCTCTCATGATGATGAAATATAAAAAGGATAACATATGACACGCAAAATTATAAAATAGAATAAATATTTAAATTTATTAATTTAAAACACCAATTTAGCCAATAGGGTTGTTTCACGTAGAAAACAAAACATAAAATGACATCGTAGTACACAGAGCGTGACATCTTAAGAAACATTCCCATTATTAATTTATGGAAAAGCAAAAAGTATTAAATAAATCTAATTACAATGCATTTTATCCTTGCTAATTTTTTGAAAATTAACGATTGCGTTAAATAAAATCGACTATCTAAACCAGTACAAAAAAACTTGCAAAGGATTGTTTCTTTCAACACTTTGTCAAAGAACAAAGCAAGTCAAAAGAAAACAATATAATGAATGAAATCACAGTTCGGAGCGCTTGACCTTTTTTAAACCAATGAGCTGTTACAACACATTTTTAAAGAAGACAAAACAACCAATAAAATCGCAGTTTAGAGAGCAGGACGTCATAAGAAATATTCCCATGAATATTATGCGTACGATACACTTTGGTAATAATTTTCTATATGTATGTTTTGTTATTGTGCTAATTAATGCTTTCACTGTGTGTTATTTTCTAACCTAGTTTTGATTTCAAATTAGTTATTGTAGATGGCAGCACCACAAGCTGATTGACTTGACCTCTAAATTAAAATTCGATTGATAGCTGTGTTAAAACTAAATAATACCAAAACAGTTTAGAAGTAGGCAGTCAATAGTATTTCCATCCAGATATAAACAAATATGACGAAGGGCCGGTTGCTTATCTTCGTTTTCACTTGTCCTAATACTTGATCCATAGAGTAATGGTATTATCTGTAGAACCTTTTGGCGAAATAAGGGAAAAGATGGCGAAATTAAGAACATATCTCGATTTACTATATCAAATGGATGTTTAATTGTCCAGGTTATAAACTATGGAGCCACCATAACCTCCCTTAAAGTGCCCGATAAACTGGACGGATCAACTGATATAGTCTTAGGATTTGATAATATTGCTGGTAATTTTATTTATGAAAAGTTACATTTACACTAAACTAAAAATACTAAATAGTTATTTAGAAACAGTTTTGTTAACCTCATTGAAAATTTCACTAATCTTGTTGAGATTGGTAAATATTTGAATTATTTTTTTTTAGATTATATTAACCATCCATTTTATTTTGGGTGTACCGTGGGACGATACGCCAATAGAATTTCAAGAGGAAAATTCACTTTGCATGGGAAAACACATTCCTTGGCTGTTAATAATGGTCCAAACCACTTGCATGGAGGATTATATGGTTTCGACAAGGCAGGTTTGACTTGGTACATTTTATTAAAAAGGTATATGGTATATATATGGTACATTATATTAAAAAGACAATATTAATAGCACATTGATTAATCAATCGGTAATATCTCAACACATTTTTTAGAACATTTCCGTCAATTAATAAAAAGCACCGAAATTTTATTTCTCATCTGTAATTTAAACACTGCCAACCATGTACTAATTTAAACAAACAAATCTTTAATGTAGTTAACTTCATTTAATATTTTAAAAAAGTCCTTTATCATTGTCGTTTGGTGCATACATTCCTCCATAAATTCTTCTATAAACAGGTCATGTAAAAAATACTTCTTGTAATACCCATATATACTGCCTGGTATATATAAAGTTAGTGCATGTTAAAACTTTGGCCTCACATAAAAAATATTTATATGAGTTATCAATTGGGTTTGAGCGAAGACATCAGCCTTGACACATGGCTACTGTTCAAAATTATAAGGCTTATCACATATATCTTGTATAGGGTGTAGCTCCAGTGCAAAGTTAATTTAAACTTAACCGAAACTACTTAACTAACACTCTTAACGACATATTGATTTCTCAAACAGTGACTGATCTCTGAATATTTTTAATTTTTACACTTATTTAATTAGTTATGTTAAAGTACTGAAATTTCCTTGCTTAATATTAAACACTCCTTGGTGTTAACTGATTTCTTAAGTCTTAAATTTTGTTATTAATTTTAACTAACAATAATCGTTTAGAAAGAACCGCTTCCGTATTCATGGTCTAACAATGGCTGTGGGTCTGAGCAGAAATTAGGTCAAAATTTGACTAAAACTGCTTGAAAGTTTTTATTTTCGTAAATTTCCATAATTTTTTTTCTCTGCTGATTTTTATTCAAGAATAACCAAAAAAAATTTTTAAATGAAGTAATTCACAAAACCTATCTATGGTATTTTTTTATTTCTTCATAGGCCTAATAGAAAATAAAATCGATTTTGACTATTCATCGGGAAATGTGAAGAGAGTATAGATAACTAACTGCCGTTCAGCCCTTGGCGTCAATTTGAGATTGGCAGGCAGAACGACCGTTCCGTCTGATTATGTTTGCTGTGTGCATACACCTTTCCAATTATTCCTTTATTTAACCCTCTAATGCATACTGTTACCGTTTGGTAACAAGTAACATAATCCACTTTATTCTATTAAATTAGAGCTCCTCCTAGACAAATCTGTGTTTTTTCATCTTTTACATTTCATTTTAAAGTTTTAGTTTCTAATAATCCTCATAGATGACAGTAGTATAAGTGTATTCAAAATTAAAGAGTGAGGTTATTAACTTTTGTGAAATTACGTTTTTGGCAGTATTCAAAGAATAATAATATTAGTACTAAATACTAATAAACTGTTTTGAAAAGTTAATCATAGTTAAAAAGGGTTATTTTGAAATAATTTTAGTAGTTTTCTAGTCATTATTATCAAAATTGGAATTTTGCAGTTGGTTTTTGTCTTATGGAAAAAAATTTAAAAATTGAAATTATTTAATTCTAATGCAGTTAAATTTTTTTTAGTATTTTTACCATAATTTGTGAGTATTAAGGATACATATATATTTTTTGGGGATGAAAATAAAAATTCATGCATTAGAGGGTTAATTATAGCTCTTTTTGCATTAGGTAGTTTGGAATGCAACCACAGAAGAAAATAAAGTTATTTTCACTCACCTCAGTCCCTCTATGGAAGAAAACTATCCGGGGGACCTGACATGCAAAGTAACTTATGAAATCAATCCGTCGAATGAGTTGATTATCAGCTATGAAGCAATAAGTACTCAAGCTACCCCCATCAACCTTACCAACCACTCGTATTTCAACCTTGCTGGACATGTGAGTAGTATGAATTTGCTTTTATGACATGGTTCTCATATTCCTTAAAAATTCCCTTAAATTTGAAAAAAAAAATCTTCTGAAGCAACAAAGGGTTCTAGGAGCTGGGGAGCCCAGTCGGTTAGGCACTGGCCTAGCATGCGATAGGTCCTAGGTTCGGGTCCTGGCAAAGTCCTAACGCTTTATACGATATCGCCCTTAATGGTTGGGTTGGGTGCCAATTCAGGTGCCGGCTCGTCACTTGACTGTGGTTCTAAAATATGACGCCCGTCGCCAATAGCCCTCGTGTAGCTCTAGTGCAACGATAATTCAAACCTAACTCTAACCCAAATTGTCCTACAGTATTCGTACGCCTCCTGAAATCTCCGAAAAACTCCTCAATTTCACATTTGGGGCCTATAACTCCTGAAATTTATGCCTTAGCTCCTGATATTTTTGTTCCCTCTCCTGAAAAAAAATTACCAATGCAAATCGTTTTTCTCCTTCCTCTGACCTTTTTCTCCTATACTTTATTTGAAACAAGTCTACAGGGCCATTCACATTAAAAAAAGTAGAGTTCAGACATTGTGATACTCGTTAATATCGTGGTTCTAAAATACGACGCCCGTCGCCAATAGCCCTCGTGTAGCTCTAGTGCGACGATAATTCAAACCTAACCTAACCTCGTTAATGTCCCAAAATACATATAAGTCCAACACATTCAAATTTTTTCCCACATTACCTCCTGAATTTACCTTGCTGTGCTCCTGAAAAACTCCTGAATTGACCCGTCCGTGGCCGTGTGGTTAAGGCATCCGCCTCGGGATTCAGCCTTCTCAGGAGTGCGGGGGTTCGAATCCCACCTACTGCCAGTCATCCTATTAATCCGATATCTGTACTGGGAAAGAGTAGAAAAATCCAACTCGTGATGGATGGGCTTGAGTACACTTGGTCAGACATGCTCGTTAAATCTGTGGAGTCCAAAGTCTCGACGGCATCAGCGTACAATGTCGCTCGAAGTTCCGTTGGGTGCCCGCTCAGGTGTCGACCTCGTCACTGGACCAGAGTTCTAAATAACGAGGCGTTATGGGCTGTGTTAAAGCTCCTAATGGAGGCTAGAAATAGGCAGCCAGAAACGATTACACTACTCCTGAATTTCATATCATGGAAAGAGTATGAACCCTGCGTCCTAATTTTATAAAAATTGCTTAAAAACACAAAGTTCAATGTTTGTTGTTTTCTTTTGTGTTAAATGTTAGTTTTTTTTATTATTTGTTAATAATGTTATTGGAAAATTTGGAAATATTTAGAAGAAAAAAAAATACTAACTTCACCACCACGCAACTAAAATATTAAATTCTCCATCAAATTTTTATTATGTTTGGGTTGTAATGTTTTAAAGAATGATAGATAAAACTCCAGAACAACTCTTTTATATTTCCTAATATTCATCGATGTATAGTTTGATTATATTTAAATTTGTCAAAACCTAAGTACCATCTATTATTTTAAGTTTGTAATAAAAGTACTTTTTATAGGGTTTTGGCAATATTGATGACCATGTAATTTCTATAAATGCTGACAGCTATTTGCCAATAGATGAAACTGGCATTCCTACAGGTAAAAAATTGTTTTACGTACCCTAACTCACAGCAAATATTTTTTAATTAAAAAAATTATCGACAGACTTAAAACATATATAATTTCTTCAAAAACTCAAACCATTTGGATTGGACCAAATTGATTTTTTTACTTTATCAAAGCTGATTTTCTACAAAAAATTGGGATTTCTTTTAAGAAATACTTTACTACCTTAGGGTATATATATCTTGAATTGTATTCATTCTATGCATTTAAAAAAAAAAATTTTTTTTCTTTGTCTTCTTATGAAAATAAGAGGCGCTGATCTTTCAGCTTACCCAATGTGACCCTCAATAATAAATATATCTTCTATTTATTGTTTTATAATTTGATATTTGTTAATTTTATTTTAAACTCTTAATATATTTGAAGAGTACAGGGGGAAAACCCTTCTTTGCATACGAGGGTTTCCCCCCTTTTGTCTGCATACGGTCTCTTTGGTGACGTAGTAATTGCCTAAACTGGCATAAGGAAACAGGTTTCTCACTTGGTTCTTCTCTTGCGGAAACTCTGATTCACGCAAGACATGAGTTCCACACTTGCACTGCAAGAGAAAAAAGAGAGAAACCGGTTTTAATGACTGTCAAGTAGACCTGAATGTGAGAAGATTCCTAATCAATCAAGGGTTTCTTCTCCTGGACTTTTCATTTGAAAAAAATACAATTAGTTTTTTTTTTTTGTGAACAGTGGTTTTTTTTTATTTAAAGATTGACTTTTTTTTACTGATTAAAAATTGTTGTAAAAGCTCAAGTGTTTTGAATGAAACGTTGTCCTCATTTTTGTAGATGTTGTTGACTTGTATGTATAGTGAAGTATAATACTTTGTATGGTTGCAATGAGGAATTACAAGCCCAAGTGTCTAACCTTTTGTCTACTTATCAAGCTATGAGAAAACAAAAGATTGAAATTGAGTATTTTTATATTGTATTGTCATAATGAATATTAAACGATACAATAATACATAAAATGCAAAATAGAATTCTTAAGGACTTTCTTATATTTACCCTAGGCATATTTTTTTTATAAAACTAGGGGCTGGCACTTCTAGGTGAGCAAGCTCGCACATAACTTTATTAAAGAATGTCACGTTGTTCAAAGATATGTTTAGTAACTTTTTTTACTTCATATGCATTTATTTAGTACTTTTTTTTTTTTAATTGCTAGCATATAATCTTATTTATGTCCACCTGGGAGTGAGAACAGAAAGCTGTTGAGCTGTGTGAGAACAGAAGCCAAACGGCCAATGGGAATTGCGCAGAAATTCCCGGGGGGAGGCAAGTGATAGCAATCAAGGGGCGTAGTCCCTAGGTATGAGAGTAAAACATCAAAAGCCCCAACGACCAATGGGAATTGCGCAGAAATTCCCGGGGGGAGGCAAGTGATAGCAATCAAGGGGCGTAGTCCCTAGGTATGAGAGTAAAATATCAAAAGCCCCACCGATCCCATGTCTACTAAAAAATTTATTTAAGGTCATAGGTCGCAAATATCAGTTTTTTGCATTTTTCTGGTAATCAGTAATTGTTATCATAAAAATAGCTCTATCATAAAAATCAATTGTCTACAAAAAATTTTCCAACTACGCCCCTTGCTGGCTATCGCTCGCCAATGAATATTTCATCCTGTTATGGCTCCAGGTGTTTTAAAAGGCTATACTTTAACATTGAAAGAGACAAATTTTTAATTAAAAAGTTAATTGGAAAGTTGAAAAAGAAAATTTCATCCCGGGATATAAGGGAGACACACATTACACAAAAAGAATAGTTTTTAGTTGAACATTTCATCCTGTTGTGGCTCCGGATGTTTTAAAAGAGCTTACTTTTTTTTAATATATAGAGAGATGTTCATCAGTTTTATATTGTGTTTATGTTCTACACTTTTAAAATAGCCTTAGTGTACCTCTAGTGCATGGATAACTCAACCTTAACTCCCCTAATCTACTCAGTTTTGGTCCCCCTTTCTCAGAAAAGATATTGAAATTCTTGAAAAGGTTCAACATAGGGCTACAAAAATGATCAAGGGTTTATCGGGTATTGATTATGTTAATGGATTAAGATCGTTAAACTTGTATTCCCTGGAAAATAGGAGAACAAGGGGTGATTTAAATCAGTTGTTCAAGTTCATTAAACAGGGAGACATGGAGGGCTTAGGTTTTACCTTAAATAGCCGGACCAGAGGGCATGGTCAGAAGTTGAATAAATCATGCTTTAGAAGGGAGGTTAGAAAACATTATTTTTACAATAGAGTCGTCAATGAGTGGAATGCTTTACCAGAATATGTTGTGTATTCGAAGAGAGTGGAAGATTTTAAGAAGAATCTCGATAACTATTGGAAACTGGTAAGGAATTAGATTTATTTTGGACCAACCTTGCTGGGCCTCTGGCCTGTTGTTGGTCGACAATTTTTGTATTTCTATTTGTATTTGTATTTTTAAATATAGCCTTATACAATTCTTCATCTTATCTTGTCTTGTGTTTTTTGTTTTTTTAACTGACTTCTGGAAAAAAATATCTAACATTTCGAAGGTTTTCTTAGTTACTACCTATTCAGGCTTGATTGTATGTGTTTTAAGTAAAATTAAACGTTATATAGTTAACAGGAATATAAAGCTTATTTTAAATATCCAGTATTTAAAAGCCAAACTTTATAGATAATCAGAATTTACATTGCTCAAAACAATTAGGGGAGCACTTTTTAATTATAACTTTAACTTCACTCCCAACTTTTTAAAATTTGTCCTATAAATCTAAAATTTGTTAAATACGTTCCCTATGCATTCGAAATGAAATAGTAAAAAACAGGAGAAAAAAAATCATAAGTTTTAATACTTAAATTTAAAAGGGGGAAATGGAATAATAACTTTTTAATAAATTATAACAATAATTTTTTTTAAACTTTTTTTGTTAAAAATAGTTGAAATATATTTTTAAACATCTAAAAAATGCAAGTATGAAAAATTTAGGGTCAATTTATTTTCTAAAACTGTTTTTAAGTGAAATTTATTTTACCATATTTTTCATATTTTTATTAATATTAAAAAAATATTAAATTCTTCAAAATACGCTATTCTTCCATCTAACGATGTATCTAACGATGTATCTAACGATGTATCTAACGATACATAAGTGGCGAATTTAACTTAATCACAAAAAAAATCAGGAGCTGATGATTCCCAAAGAAATTATTGGGAGCGAAAGGATTTAAAACATATGCTCCCCTAATTGTTTTGAGCAGTGTATTTTAGCCAAACCTTTCAAAAGTTTTCTTAGTTGCTTGGTATTAACGTTTAACTGTAATTTTGGGAAGTAAAATTGCTAGAATAAGACTTAATTGAAAATATTCTCTTTACAATAACATTTTCACAGCAGATAATCTCGAATTACAATTTTTTTTCAAGGTATCAAGAATTTAGTAAGTTAAAATATATATGTGTGTCTTTTTATTGATTGGCCTAAAATTAATTTTATATTAATAGTTTAATTAAATCTGTACCAATATCCCTATGACCATGATGTTTTTTCTATTAAAATTGCTGACTTGCATCTGATTAATAATTTCTTAAATCTATCATAAACTAGTTACCTTAGTACTTCACAAAAAAGTAATATTCATTTTACTTAGTTTATTATTGTAAAAACTTATGCAAAAATGTAGGAGTAAATTTATTATTTAATTATAAAATTTATGCAAAATGGAATAGTAAATTTAGCATTGTAATTAAAAAGTAGAGTTAAAATATCGAATAACATTTTAACTTGAAACCAAATTACAGTGTTACACGGTGTTTTAAAGTTGAAGTGCTTCTTTTGCATTCAGAAACCTTTGGTCAGATTTTCTGAAATTTTAACAATTTGTTACGAAACCTTAAAGCGTGAATAAGAAACAACGATTAAACTAGTTTTGAAGAAAATACAATGAACATGTATACAATAACTTTATTTGTATCAAAATTTAATATTTACATAATTTTTTATGTTTATTATTATTATTTATTTATTTTTTGCCCACCCACGGGAAGGTGCTCGATTCTTGCAGTTAAGTGAGAATTAAAAAACCTCGACAGCAAAGAGACTTAATTTTTTTTAAAATAAAAATTGACAAAACACAAACTTAGGATTAAAAATTATTACAAAAAATACATTAAAATTAAAAAATCTAAATAAAAATAATCAAATGAATCAAATAAAAAAATTATAAAGATATAGCAATAAATATAAATGGGTAAAATATAAAATAAAATGGATTGAACATATAATAATTAAATAATTAAAATATAAAGTAATAAAATGAATAAATATAGAGTAATAAAATGAAAAAATTCAATAAAATAATTAATAAATTCAACAAAAATAAAAAAAATATTTGAATTTTTTTTTTAAATTTGAAAATCCTATAAAAATAATTTGAAAATCCTATAAAATAATTTGAAAATCCTATAAAATAATTTGAAAATCCTATAAAAATTTGAAAATCCTATAAAATAATTTGAAAATCCTATAAAAATTTGAAAATCCTATAAAATAATTTGAAAATCCTATAAAAATTTTAAAATCCTATAAAAATTTGAAAAATCCTATAAAAATTTGAAAAAACTATAAAAATTTTTAAAATCCTATAAAAAAAATTACTTTTTTTGCTCTTTCTGCCGAGGCCTCACTTAACTGTAAAGCACCTTCCCTCCCACCCTCTAAAACAGCACCACTCCTGGCCACTTCTAGTCATCCTCGGTAGAGTAGTGGCCAGTATTCCCAGCTCTTGAAAAATCCTCGGTAGAGTGGGCCAGTATCCTCTCTACTCTTGAGCAATCCTCGGTAGAGTAGTGGCCAGTATTCCCAGCTCTTGAAAAATCCTCGGTAGAGTGGGCCAGTATCCTCTCTACTCTTGAGCAATCCTCGGTAGAGTAGTGGCCAGTATTCTCGGCTCTTGAACAATCCTCGGTAGAGTGGGCCAGTATCCTCTCTACTCTTGAGCAATCATCGGTAGAGTAGTGGCCAGTATTCCCGGCTCTTGAGCAGTCATCGGTAGATTGGGCCAGTATCCTCTCTATTCTTCAGCCATCCTCGGTAGAGTAGTGGCCAGTATTCCCGGCTCTTGAGCAGTCATCGGTAGATTGGGCCAGTATCCTCTCTATTCTTCAGCCATCCTCGGTAGAGTAGTGGCCAGTATTCCCGGCTCTTGAGCAGTCGTCGGTAGTTAAGTAGCCAGTATCCTCAACTTTTGAGCCATCTTCTGAACTGCATGCTCCACTCTTGAGCCGGTACTCTGTAGAGTATATGGGACAGTATTCTTAAATTTGAGCCATCGTTTAGACAAGCCATCTTGAGACAATAGTTTAAATGTAATTGTATATAAATCTACCATAGAAATTTTTAATAACGTTATGTGGTTCTATAATACGACGTTCGTCGCCAATAGCCCTAATGTAGCTCTAGTGCAACGATAATTCAAACTCAATTAATTTAAATGAATGTTAATGAAATATCTTGTCTTTAAAAAAAATTGACCTATTTATTACACTGGAGGAAAAAAAATTTAGAAAATAGAATGTATCAATTATTTTCTTTTTAAAAAAATCTGTTTTCTAAAACTACTGCACTTGACTATACAATTACATCTCTATTTGTCAAAAGTCTTATTTTCCTTCTAAATAGATAAAATCTCTAACAAGTAAAATTGCAAGGGTTCCTACACGGGTCTTGGTTTCACATTTAATATTTATCGTACCATAAACTACAGAAAATATTAGTTAGATAATATTATTTATGGTATTGCTTTATTACTGGAAAATTGTGTAAAAAAATTGTACCGTTTGCGTATATTTTTTCGCAATTTTGCTGATAGAAATTCTATTTAAAAAGAAACTGCCTTTTCTACATAGTATTATTCGGTGTGAAATTACATCTGACTCTTTTCAAATAAGTAACATTGATTTTTGAATTGATTAAAATTGGGGAAAATTGTTTAAAAAGAAAAATGTAAGAAAAAGAAAGAATATATTTACCTCAGGTCTATACAAACTATGCCTCCACTCATTCAACTCTTTGTAGGTAGTAGATGTCTTGTCATCTTCTTTACTTTTTATTGACAAGAAATATTTTCATGATATGAAGAGACGATTGGACTTGTACTTGATATATTAGTCTCCTTTTGAAGAAAAATGTATTTTTCACGCCAATACGACTCAAAATCTGAAAAGGAAAATATATCTGTGATATGGGTTTGATAATATTAACATTGTGCATACATTTTTAAAGTTCAGTACTGTTATTAACATGCATAGGACACCCAGGACTAAATTATTAGCTACGCTAAAGCGGGACGCTAAGAGCCCCATTTACAGTAAAAGCCCGTTTATCCGGCTCCCTATTAACCGAAAAGCTCAAATATCCGGAAAATTTCAAATTCCAATTTGGCGACGGAATTTGGCAATAAAATTAGATAGTTTTCGCCAGAATTACAATTCCTCGCCAAATATAGTTAAAAAATAATAAAAAAATTCTCAAGAAAAAAATTTCGTTTGGCGACAACATTTGGCCCAAAAAGTGTTTTTGGAACTGAAAGTCCGATTTAACGCCAAGTATGACGATATTTCATCATTTTTTTTATGTTGCATTTCGCTAAGTATAAATATTTTGTGAAAATGAAGGAATAAAAGTTTTCTTTTTAATCTTACCTATATTGAAATCATGAAATTTCTTTCAACTTAAATGAAGATTTTTATTAAATTTGAACATTTCCTTGTGAATCAGATACATTTAATAGGAAGAGACGAAACACTCAACTTAGTCGACGGAATCTGAAGCTGGAATGACAGAACAATGTTAAATTTGGATTTCTCATTATTGTTACTCATTGTTGCAATAAGCGAATTAATTACAATGATTATTTTCAATTTGTTGCAAATAAAGCTTTTAAATAAGCATTGTTATAGATTCTTATGTAAAAAATAAGTAAAACTTTATGGAAAATGTTTATTTTTTTAATATATTTATTAGTTTGTGAGATCTCAAGCCACACACATGCACTAATACGTATGACACTATCACCACAGCCACACGTGTGAACATTTTTAAAAAACACAAAGCTTTTAATTAAGGACTTTTTTAATAAAATTTATTAATCACGAATTCTTTTACTCGAAAATAAATTATACTATTCAAAAGATCATTTAATTATCTAAAGTAAAAAAATTATTGGGTTTTTTTTTGGGGGGGGGGGGTAGAGGGGTGGAGAATCTTTAGTTTAGGAGTTATAACATTGAGAATTAAAAGAATCTGTCTTCATGAAGATTGAAATGCAGCTCCTGATTCATAGTTCAAACGCTTCTACTTCTATCCAAGGCGGAGGCCAGCCTTTTGAATCAGACCTACTGATTCAAACTGCAGCTCTATTATTGTTCCTATTTATTGCGGTCAATAGTAGAACATCAGGGCCGGATTTCTAAGTAGGCTGTAGCCTAGATCAGCGAATTTTTTGGGGCTGCAAATTTTATGTCAGTTTTCACAAAATTAAAATATCTGCTTTTTCTATTTCTATTGTATTGTATTTCAAATAAACCTATTTTCCCTCCTATATTCGTTATGATAATTTTAAACAGCACATACCATCCTATTTTTTGCAACTAACTGGGGGCTGAGCAAGTGCCAGATTCGCCGATTCGCCCTATCAGAAATCAGACTCTGGTAACAGTCTCTGTAAAAATTGCAGCATGTTTTAACTAAGTTTTTTTTTTTCGTTTTGTTTTAGGAATCATTAAACCAGTTAGTGCTTCTCCTTTTGATCTACGGGAACCTAAATCCTTCAAACGCTTACTAGAAATGGTACCTGACGGTTTTGATCATAACTTTTGCATTAATGGAGCTGGCAATCTCAAGAAAATCGCAGAGTAAAAAAAAATTAAGATTCAATCTTATTTGTATATAGTTAAGCACATAGTTTCCTTGCACAGAAGCCACGGCCATGGGTGAAGCTATAAAACTCGTGGAACAATCCGATGAAGACAAAACGGCTAAAATTTTCTCTTCATCTGATTGCTCCGCGAGTTTCATAGCTCCGCAAATGGTCATGGCTTCTGTGTAAGGAAACTATATAAAAGTTACTTAGTCTGTAATAATAAAAGAAAGAGTCTGTCTGTCGGTCGGTCTGTCTGTGTGTATGTCTGTGGATCGCAAAAGACCTACTTAGACTGCTCTAAAAAATTCAAATTTTTTAATATAGATTCCTTTTAATACCTACGTGTGCACCTGAGGCTTAGTTTTTTTCATATTTGATTGTGATTTTTAATTAATATAATTAGTTTAAAAAAAACGTCATCCACGAGGGATTGCGGGACCATAACAGGGCTTGAAAATACATGGACCGGGCCGAAACGGGGGCTTGACGCCATCCTCTATTAGTTTGATTGATTGAGTTTGGTTGAGATATGCGCTCACCCTAAGGCTGCTTCATCCTCTGTTAGTGTTTGCTTTTTAAAGTGCGCATGCGCCAACACGAATTTATTTTGTTTTGATTTTGAGTGTATTTTCACAAGTAAGCATGCCTCTAAAAGGAAGCAATACGAAGTTAACGGATTCCCAGTAAGGCGGGACCATTCTGCTAGTTATATATAAATAATTCCTTCTTTTATTGAATATAGTAAAACTTTTTTTAAGAAGGGTGCGTAGCTACAAAACTTATATTCTTTAACAACTAAGGTATAAAGGCCAGTCCGTTCATTTGCGACTTTTGACAATTATTAATTCAGTTGGACAAAGTCGTCAATGAACGGGACTGTACTCAATATCTTAGTTATACTTCGGAGAATGTGAATTTTACAAATATACCCTTCTGGATGGGAAAATCTCGGGCACGCATGTCATATTATTATGTGGCATGTAAAAGATCCCTGGAGGGCCCATTTGGCTTGGGTTCTCTCGGCCAAATTAAATCTGGGCATACTTTAACATCCACAGAGAGCGGAGATTGATTGTAATCTTCGCATCAAAAATGGCATAGAGAGTCGAATAGATAGTGCCACAAAAAAAAAGGCTCTTTATTCTAAAGAATCTGCAAAAGGCTTGACCAGCAAAGTTTGCAGCCACATTAGAGAAAAAAAACGAGTTAATTATTTTGCTATCATTTAATAAAAGGATTTGCCATTAATAAAGTGATTTACCATATCCTCAAATTTTTAAGAATGTGACTCATGCAGTTGTAGCCTTCCTAATCAACCATAAAGCTAATTTTTAACTTTTTCCCTTTAGAGTTTATCATCCCAAAAGTGGTATTTCCATGCAAGTAACTAGTACCCAGCCAGGAGTGCAGTTGTATACAGCTAACTTCTTACCGGAAGATAATAGCTTGCGAGGCAAGGACCAAGCTATCTACAAAAAACGCAGTGGATTCTGCCTTGAAACACAAAATTACCCCGATGCCATTAATCAAGTAATCCTAAAACATTAAACCTATTTATTTTCTGTTGCAAGTAGAAATATATTAAGTTTTAACTTTTTGAAATGTAGTAATTTTCTTAACCTTTTAACTTGCATATTACATGCTGTTTCTGCATTTTTTAAAGAGTTAATTTGATTTTAACGATAAGTTAAAAACAATTGGGTGGTTAGCACAAGAAGATTCATTATTATAATTTTAAATAAATTATCTTATTCGGTATTAATAAATTAAATTTCAAGTATCAATGAAGTACAAGAATACTGTTCCCACTTTTGGAATTATTTTTCCCAAATCAGGGTATTTAGTAGTAACCCATTCAATATATTTCTAATGTATGTATTAAAATTTTAACACATAGTTAAAAGATATTAATTGGCTGCTTTTTAATTTTTTTAAATGTAGGTTACATTAAATCACATTTTTTATTTCCACATATATATTTTTGTTACTTGTATGATTTGTACTAAATGTATACATATTTATCTTGTAGGTGAATTTCCCAAAAGCATATGTAGATGTTGGTGAAGTATATGAACATACAACTAAATACTTATTTACTACTGAGTGATTTTTTCAGACATTTTCATGGTCAAAATCATTTTTTAAGTTGATAAATTTGTCAAATATTGATGCCATATATTTTATAAGAATAAAATTTATCGCTGTTAATTCTACCAGATGTACAGACTTATCTATAATAAAATGAAGTTTTGTTAAAGTTCAGTGTTTGTTCCTTCTAGACTCTTAAACTAAACATCTGTTTGACCCAAAACTTGGCACAAATGTGTAGGGTAGACTGACCAGTGAGTGAACATTTGGTAAATGCAATTAAAAAGTAAGGATTGAAAATCAATCCACTAGATGTAATGGCAACACTGATTTCCTCCCATTTAGTAGGAAGCTATCCGACATATGGTTGGTTGGCCTGGTGTTCATTCACTGGCGAACGCAGCGCCTTAAACGTTCATTCACTGGTTAGTCTACCTTAGTTTATATTATACTTAAGTTACGAAATTTCAGAGCTCAAAGTGTTCTATTTTTAGAGAAAATTCAAATTTTCTGAAAAAAACTGCACCTCCTTGCTCATTTTTTTTATTTCGTGTTGCCATTACCTCAATTATTAAAAAATTAAATATGTTTCAAGTAACGTTTTTCTGTCTAGTCTCCATTCCAGGGTTTAGGTGATGATTTCTTCACACACACACATTGATGATTCTATTGACAGCTTATGTACGTACTTCAACAATAAATGCATACCTGCACATTTAAGCTATTAGTGTGAATTATAACTATAGTGGCTGTTCAAGGCCATCGCACTAGAGCTGCATATTAAGGTTTTCTTCAGTTTTCCCTAAATACGTTGCGAAACTCGTCAAATTATCACCTAAAATGCGCTAAATGAGCAAAATGATTTTTAAATTTATAAGCTGGTTGGTTGGTCAATGGTCATACGCTAGAGCTGTATAATGGATGTGTTTGTAGCTATATTATTTTCTGGCCCAATTATTACCAAAACCCTGCACCAAATGAGGTAAAACGTTAAATGTATTAACGTTTGAGGGAATTTACGCTAATATTTATTTCTATGTGCTTATAATAGCTTATTTTTCATTTTGTAATTTTAAGGTAATAAAATAGGATTGTATACTTTTTTAACGTTTAGGAACAATAACAAGCCTAATATCCTATAATAGATTAAATGGTACTTATACTTAGGGGTTTTTTTTAATGTATCCGTGCAAAGAACAGGTATTTCTTTACTAGTTTATAATTAAATGAAAACCAAAACTATGAAATTCTAAAAGATTTTATTTCATTATATTTAACATACAGGAAGACACTTGTTTGATACACTTCACACAAAACAACTTTACACATATATACAAAAAACACTTTAAAACTCTGCAATACTTCAAAGGCAGTAAAACTCAAACCTATTGTTATTCTTTAAAATCCAACCCTGATTTTTAACTCTTGATATGTTATAAATAAGAAATACTAAAAAAAATACTGATGACTATAGACTAATTTATAAACTATATTAAACTCTTGTGCTGTTTAATTACCAAGCTAAATAGAATAATACAGCAAGAATACTTAAATGTATTGATAATAACGTAAAAGAGGGGAGTTTCAGAGTTAATTTTCTTTTATTAAACTCTTGTAAAATTGGGCAAGCTTTTATCCATTTTAAGATCAACTTACTTGAATCCAAATATAATTTTAAAAAATCAACTGTTACGATGCAACAGAAAATACTGCTATTCGACTTTGGTATTACAGATTGAAAGATTGGACAATTCAATCTTTAAAAGCTCATCTTAATCAAAATAAACAATACATAAATTTACATATCTTCAAACATTTGACAAATTGGACTAATTATATTTTCCATACTAAAAATTTGCATGAAGACTGTGGTAAAAAAAGTTATGAAACCCTGAATGTACCTATGTTTTTTTATTGACTGCTTTTCTCTTGTTGTAATAAGAATTTAATATTAACAAAAAATACAATATACATAACTACAAGAAAAAAATTTAATTTAGTATAAAAGCTCTCTTATTTAGGAAGTATGACAATCTTTTAAGGGGAAAAAAACGTACAAAGTGACACTAAACATTTACAAAATTTTACTAAAGGTTCTACTCATGATACATTGAATTACTTAGTGAATGATTTGGTTACATTTTTATAATCTAACTTTCTTGTAGGTAATTTTAAGTTGAACTTGTAAAAAAAGCTCCAAAAACTCAACTATTAGCTCTCAATTATTATTCCTTTATATTTACTTTGTTCAATTGTATATGGAATGTTAAATATTAAAAAAAAACTCAATACATTCAAACTTTTAAAAAGGGAATCACACATTCTCAATTCAATATATATACTAAAATTACTAACCAATAATAACACACAGCCTTGCACTCAGACACACAAAACCTTTGATTATCAATTTGGCTTATCTTGAGAGCTCAAGATTTTTTTTTCAACCATGTTCACCATTCTGTTGGAGTACTGTTCAAGTAATCTATTGTATGGAAATGTGACAGCAAATATTCATTCTTATATACACTCTCACCACAAACACCGAACTCAATGAAACATGAATTTCTAAAACCAAAACTCCTCTAATGATTTACGAGAAAAATGTGAAAGAATTTTTCATGATCAACATCCACAATATTTTATCTATCTTTTCTGAACTTTTTGGTATGCTTAGATATAGATAAACTATACCTTTGAGTAGCAAAAACCTTGATATTGTTTTTGAAAATTATTTTAATCCTCCGAATAGCAGTGTTTCTCTTGTGTCATCTTATTAAAAAAAGTCGTAATTAACGTATATACATATTAAAAAACAAAAACTTGGGGTTTATTAAGCATGCTAACCAGTGCAGAAACAATAAGTAAAAAGTTATGGATGCTATTTGTGAACAAACTATGAAATTTTTCATTGGGGGAGTTTTGTTTTCTGAAACTCATATCCCCTTAATTACTTGGACTCATCTAGATTAACAGAGATCATCATTTGGAATAATTACAACAATATAACATGTCCTCACAAACTCAGCACACTTTACAATTTCCTCAGAAACCAAATGGAAATTCAAATAAAAAATATACATAAAAAATCCATTCCTTCCACTCAAAACAACCCTAAAACTTAATTATTATTTGGCTTATCTTGGCTGCCTGCAATCTTCTTCTCGATGATGCTCACAAGCTGGTTCGAATACTGTTCAAGCACCGCCATAACGTCAATGCCTTCAGGCTGGGACTGGCTCGGGTGTAGCCTTTGCATCGATGGATCGCTGCCATTCGACGCAGTGAAATTGAGTCCTGGGAGCCTCCTGGGGTCGTGGAGGTTTTCCAAAGAGCCGGCCCAAGGGCTCGGGTGGGGAGCGGCGGGTCTGAGGCTCTGCTGCGCAAGCCACATGCTTTGGTGAAGGGTGCTCATCATGGAGGATTTTTCTTCGGGTGGAAGGTCTGTGCTTGATGTGACCTGTTTTGGGAAAGTAAAAAGTACAGTTTGGGAAGGTTATTGTGATGTCAAAAGGAATAATAGAAAATAAAATGGTATCTTTTATAAATAGATCTATGTAAAATAAGTCAACAGGGAAACTTAGATAATTTTTTTATTTAAGGTGCTAGACATTGGTAAATGATAAATAAGTAGTTTGATGTGAAGTTGACAATAGATGGGACGGAAATATCTACAAAAAGGCGAAGGATGTCGAAGCTCCTCCACCAACCAATCAGAGGCTCGGACTTTTATGAGAAAGTTCGAAAAAAATATTAACTTAAGATAAAAAAAAAAAAGTGTCTAAAAACTTAAAGATTTTGAGGGGTTTTAAGTTACAATATGTCATGTATCTTTGTTTTATGGCTATAATTGTACTAAAATTTAATATAAGATAAACTGAAAAACCATAGATGTATAAAAGAAAATATAAGTTACTAGGCATACTTTGGCTATGTTAAAATTTTAAAAAATGCAACTATCACATTTTTATTGAATCTTGAGGTTTATCCAATAGTCCAATAATCATGTTTCAAGTATTGAGTGGCAACCGCTGTGCATAAATATGCGGTTTCAATTGGTTAATCAATGGCTGAGCTTAAGGCTGCTCATCACCCCCATACCCCGTCCTCTTTCAATCAGGCTTGCTAATGGTAAATCTATGGGGGAAAATGGTTTTATTCCAAAAAAAGAAAAGATAACTCCTATAAAGTTGTGCTTTTAGAGATTATTTTTTTTAAATGTTGTTTACCTTTTTTTAATAGAAAAAATTTAGATAAAAATAAGGTAAACAACGTTTTAAAAAAAATAATCTCTAAAAGCACAACTTTATAGGAGTTTTATGAATTTAAAAAAAACGCATCAAAATATTCCCATAATTTCTTTTCTTTTTTTGAATAAAAACCATTTTTCCCCGATAGAATTACCATTAGCAAGCCCGATCGAAGGCGGACGGGGACTGGGGGTGATGAGCAGCCTTAATGTGTTATACTACCAATCACTGAAATCACCAATGAAATCCAGGAAAAACATGAATGATACCACATCATATGAAACATGCAGATTAAAGAAAACTTATCCTACATGATAATAACAGAAAATAATTTAGGTGAGCATTTTTTCACGTTACTGCAGAGTCCCATTTACCCCAAATTCCAAAATATTTAAAACGCAAATTTAAAAATATTTTAAAACAGGCAACAAATTTCGGTGATTCTTTTCTTTCCTTCATCAGTTCTTATTTTCAAATAAACACAGATGAATAAAATAATGAATATTTTAATTGAAAAAGAACTAATTTTTACAAAACAATTCAAAATTACTTGTAATAATTAAACATAAAAACATTAACTTACTCTTTGAAGCACTTGCATAGCAAATGCAGAAATTCTTGTTAAATTATCACCGATATTTTCACACAGCTCTGATGTCACTAAAAAATCAAAATAGACAATTAAACCTGAATGTAGCATATTAAAGAATAAATTACTGTCTTTTATTAAACAGAAAAGTAAACAGATTTATTTGAAAATAAAAAAGCACATGTCAAGTCTTATTGTTCAAATTTACTAATATATAAATAAAAAATAACTCGAACATATTTTTAGAGTGGATTTGCATATTTCAGTGTGTACAAAATAATTAGACTTTTCCTTTTTTTTTTTTTGAAAGAAGGCAAACACTGAAAAAAAAAATTACTAAACTTAGTTTTATTTACCGACTTTTTACAGTTTTGAGTTTTATTTATTATAGGAATTCAATTCCAGATACCATTTACAGCATATTGTAAAGTATAAAATAAGCATATATAATAAACTGTAGAATTGACTTGGTGACTTTAAGTGCAGTGCTGGTTCATATCCAGAGCGCCTACCAAGAGCCAAATAATTTCTTTTGGTTTTAGAAAATAACTACTGTTTTAGCACCAACTACAACTTCGATTTGGCAAACAAGGAAGTAACTAGTGCATCGAGAGAATAATGAAGGAAAAAAAACTTTGATAAAACAAAACAATCAGGTGTTGACTTGAGTGCAGGTGCCGTCAAGAAGTAACCTTTTTCCATGTTACAATAACTGCCTCTCGTTTACGAAGAAATATTTTGTTCAATGTGTTGTTGAGAAACAGAGAAAGTTTACCTGTTTTGATATTTGTTTTTCTGTTGCCAGTCTTTGGTGAATGAAGAAACATCTGTATAATGTGTTTTGTTTTAAAAGAACTTTTTTGAAAACTTCCCAACAAAAATTAGGTATGAAATGTTTATCTACTCCGAATTTCATAACTAATTTTCCAAAAAAAAAAAAACCTAAAATATCCCCTAACTACAAAAATTTTACACACAAACTATTCATACCAAAAACAACACAACAGCCTACTTACATGGCACGGTTAACGGATCCCACGCCAAGAAAGAACACTGATCTGGGAATTCCAAATCTTTCCTCCCGTCTGAACCACAAAAGCTCGTTGTAGGGGTGGAATGCATCACATTTCTGACCCCAGGATTCAATTTCAGAGGTCGAATGTAGCTTTTCCGCGGGGAATATGACAGATAACGACTGCTCTGCCACAAGTCTTTCCCTTTCATGCCGTCGTCCATGGAACTGTTTTTCAGGTCCCACTCGCTGCGAGATTTTAGCCGCTGTTTTTGGGATCCCTCTTTCGATGCTGCGTCAGTGCCGTTGAAAGGTTCGACGTTTTCGCTTAGACTTGAAAACCTGTTTGGGAAAAATATGTCTTATAAAGAACTAGTTTGTTTAGTCCTTAGCAAGCAACTACTGTAAAGGGAAATAGGCACTCTTGTTTGCCAGTCTCCAAAGCAAAGCACATCAGTGTTAACATAATGGAGAAAAAAAATTCTCTGCCACATTTCTCTGGCCTTATTGAATATTTTTACAAACAGATTTTTTTTTCATGTGATAAATGTGGCTGACTTACAGGTCCCAACAATCGCACTTTTTGAAATGGTTCGAAACTTTTTTAAAATTTTTAATAAATAATTTCAGAAAAAGTATTCAAAGCAATTTAAAAGATTGGGATTATAGAGACTTGTAAGTTATCTACATTTATTATTAAAAAAAAACGTTTGTAAACATATTCAATACAGCCAGAGAAATGTGGCAGAAAAAATAATTTTTTCCCTATTGGATTAACATTGAGGCACTTAAGCTTGGACCAGAGTGCCCATTCCCCTTTAAGCTAACAGAAACACTTTTATAAAGGGGCTGCTTTTTAATAAATCAAGCCTTTGCCGACTTGTCACATTCCCACCTAACTAAGAGTCATTTCTGGTGGCACCATCTAGGTGGCTCTCTCTCTACCAATTTTTATGCTCAGATTACAGCGAATTTTAGCACTTTGTGGATGTTTAAGTATGTTGAGATTTTTATTTTGTCACAAAAACCCAAGTTTAACAGAAACTTACACAATAGCATTCTCTCAACAAAATTATGAACGAGGGATACTTTTTTAATTTAGTAAACGTCATAATAGTAAGAAATAAACAATAACTGCATTTGAATACAATTTTAAGAGCAATATTGTATAGTAATAAAAAGACAATAAGAATGAAATAAATAAAAATACATGTTTAAGCTTACAAAAAAAAACCCTTAAAATACAATAGGAGTAAGTTAGTTCAAATATAAGACTAGTAATTTCATTATTTTTTTAATCCCGAAAAAAATAGAGCAAAAGCAATGTTTGTTTTAATACAGTTCTGCAATGTTGTATAAAGGAAAAGACAAAAGAAAATAAAAACAAATACTAACCTACAACATAGTTTTAAATAAACAATAGTTTTTAATACAATTCCAATGCAATGTCACACAGTAAGAGACCAAAAAACAAAACTAACTAAAAATTTAGATAATAAAAACAATTACTAACCTATGGCATGATTAAAAATAAACAACAGTGTTTTTAGAATACCATTCTAATGCAATATCGTACAGCAAGAGACCAAAAAATAAATATAAATAGCTACTAATTGAATAGAACTAATAAAAACAATCACTAACCTATGACGTATCACCATAGGTCTCGACCCCGAAATCGGCCTACCACTCTTCACAGGCGTCATTTCTGTGGGCGAAGAATCAGAAGACGAATCTGTGGCAAGCTGCGAAGTTGCCACCATACTTTGTGGTCTTTGTGGCAACGATGGCAAGCTGGGGCGACCACCTGGGGTTGGGGAGTTCCTCAAGAGGGACAGCTGTGGCCTAGCTGCGGAACGGTATGGGGAAGTTCTGTCTAAAGAGTACACGGAAGATGTCTTGTAGAGGTTGCCAGAGGAGGAATTTGAACCTAGGAATTGTGAGAGATGAAAATGAGTATTAAAATATATACTCAACTTGGGGAAAATGATTTTTTTTCCTGAGCAGTTACAATGAAATAAAAAAGAACAGTTATAAAACAGAAGTTTAACAAAATAACACATGATATAGAACTTTAATTAAAAAACATTGAGCTCATGTGCACTCATGAATACATTTTGCTATCTGAAAAAAGTTTGTTCTAGTCCTGGGGTTCAGGTATGTTTGGTGAAAGTCATATCGGAAAAGGATACAATCAAACTTTGCTATTCTTATCATTACAACGCAAACTTGAACAGAACTTTCTTTCCTACATTCTTGTACGGTTCTTATAAGAAACAGCTTGAGAGGAGCTCTTCCCCACACACACACATCCTATTTTGGCTTTAAAAGTAGTTGTGATTAATCTCATAGCAGAGCCTCAAACAAAGTAGGTTTAGAACAGTTACGCTAACGTCTTTTCTTGGAAAATCTCACAAGGAGATTGGGGATAAAAGTTCTTTCGAAGTTTATGTTGCAATCATAAGGAAAATTAATTAAATTGTCCTTGCTTGCTGGAAAACCAACATTAAATCATAATGACCTTGAATGTTGGCTTTTCCTAGCAATAGAATTATTTTTTTTAATATTAAGCTAAAAACCAAAGAAAAATTAAAAATTCATACATATATTGTTCAGACACATATTTTTAGTTGTATTTTTAATTTTTAATCATACCAACCTTTTCAACAGCTTAACTAATATGCTAGGCTTCAAAAGGGGCCTACTCAATAATTACAATTCAACTCATAATCGAAATAAGATAATTATACCCAAAAAGGCGATGTAATAAAACAAAAGTAAACCAGGTTCATTTAAAGTTATCCATAAACATAAAAGTAATCTGTTTTACAAACCATTTTTGGCATAGAGTGAACTTGAGCTGTTGCTTCGGCACACGGGTTCCGGTTGAGAAGCTGCAGGAAAGGTTTGGTTGAGGAGATTTTGTTGAGAGTGAGTGGGTGTGTTGAGTTTGGGAGATTCAGGAGGGGAGTCGGTGTCGATCGGGTACATTTTGCTCTGGCTCCAGAGAGGGGCTGAGGTTTTAGATTCTGGAAATACAAACATGGTACAATTATTATTGGATTAACTCTTTATCTACTGATGGTACTTATAAGCATCACTTAATGTACTGGGAATTCTTTTAATCTGGCCGTGATCAAATTTGAAAACCCAGCACAAGGAATTAAAAAAATAAAAGAAAAGGATATTTAATGAAATGTAAAAAATAATAACACAAATAAGAAACAAAGTTTTTTGCCAAACAAACTAAACGTTTATTGAATATAATAAATATAAAAAATTAACAACATGGTTAAATCTGAAACTGGTTTGGACAATTGGGTTCAAAATTATGATTACAATTAAGTCATAAATAAACAAGTTGACATCGATAAAAACGGAAAACCTAAGTAAAAGTGGTCTACCTGGAGTTTGGATTTAAAATAAATAAATACTTGACCAAAAAATTGTAACGGAAAGATTAATCCTTATAGTAAAATGCCTTAAAAGAAAACCCATTAAGAAATAAAAAAATTATATTAAAGAATTAGATTAGCTCAAGCTCACTGTGCGGCGACTTAACGGCTGGCCAGAGGGGATCCCGAGGTACGTAGAAAAGTTCCAGCGGATGGTCCAGGGGTCATCCATAGGATGACCAGGTGTGGGCATCGTCGGCGAAATCACCCCAAGGATGATTCAGATGGTTCCAGCGGTGATGTAGATGGTGAGCCGGTTGGATGCTGAAGCCGTAGAGGTAGAGGCAACCAGCGGCTATTTGGATGGTAGGCCGGCATGGTGCGGGAGCCAGTGGATGACTTCTAGCTGTGGCAGGTGGCTTAGATGTTAGGGGCAACCAGCGGCTATTTGGATGGTAAGCCGGCATGGTGCGGGAGCCAGTGGATGGTAGGCCGGCATGGCCGATGGCCGTAGTTGACCACTAGCCGTGGCCATGACAGGCCTGCCCGGCATGGCCGGCAGATTTCGCCACCAGCGATGACACACTTCTTGTTTAGAGTGGTTGTTTAAGTTAAAAGAGAGAGAATGCCCTCTCGCGAGCCGTTAAATAGTCCGCCGAAAACCGCCCACACAGTGTTGCCAAAAACGTCAAAACGGACAAATAAAACCTATTTCGGAGCATGCTTGCTGGTCTAGAACACGCGTTACAAACAAGAAAGTACGAAAATCAAACATTCAGTGTCCAATCAGGGAGCTCGCATCCACCTGGCACGTTTTTACACCGGATGCAGACAAAATTCCACGAACCGGGGTCGTATAGTTAGCAACAAAAGTAACGAGGGAAATTTGAAACAAAACAGGCCTAAAACGACTAAAAACTTGTTAAAACTCCAGATGACCACTTCGGTTAGATGGGGAACTATTAGAGGCACATTATGGAATAAAATAAAAATCAAATTAAGTTGAAATTGACAGAAATATCAATAAAACTGATAAAAAATCATTAGGCTTAAGAATAGGTGATTGTCAACAAATAGGAATAAATATAATATAAAGCATGTTGAAGTAAGTTTAAATAGTTAATATTGAATAGCTTATTATTGTAATTAATGAATTATTCAGTGAAATATAATAAAAATAGATGAATTATTAAAAATGAAAGATAATTTAAAATGTCATAAAAATGATTAACTTGTGAAACTTATGACTGATAAGTAATAATGTTTGCACAAATGCCCCCTCTTCAAGTTAAAAAAATTTATTGCAAATAAAATTTTTGCAATGGGAAAAAATTAAATAAATAGAAAAGTAATTTGGTCACATTAAAATGAGAATGATTTACAAGTCGAAAATTGGGATCTGATATTAAATTAACTACAGAACAATTCACTCCTTGGCCACTGAAGCACCACAAGAATTGATTAAAATCATTCAACTCCAAAGACTGTTGAAATAGAATTAGTTCTGCAGTAGAACACCAAAATACCCTCGCTGCCTTCTCTTGCGCGCACAGAGAGGCAACAGGAAGAATCAGTGCATTAAAAGGTTAACATTTAAAACTTTGGTACAAAATTAGACAAATATGCAAAATTATTAATACATAGAACAGCATAAAATAGATTGATACAGAATATAATTCATAAATTTTATGGTAAGTAAAAGCTGGGCAAAGTACATAAGTATAGTTTAACATTGTAATCTTGGCAAAAATCAAAAAGTTCTTTTTTTTTTTTTTATAAGAAGAAATAAAAGTCTGATGACAAAGAACAAATCACCACACAGTGAGCCAAAAAAAAAAATTAATTAAAACTACAATGCAAGAATAATTTCCAAAAATTTTTTTTAAGTGGATGCAGTTGCTATTACTCTCGTGATCAAGGGGAAGGTGTGTGTGGGGTGAAGAAAGAAATCAGGGAAGGTCAAATGTAAACAAATAGTTAGTTGACAGTACAGAGTCAAATGTAAACAAACAGTAAATGGACAAAGTAAGCAAAATGTAAACAAATAGTTAAATTGACTGAGTAGGCCAAATGTTAACAAGGTATAGATGTGCAAGGGGAAAAAAAATTATAGAGAATCATTCAAAACCAAAGAGACAATTCCTTCCTATCAGGAAAAGCATTAAACTGCCCTACAATGGCAAGAGGTGAATGAAAAAATTTAAAAAATGATTGCATTCAAACAGCGACACCAAAAACCAAAATAAGACACAATAAAATACAATAATACACAATAAAAATACACTAGAACACACTCGAGAAAGAGACAACGAACTTGTGAGGAACATCATCTTGAAAGCAGACCATGAAAAAAGAAAAGAAATCCTGTCTGGATGTGTGAGCAGAGGCGCCATATGTCCTCGGTTGTGAGCCGGGCGGTGCGCGTGCTTTAAAATTAAAGTTAAGTAAGGTATGCTTGGGTATGAGTGTGGTAGATCTTCAATGTCACTGCAATCAAACGAAACCAAGTCTAAAAAGGTCACTGTCGGTATCACTACCCGAGAATCACTGTATAACTCAATACCACTCAAACGGGTAACCAAAACTGTGGGTTAATCCAACATGCCGAGAGGAAAAAAGAGAAGAAAACCAGTTGTTGATGTCTCGAAAATTGTAGGAAATAAAACAGGGACAGGGCAAAATTGTCAGGAGAAAAAAAAAAAACTTGAAATAATTATGCCCAGAATATGAAATTGTTATGACCAGTATAAGTATGAAATAGCGAAGAATAGTGTTAGGCAAGTAAACTAAATCAGTAATCAATAAAAGTAAGAGACCCACACACAATATTAAACAAATTAAAATAATGCAAAATAATGGTGCGATAAGAGTGTTTAAAATTAAATTAACCAAGGAAAACCATTAGCATCATTTAGCAAATTAATAAAAAAAAAAAACCAGGTAGTACCAAAAACTTAAATTTAAAATATAAACAAACCACAACTGTCCAAACACAACGATGAGAAAAAGTTTTAGGAATTAAAGAATTTAGAATAAAAATTTTAGAATAAGGTACAGGTTCGACTGGTCGAACAGCACCATTTGTACTAAAAACAATTTTTGAACAATACCCAGATTCGGACTGGTCACGAAACCATATGTACTGGGAATTCTTTTAATCTGGCCGTGATCAAATTTGAAAACCCAGCACAAGGAATTAAAAAAATAAAAGAAAAGGATATTTAATGAAATGTAAAAAATAATAACACAAATAAGAAACAAAGTTTTTTGCCAAACAAACTAAACGTTTATTGAATATAATAAATATAAAAAATTAACAACATGGTTAAATCTGAAACTGGTTTGGACAATTGGGTTCAAAATTATGATTACAATTAAGTCATAAATAAACAAGTTGACATCGATAAAAACGGAAAACCTAAGTAAAAGTGGTCTACCTGGAGTTTGGATTTAAAATAAATAAATACTTGACCAAAAAATTGTAACGGAAAGATTAATCCTTATAGTAAAATGCCTTAAAAGAAAACCATTAAGAAATAAAAAAATTATATTAAAGAATTAGATTAGCTCAAGCTCACTGTGCGGCGACTTAACGGCTGGCCAGAGGGGATCCCGAGGTACGTAGAAAAGTTCCAGCGGATGGTCCAGGGGTCATCCATAGGATGACCAGGTGTGGGCATCGTCGGCGAAATCACCCCAAGGATGATTCAGATGGTTCCAGCGGTGATGTAGATGGTGAGCCGGTTGGATGCTGAAGCCGTAGAGGTAGAGGCAACCAGCGGCTATTTGGATGGTAGGCCGGCATGGTGCGGGAGCCAGTGGATGACTTCTAGCTGTGGCAGGTGGCTTAGATGTTAGGGGCAACCAGCGGCTATTTGGATGGTAAGCCGGCATGGTGCGGGAGCCAGTGGATGGTAGGCCGGCATGGCCGATGGCCGTAGTTGACCACTAGCCGTGGCCATGACAGGCCTGCCCGGCATGGCCGGCAGATTTCGCCACCAGCGATGACACACTTCTTGTTTAGAGTGGTTGTTTAAGTTAAAAGAGAGAGAATGCCCTCTCGCGAGCCGTTAAATAGTCCGCCGAAAACCGCCCACACAGTGTTGCCAAAAACGTCAAAACGGACAAATAAAACCTATTTCGGAGCATGCTTGCTGGTCTAGAACACGCGTTACAAACAAGAAAGTACGAAAATCAAACATTCAGTGTCCAATCAGGGAGCTCGCATCCACCTGGCACGTTTTTACACCGGATGCAGACAAAATTCCACGAACCGGGGTCGTATAGTTAGCAACAAAAGTAACGAGGGAAATTTGAAACAAAACAGGCCTAAAACGACTAAAAACTTGTTAAAACTCCAGATGACCACTTCGGTTAGATGGGGAACTATTAGAGGCACATTATGGAATAAAATAAAAATCAAATTAAGTTGAAATTGACAGAAATATCAATAAAACTGATAAAAAATCATTAGGCTTAAGAATAGGTGATTGTCAACAAATAGGAATAAATATAATATAAAGCATGTTGAAGTAAGTTTAAATAGTTAATATTGAATAGCTTGTTATTGTAATTAATGAATTATTCAGTAAAATATAATAAAAATAGATGAATTATTAAAAATGAAAGATAATTTAAAATGTCATAAAAATGATTAACTTGTGAAACTTATGACTGATAAGTAATAATGTTTGCACATTAAAAGGTAGCTGCTTTAATTTTCATTGTTCATTTGGAGAAAATTGGGGCAAGCTGGAACTTTTTGATTGAATTGTACAATTGTAGAACATTAAAGTCCAAGTAAAGTTAAAAGCAAATTAAATACTTCAGAAAAATTTTAGTTACTTGCCCTAAATCATTATGGTGTGTATCTTTTACCGTAATATATTAATTGAACGGGTTGCTTTAAAAAAGGCAGCAGCAAATGAATAAAATTAAATCTTAATTCAGGGCTTACATGGCTAAACCCAAAGATTTGATGCAAATGTAATACTTGCATTATTTTAATTTTAACAAAACCAAAGTCTGCTAATTAAAGTTTTTTTTTTCCATCTTATGAATGATTGGGAATTATGTACATTTAATTTGCACTTGGCTGTAAATGAGAGGTTAAAGTCTAATAATTTTGATCATGTTTTCTCTTTTGAAATAAAATTTATTTCTTCTGTGATATGCATTGGTGAACTTTGAGAGCAATAAACTTAACAATTGCCCAAAAAATTATTTACATGCAACCTAGAGTAAACTGTAGCCAGGTAGATAATTGTACGATTTCGAAAACCATGTTTTTTTTATTATACATGTTTTAATGTACTTATAAGACAATCAAATACTAATTAAAACTATGTCCAAACAACAAATTAATACTCATCAGTGAATCCTATAAAAAAATAATAAAGACATTTGAATGGACTAATGCGTAAGAAAAACTATATAAATAGTTTGGTATGAAAGATATTGAAATCAATTATAATTCGAAAAATAAGTAAACTGTTTATTTATTTAATCCTTAAAATAGCATAGTTAAAATAGGACATTTGCAGTTGAGTACTTTTAGTAACTTACCATTACTATTATTATTTACTGGTGGAGGTGGAGAAAATATGCTTCTATTGGATAAGTTTATTGACAGATCAGTCATTGAAGCTGCTTTTCGAATATCACCTATTAGGGAAAAATTTGAATTATAAGTCATTTATGATAGTTGAAAGGTATACATTGATTAAAAATAGCCGACAGAAAAACTACACGACTTTTATTTATCCCAGTCAATAAATCAATATATTTCATGGTAATTATATTCTTTATAAGGTAATTTCAATAACTTTAAAATCTAAAAAGTTCTATGGCAAAGTATGGTTACATTCTTTTACCCATTGTACTATTTTGCTTTTGAAGAACTGCTCTTGGGACGAGACATATCTTATTTAGGACAACACAAACGTACAAGATAAAAGGGTAGAATTTTTTAAGATCTAGGACAAACGATGTTAAACAGTCACATTCGCAACAAATTCTGACAAATCTGTCGCCAAGGTGATCAAAAATTTTATACACATTCTTCAATTCACTTCAGTTAAAAAAAGTCAGTCATTACGAAAATAATATTAAAATTATGAGAAAGTCACTTCTTTACAACATGCATAATATTCTGGAAAACCTTATTAGGTCTGACAGATACTAAGGAACTGCACTCAATTTAAATTAAGTAGTAATTTTGCCTTGAGCTATAGAGTGGTTTAAAACAGATCAATGTTCAAAAATCATATTTCAGAATCAGCAAGCCACCAAACATGTAGAAAGTCAAAATCTCTATTTTGGATTTTCACCATAATACTTTTATTACTTTACATTTCATATGAGATCACTTAAAAAAAATCTAACTTACTAGGAGTTCTATATCTTGGTGATTTAAACATTTCGTGATCAGGTGTACTGTGCAAATCTGCTATGCTTTTACTACTACTTAATCCACTTCTATGTCTCACCTGAAATAACACTAAATTTATTAATGACTACAATTATTGCACAACATATAAGAGGAAAAGAGTTGAATTAACAGTAAAAACTGTTTTCTTAAGCTTAAAAATAATAATTTACTTTTGGCATGAATAACGTAATGATCTATGATGAAATAGTAAAATAAACAAGAAATTCGACCAGAAAATGAAAGGGAAAAAGATTTTACTAATTTATTCATGACTTTCCAGAAATTAATTGAAAATAATCAATTTATATGGTGCAGACTTTCATGTATGAAGGTAGCAATAAATAAAACTTATAAATTATATATTTTTTTAAATCTTACATAAAACACTAGACAAAATCAATATTTTAAATTAGAATTTTAACGTGCATTGCCACCAGTTCCCTTCACAGCACACAAACAAAATATAATTTATGAATCTAAAAATAGTGCAAGAGTATGGGGCCATAAGTGTTTATTAAATTATAGTTTAAATGTATAAACATAACAAGGAGAAAATTACCGTTTCTAATGTCTTTTTGGCATCACTAAGTGCTTTTAAAAGCTCTTCCCTCTTTTTGGTAGGTGTGGTCATCTGCAATAAAGAAAAAACTATTAATACGAGTTTTTCAAATTCAATATAGTCACAAATGAAAAGATTTTTAAAAACAGTCTTTTTGGGACTTAAATAGGTAACCCATACCAAGAAAATTAATTGTAGTCCAGATACTAGAAAAATAAGGAGTGCTAGTCATGTCATTTACTAAGTTATCTTTAATATTGAGGATGTGGTATGCCTTCCAGAAATCTAGGTCTAATGGGCGAATGATTACATTTTTGTATTATTGTAGCAGATTTACAATTGAAAATATGTTTGTATTTCTAGCAAAGTTGGGCTATTGAGGACTGGGTTAGATTACCCTTAGACATAACAGCAACTACTAATCTATAATAGAAATATTCATGTTTTTCTTATGCATATACAGTAGAACCTCAATTATTCAATCTAATTCGGACCGATAATTGAATATCCTGAATAATAGAGAATTTTCATTTAATAGTAAAACTTATAGAACATAGGAGGGTCAAAAGTCTGCAGATCTCAAATTCTGAGTTTCCCAATTTCATTAAAAGCTGTAATATCCGATTTCTGAATCGTCGAAGTTCCACACTTAAGAATCGCCATAAACTCCAAGACTGTTTTCTTTGTGAATGAAATATTTTTTGTCTGAAAATGACTTCTTTGTAGGACAAAGTCTTATGCTGGGCTAAGGAATGGTCCGTCAACAGAGAGGGACGGATAATCAAGGTTTTACTGTCATTAAATTTTATACAAGAAAAAATATTGGAAACTTACCGGCCTCTCAGGCAACCCTGAAGGTTTTACTGTACCATTTGTCAAATTTCTAAAAAGATAATAGATATTACAGATTAGGTATATATAAATTACAGTAAACTCCCGATTATCCGCGGAATTGGGTGGCGCAGCATCCGCGGATAAGCGAATTCGCTGATAATCCGCAAAAGTGAAGAAAATACACATCCACTAAATTCTTTCTGGGTTTTATAAAAGTAAATTACAATAATAGTATTGGATGTACAAATTTACTTACTTCAAAATGTCTCTCACTGTCGTTTCTTGCCTATGCCACGCTGCAAACACAATTGATTTTTAAAGGATCCGTTTTTCATCTTTTTAATTAGTACTAGTTCGTCTTGAATTGTCAAGACAACTTTTTTTTTTCGTTTCTCACGCATTTTTCCATTATCAAAATTACATAAAGTAGTTCAATTAAAATAGCGGGCAGTTTATTTTCTAATGACGCTTTTTGACAAAAATTTGTTCGTGATGTGCGCCTGGAAGAACACATTTTGGCACACAACAGGTTTCCTACAGTCATTCCTATTTCAATGCATTTGGTGTTCTTTTTGTTAAATGTATTCGTCATTCTTTGAAAGTGTTTGTCATTCTGGAAAGGAATTCGTTGTTCTTGGAATGCATTGTTCCAAAAAGTTTTGAAACAAATAGAATTCATTTATCGCGTTTCATTAAATTGTTATATTTGCACTGAAAAAAGGGGGGTGGATAATTGCCCGCGGATAATCGGGAGTTTACTGTATTTTTATATCTTAGAATATAAAACAATAATATCATACAATCAATTAAAACTAGATGTTTGCTAAAAGTAAAAGGAATCTATGGCCATGGACCAAATAAAATTTACAGTAATGATGAATGCAATACCTCAGAAATCAAAAATGCTTTCAAGACAATGCTAAAATGGTATTTTAGTTTTGTTAAAGAATGAGAAATTTGTATGAAACAGCCAGAACTATGAATTTTTTTTAAAAAAATAAAAAAAATACCTATATTGAAATCCTTAACATTGTTTTTAGATAAATAACTTTGGATTTTTACAGGAAAATGACAGGTAAAATGTTAAAATTACAAATGCATGAATTATAATTGAATAATTTAGACATATCAAGAAAATCAATATTAATAATTATTATTTTTAATTAAAACATTCAAACAAAACATAAAACATACCTTTTAAAAGGCAAAAGCGACCCAGCCAAGAACTTGGCCGATATACTTTGCCGGTAGAAATTCCTATCAACAACATCATTATGGCGGATTTCAATGGGGTCCGGTTTCTCCAAGCTCTCATAGTTGCTCTTCATAAACTTTTCTCTCTGGCCCAGCCTCTCTAGATTCTCAGTACTGATGCACAAAGAACTTAGAAAGGACCGGTCGCTATCGACAGGTGTACTGACGTCTTCATCGTCACTGTTTGTTTCCATTTGGTCTACAAAAAATGGATTTGGGAGTAACTATTTGCTGAATTTGGATATTAGTTTCGGAATATATTGTGTTTTGTTAGACTAAAAAAAGTATATGATTGAAAATAAGAGCGTATTTCATACATTTTTACAAAGAAAATACATATTTCCCTTCTGAACTTACTGGAAGAATGGGAATAAATTAAAGAGTTGAGAGATTGAACTATACCAATAAATGCATTGCAAATCAAACTTAATCCATGCAATTGATTAATAATTTTGAGATGAAAGTATAAGTGAATTTAATACCATAAAATTTAAAATTTTTATATTTTTTTTTAATGTGGAGGTAATCAAGTTTAGTTTTAAGAATATATGTCTTATAATAATAATTTAAATCCTAAAGAGCTTAACTTATAACTTAAAAAGCTTTTAGTTAAAAACAGAACATTTTTAGTTTTTAAGGGTTAAGATTGTTGATGAGAATCTGCTACTTTCCCCTACCATGTACGATTTGACTAAAGTTTTTTGTAAACAACTATTGGCTCTTATTGGCTTCAATCATTGACATTATTTTTTAATTTCATTACAGATTCTGCTCAGGTCGTAATTTTTGTGTTGCTAAGCGTATTCAAATATAGATTTTTAACCTCAACTTTAATATGTTTATCAATGATGTAACATACAAATACAATTAACAAGCAAAAAAATACCAGGTGTGTTTATTGCTGGTGCATCACTCAACATTCTTTGCTTATTCAAGCGCCCAGTTGATTCTTTATTATCTTCATTATTGGCACATACATGGAAAGACCTGTAAAAAAATTATGTGTAATACATTGCACAAATCTATAATACTATATATAGGGTTATTTCAGCAAAAGTCTTGCCAACCTGGCAAAAAGTTCCCGCAGTCTAAAAATGTGTGACTGAATTGTTTCCAAGAGAAATCGCAATTACAGCAAAATACTTTTAACTTAATGGTTCACTCTACTAGAAGGACAATTGAAAATAACGACACTTCTGAATTAGACATTGGCATGAGAAGTTGTGTGCTTCTGGCCTGGATAGGACTTCAGTCCCATTATTTTATACCCATCCTTTCATCCCTTAAGTGGGTCCTTACACAACACATGAAATGGGTACCAAGCATGCTTGGGAGTTAAACACTGGGGATTACGCATGAGGCTGACCACCTTACTGGGACATATGCCTAGCACCTCAGAGCCCTAGGACATGAAAAGTTTAGTTTAGTTTGTTTATTATAAAATATCTTTGGATGACCAATCTCTCTCATTTTTTGAATATAATAATACAGAATAAAAATACATTCCTCTGCAAGTTAATTTTTTTCTTACATATATATTAATAGTTCCTTTGAAATATATTGATATATTTATACCCATTTCATAAATGTCTGTATCGGTACCTTACGAATGAAAAATAAACACAAGAAAACATAAGAATGCATGACTATTTCCCTTCGAAATTAAATTAAAACATACATGTCTATTGTATCTGAACCGTCTTCAGATGCTGGGTAATACACCATTTCACTTATTTCCGAATCAGATCGTTCATCCTCTGCGTCCACATCATCTAGTCTGGTGGTCGTAGAACTAGATACAGGTCTTATTTTGGCTTTTCTGTTATTGGAATTCCGCATGCTATTAGAATTCTGCCTCATTACAACACCTCCATTAATTTCCTGCAAAATTAAAATATGAGTTACAGTCAGGTACATTGAAATTACATAAAAAGTAGTATTACTGATTTTCTATTACAAGTTTTTATTTAAGAAGGTAGGATCAAAGTATGATATTTAACAATGGGGATGCTGTGCTAACAAAATAGTGGGGTTAGGTTAGGTTTTAATTATCGTCGCACTAGAGCTACACGAGGGCTATTGGCGACGGGCGTCGTATTTTAGAACCACAGTCAGGTGACGATCCAACACCTGAATAGGCACCCAACGCAACCGTTAAGGGCGACATCGTACACAGCGTTAGGACTTTGAAGGATATTTAACGTGCACTCCCTTACACGGGGTATTATTCGTCGGACATTTTTGGCTGCACGGGCCGTTTATAGGTGGGCAGCTATTTTGGCGATGCCCGGACCCGAACCTGGGACCTTCCGCATGCTAAGCGAGTGCTTAACCGACTGGGCTCCCCAGCCCCAAAATAGTGGGGGGGAAATCTTTTTGTTGTAATCTTTTCGGATTTTCGCTAATAACTTCCTAACCATGTGGGTTTGGAAAATAGTTAATACATTTTTTATAAAGTCAATTAAATGTGCGATAAAATTAGACCCATTTCATTTTTCTTAGTCAAATAGAAACAGAGATATGAATCTTAAAAAATATCAAATTTTTTTTTCTAAAAAGTAAAAAAACTATACATTTTCTTTAAGTACCGGCAAAACGACTACCGAAACAAACATTCAACTAGTTTCATAAACTTTAAAGGTTTCAGCGTATTTAAGCGATTAAACCCAGGGTCCTCAAATGTTTCTTCCTAACCCTTTTTATTTCTTCAATTATTTTATTAATATTCATTCAGCATACAGAACATCAAACATCTATTTTCGATCATTGCAATTAGGTCCAAAAAACGGAAAAAGTTATAAATGAAACTTTTATGTTTTTAGGACAATTTAGCATTAAATAGTAATATCCTGAAAAATGTTCTAAACTCCAAAGTGTGAGCATCCTTACTACCCCTTCCTATAAATTCATAAATCTGATGAAAACACTGAAGAGTATCAATTGCCATTCAAGCAGCGATAACCATTTAAACTTCACTATATATTTCTATTTTGTGGTTGTTTTTTATGAAAGAACACAATAAAATTCTTATCCCCATAAAATAATTGCCATTCTGAAGTACATTAAAAACAAAACACTTTAGATAATGCCGAATGTAATAAATACTCTTAAAGAAAATATATTGCAATTATTGCATACCTCATTACATGTTCCGTTTAGAATTTCTTGAAGACTTTGCTGGGATACTTCAAATCCATCTTTTATTTCCTGTTAGTCAAATAAAATTTTGTTCAATAAAGTTATTAAAGAAACTTCAAAAAAAAAATATATAAACAATATATAGCAATAATGCTTTTCATTAAAATGTGTAAAACATTAATAAATACTGCATTACAAGAAAATATTTAAAAAGAACTATTATAACATAGAGGGTAAAGTAGTACTAAACTATAATTTTTTTTAAAAAAAATGGAGCAATTGATACAATATCATAGAAACTAAAATCAATTGCATCATTATAATTCATCAAGTTTTAGTTAAAACATTTTAAAGATTCAACATACATTCATTGGTCTTTGGTTGAATTCATTTTGAACTGCATCTTCATCAATTTGCTTTAATTGGGAACCATCAGTTTCATCTAAAAAGAAAATATGTTAGTGAGGCGCCGAAACAAAGAAAGTTAATAGAAATTAAATTAAATGAGTTTCACCACAAAGTCTTAATTTGATAAAGCACAGTTTGGTTTAGTTGCACTGCAATTGCACAATGTATTTTTTCCTTAAATCACTTTGTTTGTCATTTATAAACTTGAATATAGCCCAACACTCAGCTCAAAGCATAAACGAAAATATCTCTCTTGAAGTATTATTGGGAAAGGGGTATGACAGAGTCTTAATCCAAATAGGGCTGTACAATTAATTTTTAGGCTATAGCTCCTTAAGCCCAGCAGTTAGTTCAAATCATAATTAAATGGGGGAAAATTATTAAAAGGGTACGACATTATTCCGAATTCAAATAAATCTAAGTATCAACTTATATAATTAAAAATAATAAATAATTTAAGACTTATATAACTAGTTGAAAAGCTAGTAATTAAATGGGGAAAAATTAATAAAATAAGGGTATGACAGAATCCAAATTCAAATAAATCTAACAATCAACTTCTAGTTGAAAAAACCTTAATAAAATCCAATGGTTAAAAAAAGAATAAAAAGAATGGGAAAAAAAAATGTCTCACTTGAAGTATTATTAGGAAAGGGTATAACAGAATCCGAATCCAAATAGGATCGTACGACCAATCCTTGGCCATCAATTCTTTGGGCCCACCTACCCCTTGGGGGGATAGGTGGGGGAAGCATTTGGTTATTGGTGGAAGTTTCAGGAAGTTTATCCAGCATCTGGAAAAGGAGAAATTATTTGTAATTTTATACCTTGATGGAGTGAAGTACAGTCAATACTTGATAACTCGAAGTCCCCGGGGACCCCCAAAAATATTAGACTTATCCGAAGTTCCAGTTATCGAAGTTACCCTCCATTCCTCTCTACTGTCACTTAAAATGTGTCGATCTGGTTTAAATGGTTTGATGTGTGCCGTAATACTATAATTATGCACATTTTAATTTTTTAATGGCCCATGTAAACAAAAAGAGGGTAGTAGAGGGTAGAGGAAGTATGTGGTTAAAAGAGTTATAAAAACTCACAAAATTTAGCTTCATAACATATTTATTTGTATACTTGCCATGCAATTATCATTTGAAAAAAAAAACAAGTTATTTCTTGTTCGTATTTTTCAAGGTTTTTGGCATTAACAGACATTATGGATTTGAAATGCTGATTAATTTGAACTGAAATTTAATTTTTAACTGAAATGCGTTTTTTACTGATGATATCTATCACAAAAGGTTCGACTTAGTGGATGTTAACTTCAAGTTATCGAGACAGTTTTTTAACGAAAAGTATAGAAATGATTTGGGACCTGATTAAAAGTTCGAGTTAGCGGATTATTCGACTTATAGGAAGTCGAGTTATCAAGGTTTGACTGTACTCAATTACTAACGTGTTTAGTCATTAAAGGAGATAATGGATATTTTATAGGGATTAAAAGCTTGCTTGTTAAAGTATTGATATTTTTATCATTAGATTTTTTTTATAGTTAAGTTTTTAAATGGTACAAAACCTACTTTTTGTTTATAAATATCATTTATGTTGTCTGAAAGGTAAAAGAGGAAAAATGATTGATTTACAATTAAGAAAGCAAAGAAAGCTTGAATTTGAAGCAAATGCGCCAAAACAATAATTGGCCATTTATCAATGCTGCCAATCTATAAGGAAAATACCAAGGTATAGGAACTTATTTAAAGCTTAATTGTATGCTATATGTAACTGCATAAATAACATCCTATTTATTTATTATAAAAATATCTTTCTTGTATTTAATACTTTTCAGAAACTTTTTTTAAAAAGTTAATTTTGATATTCAGTAAAATTATTTACATAGTACTTTATGCATGGCAAAGGGAAGAGTTCAGTTTTTATCTAAGTGCTAATAAATAACTTAAAGAAAATTATCAAGCTCCGCTTTGTTTTTTGTCGAACCAAGTTAAGCGCTGTCAAACCTTTATTAGTGCATCTTCCCTTTGTTAACTTGAACAACACAGACACTCAAGGTGTACTTGTCTGATATCAAAGTAACTTGAGCAACCCGAGTAACAGGTAGTTTTCACACAAGTAAAAGACTCAACAAATTAAAACATCCAAGATAATTAAAAAGAACTTGCCTGTTTTTTGGCCCATTGAGGTAGCTGCCCTATGCTGAACCTGTACCCCACAGGCGTATGATCAACGTCTCCGTTGGTGTGATTGACTAGATTAAGCTCTTCGGAAGGTTTGTCTTCCTCATTTTCATCGACTTGCAAAGGTTTCGTAAGAGTGACAGAACTTTTCCTGGAGGGAAATCAATAATTAATGGGTGTTTGGGGGAAAAAGAGATAGTTGAGTTGAATAATTGCCGCAGTACAGCTACACAAAGGCTATTGGCAATGGGGCGTCACAGTTGGAGAGTTTAGTCGAAGAATGTGCTAAGTGACATTTTTGAAAAAATTTAGATTTCAGTGCCAATGAACAAATTATTCGATCCTTTAAAGATAACAAGATTCCCCTTTTCAATAAGCTTATAGTTAAGTTAAATTTTACTGCTTTTAACGCACCTAAGTGCAAACTAAAAACTTTAAAGCTCGTTTTCTCGTTTTCACCTTTTTGTCACTTAGCATGTTCTTCCAGAAAGCTCTTCAAGTTAGAAACTTTCAATGATGATGTCATCCAAGAAAACTTCTAGAAGCTACATCGTACAGCGTTGAGACTTGAGCATATTTAACGCGCACTTCATTTAGGAGGGGTATTATTTGTCGGACAGTCCCAATACCCAGGACAATCGTAATGGAAATTCACCTTTTAGAAAAATTTCAAAACAGTTGGCCAGAAAGTTTCAGTAATTGGTCATGACTAACAAACAATCAATTTCATGCTTAGTACATAACAAACTAACATTCACTAGACAACAGTATTGGAATATAGTGTATGAAATATTTAGTAAATATGATTTTTCCAAACTCATAACATACCTGCCGTCTTGCCACAAGCTTGGTAACCCATTCCCTTCAACTAATGTTTGTTTATTTAGCATGGTTTGAGTAACATCAATTGGCAACTTCCACATGAATATACATCTGAAAATATTAATTACATCCAAATAAATAAAAAGTAACTTAATAGGAATTATTTTTTTAAAAAAGCTCAATTAAAATGTACTTAATCATCTAAACACATTCAATGTATTTATTCCCTGAAGATAGCTTGAATACTTTCTTAAATGAAATTACTTTAAGGGGGAAAAACAATATAATAGATGGCTTGTAGACATTGCACTGAGTCCGAATGTTGGATAAATATAATAATTTTGTTTAAGAATTCAAAGTCAAATATCATTTTCAATCAAAAAAATTTAGTATTTTAACAAATAGCTAATACCTACCCGTCTCCAGAAACAGAAATTAAATGATGTCCATCATTTGTGAACTTGAGACCAGTTACCAGCTCAGAGTGGCCAAACATGGTTGCCAGGCATTCCCCAGTAATGTAATCGTACAAGTATAGACTCTTATCTGTGCAGCTGGTTGCTAGATAGGTCCCAGAGGAGTCTAACACAACCTTAAACAAAGATGCATTCATTTAGGCCAAGAAGTTTTCAGAAATTTATGAATGAAAATTATCAATAGGACAGTGGTTTTAGAAAGGCCAATATTCAATATCAGTTTGTAAAGTGTGGTAGGTCTTGCATTATTTCATATAAGTCAAGTAGTTTTCAGAAATTTATGAATGAAAATTATTAATAGGACAGTGGTTTTAGAAAGGCCAATGTTCAATACCAGTTTGTAAAGTGTGGTAGGTCTTACAAAGATCTGACGAATACTTTTGTAGCCTAAAGTAAGAAGACTCGCAAACCACTTTTTTTTTTGCCAGAATGATAGGCCACTTAAACAATATTTTCCTTCTTAATTTAATACAAATAATATTTCCTCATATTAATTATTCTGAATAAAATTAGGTAAAAATAATCAATTAGTAAATAACAGTTAGCAATTAAGAGAAGATAACATGGAATAACCAACTTTAACAGTTAGGCTTTATAAAATGTTTGCTATGTCTACAGGTCTACTATTAGTAACTTGTATTCACTAAAATAGTAAACAGTATAGTTCAAAAAGTAAAGTACCTTTATTAGAGTTCCATCTTCTCCTTGGGAGCCTCGAAAACACCTCACATGTTTCCCATTGGCAACTGAATAAACCCTTATGTTTCTATCTTGGCAAGCAGTTAGGATATGCTTTTGCTGTGCGTCAACTTCCATATCATAAAGAGTGGTTTTCCCCACAACATGATGTTCTCTTACCAAAGACAATTGTGGATTCTGAAATAAAATTTTGTTTTAATAAGATGTTTGCATTTGGTATAAAGTAAATAAAAGTACTTTATGAATATTAATTACACACAGATTGGTAACAATCAATCATTATAAATCTTAAAATTTTTGGGTTTAACAGTTTTGAATGCAGCTCTGTTCTTCCAATAGCTTCCATCCTTGTTTACTTGCATGCGTTATGTTCGTATTGCGTTTTTCTATACCAAAACCGACCTTAAGTTTGCAGTATACAAATGTTCACGAGAAAAAGGGTAAATAGTTCTCATTTTTGAGTGCGAGAATCAAATACAAAAAGGTATTTCACATTCAATAAACACATTTATTTGTTATTTCAAGACATAAATTTATTATTTTTATTAGTTTAGCTTCAGTTAGAGTGTTATTTTAATTATTTTTCCCCCTTCGATTTTGACGTAACAGGGTGCACGAATATCAGGGTCAAATTATCAACCAATCGGAGCAGGCGAAGCTTCGGCGCCAGCCACGTTGTTTACGCAAATTCCTCCGCCTAGTACATTTCTCTGCTGCAAACTTAAGGTCGGTTTTGGTATAATTAATCTAGTAAATTTTATATAAAGATCTGTTTCATTTGTGCTATTTTTATTTGCATGAAAATGAACTACTAAATTTAAACCAATTACTCAATCCTGGTTTTATTTTGGTTGAGTCTGGTCAAAATCAATGAATGATCAAATTTGTAGACATCTCCAGGATAAAAATTAAATGACTATTAAAAACCTAGCTAGAAGTTTGTATTGAGATTCTATTTTTAAAAAAAAAAAATATTAGGTAAGTACAGTCTATAAAAGAGCTACTGCCTATAAGAAATGAGTTGGGAAGTATGTTTAAATACAGTAAGTTTAGTGTTCATCAGTATATAGACTATAAGCATAATAATGTTAACTTACAAAGAATATCAAGACACGAAACAGCAATGGGCTCAAATATAAAAGAAACAAACACAATGAAAACACGTAAAATGACTTACAAATGTAGCTTTCCTGAAAATGATCGACTTGTCAGCACCACAAGAGATCATTTGAAGGTTTCCATCACTTTGCACAAAACGCACGGCTGTTATAGAAGATGAATGATCGTCTAATGTTTGCTGGAATGAGTGGTCTTGTTTCACATCGAAAACATGGATCAACCGGTCTCTGCTTGCTGAGGCAAGGTACCTTTTCTCTTGGCCTAACACAACACAGTAATATAAGTACAAACATCAGGGTGTTTCTGTTTACTAAAAAAACAATTTCAAACTTCCCTGGCTTTTGGTAGTATAATTTTAAGAGTCTAGCAATTACATTCATTTAACTAAAAGAGCAGAAAAAAAATTTTAAACCTAAAATTTCCCCTTGAAATTAAACTTTCTGTGACACTGTCACTCACTAGAAAATTTCTTGATTTAACAAGGAATTTGAGGTTTTTCAAATGGGTAGACACCTGGGAATAATTCATATTAGTTTTTGTAATAGTGCATTTAGAAATTAAACTTGTGTTAAGCTTGGTAATCTCAAGGTTCTTTCAGTACACTGAAGGTCTTGCTTCATATTTATATCAGACCTTCTAATTTGTGGATATAAATGTGATTCTAACAATAAAGAAAAGGATTTAAAGCCAACCGACCCTCTCTGGTAATTCAAAGGGCCTTTTTAACATAGTACTAAGGAAACATCAAAATCTACAACTGAAAGTTTGCAAGTTGTTTTTTTAGGTTTTTCACAAATGGTTTATTAAAAGGATACTTATTAACGTTACGAAAAGGAACATAATTTTTTTTTAAACTCAAAATACATCTTACCACTGACTGTCACTGGCTTTGAGTATTCAAGGCACAGAACTTCAGAATCGTGTGCTTCTATTTTACACAACTCTTCTACAAATTCTAAATCATGTATTCTGGAAAAAAATAAAATACAAGTAAACTCACTAAACTATTAGAGTAAAACTATTTTATTTAAACTAAGTCATAAGAGGAAAGCTTGATACATAAAAAGTTTTATATGTGAAATGAAGACAAGTTTTCTAGGAAGAAAACAAGGAATTTCTAGGAAGAAAACACTCTAAAGTAGCCAAATTAAACCTGCCTTAATATTTTTCCTCACCTAAAAACAACCCCTCATAAAATCCTAGCACTGTCAAGGCATATAACACTTTTAAGTATTATCAAATGCACCCTTATAACCATGGGTACTTAATTCTTCTTGTTGCAATTTTATATACATGTGTTCAGTTTGAAGTAGTTACATAATAGATATGATTGAAATTCAAGAAAAACAAGCAAGATATTCTGAATACTAACTTTTAGCTGAGACAATAAAGTACTAGTAATTTAGTTAAAGAGTAAATGTAAAAAAAATTATATCTTGTCTCATGTGACATAGATCATTAACGCATTTCATTGGTGGCTCAGTGACTGGTGGCATGACACAATAAGCTCTGCCCACTACATTCACGTTCACGCCGGGCCAAATATCTACGTTGTTTCAACGTGAGGCGGGACTGTCTTATAGGGACGCATTACCAAAAATATTATTTCTAGAAATAATAACATAAACCTGTACATTTTATTGGTTTTGCATAATGTTCACTCTAAATAAAAAATTTCTAGCAATAAAAATGAATATTTACAAGTAGTTTTTCATTTATTCAAAAAAAAAAAAAAAAGTCAAAATTTTAAACTTTTTTTAAACCCTGCTCTTCCTTCAATTTTAAGAATAACTTCACCAAACTTTTATGGTTTCTTTTTAGTACTATTTGTTCAAGAACTGTGCATGGATTTTAAAATTGGAGCAACAATTAAAAAGTAATATGCATTTACAGTGAAAATCACAAAAAATACACAAAAAATACAAATTGAATTCAACATTTTTTTTAAATAACTATACATAGAAGACCTTATTACATGCACAATTTTGTGCATAATACATGTAAACACATGTAAAAAATTTCAAAATTCTAACTTAATTAGCAAAAAAGCCTTAGGGATTTATTAAACACAAGAATTGAAAAACGTGAAACAGAGAAAAAAAAGGTTGAAAGCAAACGAAATAAGTATTCAAACTTATAGGAATGACTCCAGAAAATATTTAATAACTTTTTTTCTACAAAAGATATCATTATGAAACTTTCAGTAAATGTTCAGAAAGATATTGTAAATAATAAGTAAAAACTGAAAAATTAATATTTTGACAAATTTTTTGGTACTGCGTCCCAGCAGACGAAATACGTATTCAAACATATAGGAATGACTCCAGAAAATATTTAATAACTTTTTTTCTACACAAGATATCCTTATGAAATTTTCAGTAAATGTTTAGAAGAATATTGTAAATAATAAAAAGTAAAAACTGAAAAATCGACATTTTGACCAATTTTTGGGTAATGTGTCCCCTTATATCGTTCAGCTTTGTCTGGTGAGTTCAAAAGCGCTTAATGCGAGAGCACAACTAGTGAAAATACAAGGTAGATTAAAGGTAAGGCCAAGGTTGCTGCGAAAAAAGTAACAACATGTTGTAAGCGTTGTAAGGGGCAGCCCACATCATGTTTGGAAAAGTTGCATAGATATAAATGAATAAATAATTGTTATCAATTTAAAATATTGAATGTTTATAATACTCAATATTTTTATATATAATTTGAGAAAAATAAAAGAAACTTTTTCTTTGATGACTTCCTTTCTGAAAACAAGTGACTCCTCACGGAATAGTTAAGTGTGACCCACAAGCGAGTCAGACCGTCCCTGAACAGTTAAGTGTGACCCACTGAGGGGTCTTGCAGCTCCACAGAACAGTCAGATGTGACCCGCCGATGGGTCACGCTGGCATGACCATGTTAATTACCCTATCAGGACCACATTTTCATTCCTGTACAACACTTGCCACTCCAGAAGTAAAACATGCCTATTAATTTATAAATATTAAAATGTTTAGGGAATTGATAGAATCATTATTTATGATGAACTGAAAGTAGAAAATGATTAAGCAAAAGCCTTATAGTTAAAACTGTTTCTACGATATATAAAGTATAAAAATTGGTACTAACCTAATATTACCAGAACGATCACCAGAAGCTAAACTTCTTCCATCTGTACTTATCCTTAAGCATCGTACACCATTTTTCCCATCATATGTAGTATCAACTTTATCATTACTACCACCTAGAATAGAAAGCAAGATTCATTAAAATAGAAAACATGTTTCCACAACTTTTTGATGGCGCATTTAGTAAAATGTATATTATATTACTAACACCTAGAGGATTAAAACTCTTGAAAAAAATTATATTTAGCCAAGGAATGTCACAAAAATTATTTTGTAATAATTTTTCACGTAGTTCTCATTTTAATAACTTACTTGAGTTTTGGTCCGTATCACATAAATATGAAAGCTCAGGGTCTACATATAAAATTTTAAGAAGTTCCTGTCAAGGAAATATAAAAATTAAAACAATATAATTATAAAAAACATTGATTGATTGAGGAAGATAAAATCAAACTTTTACATTAAAAAGGGTATGAATACAAATGAGGATGGTTAACCATGATTTCTTAACAATATTAAATTTTTTCACTGCACATCAGTACATTTTATAATCTTGCACTATTTATTTTAACTATATCCAAAACTGTAATAATTTGTCATGTTTTTCGATTCCACGAAATGTTGTGCATTTTGAGCACAGATAAATATATATAGTAGGCTCCATCTTAACTGGACCTCAGTTTAATTGGATCCCAACTTTAACTGGATTTTTTTTTTATTCTTAAAATACAAAAACTAAAAAATTGCTAAAAGACCTTTGTAAAAAGTGTTTTGTAATAAATTACCATGTTGTGGTAATAAAAAAAAATGATGGAACTATGTGGGAAGCTTCCCAATGGCTAGGCTTAAAGAAATATTTTACTGGTTCTTTCAGTAGTATGCAACTTATAATGCTTTAATACATTGAATAAAGTGATGCATTATTCTAATTGTTATTTATTTCACTTCTCTGGTATAACTAGACTTTCGCTTAACCAGTTTATCATTGCTTCTATTTAAACCTGGCCAGTTAAGAAGGTGTCTACTGAAAGTGTGTTTGGTGATACAATTGAGAAGTAGAAACTCCTCATTTTACATGGAGAACTTTTAATAACATTTATCATTCAAAAACGAGAAAAATTACCTAATTTAACTAATTAGAGCAGGTAAAAAGAATATTTTAAGTAAGTAATTCACAATGCTAAGAAACACAACTCACAGAACTATAAATATTTCTATGGTACACTGTGTCTTTTTCTAAAGATGATTCTAAATTCCACAAACGAATAGTATCATCACTTGAGCAAGTGAGGAACGTCCCTTTAGGTAAAACATTTTTAGCATTTTCATGCACTTCTGAGTACACCTAGAAAAGTAAGTTTAAAATAACTATAAATAAAATTCTATGTGATAAGTCTCAATAAATGTTTTAAAAACCCAACAAAAAAATATTTTACAAAAAGTTTTTCCCTAAAACTAAGTTCATTTGTTAACCATTTTAATTGGTATACTATGGTTTAATTTGGTTTTATCTGAAGAGTTGAATTTATTTTATATTAAACTAGCAGCATGGTCCCGCCTTACTGGGATCCCATTAACTTCGCATTGCTTCCTTTTAGAGGCATGCTTACTTGTAAAACTACACTCAAAATCAAAACAAAATTAAATTTGTGATGGCGAATGCACACTTAAAAAAGCCAACACTAATAGAGGATGAAGCAGCCTTAGGGCGAGGGCATATCTCAACCAAACTCAATCAATCAAACTATTAAGAGGATGGCATCAAGCCCCCGTTTCGGCCTGGTCCATGTATTCTCAAGCCCTGTTATGGTCCCGCAATCCCACCTGGATGACGTTTTTTTAGAACTTATTATATTAATTAAAAATCACAATCAAATATGAAAAATCTAAGCCTCAGGTGCACACCTAGTTATTAAAAGGAATCTATGTTAAAAATTTCGAATTTTTTAGAGCAGTCTAAGTAAGTCTTTTGCGATCCACAGACATACACACAGACAGACTCTTTCTTTTATTATTATAGATAAGTTCTTTCATTTGAAATATTCTGTTTCATTGTAGTTGAATTTCTATGACAGCTGCTAACTTTTTATTGTATATTTGAAGGTTTTCCACACTTAGGAAGCTATTATTTTATTAAAATAAAACACATTATTTAAATGCAATACCTTGTATGACAAATAATTTATTAAAATGTATTAGAGTTCAAACTTAACTGGTACAAAATTAATTAAATTGCATGCTTTGGCAGTAAAGGGTTTTTTTTTAATTAATCCTATTGGTAAAGCTACATAGAATGACCCATTGCATTCTGTTAAATTTAAAAAAAAAAATGATATCTGATGAAGTTAAGAAAAGATTCAAAAAAGAGTAATAATTGCATTATACTTAATAACTACAAAAATATACTTTAGTTTTACTTACTTCAATACCCCATATACAGGCACTATGATACATAAAAGAATGAGCCTTCCCAACTTTCTTCACTTCTTTGATATCCCAAACATATAAGCTATGGTCATTATATACACATGTAACCTGAAATATTAATTGATAAAGAATTGGGAACATTTGAAATACAAAATGAATAAGCCAACATGTTTCAAGGAATTGAAAGATAGATTACCTTCCTATTTGTTTCATCTAATGCAATGGCAATTGTATCAGGATATTTGGCATTTGAAGGGTTAGATGAACCAGATTTACTGAGGAAAAATTATAGTAAATTAACAATTTTAGTATTACAAAAGAAAAAGTTTAAATAGAAGTATGCAAATGTTACACATAAAAAAATACATTAGACTGTATAAAATGTAATCAAATTTATTAAACTAACATAGTTTCTAGGAGTGCTTGAACAATATTAGAAAAACAACTATAGCTTCTTTAGGGAATTTCATTAAAAACATTTAATCAGTTTGTCATAACAGAGAAGTAAGCTAAATGTGCTTTAACTTTTACTTCTGTAACTTAACATTTAATTGTACCATTTAACTTTTTGTGATTAACTAATGAGTTAGGCACTTTTATTTCCCTAAAACGGTGATTTAGTATTTAAATACTGTAATAATAATGCTTTCATTAATACATAGAGAAGAGAATACAAACATTTCAATAAATGTTTACTTTTCAGCTGTCTGGATTGTTCAGATTGATAGCTTTATTTTTTTAAATGCTAAAATAAAAGCACTTTTTTGAAATTGTTATCTTTTTTTACATTAACTATTTAATCTTAACAAAAAAAGATATACCTAAAAATTTCACATCTAATAATAATCTAGAATATAAACAATTACTGCTTGTGTAATCTTAGGTAAAAAATAGTATAGTTGGATACATAAAAATTATCTTTTAAATTTTTATGTATCCAACATAGAAGTTGCAAAGATAAAAATTATATTAAAATAATACCTTCCAGCACTGGTTTTGGCAACATCTACTCCTAGAGCATGTGGTTTAGGCAATGTTGATATGAAGTTAAGATTGAATGGACTAAAACATCGTATGATGCCTTCTGCACACCCAATGATAATTAAATTATCTCCAACAGAAATACTATTGGCACCGGTTGTCTAGAATAAAAATATTCAAAGCAGTTGGAATTAAATGGACAACACTACCTTACTGTTAAAAATAATTTTTAACTGAAAATTCAAACATAATAAATTAATTTGGATTCAGTAAAATATTAATTTTTTAAAATCTGTATTGAGTTTTTTTTATTATAGAAAGTAACTTTATAAACTACACCAAAACCGAGCTTTAGTCTGCAGTAGAGAAATGTACTAGGCAGAGGAATCTGCGTAAACAACGCTGCTGGCGCCAAAATTTCGCCTGCTCCTTCGACCCTGATATTCGTGCGCCCTGTTACGTCAAAATCGAAGGGAACAAATTATTAAAATAACACTCTAACTGAAGCTAAACTAATAAAAAAAAAATTTATGTCTTGAAATAACAAATAAATTTGTTTATTGAAAGTGAAATACCTATTTGTATTCGATTCTTGTACTCAAAAATGAGAACTATTTACCCTTTTTCTCGTAGAACATTCGTATATTGCAAACTTAAGGTCGGGTTTCGGTGTATTTAATCTATTATTATCAATGCACAGTAAAAAGCAAACATCTGAAATTAAGTTTATATGTGCAGCTTAAAAAAAGTTGAAAATTACAATTTATAAAGTAATTTCTAAGGCAAAAACCTTAAAGTTTGTTGTTCACAAAATAAAGAAACCTAAAGGGAGAATTGACATGGGTCTGGAAACCGAAATGCCGCAGTGTTAATCCAATCGGGAAAAATTAATTTTCTAAGCCACATTACTCGACCACATTACTTAGTTTTTTTTTTACTATAAATGTACTGAAGAGGTCAATAATCCCACTTTTGAAATTTATACTTTGAACCAATTTCGAATATTTTGTGGTTCAAACCAATATTCATTAAAATTTTCCAACCAATTTCACAATGGGACCATAGAACCATGCAAGTCAGCTACATTTATCATCTAAAAAAACTTTGTTCAGTCATCCCTGTTTAGTCATCCCTCCTTTAGTTAACCCTCTACTAGTCAATAGGAGAAATGCGACTAAAAAATTATTTTTTCCATTGGATTAACACATGGGCATTACGGTTTGGAGACCCATGTCCATTCTTTCTGAACTGAGTTGTCGAATTCTTAAACAGGGTTCCCACTCTTATTTCAAAATAAAATTAGGAGTTTTAAGGACTTTTCAAGGACTCCCAAATTTTGTTTCAAGGATCCTCAATCATAATGTGTCGATTACTAAACCTATTATATCGACCAAACATTAAAATATTATAGCGTTCGAATTACGGCCGACGCCAGTTTTATAGCCAACTATATCAGAGGTTAACACAGAGCTATTTGGCAAAAATATAAGTGTTTATATATAAGAAAGGTTTTGTACCGAATGCCGAAATGCTATATGCGTCATTTAGAGCCAACTTTAGCAATGTTTTAAGAAAAAACTTCTCGAAAATGTGAAGGTCGCAAACTAAGAAAATCAATGACTATTTCAAAAACAATTGTTTGTAAAAATCAAGGAGTACTAAGGGGTACTTTCCATCAAAAATCAAAATCAAGGAATTTTCAACAATTTTTGGTAAAAATCAAGGAGTATTAAAGGGTCCTTGAAATTGAAAATATAAATCAAGGACTTCTTAAGGACGTTCAAGGACCCGTGGGAACCCTGTTAAAGTACTTAAATTTATTTTTTAATATAATTTATTCTCAATTACTTTCTTTTAAACAAATTTACAACATAAAAGTAAACTTACCCTGAGTTCTACCCATTTGTCGAGCAATCGCCTGCTGTTAAACTCGCAAAGCAGGCCAGACTTTGTGATTGCGTAGGTACTTTCGACCATATCGCCTTTACCACAGGCAACATCACAAAAGTAGTTGTTGCGCTGGTCTCCTAATATGGCGGATCGACCCATCAATGGCACAGGCTCATGCTTGAACTGAGAAAAAGGGGAAAAAATCAGTAGATGTAGTACATTAGGTAATTTCAATATTGACAAATGACAGTGATTGCGCCCTCTAGTAGGGAGAGTGTAGGCTTTATAGCCTGTTACCCAGCTCGCCAGAAGAGACCGTCACAAAAGACACACAAAGAAGGACGACACTAACACAAATAACAACATTTATTGACAAGCTCAAACATCCATGCCTTTACCGGGATTCGAACCTGAGCCCAGCAGCTCCAAAGGCTAGAACACTAACCACTGCACTGGCGGGCCGGCAATTTCAATATTAAAAAGAATACAGTATTTGAGCTGCCAAACCCTATACAAGTTAAATGCATATCATCAAAAGAAATAAAACCTTAGGATGTAATAATATAGAAATTAGATATGAATAGAATTTCAAACAGAATTCAATATAAAATGGGGTTGTTTCAAGGAGGGTCTGGCAATAGCTACACGGTGTTGTTTCCCTTACTCTCTAATTACTTTTGTTTTGGTTAAGTTGGTTGGTTGGTAGACCCATATTCAGGTTAGTGAGCTTGACCAGCATACAAACATGATTATCTTAACCAACCAACTAACCAGAATAAAAGTAAATAGAGAGCAGAGACATTTAGAGAGTTGTTAGATAGTAAGGAAAACAAGACCGTATAGCAATTGCCAGATCATCCGTGAAACAACCCCATTAAATACTGTTTTTGTAAAACAAGGTATTTAAATTACAAGTCAACAATAAAGTCATGCATTGGGTCCTCAATTCAGTCTTAGAAAGCACTCACTATAATAAGATTTTTTTTTTCAAATAAGATGACATGAAAATGGAACATAGTTATTACAATTTAAAGCAGCATAACGTTTATCCTACTAAATTACTTTCTTCAGAAGAAGAATAAGACAACACAGAATAGCAAGTTATTAAAAGTTAAATTCATAAGAATATGCAATTATACTATTTACATTGTTTATATATATTTAAGATAATTTAAAAAAAAGTTTGATTTTTTTTACCTTATTTGAGCGTGAACACTCCAAATACCAAAACTTAACATGTCTGTTTCCTACAGTCACAAAGTAATTTCCATTTGATGCAAATGAAAGAGCTTTTACCTAAAGAAACCAAAATGATGTTGATAAACCACAAATTAAAAATAAAACAGAATATTCTTAAGGAAAAGCACATAACCTAATATACGACAATTTTATACAAGCAGTAGACACCCTCTAACGGATGTGCTGGACCGCAGGTCTCCAAACCCAAGTGCCTCAATGTTAATCAAATGGAAAAAAAGCTATTTTCTCTGCCACATTTCTCCGAGTGCATTGAATATTTTTGCAAGCTGTTTTTTTTTTCAATAATAAATGTAGATAACTTACTGGTCTCCATAATCTCACTTTGTAAAATTGCTTCGAATACTATTTATAAAATTATTAATCAAAATTTTTTTTAAAAATTCAAAAAGTGGGATTGCCGGGACCTGTAAATCAGCTACCTTTATCACATAAAAAAAATCTGTTTGTAAAAATATTCAATACTGCCGGAGAAATGTGGCAGAGAGAATAGCCTTTTCTCCATTGCATTAACAATGATACACTGTGCTTCAGAGACCCGCAATCCAGCGTGCCCATTCGCCCTTTTACCAGAGAATTGAAATTAAGATTTGGATATACATTTGATTGCACATTTATACATTTATATTTGCCTTACATAAAATAAAAATGTAAGTAAAGTTCCCTTTTATTCAATGTATTCAAGCACTAAGAGTTACATCCCCCAAGTCTAGAAAATGAGAAACTTGACTGACATAACTTGGCCATTTTCTTTTATCAGCATTATATAGATAGAGGATTGAAACCAGTAAATTTTAGCTAATTTTTTTATTTACATCATAAAAATTTGTCTGGTTAAAGCGGAACTTTGATTTAACGTAGTAAGATTTAGAGGTAGCCCATTATAGGTTACCATAACAGTATTAATTTTTTTAAACTTTAATATGTTAAATAAAATGAAAATATAAAAGCTTAATACAAACATGATGTAACTCACCTTGCAGGAAACCTTATTGGAAGCAACTTTGACATTATTTTTCCAGTCCCATACATTCACTATCATATCATGTTGGGAACCAACAGATACAACGTATTTGAGATTTGGAGAAAATGCCTGAAAGATTGAGATAACATTGATTAAACTAATACCCTATGGATATTAACTACTTTTATTGCTAACTTTTATTCAGAAGAAAAATGTCTCTAATTATAATTTAGGGCTTTTGAGACCCAAGAGTCAATGAAAAGTTCTGATACAAAATGATGCACTAACAGAAATGGTGTGGAAAAACTGAACTGTTAAAGGTACAAACGACATGGGTCATAAGTATTAATAAGAAATTATACAGTTAGCTTTCTTTATAATTATATGTTATTGCAAATGCCTGATAAATTTGTTAAACAGGTGTAAATTAAAAACATAACAAACATGGGGTATTAAATTTTTATATATATATATCTTTTCGCAAAAATTTAAATGGCACATTTTAAAATGTTCTAACAAAAATTTATTTTTAGTTATTTATTATCAGTTTCAAAATTTAAACATGTTTCCAGAATAGTTTAAAATTGTGAATTAATTTATTTTATGGGCATCATATTGCATATTCTTTTGTGAATAAACTTCAGATGTTTAATTATGTTATGACTTGAGTGGGGTATTGAGTGGTAATATTAAGGTAGGCCAATACCCACTTATATGTACTTATCTTTTTATGTCTTTCTTGTACCGCGTATGAAGAACCGAAATAAAAACCGGTTTCCTGTCGCCAATGTCCGCCAAGCAGACATAATTATGGGAAGACTCCTAATAATTCAAGTGGTTCTTCCCTTGTACTCTTCATATGCTTAAGACGTTATAACACAGTTTTTCATTGTTTAAGATAAGTACATAAAAAGTTTTACATTAATTTACCCGAAATTTTTTACAGATGCTATTTCAATATATATCTGTGCCATGAACCTCTAACATCTGGTGTAAATATACAAGTTTTTTTTTAAATGTTCAAGTGTAAGTTAATCGAAATTTTTTTTTGTGTGTGTGGTTAATTTATAACATTTTTCTTAATAACTTCTTTTCTTGTAATTTGTATGTAACTCTAGAAGGTCATTGCATGCATCAGTTCAAAACGAAGAATTTAACACATAATTAATGTGTATAGGATTAAAATTCAATGTGGTAGACTTGTTGGCGTAAACCTCTTTTTTTAGTTGAAAATCACCGTTTAAAATAAATTATAATTAAATTTAAAAAATGCCTAAATAGCATTGTTCATTATATTTGAAATCCCAATGCCAAATTTTGAAAAGATTAAAGTAAAAGTAAAAATTTTAGAATTTTTGGGTATTCGCCTACCTTAAGACAAACAAAAATATCATCCACTATGGACCAATCTTTAAAAAAATGTCTTAAAAAAAGTGAGAGGGTCACTCACTGTTAAAATAAGACCTTTAAAAGGATTTATAAAAAAAAATCACATACTACACAATTAATTCCATATTTATGACCTTGGAATTCTGCTATCTGGGTCTTTTCTTGAACGTCCCATACTCTAACATGGGGCTGATGGCCACACTAAAAGAAAAAACACTTTTTAAAAAATGAAACAAACTAGTCACTTAATATAGACATGTATTATAGTCGGTCTATTTACAATGTAAGCCTCAAAAAGACTTTCTTCCCCCTTTCCCTCGCTGGGTTTTCTAGGAAACGGGGGGAGCGTCGCTTCTCTAATCTGAATGCGTTTGGGGTTCTGCTGTGAGGTTGACAGTTCAAACTTAAGTGGAGTAAGGAAAAATACTCTCACGCCGTTTCGAAGAAAACCACATGCAGGGTAGAGGAAGGAAAATGCTTTCAAAGCTTACAATCACGCTAGACCAGGTATAATAGGTGCAAAGTCACAACTAGTAGTAGTGGCGAGTTGGTAAACACTTCTTTTCCCAGGCTGAGGCAATTTTTTAGTGGCAATTTAATGCTTTCTAAATCATAACATGAAACATATGTTTGTTTTCTCTGGCAAAGAAAAGTGAAAACCTATCAGCTGTTAAAATTACTTTAAATTGATATAAATTTATTTAGATTCTTAAAAACTATTTTAATTTTACAGCATATATATTTTAAAGCTTTTTTTAATTTAACATCTTCACACCAAAGGCCCATATACAACAACCTTTGTAGAATTAATTAAATTTAATTGATTTTTACGTTTTTCTTAAAACTAAGTTTTCCATTCTAAACAAGAATGTTCGAGCTTTTCAAAAAATACCAATATTAAGTCTGCTAACAAGTATGTGCGATTGATTTGTATAATAAATGACAAAACAATAGTGTTTCAGAAATCTTGCAAAAAATTATTAACTATGAACTTAAAACTAAACTAAAGAAACCATTAATAACAAAACACTGACAGCTTGTTCATTCTTTCATAGCAAAAAAAAAGGAGCATTTTTATGGCTCAAAACCTTAAGTACCTTTAAACTGACTTGCCTCCTTAAAAATATTAAACAATTAAATTTTTAAAATTACTTTCAGATCATATTTTTAATTATATGAATGTGTAAAAAACATATGCTTATACTATAAAGATGAGTACATGGGAAAAACCGCTTGATTTCGTAGAAGGCTTTCCTCAATAGGCTTCTTTGCGATGATAGCGAGAAATCGCATTAACTAATGTAAAGAAACCGGTTACTCGCTTTGTTTTTCTTTCGCGGCAACCCTGATTCATGCCAGAGATCAGTGGACACGTGTCACGCCTTTGTACTGTGAATGAAGAACCGAAAGAAAAACCGGTTTCTTGTCGCCAATGTTTGCCAAGCAGACACAATTACGGGAAGACTCCTAATAAATCAAGCGGTTCATCCCATGTACACTTCATATATATACTATGTGTATAGGATTATGTTTGGTCGAGTGAAAAGGTTATTTCAATAAGTTATTGATGCAACAAATAAAATAGTTAAATATTTATTAAAAAAACTTTACTTCTCCTGTTGCCAGATATTTTCCATCTGAAGAGAATGCAAGTGAGGTGATGGTCTTTTTGGAACTACTGAGTATATGGCCTTGTTTATTTTTTCGAACATTATATACAACGACGACACAACTAGAAGAGGAAAAGAAAGTCTTTTATGAAATTTTTCTTAATTTGATTAAGGTATTTATAAATAATTTTTTTAAAAAATAATTTGAAAATAACCTTATTCTAAAACTTATCTTATATTGATATTTATTTTGATAAAAAATATTTATTTAACCACTAGAATTTTATGGACCCTTAGGTTTAAATAAAGTGAAACATGAAAAGCAAATATTACTAATAACTTAAACTTTTAATACCATTATATAAAACTTGTATTACCGTAAATGATTTATGACATATTATGCAGCTGCTACAAAAGACCTTTAGATGTTAAGATCAATTTATAAGTTCCTTTATTGAATTTGGCAATTTGGTAGCTACTATAAATAAATTTTTAATTTGTTTGAAACCAAGAAAAATCACAATCACGGATAATTTTGTAATATGTGACTGCATGAACAATATGGCACTTTTCCCTTCTGAAAATCAGGATGGATTTTAAACCTTTTTTTAAGTAAAAAATAGTCTGAGAAAATTGCTTACAAGCGTACATATTAACAGAAAACTAATAAATTAAAGGCATACTTACCCAGCAGGATATGCAACAATACTAGAATTAGGATCACAGTCAAAGGCAGCATTGTTTGATACAGTTAGACCAAGTACTTTTTCTAGTTTTACCTAGGATAAAAATAATTACATTAAATTCTTTTTTTAGAGTGGGATGAAGATTATTTCATAAAAATCAATTAACATCTTTAAAAATCGCTTTTATAATAAATATAGTTTATCATAAAATAGCAAAGCATAGGTATTTAATTTTTTTTAATTTTTTCTAAGATGTAAAAAATGATTCCTACGTAGTCAGTAAGATGACGAAAAGACGCCCCTTAAACATAGTTAATCGAAAAATACTAAACAAAAAAAACATTTTTAAACTAAAATTGGAACATTTAAATAAAAAAAATAGGATGTAATGTGTCTTTTTTGAGGGATATCCATAATGTAGGTCTGTTCTCGTAAAGTACGATTTGGTAAGGGATCTGATATGCATTTCCGAATCTCAGCAATAAGCTTATAAATTTAAGTTGTAACACATAATGTTTAGGTAATAAGTAACAGAACATAATGTAACAAAATAATGTATACTAAATAATGCCTCTCAACCTACATCAAGTGCCTACAGTCTTTTATTTTTATCTAGAATTATTTTTCATCACTCATACGACACGTTAATTTAATGAAACATTGACCCATCGTAAATACTAAACTGTAGACAGAACATGAAATATCCTCTTTACTAATTAAGATTGTCTTGGTGTTAAGTGTTGAAACATGAATCATAATTTTATAGTAAAACGTATCTATGCGTAAAATAAAGTTTTTTTTTATATGTATCGTACTTAGGGCCGATTTTTATGATCGTTCTGGTCACGATTTAATTCCATCCAAATGTCATTAAAACCTAGCTACCTAAATCGTATTATTACGCAATTATAAGTGTTTAAACACAGAGACATTTGTTAAGTACACAGTATCATCAAATTTGATGCTAGCCAGTCATTGAATTAGTATTAAGACAATTCCTTATTTAACAAATAAACCATTATGAGTAAATAGTAATTACTATGCTACAATGTATATTCATTAAGTCATTAAGCTAAAAGGTTGTGAAATGTGATTTATAAATAGCACAGACCGATTACAACTATCAATTGTAGTCTAATAATGGTGTTAGTATACATAAAGGGAGGTAATTTTAAAAAGAGGAATGAAAACTCAATCAGTCATTCGCTCTGCGGACTCTTAAAATTGCCACCCTGTATGAACAATCCATTTGATTCGGTTTCTTTCGGCTCATTAACAGTAATTTCAAGGTCAAATGACAGTCATCACATGTGCCACTGTGAAAGAAACTTTAAACGGAAGATTTATTCTGAGAGCTAATGCCTCTAAAATTGTCACTGTGAATAATGTCTTCATTGAGTGAATTAACGTGAAAAAAATTGAAGTGAATAAATAGCCTGTAACATTTCTTCACGTAATAAAAAGAACTTAAACACAAAACACAATTTCGACTCAGACACTACACAGTACACACCCATCAGATTTTACTATTAAAAACTAATTTAATGTAGGTGAATAAAACGTCCAACATTTAAAATTTCAAAAATAGTTTTTTTTACACCTTAAGTTACACACTCATAGCCAGGGTTTGATCTTCTATAAGGCCCAAAATGATGCGGATCTCCAAATTGTCAGAATTTTTAAAGAAAACGAAGCTTTCCTATGTTTTAGCATGCATTTGCCTTAGACATTGACCTAATATGATTGATTTGATTAGATTAATGTTATAAGATATAGCAGAAAAATCCGACACATTAATCAACTGCCACTAACATTACGAGCAATCATACGCGAAATTTTCAGTACAGGGGCCCTCAAAATATATGGAACCTACAGTCCGTATTTTTCTAGATAAGGCCGCGCTGTGCTCATAGCAATGTCAGATTATTTGTAACGTTCAATCACGCTAAAAAAAAAGTTAGCCTGGTCAAATTGTAAATGAAAATCAACACAGAATTAATCAAACACGAACGTTGTTTTTAGTCAAAATGAAGTAAGTAAAGCTTTCGAATTTAACTTACATAAAGTTAACATTCAAGGATAATGATATCATTATTAACAAAGCACTTTTCTTATTTTCACGGATTCAATAAATTCAAGGACTTCAACTAAAAAACTGTTGCATCTTTACCCAGCAGGAAATTGACATTTCACGAGAGCATACAAATGCCAAGGACTTGAACAAGTCTTCCCCGCTGTCAATCGGATTGCTAAATGTAAAACAGGGATATAGTTCCTTGGAAAATTTCCCCCTACCCTCCTTCATTCTAGCATTTTAGTGCATGATGAAGCCGTGTACGGATATCTTCCAACAGACTTCAACCGTTGTTTACATTAAACCGATTCAATTTAACGCTTCGCTAATGAACGTTTTGTCAATATGCCGGCAAGCATTTTCAGGGTCTTTAGGTCAGCGTATAATCCCTACCACAAACAACTTATAGCCATAATCCTTTTCAACGAAAAAATATGTCGATGCTCTTTGAAGTTACAGATTAGGAAGGAGATGAAAAACCCATCAAGTTCATTCAACCAAATTGAAATGTTTCGATGACCGCACAGTTTTTTTTAATGGATCTAACAATTTGATGAAATTTATTTAGATTTAATTAATTTTTTAATTATGTTAGAATGGCGGCATGAGCGAGTGCCCTTCTAGTATGACGTTTTTCAACAGCTAAGAATAACTCTTTAATATTTATGTTATTCTAAATGCTGTATTTTCTCTATCTATAACTTATATAGCCTAAGTAAATACAGGGGAAATGTAAACCCATTCTCTTACCTCTTATACCGGTTTTTAAGTTTCATAATAGGTTAATTATGAGTTTGTTACGTTGCTTTATTAAAAGTATTACATTTAGTACGTCTTCTCCCTACTCAACCGAACGCCTGAAAAGCTTTATATCTGAACGCTAAACAATGAGTACAGCATATTGGCATGCATAATTTATCATTTAAACTCCACTAAAAATTAGCTACGTCTTACATTATAGCAAGGAAAAGAAATATGATATTTGCAGACGGCAAAAAAATATGGAGAAAAAATCCTTACGGTTTTACGGTTAAAAAAAACGTTGCATTCATACATTAATGAAGATTGGCAAGAAAATTTTCTACGTGAAAATGAGCTTTTTCCTTAATTTTATCTAAGCACAACAAAATATACGACCAATGTGTCCTTAACAATTAATGTAGAACAAAATTAAGTCACACGAAGAACGAATTTTAAAAACTTAAAGTAGATATTTCATTTCGGAAATGAAGGTGTCAAATGGTTCACCAAGTCATAGTTAATGGGTAAAACGGCAACAACATAAACAAAAGCGACAAACCACGTCATATCTTCCAATAAATAACACATTAAATATACACTCATCAACCTCAATGAGTTTAAGCCTATGGTTTAAGCTCTTAATTCCACATATAAGATTCGTCATTATCGAACACAACAACAAAAACAATCTCCAGAAAAAATAATGAACTTATTTTTTCTTCTTCTATAGAAAGAGTCAAGAGGTGGTAGAATGAGGTCAGAGGATTGTAATCTTTCATCTAACTTTCTTTCCTAAACTGGCCACATGAGGTTGGGATTAAAGTTAAGTTTTGTTCCATGAAGGGTTCGTCATTGTTCCGTTCGTCAGTAACGAGTGTAATCTCCGATTTATCATCAGAGAACGAACATTCGAGGATAACGAATGAATACTCATTTATTCTATCGGTGAATAGAAAGTTAAAAAGTGTTCCAGAATTTGAACCAAGGAATTTGGTTTTGACGAAGTACGTGGATTAACTTCTTCCCTGAAGAGATACACAAAGTGGAACGTTGTAGAATTCACTTCGCTACTTCATTTTATAATTTTTTTCTTGATGATAACTTTTCAATTATAAGCTAGAATGTTCAAGTTTTTCGAAAATACCGGTACCGAAGCAACTGATTTATTAAAATTGAAACAAATTGCAAAGCAAGAGCTTTAAGTAATTTTCGAAGGTCTTGCAACTTAGACAGTAAATTTACAAGACATTTCGCCTTAAATTAAATGTTAGAATGAACTATTAATTACAAAAACCTAGCAGTTTGTTTACATACAACACACACAAAAATGTCCGCCCCCAAACATCAAATTCCACATTGACAATATTAAATCTTAGTCTTTTCTAAATTAATCAGCATTTGTAAAACGTACTTTTAAACATACAATTGTTAGAAAAATATGTTTCTTTAACGAATACTATATGTATATTTTATACATTCGAGGTTAGTTATTAAGAGAAAACGTTTGCATTTTTTCTTCTTTTAAATTAGAAAAATGAAACATATTTTAATTAAAGAAATTGTAAACAGAAATATCAAAACTTTTTTAAAAAATCTCGCCTAATTAGAATTTTAAAACATGCCAGTCCATTAAATCCAGCCAGTCCATTAAATGGATTTAATGGACTGAATTAGACCACAACGCCCTACCCAAGATAAAACTAAGTGAAAAACACCCAAATAAGTTTTTAAAAAAGTATTTGAAGAAATGAGACTAACTTAACCACGGAGTTCAAAATCCTCTTTGATAATAGCACTCATAATGAATTAAGTGGTTCCAAGAATGAATGAAATACAAACATTGTCTTAATAAATAAGTTAATGAATATTTTAAGGCATAAAAGGTGCCAAGAGCAAATAATTTCTTCACGGAAAATATTGATATTATTTAACAAGTTTTAGAAATACTTCTTTACACATACGGTTTGATCATAAGGCAAAAGCAATTTTAGTGAATATAAACACTAAGAAAATTTCAGTTTTAATGACTTCGATGATCCACATAATTAATTTCAATTACTTTATAACGATACGTAAAAGTTTTAAGGAAATAAAGTTCCTAAAGGTTAAAAGAAATGTATACGGGTCGAAAGGTTATGAAAACAAAAGAAGTGAAATGATACAATGAAATGAGCTGCATTTAAATAGACGAATTTAAAAAAAAGACAAATTAAAACACGATGTGTGGTAGTCTTAATAGCGTAGGTTCATTTTAGACTTTTAATTCGTTCTGTAATTAAATAGATAAAAGTAGTGATACGTGTTTAAAAAAAACCATCTGAAAAGTATATATTTGGGGATATGCATAACTTAGGTTAACACTGTAAATCATTGATGGAACGTTACTGCTAAAACACGGTGACAGCACTTTTTACCAGCTTCCACCGTGTTCAAGGAGTAACGGCTCACAAAAGCTTTACAGTATATCGGAAAAAAGGAAATACATTATTATTTTAAAATTCTGGAACTGAAATTAAATATTACTTCAAAATATTATCGTTTCACTTACATTAATGAGATTTGATTATTAAGATTCGCATGATATTAAATTCGTATTAATTAAGATTTTATTCAAAGCTTGCTGATTGAAATCAAGATTGATACATAAATATATCTATTATTAAAATAAACAAAGCAATAAAATTACCTTTACAGATTCATCGAATGGGTGAAAAACTTTGTCACTTGGCACATTCATAGCATCACATAATGGAATATCCAAATGCATTGAAATTAAAGGAACGATTCACTGTAAGTTGATTGGCATTTGGTATTAAAGGGTCTAAGTTCACTTAAACTTTATCTTGTACATCTTAGAAGCCTTATTATTAAGTACTAAGATTAAAAATACTCTACAAACATCCTAAATGTAGGAATAAAACAATTTCTTATTTTCTGACTCCAAATGTCTGGTGTCAGTAATTGATTACAATTTAAAAATGAGTTAATTTTTTTTTAATTCTTCAACTCCAAATATTATTGAGCAACATTATTCGTAGGTTCTTCAAAGCTAAATGCCAATTGAGTTCACTATTATGAAGTACAGCGTCTTCCATTTCCAATTAACTATATTTCAAAACGAGCCCAAATCCGTCACTAGAATTAAATTTCTCGTCTAGATTTCTAGCAGTTTAGCATCCATATTAATCGTCACAAGAGGAAATACTACAGTCAGAGCATCACAAAATAAACAGAAATTTAATCATAGTTCTAAAGATTGATCGAATCCACATGAAAAGAAACTCAAAAACGACGATTAAAACCGATTTCAATCAGGTTACTCATACAGATCCTTTTCATTCGAAGCTCCCAACCTAACGGTACCTTTCGAAAGGGCACACCTGCGCCGGCGAAGTTCTGAAACTTCCTTTTTTGTGCCCCGAACACTTCCGAAACGAGGGCAAGTTCCGCCGTCGATGAACAAAAGAAAAAAAAAGAACACAGAATAGAATGGAATGGCTAATGTTTTCAGACCGAGGCTCAAATCCAGACTGGAGAACCACATCAACATCTCGATGCGGGGTAGATTGGATGAAGGTAGATCCTCAAGGGCGACTGGTTTCATCAGGTAATCAAATTGGGAAAAGTAGATTCTAATGATAAAAGTCATCACTATCATCTGATCGGAGTTGCTATGAAAATATTAGGGTGGGATTTGTTTTTACAAACTCAAGGAAGTAAATGGGCGCTGGGGAGCCCATCGGTTAGGCACTCGCCTAGCATGCGGAAGGTCCCAGATTCGGGTCCCGGCATCGCCAAAATAACTGCCAAACCTATAAACGGCCCGGGCAGCCAAAAATGTCCGACGAATAATTCCCCGTATCGAGGGAGTGCACGTTAAATATGCTCCAAAGGTCCTAACGCTACGTACGACGCCACCCTTAACTGTTGCGTTGGGTGCCTACTCAGGTGTCGACTCGTCACTTGACCGTGGTATTGAAAAACAACGCCCGTCACCAATAGCCCTCGTATACAGTGCGACGATAATTTAAACCCACCTTCCAAGTAAGTAAATAGTAAAACAATAAAATCCTTCAATCAATCGCATCAGTTTCATTTCCGACAAAATGGTTAGGGTTAGTTTGAACTATAAACGAGGGTCATTGGCGAAAGGGGCGCAATTTAAAAGCATGGTCACGAGTCGATAACTGGGTAGGTTCCCAACACAACTTTTAGAAGCTTTTGCATTGTTGGGACTTAGGAGCATATTTAACGTTCACTCCCTCTATTACGGGGTATTATTCGTCAGCATTGTTTCATGCGCAGATATAGGTAGTATATAGGCCGGCAATTAATTTGGCAATGCCCGAGCCCAAACCGGGGACATTTTCTATGCAAGGTAGCGCCTTACCGACTGGGCTCCAAAGCACTCTTCGGTGAGAGGTGCCTCGATTAAAATAATATTTTTATCCGATGTTCTTTTAAAATTACTGAACGTTAGGCGAATTTGATGAATGGAATTCAATTACCTTCTTTCATGCATAATGTTAAAATGCAATTAATAACATCAAAAAACAAACACTTAATCGACCTATTAATAGCAGGTTGTAATAATCTGCGCATAAAACAAGGCTGACGAATAATACCCCGTAATAGAGGGAGTGAACGTTAACCTAGAAGGTTGCTAAATCTACAACAACAAAAAAAAACTTATCACAATTTGCAACTGTTACTATCTTAGATTTCGAAATAAATTACCTTAAAAAACATGTTAAAAACACGGATATTGCATACAACAATAAAAATTTCGCCTTTTGAACAGTTAATTAAATATTTGCCGCCAAAAAACTAAAAATAGTACATTTCGAACGAACAGCAACCAGTTACTTCAAAAAACACTAAAAAGTGGAACAATGCGGCTATAAGTTTCACGAAACAGCACTAAAAACGGGAAACTACTCACAATTGGAATACTACTATACGTATATTTACTACAGTCAGTGGAGACGTGTTCTCAAACAATAATTCTCGTTTTTGAAAGTACGGTGTCTTCTGTAAAATATTCGTGACTTTTAGATTTCTAGAACTAGTTCAAACACAAAAAAGGACGGTAAACAAAGAACGATTTATGAGAAAAACTGTGAGATTTAGAAAAATTGTCGGCTTTTGTATTAAAATAAAATGGCTTATTTAAATTTTGTAAATTTATATTTAGACGGATGGTTTATTATAATAAAAATCCTATAATCCATTATTTTACCAGCATTGTATGTAAAATAAATTTTGCTTTTCAAAACAGAGAACAATTTCAGAAGCAGCAATTGCGTTTACAGTAATATTCCTTTATATTTAAATTTAAAGTGTTTTTTTGTTTTGTTAAATTCCCTTTTGGGTTGGCAATTTTATACTGGTATACATTTTCCTAAAGCATTGAGAAGTTTTAAAATTCCACGGCGTACCGTTTGGAAACCTTTGTATGAGCATGTTTCTCGCCTTCAGTGGCAGCAGTTCTACAGGAATGAAAATAAGAGCCCGATTGGATAATCGTGGTATAGTAGCCGGAGCTTACCGTGTTATATAACCAATCATCGAAACCAGAAACCACCAATGAAATACAGGAATAAAAGTAGGACTGAACTACGTCACGTGAAACAAGCCAATTACAAAGCAAAATAAGAAGAGTTTCTTAACTTAAAACCACTTTAGAAAAGAGACGAAAAAATTAGATAATTTAATTACAAGCATTAAACAATACAAACCACTGGCAAGGATTTGGATAATGGAAAACTAAATACGGTATTAACAAATACAAATTATAATTAATGAGTTGAACATTGCATAATAAAAATAATTGCATGAAGTGTCATCAATGAAAGAAGCATCTATATAACTGTGAAAAGGAAAGAAACATGTGGTAGCACTAAAAAAATAAAAAGTGTAAATTCCCTTTACACATGTTAAGTAATATTTAACGCACAACATAAGTAAACGTTCTGACAATTAATAATAACAATGCACATTGCTTGCATTCAATTCAAGATACATAACTCTAGACATTTTCTCTTCCACCAACTGAATGCATGATCGGTTCGCAGGTGACCCAACAACATTCTAGACTACATACTATATCCATTTAATGTCAGTTTCGCCTGCTTCTGTACCCTCAAACAAAAGAGAAATTGTAATTTTGTTTACTTTGAATAAATAAAGAAAGTAAAAATTGGGAGGTAACGTATGTTGATATTTACAAAAAAAACTGGATTGAGGGGAGGGGAGAAGGAAGGTTAAACCCTTTCAGTCCCAATGACAATTTGGCATCATTTGAGAAAAAAAAATTCTGATCGTATCTAAAGATGTATTTATGATATCAAAAAGCACATCATTCGATTCTTCAAACTTATTACATGAGAAAATATTTTTTATTAATCCCAATAGAGGTCAGACCTATTATTTTTTTCTTAAATTATGATCAGAAACATGATGATGCCAAATGGCATCACTGGGACTGAAAGAATTAACAAACTCTACACTACTTTCAATATTATCACTCAATAAATCGATTCATTTTATCAAAAATCGTATTATGATGTCCAACCTCGCTTTAAATTTTATGTCCGTCAGTTCTTTTAGTTCGAGCTGTAGAGTGGTACAGACAGACAGACGAACCAACGCTCGAAAATCACTTTTTGGAATCAGCACCTTCCAAAATTTCTAGAAAGCACAAGATATGCTTTTCGGATTTTCAACAAACTCGCAATACTGTCATTAAATTATATTTCATATTCGGTTACTGTTTGGCTTGAGTTATCGTTGCACAAGAGGGCTATTGGACGTATTTTAGAACCACAGTCAAGTGACAAGCCGACACCTGAGTAGCACCCAACGCAACCATTAAGGGCGACATCGTACGTATTATTCGTCGGACATTTTTTGGCTACACGGGCCGTTTATAGGACGGCCCATGTAGTCAAACATGGGACCTTTCGCATGCTAGGCGAATGCCTAACCGACTGAGCTCTCCAGCCCCTATTCGGTTGTCATAACCTACGTCCTACGACATATGTAAAGTAATAACTTATCAATTTTTAAAAATTAGTTTTGTATGTATTAATTTAGAATTAAACTAGTTTTTCCAATATTACAAAATCAGTTTTGAAAATCTAATTTTGATTTATAAAATCTACAGAAACACTATGGCAAGATAGAAACCGGTCGCGTACTTCTTTTCGTATATATGAAATCCTCCTTCGTAGTTATAAAGATGAAGCAAACGTTGTTACCAGTAAATTTTAAAAGATATTTCTTTTGATTGAATACTCAGTAAAAATCAGATACTATATGCATTGCAACCGAAACACACAACATCAGTCATTTTAAGCATAGTTCATTCACAAAACCTTTTCTAAAGATATAAAGCTTAACAATAAAAGATAATCAAGCTAGAAAACCGCCATTTGATAAGGAAGATTGCAAAAATGTGTTTTAGATGCGTTCCTCCCATAAGGCTAGCAAACGATACGTTTACAAAGATATGATAAACATAAATAATAAAAAAAGATTTTTTGTAAAATATTTTACTGCTCTTTAAAGCTTTCTATTTAAATAAGTTAATTCTTTTCGAAATATAACAAAATGTGTTAAATTAAATACGTTATATACGCATTAAAATTAAGAAACTTTGTCCATATATGGGACAAAAGGTGTGAAATGAGTAATACATACTACATAATCAATGAAAATCATATGTATTGTTTATTGACGTCAAAAATAAAAGTAATAAATAAAATAAAAAGTTTATTAAAAACAAAGTAATCCAATTTACTATTCTACATCAACTGTTGACAATATCTTTTCGCAACTGAAATAGTTGTAGTTGTAGACGAAATAAAGAATCTTTTTTAAAAAATCAACACAATTGTAATTGTTGCGTTAAGTCTTTGGCTGAATACTTTTTTTTTTGTTTCGACACTTCTACGAAAAGATATTTAGAACGCCGATATATAACTACACTCCGTGCCAACCTAACTTGGGTAAAAACAAAGGGTAAAAAGGCAGGGGAAAAAGCGCGATTGGTACGTTGGTTGGAAACTCTTGTAAGGTAATATTTACATACAAAATGATCTGAATACAATTTAACCAAAACACACTTTTCACTATGATAAAAATGCAAAATTTTCTCAATAATATTCAAGTATGTTAGACCTTAAATTAAATTAGTATTGTAAAACATGTTTTCTGGATGGATTCACAAATTATTTGTAAGACTCGTTACATAAGCGGAAGGATCTTCTCCATAGCCCATTTCCATTTACCCAACTTAGGTTGGCAAGGAGTGTAAGCAAAATTCTACGCGTTGATCTTCCATTAAATACAATTATTATTTATTATTAGTTTTAGAATATTGTGATTGTATAAGCAACTATGCTCTAGCAACAAGTCACATCAGGTAAAAGAAAACACCTCCTGTTGCCTGTTGATAAAGTAGCTCCAGTTGTGGCATTTTTTTCAGTAGATTTTGTTAGTCGTTTAATACATTTTTTTCCACTCGAAAATGCGCCATCCATGCATGAGTTGTTTTTAGATTGCAACGCGATAGAATCTTCGAAATATTTGTAGATTCTTATATCATGCAATCAGAAACAATTTAAGTTGCACTTCAAATAATAAAAAGAAAAAGTAGTAAATCCTCTTTGGAATCTTCCACTGTACATTCAGACGGCCCTGTAATAGATACGGTTACACTCCAATGCCGACAAAATGTAGTCCAACGTATTGAGCAAAATATAGAATAGGTCTTACAGATTCGAAGATTTTTACTCTGATATGTTTGCTGCAAAAGTAATAACTGTATACGACATTTATTTTTAAAAGAATGGAATTGAAGGGTGCAGTCGCAAAACTCACATTATCCAAAGTATAACTAAGATATAAGGTCCGGACCGTTCATTGGCGACTTCTTCAAATGGAAATTACCATTAGTCGCCAACGAACAGACTGAACCCTATAGCTTAGTTACACTTTATGGAGAATGTGAGCTTTGCAACTACATCCATCAATCATTGGCGACTTCGTCCAATTGAAAATTCGATAATAAAAAATCGAGACTGATTTAACAAACAACAGACTGAAACGGACAGACGAACAGACAACCAACGAACAGGCTGAACTTAATCACTTTGGAGAGTCTGAGCTTTGGAACTATAGCCTTCAAATAATATCTTCTTAGGAATTTTTAATTATCTTGAAAACATACATAAAGAGAATAAATTCTAATTAACAATACAAATCTAGATATTTGGATTGTCTCAAAGTATGAAAATTAAAGATATCAAAGTTACCAGAAAAACCGTGAGCTGAGCTCCAGATGCACGGTTTATATATATCTATGAGACTACCCAGATAATTTCTCATTATAATACAGAAAATAATTTTGGACAAAAATTTAAACCTTCAAATAGATAAGTTGTTTTTCAGTGCAATTTAGCGTAGGTGGAAGCAATCCGAAAGTAATGAATTAACTCAAGGCTGCTTCCCATTTATAATGGGAATCAAAGAACAAAATAAAACTCCAATAATAAATTCAACCTCTAAAACCAAGCTCCGCGCCTTTTCGGTACACCAAAATTTAAATAAGAAACTGGTATGAATATTATAGCACTACCAAAAAGGTGAAAAGCTTTTAATTGCGCAATAGCAGCACGCAATGTCATTAATTTTAATGAGGGATCACATGTATCTATTTCAAAATACTCTGTAAATCTTTAGAAGGTAGAATTTCAAATTAGCCTGTCAAAGATGACGAATTTAAGAAGAAACCGATGCTGGAACATTTAATTTTGTCATATTAGTATGGCGATAATAGATTGCGCCTATCAAGATTATAAACGTCTTTTTAGATTTATAGTTAAGAAGGTCAAATAAATACAAAATGCGTATTAGAAACTGTGTTTTTAAAGAGTATTGTCTGTAGACTTTATAAAATTTATTGGTACAACACTTTTAACAATGCAGCGTGTTTATTTTCAGGGCGTAGCCAGTCTGGGGTCAGAAATCAAAAACTTTACATAACAAGCCATTACTTAAAAAATAAATATATTTTCAAATTAAAATTATAAAGGACACAACTCCCTCCGAAAAATACATCTGTTTGCGACTCTGATACTTATTAGTTAACCACAAACTAGCTTCTTAGGTTATTTGATTAATAGAACATAAGCCATCTAGCCTAAATATACCAGAGTTTATTTAATTACTTTTGATTAATTCAACGCAGAAAAATATTAAGAAAGATAGTTTAATATCTATAAAAAGATTTTCAAGGAAAAAAACCTAAAAAGTTAGTTCAATTGTTAAGTTTCTGTGAAAAAAAAGAATAAACAGTAGATTCCGACATTAAGGGGGAATGGGCCAGCTGGACCGGGGGTCTCTAAACTCAAGTGCCTCAATGCTAATCCAATGGGGGGAAAACTATTTTCTCGGCCACATTTCTCCGGCTGTATTGAATATTTTTACAAGCAGTTTTTTTAATGTAGATAACTTACAGGTATCTATTAACCCAGTTATTTAAATTGCTTCGAATACTTTTTAAAAATATTTATTAAATATTTTTTTTAAATTTCGAACCAATTTCAAATAGTGTGACAATCGGTACCTAGAAGTCAGCTACATTTATCACATTAAAAAAATTCCTTCATAAAAATATTCAATACAGCCGCAGAAATGTGGCAGATATTATTTTTTCTCCATTGGATTAACACTGATGCACTTTGCTTTAGAGACCAGCGATCCAGTGCGCCCATTCCCCCTTAACCCAACGATCTATAAATATTGCTTGGATCAATCGTTTGAGCTACAGCAGATTTTCAAAAATGCATCCGTTTTTACATGAATTTACGAAGAACTTGAACTATTTGTAAATAGCATGAAAAAAATCACAAGCAAGTCTTAGCGTAATTTAATTTGTCCTTTTTCACATTTTTAGCTGGAATACACATTTGGTATGACAAATTTCATATCCATAACAAATATTTTTCCTATTTTTTTAGTTTTAGTTTGAATTATAGTCGCACTAGAGTTACACAAGGGCTATTGGCGACGGGCGTCGTATTTTAGAACCACAGTCAAGTGACGAGCCAACACCTGGGTAGGCAACCGTTAAGGGCGACATCGTACGCAGCGTTAGGACTTCGAAGGATATTTAACGTGCACTCCCTCAACATGGGGTATTATTCGTCGGACATTTTTGGCAGCACGGGCCGTTTATAGGTCGGCATCGGCAGTAATATCGGTGGTGCCCGGGCCCGAACTTTGAACGTTTTGCATGCTAGGCGAATGCCCAACCGACTGGGCTCCCCAGCCCATTTTTTCGCTTTTTTTTTTAAAGTAGCTTAAACATTTTCGAGGGAGATTTTAGTAGAAAAATGCAAAGACATTTTAGTGACAAAATTTAGTAATGTAAATGCCACAATCTTGGCTATTTTTTTTTAAACATATTTTCTATTTTTGTTTAGAAAATATCCAGATGTTAAACTCAAATATGATTTCCTGTTTTACACGTCTGGCTAGCGTCAACCTTTCAGCACAACCTTTGCATAGCTGTACCACATGTGCTTCCAATTTGGAACGAAGTGAGTAAATGATAATAATCATCGAGTTCTTTTTCACTGATATTTTTCTCACGTTCAGAACAACCACAACAGTAAAAAAAATATCGCTGATGGTCGTCAGTAACACATGGATAGCTACGAGTCCGTAATTGGGTATGCTGAAAATGCAGAAACAAAAAGATCGACTACTATATTCCGTGCAATATAAAATCGAAAATTTGTATAGAACGTTTATTTTGATTGTCAAAATAAAAATAATAAAAAAATCTTATAGATTAATAGGGTTACATTAATAATTATCAAAAAACTGTTTTAATGAATCGATAATAATTAGGAACGGTAATATTCTTAATATTTTGAGCGTCGCTGTTCTAAACCTGCTTTGATAGAGGCTCTGCTGTGAGGTTAATCGCAAATGCTCCCTTCCCAGCCCAAACTTAAGTAGGGTGGGGAAAAAACATTTACAGCAAAGTTCATGCCGTTTCCTGGAAAACCACACGAGGGACAAAACCACACGTTTTCGAAGCTTGCGTGCTATCGGAAGGACTATAAGAGGTCCATCGAACTATTACCCCTTCGCTACTATAACTAAATAGCATGGCCTAATGGGTCTGGGGCACAAACCCGACAACCAAAACTCGATAGGGTATAAGCCCTACAACAAAAAAAATGCAAAAATTAGTAATTAAATTGCCCTTAATTAAACATAAAGGGATTAATTAATTGTTTTGTCAGGTTTTTTTTATCCGTTGGTATTTCGTCCCTATCGGGATTATGTCCAGTCGGTTTTCGGCTGCCGAGATTTTATTCTTGTTTGCTTACGTGAACCTGAACGTTCATAATTATAATTGTAATATTTTACCTAATGGGAGTTCAGGATTACGAACTGTCCTTTGTCATATATCGAATAAGCATATTTAGTTTTATGGAATACATGTAATCCCATCTGTGCAACGTAATTCAAAACCAATTAATCCTTTTTATTTTAACCTGTTGGGATTTCGTCCCTATCGGGATTATGTCCTGTCGGTTTTCGACTGCCGGGATTTTATGCTTGTTTGGTTACGTGAAAGTTCATAATTATAATTGTAATATTTTTACCTAATGGGAGTTCAGGATTACGAACTGCCCTTTGTCACATATCGAAGAAGCATATTAAGTTTTATGGAATACATATTGTAATTCCATCTGTGCAACGTAATTCAAAACCAATTAATCCTCTTGCGGTAATCCGAAGATTATTTTTAAGCGAAATTTTCGGATTAGTTAGCATGGACTGTAGAACATTTAAAAAGAAACGTGTTAAAAATTGGATGAAAAAATTATTCGAAGCAATTTGCACTAAGCTAACGGCTTTAAAAAAATCCTAGGAGCAAATGCACATTATTCTGGGAACATTTGAGAAAATATTTGTGGAAAATTTGCTAATATTATGTAAATTATTCACAAACTCTTAAGATTGCCGTAGTTGCGCTCTTATAGAATCAAAGGAGTTTCGTAAATTCATGAAAGCTGAAGTCTCAAAATTAGAATCATAATTTACGAGTCTCGAGATATACGATCAAAGGAGTACAGTATTTTATGTATCGCCAGAATTTTGCGATTTAAGGATCACAGAAGAAAATTTTGACAAATTTAAGACCGTTGAAGATTTTCAATTTTAAATGATTTTTTTCGGAAAATATGTTTAAACCACAATAAAAACAGGGACTACACTCTTTGTAAAAACCTAAGTTGGGTAAATAGAAATATGCTATGAAGAAGATCCTTCCGCGCATGTTAAAGAGTTCTATAAATTATTTGTGAATCCATCCAGAAAACATGTTTAAAACATTTATTTCGTTTAAGGTCTAACAGATTTCAATATTATATTTAATATTAACTTAACAACTTTATCAGAATGAAAAGTGTATTTTGGTTCAATTGTATTCAGATCATTTTGTACGCAAATATTACCTTACAAGAGACGGAACACTCGCGCTTTTCCCTCTGCCTTTATACTCTTTGTTTTTACCCAAGTTAGGGTGGCAAGGAGTTGTAAATTTATTTTGCAGTAGCAAAATTGCAGAATGTGGTTGCATTTTGAGACGAGCCACTGTCTATTTCGAGCCCTGAAAGGAAGTTGTACAAAATAAAATGCACTTACTCTGTCGGAAATGGGAATGATTTCTCGACCACGTCTGAGGGCCGGAGCACGGAGTATTTTTCTTGGCCCTGCAGAAGACTTATCCATCTATCGGGAAAATATAAAATTAGTAACATCCTTAAACTTACTAAGTTATTTACAAGTGTACTAAGAGTAAGGATTTGGAGAGAAAGACATTATTAACATCATAAAAACTAGGAGAATTCAATGGCTGGGACATATGGAGAGAATGGCAGAGGTGCAAAGAAAATTTTCAAGGGGCAATGACAGGGAGAGAGAAGAAGAGGAAGATCTAGAAAAAGATGGATAGATGATGTGGAAAGAGATCTAAAGGCCATGAAAATTAAGAACTGGAAAGCAAAGACCACAGACAAGTTGGAGTCTGATCGTAAGAGTGGCCATGGTCCAGCATGGACTGTAGTGCCAGGGAGTTAGTTACTAAGAGTAAGAGGTGATATATAGATTGTTGATAGAGATGTTTATAGTTTTCTTTTACCTTATAATTCTTTAAGAGGGACTCTCAGAAGTCCCATAAAGCTAGCATTTTAGTTTTGAAATCGCAGCTTTTGCAAAAGAATTGTACAATTTAACATTATATTTATTGCATTCGAATTGCATCTGATTTTACATGAGTAAACTATGGATTTTTTTTAGTAAAATAGTCGAAGTTTTTCTTCTCTTTTTGATATCATTTCCCATTTTACCTCAGTCAAATTGATATAACACCAGATATTTTGGATTAAACTACATTAAATTTAAAAGTAAACTTTCTCAAACCCCTAGAGATTAGAGAGAGGATACCTAATGATAGAAGATCAAGTTTGTCAAAGGTAACCAATAATGGTTGACTTGGCAGTCAGTCAGGTCTTGTGTTGATTGAGTTGGTTGATACATTTTGGATTATAGGTAGAATCATTTCACATTGACTTTTAGTACATTTTATACTTTAATGTTTTTTCAGCAGAATTAAAGAAATAGTAATTTGTAATTCACAAATTTGAAATGATTAAATATTTGAAGAGAAAGACATTATTAACATCATAAAAACTAGAATCCAATGGCTGGGACATGGAGAGAATGGACGATGGCAGAGGCACAAAGAAAATTTTCAAGGGACAATGTCAGGGAGAGAGAAGAAGAGGAAGACCGAGAAAAAGATGGATAGATGATGTGGAAAGAGATCTAAGGGACATGAAAATTAAGAACTGGAAAGCGAAGACCAAAGACAGGCGGCTTTGGAGTTGTATTGTAAGAGATACCGTGGTCCAGCATGGACTGTAGTGCCGGAGAGTTAGTTAGTTAATTCACAAAAATAACAGATAACAGCTAAAATAGCTATAAATAACATAAGTAACAATTGCATCCTACCTTAACCTCATAGAAATAAAATCCTCCACTGTAAGCTTATAAGAAAGGTAAATCCGTAACTTGTCAATTTAATCCCTCAGTCAGTTTAAGATTCCTTAATAAGTTCTGGACATAATTTTAAATCCAAAGCATGGTGAACTACGAAATTATATTCTTCCATATTGTAACACCAACCAAATGTCACCCTCCGACAGAAAGGCGACAAATATATCTATAAAGCATTCCCTCACAATAGCCATAGAAAAGTTAACTTTACATGGCACACAGAAGCTAGCTATTGTGCAGCTAAAACGCTTCTTATCATTTACAAAGCATTATTAACTGATAAAAAGGTATAGATGTTCTTCACCACACATACTTCTTATCAAGTGCCTTATCGTCAATGGAACAATAAATATTTAAACAAAAAGCTTAAAAAGGTGTTTTATTTACTCAGTATGGTATGGTTGCACATTTTACTAATTAATTGGGAAAAATAATTGAGATGGATGTTTTTTTTAAATAAAAGACTAATTTTTAAACTCAATAATAGTCCTGAATTAAACTGCTATTGAAATTAGGTTTATGGCAGTTCTCGAAAAACCGCCCGTCCTCGACAGTCAAAAATTCACCGAGGACAACGAATTTCTCAAATATGACGGCAATTTCCCTGTTAATGTTCGTGATACATTTTTAATTATTTCCCAAACAAAAATAAATACAAGGTTACTGTTAATAGCCTAGTATTTCTTTCATTACTGTATAATGTATCTTAGAAACTACTAATTTCTTTCACAATTTATCTAATTGTAGTTTGAAGAGTTTCAATGGAGGACGGGTACATTGCTGGAAAAGCTGTCCTCTAAACTGGGTGAAATTTCTGAGTTTCTTTCGAGCCCTGGTTAATCGTAACAACAGTAGCAAAGTCCCAACACTGCATACAACTAAACATCACAATTGATCCTTCGCTATTAAATATGGAACTTCAATTTAAATACACATCCCAGATTTCTAGGTAGTGTGCTGAGTGACCAAACACTGTGCGTTTGGGAGGAACAGTCGCAGAAAAAGGATGCTGGATACCGCCCCATAGGTCCAGATTTAGTATTTTGATATTAACAAACAGCAGAAATATAAATAAAATTTATATTTCCAAAAAAAATTTTACTCTCATCAATACTTTGTTATTAGTAATTTGATCTTTGTAAAAAAAGTCTTTAGGATGAAACTAAAAACCAGTTCCGAGTTGGACAACACAAAAGTAAAACGAAAATGTTTTTGCAAATAAACTTGGTAACTGGGAATACCAACACAGTCACCCTTATCAAACAATTGCTTTTTCAACCTTATAATACAAAACTAAAACGCAATCTGATAAAATCCAAAAAATGCGAATTTAAATTCTCCTGTAAACAGACTGCAAACGTATGGATTATGAGGCAGTTAACACCTTATCCCTCCCGCCCTTCAACTTGCCTGCATCTTTCTCAAATTATGACTTTGGAAGGGGGCACTGTGTCAGCCAAGCACTTGGTTTGGTTTGAACAATTGTTGCACTAGAGCAACACAAGGGCTATTGGCAACGGGCGTCGTATTTTCGAACCACATTCAAGTGACGAGCCGACACCTGAATAGGCACCCAACACAACCGTGAAGGGCGACATTGTACCCAGCGTTAGGACTTTGAAGAATATGTAACGTGCACTCCCTTACACGGGGTATTATTCATTGAACATTTTTGGCTGCACGGGCTGTTAATAGGTTGGCAGTTATTTTGGAGATGCCTGAACCTGGGACATTTCGCCAGCATAGGCGAGTGTCTAACCGACTGGGCTCCCCAGCCCTGAGCCAAGCACTGCAACCAGGGGTATCTTTCCCAACTTAACATATGTAGTTGAAAAAAGTATAATATAACCCCGAGGCCCCAAATCTAATATAAGGGTGTTCAAAAATAACAAAAAATGCATTTAAGAAGCTTTTGAAATGCCTACTAAATATTTAAAGATTTATATCAAATATAAAAACATTAAATAATAAAGTATTGTTGTTGTTGTTTCTAATGCCACTCAGAACTGAGCCAGGAGTTGAGGTCCGATTTTAAGGCGAAGTGGGACGGCTTCAGTTTCTATTGAGTGCCACAAGAGAGGAAGTCCTACTTTTGCTAATCAGCATGACACATACGTTCTACAGGAAGGTCCCCAGCTACCATTAGCAACATGGCGAAGTCACCATTAGCATTTTAGGAAAAACAATATACAACAGCCAGTTTTGCGATTTAAGGATCACAGCAAAGAATTTCGACAAATTTAAGATAATTCTAGCTGTCCCGCCGACGCAATGGTTACAGTAATAGAATTTGGAGCTGTTGGGCTCTGGTTCGAGTCCCGGTCATGGCATGGATGTTTGTGTTTGTCAATAAATGTTGTTATTTGTCTATGTGTTTGTGGCGTCCTTCTTTGTGTGTTCTTGTGACTGTCTCTTCTGGCGAGCGGGGTAATGGGCTAAAAAGAATACACTCTTCCCTTCTAGAGGGCACAATCACTGTCATGTCGCAAGATAATTCTAGATTCGCAATTTTAAGACGAATATTTTTGGCAAGATCTTTGGAAACGATATTAAAAAGTTGATAGCTTGATCTTTCATTAAAAAATACTAGTTGCTATAAAAGTGACTAAATTTATTTTGACGTCGCAAAATTGTATGATTTGATTACATTTTGAAACTACAGCGACCGTTAATTTCCAATTCTGCCCTCGAAAGGAAAAATTACTAATATTGAGGATTTGAATAATCAGGAAGCAGAAATCCAGCAGCCTATCCCCAATCTCCAAATGCAAACAATTGTATAACTATAGAAGAGTACTTTTTAAAAAATATATATATTAGAATGCTTTCTAACATGGTTTAGTTTAGTTTGATTTATCGTCCCACTACAGCTACACGAGGGCTTGGTGCAGTATTTCGTATGTTAGAACCACAGTCAAGTGATGAGGCGACACCTGAGTAGACACCCAACGCAACCGTTAAGGGCGACATCGTACGCAGCGTTAGGACTTTTGAACATCATTACGTGCACTCCCTCCACATGGGGTATTATTCGACAGACATTTTGGCTGCACAAGACTTTACAATTACTAATCCCTGAACAACAGATATATATGAGGAGTACAAGGAAAGAGCCTCTTGATTTATTAAGAGTCTTCCCATAATAGTGTCTGCTTGGCGAACATTGGCAACAGGAAACCGGTTTTTCTTTCGGTTCTTCATTCGCGTTACAAACGTGCGACGTGTCCACGGTCTCTGGGGTGAATCAGGGTTACCGCGAAAGAAAAGCAAAGTGAGTAACCGGTTTCCTTACAAGAGTTCAGGCGATTTCTTGCTATCATCGCCAAAGAGGCCTATTGAGGAAAGCCTTCTACAAAATCAAGCGGTTTTTCCCCTGTACTCTTCATATATAATATAGAGTATAGCCAAACAGATTTTTTGCATTTCTACAAATGCAGAAAAACTGCCTGATTCTAACATTATAGTTTTAGAGGGTAAGTTTTGTATTCTTGGCTAACGTTGAATTAATGTCCCTCTACAGCTACAAAAGGGGTATTGGTGACAGATCCCTATATTTTAAACCACAGTCAAATAACGGGTTGATAAATTGGCTAGTACAGGCGCAACCTTATAGGGAGAGAATGTGTAACATCAGGACTGTGGAAGACCATGGCAGGGTTCACCTTTACTGTACGGTAACAATTGGCGCGATTTTCCGATTCGGCGATAAATAGTTTTTGGTGGCAACCTGTCTGACCTGACCGAAACGCATAATGGTTGGATAGGGATGCCATAAAACGTCATCGTTGTGAAGAGAGCATGACGTCAAAAGTCGCCAGAATACAAACTTCTGGCGCGATTTCGGAAAGTTCGCCAATAGTTACCGTACAGTAAATTTCTACCCCATGCCAGAATCAAGAGTCCACAGCCCACTTGCAAAGAGGATTTTTTTTTTGTTCTTTTTCTCCACCTCAATCCTTATAGGGTGACTAAGATTTTACCAAGAAAGGTTATCATTTAGGCGCCAAACTGTGAAGACGAAACAACTTTTTGGAGATTGCAGCGAAACATTGCAAACTTTTTTACTAATTGGGCGACATATTTTAAATACTTAATGATCCCAGAACTTCTAATATGTTTAATTGATGAGACTAACGTAAATTGAAAAAATATTTATTAACAAATAAAAATTAAAATTGCTAAAAAGTATAAGTTTATAAATCAAAATCAAGTTGCCCTTTAATTTTGTAAACATTGAGTTTTCCCATACCAACAGTGTAGAAATAACAGATATATCGTACAGTAACTAGAATATTATAATCGAAGATTGTTTTTGGTAGTTAAAAAACTAATTTTTTTCTTTTCGAAGTTACATTATTGAAACCGCGATTAAGCTATAATTATACACCAGTCTGCTAACAATAATATGAAGCAAAGTTATGAAATTAAGCAAGTATATATGAACGAATTACGATATTATTTTGTAAATAACTTACTATTATCAGACTCAGGCATTCCTTTATTTAACAGACAGAGGTATTTGTTGACAAATTTCAGTTCGTTAGCGCCCCGACTCTCTCCTCCTGTTTTCTCACATTTTTTGTAAACTGTGTTTACATTGCCACATTATATAATACTAAAGTAACTTCAACTTTTTATAAAGCACAAATTTGTGACGTTTATCCAAAATTTCACTTAGTTACGGGTGGGCAACAACAAATTCCAACTTAAAAATACACATACTATTATCCAATAAACACATTCCAGATTCTCTGAATTAAATGGTTTGATAAAATATAAATTTTAGTTTGACTTTGAACCGATGAATAGCAAAATAGCTCAAGTGTCCTTAACGTCATAAAAAAGTTCTTATATCTACTTTATTTTCCTTTTTTTAAAATGGAATATGGCATCATCAAAGAAAAACTGCAAACAAGTAGATTTTGTTATTGTATTTTTGTAATTGAAAAGTTAAAAAAAAAATAATAAAGTCTTATAAAAAATCTCATTAATTTTAATGCAGAGTTAAAGATATTAAAAGTCTAGTGAGTGATATCGTTTTAATAATTTAGTGATTAATTTTTCAATTTTAATACCTTTAGAGAAGAGTGTGAGATAGCGTGTAAGACGAAAGCATTTTTCCCCAAAGATCCAGATAACTGCAATGACTTAAATTTAGAAAAATTGCCTCTTGACATGCTTAAGAATGTATTAGCAGCACACAATGTATATACAGATATAAGAAGTAATTTTAAAAGCTTAATTATAAACTCCACCTGTAAATTCAATAATTTTATTTAAATAGATCACCATCTGCAAACAAGTTCCACTGATTACAGAGGATAATGGGAAAAAATAAGAAGTATAGAGATCGAGATAATAATCGAGGTATGTGTTTCCTTCACTACATTGTACGTTTTTTTAAATAATAACTTACCTAAAATTGCCAAAATCACATTTTTTTGTTTTGCCTTATCGTAACCAAAGTTGCTGACAGCTTTTGTAGAGTGTAAAAGGGAAGTGTTTCATTTCAACTCATTGTAAGCAAATGAATTATAACCTTTGGATTACATAAGAGTTGAATATTGTTAAATACTATTAAAAGAAATATCAAAGTCAGTGTTGGTTGAAATCATTAAAAGACATATATAATCAGTGTTGATTAAAAAAAAGTTGGCTAAAATTTCCTAATTAAAATTAAAATTTCTTGGTGTAAAATCTTTTAATTTGTCAAAGTATATTTTGGAACCCTTCACTGCATATGCCCCCCATATGCTATGTCAATGTGTGACGTAGAACTATATTTATAATCCAATAATTTACTAAAGGCAATTTTTCGTATTAGGAATGTCAAGTACAACTATAATTTTTAGAAATATTTCAGTTTAAGAAATATCTGTTAGTGTTGGAGTTTTTCTTACGTCTGACATTGTGGAATTGCCCTTAGAGTTTTAAACTTACACTTTTTTGTATTACTTACCAGAAAAAGAAGCAACTATGATAATTTAACTCTTGAAGTAATGGTGACTTTATATTGCAGGATATGGAAATGGCAAATCTCGTCTAATTGATCCAGATGGAGATGTTGATATGGGAGGTCCTCCAAGGGACAGGCAATAGTAAGGATTTTTATTATCATCAAAACTAAGTATAAAATAAGGTCAAAATTAGGGTTACCAGGTTTAAAAAGTAAAAAAACAGGACACTTTTAAAAAGCAAGACAAAAGCGGGAAAAGCCGGACACTTTTAAATTTAGACAAAACCTTATTATTAGCACATTAAACATTATTACATCATATTATTTAAACATTTATTATTAGCATATTTTTTTACGGAACCAACGCAGCTAACTGAATGCCTTGTAATTTAGAGTAACGTATAAAACACGCTTTGGAGTAAACTGAAAAAAAAGTAAGCTATTACACTTTGAAATGTATACAAGCTTCTTTAAAGATCTTCAAAATTAATTAAATTTTCAAAAATACGGACATTTAGGGATTTTTAAAAAATAAATACTTATGGCAGGACGGAGCCTCTAAATACAGACGTGTCCTGCTAAATACGGACGTCTGGTAACCCTAGTCAAAATATAAGCAAAGAATGTCTGTCGGGTTCAACAAGCATAACAGATAAGAAATATGAGTGTTTACATAAGAGTCAATTCAGTTATTATAAATCCCTTGAACCATACAGACTTTCTGCTAAATTCAGGGATCAATAATTACTGGTCATGACTATCTTCAGAGACATCTCCACCATATTGGTGTTTCGGAGGTGTCTGACGGTCCACTATGCTCAATTGAAACTTTTATGGATTTTAATCATTTCACAAATTGTGCCTTTCTGGCCGATGTTTGTAATTTGCTTTATTGGGCTGCAAGAAGGGAAATGTCCAATAAGCCAGTTCCTCGACATAAATAAAAAAATAAGAGTCGGTTAATTATTTTTTGTCTTGAAACTTTTTGTGATTTGAAGTTTCTTAGAAGGATTTTGTCACAAAGGGAGGCATCCACCCTGCTCCTCTAGATACATGATCAATTCGCTTGTACGAAAGACCTACGCTGTGACGTATCTTCTTTGGGTTATTAAAAGCATATTTTCTTTTTATGGGTTCCAATTCGCATTTTTTAAAATAATTGTAGTTATTCTTGAATTGTCAAGGCAAACTACTTTTTCCCATTTCTCACTCATTTCGCTACTACCAAACTCTTGTGCTGACAAAAGTATGCCTTTAATGTGTCTAGTAAACAGGATAAGCAAGCCTTAAATAGAAGTGTAAGCAGAGAGAATATGCAGTGGTCATTGCAGGGCTGGATTTCTAAATAGGCTAAGTAGGCTGTAGCCTGGGGTAGCCAAATAAAGCTAGAAAACAAATAATTTACATTTATGTGTAAACCGTAAACATATATATAGTACTAATATTTAGTATAGTAAACATATATGGTAGCTGCGAGGGCAATTGCACCCTCTCACTCTGATTTAGAAGTTGAAAGACAAATAGTAGAATGATTTCAAAAATTTGCCTATTATTTTGCTTTCAATTTAGAGTGTACCTAGATGATTTGAATATGTAAAAGAAAAGTAATCATCAAGAAAAATATATCTGAGGGCAAATTGATTATAGCCTACAGGCGGCAAATCTTTAAATCCGGGCCTGGGTCATTGATTGGCAGCTCAAACGATTATCCGTTTCCTTTCATGCAGTTTCTAAATCACAGTACAGGTTTTTAAAGGTCTGCACAGCAGAACTACATGCTATTACGAATCTTTTCACGCACAAAAATCTATAAAGATACTTAGAATTTACTGTCTAGAGTTTGCTACTTACAGTATGAAAATATGAGCATAAAAATGCTATTTAATTTAAAAATACTTAAATTATTTTAATATTGTGTTTTATTACAAGTTTCAAATTCACATGTCTCATATTTGGTAGAAAATGTTCTATTCTACGACATTATTGACGGCTTTTGCTTCTAAAAGAAAACAGTATATAATATTGAAACTTTTGTTAATGTATTAATTTTTGTCTACAGTAATCCATATGCCCCTAAAAATCATAACACCAAAAAGAAGCACAGAAAACAACAGCAACAACAAGGTATGTTACACATAATCTGTTGTCAAATAGTTTTTAGGGTTAACCAGTTTTTAGAGACATTGTGAGGAATTAATGGGAAGGAGATGAGTTACAAAATTATTTAACGTAAATTGTGTATCGGTTCTAAGAATATCTATTGGCTAACTTGCTCAAAGGCTGTGGAAACATCTATTTTTTTTAATAACTAATTTTGATAATTATTTCACTCTTGATGTTGGTAATTGTATTATTTTAGAATTATAAAATATGACGGATCAATAATCTGCATAGATAGGACTTTGTTTATGTCTTTTAAATATTTAAATAGTATTTTAAATAGGTCCAAAATTTAGGGCAAGTAAAATATTTGGCCAAAGTATTTTTGCAAAATTTGTTCAACTAGGCAAATAAAAAATGTCAGAAATTTATTAAATCCTGTTGTGTGTATTTCAATTTTAAAAACTTTATCCTTAAACTTTTATTGCAAAATTTAAGGTATTTTTATTCTATAATGATCTTGCTAAACCAAAAATCAATAAATCATACATTGTTTTAACTAGGTTCAGGGAGCAGACGTAGCAATAATCAGAGAAGACAGACTGACATGGAACTCTTTCCATGGCATAGAATAACAGTAAGTTTAGTTTTTTAAGATTTATAATAAAACAACTTTGTTTGCTTCGTCTAGGTATGATTTGCAGAAACATAAATCATTTCACATTAACTCGGCTGTCATTGTTGTTAAGGGATTAATTAGCTCATTTTATCAGAAATTTTAAAGTTCTAAAATAGTAAAATCATTAATTTTTTACCTAAAGATTTTTTTTAATTATTCAATGAAATTCACCAAAAGCAGAAGACATAGAAGTTAAAAGCTTACATTTATTAAAATAGTAAATATTATCTGTAACATAATGTTATAGTGTTTAAGCTTTATTTTATGACTAACTGACTTATGTATGTAATGCAATCTAATTTACATATATCTGCCTTATAGATACCATTTGGAAGAAAATTTGGGAAAACATTTATTTTGAAATCATTGTCCTCTTTATGCAAAGGCCACTTCAATCCATACAATGTAAGTTATAAGATGATTTTTAAAGCATTGAATTAGTCCACAAATAGTTTAGCTTTTAGTGGTTACAAATAAATATTTAAAAACTGGTAGCATAGTGGATATTTTTGCCTTTTCTATTAGCACAAATCTTAATTCCCCTTATAATATCCCCCTAAAAATCTTAATCTTATCCCTTAAAAATAAAAGAAATTCAAAGATTTTGTTGAGTTTCTCAATATAAGAAATGCATTGGTAATAGACATGTCAATTAAAACATTTCATTTGTTTCAAATTTTAAGAGTTGAAATTTAGTTAAAAGAATGAATTACTGGAGCATCCATTTAAGTATTCATGCATTTGAAAAAAAATGCAGATATGAAAATTAAATTTAATAACTAGTTACAGTTTTCATTGTATTCCAGCACTAATTAATATCTAAATGGTTTTAAAGAAGATTAGACTCTTAGTTTTTTTTTTAAGTATTTCTCTTCATAAATTTCCTGAATATGTTCTCCTTTTATCAGTTTCAGTTTATCGGGAATGCAGCAGAATTTTTCCTAGACAGCTATGACACTGCTCGCGAAGTCAAGGACATGCACAAAAGAATCACTACACCTGATGGCTTCAAGGTAGCTTCTTATTAGAAATATTTATTTTGGGAAATCATTGCTTAAGAAAATCTTAAACACAAATTTAACTGACCTCAGTGAGGCTGTTGTGCTGAAGTGATATGTTTGTGTTTTTGAAAATATTTTTTTGTGAATGAATATCGTCACCTAAGTTCCCATATGTGCTATCTAACTTTGCAAAATGGTAGAAATGAGCTAAAGGGTAACCCTTGGCGAACTTTCCAAAAGTTGGCCGAAAACCCTACCGAAATTATAGGATAGGTTTGAATTATCGTAGCATTAGAGCTACACGAGGGAGAGTAAAAAAAACGTGTTTATTTAACACCATCTGTTCGGACTTTTTGGTTACATATCTCAGTAATACATTATGTCGACTGATATTATGTAACAAGAAAGTCCAAACAGCCGGTGTTAAATGAACAAACGCGTTTTTCGGTTCTCTCATGTAGCTCTAATGTGACGATAATTCAAACCTATCCTAACCCATCCTATCATTTCGGTTGGGTTATCGGCCTGCTTTTGGCGCGATTTTAGAAAGTTCGCCAAGGGTAACCTTTCAGTAAATGTCTACTCTTTGGCAAAGTTAGATAGCACATGTGGGAACTTAAATGACTGTAAGGGTCACGCTCAGATAAATAAATAATTGATAATTAATTAAGCACGTGCAGGCGATTGTGTATTAGCTTGTGTGCGATGGTGGCAGTCTGGTTGTAGTAGAAAATGGAAAATGCTTAGTTTGATGGAATTTGTGCCTTTTAAATTTAAAGTTTGTTGTTCGAAATAAAATAGTTAAGAAAAGAAATTTGTTGTTTGAAAGTTTGTTGAACCCAGTCATTCGGTCACTACATAATGTGCGGGGAAACCCCAACGGATTTCGAATTATTTTGAAGAACTGTGATGATTGAGAATATACCCAACGGCTTGATTGTGAGTTAATCAATTTGAAATTTATATTCGAACAGTATTTATAGAAGTTATTTGGTTATGAAAGTTTAGTTAACAAGGTTATTTGAATAATTTGGAAGTTGTTTTAAGTTTTTGAGTTTAAAAGAAGTTATTTTGAAGAATTTCGGAGCAGAAATGTCGTTTTTAGCAAAAGCAAAGAAGGTCGATTTGAAGTGTTTGGCGGAAGATTTAGGCGAAACGGTGACGAAGGATATGAAAGTGGTTGAATTAAGAAATATTATTTTGAAGAGTGCCGAGTATGAGGAAGGATTTGTGAAGGACGTATTAGAAAGAATAGTTTGTGAAAGAGAGGAGGAAATGCTGCGACAAGAAGAGATTAAGCGCCAAGAGGAAATTAAGCGCCAAGAAGAAATTAAACGCCAAGAAAACGAGTTTTTATTGGAAAAATTGAGTAAAGAAGCGGAACTGAAGCGCCAAGAGAATGAGTTTGAATTAGAAAAATTGAAGATTGAAGCATCGATGGCCAGAAGTGGTGTTGGAAGAGAAATGATCTCTCAGAATGGAGGAATGCAAGAACAAGCTCAAGTTGGATTGCAAAAATTAATGCGTAAATTTGATCCTAAAGAAGGTGATATTAGTTTTTTCCTTATATTGTTTGAAAGACAAGCAAGAAGAGTGCAGATTAAGGAACAGGATTGGGTGACAAATCTTGTTGGATTATTACCGTTAGAAATGGCGAATTTGATTGCCAGGGAGCCAGAGGAAAAAGCCAATGATTATGATCACGTGAAGAATATGTTGTTAAAGAGATTTAAATTGAGCCCGGAAGCGTTTAAAATAAAGTTTAAAAGACACTGTAAGTCATCGGAAAACACTTGGCGAGATTTTGGATTTGAGTTGGCGAATTATTTTAATGAGTGGATTATGGGACTAAAAGTCAATGATTTTGAAAGTCTAAAACAACTTGTCATTACAGAGCAAATGAAGGAACAAGTATCAGGCGATATACAGCAACACTTTATTGATGAATGGGGTAAAGTTATTACAGTTGATGCTCTTTCTGAGAAATTAGATGAATATGAAAATGTGAGACAATATAACCAGCCCAATAAAGCTCCTTCATTTCAACCATACAGGAATGACTATCAGGGAAAACCTAACACGTCCAATAACAGAAATAATTCATCTTATGAAGGAAATAGATATGAGCATAACAGCCGTGGAGGATTTGATAAGAGAAATTCTTTCCAAAAGCAATTGACATGTTTTAATTGTGGAAGATCAGGGCACTTAGCAAGGTTTTGCAGAGATAAGAATAAAGAAGAAAGAGAAAATCCTGAAGCTAAAGTTTCTGAAGTAAAGGTTGCAGAAGTCAATGTCTCTGGAGTCAAAGTAGTTGAAGTAAAGGAGATCGAAGGAAAGGTGGTCATTGTTAAATGCAACAGTGAAGTTGTACTGGAGAATAAGAACGGGAATGCAGTTCAACCGAAAATGTCTGATCTGAAAATAGTTAAAATTTCATATGGTGGAACAGAATATGAGGCAGTTGTAGATACTGGTGCGCAGATTAGTGTGTTTAAAAGCAGTGTAGTAGGGAAAGAAGTTGACTACAAAGGACATATTATGTTACAGCCTGCGTTTGGTGATTGTTTGAAAGCCGAACTAAAAGAAGTTGAAATTGGTTTGGTGACAAGTTCGTATATTACACCGGTAATTAAAACGGTTGTGGCAACTGTGGACGGGTTGAATGCTGACATATTGTTGGACATGGAAACTTATGAGGCCTTATTGGAGCAGGAGAGAATCTATAGTCCTAGCTTCACAGCTACCATGAAATTAAGATCGGATACTCAAAAGGAAGAGTTGAATGATAATGTGAATACTGAAACAGAAGAATATAAGCCAGCAATGAGAGAAAATGATGCTAAGGATGACGGGAGCAAACCAGAGAGTTTCAGGAAACAACAACAAACGTGCACTACTCTTCAGGAGGCATGGAAATTGGCCAAGCAAAATAAAGGAGGGTATATTGTAGAAGAAAATATCCTTTACCATGAAGAGAATATGTATGGAAGTAGAATAAGGCAGTTAGTGATTCCTGAAAGCAGAAGAAACAAAATATTGGAGATAGCTCATGAGTCAGTATTCGGAGCACATCTAGGAGCCCATAAAACGATTCAAAGAATCAAGTTTACGTTTTATTGGCCTGGAATGATCAAGGATATTAAAGCATATTGTAGTTCTTGTCATGGGTGTCAGTGCAGAAAGGTAATTCGCTCTGTTGACAAGATCCCGATAGCACCAGTGTCTCGTCCTGAACTACCATTTCAAGTGGTGAACGTAGATCTAATTGGCCCCATAGATCCGGTATCGTCACAAGGACATAAGTACATTCTGTGTTTGATGGATCAACATTCAAGATGGCCAGAAGCTGTCCCATTGAAATCTCTAACGGCTAAAAGTACATGTGAAGCATTGCTTGAAATATTCAGTAGGACAGGAGTACCAGAAGTAATCGTGATGGACAATGCAACAAATTTTACAGCTAGTTTGACGCAAGAATTTCTGAAGATTTTAGGAGCTTGTCCACGATTTACAACACCGTATCATCCAGAAGGAAATGGTTTAATTGAGAGATGGAACCAAACTTTGAAAAATATGTTGCACCATATTATTAGAGAAGAGGGTAGAGGTTGGTACAGGCACATTCCTTTTTTATTGTGGGCTTATAGAGAAGTTCCAAATGCAACTACAGGCGTACCACCTTTTCTGCTGATGTATGGAAGAGAACCAAAGGGTCCATTGTCTATACTGAAATCAGTTTGGACGGGAGAAGTATTATTACCTCTGAATATGAAAGGTTCAGTAGAAAACTATTTGCAAGAACTAAGAGAGAAGTTAGAAGTAGCAACACGAAATGCTAAATTAACAAGTGAAGTACAGCAAAGTAATTACGCCAAATACTATAATAGCAGAAGGAAACATCGAGAATTTGCACCAGGAGATCAAGCGCTTGTGTTAGTACCTGATTCAACCAATAAATTGTATGCCAGGTGGATAGGTCCAGTTAAGGTTGTAAGAAAGGCGAAACCAAATTCGTATTATCTGCAGATGCCTGAGGGTAATTTAAGGTTACTCCATGTAAACAAGATGAGAGAGTACAGGGCCAGAGTTCAGACTGTTGGAGTTGTTTATGACTGAAATGGCACAAAGTAGTTAAGTGTGTGTCGATAGTAATTGTAATGTAAAGTGTGACCCTTTATATATCTTAACATATTAAGTCTTCGGATATAATATGATTTTAGGGGGGAGGTGTAAGGGTCACGCTCAGATAAATAAATAATTGATAATTAATTAAGCACGTGCAGGCGATTGTGTATTAGCTTGTGTGCGATGGTGGCAGTCTGGTTGTAGTAGAAAATGGAAAATGCTTAGTTTGATGGAATTTGTGCCTTTTAAATTTAAAGTTTGTTGTTCGAAATAAAATAGTTAAGAAAAGAAATTTGTTGTTTGAAAGTTTGTTGAACCCAGTCATTCGGTCACTACAATGACGATATGTTATTACCTCTTTTGAAGATGTTTTCTCTTTTTTATAAACTTAAAGTTAAGTACAATTTTTATCATTTGCAAGTATGCGTCTTCTTTTTGTCACGTTCTTCTTCTAAGATTTTCAAAGAATTACCTTTGTTCCCACTCTTATTCTTACAAATATTAAATTGGAAGTATTTTAAATTTTAAGGGATGTATTTGCATAACATGTGATTTATAAATTGTTAAAAATTGTTAATTTAAAACTTATATTTCTTCATAGTACTTTATAAAGTTTGTCAACATAATTGAAAAAATGCTTGTATAGTTAAAAAAAAAAAACATTTTAAAATCATGAATATTTTATTAAAGAGGAGAAAATACTAGTAATTGCAAGAAGTATACAAAATTATTCGAAAGATCTTTCAAATGTCATTGTTATTTTCTAGATGGTTATCACTGTAGCCAAATGTCCGATGCCATCAATGTCTTTTGATCCAGAAACAATTGATATCATAAAGGTAGCTATTCCTTTATATTTGAGCATATATGTCTTTATAAATATTATGAAAATTAAGAAAATAATGCTTAATTTTTTTAAAATTAATTTTAAGCTGAAAAGGTTTTTTAAACATTTCATGTACGTATCATGGAGTATCTAATTATTTTAATCTTTTGTAAGTTACTAGTTTGAGAATCTGTTTGAAGTCCTATTTTTGTAAATTTCAGACACCTTGAGAAAATTCAATGTTGTGTATTTTGTTTTTAAAAAAATCCTACAATAACTTTATAAAAAATTAAATAAACAAACAAAGTCACTTAATGTGTAACTAGAGAGTGTTAAAGTTTTAAGCTAAATTTAAAAGAATGGCTGAAACATAAAGTGTAGCCATGTATTAAAAGTAAACCATAACATTCTAATATAAAATTTTAAACGAGGTTATTTAAATCAAGATTTTCTGTATCATTAATAATTTAATTTCTATTGTGAATTTTAATATGGTTATTATGTTAAGCACAAATAATATTAAAATAAACAATAGTTTATTCGTAATAATTCTGATATTTACACTAATTACTATAAGTTGTATATTTATTTCTATTTTAGAAAGTTATGAGTGGTCGTTACGATTCCATGTCTCATTGTCTCAATCTATCAAAATTCCACTATGACACAAGTGAGTAACTTTTTGATTAATTATTTATTTCTTGAAATATAATTTCAAATAATTGTTTATCATAATCATTGATGTTATTATTTTTTTAAAAAGTTAAATGCTGCCTACGATTTTTAACTGTGTCGTAAAGAAATTCGTAGGAAACATAAACAAAATTATTGATTTTATTTACTGTAATGACATCACTGTCTTGTATATAATTATTTTTTTTGTAATGACTTATTTTTGTTTTGCAAACTGAAGTGAAAAGAATGTATAAAATTCGGGCGTTCGCTAAGGCGACGTTTTTTTTGTCAGAACTTGTAAAAAATGTGACTGCTTAACATCGATATTTTATATTTTAGGTTTGAAAGCTCTAGGGCTGTATCTTCCATTACAAAAGCCAAGTGTTCTTTCAGCTATTGCAAAAGTCATTAAAGAGAACATACCAGAGGTGATATTTTCTTTCTCCATCTTTCAAAGTGTTCTCGCTGCCAATTTTTTTAATAATTACTAATTGATGTTTTTCTTCCTAGCTTCATGTACTTGACCTCTCAGGAAACAAGTTAACATCCTTAGATTCACTATCAATCATAACCTATGTGTGCAAAGAATTGAAATCACTTACTCTTAGAAACAACAAGGTATGTTATCTGCTGAAAACAAGTGTTATATATATATATATATGGTGGCATTATTTAAAATATTAAGCGACAGAATAAAGTTGTAAACAATGAAAGTCAACTACTTAGTCTTCAAGGCGCTTATGTCTTTTATGAACAACAAACAAGACCAAGCTAGCTTGTATTTTATTTTATCTTGCTTTTAAAATACTTTTAGCTTTATTTGAATGGACATGTTTTGCATCTTGAGTGGCCGCAGTTTTACAGATATGAAAATAAGGTCTCAATGGGTTAATCAATGTAGTGTCAGAGTTTGCCAAGTCATTCCACCTATCAACAAAACTTCCAATGGAATCTAGGAATTATTTTATGTCGCATGAAGCAAGCCAAATTGTTCAGCAAAAAGACATTTTTCTTGGAAACGGGTTTCAGCAAGGTTTATGTGGCTTTTAAAAGTATTTGAAACTAGTTTTTTTAACATGTTGTAATAAGCATAATATGCAACATGCAAAAAATATGTATAAACACAAGTAAAAAAAATTACTTCCAGAAACAAGTTTACAACTTGGTCACTTTATAACCATTACCTTGATTTCTTAATTTTTTTCCCCAAAAAATTATTTATAATGTGCTTGTATATGTGTATTGTCAGGTTTAGGTTTAAGTATCAAAGTGAAACATCATCTATTGTTTGAAAAATGTTACATGTTTTTTGGATAGATCACCTTTATGTTTTGAAATTAGGTCCTTATTAAAAAATGCACTTAAAAAAGTTTTATTTTGTAATTTGCCTTATGCTTTATAATTGTTGAGTAACTAATATTCCTCCCTTTTTAGTTGCGGTCTGTTACAAATTTGAGTTCAATCAAAGGCCTGGACATTATGGAGTTAGTGTTGGATGGCAATCCTCTCTGTGATGATTTTAAAGATAAAGATTCATATATTAAGTAAAGTTAACATATTATTCCAAGATAACTGTTACATTTCTATTTGGAAATTAATTTATAAGTTGCAGGATTGAAACCCAATTTTTACTGTCGCTTGTGTGCTGTTATACATTCAGCTTCTTTTTTTTGCCAATGATAATCGCTGTAAAGAAATTTAAGTTGCTTTAAAAAAAATTCTTAGGCTTTGTCAAAGAGAAATTCTGCTGCTAATATTTATAATTCAAATTGTTCCATGGCATGAAAAATAAAAATATATATATATTGAAATTTTTTTTTCGTCACAGCTTGTAATTGCGTTTTACTCTTTGGCTTTAAACAAATATTTTTCGCATATTGCACTAACTTAAACGAAAATTATAAATGATTTCTTGAGTATGCATGGCTTTCAGTTTTTGTAATGTATTTAATTTACATCTCTAAAAGAAAAACTACTTAAGTTTATTTGCAGAAAGCTGATGCATATGCCACTGAATGTTGGATGTCATGGAGAATTTCTGAGATCCACATTCAAAAGTTTTTCCTGTCTCAAATCCATTCAATGTATCAATTTAATCTTGTATTCTCATTAGACATATTGTTATGTTAAAGCTTTTAAGGGTCCATTGTAAAATTTTTCAAGTAATTTTCCAAAGATGTTTTTTTTTTTACAGAATTCCAAACATTTAAATGAAAGCTAATGTTCCAGTTGTTTTAAAAATATCTTATAAAAGTTTTTTTTAAGTAGCTTGTTCGTAGTTTTAAATTTTGAATTCATTATTTAAAAGTTTAATTGACTTCGAAAGTCGAAATTTGATTTTTAAAACTGTATTTCTGAAAAAAAAATATATATATAAAGACTTGAAATAACTTAAATTCTGTAATTCTTCCAAAAATTAGGTTGTTTTATAACTTTATGCTTTTGATTTAAAAGATTTCTAATTTTTACAATTAAAATTTTTAGTGCCGTGCGAGATTACTTTCCAAAGTTAACCCATTTGGTAAGTTATTTGTTTTTAATTGATTTTAATAACATTGAAATTTTATTTTTACGTGTCATAAAATCTTTTTGATAATAGACTATAATAGTAATTGTTCCACTTTAGATGTTCTTTAGCAAAATATTTATAATATTTATTTAAATTTTCTTAACGAAATTTATTTTATTTAGGATGGGACAACTTTACCTGCAACTATAGGTTTCGACTTAGGACAAGAAACTTTACCAGTATCTAAGGTACTAAAAAGTATTATTTTACATTTGAATGTTTTGCAATTTTAAAAGAATATTAATATGACACTTCTCTGTCTTTTACAGAAAAGCTTTTTTGCAGCTGATGATGTTAAAGATATGGTCATTCAGTTTCTGGATCTGTATGTATTGTTAGTTCACAAAAAATTGTTTCTTATTTTCTAATGCTGTTCGTGTAATACACTTTAATTTTTCATAGGTACTATACCATTTATGACTCAGGAGATAGGTCGAAGCTCATTGATGCTTATCATGACCAGGTAATCATTATACATTTTTAAGTTATTGAAATATCATTGTGGTTTTCTTCTACTTTCTACATTTTTATTTATATAAAACTTAATCAAACTGTATTCATTCTTACATATATCATTTATCTATTTTATAGTAAACATCCTTATAAATGTTATTATATATATATACAGTAAAACCTCCGAATACCGGACACTCGCGGTGCCGGGCATTTTGTCCGTTATTTGGAGGTGTCCGTTATTGGGGGGGGGGGGTAAATTATTATTTTTGAAAAAAAAAACATCACTGAAGGAAAGGTTAAAATTACTAATTAATCTAAAGGAAATAAATTTAATTCCTTTGATTTATAATAAGTGTAAATTTTTATTGTATTTTAAAATCTATGCAACTCAGCAAGATGGTTAAACGTTCTTTTGAAATTTTGCCGCCATAATAAAATTTTGTCTTTGAAGCACGAAGTTCTGTTCGGAAAGATGTGGTAAAATAAACCAGTCTTATCACATATAAAAATGTTTCGATCCTCATACCCTTCACACAATTGTTTAAGTTTGTTAATCCAGTCGGCAACTTGAGTGGGGTCCACAGACTTTAATTCGCCGCTAACTGCTTTGAAAAAAATATCATGGTTTATCTGCTTTTTTCCAACTTTAAAACGTTCTGCAGTACATCGCACACTTAGCTTTTCTTTTTCAGCAACATCATTTTTTCTTTTAACTTTAACCTTTTTCTCTTTAAACACATTATTTTACTTAATCTCAATCAGCTCTCGTTACTCGTTAGCAACTCGACTTTTTAGGATTATGAGCAATTAGAAATCGGACACAACTCCTGGCAAGCGGTCAAACAGGTTCGCGAAGTGGAGAGGGGCGATTGCATTCACTCCCTCTCAATTCTCGGAAAGGGAAGGTTTCGAGAATAATGGGGGAAATTGACATGGGGCGTGTAAAAACCATTGTAAAGCTATGGTGGTCATTCTAAGGTTACTAGAAGGTCATAGAACAGTCACCAATACGTAGTTTGACGATAAGAAAATGAGGGTGCAAAAATATTTGGATGCAAAAATGTGTTTTATTGGGATTGATAGCCGAATTAAATAAAAAAAATTAAAAAATGCGTCCGCTATTTAGAGGGTCCGTTATTTAGAGGGGATTACATTAAGTAACCTATGTTAAGGGACTGGGACTTGAGAAAATGTCCGTTATTTGGAGGTGTCCGCTTTTTAGAGGTGTCCGTTAGAGGAGGTAACACTGTATATATATATATATATATATATATATATATATATATATATATATATATATATATATATATATATATATATATATATATATATTATAGTAAACATCCATTTATAATAAACATCCATATATATTTACAAAGTATAATTTTTAGTTTAAAAAAACAGCTTATGACAACATATATTTTATTTCCAGGCTTATTTTTCACTTTATCTACCAAAAAGTAACCATTATCACAAGTAAGTATCTTGGTTTTTGTTATTCTTGTATGACAAATTAACTTAACTGCTATCCAAAAAATTGCAAATAATTATTACAATTTTAGGCAAGGAAAAGGAACCTTAGCAGCCTACACTTACCACAATAGAAATCTTCTGAATATGGGAGATAGCAGTAAGTACTCAATTTTACTAATTCTAGCTTCCTCTTTAACTTTTTTGCTCCTGTAAAAAAATTCAGAAACATGTATACTTTATCTTTTCATCTTTGCAAACAATTATATATTCAAAAGTATGCTTTGCAAGTAATTTTGAAAAAACATTGTGTTAGCTGAAAGTTTCGTAAATTTAGTGCAATTTGAGGGTTAAAATGCATGTTTTTGGTGTGTGATCAATAAACGAACTAGCTCTGTCAGTTTCTTGCAATTAATAGTCCATTCTGCACTGTTTTCATTCAAAAAGTTTCATAAATTTACATTTGAAAAGCTGCAAGACCTCCATATCTGTTTGACCCTCTTTGTACATCATTGTCAATTCCTATAAAATATTAACTGTGCGATTATAAATTTAAAAATGTATTTTTTGGAACTTGATAACTTTACAAATTGTCTTTGAAACGTCTGAAAATCCTAACTTTAAAATCCTCACAATCTACTAGTTAGCCCCAATTATTGAATTGTTGTAGTATCAATTTATTTTAAGAAATGACTTTTTGGAAACCTATTTTTTTTTTTTTTTTTTTGTCGTGTCCATGAGAGTCGAACTTTATATGTGTCCGTGAATTTTGATAATTTCTTCTACGACTTGCTTGATGTTGTCTTCATACGGATCTATCAAAGTCGGCAGTACTCCAATCTTTCTCAGGCTGGCGCTCATAGCCGGACACTCATAGATGTGAGTAGGCGTAAGCTGTGTATCAGGACAATGTTCACAGCTTCTATAGATCTTCTTTCCATCTCTATCTATCTTCATACCCCTGTGGTGTCCTGTTCTTAGCCTAGTTATGGTTTTAAGAGTAGATCTGTTCGCAGTTATTTCAGAGAGAAGACGTTTGGTCTGAATGGATTTTTCTCTAAGCTTATATCTGGCCACTGCATTCGCATCCTTAAGAGAAACATCATTACAGCTAGTGTTGAGGTCTCTGCCCTCCTTGGCCAGTCTGTCCGCAGTTTCATTATCTTCTATGTCGACGTGCGCAGGAATCCACTGGAGGTTGCAGGTCTTGTTTATAGTCTGAAGATCTTTAAGACCTGAGATGATTTCTTGGGTGATAGAAGAATGTCCATTTAGAATTGCCTGGAGGGCGGCCTTTGAGTCGCAAAAGATTACTAGGCCTTTTGCCTGCTTGGAAGTGGGAAGGGTCTTATAGATATTTAGTGCCTCCAGAATTGCCCTCAGCTCACAGGTGAAGTTAGAGGCAATGTTTCCCGCACCAAATTTGCCCTGGTGAAACACACCATCTGAAGTAGTTAAAAACACCCCAGCACCCCCGTTGGTGATGGTTTTGTCAGAGGAGCCATCTGTGTATGCATGTACAAAGTCCTCTTTTGGAAATTGTTCTATTGCTTTGAGTCCCTTATTCCTAATGATGTCCTTTTGTTCATTTTTGTTGCATGGCTCCAAAAGGTCAATGTAAACGCTGGTGTTTATTGGCAGCTTTTTGAAAGAGATGGGTTCTTGAACAAAAGCCCATTTGTTGTGTTCAAGGCCAACACTTTCTCTGATATCTCTATCATATTGCATGGGTGAAGATCGTTTTAATCTTGACGTATCATTCCACTCTCTAAAGGTAAAAAAAGGTGGAAACCTATACTATTGTTGTTTAGAAAAGTGTCTTTAAATGACGATATTGATATGTATAGTCCTGTGATATAATTATATATTCTAAGCTTATTCAAGTGTATAATAAAAAAAGGGTTTATTTTCAACACTGGCGTTATCTGAAGTACAACTAAGATATGGGGTCCAGCTCCTTCATTGTCACTTTTGACAATGGTAAATTCAATAAGACAAAATCCCTGATAAAGTTGTTGTACCCTGTATCTTAGTTATACTTTGCAGAATGTGAGACCTTCAAATGTTATTCTTTCTTTCAGGTCAAAGGTATAAGCTATTACGACAAGGGAAGATAAACATCGTATCTACAATTTCAGATCTTCCCCAGACCATGCATGACCCTACATCTTTTAATATTGATATTTTTCATATTTCTGTAAGTTGAAATCTTCATGCTTGAAATTACATTGATGTTTATAAATATTTTTTAGGCTTTTGAAATTTTCAGCCTTATCTGTTTACTTGACAGTACATAGTTTATTGATGAAAGTTCAATTGTTGCTGCTTGTAATCTTATGCATAAAAAATTGGTAAAATTTCTGCATAAAAGACCTGAAATTTATGTTATTTTGTTGAGTTTCCTTTATTAAAATGTTTAAGTATGGTTTTTTGTTTATTTTTAAGTAGATACTCTGAAAATGTTTGAAAATTGAACTAAGGAGTTTTTTCTATTACATATATATATTAGCCATACAAGAATTTTTTTTCTATTGAATTCAACATCAATTACTAATTTTTATTTTATTTACTTTCCTATTGTGATTGTTAATTATTTGTTCTGTAATTTATTTCAGCCAAATCTAATGAGCTTTTCTGTCACTGGCGTATTCAAAGAAGGTAAATTATTACTTTATTAAGTTTGTCTTATGAGCAATAACTCAATATATATTTATTCAATCAATTCATATTTCAATGATATTGTATAAATAAAACTAAAAAAACTTGTAATAAAGCATTTAAGGTGTCCAATTAACTATTATACATAACGAGGATTTCCTAATATTTGTTCTTCAGTAATTAATAAAGCCATTTTATAGCATTAAAAACTACAATCTGCATTAATTAAATCATGCTACCATTAAACAAAAGTGTCTATTTTTCAGTGGGTGCTGAGATCAACGAAGTTCCTTTAAAATGTTTCAGTAGAACATACATAGTGGCACCCCATGGTCAAGGGTAAGAATTTTCGATTTTTCAGTATAAGCTTTATTGTAAAGCATTTGGCAGTGGCAACTTTACTAAATTTAAAACCCTTTAAAAAGCTCTATTTGATAAAAAGAAATTTGGGTTCAGTAATCATTCCATAAAATTTAAGTCATTGTTCCGGTTATTTAAGCAACCAGTGCCGAAAATGATAATGACAAGCGCTTAATAAAGTATTATTTGGCATTATAATATTTTTTATAATAGCGTGCAAAAGCGTAAAATTTATGTTCTTACTTTTGTCTTATTTAATTTATTTAATAATTTTTTGTAGTAATTGTAGTTTCCATGGAGATAATAGAAAATGCTAAATTAATGAACCAATAGAAAAAGTTTCATGACCATTTAGTTTCCATGGATATATTCATGACATCATTTTGTTTTTCTACCAATCAGATACTCTTATTTACTTTACCGCACCAGTGCTGAAAGTCCCACTTTCGTCACTGTCTGAGACATAAGCATGTAAAGTGTCATTTTCGCATTGATTTATGAATGAATATGATATAAAAAAGTGAAAATTTTCACGTTGTTATAAAAATTTATTTAGCTAATACTAAGTTTTGAGGGCATCGAAGATTTCATAAATAAGTAATTTGTATTTAAATTAAATTTTAATGCTAATTTATATTGTTAGATGGGGTGGAGATTCAGTTGAAATATACATTATTAAATCTCTCTTTCAAATTAAAAATTTATTAGTTTCCACCCATTTTATTGCAAACAAACTATTATGTATGATTTCAAATTGTAGAAAATATGTATTAGTATAAGATCAAAATATATTTTGATCTTATATGCTTTTTTTTTTCTTTTCATTTAAATTTTTGTTACAGGTTAGTGATTACAAATGAAAGCTTTTTTATCAGTATTGCTACTGAAGATCAAAAAGCTAAAGTAAGTTATGCTATCACTTTAAAAAAAATGTATTAAACAATGCTGTTGCAAGATATTTCGACTGATAATTGCACATAATAGATAGTAACTTTAGGTTTTATTCTAAATATAAAGCTAGAAAATATTAAAGTTTACAATGTGTATGTTTGGTTTATCATTTTGAAGAGCAATTTTCTGTAAATCAGTGTGTTTCTGAGAACTTTAAGCAGTGCTTTTGTTTCTAAAATATTTTATTAAACTAAGAAGTTAACGTTACCTAATGGTAATATTAATTTTTTCGAATAAATCTTTACCTAATTCTTATCAAGCATTCATAACAGATTTTTTAAAAAATAATAATTTGAATGTGTTTATTCTTTAAAATACTGATTTCAACCCAAATCGCAGCATAAAGTTTTTTTTTTTTAAGATTATATTCATGTACATACCTGAAATAAGGAAACATATGAAAAGCATCTGCATTTTGTTTCAAATTCGCCTTTATAACAACATACAATTCTCTAATGTTAAATTACCTTTATTTTGTATATTAATAAAAGTTTTGATTCTTTAGGCATTCAAAGTCCCTGCCCCCACACCTTCTACCAGTCCTGCCCATCCCATTGAGGAAAAAAATCCAAATGAAAAGCAACTTATGGTCATTGAGCTCTCGAAGCACTCCGGAATGAATCTGGATTTCTCAGCTAAGTATGTATTTTACAAAAATAAAATGCTCTGCTATGCTTATTTCCATTTTTTTATGTATTGTTTTATGCTAAGTTATTTTTTTTATCACTCAGTATCTAGAATACAATTTAATAAAAATTCACTTTAATGGGGTTGTTTCACGGAGGATCTGGCAATAGCTCCACGATCTTGTTTTCCTTACTCTCGAATTAATTTTTTTTTGATTAAGTTGGTTGGTTGGAAGACCTATATTCAGGTTAGTGTGCTTGGTCAGCATACAAGCCTGATTATCTCTACCAGCCAAAACAAAAGTAGAAAAACTAGGCCTCGAAGCTATTGCCAGATCCTCCGTGAAACAATCCCATTTTAAATCTCTAATTGTGAGTTAGCTTGTAGTGTAAATAATCGCAAGTAAAAATCAAATTTAAATAATATATATGTTATCTTAATGCGTCGTTGAGTTTGACTTTTAAATACTTTAAAAACCATCTATCTATATACATACAAGGCGACTTCTGTTTGTCTGTTTGTATAGGACGCAAAAACTTAAGAACCACACAACAGATTGTCACGAAATTTGGCACAAAAATTCATCTCATCTCCAGAACAAACATTGGCTAAGAATTTTTCGAATCGGACCATTCCTTCTATCGTTTTCGAACGTTTTAAGGGGGGAAATACACCACTTTCGCTCAAATCCGATCATTTTTTCTCTTTCGTGATGCCATCAGGCAAAAAAATTTAAATAAACTTTTTAGAAAACAATTGAAATTGAAAATGTTTAATTTATTTAATATTTGTTCATTGCCTTCAGAAACAAAATTAATAATTTGAAAAAATAGTTGGATATGTTTCAAGTTATGTAATCCTACCAGTCTCCATTCTATTATTTTATTGTGTATACATGATTTTAATTATGAATTTTTTAAAAGCATAGTTGAGCTTTTACTGAATTATGTTGTTTTTTGAAGACCGTTGCACTACAGATGCATATTAGGGTTTCATGTCTTCTTATTACTATATCCAAGATGGGTAATTAAATGGAAAAAATTACTGGGTAATCTTCATATCTTATGTAACTCAAATGAAAGAAAAAATAGTAAAATTGACTATAAAAATACTTTTTCACCTCTACCCGTGCAACGTCGGGTATAACAGCTAGTATACCATAAAATATTGAAATGTTACAAGTATTTTCATGTTCCAGTTATATTGTTTTATGCACAGTATTTATTATTATTATTTGGAATTTCAAAAAAATTTCTAAATTTTCATTTTTTTATGTACTTTCTTAAATTTTAAGTAACTTGTAAACCAAACTATTATTTTTAATAACTTTTTATGCTTATTTATGATCTTATTTCGTGTTAAAAGCTTTAATTATTTTGTTTAAATTTTCATTAATAGGTGTCTTGAAGAATGTGACTGGGATTATCAGAGGGCAGTAGCTGTGTTTTTGAAATTTCAGGTTAGTTTTTAAATTATCTTCTTCATGTTTTAACCCTCTCTAGTGCATACTGTTGCCATATGGCAACAAGTAACATAATCCACTTTATCCCTTCCAAAATATCGATATCAAAGCAGCTGACTTGCACCATTCGTTATTTGTATAAAAAATAACTTTGTTCTTAAGGAGTTGCTGTCATTGATGCTGTTTTTTCGATAAAACTTCCATTTTAGTGTCATAATTTTAAATCAGCACCATCTGACTGCCGGTCTTAAGAGTTAAATCCTTCTGACTCCTGTCATCTATTGAAATTTATGTTCCTGTTACTACACACATTATTTTAAAACTTTGATGACTTAAATTATTAACAATAGAAATGGTTCTGAATGGCATTCCGTGCCAATTTTTTTTATAATGGACAAATAATTGGCAAAATAGTTTGTGCCATCTTAGCACAAAAACCATTTTAGTTACAGGACTTACTACATCAATATCTATTAATATGATGCGTGTCTTCTCTAATTTTAAACATATTTTTAATAAATATTTCTTTTACAAATGAAAAGCTTAGTAAAAGAACATGCTAAGTGACATTTGAAAAAAAATAAGATTTTTGTGTCATTGAATGTATTTTGTACTAACTTCTTTAACAATAACAAGTTTTCCCTTTTCCAGAAACTTTGGTAAATTTTTTATGGTTTCAAGTACCGTTTTTAACAGATCTGAGTGCAAACTAAAAACTTATAAGATTACTTTCCAGTTTTCACCTTTTTGTCACTTAGCACGTTCTTCCACTAAGCTCTTCAAATATGTTTATGTGTTGATTAAATGTTTAGTATTTTGCTGGGTCTCAGGAAGTTATATTATATAAATTAGTTAAATGTAAACTAATTATTTTACAATTTCAATTTCCACTGGTTTTTTTTTTATTATATAGAGTGAAGGAAAGCTGCCACCTGAAGCATTTATTCATCCATAATAGACTTTGTCAGCTATACTATTCCATTGTTCATCGCGAGTGTTTCATCAACTAAAAGTCATTTGACTAAAAAAAAAACTTTGTAAAATCTGACTTTAAAAGGCTGTATAATTTTTTTTTCTACGTTATGTATGTTTGAAGGTTGCAAGTGTGTTATGTCATGTATGGGTGTATTTTTTTAATGCAATTTGCTGGACATATAGAAATCTGGTTATATCGTAGGAAACTTTTTCAGAAATAGCATGTTAATAATTTAAGTTTAAGTAGTAAAGGGAAATATTAATGTATTTAAATACACATTGGAACTGCTATTTTATCTCTGTGAGATTCGAAATAAACATTTTAAGTGAACCCAAATTTGTTTCTTATACAAAATAAAAGCTCTATAGAACTCATTAAGAAAGATTAAATCAGTGTTAAATAAAAGAACTTTAAAACTATTCATTTAAAAATGTTGGGTTTGTAGTCTATAGAGCATAATATATTAATTTTGTGAACACTTTCACTGAGTGCTGATAACTTGTTGTGAGAATAGCAATATCTAATCCTTAGTTTATCGTGCCTTAAGACATAATTAGCAGTGAAGGTGTTAAAGCTTAAAATATGTTTATCTTAAGTACAGGTTATTTCTAAAATATTTTGTCACCTTTTGCAAATGGAAATCTTATTATTTGAAACCTTTTTAACAAAGATGTCTGTATCATGTTATACTTTTTATTTAAAATTAACTTTTTCCTCCTTTGTGTAGCGGGGAAAAAACATCTTTCATGTAAACTAAACATTTTACAATGGAGGATGATTAGTAGCAACCTTAATAGGATGCTTTTTTTTTTTCAAATTTATTCTTTATAAACCTAAATTTAATCTACTTTGTTAATAATAAAAATTGGGTCTTTCACAAATACTTTTCAATTTTGTAGGTAGGATCAAAACTGCAAAATTCTTTTTTTTAATGATTTGAAATAACAAACTCTTTCTCTTAATTAAATACTATTCGTTTTTATTCAAAATTTTAATATTAAAAAAAATAAAGGAGTAAGATTTTGGCAGTTATCTCTTGTTACTCTTGAAAAGAAAATGCTAACCTTTTTTTATAAAACAATTTAATTTAAACATAATTTATATAGAAGTTTGAAAAAAACTTTAAAATTCTTTTGTAATATTAATGCATTGTAGTTAACTATATTGTCTTGATCTTCAAATGTGTTGATCTACTGCACATGTATAAAAATTGCTCTTTGCAACTATTGCAAAACTAAATAATAGTTAACATAAACTTATATTTAAAGTTTACTGGCACATAAACTCTGATGCAGCTTTATTTTTCCATCTGATCTGAATGAAATAGTGTATGTATTAGAAAAAGGGACCCTCCTCACTCCATGCAAAAATGACTGACATTTTTGCATGGTTTTCAAAATTTAGTATCGAAGGACTTAAAGAGATTGTGCTAAGAATGAAACATGTCGGCGCAAATAGCATTTGTGGCAGACGTAAAAGCTAAATGCTTTTACTTTACAAGCCGAGTACTTGGTATGCATGCAGACCATTTACATTGGCAAGTTCCAGAAAGAAGACGAATTTGGTGTAAGAAGACTGCAAAAGAAGATACTTAAACTCCTTGGTGTATGTTACACCAAGCGAGTTACCACACTGATCTGTGCAAGTGATCAGTTAAATGGTGCTATTACTTGTTTTTGTGCCTTGTGGAATTTCTTTTGCTACGATCTCTAATTCTTATAGTCCTATAAAACCTTTATAAATATGACATGTTTTTTAAATTATGAGGATCCCTTTTTCTCGGTGTGAGTGGATGTGTGACTGGTTTTGTTTGTATTTTGGAATTGATTTGTGCCAGATTTTTATTTGTGCTGAATATTAACATTGTAATTATTGAGTTAATGTAATGAATGTTAAATTGACTGATATATTTAGTATCAGTAAACTTGCATACTAATCTGTACTAAATGGTTGATAAAAAAATCTTAAAATTTTAATTTTAATTGATTTAATTAATGAATAGACTTAAACTTTAAAATTGTATTTTTAAAAAATTAAGTAATTTTTAACTTCAACTCAATTATAAACTTCAATATCTACATTCAGATATGTAATTATGTTTTTTTTTGATTTTTTTAAAATAAATTAATTGATCTCAAGTTAATGATGATTTTTAGCAAGTTTTGTTTTTAAAAAAAGGTTAGCATGTTTTTTTAAGTAAGATTGAAAAAATTTGTGGTATACCTGACTTTTTCTTTGAACACCTCTTTTTACAGTCATGTTTGTGTAAAGGTTTCAAAATTCGGGATTTCCAGTTGCAAAATATTTATCCAACTTGATTTCTTAATTGTAGTTTACTTTTAAATTATTAATAAGAATATTTATTTATTTTATTTTGACTTACATAAAATAAAGTTTTTTTTTTACTGTCCAGCATTTTGTAAAATAGTTTTTTTTTTTTTGTGAATGTATTTATTACTTTAGTTTGTAAAATAGTACAAGGAAAATCTGTCAATTGTGAAAAATACTGCTGTAAATATAATTAAGGGTTTTCATTTCCCTAAAAGTAATAATTCATTTGTGTTTTAAATAAAAAGTTGAAATATTAAAGAGTTATGATCTTTCTTTTACATAGTATTGCACAAACAATGCTACTGCCAAACTATTCTTAGCCATTATCTTATAACTTCCATAATGTTCTCTGTATTTACGCACACACATTTAATAAATCCAAATATATATTTTCTGCAATGTCATCATAAAAATTTTTAGTTCTTGCATAATGGAATATGATGGAAATTGGTCTTGTCGTCCTGACATGATTTGCTTCTTTATATAAAACACTTGCAATTCAATCTTGAAACACTTGTGTTATTACCATATTAGCATCAAAACATTTTTAAGTTACAAAAAAAGTTAGGCATTAAAAAACTTGGAACCAACTAATATGGAAGCATATGTAGTGAGTTCTCCACCTAAGTTTCTCACGCAGTGCTTCTGATCCAGAAGTTCTGATTTCGATACGGTTGCGTTGGATGCCTATTCAGGACATTCAGGTGTCGGAATTCAAAACCTAACTTAACCTGATTTCGATACAACTATGTCTTGTTTGTTTTTCGCTTTAGATAGATCCATCTCTTGTGAATATTACTTGCAACTAAGGTAGCGGTTTGAGCCAGAAGATAATAAATCTAATCTACCTTTATAATGATTTAGGTCAATTATTAGTTGCCCACACTGCTTTTCGATAAACGGTTACCGCAAACAATCCGGAAAAAATACATCTAGTACTCTGGAACTCACGTGCTCGTTAAATTTTTAATGTTCAAAGTCCTGACGCCGCTTACGATGGTTTTCTAAGGTTGCGTTTCGTCTCAGGTGTCGGCCTCTTGTTGTCAGATTGTCACTTGGTTGCGATTCTAAATGATACCCGTCGTATAGTTATAGCTAAAGTGAGTGCGACGTTAATTCTACTAAACTAGATGTGCTAAGCATAAAATATTATACCCATCTCTAGATTCGTAATATATTACCAATATCCAATGTTTACTCTATCTTGATCCTAATTTTTCCCACCAGTAGGGCCTGATCTACCATAAGGCCCGTTCTGTTACTAAGGGCCAATTTGTATATTTCTTATGATGTCACACTCTTCGTACTGCCATTTCATTTGTTGTTTAGTTTTCTTTAAAAACGTGTTGAAACAAGCCATTGCTTTTTTTTATTACGTCACGCGCTTCGAACTGCGATTTCATTGGTTGTTTTGTTTTCGTTGACAAAGTGTTGAAACAAGCCCAATTTAGTTTCAATTATGCTATATGCTGTAGACCCACAAATTTTCAGTTTTGTTTAAAAATTTAATTTCAGAGCAAAGAGTTCTTTCAGATAATGGTGGCCGGTGGGACGCCTGCTTGGAAAACGTATAATGGATATAACAAGTATGCTTTATAGTGATTGATCGTTCTTTGTTCTTGCGATGATTTGGAAATAATCATGTAAGCTTCGAAGGATTGTAAAGTCGATATGATTTCTAGTGTCATTTGTCGTTACTGGACCATGGTTTAAACTTACATGTCGGTTTATCCATCCATACCAAAGTAACTTTCACTGTAACTGTGAGTTAGAACGATTTGTTATTGTTTGTTTCAAGACTTCAAGTTTGTTTGCGTCAAGAAATTTCTAAGTTATGATGCAACAAAGTAAGTTATTTTTTAAAAAATATATTTGTGAACTTAAAAAATAGCAATAAAAGTTTCATAAAAGGAAGTAATTTTGAAATTAGGAATGATTTCCGTTTGCGTTCTTTTGCCAAAAGTTGTGTATTGCTTTTGTCCTTTAACACGTACATGCTTCGAATTCTTACAATATAATTTTTAAAATTCTTATCTGTAATCAATTTGCTTTTGAAGTTATTTAAAAGTAATAAAAATGATTCATTTCAAATATGTATTGAGTATTTTAAGTCTTTATTTAAAATAATAAAATTTTAGTTCATACTTCTGTTATGTGGCTTAAGTTTTACCCTTTGACCCAAGCTCCTAATTTCCATAAATTAAAAATAGTTGGAAACTTCTATTGCCTATTATTTTGGAAACCAGAAATGTACACACTTAAAATTATTTAAAATTTTGTATCTGCATAATAATATATTTTATTAGATGTGCAGTGTATACTTATTCTGGCAAAATATGATTAAATGAATTGTATGACATGTTTTAAGAAATTGTTTTATTTTTCACCTAGGATATGATCAGCGTAGGCCCAGTGCTGCTATATACAGACCACCTATCAGAAGACAAGGGAAATTTAGAGATTTCCCAAGAGGTAATCAAAATAATTTGTAATTATTAAAAGACATTTGAAATGAATTAGCTGAGTTTTTCAAGAATTAGACAAATGTTAGCATAAGTTGCAGTTGGTCATCTTTCGAATTTTTAAGCTATTATTCTGCCAAATTTTTTTAATGATGCAGATGAAAGTAATTTTTTTGATGTTTAAAAGATTTGGCATATAGAATGAAAAACTGCACCTTAACTGTGGTCAAGGAAACACTATCTGGAATTCCTTTTTTTTAAAAAAAAAACTCTACTTAATGGGATGTGAAATATGGAATGATGTTAAAATTTCCATTAAAGAAATGCCAATGTTGCAAACTGTTATTGTATTCACTAAAATGTGTAAAATGTAACCTGAATTTGGTGGAAGAATGACCCGTTATCCCTTAATCACAGTTGTGTTTAATGCAGTGTCCCTTTATCACAGTTGTGTTGAATGGGTATAGTTATGATATAATGGCTGGTCTATTCTTTGATGAGCTTGAAAACCTAGAGTAGGGTTGCTATCTAATTATATCCAGTTGCAAGATATATGATGTGTGAAGTTTATCACTATTGGGCAAGTTCAGTGCTTGGCAACATAATGCAAATCAAGACCAGGCATTATATCATAGCTGTTTAACGGATGCTTTTGTAAAGACATGTTACGTCAGAAAAATTTCTCTGGTTGAGATATAGAAGAGAAGATTACCTTAAACCTGATTCAATATGTTTGCTTATTCTAGGTGGACATAATAATGCTTCTGGTTCAGTCAACCCAGATGGAGATATTGATATGAGTGGAGAACAGAAAGAGAGGCGATTGTAAGTCATTCTCATTAAGCCATGTTGCAAATGGAAACCTTCTTTTTAAGGAGGGATGAGGGACCCGCTGGGCCGCGGGTCTCCAAAGCAAAGTCTAATGGAGAAAAAATATTTTCTCTGCCACATTTCTCGGTCTGTATGGAATATTTTTACAAAAAGATTTGTTTAAGTTTTCAATGTAGCTGACTTAAGGGTCCCGACAATCCCACATTTTAAAATTGATTCGAATCTTTTTTAAAATTTTCAAAAAATAATTTTTCAAAAGTATTCAAAGCAATTTTAAAAAGTGGGATTATAGAAATTTATAAGTTATCTCTATTAATCATTAAAAAAAAGCTTGTAAAAATATTCAATACAGCTGGAGAAATGTGGCAGAGAAAATATTTTTTTCACATTGGATTAACATCGAGGCCCCTGAGTTTGAAGACCCGCCGTCCAGCACACCAATTCCCCTTAAGGGGGAATGGGCGTGCAGGACCGGGGGTCTCCAAACTCAAGTGCCTCAATGTTAATCCAATGGGGAAAAAATATTTTCTTTGCCACATTTCTCCGGCTGTAATGAATATTTTTACTAGCGGATTTTTTTATGTGATAAATGTAGCTGACTTACAGGTCTCTATCTTCCCACTTTTTGAAATTAGTACGAATATTTTTTTTAATATTCAATAAATTATTTTACACAAAATATTCGAAGCAATTTCAAAAAGTGGGAAGATCGAGACCTGTAAGTCAGCTACATTTATCACATAAAAAAATCCGCTTGTAAAAATATTCAATACAGCCGGAGAAATGTGGCAAAGAAAATAATTTTTTCCCATTGGATTAACATCGAGGCCCCTGAGTTTGAAGACCCACCGTCCAGCACACCAATTCCCCTTAAGTGTTAATATTCAGACCTTCATATCCCGGGAGGCAAGGAATAAAATATCAACTTAACACTGCCATCCTATGAACTAGTTGTGCAATCAAATCAGAACCCTGTGCAGAAGGACATTATGCATGTTAAATTGTCCATCTTCTAATGCCCTGATGCAGAATTTTTGTTAATTATATTAAAAAATAATCTATTAATTTATAAATTAATTAATTTTTGTATGTCCTTCAAAAAACTCTCTTAACCCAAAGAATATGTAAAGAGTCTATTTGCAAAACTCACATTCCCCAAACTTTAACTAAAATGTAGGGTCCGCTCCATTTATTGGCAACTTCGTCGGATTGAATTTATGATAACCGGAAGTCGCCAAAGAACGTACTAAACATAATATCTGAGCTATACTTTTCAGAATGTGATTTTTGCGACTAGACCCTTCGTTTAATCTGTCAGTTAAAATAAGTATTTAGACAATTAGACTTATTTACATGAATATATATGTATATATTTTCTGTATGTCTGAAGCATATGTAGATTATGCATAGTACAAAGTGGTTGGGACTTTGCTTTTTGTTGATAAAAAAATTTTCTGACTGTGTTTTATTTTTAGTAATCCATATGGTCAAAGAAATCACTCAAACTTCAAAAGAAAATTCACAAGAAAACCAAGAGGTGCAGGTAAGTTCATTCATACTAATATTTGAACTAGACTTGTATATCATTTGTAATAAAGAAACACCATCCTTTTGAAGTTATCTTTATTTGAAAGTATCCTGCTTGTATGTTTTTAAGAAGTTCATTTTTGAGGTTTAATAATGCAGTCTAAGTTTGTTAATCACAATTACTTAATGTTAAAAAAAAATGTTTACCAAGAGCATACTTTGAATCCTTTTTCCTTTTAGTTAGCCTAATATTAGAGTGTAATCCGAAACTTTCTTTTTCCTTTGGAAAAAAAAAATGAGAAAATTTATTTTAGCAAAATGGTAAAATCATTAGCGAAATTGAAGTTTAAATTGAAGAAAAATTCATTTAAATCAAATATAATCTATTTATTAAATTGAAATTTAAATTGATTTAATATTCATTTAAATCAAATATTTATCTATTTATAAATTATATATTTTCTCTCAATAAATACAGAACATAAAAAATATTTTAAATTCAAGGCTACCATAATGCAAATAACATTACAAAGGAGCAATTTATTTATTGAAACGTTTTAGCTTACAATTCTCTTGATTCTTCTATCCCTTAATGTTTCCCATTTTATGAATGATTGAATGCATCTTTTAAAGTATCAGATTAATATCTGGCCCATCTACTTTTATCATAAGGATGTAATTTGTAATTTAAATAGAAAACCTGTTTCTTAGCTCTTTTTTTGCAATGCAGGTTAAGCCGACTTTATCTTTTTAATAATAAACAAATTTCAAGAATTATGCTTTTGCGTTTTAAAAAGGAAAGGGTTTTCTTTTTAAATTGTGATTTTTTTTCCCGATTTTTTTTGCAAAAAATGTGACTGTAGTTTAAGGCAAGGCAACACTTAAACAGACCACTAGTTTGAGAATAAAATAAAATCGTGTTAGTAAGCTTAGACAGTGCTTATTTTATTTATATTTTGTCTTTTTAGAGTAGTAGTTTAAGGCAAGGCAACACTTAGCCCTTTCAGTCCCAGTGATGCCATTTGGCATCATCATTTTTCTGATCATAATTTAAAAAATATAAAAGGGCTGACATCTATTGGAATTAATAAAAAATATTGTCCAAAAGAAAAAAGTTTGGACAATCGCATTATGTGCTTTTTGATACAAATGGCTTTAGACGATCAGAATTATTTTTTCTAAAATAATAATGCCAAATTGTCGTTGGGGCTGAAAGGGTTAAACATACCTCTAGCTTCAGAATAAAATAAAAATCGTGTTAGTGAGCTTGGACTGAACTTATTTATTTTTAGTCATTTTAGCCAGCTTCTTTTTAATTAATAGACATTTTTAGAAAGTTTATTGAAAGCTTTTTCATTTTTTAGGCAACCATTCAGAGCCTAGTCAGAGTCAACGTGGATTCCAACCTACAAATGGATTTAAAATCACAGTAAGTATGATGGTGTTGGTTAATGATTGGTTTTAAATGACTTATTGATTAAACCATCTAATACCTTTTGCTGGTACTATGTAATCCTTATGAAGGTTTAGTGGTGTCAATATTAAATTGCTTATGATTAATGTTAAGTGTTTGGTTGTATCTATTGATTCTTATATGTAAAACTCTGGGTAATCAAACATGAATTCAATCTAATCACAATTTTAAAGTATTTTTTGTTTTGTACTTAGTAAATATAAACAATTTTAGTTAATTACTTTCAGTATTGTTCAAGAGTAATTGATCAGCACAACTGGCTACTTTTAATTCACATGTGTCAATAATTAAAAAAACATACATAATTTTTTTTTCTTCTCTAAATGCAATAGTTTTTCTTTGAATTTTGTTTTAATTAAGTAAACTTTAAACTTAAACGAAACTATTATTTTAGAAGTAATCTTTTATGTTAATTTAAGTTACCAGGTATTTTTAAAAATAAATATTTTTAAAACTATCTCTACCTGGCTCTGGAGAGTACTGTTGTTTATGAATAAATAAATAAAATATGTCTTGTTCTAGATAATAAATGGAAGGAGAGTTGGAATGCCTTTTATTTACCAAACCATACTAAATTCTATAAAAGGAACATTCATACCTCTAAATGTGAGTATCAAGTTTTTCTTTACTTACAGTGGTGGACATAATTATAAGACACCTACCTAATTTGACAAGACACTGAAATAAAAGATTTAAATCATTAAATTCTTCCTCAAATATGATAAAAAATAACATTTATTCTGTTATCACCCTTAATTGTATTACAGAAATGATATTTTATAGATTTTAATGAAAAAATTAAAAAGTACCGTGGACAAAATTATAAGACACCCTAAATAATTTTCAATGTGAAAATTTTCTGCTGCACTGTTATGACGTCAGAAGTTAACTAAAGCAGCCAATAACTGTCTTCAAGCATTTACAAACATCCTGACATCCCACGAGGTGCAGAATTAAAAGAAAATGAAATTTTCCTAATTTTGGAGATTAAATGGAATTGGTGCTTCAAATAATAATAATTCAAAAGTTGTTAAGAACTCTAGATGCGCAGTTAAACATCTTTTGAAAAGAGGAATTAATTATTCGGTGATTAAAAGATCTGGGAGTACGCCTTGCTTGTCCCCGAGAGACAGACTCCATATGCTTTCGCTCGTAACAAAGAATCAGATGACCTCTATAGCCATTAAAAATGCTTTGAAACTGAATTGATCAAGAATACTATTCCCAGGATGTTGCATAATGCTTCCTATGCGTAATTTTAAAAATGGGGAAGAAAACACCTCTTCTACGGCGGAACAAAATGGACCTTCGAAACTTCGCGAAACAAACTAGGGCCTGGACTGCTAAATGGTACTCTTTGCTATTTTCAGATAAAAAAAAGTTTAACCTGGATGGCACTGACAGATTTCACTATTATTGGCATGATTTACGGAAGTCTCCTTACGTACTTATGAGCCACCAAATGGGTGGAGACTCGGGGCTTGGGCTGGTTTTTCGACTCAAGGGAAAGCTGATATTGTTTTTATCCGTTCAAGAATGAATTCCGAAGCGTATAAGAATTTTTTTAAAAGATCAACTAGCAATATACGGTGAACTAGCGAAAACTACACTTTCCAGCACTATATCACGTAATTTATACATCAAAGGAAACAAAGAAGTGTCTTTCAGAGCAAAGCATCAATGTTCATCCGTGGCCTTCTCCCTTCCCCAGACTTAAATCTCATGGAAAACTTGTAAGAGATCTTTGCTCTTGCAGTTAGTTTACCGAAATTTGTTGGAAGATTGCATGTGGTGAAGACATAAAAAATGGACTTGGGAAGAACTGTCTTGCGGTATTTTGTTAGAATCAATATATTCGATACTAAATCGCATATTTCATGTTATAAAAATCAATGGAGACTCCACCAAATATCGAATAACCTTGTTAGATTATTTTCTTTTAAAATATTAGTGTCGGCAAACTATGTTTACATTTGTATTTGGAAAAAAAATTCGGGTGTCTCATAATTTTGTCCATTATGTTTTTAAGTTTTTTCATTAAATTGTAAGAAAATATCATTATTATATAATAATTATATATGATAACAGAATAAATTTATGTTTTTGACGTATTTGATAAGACGTTTTTAAGGTCTGAATCTTTTTGTTCATTATTTGTCAAATTTGATAGGTGTCTTATAATTATGTCCACCACTGTATTGCCCATGTTAAGTAATAAAGTTTACTATACCTGCTTTGTTTCCTTTCAGTTTAAGTTTGTCGAAGAGGATGCGGTGTTTTTTGTTAATGACCATTCTACTGCTCGACAAATCAGAGAAATGAATAGAAAAATAACCACTCCTGATGGTTTTCAAGTAGGTTTTAAATAAATTGTTTATTTGCTAAAATTTTATGGCTATTATTAAATAGTGTAATATACTGACATGACTTAATAGTAATATTTTGCACTGTTCGGGAAATGTCATTTGTTCAAATTATTAATGGTCGTGTGTAAAATTACACTCTTAAAAAACAGTGTGCAAAAGTAAAATTTAAAAGCACATGGAAGGTTTTTTTTATCACACATTTATTTTACTTTTCATTACAAATAGATTTTTCATGTGCTAATAAAAATATATTATACATAGTACACAGTAAATTACTCTTAAAAATTATTAACTGGTTCAAAGATTGTATGTATTGCATGCAATTATAAGAAATAATTATGTATACAAACCTCATACATAAATTTAACCTCTTAAAAGCAATATTTTGTAAAAATCTTATTCATGTTCCAGATGTCTATTCTGCAACACAGATTTCGACTGCCACCTCCTAGTTTTGATGTTAATACATTAGAATTGATAAAGGTAAATGAAAAATGATTAGCTGCTATGGTGAATTAGACGTTTCGTTTGCATGAGGTTTTTTAGGTATTCAAAATGTTTTTTTTTCTCTTTCAGAATATTACAAGTGGTCGCTTTGATTCCATGTCACATTGTTTAGATTTGTCATACTTTCATAATGATCAAAGTAAGTGTTATAATAAGTATTCAGTGTTTGTATAACTTAAATTAACCAACTGTTTGTTGGCAGATTGCTTCATTGTTTTTGATTGTCCTGTTTTACTTTAAATGATGACAGATAGGCTTATTTTTTGAAGATAGAATCTTCATCTTTTACTTTTTTTTATAATTGAAATAGTAAGTTTGAAGAGTATGCTTTATTAAAATGCTCAAACTTATTTGAATTAGTGTAAAAGCTATTTTTACACATCATTTCTATTTATTGTAAGCTAGTGTGTTTTTTTTTTGTGTGTCTTTTAAAGATTATTATATAGTGTATTTGACCTAAGTTTGCATGAGATTTATCTTTATAATAGGAATGTTTCTTATGATGTCACACTCTCCCTACTGCAATTTTATTGGTTGTGTCGGTTTCAATTCACTATCAGAATGTGGAAATAGAAAAAATAGAAACTTTTCTTTCTATGCTAGTTTTCTTTAATAAATGATTAAAACAACAAACAGCACAGTTAAAAGTTGGCATTAAAAAAATAGCAACTAAAATATTCTTAGAAAACTCACTTTACCAGAACAAAAGTAATTCGAGAAATCTGAAAACAAGACCGCTGAGTTGTTGCTAGATCTGACGTGAAACAATCCCATTTCTTTTAAATTTACCAAAAAAGTTACTTGAATATTTGACAGAAATTGTTATAGAATGTTTTAAGAAGGAGTTTAGATTTTACTTGGAGAGTTATTTAGGTCTAGTGTCATAAATATAACTATCTCATACAATTATCAACAAAAAAACATTTATTTTACTTACATTATTGTTTTGAAAATCAATTAACAATTTTGGCAATTTTTTCAGATATGAAGTCACTTGGACTGTGTCTACCCTTAATGAACAACTTCGTACTCTCAACAATATCAAACATTATCAAGGAACACATTCCTCAGGTAACACAGAGAGACTTATTATTATTTTTTATTTGAAGAGTACGAATTTTGCCTAATGCATTTTAATAATTCAATAGATATAGTATATTATTCAATTTTGCATAACCATTTGAAAAGTACAATAATTACTTTGATTTGCTTAAAAAAATAAGCTTTGTTTGTGTATTAAATTCTGTAGAATATAATTAAATTGATTAGTGTATATTGTGCTCTTTTCCATTTTGTGTACCAGCGGGTGACCGAGCTCTGCTCGGAGAAAACAGGTATCGAAGCTAACTGGAAGATTTAAATTTTCAATTGGAATTTATCATAACAATACATACCATAAGAAAATTTGTGAAACCACTGGTGAAAAGATAACCGGTTAAAGTTAATGTGACCAGATTTTCAAAATCAAAAAGTGGGACACTCCATCACCCCCCCCCCCCCCCCCCCCGGTGTATTTTTTAAGTATTTTTTTTATGCACATAATAGTCCCTTCACACAATTACACACTTGGTATAAGAAAGATAAGGAAGGGGCGTTCAACAGCAGCAGTGGTTCAAGGCAAACAAAAACCATACTCCACCAATTTGTTTGATGACTTTAACTTCATTTAACAATTTCTAAAGACGTCATAGCATTTTACAACGATTATTCATAAAAAAGTCTATTTTATTTGCAACTTTCTCGTTTTTCGGGACATTGCGGGACTTTTACGAAGAAGCGGGACGTTTTGGCGGGACATTCGGCCCGCGGGACAGCTAACACAAAAAGCGGGACTGTCTAGCCAAAAGCGGGACGTCTGGTCACATTAGTTAAAGTGTACCATTGTAAACAAAGTTAGAGTTTGGAAAGGGAACTATTCTATACAAAGGTACAGTTTTAAAAGTCATAGGAAATGAAATGTAATTGATAATTGGCGTTCCGTTGAAAAGCAACGAAAATGTCGAAATGTGGTAAACATTCCATTTCATACTTCATTCAACTCGATAGGTATAGCAACCATACGTTAAATTTTCAAGATCGCCAAAAATCGCCAATGAACAGAATAGAACTAAAATCGTCTGCTGATTGGAACTAAAAAAATATTCATGTTACCATTTCTGTAAAACTCAATAAAGTTTAAAGCAAGGTTGAATTTATTTAAATTTGAAATATTAAAATCTTAACTAAACATTTATAGCTTAAGCAGAGGCTTATAGTTTTAGCAGATGGCATCATGAAAGTAGCCATTATGGCGAACTAATGAAGTTTGAAAATATCCTATCTGTAACTCCGAACTGCTTGACCGTAGCGCTTCAAAACCTGTGCCAATCGATTCGTCGTGGCCAAAAACCCCAGACCCCTAAGTTTACCGGAGTTTATTAATTCTGGGGCGATTTTCGATTTGGGTCCAATTCCTCGTATTATAGTATAAGATATTTGTAGCTTAATAAAAGTCTGAGAGAGTAAGAAAGTTGTTTAAATGGTTATATATATTTTTTCTAGCTTGAAACTTTGGACCTTACAGGCAATAAGTTATGTCTACTAACAGCTTTATCCTCCATCACATCTGTCTGCAAACATATTAAGTGTTTGAATCTGAAAAATAACAGGGTAATTTCTATTTACTTCATATATTTATGTGTATCTGCATGCATTACGTATTTCAATTTATAAATGTGTCAGCTTTAGTTAGATATTGTGACGTTCACATATCCACACTATTTTATCCTCAATCACCACGTCATCGTCTTTTAATAAAGGAAACCTATTCTGAGAGAAATATAAATATTTTCATGATTCTGAAATATGCATAGGTCTGCAATAGTTATATAAAAATGTGTGACAGCTGGCGAGCTTAGTTTAGTATTATTGCTTTTGGAAACTTGCTGTCTAAAAAAAAAAGCAAAAAAAAAGTTCAAAAATGTTATTATTTTTTTTTACATAAATTCCCATTCTGATGTCACAATCTGCAAAAACTGCAAGGATTAGGTTTAGGAATGAGTATTAGTAGAAAAAATTGCTGAAAATTTACGGATGAAAATTTCCGTACTTTTTTAAGGAATATTTAAAATGTTTGCAATCCTTGTTAGGGTGTCCATATTTAATATCATATAACAGCATATTTTATTTTTACTTTGTAGAAATATTTGGACTACTATTATAACAATTGATAAGAAAATTCTGCAGGCATGACATCACTTTGATTTAAGGGTTCTTTCACTAGAAGTCACTAAAAGCTAATTTTAATTAAGGTCAATTACTAAATTATTACATTTTTTTTGAGAATTAAATTGCAAGATGTAAAAAAAAAGGTGATTACCACACAGGTTGTTTTTTCCTTAAAATATTGATAGAAAGAACCGATTGATAGAAAGATCGAGGGAAATTCAGCTAATTACTTCAAACCTTTTTTTAATGTAGCAATTCGGTTGTTTTCAAAGATAAGTTTAATTCAAAATGCAGAAAGCGTAACAATTGTGTATTTTTCTTTCCCCAGATAAGGTCCATTTCAGATTTGAATCCACTCAAAGGTTTAAATCTAACAGATTTGATTCTCGATGGCAATCCTCTATGTGGTGATTATAAGGACAAGACTGCTTACATTGGGTAAACTTCATTGTTTTCAATTATAGAATTCAATTTCGGTCGTAGTATGGCGAGTAAAGCTCTGTAATCTGATTTATTATTCAGATGTGGGTGGTTGAAAAAAATAATTTTCCAACTCTTTCACAGGGATACACTTAAAAAATTTAGACAAGTTTAAGAGGTCTTTTATTATTTGTATTAAAAAAAAAAGATTTTTAAATTTTTCATTTCCATTAGTTAAAATTAAACTCATTTTTGTATTTTTTATGATAATTTTAAATAATAAACTTTTTTTTTCAATTTGATTGCTAAAAATTAAAATGAACATGTTTAAATGTTACATAGAATTATTCAATATAAGTTTTCATGTCTATCAAAAATAGTATTGTTTTGTAAGACACATTTGTGAATATTGTAGGAAATCAAGTTAATATTCCACATTTTTTCTATTTTAAATGTTAGCTTTCATATTTAATTAAACATTTACCATAATACATAGCACAGTTAGTTTCTGATGCAAAACATTAAAGTCCTAAAATTATTTCTGAAAGTTAATTTTCATTAAAAATAACATTTAGTAGTGCATATGCACTTCACATTTGCTAATAAAAACTAGAATATAAGGGTACATTACTTAATATTTTACAGTTATTATTACTTTTCATAGTCGAGTAAATAACATGTCATTCAGTTTCTACAGTTGTGTAACCATTATGTCTATGAAAACAATTCTTCTAGTCTATTTACAGAGTTCCCTGATATTCTTCGACAGCATGTTGGAGGTGTCAAAGGGGCTCCTCTTCTGAAAACCTTGATTATGCCTTGTTCACTAAATAATTGTGTTGACAGTTAATTTGTTTAACGAACTAGTACTAAAGTTTTAAGCTTTGTTTAATTAACTAGTACTACTTAAGTATTAAGCTTACTATTTCAGAGAAGCGTCATACTAACTAAAATGTTCATGATACTAATAAACATTACACTAACTAAAATGTTTATGATACTAATAAACATTAGTAGGGTAGACTGACCAGTGAGTGAACAGGCTCCAGTGAACGAACATTTAGTAAATATAAGTTAAAAAATATGGATTGAAAATCATTCCACTATATGGATTGGCAACACTGACTTCCTCCCATGTAGTAGGAAGCTATCTGACAATGGTTGGTTGGCCTGGTCATTATATCCTGGTGTTCATTCACTGGCGAACGAGACGTCTTAAACGTTCATTCACGGGGGTTAGTCTACCCTAAATGTGAAAAAACAATGTTTATTATGATCTGTTTAAATCGGTATTTCTTCTTAAAAACCTGAATTGAACTAAAACTGATCCACAATTTTAATAATTTATTTTTAAATATAATAGATAAAATAAATTGCATTATTATTATTTTTTAAAACATTTATGTTTTAGTTTTTGTAAAAATGCAATGACAATTCTCATACATTACTATAAATAACTTTTTGGAGTTAAGTAATAATGCTATATTTTCTTGAATTATCAATTTAATAATATATTAATAAATAGTTTCAATTTTGCTGTGACGTGGCTGTATAAAAATTTTATTTAATAAAGTTAATAAATTTCTTTTTAATGGTTCTGCCATATTCAGTTGAAAGTGAACATTCAAAAAGCTTAAAATAGTTCTAAATTGTGTGTGCTTAAATAATGTAGTGGAAATTAAAAAAAAAATCCTCAACACTTGTCAAAAACTTAAATCTTTCGTGAAAAAAAAATATAAACATTTAAAAAGAAATTACTTCATTAACTGATATTTCATTTTTTTAGCATATTATGCATCTAATTTTCTGAATTTATATTTATAGAGCTGTGAGAAATCTGTTTCCAAAGTTAGTTAATTTGGTAAGTTTAGCTTAATACATAATTTCTTTCTTTCTTTTTTTTTGCTTTATGGTATGGATAAGTGTGGACATTTAATGTCAAGGATTCAAAGTACATAAGAAAATTTGATCAAAAGGATTTAGAGAAAAAAAAATTAAAATTACATAAATTATTACTATAAAGTTATTAAACTCATATTAGAAAATAAACATGTATTATGATAATGTTATTTGTGAAATAATTCATCTTTGTTTCTTGGATAGGATGGTATGCTATTGCCCGCACCGATTGAGTTTGACCTTGGAACAGAAACTTTACCACTTTCTAAGGTAATCTTAAGTTATACTTTTATTTAAATAAGTATATATATTAACCATACATTATAAAAATTACTTATGCATGCATATTTTCATATTTTGGCATTTTAGAAAAGTTGCTTTGCAGCAGACAGTGTTAAAGATATGGTACTCAAATTCCTGGATCAGTATGTATTTAATTTTTTTTAAAAAGTTGAATTGCAGGCTATTGATTTTACTTTGATTTTAATATGCTTGCACTTTAATGATTTTAATAATATTTTGAAAATAGGTACTATTCAATTTATGATTCGGGAGATCGATCAAAACTTCTGGATGCCTACCATGATAATGTAAGTGGTTAATTATTGACCAAAATCAGATTTTAAGTGGTTAAAATTTATATGTTTAATAGTTATCCTCAGTTAATAGAAGTTATAAAACGATTTTTTTGTCTTTTATGCAGTCTTGATAAATGTATCATATATCATTCTCTTTGGTGTTAATTTTGTATAATTCAAACTTGTGTCAGGGTTGGGTTTTTACCCGCAAAAACTAGTTTTTACCAAGACATGGTAAACAATATTTAAAATTTACATGGTAAAAAAATTTACCAAGGTAAAAACACGGGGGAAAACATGTGGAAAACATGTTTTTATCAAGGCGGTAAAAACCATGGTAAATGCCGGTAAAAACCCTAAATGGTAAATATTGTGCCATCCGTGGTATTGGTTGGTGTAACCTAAGCCCATGATTTTAAAGCTAAAAGCCTAAATAAGCTCTCATTGTCATGAGTACTGAAAGATTTGTAAGAGCTTTTAGCTTTTATTAAATGATAGGAACCAGATGCACAGACTAAAATATGATAAAATCCTTACAAACTTTGTTTTTTAAACACTTTTTATGAACTGATTAACTTTTATATTTTGAAGTTATGTCATTGAAAATAGAAAATAAGTTTTAAAAAGACATTTGCAAATTAGTTTGAACTGAATTTATGTGCACTTTTTTAAATTAATACTTTTGTCTTTTTTTTTCAGGCTTACTTCTCACTGTGCCTATCAAAGAGTATAGCCAGGTAAATACGAGATTTGTTTTTACTGCTAAAATTTAGCACAAATCAATACAAAACAATTTCATTTAAATCATGAATAAATCTGTAACTTGTGGTAAAATTTAGAAATTCAGAATAGAATTACTGATTTTTCGAGAACTTTTGGGACACCTCCTTGTACCTAATTTAAGATCTGAGTTATATTTTTTACTGTAAAGTTGTAAAAGTTATATAACGACTAGGATGTCTTTTTTTTAATTAATAGTTTTGGTTAAGTTTTCATTAAATTTTTTCTGTATTGCAATGCAACAGTTTATTGTACCAATGGCTTGTACAATTCGGCCAATCAAGAGATATCTAAATATTGCATATTTTAGTAATAATTACTATTTGTGTCGGTACAGTGTTCCATGTACATTTTGGTATCTCTCTAGGTCTAGGATCTAGGATTGTGGTTTCTCTTTAGGATAAGTTTTCTTTCAACAATCAAAATAAAAAAAATTTAATAACATTTTAATTTTTAAAAACATATTTCTAATGCAGTGTTAACTAGTAGGACTTTTGAATAGTTGTTTTCCCTTATTTGGCAACACAACTTCGTAAAAGTTTTCTGAAATTAATTGTTCTTTTTTAGGAACAGCAGGGGAACGTTAGGATCTTACAGTATGGATAGTAGAAATCTTTTAGTGGTTGAAAATCCTGGTAAGTAATGTAATAATGGTTTTTAGAGTATTGGTAATAATACTTTACAGGCATTTGTTACTTGAAAGCACAGTCAATCTGTTAGAATACTTTATGATTTTGATTCGATATTATGCATAAGTGCTAAATGTAGATAATTTACAGGCCTTCGAATATTTTGTGTAAAATTATATATTGAGAATTTTAAAAGAACCAATTTCAAAAAGTAGGATTGCCTGGACCTGTTGCTACATTTATCCTTAAAAAAAAAAAAGTTTGTAAAAAAATTTTATCAGTTAATTTTTTTTCAGTATTTTTCCCATAATGTATGAGTATTAATGATACAAATATATTTTTTGGGATGAAAAAAGTTCATGCATTACAGGGTTAAAGATCCTTAAAAATATATTTTAAAACTTTTTCTTTAGCTGAAAGATTCAAGCTCTTGAGAGAAGGGAAGCTGCCCATTGTCGCTCTTCTTTCGCAATTACCTCAAACTGTGCATGACCCTTCATCTTTTAGCATTGACATTTTCCACATTTCGGTGAGCTTATCTTTTATCCTTTGGTTAGTTATACACAGTTATAAAAAATAGAAATTATATTAAAATAATTTTTTATTGCATTTTAGCCAACTCTGATGAGCTTTTCTGTTATTGGAGTTTTTAAAGAAGGTAAGGAAATCAATATTATAAAAGTGTTTAAGTACTGCATGTGCTTTGTGAAGTTTAAAATATTTTTTCACATTAAAATGAAAAAGTTTCCATGTAATTGTATGATACTTCAGTATTGTAAACACTCTTTTTCTATGCTACATATAATAATTTTATTTAAAAAAAAAAACTTAGTATAAACATTAGTATAAAAAAATAACTTAGTAAAGCAATAGATTTTTCTTCATACAAGTTGTTTTAAAAATATCGTTTGAATTGTAAAATTATATGTAAATGAATGTTGCAAAATTACGAGTTAAACTTTATATCCCTTTTTTAGTGGGGGCTGATATAAATAATGCTACAGAGAAGACTTTTAGTCGGACGTTTGTTGTTGCTGCTCATGGATCAGGGTAATTATTATTTGTCATATAATTATATCTGAAAATTTATTTTCTGATCCATATTTTGTTACTGTAAAGCATAATATATACTTTAATGTTTTATTATATAATGAACAGAAGATTCAACTCTTATGTAATGGATTCCTTTAGTATTTGTTGGTATTAGGGTTTCTTGAAATTAAAATGTTGTTTAGCTTTGCTGACTACCATATTTTTTTGTTTGCCTGTTTTCTTTGCATCTTAATCACCTCTATTCCGCTACACTCCTTGCCAACCTAAGTTGGGTAAATAGAAATATGCTATGGAGAAGATCCTTCCCTGCATGTAAAAAGAGTTCCATAAATTATTTGTGAATCCATCCAGAAAACATGTTTAAAACATTAATTTTGTTTAAGGTCTGACAGATTTGAATATTATTTGAGAAAATTTGGCAATTTTATCAGAATGAAAATTGTATTTTGGTTAAATTGTATTCAGATCATTTTCTATGTAAATATTACCCTACAAGAGTTTTCAACTAACGAACCACGCTTTTCCCTCTGCCTTTTTACTCTTTGTTTATACTCAAGTTAGGTTGGCGAAGGGTGTACTTAAATTTTTGCCCTTGTGAGTTAATAATAATATTTTTTTAAAAAAAGATTTGTGATCACCAATGAAACGATGTTCATCGCTCATGCTAGTCAAGACCAGCAATCAAAAGTAAGTATAGTTTTTTGTGTTGGAGTTTTAGTGATAGAACATTGTCCAGTATTCATTGGGTTTTAAAAGCTCTAATAGTTGATATTTTCAATTCTTAAGTATGCTTTATCCAGTTTTTTATTCTTAATCAAAATCAATACAAATGCAATTGTAAAGGATATTTAATATATAAAATTATGTTATATTTTTCTGTATATTAATAAATCAAACATTTGTTGTTGAACTATTATTTGTAATATGAATAGCAAGCCTTTAAATATTAATTAATCTCTTTTAATTTCAAGTTCTGTGAATGTTTAAAAGTTAATGTTTTAAGGCATTAAATAAAAAAAAGGTAAATTTTTGCTAATAATGTAAACATGCTCAAGTTCTCCAACATTCCTTTAGTCGGTTGATTCAAATTACTTTGTTTCATTTATTTTCTTAATCAACTGAAGAGAGAGTTGCTTTTTATTGAGTTGGGTTAGATGTTCTAGGAAGCAAAATGGAGCCATGGATCCTAGCTTTTAAATATTTTAAGTTATTGTTAAGTTTTTTGTGCTACCAACTATTGCTAATAAAATCCCCAATAGCCCTTTATTTCCAAGCACATGTTCTGCTAAAAAAAACTTATGTAAAAAGTTTTGTAAGTTATAGCAGGGCCGGATCTCTAAATAGGCTAAGTAGGCTGAAGCCTAGAGCGGCGAATTTTTGGAGGCAGCAAATTTTACGAACAATTAAAAAGGCATTCGGCATAAGAAAATTATTAAAGTACGAATATTTTAAGAAAGAAAATAATTAATTTACATTAATGCGTAAATCCTAAACATTTATATAGTACTGATTCATATTTCCTAGCAAACAAAAAAATGTCCATTTCGCTTTCGATTTAGTGTGTAAAGAAGGAGCATAGATAATTCTAATATGTGTATCTAGCTATTTTTCCCCGAATCGGAAAAATATTATGACAGAGGCGGCAAATTAATCTAGCCTGCAGGCGGCAATTCTTTAAATCCGGCTCTGAGACTTGATTACGGATTACTTGCTCAACAAATTCGACTCAATAGAAGTTATTGCTAACAATTTAAATTAAGAAATCACACATTTATTATAGTTAAAATTTACTCATCTTGCCTATTGTTGTAGGCTTTCAAAGTTCCTGCCCCGACCCCTTCTCCCAGTCCTGCCCCTCCCAACGAGGAAAAAAGCGACCTCGAAAAGCAAATGATGGTGGCTGAGCTTGTAAAGCAGTCTGGAATGAATCCGGAATTCTCCGCTAAGTAAGTTTGTTGGAATAAAAATGTATTCAATTTGTAAAGTGACTAAAGGTCTTAAAAACTTTACTTATAAGTAGCATTATTGTAGAGGACCCTCAAAAGCTTTTTTTGCTGAGAGAAATTTTTTTAGTCATTAAATAATTTGGTCCAAGGTTGAATCAATTTGTAATTTAAAAATTCAATTCAATTTTAAACAAACTAATTGAAGTTTTTTTTAAATTTTAACAGAATTATAGTCTAAGTTCAGGGTTGTTTCTATTTTTTAAAATTTTTCTTTGTTGAGTTTCTCTTTATATATTTTTAAAAGAATGGGTTTTAAGTCTTTATCAAGTGGGTTTTCAGTCTACAATATTTCTTGTTGGTTATTTTTTTTTGTTAACCACTTTCTAATTTTACTATACATCACTTTCTTTTGTTAGGTTTTACGCAGTTTAATCGTTCATCTATGCATTTTTTAAAATATATAATATATTTTTTTATATTTCCAGATGTCTTGAAGAAAATGACTGGGATTATCAGAGAGCTGTAGCTGTGTTTTTGAAGTTCAAGGTAACAATTTCAATCTAATACTTTTAATAAAGTTTTAATCTGACAAATATCAACAAAATGCAAGGCTTTACTATCTACTTTTTCTTATGGTTTTTAGAGTGAGGGTAAACTGCCAGCAGAAGCCTTTATGAAACAAGAACCAGGAATTTTTATAAAGCAAGAACCAGAATTCATGAGTTGACCTTTAGCTATCCATATGTTACATTGTGAAGTATGATCGTAGTGACGGACTTTAGAAAGTGTAGGTCAGAGTATACATGATATTTTGTGAGTGGGGTCATTTGTAAGGAATCTTTTTTATTATTGCAAATAGCTATGTTTTCACATAGAAAGGATTGTATATTTTATGTTGCACGAAATGCTGGTTTATAGAGATGCAAGTAGTGTACTGATTTTTTATTATTTTTTTGGTATTAAGTATATTTTCAAAGTACATATTGAATATGTGGATAGGGAAAGGAATATTTTTTTTTCTTGGAATACTGGAATAAAACATTTTAAGGTTGTTATTCTAAGGTAATTTTTTTGCAAGCATAAAAAAATCTTGCTTGGTTAAACGTTATTTTCAATTTTTTAATTTTTTTTTAAAATTCTAGTTTTCTAGATGTATCTTTTCTTTTAATTCGTTTTTAAATGTTTTTTTTAATTTTCCAGGTTTTTTTTAAAAAATTTAATTGTTTAAAAACACTAAATATTTTTTTATAAATAAAATAAAAGTATCTTTTTTAATTTAGCTAATTTTATATTACTTAAAAGAAGATTTCATCGTGTCAAGTTTTATTTTGTTTTGGGGTGTACAAATTGTAAGTGTTATGGAAGTCTCAACATTTGAAGGTATAAAATTATTGTGTAGCATATTTAATTTTTCGCTTTTAAGTGCAACTTTAAGTTAACAACATTTACCACACATTTATTTTACAGTCTTCAAAATAAGTAAAAATAATGTATGAATATATATAAAAATAACTGTATACCTAAGTAAAGTAACTATGATACATTCACTTGTTAGTTTCATTTTTAAAAGACATTGTGATGTAGCCAAATTTTCAAGATAATGATTAAAATTGTAATTGATTTTATTTCTGTACATTGGTTGAAAATCGGCCATTCTAATTGAATTGTAGTCCATTTTCTTTCAATGTCTACATTTTTAAATTTCAGCATGAAATTTAGGTTTATTATTTTAATTTTCATCATTTAAAAAGTAACTGTTTACTAAATATTATGAAGTCTTTGTTTTAAATAATATTTTTTATTAAAAGAGAAATACATGTATCCTCCTAATACTGATAATTTAATTATACAAATAACTTATTTTGCAGTTTAAATTTTAAGATACCAATTTAAAATATTATGTTCATTGCATTTTCAAAGTAAATATTAATAGTATATAATAGATATGCACATTTTTGAATTTTTTTAAGTGAAAATAAACTAATAAAAAAAGTGCTACTTAAAAATCACCATATTTATACAGTAAACGCTACTTTATGCACTTTTTGTTTTATGTATACAACATTTTATTAAAAAGTTTCATTAATTAAATCTCTAAAGCAGCTGTTAAAATATTTTTAAGGTTATTACATCTATATTGTATTTCAAAAGGCTATCTTAACTTGTACTCTTTAAAAAAAAAAAAGCAGAATATTGAAATTTTTTTTTTTATAGACACATTGCAAATCTGTCATAGAATGTGTTCTTTAATATCTAACTGTTATATTGTTAATTTTTAACTTGCATTGAAAAAAAAAGTTCTTATTCGGAAAAAGTGATCAATTCTACTTTTGCAAAGCCATTACAATTTTATATTTTCACCAACTAAAGACCACTGAGACAACTAATTTCAACTGGATCCACAATAATCTACGTATCACTGAAAATATGTTCCTTAACATCGAGAATGTTGAATACGACAACTACAGATATATATTTCCTGAACGAAGAAATGAGTTGATTCTTCTACAACAACTACTCATAATATCTGATGTCTCATACTTCTACTTACACTTTCACAATTGAAACCGACTTATAAGGTGAAAGAAAGAAATGGATCATCGAGTGATGTACTTTAAAAAAAAATGGTCTTGAAGTTTTTACAATATATTTGATGTACTATGTTGTCTCAGATGCAGTGTCATGGAAAAATGAGTCAAGGTCGTAGTCGTAAAAGAAAGTTTTTGAATTGGTAGTCGTAGAAAAATGAACATTGAAGTAAGAATATTAACAGTCTAAATTTGAATTGCAAAAGTATTTTGTGATCACTTTTTCTTAGTTTAACTGTGCAAAAGCAGGTGTATGGTTATTACTGCTTTCAGAAATAAAACAAATGTAAATGTGCAAAAAAAAAAAAAAAAAAATTACAAAGGGAAAAAAAGAAAGCAGTAATTAATAAAATATTGAATTTTGTAATATGAGTTTTTGTAATAGCCTGTGTTTAGAATATGTTGCTTATTTTATATTTCATTTAGTAAGATGTATTTTTGTTTGAAAAAAAAAAGTTGAAATTAAATTATGTTTTCTGAGAGAAATTGATGTTAATATTTAGAATAGTGTTAAATGATTTGCCTGAAATATTTTGAAGACTTTAAAAAAGAAGTATTGGGTTCAAGGCTAGAATAACAACCAACTTATAAACAAAAAAAAAAAGATATTCATTTAAAATGTTCTTTAAAATAAATATAAAAAACTAATATAACTTTCAATATTTTAACATTTTGAATAAACTTAATTTGCATTAATAAAAAGAAAAGTTGGTTGCTTTTTAAGACAATGAACCAAAAATAGACTTTTTCTTTTGTTTAGGGTTTAATGTGTTGTACAATAGATTTAACCTTCAAACATTTGAGATTTCCATTCTTTTAACTTCTTGAGTTTAAAAACAGTTCAGTGCAGTATACTCTCGATTTGGAAAATTCACTGTATAAGCTACCTTACAAAATGATACTTTTATAATATTAAAAAAAACACACCTTGATATAGTGATAACATTTAAAATTATAAATCGACCCAACACCTGATTACATTAAAAGTATTTTTGATTTGGTCTACACTTCTACTGTGAACTTCCATGAACTGAGATGTACTGCATTGATTTAAGTATTATTTGGGTAAATTTTGAAGTAAATTTATAAATTGTTATTATAAAACAAAATAAAACTTATATGGTGTTTCTTTTTTTATGCTTAAATATTAACTTTTTTCCCAGTAAGTTGAGTACTATTACATCACTTGCATCTCATAAACCAGCTTTTGACAACGTATAGTAGTGTGTTGCATATGTATTGTTAATGCATTTTTTTATTGTTTGGACTGGATTTGTCATGGACTGGATTTGTTACTCAAGAATGACTTGTACTGTAAATATAATGTTAAAAAAAATAAGTGTAAATAAACTCATAAGAAATGTCATATTTTTTTTTGCGAATTTTTCACTCATTGTAGATCATAAATAAAGATTCCATTGAGTTATATTTCAGTTATTTATTTCTAACACATATTTTTTTTTGCATTTACGTAAATTTCTCATGTCTAATTTAACCCTTTTAGTCCCAATAACAATTTGGCATTCACCATTTTAGATTTTTTTTCTGATCGGATAGCTATTTATGATATCAAAAAGCACTTCGTTCGATTCTTCAAACTTTTTTAAATCTATTTTTTAATTATAAGATCGGAAACATATAATGCCAAATGGCATCACTGGGACTGAAAGGGTTAAGAGGAGGTACCTTCCGGCCTTTTTCTACTTTCAATTACATAATATGAAATATAAGGTAATGAAAGTATTATTGCGTTGGGGTCAAAAATCTGAATTGGAGGTTTTGCGTTTTCTACAGGTTTTGGAACGGTTAAAACTTGGGGTGCATAACACTACACGATCTTCAAATTACCATTCAATAAATTAATATATTTAAAAGTAATTTCATTAAGTTTAAAACCAAAAACAAGTTATATGGCAGGGCAGAGTTACCCTTCGCGCATGCATTATCGAAAACTTTATTATGACATCCGAAAAGTACTAGGAATTCATGTTCAAAATTTGAAGGTTCTTTTAGTTCGAGCTGTTAAGCGGTTTCAAATAGACAGATGGATTAGTGTTCAAAAACCACTTTTTAGAATCAGCACCCTCGAAAACGTGTGTCACTTGATTGTGGTTCTAAATTACGTTGTCTATCACCAATAGTTCTAGTAAAAAGATCTGCATAAAATATTATGAGCATCAAACATAAAAGAAATGACTGAGTCAGAAAGTGGGCATCAAACTCTGTGCTCACGTTTAATGATTTCGGGATTCATCAAAAGTGTAATTTACTTAGTAGTGTCAAAGTAGCCTCCCATTGAAATACTTATTGGAATTAAGTTTTGACACCATCAACGTGTTAGAGGCAGATATTCTCCTCTTAGCCATTTGTTATTTCACACGGTGATTTTCCACTGGGGTAGTTTTCAGATCCCTTGAAGAGAGCTGTCAATATTGACAATGTACAATGTGTGTCCAAAAAGTTCCGAATACTGTAACCTTGTAAAATCATTATGCGCATTCTATTTCGATTTTTAGACTACTTCCTCTTTTTTTTTTCATCGTTTCGAATGAAAAAGTAGGATTTTGACATGCTGGAGTTTTCTGTCGGTTCGTTCCCCTTTAAAAAATGGGTTCCATTAGTCGGAACTTAGAAATTCTTTTCATGTTAGAAGGGTATGACAACAGAGTCCTATCTTTCACATATTTTGTCGGTTCGTATTTACCTCAAGATGCATATTCGGCTTCTATCTGTCGACGAATTACAGATTGAATTAGCATTGAGGTTTAAGACTTGTCGTGTAAATCGCTGCTGTTATATCAACAACTGAGACACTGCATTTTAACTTAATATTTGAATTAATATTTATTTTTGTTATATAAATCATTTTGGAATGGCGTCATAAACTGTAGCACAAAGGGATTCTTTGATTGTTCATTATTTGCTTACATAAAAAGTGGCAAGGCATTCCATTTTATCCGTAAAAAAATTCACCATTATTAATTTACAATTCTGTTGCATACCTACTTGTTTTTCGATAACAATTTCAATTTGTATTTAAAAAAGCAGGAAAGTAGAATATATTTTAAGTTTAGAATATTTTTTTAGTAGACATTTTTCTTAAATTATCGTTAGCATAATATTTATTCATTGTTTAACTTTTATCGTTTGCAGTTTTTCGTTCTCAATTTTACTTTGATAAAAAAAAAAATTCTACACTACTACTTTGTTTTTTATTGCTAGAAGAGTTTGTTGCGAAAAAAATTGTTTTCTCTAAGAATTTAAAAGAATTTTATCGAGCTAAAGACTATCAAGGATTATTCTTCAGCTGAAAAACTGTTATATTGGCTAGTTAAGCTATTTGTGTTAGTGATTAATGAAATTCAGCTTTGTGTTTAAGAAAATGGTGGATATTTTGAAAATGTAAGTCTACTTATTTTTTTTCTATGCTCATTCATTCTAAGTATCTTTAAATGTGGCATCAAAAATATTCTTTGAAAATTATTTTAGTCACAATATAAATTCCTGAATGGGTTGTACCGGTACTTTTGGGACGTCTTGTATTTTTTGTCTGTGTTTTGATTACTGATGTTTTTAGAAATATTAAAGAAAGATGGAAAAAATTAATACATGAATAAGAGTGTCGATAGTTATCAAGTAACTGCAGATTAATTTTAACATAATTAAGGTCTTAATGACTGCAAATTCAGTATAAAAAGCGTGGTTATTTATATTAAAATTAAAGATTAAATTAATTAAGAAAAATAATTTAATATTCATAGAAAAGTAAATAAGAGTTCATAGAAAAGAAAATGTTTTAATTTACAGCTCTATTTGTATTTGCTATGAAGGATTAAAAGTTTGGACTTCATAATTACAAAAAGCAGTAAAGTTAATTACAGTTAAATATCTAAGGGTTGGGCTGAAAATGGTCACTATAGATCTACACTTGGGCTATTGGCGATGGGCTCAAAATTTCGAATCACTGTCAAGTGACGAGCCGACACACGAGTATGCAAAAACGCATTTTTTTTTTTAAGATCGCCAGGACTTCGGATCATATTTTATTTAACCCTTTCAGTACCAAAAATTTAATACACTACAGCAGTGGTTCCCAACCTTTTCTGTAACATCGCCCCCTTCTTTAAGTTGACTAACACATATCGCCCCCCTTTAATTTTTATAATTTGTCCAATTATAATTTGAGTTAAAGTAAAGCCATTTTATAATTTCAAACACTTACTACCATATATAAAGACAACCAAAGCAGCTTTATCCGGTTACTCTTAAATAAAATCGGGAAAAAAGTTTATTTTTTTCTATTTTTATTTAGATTTTTTCAAAGAATGAAAGTAAAATAATTAACCAATGTCTTTAAACTCAATTCTGGAAAATTTAAGAGAGTTGACAATAAAAATTAAAGAAAAAAATGAATGTTGAAAACTTTTTTATTCACTTTTTTTATATCAATTATTATTTTTCATGCTCATACGCAAGTCTTTGAGACAAATATCCCATTGATTTCTTTGTTTGGTGAGGAGCTGGATAACAGAACTAACTCTTTTTTTTTTTTTTAACTAAATATATATTGACGGAACGAGATAAGACGTAGTTCAGCTTTTTACCACAGTTAAGGATCAGTGTAAATAAGTTTCACGTAGGCTATTTCATAACCTCTCTGCTTTAAATGAGTTTCGCCTCACTGTCATATTTCAGATTGTCAAACTCCATCTGCAAAGAGTTTTCAAGGTTATTTACAACCCACAGATTCAAAAGGGAATGGATCGACAATAGAATAAGGAATTTCTAACTTGGTCAAATATTCAAATCTTGTAAGAATATCAGTTTTAAAACTTGTCACGATGATCAAAAAATTAGAATGGTTTTACTGTACAGTATATTTTAATTTTCCCCCTTTGAATACTCATCGCCCCCCTATCGCCCCCAAACTATTTATCGCCCCCTTGATAACACAAATCACCCACATGGGGGCGATCGCCCCCAGGTTGGGAACCACTGCACTACAAAAACATCTGATATTCACAAAATAAGCTTATTTTAGATCAAAAATAAGAGTTCCTCAAGAAAAAAAAATTCATTTAAATTTTTTATATGGTTTTTGGAATAATGCCAAAAATGTTTAAATGTGAAAAGCAACAAAATAAAAAAATATATATTACCTAAAAACACTTCGAGTTATATATTTAAAGGTATCCGACCAAATTATTAAAAAAAATTTAGTAATTATTTTAACCGAAATAGTTTAAATTGCGTTTTAAATATGTGGAACTGAAGTGAACTTTTCAAAAATCAGGTGAAACACTTGTTAGCTATTTTCTAAATTAAAAAAAATAGTAGTTCTGGCTTCTATTGAGATTAATGTAAAATATTGTGTAATAGAACAAAGTGTGAAGAATCGAATGATGTGTGTTTGGATATCATAACGGGACATAAACATTTGGAAAAAAATATTGAACGTGATGATGCCAAATGGCATCATTGGGACTGAAAGGGCTAAATGCACTCACCCTACACGGCACATTTTTTTTTTGCCGGATCGTGGTATGGTATGGTACATATATATTCCAGCTTGTGTGCTTGTTCAGAGAGCCACTTAGCTTTCGTCAAGTGGGATAGACACAGAAAGAATTTTTACAGTCACAAAGAAAGGAATAACACAAAGACAAATAAAAACATTTATTGACGGTCACAAACATCCATGCCTGACCGGGATTCGAACCCGACCCCAGCAGCTCCAAAGGCTAGAGTCTTAACGATTGCGCCACCGGGACGCATATTTCTATTCCTTACATTCAAGCGACACTTTGCCAGTGACGTCATGCTGCTGGGCGGGAACGAAATAAATGTAACCAATCATTGTCCGTCTTGGTGCAATGAGCGTTGTGTAAGAATTATTGTCATTATTTCGAGATTTTAATTATTCACACAAGAAATACAAAAATTAACTGAAAAAATATTGAATGGTGTTTATCTGTAAAAATTGAAGTGATGAATATTATAGGTAGCTAGCTAATTTTAGATGTTCTGAGCGCCAAATGACAGATTTTAGATCTCGAATTTCAGCTCGTGCTGTCACCTTTATTCAAGTACAGCAACTAAATCCTACATCATATGGCAATCATTAAAAAAAAATTCCTGAATTTTACTAAAATAGCTTTAAAAAATATTCCTTTTTTCCGAATACACCGGAATTAAATAAGAACTCTCCTCCTATTTTAATAAATGTTTTTATTTAATTTTTGAATGCGAATGTGCAATTAATATACAGATTGCCAGGCTTCCGCCTAATATAATTTACCTAAAAATAGTTAAGCTTTATTTTTTCCTTGCTCTTCATTTTACCCTGCTAAAACAACAGCATGCTCGCAAATAATACACCGGATTCGAAATCTATACCTATATTCGAAATCTATTCCTATATATTTCAAAACCCCTTGATAATATAATTACATTCCCTTAACTGGGGATTCAATAAATATTTTTTTAATAGAAATTATTTTGTGTGCAATATATTAATAATATAAAAAACTTCTCATTCTTCTATTTAATGATTTAAAAATTACTGAATACATGTTTCTTTGAATTAGCTATATGTGTATATGAGATATAATAAATGTTTTGTTCTATTGAATGATAGTTAATGGTAGTCATGTTGTTAAAAAAATCAATACGAACCCTTACAAATTTATTAGTCTTCTTTGTGTTGACAATCTCTAATTTAACCTTTATGTAAATTTTCGCAGTCAAATCACAATTTTTTGATTGCAGTTTATTCTCGTCAGGAGACACTTTCATAAAGACTCTTCATTTCCCCGCCCAGTTGCCTGACGTCACTAGCAAGGTGCCGCTTGAATGTAAAGAATAGAAATATGCCACTGGGGCGGCTTGTCGGATCGTTTATAGGACGTCAGTTGATTTGGCAAGGAATGGGCCCCAAACTGGGCCCCTTCGCATGCAAGGCAAGTAAGCTCCTTACTGACTAGGCTCCCCAGCCCTGGTTAAATCTAAAATAGTTCTCTTTCATAAATGCATTATAGCATAGTATTGTACCACTGACTTTTCCAATAAAAAGTGAATAATTTAAATAGTTTAGTTTTAGTTTTGAAATATCGTCGCACTAGAGCTACACTACTATTGGCAACGGGCGTCGTCGGACATTTTTGGCTTCACGGGCCGTTTATAGGTCGGCAGTTATTTTGGCGATGCCTGGACCCGGACCCGAACCTGGGACCTTTCGCATGCTAGGCGAGTGCCTAACCGACTGGACTCTCCAACCCCGAATAATTTAAAGAATAGTTATGGGAATGTATCAGGTACCGACTGGTTATATAAATTTCTTAGTCTAAAGCTAATGAGGATTTATTTCGAGTATACAATATAAAGTAGAGTGTTGGCAGTTGTACTGTAATGTTTTGGTGTAAAGTAGTGTTTTGGTGATAATATGATATTTATTAATTATTTCAATTGAATATTGAAAAAAAAATTGACTTTCTTAATAATTTTGGATAGTGTTGTTTTCATATCGATTTACTTTAATTTATATTTACCGTATTATTTGTTTCGTCGGCTTTGTTCCTTTAACGTTGTTTAATTTAGTGTACTGCAAGATAGTTTTATCTAAATACTAAAACAGTGCTAAATATATAATAACCGCATAGTATAAATTATCCAAAATAACGGATTATGTTGAATTATCGTCACACTAGAGCTACACGGGGCTATTAGAGATTTGCGTAGTATTTTAGTACCACAGTCAAGTGACGAGCAGGCTCCTGAGTAGGAACCCAACGTAACTTTGAAAGGTAACATCGTACGCTGCATCAGAATTTTGAAACAAATATACAAATATAAAGTGCACTATCTCTAGCGACATTATTAGTCGTACATATTTATTGGTGTGCACGGGCCGTTTATATGCCGGCAGTTATATTGGTTATGCTCGGACCCGAACCAGGGACCTTTCGCATGCAAGGCGAAAGACTTAACCGACTAAGCTCCCCAGCCCTAGGGGATAATTGGGAATTTTATGGTATTTGCAATACTTAATGGAATTTTAATGAAAACTTCAGAATATAAACTATTCTTGAATCCGTTTTATAAAAGTTTAAACTTGTTTTCACTGCATTCGGTTTTAATTCTCAACTTATTATTTTTATTCCAAAATGTGATTTTTGAAGCAAAGGGTTTTAATGTTTGAATAGTTTAGATTAAAAAATTAAAAAAAAAATGAATGCATTTAAAAAAAAAAAATTGATGTTGCTGGAAAACAGTAACAGTTCTTAGATTAGACGGACTCTAATACACCTTCATAGCTCCGGTAATTAGATTTTGATTTTTCATTACATTTACCTTTTAATATTTCCGCAATCAAAATTATTTGAGATGCTAAGAAGTGACAGGTGGATTATAGTTGGTACACTAACTAATTGGAGAGTGCAGTTGCCTAACTCACATTCATATCTCTCCAAAGCACATATTATAATATAGAATCGCCGTGTTCATTAGCGACTTCGTCCACTTGAATGTACTATTTTCAAAAAGTGGCCAAAAGAACTGACCTGACCCTATAGGCGCGTTTACATGAGCCATCGAATCCATGGAATGCCAAAATCCCCATTTGGGGAAAAAGAGGTCGAGCAGGATTTCCAACCCAAATGATAGTCTGTGGCCGAATCCATGGTATGAAACATCAAACCCTCCTTCATTGGAGGGTTTGCGAAATCTGCAATTCCGGTTCTGTCAGGGAGAAAATCCCCAAGAGGGAAAAATTTGCCGAGTTTGCTCTTCAATCCATGGATTCGATGGCTCATGTAAACTCACCTTACATCTTAGTTTTAGAGTTTCTTGTTTGGGCTCGTTTTCAAAATAGGCGACTCATAACGAGTTTCCCTTACTACGACAGTCTCCTCACAGTGAAACAACATGTACAGTATTTGTTGCTCTTCTAGTAAAATTACGGATTACTATAATATTAACGAATGTTATGTTTTACGAAAATATAATAAATTAACTAACAAATAATTGTTTCTATTATTATTTAGTAAAATTATAGTATTTTACAAACTTTCTTTAATTTGTTTCTAAATTCAGTACATAAGAGCACATAACACTTAAATTTTGTTTTACTTCTATGATTTTAATTTCAATTTAAATAGCTCATTTTTTTTTTAGTATTTTAAACAATTCAAAATTTTACCTTAAGTTATAGGGTTTTAATATTATAAATAACTATTTACTATTATCAGAAAGTGGCCAAAGAACTGACCTGACCTTATATCTTAGTTTTACTTTGAAGAATGCGAATTTTGTGAAACTGTTCTTCAATTCCAATCTAAATATGTTTCGCTTAAAAGAATACAAAAACACCACATATTGGGAACATGTCTTTATTTATTACATTTTTTTTAAATTATCGACAACAAATCGCCATGGAAATGGCGTATTACAACACTACCTCACACAAACAATGCAATTGCCACCTGTAATCTGTACAGAACACCGAACTGGCGGGAAAGGTCGAACAAAAGTACTCCATTCCATCCAGCTCTGTAAAAAGAAGAGTCCCTCGATATCGACTTGTACTGAAACGTACCAGAGTCACGACAACACGTAGTTTGGACGAGTAGTTGAAAGCTTCATTTCACAACCCAGGACCATTTAGTGCTAAATTAATGCCCGCTATGCCAATAGCGATGAACGCCATATATAAATGTTGTCAAGACTCTAAGTTTATTTTAGTAAAACCAGTATCTAGTGACTCCAGAAAAAAGTTACACAATTATAATTAGAGTCCACGATACATGAGTGGAGAGAAAAAAAATTACATGCTTTAACAAGAAAATTGCAAGTTGCTATGCGCATTATATAGGTGCAGAAAACCTTCTTAAGAGAAAAATATGTTCGAGAGTGTTTATATTGTGTGGGAAATTGGTTTTAATACCAATACTTTGCAAATATCATAGATTTTAATCTTTTAACACAAGTAATTTATTTAGTTTATTTAAAAAAGAAATTCATTTATTGCATGGTTAGTGTAATGAAGTTTGCTAATTTAATTCATTTTAAAATCGATTAGGTGAGATTTTATTTATATAAAAGTTACATTTGAATGAATTGATCGTATTTACATATAAGTAAGTTTCAGTTAACAAGAATTTCTGCACAATGTTTTTAAAATACAGAATAGGGCTTCATTAACCCATAATGCAACATAAAAATCTAAGTTTCTAAAAAGCATCTTTATGTAAACATTGTTTTACAACCATTTTAGTCATTTATATAGAACGGCTTCCTTCACGATACCATCTTTTTTCCTTCAGATGTTGATGTTTTCTTTCGTTCATGTCCGTTTTTCCTGTCGAACATTAAACAATGTTTTTCTATTGAAATCTAAATCAGATGTCAGTTTGCAGTCAGTTGTTGTCCGTGCACCTGCACAAGTTCAAGAAGCCGTATCACCGTTTATTTGTAAAACATAATGCCCCTTTATGAAGCACTTTTTGTCCAAAACGTTCAATTTCTTTGCTTCATTCAACTCAATTCAATTCAACTTCAATTAATAAAACAGAAAAGTCTTCGCTCCGACGCTTTAACCAAGTCAATATTAAATTGCATACAGTCACTGGGATATCCAATTTCTATGTATTATGTCGAGTTTAGTACATTGATGATAGAGATCAATAGTTGAAAATATTTTGATTGCCCCAAATCTAAGCATTAGATGATCAAGACTGGCTAAACATTTGATTATATTGTATTTTAATCAAAATCTAATAACAAAAGAACGTTGATAATTGGAGAATATAAAACTGTAAAGTAATGTTTTCTTACAAAAATGATCACCAGAAATTTTCACATAACAATTCAGTATTTTTTGAAAAAAAAAAATTATAGGAGTGCTTATATAAAGAAGCATTCAGAGCCTTTCATATTGAATATTCTTGCAATGCTAACAATCTCTATCTACAGCTTGGTGATTTGTTTCGAATCCAAAGATTTTTTTTACCCTGTATACGGATAGATCACCAGGAATTTCCACACAATAGCCAAAAACTTCAATTGCAAAAACGGCAATTCACCCCTGTAGCCATTCAGAAAGTAGGTATCTTATACCTGATCGCATCAAACAACGCTCATCAAGAGTCTTTCTTCGGGCCTTCCTCCACGAAAACCCCACGATAACCTTTAACATACAAGGTATGGTTTTTAAGTCTGCGTCGAAACGAAGCTGTCCACAAACTAAAATCAAGAAATACTTCATCCTGCTGAAGACAAAAAACGGTTGAAGGGGTGGTGGTGGTACAGAAGAAGAACAAGAAGCCGCTTAGCTGGCATGGATGTCCATGATGTGTCCTCCAGACGCGTCGTAGGGCGATCCTTGGGGTGGGAGGCCTGGGTGTCCCATTGGCCCATGGGCCATCATCATGGCGTGGGGGTGGCCGGGGAGTAGCATGGCCTGAGAGTGGACCGGGGATCTCAGCTGGGACATTTGGGAGTAGCCTCCCATGCCGCCCATGTGGCCCATGCCCATGCCTTCGCTGCAGGAGAGGTTTTGCATACCTATGGAGGGGAAAGTATTGAGGTATTAGTCACTGTTTGGGTATCAGTTGCTGAATATGTGGTAAATATTTTTTGATTTGTATGTTACAGGTTCCGAGTATAGTCTGGCTGCCACAACTTGACATCCAAAATATTTTGATTGTGGAACAGTCCATTTCGAAAAAAGGTAAGGTTTTGGTTTTAGGACAAGAGTTACTATCTTTGCGATTCATTGCTTTTATGGGCGGATATTTTTTTAAAGTTTAGAAGCGGGTTATCAATAAAAATGTATATAGACAACAACAATCCTCTGTCGCCGATAACTGATGTGTAGTTCTAGTGTGATACATTATTTAAATCGAGATAGACCAACAATCCCCTCTTTTCGCCAAACGACTTGGGTTGGCAACCCTTTTACCTTGGGCTTAAAATCTCAATTCAAAGTGGAATCTTCTACAATCAAAATATTTGGGATGTCAAGTTGTGGCTGGCAGACTATAGTTGGAATGGTATGGATTCCTGTGGATATTCATTAGTATTCACTGTACTCTATGTGTTGTGTTTCAAACGTAAGTCACACACACACACACAAATTGATTTGTAAGAAAAGGAAATCCTGTATCTGAGCTGGGTGTCGTAATCTCCGGATTTCTTATTGGCTATAGGATCATGTGTTCACATAAAAGCAATAAGTTGGTCTAATAATTCTCACGCCCAGTTTAGTAACAGAGGCTCTGTACATTCAAACTAGGGTTTTACAAGTACACATCAGAGATAGCTAGCATGATAATTTGATAGCTGTAGTATTTTCACTGTAAACAAACATCACCACCATTGTGAATAAGTTAATCTAAGTTTAAAATCAAGACAATGATCGTGTATTTGACGTATGTTTGATCATACTATATATGATACAGTCAGTAGGTAAGCGGACGAAAAAGAGCAACTGTCATTATTGTTTTGTATTTTTAAGTAGTGCAATGTGAATGGACGTATTGGGCGTTATCTGACCTGGGGGTCTAATATGCATCTGTTGGCTGCCGTCCATCATATAACCCATGCCTGCACCGTCCGGTCCGTACGCAGCACTAGCTCCTCCTACACGAAAACAAACAAAAAGTTCTTTTAGAAAACAGAAAACAAAACACTTTAAGCATTTGCCGGCTACAGAGCGGTTATAAAAAAAGTAGATTTTAAAAGGCTGTTAAATGAGAAATTCAGATTTGAAATTTTGCAGAGGCACCCATAGAGCAATTAAATTTCGTTTGATGAAGTGCAATGGAAAAATAGAATAAGACCAAATATCCGTCAGTAACTACTCTGATCAGGGCAATGAACAATATATATTGAGTTTTCCTCCAAATATAACGGTTCACAGTAGTATATAATCCGAATTTTTGGTATTATTCCATTGATACATTACTCTATTGAAGTCAGACAAAAACATACTGTTCCGTGAGTTTTGCAAAATTTCATAGTTTTCTCACCATTAGATCTCATTTTGCAGGACTTTTAAAACATAACTTTATTTATAAATACTCTGTACTTCGTACCGGCAAATAAACACTTAAGAACAAAAAAGAATCCGCACAAATGGTTAATAATAAAACAAAATAAATGATTCAGGTTTGGTTGGTATAACGACCAATAACATACAGGAACTAGCGGCTGCGTGTCAATACGTGATCATTTTATTTAGTGCAGTGCTTTCAATAACAGAAAACATGAACAAATACATAATAAAGTAAAAATAGTCTTCATGTTTGTGCTGTATTTTGGCTGTAATTTGAAATAAGACAAAATTTCAAACTAAGCATCGCTTTATTTTCCAGTAAAACAACAATAAGAATATCATAAATAATATATTGGACTATAAATTTTATATGAGATACAGAAGTAAAGATTAAATATATATTACAACATAAAACGAACGAATAATTTATATTCGAACACGTTTTAAAATGCAAGGTCCCGTCATAATAAGTTATAGAAAATAAAGAGCATGCAATTTTTCCATACGATTTAACTTGTAACTTATTGTGAGTTAGGTAAAATGTATCATGCAAGAATTACATGAGTTGAATGGTGCAATTGCAATGCTTTGATATAAATAAATAAATGAAACTTATATACGCCATTACGAAATGCATTTTTTATTGATGGTGCAAACACTTTTGTTCTGGTACATTTGCCACATCTCTTAAAGATATGAATGTTTAACTTCAATACCGATTTCGGAGAAGAAAAACAGACCCGAATTCATTTTTCAATCTTTTTTTATCAGCAATAAGTAACAAAAAGCGTACGCCTGCTACAAAACTGCAACACGCAAAAACTGCTTTTGGCTTTAGAAAAACCTTTATTTTTTTCCTTCCATCTGAAAATAATAATAAAAAACCATTCCCTTCTGAAAACGCGAACAACTTGATAGAGCCGTAGCCAACAATAGATCCAAACCTAGAAGCGAGCCTACCAATAATGATAAGTGGCCCATTCATCAATTTCTACAATAAAACAGATCTCGGAAAAAAAATTTTGGAAAGGGGGTTATGTCACCTACCATAGGCAGTGGTTGCTCTATCACACCGTTTGTGCAATAGTGGCACATCAAACAAATATTATTCGATTAAAAAATGCTGCAATATTCAAAGTTCGAAGATCTAGCGATCGAAACAAATCTTAATTTGACTGGTATGCCAGTTGGTTTACAGTTAGTCAACCCTTTGTTTTACTTAATTCTGAAATTCAATGGTTAAAATAAGCTTTAAAATTATTCTGTTGAAAAATTAGGTTTTGCCGATGCGCCATTTTTCCGCGAATACCCTGCATGGCAAAAAAGTTCTTTCTTAGTCAGTAAACAGGGGGGAGTGATGAGGGTATGGAGAGAAAAAAAATCTATCGTGAGCGCGTTGGGGGATTGATAAGACATCAATCATGAAGCTGTCAATGAAAAAAAGAAAAAAGAAACGGGGTCTTCGTTTGTGCGCGCAGGGAAATTGCCATGAGCTACTTTAGCCAGCCGTCGCTCGGGGATAAATGAATAAGTAACGAGGCATTATTTTTAGGTTTCTGAAGGGGGTGATGAGAAAATGGTTCTCTTATTCTACTCTTCCTATGTATTTGCATGCATGGTTATTGCGTCACAGATGGATAGTAGAAAACAACTGAGAAATAATAGACTTCCTACTTTGAAGAAGAGTTAGAGGGTTCAGAGAGTTATTGTCTTTACGGAGGATTACGAGGAGTAAATTATCTATCTAGATAGGTTTTCACTGAGGAATCGCTGAGCGAGTCAGTGGAGGTCAAATGGTGACACCGAAGTAATGGTTTATGATTTGACTAAGAATTTAAAGAGTTTTTCCATCAATTTTCTTCTTGTGTTTGAAGTAAAACATGGAACCAATTTTATATTAATTAGACATTGTTTAAATCGAAGTAATCAAATTTAGTCAAAGAAAACTTGTAACGTTTGGGTATGAGAATGTAAATGAAAATTTGAAACTGTTAATAAAAGCTCCTTTTACTCTTTTCAATACTTATTTTCCTAAATTATTTGCTTTTTTTTAATTCACAAAGTATATCATTGTTTCGCGTTTTATAGGTTTATTTCATTGGCTTTTAATCTACGCATATCCAGGGATTTTATTTTTTTACTTGTAATAGGCAGTATATTGATTGTCAAAACACTTAAAATTGTTTTTTATTAAAAATCTTAATGTAGGGTATGAGTTAGATTAGTACAGTTATTCATCTTAAGAGATAAGTCACTTAAAATAAAATTCTCAGTGTTAAATTATATTATTAAAATATGAAACTCCTGTTCTTGAAAACAGCTAGAGAATTTTTATATAAACTATTAAACTTCGTTACAATTTATCTTATACCAGGAACATTGTGTCTGTTTACCACTTAAAGCCAATAATATTGTTTCATCATCTTAAGTAAAACGCTTTAAAAACAAAATTTCAGCACAACCCCTTTACCAAATCAACCATGAAAAAAAAAAGTTAGATAAAACGGAGAACTTAACATAGAAGTCTTTAGAACTTTCTTTTTAAAGCCAAAAACTTGGTCAACACAAAGCGCGAGCGTTCAAAAGGGGGCTACGACAAAAAAATCTTTAAGAGGGGTAGGAAATTTACGCCCCCCCTTTAGCTGTCCGAGTCCGAATGATGGATGGCTTTTCTAATGAGAGTGATACGAGGCCCGGGAATATCTAGGTGGTGCTGGGCCTATCTGGTTTCGGGCTTTCAGGATGCCCAACCATTAGGCGCAATCTTTTTATACCATGGGAGGAAAGGAGAATGATGAAAAAAGTGTATGGATTTTGTTAAGAAAAAATTATCGTTTTTTCAGAGCTGTAAGAGCGTAAGTCCATGCTTGATAGGGTTTGGCTTTGAAAAAGATGTGGTTCTGCTTAATATTAAATTGCAAAGAGGTTTTCCTAAAATTCTATTCTAGGGCTAAAGCTCTAAATAAAAATAACAATCATACGACTGTGTACTATTATGAAATACCCTATGATAATAAATCATTAAAAAAGAATACTGTATTCCCGATAGGCAAGACAGATATTAATCAGTAAGATTACGCCAATCGGGATATTACTTTATCAAGAAATACATCTTAGTTATTTTTCATTAAATTCTATACAATAATATGTTCTTAATTTATACGGTGCAATATAAAAATTGTATAAATTAAAATACAGAAAGTTTTTTATTTGACGGATATATCTTATTATAATCGTATGTTATCTGCCAATAATAAAAAAAATAATGACTTGGAATGAATAATCAAAAATAATGATAAGCATGATATCGGTAAACACCCATTATTTTAAAAAAAAAGAAGCCATGAGCGAATAGATATCATCTTGATAAAAAATCGATATCATTTCTATTAAAAGTTGAAAAATGACGACTGACTAACTCATTTTAATTGGGATCGTTTTTAAAATAGTCGACTCATGACGAGTTTCCCTTACTAAGGCAGTCTCTTCACAGTGAAACAACATGTACAGAATTCGTTGCTTATATGGTAAAACAACTGATTATAATGTGTGTTAGTAGTTTTACGGAAATAGATCCAATTACCAACAAATAAAAGTTTCCTTACAAAGTTTCTTTTTATTATAATTTAGTAGAAATTTTTTTATATTTTAAATACTTTTACGAATTTATTAAAAAAAATCAGTAATAAAAAAAACAAATCTTATTTTTTTTTGTTTCGACGATTTTAATAGCTCATTTATTAGTATTTTATAGACTTATAATTTTTTTTATAAGAAATTTTATGTTTTTGTTTGTAGTTACCTAACTTAATATTTAATAAATATGCTTTTGATATATCCTTAAAGTTTTTATTGCGAGACTGTTTACTCATTCATAACATGATAATATAGAAAAATCGGAAAACGAAGTGGACAATTTTAGTGTTAAAGGGGGTAATTGGTTCGAAATATTAAAAAAATGCTGATATTGAATGTGAAATTTTCATCCTGAAATAATAACTGCTGAAATATTTAAAATTATCACAAAACTTACCTGCTCTATTGGATTGATCAATCATGGGCTGCACTATTCGCCTTCTTGCGTTAATAAACCTAGAAAAAAATACATTTAGTTATAATAATTTTAAATTGTCAAAGTGCAAATTAATATTTTTTATTGTTATTTATCTTTATAATTATGTTATTATCGTTATATATCTTGTAATTTGCATACAAACATTTAGCATTAGTACAAATATATGAACAATGTACACTCTTAAAACAAAAGAGTGAATTCCACTCCAGTTGGAGAAGTGCATTTTCAGCACTGGAAATGAGTGAATATTATCTCAGACTGAGTTAAAATCACTCGTTTGGAGTGATCCTGTCGGAGGTTTAACACACAAAGGATCCACTCCAAAAGAAGAAGTGAATTTTCCAGACTGGAGGAGTGAGAATCAATCAGACTGAGTTAAAATCGCTCGTTCGTTTTAAGAGTGTACGAAATCGGAAAACAAAATATGTCCATTGGTCTAAGGTACAAAGCTAAGTGTTTAAGAATTTGTAGAAAAATATCCACAATAAAGATTGTAAAAGTATATATTTTTGTGATATGAAGTATTGTAGTATTTTATGTATAACAGTAAGTAATATACAAGCTATTAGACAATCTTGGAATTGCCTCCATGATGAGTAAAATATTTTAAAAAATATTACAATTGAAAAGCAATATATATTGCTTCAAACTAACTTGCAATTTTAGCTAAAATGAAATATTCACTACGATGTGTTTTATTCCAAATATCACATTTTAAGTAGGAAAAAAAAATCATGCCATTTTATTTCATAGGGAGTCGAGTCACTTTTCTTCCATACAGTGTCAAATACACTAAGCCAGTCGATTTAGTAAACTAGTGATCCAAGTCAAAAATTTATTTTTTTGGTGTCTTTTTGTATATTTTGTCTATTTGTCATTTGTATAAAAAACTGATAGCTGTTTACTTGAAAAGGATATAGTCTGGCTGGCACAAGTTGGCAATCAAAATATTTTGATTGTGGAAGAGTCCACTTTGAATTAAGGTTTTAAGCCGAAGGAAAAAGGGTTGCCAGCTCAAGGCATTTGGCGAGAAAAGGTTGTTGGTCCAGTTGGATTGTAAATAATGTATCACACTAGAACTACACATCAGTTATCGGCGATAGAATTGTTGCTGTCGATGTACCCTTCATTTGATAACCTGTCTCTAAACCAAAGAAATTTGTGCCAATAAAAGAAATGAATCGTCCAAACATAGTAACTCTTTCCAAAACCTTCTTTACCTTCTTTCGAAATGTATTGTGCCACAATCAAAATATTTTGATTGCCAACTTGTGGCAGCCAGACTATACTAATTTAGAGACACTTCAATGAAGCTAAATGTCTTATTCCCCTTACGCCCGCAAACCCCACACATTTCCATAACTCAAAAACGCCCACTGGTCCCAATTCATACATCCATACGCACAAAAGGAAAGTGGATATGGTAAAAAGTCCAACGAAATATCCCCGGTCAACCATTTGTAAGTCGTAAAAACGGACATACGCGCTTTTTATCGGGGTGCTTTCTCCATTTTCTCCATCTTTTGCTCCCTCTTTCCTCTTTTGTCGTGGACAGTGGTCGTCAAAAGAGGACGATCATTTGAGGAAGAGACACCACTTTCCAATTCTAAGGGATGTCTCCCCTTTTTCTTCCTTTTATTGTGGATTTGTCAGGAGTTTTTAGTGGCTGCCTGTATTGGGTATTGGTTTTATTTAGGTTTTGAAAGGTTGGGTGTTTTTGCTTGTTTCTTTGGTAAAAAATGTGAGCAAAAGCGTAATTTTAAGAAATTTTGAAATAATTTGTTGATGGGTAGAAATTGTTTAGTCGTTATATATAGTAGTGGTTTTGAAATAATGTGTATTGATGAAGGCAATTATATTTTCAAAATTTGGTACAATTGTAAAACTGTCATGATTTTTTAAAAAAATGTGTTTGAATTTGAGTAAAATACAACGTATCCTGAGATTAAGATTAAAAATTTTAATTGGTATCCTTACATATGAAGGGTGTAGTTGCATAACCAACATTCTTCAAAGTTTAGCTAAGATAGGTCCGATAATTATTTTTGAGAATTCGTCCAATTGAATTATTAGTATGAAAAGTCTCCACAGAACAGACTCAGCCCTATACTTTAGTTATAGTTTGAAGAACTAGAGTTTTTCAACTACACCTTTCATGTTTCTTTCGAGTGTTTAATTTTGCACTGATTTTGAATATTAACCCTTTCAGTCCCAATGATAATTTTGCATTATCCTTTCAGAATTTTTTTCTGATCGTCTATAGCCATATATGATATCAAAAAGCACATAATTCGATTCTTCAAAATTTTTTTCGATTAGAAAATATTTTTTATGAATCTCGATGGATGTCAGCCCTATTATTTTTTTTAAAAATTATGATCAGAAAAATGATGATGAAAAATAGCAACAATTTGACTAAAAGGGTTAATATAACACATTAGCTTTGAAATGTAAACATATTAACAGGTCAATTCACCAAGCACAACTTGAACAAACTTATTGAAAAAAAAAACCATTTCCCTCTACCAACTGTCCAAAATTTCCTCCCTACTCAAAAATATTCGTCCATCCCACAACTCATCCGCAGCTTCCCAATATCCAGAGATCCAAGGCATTTCCCTTCCAAAACCACTCGTTATATACAATTTATGCGCCAGCAAAAAGCACAACAAGAAAGAGAGAGCCCAGCTATTCATGCTGTCTTCATTCAATTTGGACCCCCATGATATATAGGCCCCCACGAATTGCATTAAGTGTGGAGATCGGAATAACGGGATGAATAAGGGGTGCCTATTGCCCATATATTAAGATCTTAGCATTTTCCTGGGCTGCTGTCCCATTTACAGATCGCGGGCGGATGGGTCTGTTATAGAGGAGGTCCAACGGAGGAACTGCAAATAGTAGGGAGATTGGGTCGGGTTATTGTATTGACCCTATTCTCTAGATATTCATAAAGTTTTTCGATATGGGATGCTCTTTGGCTAAAGCACTTGAAATTTTTGAAAGTTGCGTCCACACTCAGGAAAAACTTGGGTTCAAACTAAACAAGTATTGTAAAAAAATGGGAATATTACAACATTGTGTTGTTTCAATATAAGAATTGTGTTGAGTGAAGAATTCAAGTTTTGGTTCATATGTTTTTCTCTTTAAATTTTACGAGCGCTAAAATTACGAATCAGTGTTTTTAATCTCTTTTGAATTACAATACATTTAACTAAGTAACTCTCAAATTTTAGTAAAACTTTATCTAATTGAGAAAATAAGTTTAATTGTGCTGTTTAGCGAATATAAATTTTTCTCCCCAGACAAATTTACATATTTAATAATAAGTTTTAATATACCTAGTTAAATTTTTTTTTTAGCAGGGCAAGTTAAATTTTGCAATAGTATTAAATCGATAGCTTTACAAATAACTCCATTGGGACAAAGCAAGTACTTGAAACTGTAAAGTCTTATGAAGTTCCAAGTGTCGTGACATATAAACGTTTTAAACTTCTGAACCATCATTCAGAGAAAAAAAATATTGCTCCATAAATCAGAAAAAAATAGAGTGAAATTTGAATGACAAAAAAATCGAAAGGGGAAAATCTCACGTACAAACCCCAAAGAAAACATTTTTTGAAAAATTATTTAAAAGGTATATAAAGTAAAAATAAAATAAACATCTTGAAAATAAACATTACAGTTTCTTTCAAAAATGATTGAAACTAAAACTTTTTGAAGCCATACATTTTACAATTTCAACATAAATTTATCGATCCCTAACAATACATCTCATTCAATAGCCAAAAAGCTCAGATAGCGTAAGCCGGAAATAACTCAAATTGCATCGAACTTTTTTGCAATCCCCGGAGCTAAAACCATCTATTTTCGGGATCCACCGACAAAAAGCTTTCTCTTTAGACCGAGGAAATATGTTTCGGGCGAACATTTTACAGTGAAAAATGAAAAGCGAAGGCCTAAAGCGACAAGATAAGGTTTCGCGAAATGTGTGTAAGTAAATTCTATCATTTTAAAAAGTGAAAACATCTTTTTAGCCGCTGGCAATCAGGGGAACAAAGTTCATATTTTATGTCTCCCCCATCAACAAAAGATGGCTTTAAAATCATATGTCACTTTTGGTTGGGTTTATGTTGTAATTTTTTGAGGGGTGGTGTAAATTTATAGGTCAGGGGACGTGAATATGAAGATTGTGTCAAATTGATACTTTTTTGAGGCAGAATTGAAATATTTGATAGCTTCTTTGGAAAATATTATTACCTAAAATTAGATTAGTTAAGCAATAGGTTCAGGAAATATCGTAATAAAGTAGCACTAAACACTGGAGAAATAAAAGTTTTAAATTTTACTTTAACTAAACTCATTTATCAAACTTATTGGAGTGTATATTCAACTGTAGTGCTTATAGATTGTTAAAATTTTTGTTTTTGGTTTCATCATAATTATGGTTCCTAGAAGCTACAGCTGCTGTGGTGAGATGATTTACCATATTTTCGGTTGAATCATTACTCAGGTATTGTAAACAAAAACCTGAGAAATAGTATATAACCAAATATCAAAAATATGTTAAGATCTTTCCCCACACAGACATTGCAGCAACTATAAGAGCCATATTTTTGGTGAAATCAATTGCTAAATTTTCAACAGTGTACGTTTACGTTAAATATGTAAAGTTTTGGTTTAGTAGAAGAATTTTTACGACACCACTTGTTAACAATAACTAATCATAGCCTTCATATTCAGATTGTAAATTTCTTTCTGACAATATTAAAGCTAGAATTTTTTATCTATCAAACCCATTTTCGTTCCAAAAATAAATATTTACTACTTCTTACCACATTAAAGTTTCCAATTAAATTTTTTGGTTGAAATCAGTTCGAGAATATCCAGAAAATGGATATTGCCGAACGTTAGTGGAAAAAGGGCGGGATATCGGAGATTTCAATGATACGCACTTAACTTCCATATTTTTCCGATACCCAATTCTCTCCGAAGCAAAAATGACTCCCCATTTTTCACCGCGAATTTGTTTTTTATCGCCATTTCTTACTACATTTTTATTTCGCGCTAGGGTAAATCTCGCAGAGCCAATGTCCCATGAACAGAAAAAACTTCGATATTTCGCTTCTGGTGGAAGAAATCAAAATTTTGATGTCCCTCCCTAAGACCGATTTCTCTTATACGACCGAATTTCTTTCTTTTTTTGGAGGGAAAGAGGAAAAACACAAATTGCAAAATCAATGTGACCAAGAACCCAGGTAAAGGATTTTGAGGGACAAGGGCGGAGCGGGAGGGGGGTCCTTTCCCGATTTCTTCACACAAAATCATCTCTCCAGAACGAGGGGTTGCCGGAATGTCGGGTGTTTTTACCTTTTTTTTAAAGAAAGAAATCGAAGTTTTCAATCGCCAATATGTGGGCGGATTTTTTAGCATTTGTGTTTATTTAAAAATTTATGTGAGCGTTTTTTAAGTGTCGTTCCATAGCAATGCCTTAAACCCAGACACAGAAATAAAATTTGTTTTTAAATTATAACCATTATTAACGTGGAACAGTTTGTTATATTAAATTACATTCTGTTTTTAAACAAGGTTATACTTTTTTAAAAACTTTATTACATAGAAATAAAACATAAAAATTGTAAAATTAACTGGTCATCGAAAATTCATGGCCTTCTGATCGAAAAGCTGAATCTTCAGCTATAGTACTCCTTTTTTTAGGGTGTAAGGTTGAAATATAGTTGCACTAGAGATACACGAGGGATAATTGGAGAATGGACTCGTAATTTGCAACTGTGATCAAGTGACGAGGCTGACACCAGAGCTGTAAACTGAAGCAACCTTATGTCGCCAAGCTTTGAACCAAGACAGATATAAAGTGTGAACCATTTTCATATGCACGAAATTATTTATTGGTGGTCATTCATGCCCAAAACTTTATGTTTATACTATAGCTAAAACGAAGACAGAACCTGCAAAGACATCCTTCCCAGCACCCATCTCCTTCTCCCATCCCATTAACGATACCCAATCCCACATGAAAAGAAAAAAAAGGATTACTTGCAAACAGAGGAATGACACAACCCCGGGATTCCAATCCCACATCCTTCGTTCATTAACATTTCTGAACAAAGAAATTGAACAGGAGGGGGGCTTATTGGATAGGGGGGCATAAATACCAGGATTAAATTCTTCCGCCCTTCTCCCGGAGATCCGTTATGGCGTGTTTCTAGGGCAATTTTCTTTAGAAAAGGGTGAGCGAATAATTACCCTGATAACATTTCAGGATTTTTCTAAAATCCTTAAGACTGTCAATGGGGAAGGTTTTTTTCTGTAGAGGATGTAATTGTTATTTTTCATGTGTTCTTTTAATGAAGATAAATTCATGGTGATGGTTTATTTATAAAAGTTTTTGATGTTTTATTTATTTGCAGAATTTTGAATTTTCGAGTTTTATTAATAAAAAATTCATTGGTTAGTTTAAAAACCAAAAAAAAAACAAAAAAAAAAACAATCTAAATACTAGAATTATATGGAAGTTCAATTATGGATTTTATCTTAGTTAATATACGTTTAAGGAACCTAAATTAAAAATATTGAGTTCCTTATTGTTAGGTTGGATTAGCGGACTAGTACAGCCAACAGCCTCATACTTCCAAACCGGGGACAAAACAGTGATGACTATTAAGATTGGTAAACTACAATGATTACTCATTTTTAGTAGTACTATAATCTTCCGATATCATTTTGAAATTTTTAACATGTTTTTTACTTGGAATATTGTGTTTTTATACATAATCATCGACTCATATTATTTGTAATAATTTTTAACCACTATACTCCAATATAACATGTTGTAATGTTAAAAAAAAGTTAAAATTCATTAATATTGTATAAAAAAATTATATTACCTTATTTGTTCACCAATACAACCAATTACTAAAAATTACAAGCATCCACATAAAAAAATAATATATTACTTCTAAATACTCAGTAACTGCTCTCTCAAAATATCATGAACGACCAATCCTGACATTTTTTTCATTTCATCTATGTAAGCGAGTAATCACAGTGATACGTATCTATTGATCTTCCTTCTTCTCAAGAATATTTCTTTTTAAAAACTTAAAGGGAAAGTTATTTTTTAAATTTCTGTGTTTAATTGGATTTCTATGGGGGACTTTGGTGCAAAATGGCGAAGGGTTCTCCTGCTTAATGACCTTTATTAAGGCTCTGATGGGGTCGTTTTTGGAATAGAATTTGTGTCAAGAAGCTATCTGGGGTTTTTAATGATTTTCTGGTTTTGGTGGGGAATGGAGATTGAGAATTTCATTAATGTCAAAAGTTAAGATTTTTTTATTTCAAAATGTATTAGAGTATTTTTTTCGAATTACATAAGAGATCTTTGTGTGAAATGAGTTTTGGAGTAGCTACTAATTTATTTGGAGTTGTAAATCAAGTTTGAGGGTCTTGAGTTACCTTAAAAACTTAAATTTGAATTGTTTTAGTTGTAATTTCTACCATTAATATTAGTCAATATTTCACATAATATGAATTTCATTGGAAAGATTAAACTATGTAGATATTTTTGAAGAGAAAAAAAAATTTTAATAAAAAAGTTGTGTTTAAAATATATATCATTTTATGTTCGGTATTTGGATATTTTGTTCACTATTTTTCAATTAAATAAACTTAAAGAATTTAATTGCAAATAACTTTTAAAGCATTTTTAATTATTTATCTTTAACCAAAGAAAATTGATGCAAATTACCAAAAAGAAAATCAATTAAAAAACAATCAATGCAACTCTACAAACTAAAAAATATCAAAAATATTCATTTAACTCAAAACAAAATCCACGTCATTTTTCTACAAATAAAATAAAATCAAACGACGGTGTTTGTAACGATTGGTCCCAATCCCTCAGAAGAATATAAATTCCACCATTCGAAAAATCACCCGAAAAGTCGTTTTTCCGGCATTGCAGACGATTCCTGTTTGAGTTTCGGTTTCCGGATCTTAATGAGATCGTTTGGTACCCGATGCCGGAAACGGTAACGACCAATAGGAGGAAGGGGCTTATGATGATGGCACCCGCATTTCCTACCCCCTCTGTTTTTCCGAAATTGTCTGGGTGATATTTGCGATTAAACGCGGGGAATTTAAATGCAGATAGTTAATGAAAGATATTCTCTATGGTTGTTTTAGCTTAAATTTTTTTGTGTGCAAAATAAAACAAGTCTAATCTTCGAATATATTCTCAATTAAGTTTTAACTTCAAATATCTATCAATGAAAAATATATTTTGTTGAAAATTGAAGCTTTTTACCACAAGAAAACATTCCACAAACTTAAATGACATATAATCTTTGAAACATTTTTTAAAGAGATAAGTAATTGATTTAGTGTTTACAATTTAGTGTAAATTTATTTGAATATTTTAGATTTGTTTCTAAAAAGTTTGGAACAAGTGTGAAAATTGTTATTTAATTTAGCTTCACATGATTATTGTAAATGTTGTATAACATATTTAAAATGTTTAGTTACAAAGTTTTTAAGTATCAAATACAAATATTTGAAGAAATTATAAATTAAGACAAAAGAAATACCTTCAAAAAGCATAAATATGGAAACTAATAAAATATATTTTAGACATATAGAATATGTAACAAATAAACTTTTATTTCCTTAAGTAAACAACTTCAAAAAACTTAAGTATGAAAATACATATAAAAACATTTTCTAAATATTGACATACGAAACAAAATCTTATCTGAAGCAACAGAAAACCTACCCACTTTCTACAGAAAATTTAAAGGCAATATATCAACACCCTTCCAATATCAGAATTCATATGCCTCGATGCCAATACACTATCTTCTAAAGATACTTTGCTTCAGAAAAGTATGAATACGTATGAAGGTACATTAAGGGCATCTGTCGCATCGAGAGAGTGTGTAGCCTCTCTCTAACATTAAACTTTCATTAGAGCTACTAAGTATCCGGAGATATTATGGGGTGGGAAAAAGGCTGGGAAGATTGAAAATGAAGGCAGTTTTGAGATGGTATATTGAGAAAAGTGAATGGGTTTTTTACTTGGTCTTTGGTTGTGTTAATAATTGATTTGGGAAAAAAACTTTCAATTTTGTTTAAGAGTTTAATTAATAGGGTTGTTTGTAAAATTAGTATGAGTTACTAATGTGATGAATTGTTTACTATAAAATTATTTTGTTGTTAATTTAATAGCAGTAATATTTATTTGGAAATTAATAATGTGTGTACAATTTCTCACTTTTCGTTAAATGGTGGAGGGAAATCATTTTCTAGTAAGTTCGAGTTTTCTAGAACAAAAATATTATTATTCAGATATAAAATAAAACTGAAGTTTGTGAATATCGAGTTAATTTAAGTTCTTTATATTTACTCTTGTTTAAAACAAATATTTATTTATGAACATATCTCAAATAAGAAAAGAATACGAGTTAGTATCTCTGAAGTTTTGTTGTAACAATTAGTTGGTTGTGCTTAAACTGCTATTTAAATGCCTTCTATGATAGTTTTAAAAAATATCTTTCAATTAGAATGAGAAAGATTTTTTACATTTACTTCCCTTTAGAAATATCTATAGGTTAATACTAGTTCCCGTCATTCTATAAACAATGAAATTTTGCTTTATTAGATTCCGAAAAAAAACAAGGTTATCTAAATTAAACTTTTCATTAATAAAATTAAAGATAAATTTTAATGAAACCCGATCCAGATAAAAATTAATTTAACTCTTCACCCCATTCTCATTCGACAATCTCAATAAGGGATCAAACTCACCACTTTTTTAAAAATTATCCTTACTTCCTTAATTAACTTTAATTTACGTTTCCTCACAGCTAAAACCTACCCTCGTATCCTGATTAAACAAAAGCCCATATCTCTAATTGCGAATTAGGTTATTTTTTTCAAATATTAATTTACGTAGGTTCCATTAGGCCTCCCTTTGCAAGCTGTCGAAATGCTTTGTCGTGAGGCGGCTGCTAGTATGGGGGGTCAGGGGATTAGTACATATATGACTTTGGCCTTAAATAAAGGGGTGGGATGGGTATGAGCGTTTGATGGACATTGCAGATGGTGTACTGGGTGTTTTGTATTTAATCTCTTGAATACAGCGCAAGTGTGCTGCGGAGGGTTGAAGGGACATGCCAAAGAGAATAACTTCAAAGGTTCTGTCTTATACTCTTCCCTTCATGGGGATGAGAAGCTTTCGACAACGAAAGGTGACAAAAAAAGGATATGGTAGATATTTCTTTTCTGAGGCGAGATGTGACGTCACAAACAGGTCATGGGGAAGAAACGCCCAGAATTGCTGAGGCGATATCGTTTCCGACTAGTACGTGGTAAGCCTCCTGATTACAACCCAAGCTTCAAAAGCACTTTCTTCACCAACTCACCCGAATGGTTTTCCAGGAAAAGGCGTGCTTGAGCATCATCGCTGTTCTAAACCTATCTTTCTCTTGTCTACCATACATTTACCAAACCTACCCAGCTCAAATCCAAGTAGGGGGGGGGGGGGAAGCTACACACACGTCTTTTTCTAGAAAACCATATGTGATGGTATGGGAATAAAGTGATTTCGAAGCTTGCGTTGTAATCAGAAGGACTATGGTATAAACGGATCACGATGGCCATAAGTATACCACTTCTAAAAAGCCGTGTATATGGGAAGAGTCAAATCTTTGATCCAAATCCCTGACGCCACCGCGCGATCTCGCTTTAAAGCTGTGTTCGGTTCAGGCCTCGTCACTTGGATTCGATTCCAAATCCAGAGTCAAGCCACCAAAAGCCTCCTTAGCTCTAGTGCAGCATTAATTCAATCCAAAAAAAACAAAAAAACATTTCAATAAACACAACCTCATAAGAATCATCTACCTCTCACCCTTGCTAAACTAATCAATATTTCTGAATCACCCTAGAAGCGTGTGCAAGGGATCAAGCAATTCCAATATCCTTTATTCACCACTCTACCTGGCGGCCCTTATTGATCCACGGACGTGATCTATGGCTAAACCAGGTGACAGCTCAGGGCGGGGCACACGGAAATCGAATGTTCTATATGATTATACGCCACCTCTTTTGGAATGTTGGTGGAGGGAGTAGTAATGTGTTTAATATAAGGGACATCGTTGTGGATTTTTATTTTGAATGGTTGTTTGAGTAAAGACAAATTTAGTTAATATTAAAAATGTAAATAAATTGAAATCTATCAAAGTAGAAGAGAAAATATTAGATTGCCAGACAAGCTTTCCGCAGATTGTTTTCATTAAATACATACTATAAACTGAAGTCTATATATATATTTAAAAGAGTGTTTAAAAAGATAAAATTTTCATTGTAAAATTGTATAAAAATTTTGATCAATTGTCATTAAATATCTTGCTGGATTTTTTTTTAATTGTAAAAATATGGGAACGTTTATTGTTATCAGACTTTTTCATATATTTTTTATTATTACATCATTATTAGGTATGCAAAATAAGTTAAGAACTTTATATAATAAAGGCAAATAAACTTTTTATTTACCCTTGTATAGTATTAAAAATCAAATTTGCATTCGCCTAGTAAAACTGGAATTTTGTCAAATTCTCATTTAACTTTGTCATTAACTAAAATTAGGGCTCATTTGTAGTCACTTTATCCCAGCATCTAGCCACAAAACTCCATTAAAAGAGCTTTTTTTACCCTAGAAACATCGCTTAAAGTAAACGATAATGCCACCATCAGGACTAAGTGGCCTAAAAGCTCTAGTTTTTCTAGGACAGAGAGCATTAAGTCAATGAGAAAGAACAGTCCCATAGTAGGGGGATGTTGTTCATTGTTTGGCTGGCCATGTATGTACTAACAATCGAATCGTTTTTCTGTCGATATTCACCCTCCCATCTTGAAGATAGACTCTAGGGAGCCAGGAAAAAATTAGCTAGCTTTAGTACAGTCTGTACAGTTTTGGGGTTTTGATAGAACGGTTTATTTGGGATGTGGATGCTAAATTGTGTATTTCTGTAGGTCATTGGTGTTTAGCGGAAGAGAGTTTTAGTTAAATAAAATTTTGCATTTGCAAAAATTTCATTAGGATATTTTAATTCAAACAAATCTTGAAAACACGTCGGATATGAGTGTTTTGACAATCAGTAATAAGCAACTAAACTAGTAAAAAATTTTAGATTTTAAAATCTCTGCAAATCTTATCAAAATAACTTTAAACTTCGATAGTTAGAATTGTGAATATTTGTTGATGTATCATCATTTATATTAAGAAAAAGAATCGAACATTTGGACTTTTATTGCCTCGAAAGTCTAGTTGTTTTAGTACATGAAATTCATTCTTCCAAATTGTATTCGACAAAAATGATAGATTTAAGTTCAATTAAATTTAACAAACACATATACCATGCACATAACTTATCCACGAAAACTCGCAACCCAGAGACCATAGCTCCATATATCACAACCAGATCTTTATTTCTCGCTGTATTTCTATTAAAGCCTGCATTACATCCCATCTGTTTCTTAAATCCCTCTACCCCAGGGTGCGTATCATTTATCGAAGAAATCAATCCGAGCTAAAGACACTCATTTCCAATTGGTATGTTTTGTGGCGGCAATCCTAACGAAGGGGCGCTGCAGAAAAAGAAACTGGGGTACTCTTTATAGTGCATTTAAGTGATTGGTTATTTTTTGGGAATAGTGGATTGTTTATTAGATTAAAAAAAAAAACTGTTGTTTTACTTCGTTGTTTTGTGTAATTTTATTCTGAACGAAGAGCAAGAGTGTCAATATTTTTGCTGTTAAATACGAGTAGTTATAAAAATAAAAATGGAGTATTAATTATCTTTGTAAAATAAGTTATGGATTAATAATTTCTGATTTAGTAATATTTTCGGCCGTCATAATTTGAAGTTACTTTTCCTCAAATATAAAACTGTATTACTACTCTTTTCAGTTTAAAATCAAAGCAGTGTAGCTAATTATTGAAGTATAGACAACTCACAGAAAAATTCGTAGAAGAGGGAAAAGTTAGGGACGTAAGATTGAATTAACGTCACATAGAGCTATTGGCGTATGGACTTGAGCATATTCAACATGCAATTCCCCTACCAGGGGCATTATTCATCGGATTTTTAGCAGCATGGACAGTTCATAGGGAGGTAGTTGTTTGGGCAATGCCCTAACCTGATCAGGGGATCTTTAGCATGCAAGGTAAGCGCCTTACCAACTTAGCTCCTCATCCCAGAAACTTGAAATTAACAAACAGTACTTAACTCACGAAACCTCTTTGCCCTCAAAAGTGCGATTCAAATGAATTCACATGACTTTCAATGTGCTAAACCAAAAGAACATGAGCCAAATACTTCCCGCTGATCTTCCTACCATCCCATAACGCAAAAGCCCCATTTTTCTTCAGCCGTTATTTATTGACCACTATCCCGCGTTGGGTCCGGACATAGCGTTTTCCTGTCCGCTCCAGACGGACCGTTAATGATTGATGTTGATAGATCCCGGACCGGCTTTCGGGAGAAACGGGAGTAAATACGGGAGAGAGAGAGAGAGACTGCCGGAGATTATCCCTGTGCCCTTTGTTGTGTAATTGTGATGGGGGGGTGCTCTGTGGTTACTGTTCTGTGTTCGAAGAAAGTGGTGGGTTGTGTAATAATGTTTGTTTTCGTCTTTTTTTGGAGTGATTGATAATGTTTGTATTTGGAGTGATTGTATTGTTTTCAATGAAAAGTTGTTTTGAGATTTTTTTTATTTAAAAGGGTAGTCTGTGAAGGTTTCAGTTAGAGGAGTTTGAAGCTTGTTATTACAATATTTTTGTGTTCGGTATTAATGTTTGATAAAACTCTTCAATTATATTAACCTTCCGACTGATGCAGACGTACAAACCCACATCCCTCAACTGTCAGGTTTATTTCCAGCAACCCACAGTATATATGTTTTTATAATTTTACTAAGTTTTTAAATTTTGAAGTATAGACGTGTCATTTATAATTACTTAACACATAAAAACTTATTTTTAATTACTTGTTATTTATAATTACTTGACGCATAAATGTAATTAAATACTTTAAAGAAAATTAATCGTTAATTTAAATTTTAAATTTTGATATCTTGTGGTGAAAGCTTTACACTTTAGTCAATTTTAGTCAATTTGATTATCTTTCGGAGTTATGTAATGTATTTTGTTTGTATAGGGAATGATACCAGCACGTGTTCAACATCTTTCAAATAACATAACCATACTTGTTCATTAAAGCAGTTTAATTTTTGATTTTAACATCTCAGTACCAAACTTTCTGATTTCGTTTGTATGATTAATAAAATTCGAAGACACTGACTCTGATCTAACACTAATTTTATCCAACAAAGTGTTGAACTCTGATAAGAATTCTTTACCTTCAACAAAAATAAGACTGACACTCAAGTGATTTTATTATTCCACTGAGCCATATACCGTTAGTTACTTCAAAACATTTTAAATATATCAAGCAATTCTGCATATAACAGAACAATCTATAAATGTACAAACGCACAAATAAATACAAGAACTACCCCCTGAGATAATCGAGATATTTCATATTTACGAGACACTGACGATGCTGTAAAAAAGAAATGAGAGGGCAAGCACGGAAAAAAATGCAATTCCCCTATGTGGTCCCGAAATCCCAATGGGTTCGTAAATAAATAGATGAGGCACAGCTTCGGTCATGACATTTTTGCATTCATCCAACATTTTGGAGGATTTCTGGATAGATATGTACTAGATATTCCAAGACAGATACACGCACGAATACTTATCCAAGAATCACGAAAATGTCCAATTTAAAATGCTCAACATATTCATAGTTTTGAATAAAATATTTTAAAACTTTTAAAAAAGGGAGTTTAAATATATATATTTTTTATCTACACAGAGGGTTTGACTATAATCCTATCAAGTTGCTAAGCATTTTTTGTTCAGTATAATTATACCAATAGTTTGATAATAACGGTAACTAAATTTTGAATAAGATTATTGAAGAAACTTCTGTTAATAGCTAGTTGTTACAGGATACAGAATTTTTTTTAATTCTATAACACTAAATTGTGTCCTTGGTTAGAAACACTGAGTTATATATAGTCTCGTTTAGAAAAACAGTAAAATATTAAAATGTAACATTAATTCTGAAATTCTTAAGAATTATATATATTGACAAGTTTACAGCTAGAGTAATCAATCCATTAAAAAAGCACTTAAATCTCCAACTTTAAATAAATATATTGGACTATATAAACACTTCAGATGAATGGACTTTCTTAAAATAATTTATTTTCATTTCAAAGCACTCCACTATTTTTTTTTTAGGAAATCGGGAAGGACAAGAGGCCAAATTAAGGAAGAAAATATTCACTAAAGAGACGAGAACATGCTTTTTAAACGTCAAAACAACGTTCGAAAGACGTCATTTCTCAAACAAAGTCCCCGCTTTTAAACAAGGCGTTGTACAATTTGGTAAGAAAGGAAAGGGCCGGGAAGGTAAGCACAAGAACAAATATGTTACATTGTATTTGCTACATTAGTTGTAGAAGTACCAGTCAACTTATTTGAAAACTTGCAAGTTTGAGGAGTAAAGACAATAAAGTCCAGATCTCAATGTATTTTTTTGGTAATAGCATAACGCCGAATCCAGTTTTAACGGAGATTTAGATAAAGAAGATACCTTTTACCAAATTTGTTACATAAGAATGACATGCTGACTATATACATTACTATCGGAGTTGTTTATATATTTGTTTCAAAACCCTCTATTTTCTATAGAGAGATTAATGTTATTTTAAATTGTTCTTAATCAACTGGAAATATAGATTAACATTTTTTTTTTACGTTTTAGATTTTTCTGTAAAGAGTAATTTTGCACTTTTCTTAACAATACAATTGAACTAATATTGAACAGTGATTTCGAATGAAGATTTAAAATGCTAGAATTTCTTGCTCCTACATTTTTAAAAGATGAATAAAAAAGCAAAATATTGAGATTGAGACTGCAATAGATCATAAAGTTCTGTACAAAACTTCTCATTTTGAGAAAAATTTTGTTTCACTTGTATACTTAACACTGGGGAATAATAAAAATAATCCAACTTCAAAATTTTAAGTTTTTTTTTTTAAATCCTTATATTTGCTAAAAATTTCTTTTGTAAATTGATTCATGAAAAATTAATTGTAATTAATTAGAGTTTATGACAGTTTTCTTTAAATGCATTGTAAATATTTAGCAATTTCCCAGCATTTCCTCCATAAAACAATATTTTTGACGTTACCTAGCTACTCGTTATACATCAGGCTACAAATAATTTCCACTATTTACTTAACAAACAGAAAAATTACGTGAATTTTATTGTGAATTAAATTGCGAAAAGTTGGTGAATTGCTTAGTTTGATTCCAGATCGACAGTCAAAAACTCTTTTTCGAAAATAACACAAACAGTTCGATCCCAAGAATAAAAAGGGGGGCAAGCACTCCCCACCACCCCCATTAAAAAAACAAGACAAAGCTTTCGAACACAGCTTTCTCAGTTACTTAGGGCAAACAAGCCTGCTTGAAACATGGGTGTTGACAGCGAATAGCAAAGACGCTCGCACTAATTTGCATCTCAAAAGGAGGCCTGGCCTTGGGGTTTTCCTACAGTTCTTTGATAGAAAAAAAAATGATGGTATGTTCTATGGTTTCTAAATTAAAAGAAAGGGAGGTTTTTGGTGTTGGAGAGAGTCCTTTGAGAAATAAAAAGTGAATGTGTCAAGTTTTTGTGTTGTATTTTGTGTCACAGAGATGCATTTGTTTAGGATTTATATTGTTTAGTTTTAAGCTTAACGCTCTAAAGATACAATGTATTTTGCATGCCTTCGTGCTATATATTGTTTTTGAAGTAGTATAATAAACTTTAAATTTAAATATTAATGAGAATTCTCATTGTTGCTTTTAATACTTAAAATGTTTAAAGATGATGATTCAATCTTTTATAATTTCAAATGTTATGAATATTTCACGACTACAAAAGAAAAATAATTTTATACCTATATAAACATTTTCAATAACCATAAACGCTAACTAAGTTCATTTAGTTGTATGATAATCTTGCGTTATCATAAATTCTAATCTTAATGGTAACTGCTTAATATGTATGCGTTTTGTATAGCACCTATTTAAAGTTGGTATTTTAATTGTTTATTTTTTTAGAAACTTTTAAGCCATAAATATATCATTTTACCGAAAAATTATTAAGAGAAGTTTTAAATCTTCATTAGTGTTTTTAGTGCATTTCATTATTTATTTCACTAAATGAGGGTTGTTTCCCAATTGCTTTATATCTATTTAAACACATCATAAACCAAATTAAATGCTCTCTCTGGTATTTCATCAAAATTCAAAGTTGTAACGACAACAATTTAAACTAAGTATCCCCAACGGCCATTTGTACCCACAACTAAATCATCCCGTTTTTAAGGTGGCTTTATTTACAGGACACGTCAGCCCTGGTGTAGAAGGAGGGGTTGCTTTTAAATGGTGTCCAGGGGATTCTCGACTTGTAGAGGACCCGTAATTTTTGTTTTCTTCCTGCACGAAAGATTATCAGGAAATGAGTCATTTAGACCGAATGGGCTATTTGTCTGGGGCGATTTCCAGGGTTCGACACACGACGTTAGGAGTAACGGCTTTTATTGCATGGGTCTCGTTAGCAGAAGCAGCGGCAATAAAAGAATTTAATTACAGTTCTATGTTCCAGGAGAGGCTATTAACTTAAAGGAGGTTTGATAGGGATGGAGGTGATGCAGAAGGGAAAAAGAATGCAAAGGATGCATTGCCAAGTGAAGTCGTGATCGTTCCTGTGATGCACCCACTTGGCGAGTGGTTTGGAGCAAATCTAAATAGGAATCGTTGTTGATACAATAGTGTCATGAGAAATTTTATTAAAAATTAAATTTTTTTCCAAAAATTAGCTTATAAGCTCAGCAAATAGTCATTGTTTATGTGCTTAAACAATGTCATGTGAAAATTCAAATATTTCATTTTAATTAAAATCAGAGTGGTTTGTCTATTCGCAATTTTGCTTTGGACATTACTCAATAGACATATTTAAGAGTTTGAGAGGCAACAAAAATGCTGAATATTTTTCTAGAGCTCTGATGGAGAAGCACGGATCGAAGGTAGAACAAGAATGAATACTGGAAGAAATTCCATCTTCTGAAGCAAGCCAATTGTCAAGACTAGCTTTATAAGATTTTCGAACTTTGGTTTGTTGGGTTCCATCGTAGAGACTTGGCGACTTGCTTCACTTTTTTTTCTCGCCAAGCACCTCCATCTCATTTAACCTCCTTGTATTATTAACTCGCATCAAAGATTACTAGGGGGGGGGGGGGAGAGAAAGACAACATTACTTCCCCCTTCCCCCATTTCAGTATTCTTTATTTATTCATTTATTCATCTTGTTTTGTCGTCTAGGGCTAAGTGGGGAGCTGTTAAGTTGATGCACTTTTTCTGCCTAACTGTGCTTTTGTGTATTGCGGAATGGTGATTACGGATGAGAACGCTTTCCATGTTTGTGAGTTTGGCCAATTATGATTGAAATTACGGCGAGATAAATAGTCGAAAAAGATAAAAATAAATGTTTGCTGATGTACATGAAATTGAAACTAAGTTTCAGTAGTAAATTACCATTCATTTATGTCCTTAAGTGTATTTCATTGCAAATAATATAAGTATTCTACATTAATGCTACTTATGTAAATCTACATTAATGTTACCAATGTAAATCGCAATATAGGGGAGAGTGTTGTACCTTGGGACGCTTGTACCTTGGGACACTGACAATTTCTAAGAATCTATTGACAATTTTCATACATTGTTTATTTCTAATAGTAGCCTTAACCAACAGACATCATCACAATAAAATTTATCACTAGCATCATTGAATTGATGAATTGGCGACAAAAAATAACATTTCATTACCCCAAAGTAAATATTTTTCTCATTCTAATATAACTTTTTACCTTTGTACTTTTACAAAAAGTCAACTGTATTTTATTTTCTTCATAAAAGAGAAGATTTTAAAATATTTTGGTTATGAGAAAATAATGATAATGCATTTAGATTGGCCACTATCTTGCTTTTATTCAAACCATGTAGTGTGTTGTACCTTGGGACAGTAAAGCGTATTGTATCATCATATAATGTTAAATAATTTGGACTTGCAATTCTGCTGTATAATTTAAATTATTCTTGAATTATGAAGTTTTATTTGTGTATTTCCTTGAAAAAACAATAAAGTTTTGTTTCCTGACAAAAATTAGCTCAAGTGTATGACTATTGACTGAATTATAAGGTGTGTCCCAAGGTACAACATCATGTTGTACCTAGGGACAGTTTATCCTCTCTACTTTAAATGAGTGGCAATTTTTTAATTTCAAGCTGCCAGAATTCAAAAAAATATGTTAAAGAGGATTATATTGGTGTGTTGAAATGCTGCTTTAAAATTTTTCTTTTGACTAGAATTAGTGAAGAAAAAAATTAAAATGTAAAAATTGTCCCAAGGTACAACACTCTCCCCTATACATTATCATCAGTGATAAAGTATTATCATTGATAATTTTCATACAAACAGTAAACAAATATACTGAACAATTTTTCATTTCATAATTCGTGTGGTTATTAATTGCGGCATATTCTAAGGAGCCCTGAAAATTTAACCTAGTTAGATGTTTTTCAAAAAAAAAAAAAAAAAAAAAAAAAAAAAAATCATCAACCTCAAATGTTATGGGCCATTTAATAGTTTTACTCTATGTTTAAAGCCATAGGAGTAAGAAAAAGCAACTTTTGGTGTATGTAATAATTTTTAACTGTAAAACATTTATTAAAATACAATATTAAGTATATTTAAATGTCTCCTTATAGAGAGGATATTCCTCTCTCCTTAACACTCTGCAAAATACTTAGTTATATTTGCTGTTTCAGTTCCACTCTGAAACCATTAACTACGTCTAGGAATTCACAAAAACTATAGTTAACTCATTTTGATGCAGCACCATCGAATATTATCTCTTTATGGCATGAAGTCCGGATATGTTTCAGAGACAGAAGAAGACAGCCGACGACAGATTAAGGAAGTCCCAACGACACTATTTCCATTCATCCACCGATACAAAATAATGTCCACACACACAAAAAAAATAGCCATCGAACGGCACAATCAAGTGGTGGCACGTCCGATCTCTTTGAACCTCCCACCCTCCCTAGAACTTCTAAGTACCAAATGGGAAAAGGTTGTGAGTTTTAGACTCTTTTAGGGCGACAGTTCTGCGAAATTTCGTTGAAGAAACAGCTGTGAAATACTACACTCCTTGCCAACCTAACTTGGGTAAAAACAAAGAGTGAAAAGGCAGAGGGAAAAGCGCGGTTGGTCCGTTAGTTGGAAATTCTTGTAAGGTAATATTTACATACAAAATGATCTGAATACAATTTAACCAAAATAGACTTTTCATTCTGACAAAATTGCCAAATTTTCTCAAATAATATTCAAATCTGTTAGGCCTTAAACGAAATTAATGTTTTAAACATGTTCTCTGGATGAATTCACAAATAGTTTATAGAACTCTTTATCCGCGGAAGGATCTTCTCCATAGCAATATATATTTACCCAACTTAGGTTGGCAGAGAGTGTAAGTTCGTGACGTTAGAGAAGGGAAAATTGAAATTAGGAAGTCTTAAGGAGTAATTATACTGATTTTGGTAAATTCTATGACTAAGAGTTGGCTTAAAATAAGAATTACCAAATGGAAAACAAATTATGAAAATAATTCTGAATGAAAGAAAATTCTGAAGAAAGCTATGCCTGCAATTTCAATAAAGTTGGTTTTAAAAGATTTCATGCCACTTGCTTATGTATGCAGGAACCTTTACAATGGGACCGGAGGATCGGTTGAAAGACAATGTCAACCTTCACAACAAACTAGTATCCATCCAAAGTTGATTCACCATCGAACAAATTAAAAATATATCTTTTATTTACAATTTAAGTTTAGACATCTTCAATAACATAAACCTTTAAGGGGCACAAATAGCCGATTGAATCAGCCAATACATCATTTATAGGAATGGAGGGTAGTTCTAAATAGTGTCTGAAGATTTAAGCATCACTTTGAGTATTTAGTTGTAAGCATCCTTGGGTCTTTTAAAAGTCTAAAAATCAACAACAGGTAACACACACCACTGATCATCTCCTCACCGTCCCTCCTAAACCAGGGGCGTCAGGAAAGCAGGGGCACCCTTGGGAGCCATCAAGGGGCATCCAGCACGTATTCCTCGCCCCTGAGACGACCCCCTAGACGCCACTGCGTCAAAGGCAAGGGCAAGCAGAATCTCTGGTGTCTTTATAATTGGGCATGTTGGATGCCCCGGCACGTGGGTGCTATGGTTTTGGTAAAATGGTGGAGATTTTCGATATTGGGGAAGTAGTTTTGAGGAGTTGGTTTGATGTGATGACTCTCCACCGATATTATTGCTGGGGATAAGTATTTGAATTGAAACAAGGGTATTAAATAAGCAAATTTTTAATTAAAAGCCGTTATTTATGCTGTTCTTTGTGGTGTTTTAATGAATGCTTGAATGGGGGTCACATAAATATGATGTTTTAGTTTTTTTTTTTAAATTAGGAATTGGTGTACTTCTGAAGCAGTTGCAAGTGTAACAGACATTGGAAAGAAATCTGAGAAGAGTTAAAATTATTCTTTAATCGACAATTAATTTCCTACCTTTTGTCCTATCGTGTATGAATAAATTCATAGCTAAGGAACTAGAATGGGTTTTTTTTAAATGAAGTTTAAACCAAATTATCCACTACATTACAAAATTTTCTTTTATAGTTAACCTGTTTAGGACTTACTTATAATGTAAAAATGCATCGGATTAAATTAAAAGACAGATTTGGATTTATTTTTTAAATGTTTAGTCAAGATTTTTTTATAATACGGTGAAAAATTCTTTCAAATTAATGAATCCATAAAAGTAAAATATTTTTTCAAAATGTCTTACAAAGTAGTTTAAAAAACGCTTAATAAAGATAACTATTCTACTCTTCTAAAACAATGAATATTTTCAACCTACCGTAATTTCACGACAAGGAACACCTGCAAAAATTTAACTTAAAAACGGTAAATCAAACCCAAACATAAAAAGTTAAACGGTATAGAAACAAAAGCACGAGTACAAAAAAAAATCCTGATGTATTTTTTACCAACATCCCCTCTTCCTTTTACGTATTTTATGTCCCCCTTACACCAGGGGTCAAACTGTTTGGAAAGAACTTTTGATTGAGGCTCTTCAGGAATAAAAAAAAGTTTTTCTTTTTAAAACTATAATGGAAAGAAGAGCATCGTGTTGTTTTTCGTTCTTTTTTTATTCTTTGTAGAGTGGTTTGGAAACTCCCCAGCGTGGTTTTAAAAAATCTTCTCCCCCCTCGAAAGTTTTAAAGTTTAGAAGTTGAGGGCGTGTGAAGTGGCGAATCTCCTCTTTGGAAGTGATTTTTTTTATGGCGGCTCTTCTCAAATGAAAATGACCCTGTTTCTGTAAACTCTATATCTATAAAATTCTCCCCCCTGTTAGAGTAAGATAAAAAGGTGTTTGTTGAAATTGTGGCGAGAGAATTTTTGAACGAGTTTACTCTTTTTGTTTAAAATGTTGCGCAAGTACTTAAACGAAGTATTACTTATAATGTTATGAAACAATTTAAAAATCATAATAAATTCAATAATTCAGTAAACACATTAATGCACTTTAAAACAATAACAAACTTGTATATTATAGTAAAAAAACGTTTAATATTTTAAGTATATTTTTAAAAGCATATTTAAGTGTTATATTTACACTTAAGTATACTTAAATTACATTGATTGACATCTTTTTAGGGAGTTCATGGATTGTTATAAAATTATGAAATTTCTTATATTGATTTGTTTGTAATGATAAACAATTTGCAAATTTAAGAGATCCATTGCAAAAATGTAAAAATCTTTTCAAACTCTTATTGCTTACTACTGTAAAATGTAAGTATTTAAACATAATGTAGCCAACATTTGCATTATTCTAGCGCAACTCTCAATTTTCAACTTTCTCTGTAAGTTTTTATATAAAAAAAACTCAGAGTAAGCACAATACGATTGACTCTTTGATACGCAAAACTGTGAGAGAAGAAAATCTTTGCTTGGTCCAGTGCTTACAATGTCCAGTCTATATTTCAAATGCATTTATGCTCGGCTGAATAAGAGAGGACCAAAAAATGCATAGATTTATTCGACTACTTTTGAGAAATAGCATTTGGATCTTTTCAAGAAAGGAAGTTTCTCTAAGAAGCTGGACAGAAGTTTGAGAATAGGGCGAATCGAAAATTCCATTAATTTATTGAATCGGGATACAAATATATCTTTGATGATATTTATAGTTAAATTTCATTTTCAAGATAATCATAGTGAAAGTATTACAGAAAATATCTTAAGGTAATAATATGTTTTGTTTTTATATGTTTAAATTAGATTTATATTTTTTTTTGTATGAAGTAGACCACCTTTACAGTATGAATTGTGGCCATTGTGAGGCGACGCAGAAGAATTTATAAAATATTTTGCACACTCACCACATAACAGGGAGATAAGCAGGGAAATTGAAAGAGTTCTTACCTGTAACAAAAAAAGATTGATTAGTTAATGAAATACTATTAAGAAAACTTATTTTACACAATATATTTCTAATAATATATTTTAATGTGCTATGTTTATGAATTTTGATGTTTTGGATAATATCTATATATTATCCCTTTAAATGAATGTAATAACAAATGGAGAGCAACTAAAGGTTCGTAAACAGTGCGCCACGGTTGCCTAGTCTTTAAGGCCTTTGGTGGAAAGTGGTCTCAATTTGGTGGAAATGACATTCGTTCTTAATTTATAGTGCTGGCATGACATAGTGGGTTACGATTGTTACAATAATTTTTTTTGTTCAGATTGTTGTCTTCACGACTTTCACATTGTACTTTTTTAATTTAAATTTCGACAATGATATTACACTTTGCTTTAGTAGATTTTTGCCTTTTCTTTATTGTTCCTTTGTCAAAAACAACTTGCGAAGCCAAAAAGAGAAAAGCAAGCCATGCTAGACACCTCCTTTGATTTGCTCTAGCTTTACTCGACATTCCTACTCTAAATATCCCAATATGCACCATAACTTCCCTAAAAGTCAGTTCAGTACCTGAATATTTCCCGAAAAATCCCGAAAAACCACGCATCACAAGTTTCAACATACCGGATTCCTCCACGCAGAAAACGGGAATACATTTCCCTTTTTTTCTTCTCCGGTATTATTGTTAAGCGCCTCTGAGACCATTCTCCCGGTGGCACTTTGTATGCGTCTATGTATTTATGTATATTATTCTCGGCAATAACCCCATTCCATAAGAGAAGAAAAAGAATGTCCGCCACGTCGCGACCGAAGAATTTTCTTCGGCCATTCCCTATCTCCGCCATTCTCTTGGAAATAGACGAGAAGAATATGTAAAATAAATAAAGAAGTGAGGGACGGAGAGGGGTGGAGTGGTGGGGACCTCGGAGGAAGAGTAGCGTAAGTCGGGTGGTGTCAGTATCACCTAGACCTAAACTACAAGCCTCCTTATTGAGTAATGTGACGTCATATAAGAGAACTCATTAGTTCAAAGCAAAGACTACTTGATATTGTTAACCCTTTCAGTCCCAATGACAATTTGGCATTATCATTCTCGAACTTTTTTTCTGATCGTCTATTTCTATCACCATTTATAATAACAAAAAGCACATCATTCTAGTCTTCGAATTTTTTTCGCATTAGAAAATATTTTTTTAAAATCCCAATAGATGTCAGCGCTATTATTTTGTTTAATTATGATCAGAAACATGATGATGCCAAATGGCATCACTGAGACAGAATGGGTTAATATTAATTGAAATGGCGCAGTAGAGTTTTAAATGATCATTCATTGAATACACTCCGGTCTACTATTGCGACTTAACTTATGTCTTCTGAATTTAGGTGGAATTGGCTAAGCTATTGATGTAATGAAAGATGTTAAGACGCAGTTTTTGATATTAAATTCTTGAATGCCAAATCCGCAAAAGGTGTATACTCTAGCTCATTTCTCTTCTCGGTATTTAGGTTTTAACAATCATAAATGATACGAAAACGCCTTTATATGAAACAGTAATTCCTGGAAGTATTAAAGTTACATATAAGTATTAAAGTTATAAGTTTAAAGTTACAAATTCCACATTTTGGGACGTACTCAAATTATGCCACGCAATATAGCCACGCACACCAAATTATGGCTAGACGTTTCACACGCTCCAAATTATTTTAGAAGTTGCAACCAAAATTTGGGGTTTTAACATGCACCAAAGTGAGGCGGGATTGGGCGCCATTATTTTGTATCCATCAAGTAGGCTCCAATTGTTGGTACAATACAAGTGGAAAGATGAAAATATTTGGTACTACATTTTTTACAGAGCACACACCCAAAAAAATCTTTAAAAAAAAACACAGTTGTTTCTCGACTTAGAATAGTCTTCTTCTAAAGCCCAGAAACGGGTAAGGGTGGGCGAGATAAAGGACTGACAGACGCACATGACATGGAGAACCCCCTTCTCCCGGATTTTTTTCCAGGATTTTTTTAGGCAACCCCAGCTTTTTTTTTCTCCTGGAGCGTTGGGTGCACGCCGCAGAAGCAATAAGGATATGGAAATGCAAAGGGGAAGAGTTTTCAGTGTTTTTAGGCATTCTTTATTCTAATATGTTGCGGTTGTGTGCCCCGAACAATGCAGTCTTTTTATACATGTGATGGCACAGAAGTGGGTTCGGTACGGACTATGGAATAAGATTCTTTGTGGAATATATATATTCGGACTGCCTGTGAATAAAGTTCGCATGAGAATGACAATGAAGTGGTTTGGAGTTACGTAAGAGGTCTGGGGGGAGGGGGGGGGGGTAAAGTGGGCATTACTGTAGTTGTTTAGGGTCCTAAACAAAGTTTATCACCTATGTATATTAGGAGAAATATCCACAAACTTGTATATGATAAAGGAAGAAAAATAGCGTTGATTCTTAGCGTAAATAGTTATTGTGTAAAAACTTATGTAATTCGGTCAGACCACAAATAGGCCCACCTTCTTCAGAATACTACTACACAACACAGGCTGATATAAAAAAAAGTAAACTTTATGCAATAAACACTTTGCCCCTAGAATCATCGTTATTTATCTTCATTTATACATAATCAATATAGTAATTTGAGATTATTGATATTAGACTTTTTTTATATTAGACTTTCAACAGTTATAAATGAAATCAACAGAAACTATTCAAGGCATTAGCGTTTCCATGCTTAAAAGATACCTGAAACAAATAGAAAAAAGCCGAATCGATTGCGCTTTTGCACATTTATATTTATATTTTGTTCTTAATATTTAAACTAAAAATTTTCGGACAATTTGACATGCATATGTTTGCGATATTTATTTAGATTTTCCAGTACACGAATTTGTATTTATAAAAAGTATAAAAAAAGAAAGAAAAGAAATATATACTATGTATTTAGATAACATTTGGAAAAGTAAACAAAAAGGCTGGATGCTTTTTTCTTTCATTAAGATTTACATTTATTTCCATTAAAGAAATTCCAAAAAAAAAAAAAAAAAAAAACAGTATTAAGATACCCGGCATTTGATATGTAATTAAAACGTCCAAGCCCTCAACGCAATTTTTCACGGGAGGACAAAAATTAAAAGTTTTATTTCTAATAAGCTAAAAAAACCCTGACAACCTCAAGAAAAAACTTAATAAAATAAAACATCTCAAAAGATAATGACGGACAGTATAAATTTATTTTAGACTTCCCTTGAGATAGGTAAAAAAAATTAAAAAGATTGACGCACTGGACATTACTGTGCCAAATTAAAACCTAAAGCAATATACTGCTGAAACAAAAAGTTTGCCTTAATTGCCTATTGCTAAGACAGGAAAACTATGCCAGCGATGCGTCAAGGCGTTTTTTGGCATGTAATTAACAGTACTTATTTCCATCATTCTTCTTTCTACTAATTTTCTGTCTGTTCTAGAAATAGGGCCGAGGTGCCTTGTTAAACAATCAAACATCGGACATTTCTCGTCTAAAGTTAAAAATTCCAATCCTCTTTTTTTTCATATATTCACCCTCTTGCAATTATGCAGCGACAATTTTTGCAGGGAGCGAAAAAAAAATCCTAATGAGTTGATACTGTTTCGTTCCCCCTTTTTCTTTTTCTCGCAGACTTGAATTAAAACTTCAAATAATTAGTTGATAAATTCTTTTTCGTTTTTTTTACGTGTTGGTTTCTTTGCTCCTTTTTGTTGTTTTTTCTGCTCGTCTGGGGTGAATGGGAGTTTTCGTAATTACTCAAAGGTGGCTGTTTTAAGTGGGGTTGCGACATTCCTGTTGTTTGTAGAGAGTAGTTCTTAATGTTTATTTTAAAGTATGATGTTAGAATGTTTTAAATAATTGTTTAAAATATTATTCCTTAAGAAAACACTTGAATGGTTTGAACGTCGAAATAGGGGTACACAAGGGTTATTTGACGATTTGCCTCTTAATTTTTGAACCGCAAACTCCTTGTGACGATTTAACTGTTAAAAAAAGGAGAGGAAAAAATGGTCTAGTTACGCTCAATTATTGTTGCACTAGAGATGCTTGGAGTTTTTGTGACGTAATTTTGATCCTCAGGGCAAGTGACGAAGCATATACATGAGATAAATACTATGAAAAAATATCTTATGTATGTTATTATTTTTGCGTCAAATACAATAAATTGATTGAAAATACAATAAGTTAACCAAAATGTACAGGTTAAACGGCACGAGTACAACATTGATTGTTAATAACCAACTATGCTCTCCAAGCAACCAATGAAAAGTAACAGTTGGTTATTTCTACATCATCTTCAGTTCTAAGTGCACTTAGTGCTGTAAAAAGCAATTAAGTTTTTTTTACGCCACAATTATCTTCCTACCTGGGTTTGTTTTGTAAAGACTGTAGATGAAACGAGTGTTGTAGGAAATTTATGCAAAACAAGAGGAGGTTAAGTAGAAGAATTAAAAAAAATAGCTAAAGTTGAAAAAGAAAAATTAAAAAAGTTGAAGGAGCTGCCACCAGTGTAAGATATCTAATCAAGAATCCTGATAGATTGAAGCGTTAATGGTTTTTTTAGATATTTTTTTTTTGTTTTAGATTCTTTCTTTAAAGTTCATTTATTTTCTTGTACTATTATGTTGTATGTAGTACTTCAGTTGAGTTAAGCACTCTCTGTGGTGACATTTCTTATCATGACGTAAATTAATTACTTGGTGAAAAAAAGGAATTTTTAATTGCTTATGGGATGTTGAGGACATAATTAAGGAACTTTTTTTTATTACTTTTGGAATGTTTCGCAGTTTTTTTAATGCTTTAGTCACATTCAAAACACGCATTTTTCATTAAACGTAATTTATGTAGCACTTGAGAAAAAATAGTTGGAATTCAGAACAAAATCTAATTTATGTTTCTTTTTTCAGGTAAGTTCTGCAGCACGAAAGAAATAATAAGTTTTACAACTTATAAAAAGATATAATTTTGCATACCATTGAAATTAGAAGTTAGTTGTGTCGGTTTTTTTCTTTAATTTTCAACAATTTAGTAAAACTGTCGAGTACATGCGTATAAATGTAACTACAATTGAAAACCTTAGATTTACGAAAAATGAAACATTATAATTGCAGAATACATAATGTGAACTACAGATGAAAAAATATATATTTAGTTCTCTATGAAACTAATATTAGCTAAATTAAATTATTTTCCAATACTTTTTACCAACACGAAAGCCTGTTTCTTTAGATTAAGTTATAGCCTATTGATACCGATACACGATGTAGAGAAATACATAGTCTAAGCTAGAAACCAAGTTAGGTACCAGGGAAATACAATATAAAAAAAAGCATCAATACAATAGAAATTTATATCAAAGTCAGCCAATAAGCTTTTCAGGAAATAAGAATATCAAGTTTTAAGAGTATTTATAAAATAAATTTCTAAAATAACTACATAGCAAAATCAAGCCAATATTGAACTATAGCCACGTAGTAATACCAAATACAAAGACAACAATGTAAAAGAAATTCGAAATAAACCAATTACTAAGCTGTTGGCCAACTCAAGTAAACCTACATATGCCCAAACCGAAAAACCAGAAAACCCAAAAGTTACCCTTTAAGTATATTTTAAATCGCTAGCTAAGTCTGGAATCAAGGCAACTCCATGGAAATTCCAAGCCAATATTGAACTATAGCCACGAAATAATACCAAGTACAAAAAACCACAGCACAACGTCCTCAAAATAAAGTATTTGGAAACGAACCAATTACTAAGCCTAGTGAACTAAGTACTAAATCTAAACCTAAAAAATCCCTGAACCAGAGAACCCAAAAGTTACCCTTTAAGTGCATTTTAAATCGCGAGCTACGTGTGTTTATTTTTCGGAAATCAACTCACACTCGAAATCAATAACGGAAACTTCCGGAATAGGAATATATCGTTGCGGAATGACCCTCCAAAGGGGAAAATGCAGATTGCCGGGAAAACAACGAGCCTCGCCCAATAAACATCCCATGTATCAGCTCGCAAAGTAGTGGCGGAATGGCGATTTCGGGAATGGGAAATGCATACAAACTGGCTTCGAAGGGTAAAGAAATTCTCCCGATTACTATTGTCGGGGAGGTTGTAGGGGGTTGGGAGTTTTCCCGGAAAGTAGGTAATGCGATTTGTTGTTATTCACTGCGTTTTGTTGATAGGAGAAATGTGGTTATTTAAAATATGAACGAAGTATAGCTGGACCAGATTTGTTTCAGTGATAAGAATTTTAACTGGGAAATCATGATAAAATGTTCATAAATCTTATTTTGAGTTATTTTCGTTTGGAAAACAAATCAAACGAATGACTAGTCGGGTACTTTTTGTATCTAAATAGTTAAATAAGAAACTTAACTGTACTGCCAAAAGCAATACGTCTAGTCACCCTAACTAACTATCTAGTTATATTTTGGGAAATTTCATTTCGCATATTATTGATATGTTTCGGGTCGTATAGTGATTGCTGTTATCCATTGAAAAATTATTGTAGAAGTTATTTTCCGTTTGAAATAATTTAGGTGGTTCCATTTAGACAAATACGTACTGTTAAGAATGAGATCAGCTGCTGGTTTTATAAAGCAATTTAAATCAATTGTTAAACAACCAAATTTAGTTTATTTCATACAACATTTAAAAAAAAAATTAAGTTTAAGTTTGCTAGCATTAGAAAAGTATGCCTAATATAATTTGAATGTGTTTCTTTTCATTAGAAAGTCAAATAGATAGAACTAAGATTAATTTAAAATTGAAAAAATGCCCAAAGTATAATATTTTAGAAGTATAAACAAGCAAAAAAAAAAGTGTTGAGAGCCCTATCACAGGATGCGATCACCGTCAATTTGATAATAATATCAGAAATCGAAATGGTACCTAATAATTTTTCGTGCACTAGTGAATCTAAGAACTGTTCGTTCCAGTTTACCTAAAAGAACCAGTCAATAATAAGTCCCTTGCATTTCTCCAACATCCCCGATTACCCGGGCAGAACATGGCAAAGAAATGGGGCAGTCGCGAGCGCAATTTCAATTTCGGCTTTCTTGCATGGAATTACCGTTACCCTCGGTTTCTTTACGATCGTTCGGGGATGGGGTACGCAAATCGCCAATAGATCCGTACTCTTTGGGCACACGTGAGGGAGCTTCCCCCCTTTCGGTTTTGCTTTGGTTGCACTACCCTTTATTTCGTTTCGAGGGGTGGGGATAAAATTTTAGAGATATTTGGGTAGATATCTTTGATCTGATTTCTCTTAGCTGTGGACATAAGAAAAGGTTGTGAGATACTGAGAAGCTTGTCAAATCCCAACAGACACAACAGTAAATTTTTTGAGGTTTGGTATGTAAAGGGAAGGGTACGAGGTTTGTTGGGGGTGGAGAGATGGATGTTTACAGCAGAGCTTACCGAATTATTTTCATGTCTTCATTGAGGAGAAGAGTAGAGGAGAGTGTTCTAAGTAGGGGAACAACAAGAATTGAAAATAACTAATATCTGTATATTCTTAACTTATAAGTAAGCTTAAATACACAGAATTCTACGTCAGAGACAAAAACAAATAAAATATTACATTATAGCCAACGTATCCGCAATTCTACAGGTTAAAATCCAAACGTACGTTTCCAGAAAGTACATATAAATGTATTAAAAAAACATGCAAACATACGTTCTTTTAACAAAGAAGTGTGAAACTAAATTAAATAAAATGTCAAAGTTTTCCTTTATTCTTTGAAAGTCATAAATATGCCATCGAGGAAGTTTTAGATACTTTGGTCCTATCTGACTCTGTCAATAACTTTTTAGACAAAACAAAATTTCACTACGAAAACGAGATACACATCTTCCACACAAAACCATAAGCACCCCTTCTAGACCCACTTTACAACCCCCAAAAACCGCCACCAAATGATCTTCCATACCAAACCCCTTATAAATTGGTAGCAGACCCCCTGAAACCAACAAAGCGGCGGAAAGTGTCCGGAAGAGTTTACTGCCATTGATTCGGCCCTAAGAATGCAGAATAAGAAAGACCAAGGAGATGATTTCCTAGCACTGAATGGGACTAGGGTTTCCTTTATGGCTCCCTATGGTGCCCTGGCCATGGTCACTCATCATCCCCAGTCTCCCAGTGCGCTCTATCTGTTTGATCCCATGATAGTAGGGGGGCAGCGAATGGTTTTATTCTGGTTCTGTTGTTGGTCTGGTTTGATTTGGTTGAAGTAGTTGGTTTCATTGTTGAATGTTAAGTTATTAATGTGACTATAGCCACTCATCATTCGATTCTCTGTATCTGTTTATCGGTTGCGTTAGGTGCCTATACAGTGTTGGCTCGTCACCCGACTGTGGTTCTAAAATACGACGGAAGTGGCCAGTAGCCCTCGAGTAGCTCTAGTGCGACGATAATTCAAACCTAACCTGTATCTGTTTATTGCTATGGTTAGTGTTTGTGGGAAGGAATGAATAGTTTTGTTCTAGTTTGAGGAAGGTATAATGTAAATTGTTTTTAGTGGAATTAACTTTCTCACTAGTGCTACACGAGGGTTAGGTTGAAAAATCGTCGCAAAGGAGCTACAAGACGGGTTATCTAGGGTGATTTGTGTGTGTTTATTATAGAATGTTAAGTTATTAATTTTAATATTGGTTGGGGTTACACTGCTCAGATTTGGCAAGAAAAATTGGATATTAAGTTAAGGGATACAAGAAGTTAATTTTAATGTGTATTTTTATGATATTTATCATTTTAGTTAGATTCTTCAAAGGGCTTATCCATTAATGCTTCCTCTTTCCCTGAGAAATTCTCAAATGCATTTCATTGCAAAATAAAACCAAAGAAATCGAAAATTACAATCCACTAACTCATGGCTTCTCCCTCTACCAAAATCTTCTGCAAAACCAAGGGAACCCTCCACATTAGAATGTTAGAAACGTCTGCCATTATGAGTTCCAAAACCTCGAAGCACCCCACCCAGATCAGACTCAAAACAACTGAATGGCTAAAAGTAAAAATTGCCCAAGTTCAAAGAAAAATTTCCCTTCACACTTCCACTCTCACTAAAATTTTTAAAGGAAAAAGTGCAAAGGGAAAGTGTCTGAAGTACTTCATATTTTTTTTAAACTTTAAGCTATTCAACCCTAAATCGTAATCACATATTCAAGTGGCATAACACATATTCCGAATTTTTATGGCTGTATGCCTCGAACATGAAACCTCCCCTGGTTGGTTATTATATGGCTTCTTATTTTAAACTTTGGGGCTTTGTAGGTTGTGATTTATTTTGGTAGAGGCTTAATCTTAGATTAGGGACGATATTTTTTTGTAATCAGGGAAATATTTGAATATTACCTATATAATTTTATTTGTTATGTAAAGTATTATTTATTGTGCTCAAATTGACTAGAATATTTTAATGCATTAAACATATTCACAATTTTTTTTTTAGATAGAGTACCCTTTATTGTTATTAGATTATTATTGTATTTTAAAATATTCGCATATTTAACATTAATTTTGTCGTGTTTTGAATTACAAATAAGAGTTTTTAAGGTATTTCTTTTACTTGTTAGAAGACTTATTATTTCTTAAATATAAATTTTAACTGCTCACTAGAATTTATTATCTTAAGCCAAACTAATAATGCTAAAATACTAATAAGAAAATATGTTCAATTGTTATTCTGCCACCGCATTAGAAATTAAAAAAAAAATTTTTTCATTAAACATATGAGCAAAAGAACAAAAAGGCTAAATTGCATAAGAGAGATGTCAAAGATGCGATCGCTTCCATTCATCAAAAGTATTACAATGCTATCTCTGTAACGGACAGGGTTATTTCACAAAAGTTTTCTATAGCAATTAAAAATTGGGCTATTAATCATACGATAGCATGCAATTTCCACTGATAAGAATACAATTTTAAATCATGCTACGAGTTTAAAAAAAAATTATTTCAAATATTATTTTTTATTTAAAAAACAATCATGAGCGTATATAAAATGTTTATGATTCGTAAATGAAAGATAGCCAATGTGGTATTTAAATCCAAAGTTAAGTAATAGAAAGTTATTGTGACGGTTATTCATTGATCCTTAATACCACAAAAGTTAGTGTTTTACAATGTCAAATGCTACAAATGCATGATACATATTGTTATTTTCTTTTAACATTTTTAAGATAATATCAAAAGCATTTTAAATTATTGGTTTTAAATAAAATCCTATGTATTATATTTTTATTTATGTATAACGTTTTTTTTTGTTTAATACTGAACTATTATTATTATTATTATTGAAGCTAAACATTGACTCACCATAAAGGTTCATGCTTTTTTTTTACTTAAACACCTTGTCTCAAATTAAAAACATCACATTACCCAAAACATTTAACACATTATCATTTATTTGTTTGAATGTTAGTCTTGACTATTAAATAGAAAAATTTTCAACATCAAAATATCAATAGCAAAACAACATCCAAAGAACAAAGCAAATGTATTCGCAACCTCTTTCTTTTGAAGTATACGAGATCTTAAAAATTATATTTTGTTACATTAGAAGGGCAACAGACCTTGCTTAATGAATAATTAGAACTTCCTGATGATAAAACTTGTATTCAAAGTGTTCTATGACGTAAGTATTGCTTAGTCGCTATTAGCAGAAAATTCTAGGCATTAGTACCATACAAGTTGTACTTACAAGTATAAATGGCATACATTACAATGAAAGCGTGAACCCTTATTTTTTGAAGCAGTAGAGTTATTCTTAAAGATAATGTGAGGCATTCATAACCAAAACTCCCAAACTTTTCTTTACACCACAACTCCCCTTAAAACAGATAAGAACCCATTAGCATCCTCATTTGTTCGAACACAACTTTTATTTTCTTCCAGGAACAACATCAAAGAAGAAATTCATGTACAACCCTTTTCTTTCCAGCAAGTAAAACTGAATTCTCGCTGCATTAGCATAGCAACAGCCCGGCCCTAAGTCCTGTCTTTATGAGTGATTAGGGTCCATTGATAGGGCCCAGAGAGGGCCCTAGTAATTAGGTGAAAGCCATTCCATGTTGTTGGGGGGTGACTGGGGTAAAAGGGGGTAGGGATTCATATCTTAGTTCAATTATCTTTTCGCGAGGGAACACTGTGGGCATGCTGAACAAGGAAGGCTTGGAAGGGGTTTGGTTTTGGGGTGTTAGGGTTGGCGAGGTATCGACTGTTTGGCTGAGTTATAGAATATGGATGAAAATGCTTGTGTTAGATGACGTTATTCTTTTCAGTTTCATCCCTGCATTTCCTTCAATCAGTGCTCCGATCGGTCATTTGTTCCCATGTAACAGTGATCCACTAATCGAGGTTCAAGAAAGAATTCATTCAACTTTTATGTTGCCACTGAAGACCAGCCCATTGTGGAAATGAAAAAATAAAATATGCCGTTTTTACTGCTTACCTCTAAACTAATTATGACTCAGCCAATAAGTTCCCCGGAATTGTTTAAAATATTCTGCAATTTTCAAGTTCATTGATACAATTTATCTATACTTCGTAAATTCTATAAAATCAGAATTTGACTTTAAAAAAGAAGAGTTGAGCATTTCTTTAAAAAAAATGTATTTTATGAGTTTAAAAATTAAAAAATTTCCACTAAAAAAAAGTGTATGCAAGAAAAACCCTTTTTCATTGGTATCTACAAAATAGCTCAACTTTAAATTTGTCATAAAACAAGGAATTAAGATTCCTGATATACAGTAAAAATTTTATACACATTAAAGTCAACAATTTCTGGGACTTGTTTTGCATTCATGACAGAACCAATTTGGAGTTAAACAACAAATTTAATACCATTTTATTTATTGGAATTTTAAACTCCTCTGGCAACTACCATTCCAAATTAGTATTCATCAACTCAATAATACATAGCATTCAATAGTTTTTAAAAATTGTATTATAATTTGGCGATGCATTAACATCTCTTGGCGTCGGTTTCGGAATTTTTCAGTTCAGTTGGCAGACCCAAGGCGCAATAACTCTCAAAAGGGTTCGGGGAAGGGCAAGATAATGATGGTTTTTTCTAAGTGGGGGGGAAAAGACCTCCTAAAGAATGCATGATGTCGTTGTTCAAAGTGCAATGTTATTGCATTGTTATGCTGGGATATAATTGGTTTTTGGTAATGAGCAGGGACGGGTTGGGGAGATGCGTGCATGAGGCGTGTCTAAAAAGCACCATGTTTGAAATGCATGGTATTTTCTGAAGTTTTAGCTTCTACACTACATTTATAACAAAAAAGTGGGAGTTTTTACAAGAGGTGGGTCCATCACCCATTTTCTCAGCCCAAACTACAAATACTAAAAATAATAAGAATTAAAAGTTTTAAATCATTTGTAGGAAATATTGTGCTTTCGGAAGAATTTATTTTAGGCGTTTCCATGTTGTTATGTTAAAGCTTTTCTATATTTGATAGAAAAATACACAGAAAGATTTCATCGAAAAACAATGTAAAACTACTATTATAAATTCTAATAACAGTTGAAGTGTCATGGGTAAACGTCGGAACATTGAAATATATATGTTTTTTTTTTAAAAAAACCCTGCTATCACGGAAAATATTAAAAAGTTTTAATGAGTTCCGAAAGATGGCGCTCGTTGAAAACATTAGTTGTTTTAAAAGAATAGGGGCGAATATTTCCGAATGATTTTAATATTACTATCTTTTTTCCAGAGTTTCACAAAAGCTAAGAGATGTAAGATGACAAAGCTAAGAGAAGTAAGAAGTAAGTACAGATGAATAATACAAAATAAAAATAGTTAAAATATTACTAAATATCAGATACATATAAGTTTCAGCAAATGTATCATGTATATATGCTTTTCTTATCTATTTCATTTATAATATAAAATACTTTATTTAATAAACTGAAAGTAAAAATCCCTCTTCTTTAAAGTTTCAATTGAACAGCGGATTTAAAAAAAAAAATACTAATTAAGATATTTTCCCAATAACATTTAAATAAACCCATTTAAATAATTAAAAACCCAAATTTAAAATTTTCTGCACCGTCTCCTAACATTTTAAAATTCCATTCGAAACCATTAAAATATTCCCTAGGACTTAATTACTTCTTTTCCCCTTTTCTCTATCCAAAAATCGATCCCTTGGAATCCGGAAATTTCCCGGATCCGATCCCAGAAATAAATCACCCAGTGACAGGTCTGGGGGGGGAGGGGGAGTATTTCCGACATCCCGAATGAAAAATGGCGGCACTTCCGGTCTCCCCCGGAAGCATAGCATTGCAAACGACGGATGCTAAGACTCCTTGATTCCCAGAAAGAAAAAATGGGGATTTTTCGGGGGTGGAATCAATGGGGAAAATCAGGGGATCAGGGATTTTTTTCTCTTTGGTATCTTTGACTGTTATTTTTGATCTCTTGACCGGCGGATTTGGTGAAAAGGTTTGTGTAGAATGTAACTTAATTGTTTCGAATTAATATGGATTGCTCGATTTTTTGAAATAATATTGTTAAAATAATAAATTTTAATTAAAGTTTATATTGAATTGTGAAATTTAAAATTAGCACTATCTTTGATTAAATATATCTATACACACGATGGATCTTCTGAGAAACTGCCTTTTTAAAGAGAATGTTTCAAAGGATTATGTACGTTAAATAAAATACAAACTACCTAAATTGCGTTCAAAAGCTTTCTAACAAAGAAGCGTTTTTACACTTGACGAATTTAACCATTTAACTAAACAATCACCAAACTATGCCCCATTAAATCAATTTGCACATAGCAGTAACTCTTGCTTCTTACTACCACTAACGGTATTCAGGAGAAACGAACATTAACATTCCGACGCAAATATGCACCCTATCTATTTACTAGCAACGTAGGAATTTGTCAAGTACGTATGTCGTACGCATATCCTGGTGTTAATTAATAGCGCATCTAAACAAATACAATTATTCTTGACTTAAAAATGAATTGCACGATGTAAATCTTTACCAACAAAACGCAGATCCTAATGAATCTTCCCTTGTAGTGAGTTTCTACTGGGATGCATTAATGCTAATGTTTCTTTAAGTGCCGGTGTGGGTTAAATATTCATCTTTTTCGCGAGAACTTTCGTGCGTGCTCGGAGTTTTTTTTTGTACTAGAAACTCTTACACACTTTAGGTGTAGGTATTTGTTCATTCCAAGAAGTAGTTGCGAGGGGTTCTTGCTACTTTTTTTTAACCCTTTCAGTCCCAGTGATGCTATTTGTCATCATCATGTTTCTGATCATAATTTAAAAAAAAATATAGAGCTGACATCTATTGAGACTAAAAAAAAATTATCATAGAAAAAAAGTTTAAAGAGTCGAATGATGTTCTTTTTGATATCATGAATTTCTATAGACTATCAGAAAAAAATTTATAAAATGATGATGACAAATTGTCATTAGAACTGAAGGGTTAAAGAGTTATTCTTTAAGTTGTGCTTTTAAATTTTATTTTGAAGGTTTACGTTGAATTATCGTTGCCCCTAAAGCTACACGAGGACTGTTGGCGACGAGTGTCGTCATTTAGAAATACAGTCAAGTTATTTGGAAGGACTGGCATAATATGGTTATTAGAAACTAACAATATATCCATTGGTGTTTATTGTACATAAAAAAGTTGTATGAAAGTTACTGAGAACCCGAGTTTGTATACCGTAGCTCTTATTTCGAAATTTACTTTAGAAAGTTTTTTAATTTTATCCCATGCTCTTCATTTATCTACAAAACTTTTGATAAATACAAAAAGGTTGAATATTTTAATTTAACTCCTATTAAAAGTATTTTCAGATTCAATGTCAGTGTTTTGACAGAAGCAATACTAAAATGTAATTAAAAATGCTAAAATACGAATACAAGAACGAGCTTTGAATAATAATAAACAAAAGAACGGGTCGTTTAATCATCAGCATCCCAACTATAGTGCATGCATCGAAGCAATGAGAATTATCATAATTGAGTCTATTTTTTGCTCTGTACCAACTTCTGGTTTCTCTGTTTCGCCCTGCCGTGACAAGATCCTTTTGTGAGGTTATTTGCATGATTGGACTATGATACGTGTTTCCTAAACTTTTTTTTGTGGGGAGTTTCGAGATTTCAACCCTTTAAAAGCCTCTGTTCACTTTAAAAGTGTTAAGTGCAAGTGCAAGAAGGGATTTTTTAAAAAAGAAAATACGTGTTAGAATTATACGTTTGGTATTGTTAAACTTTTATAAAAAAAAAGGAAGCTTCGGTGTAATATTTTTAATGGAAAATTGAGATTATCTCCACTGCTAAGTATTTTTATGATTATAATTAGGAGAAATCGAAATGTTGGAAATTTTGCATACGAAAGATGAACAAGAATCATTATTGTCAGAGTGTTTTTTTCCTTAACTAGCGAAGCAACTGCAAGTTTTTTTCGAGGTGTCTAGCAAGAATTAAATATGTTACTAAAAATATTATTTGAAATTAGCATGTTTCAAGTCTTTAGAGGCAACAAAAATGATGAAAGAAAATAAATTCTTTTTCAAGACTTGATTTATTAATGAATGTCACGTGAAAAAAAAGCACGAATCGGAGCACTGATGGAAGGGAAAAAAACGAATGAAAGCTGGAAGGAATTACGTGACCTGAAGCAAGCCAATCGCTAATTTCAATCTACTAAAGGTAAAATTACCTCAATACAAGTTATTTAGAAAACAATCGAAAACTGTTTGCCAGTATTCAATCTGAGTGTTTGTTTTAAATATATATTCCACTGAAACTTAATTTTTTTTAAGAAACACAGCATTTCAATGCAAAGGTAAATATAAGGCTTGAGTAAATCTAGTTGAAGATGAAAAAAAAGCTCATACAAGCGGAAATACACGTCCTAAATCTTCAAGTAATTTCCAATCTAACAAGACTACCACTGGGTCCATTAAACCCACGACAGACATCCAAAAGTAGTTGGCGGACCCCATCGATCGTTCATTTGCATCGATAAACGATACACACGAAACGATCCCGCCTAAACCCGCGGCCGCCATTTTGGAATCCTCCTTAAAACGAGTGCTGCGTCATCCCCCGGGAGACGCACCCACCCCTGACATGAGACGCAATTTCGAGACACAGCGGAGTAAGTCGTAAGATATTGTTTTCTAAAGAGGCGAGAGTCCAAATAATTTAAAAGTAGTGTGGTCAGGGCCTGCTCTAGGAAATCTCAGATTATAGGCACAACCCATTTTGGGGGCCCCTTTACGGAAAATTTTATGTATGATTTCTAATAATGATGATGCTGTAGGACCTATGTATAATTTTTTTTTTTACAATTTATAGGCCTCCCTACAAACATCGATCAAAACAATAATGTTAGGTCAATTACTCACTTAAAATTGAGCAAAAACAAAGTGGAGTATCCGAATTTTTTTTAGTTTACTGATATTTTGGGGATTTATAGCATTTAGCATAAAATAGAAACTGAAATTTAGGGGCCCCTAAAATTTGGGGGCCCTAGGCCAGGGCCTAACTGGCCTTATGGAAGAGCAGGCCCTGAGTGTGGTGATGATTCAACTTGCCTCAACTCTTAATTTTAAGCATCAAAATAGTTAGTAGTGGTTATCTCACTATAATTTCACATTAAAAATAATTACAGAATTTTTTTTGAATTTACAAAAGTTAACAATAACAATCATGTAATTCTAACATGCATCTCCCCTTTTTAAAAATCAATTCATATAGCCACATTTCATACTTTTAAAGAGAACATAAGCTTTTTAAAAAGTTGAAATCTCAAAAATTTTATATCCAACAACACTGTAAAAAACATCACTATAATTTACCATCATAATGTGGTGGTAAAAGTGCTCCATCACCGCGTGCTGTGAATTTGCCTGCGATGTAAAATTTATTGTGAAGTACCGGCAAATACCCTTTCTTCACTGGCAGAGTCATTGGATACAACCATCTTCTTGTTCAAACTCAATTTAAAAAAAAAAAAAACTATTGGTTTGAACTCGATGTGTGACTCTGAACGAAGGAAATATCACTTTGTTCTAAAATAAGCATTACAACACTGATATAAAAATAAAACGTTCTGTAATTTTATCAAAATTTTGTGCAGTGCATCAGGATCGGGAAACGGGATTATCAAGGGAACTTCGTAACAATCATTTACATCGCAACAGTAACAGCTTTAATTTGAAGGGGGAAAAATACCGACACACTAGAATACTTCAGAGAATAGGTAAATAACTTTTCTTTATGATAAAGAAAATTGAAATCTGCCTAAAGTAGTAGGTTCTGTTAAATTAGCCCTCGTATGTAAAAAAACAGACCAAACTATCACCTAATCTCTCCTGCAAAGTTTGTTAATTGTTAATTTGTCTTACTCTCGTTTATTATTTACAAAGGAAACAAACTTCACACTGTCACTTCAAAAGTATTTAGTTACATATCAACCACCAATTTTCGTATAAAATGCAAGATACGTTTTTAAGTAGCTAAATTGAATTTCTGTATCCAGCAGACAACTTAATGGTAACATAAAAATAAAAAGCCTCTTATAGCAATACCAAGAAAATTAAACTTAAGACGAGAATGTATAGAAATAAATGAAAGTTGTTCTAACGCCAATTTCAATTTATAGTGTATGTTAGGTTATGAATAAATCAACTCAATCAGTATTATTGGTAACCCTAAATCAATCCTCAACTTCGCATAAACAACCCCCAAATCCCTTCACGGATAAAACCGGACTTACTCTCCTCTCTCTCTTGCTCTCCATCCTCCCACGATCGGAAGATGCGGACCAATCCACCTGCGGGATCATCACCATCCCAACGGCGCCACCTCATTGGTCGAGAATCCTTTTAAAAGAGAGCGCTGCACAGAACATTCTCGGATCGTGTTGTTTTCAAAAGCTTCCACCCCCGTGTGCAGTATTTTAGGCCCCCTTAATTACTATACAATAGATTCCACTTTCTTCGATTTGGCGGGGTGGTGGTGGTAGTTGGCGAAGAATCGCTGAATTTGGCGAGATGGGTTTTAAAGGGAAATTATTGTATTGGAGTTTTGGAAAACAAAGAGAGAGAATGTAAAAGATTTTTAATTATATTGTTATAATTTTCTTTGTTTACTTAATCATTCTTAAGATTTTTTAAATTAAATTCAAGTGAGTTAAAAAATATTAATTTATAAATATTTATTTGAATCGCTAAGTATAAATACATTGAAGAATTTCCCTTTACGATTCTTTAACATTTTAGTGAAAGAAGAAGTATGTAAGGAAATCCTCCTGTACACATGAATAATTTTTGCATTTAGTGACTAATTTATGTTTGGCAGCCTTTTTATTTGAATAGCTAAAAAGTTTTTTACTTTCTTATTTAGCGTTCAAAAAAACTCTCAAGCATTACATTTATTAATATTACCTACGATTGTGATCAACCTTAGAGAGTTGAGCAGACAGAAACAAGATTAGCAGACGACTAAAGGGTGGTAGAGAGGGGGTGACGAATATAGAATATCTTCAGATGAGCCCAGAGGCACGCATATAGCATAAATTACGGTTTCAGTTAGGCGGGAGCTTCATTATGGCCACAATTCATAGCTGGAAACCTGACGCCAATGTTGCCACCGGCTTTTATTTGAAGGGGGAAGTCCGGTTTCAATATGCAAATCAAGCAGACGATCGAATAGACGGAGGGGCCTCTGATTATCGTTTGCTGCTGTTAGAGGGTTATTAGAGGGGAATAAATGAGCAATTACGCCCCCTGATGGGCTTTTCTTGGGAGCTTTTAAAAGCAGCGCTTAATGGCATGTCGTCACTTTGGAATAGCCAGAAGAAACGAGAGAGTTATAAATGGACTTTGGAGGAGTTAATGGGAAATGGGTTTAGGAAAAATAATTTTAAATTCAATTATTTTATTAGGTTTAAGTAGCGAGGATTTAATTTATATTTTATGATTTTGAGTGATATTCGGGCTTATAGTGGGATACTAAACTGCTTTAATGCTTTCACAATGGCTTATGAAACTATGATATTATGATGACTTGCAATACGACCATAAACTTGCAATACGACCAATATGACTTGCTATGAGTTGAGTATTAATTACTTGCAAATAAACTATACTGGCATGCCTTTATTTGTAACTTTACATTCACTGAAACAATGTACTGCAAACCATTTCTATTTATTTTATATTTTCTTCAACTAAGGTTCTTCTTAGTTGAATTGATACATGATTATTTGTTTAAAAAAACTTCGTTTCAATACAAGCATAAAATACCTTCCTTGTTGGATGCAAAAATACAAAATGACCCTAAACGATGTTCTACATTGTCACTATTCTAATTTTTTTAGATTGAAAATATCGGTATACTGCTAACTTTGGATTATCTATAATCTTAACTATTTCCGAACTGACTTTTCAATTACTAAGGCTAGTACACTTACGGTCTGAAATGAATCAGCAGTTGAAGAATACCATGATTTCCCCAAAAGAAAATAGCTGCCTTTATCACCACCAACCTCCCTATTCAATTTGAGTGAATGGGAGCGAGCAAAACCCAAATATTTCCTATAGACACACCAGCACAAATCATTTCTGTGGATGATGCAAATCCACCATCCCAAACAGGATTTCTTTCCCGAAAAAAAAAATCTTCTCGGGGAGGAGGAAAGGATCCGTAATTGGCGCAGACGAAGTAGAAGATTACGGTGCAGGCGGCGGGCAAATCGCATTGGGCTATTAGGGACAACCCAATCTCCCACCAGAGGCAGCCCTCGTTCGCCCATTAGGTGCACAAACGAACGGTAATCATGTTCGGGATTCGCTGGAGCTCGTTATTTCGCCATCACCGTCACTTGGCAGCCTCGGGGACGATCCACCAAGTGCCACGAGGAGGTTTGCATAACGGTCCAACCACACTCTTAAAACAAAAGAGTGAAATCCACTCCTATAGGAGAAGTGCTTTTTCGACACTGGAAAGGAGTGAAAATGAACTCCTAAATTGCTCGTAATCGCCCTGAAATTGCTCCTAATCGCTTTTAAATCGCTCGTTTGTTGTTAAGATTGTAGGAGGTTTAACAAAACAAAAGAGTGAAATCCACTCCTACTGGGGTAGTGCACTTGCGACACCGAAAGGAGCGAAAATGAACTCAGACTGAGCTAAAACTGCTCGTTTGTTTTAAGAGTGCAAGTGCAGAAGGAGGCATTGGTTCATTCTTTACCGAGCAGAAAGGTCTGACTTATGAAACAGTAGACGAAATTCGATGGTTGTAAGTCAAGTGAATGAACAACTGGTTACAGCCACGTCTACAATGATGGCAGTTATGTCAAACGTCGTCTTAAACCCCACGAACAAACAACCCGCCAGCAAACTCTAACACTGTGACAGTCTAAACAACTGTGACTGTCTAAACTGTGACTGTCTAAACAACTGTGACTGTCTAAACAACTGTGACTGTCTAAACTGATACAGTCACAGTTGTCTTTTTCCCCACAAACAAACTACCCGTTCGAATCGTCAACTAGGTTTAGTCCCAAGTGCCAGCTCAGATGTAGGCACATCATCAGTTGACAGCGGCACTAAATCACGATGACCATCCTCAACAGTGCTCTAGTACGAAATTAGTTCAAACAAAATCAGAAATTATGGCGAACCTTTTTTTTGTGTGTCCAGTTTTTCACTTCATAAAAGAGTTATAATTTGGATTAGCGAAATTAAAATATATTTTTGGGTTAATCACATAACCACAAGCAGTTAGAAAGCACCGTGAACCGTCACTCAGTCATCAATCATTTTATGTATTTACTCAAAAATTGAGTCATTTGTCTATAAGTTTGGGACAATCCAGTGTACTGCTTTAAGATTCTGAAAGACCGCGTAACCAGACTAGAAATAATAATGAAAACCGGAGACATTTATAGAAAAGGGGAGGTTTTTTTTCAGTGTTTATAGTCAAGGCGACAATGTTTTCACTCTCAAAATTTAGGTTTTTCAATATCATTATAAAAAATCTTTACTAAGTAGGTATTAATATTAAAGTCCATCAGTGTATGCCCACCGTAAGAGGAAAAGATGTTAAATTCTATTAAAATCGAGCGCACACACAAAAAATGCCAGGAGAAATTTTTTAAAAAATAGAAAGAACACATTCGATGAAAAACCCATTTAAAAATAAAAAAATCAATCAAACAACCATATTTCTAATACATCAAATAAAATTCGATTCAACTAAAGCACCACAATCAAATCGGTTTCTTAAATTAGAAACTTAATGACATGACCTCCCATTTATATTATAAAACCCACGTTTAACAAAAATACCCCCGATGATTTACGATATTCCTCCGGCTCACAGGAATCGTAATCACGTTCCCAATTATTCATCGAGGGCAGTAATAAACGTTTTTAATCGTCCCCGAAATATGCGCTGAAATAACTTGGAATTCAGAGTATGAGTGAGCGACCCCTTTATGCATATGAAGGAAGAGATATCGTGGGGGGGGGGGGGATTCTTTATTTTACAATGGGGGTCTTCCCCCACCCCTTTTAGGATAAAATGTGGTGGTGATGGCGAAGAAGTATCTACTTGTGATTCACAATGTGCTGTTTAGAAATCGACTGAATTTACCACATGCGAGTTATAAAATATTACTGTCCTTTGTGACTCCAATTTGTCTGAAGTTTTTCTCTTCAAAATTAAGTTATTGTACGAGATTTATAACATTATTTATTTTTAATTGATATCGGATTGAAAAATTGAGGTTTAAAGTGTCTCAGGATGAAATAAATTCGGTGCATTAATTTTAAAGACATTTGTCATAGTTAATATATTATCTATCATTGTAGATAAGAAATATTGTAGTTTAGTACACCATCAAATAGGAGTAAATTTTACTTTTAAAGGTTTTTCCAGTCTAAAAGTTGCTTTTCAATAAATTCTTAACTAACTAAAGATGCACATAAATTCTTGTCTGGCCGAAAATCGATAGTAAGGTTTTATAATTGGACTAAAGCTACCCTGACCTACATTATATATATTTTTAAACTCTAATTTAGTTTGTTGTGTATCTTAAAAACACCCAAATCTAGTCCCTTTTATTAAACCAGTGACAATTCAAGAAAATCTACATACTACATAATGCAGCAATTTTAGAAATAGATCGAATTTCATGAAAATGTTGTCATTTATGACAAAAGTTGTCATGAAAAGTACCGAGAGTAGAACTTTCATCAATTGCGGTAACTTTGGTTCTGGGAGTATGCGCATAATCTAAAGTCATGTGACCTAGAGAGGGCTAGGTAGAAATATCATCGCGCTAGAGCTACACGAGGACCCCGCGAGGGAAGGGTTTCCAAAAGAAACGAAATTTCTCCGTTGAGAAATTCTTAAAAGTAAGACTTATTTCAGAGATTAAAGAAACATACAAAAGCAGTAACTACTACCCCAACAAGAACTCCCATTTCCACATATGTGGGTTAAGGGAAGAATGGAAAAAACCCAGCACAGAAAGGGGGGAATATTTTGGGTCTTGGTCATTATTCATTTGTTTGTAATCGCGGAGAAGAGCAGCGAGAGCGACTTAATGATGGGGGGAAGGAAGCCCAAGAGCAAAGATGGAGAAGATTAAAGAGGGAGAAGAAATGATGGGATGCGAATTTTCCACGGTGGAGGTCCCTTCCTAATGCTCCTGAGTGAAAATACTAAATTTTCTAGTTCTAAAAGTTCACCTCAACTTTTAGACGAAGTCTGAAAGGAAAGAGGAAAAGTTGAATTGTGGGGAGTTTTGGGTAATAAATTAGAGGGGGATTTTTGACGTTTCCAGGATCTCCGAGCTTCTTTCGATTAGGGTTCTAGTTTTGGGTATGCAGTGGAATTTTCTAGTTCATTTGGTTTTCAGTTATGCGATATGCCACAGATAAAAAAAAATAAGAACCAATAAAGGCTTATTAATAGAGATATTTTTATATTAATAATGATATTATAACAACTGTGTTTTCCAAGTAAGCTTAAATCAACTAATCATATAAGTCAACTTACTAAAATAAGCTGAATAGTTTTTAAACAAAAATGTATCTTGGTCTGTTAACTTGTATTGGATACGAAATAAAAAAAAATTACCTAAAAAAAGTTTGACTCATAAAATAACCGCAGTATTCACCTAGTTAAAGTGCAAAAAAAAAAAAACAGGCTTTTTATGTACTTAATGTTTAGAACATTATCTGTATATGCTTCATAGTTTTAGTTGTTTTATTGTAAATAACTGAACTAGTAACATATTTTAAGCCCCCTAACTTACCAAATCAAAACTTATACTGTTTGGCATTTATTTAAATTATACGAACATTTTTTTTTCAAATTAAATGTTTAACAGACTTCATATTGGTAGAATTACAATGAATAAGAAATAATTTTCAAAAAAAATTCCTTGCGCAACCCCGAACCCTAGGTGGTCAATGAACAATGGTCGTTTCGTTAAATATAAACTGTGTGAGATGTGAAAAAAAAGTAATGATATTTCGTAGTGAAATACAAAAGATTGTAATTGAAGAATTTCACACTTTTGATCTTTCAAAAAAAAAAAAAAAAAAAAAAAACTGAGGTCATTACATTTCTTTTTATTCAATGGTATAGTAATGGATTCTTGGTTGGAAAAGGATTTTCTTTGTGGAAAGTAATTTAATTGCATTTGTGTGACTGCCTTAAGAAAGAAATGTTAAGAGTACACAGTTATTTGTATTTAATTTTGTGTAAAAGCAAAGATGCATAATTCTTTTTACATAACTTTTTTAAAAATCGTTACAAAATTCGTCGCGTATCAATTTTATTGATGAATTGTAAAACTCAATTTGAGAAAAGCTTTTGTTTCTACATTATTGTTTATGGCTCTTAATTTATAAGTGTGAAACTGTTCTTAAGTGTTTTTCTTTCTTGTAAAGTTTTAAGTAAACAACCTAGTTGATACCGAGGTCGACGTTGGGAGAAAGAGAAACTTAACTTACTCATTTTACTTTCTCAATTCAAGTTTATTGAAATAAAAAAAAATGGGAATGCATGAGCTGGTTAAACGAACTGGTCCGATGCAATGAAAACATGTCCTGACTAATCTTAAAATTCTAATGGGACAACTAGTCTGTGACTTGTTCAAAAACAAAAATTGCGTTCATTAACTGACGTGGGTCAAGCAAGATACTAATGCCTTTATTTTTGACAAATACCTTATTTGAGTACATGACTTGCAGATTTTTTTCCTATCTACGTCCTTTATATAAAAAAAAATATTACAAAATTAGCCACACCCAAAGACATCTCCATACAACTTACCCATATATCCCTTATACAAATGTCACATAAAAATGTCCGCGCGAATATCAGACGGAACGGTCGTTCCGCCCGCCAATCTCAAAATGACGCCAAGGGCTAAACGGCAGTTATGTATATATACAGAAAACATTTCGCTATGTTAACAGCGAAATTGATTTTATTTTCTGCTAGGCAAACTAAACTTCGTAGAACAATAAAAAAAATACAGTAGAAGGATTTTGTATATTACTTTAAATAAAAAAAATTTGGTTATTCTAGAGTCAAAAACAGCGGAGAAAAAAATTATTGAAATTTTCGAAAATGAAATCTTTCGAGCAGTTTTAGTCATATTTCGACCTAATTTTTGAAGTGACCTACAGCCATTACTAGACCATTAATCTGGAAGCGGTTTTTACTAAAAGATTCAGAATGCTCCAATTAAGCCCCTTTCATAGGTTTGAAGTTTCAAAAAGAACTCGTTCTATTTTTAATTAATTAAAATCTATATTACCTTTGGCGGTATGAATGTGCGATAAACAAGCCATCCTAGCGGCCAAGTACCTCCGAAAACGAGCCAAGGTTTACTGTATTTTCATCGAAGAGCCGCATAGCAGCGCTGTTAACTATTAAGTTATTATTACAGCTTCTAAAATATATGATTAATATAATATCTGAATAGTCAGATTGAAAAGAAAAATTCTAATTAATAAACAAAATGCTTCTTTTAAACTTTTTGGAGTTTTTATTTAGAAAACTTATGAATAACTCGATCGATTGACCGAGAATTGTAAACAATCATATTTGCCTAATTGGTTGCCATATTCAGTTACCAATACCATTAAAAAATAGTCTGTTGGGATTTTTTTTCATAAAAAGTAAGAAATATATATTTTTTCTAAAACTTACTGAGGAATATTTAATTATGTCAAAGTAATCTTTGCTTATTTTTTATGAAAAGAAATATTTTTTTTTCTAAAATTTATCGAGGAATATTTTATTATGCCAAAGTAATATTTTATAATTAAAGTTACATTTTTTAACATGAGCTGCTACTAAATGTTTGTATTATAACACATAACAGTAACCTAAGAAACGTATTTGGTTATTGTTTTTTCTTGAATTAGGCTGGATATTTTTTAGTTTTATGAAAGAAAATTGAAAATAAATATGCCTACAAAAGTGAAAAAAAACTAGGCATAAGAGACGGTTGAGGTACACAAATAATAAAAGCTGCGATGTAATCTCGAAATGTGTCGAAATCAATGTATCGGGAATAAAACGCGTCATCTGTACCTTACCACAGTTTAACTTTAAGTATGCAGTATACAAATGTTCTACGGGGAAAAGGATAAATAGTTCTAATTTCCGAGTGCGAGTTATGTAACGGTTATATAACTCTCTATAAACGTTGAAATCACGTCGTCAATTTTGTAGTCATATTGTGTCTGTATCTTTTGTTATTTAAAAAAAAACTACTGATATCCCCCAAAAAACTTCGTAAAAGTAAACAACCGCCAATCTAAAAAAAAAAAAAAACTATTTATTTTACTACAAAACAAGTCATTATGAAAGTTGTGGCTAAAAAAGCCGTGATATAAAATGAATGCCAATCTCTTTTGTAAAACTTCCTGGTCATAATAAATAGTATAATTTAAGTTTTCCTGCCATAAAAAAAAATTGCACTGTTTGAGGTTGGTGCCCATCTTAATCCCCCTAATAAAATTAAATCAAGGCAAATGAACTTGAATTACTAAATCAGAATAATGAAGGATATACTTAAAAAAGAAACTTTGACAAATGTATGATCTCAATACATTTATATAAAGATATAGAGGGTGGTTAAGATGGGGGGGGGGGGGGGGCACCAACCTCAAACAGTGCAATTTTTTTATGGCAGGAAAACTTAAATTATACTATTTATTATGACCAGGAAGTTTTACACAAGAGATTGGCGTTCATTTTATATCACGGCTTTTTTAGCCACAACTTTCATAATGACTTGTTTTGTAGTAAAATAAATAGTTTTTTTTTTTTTTTAGATTGGCGGTTGTTTACTTTTACGAAGTTTTTTGGGGGATTTCCATATACGCTTCTACTTCTACTAAAACATAAAAACAAAAAATGCAACGGGGAACTTTCCTACGAACATGACCCCTTCCACATTCACCAAATTCATACGACTAATCCTCATACAAACCTCACATAATAATATCCGCGTGAATATTTCCATATACTCTTCTACTTCTACTGAAACATAAAAACTAAAAAGTGCAAAGGGAAATTTTCCTACGAACATGACCCCTTCTACATTTACCAATTCATACGACTCATCCTCCTTACAAACCCATTCCGTGGCCTGCAACTTTCACACCTCATTTGGGCGGCATGTTGCCTGGTAACCGAGCCTGCCTCTCCCGATCCCTGATCCTGCGCCTCTCACGCATCATCTTCATCCCGTGACTCCATCCCTCCCGCAACAAGAGAGAGATCTAATGTTTTATTAATGCGTGTTAAATTATTTATTATGTTTACTGATGCTAGTCGAGAGGATGTTGCGTTTATGACTGAGATTCTTTGACATCGGCTCTTGGGAGATGTTTTAGTGGGGGGTGAGCGTTTAAAGATGAGGTTGGGTATCTTTGTTTTTATATCTGGGCTGATGTTTTTGTAAGTGGCTTCATAATGAATTATTGATATGTTTTAAGGTTAGGAAATAATGTTGAATATTTTGAAACAATTTAATTATGTACGACGATGTGCATCTATTTGTAGTAAATTTAGAACGAAGTGGCATCGATAACGTTGCTTAAACTTAACAACCTTAAGTGGAAAGGGTCATAGGCAAAGAAGTCCAACGTTTAGTTTGAGGAATTTTACAAAATTTATTTGTTCAAATTTTGACTCGGATGTGGTAACTTATCTTCTAAGGGTTTAGATCATCAATAAACTAATTTCATCCCCACTTTTTCTATCGATAGACGGTTTTTGCTTGTGATCTTTCCTTTTCCCATTGAAGAATCAACTTTTTATGGGTATTTAAATAACATTCGAACCCGTATTTCATAACTACATCGTTGACTAAATAAACAAATAGGTAAATATATAATTTAGCCCGGTTTCCCCAATTTTCATTTGTTTGGTGTGTGCATTATTGAATGGAAACCCATTTCTTTATAATAACTAAAATAATCAAATCAAAATTTTTAATAGCATTATGAAGCACCCATTTCAAGCACCCCCAAACCCCATGGCTTCCGATCTAAAATCAAATTTTGGCGAAAAGATGCGGCCGAAAGATAAGATCCCCATCCTCCCGATGCAACCCTTTAACAGCATCCTCAGAGTTTATGATCCAGGAAAATGAGACACAGTGTAGCGGCTAAATTCCACTCTCCCGCGACGAAAATCTTCTCTTTAAAAGATTCCTCCGTTTAGCTTCGTGCCTTTAACAACGTTGGAAATCCTCTGGTTGAGGGGGTATTGGGGGGAGTGTACATAAACGTGCTCTGTTTAAATGCATAAAAATCTGAAGAGAGAAGAAAAGCTGGTTGTTGGAGGGGGAAGCAAGTGGGGGTGTTGAGGAAATATACACCTAGTTTTGGTGATGCGTTCTTGGAGAACGTCACACTATCCCGCCTTGTTCGGGTTGTACACTTTTCCAAAAGAGAGGAACGAAACCTGTTCGATACCTGAAAAGTGTAGTCGGGCGTGCATGGATAGGTATCTTACTTTCTCCTTGGAAAGTGAAAATGACGGATAGCGTAAAACATGAAGAAATTCTGTGAACATGAAGTTACGTTGGTCATACCTTAGCCTGGTTGGAAATGGGTGAAGGTTTGCCAACTTGAAAAAACTACGACTTGTCGCAACTCTTCTGTTCGTAGAAGTACATAGCGATATTTATGTCTCTACAGGCGACCAAGTAATGATGAGTTGGTCTTTAAATTAAACTTAAAGTCCCCTCAGTCAAATTTATTAACTTAACAGTGCGTAAATGTGTAGTAAAAATAATGTCTTTAGTTTGACACTAATATGCAATCGATTTTCATGTAGGGGATACCTTTTAAAACCTGCATTTAGCCTTTGTCTGAAACCTGCAGGGAAAATGGATTAGGTGTCCTTATGAATATTTGTTTGGCATATAAACAAAGCAGAAGCCAAAAATATGAATACACATGGTTATTACCCCTCCTTCAGGTTTTACAACACATTATCACAAGGCAAAAAATAATTTGGGAGTAAGCTTAGCGGACAAGTAAAGCTTAGCCTCAAGTAAAACGTAACTCGTCGAACTAGAATATAGGTAAAATAATACTCACACCTATATCGATAAATGACACCAATATAGTAATTTCTAGTAACATTATAAGCGAAAATTTTAAAGTAGGAAGTTTACAGTGGGTTAAAGTAAAATTTTAAAGTAGAAATAGTTTTTAATTTATTTTAAAGTTAAATAAAAAAACAGCGATATGGGACAACTATTTTCTGGAAACCACAGGAACGTGAAGCCCCCTTCAAAATCAAATAGGTAGTCGTGAAACGAAGGACGTACCGCTTAGAGGATCGTAAAATTGTGAAAATGCCTTCTCTAAAGCTTCATTTTGTTTAAGTGCGGATGCGAAAAGCAAAACTGCTGTGTGTCATGCGGTGGGGGTTTGGGAAAGAACGGTAATAACAAAACGGGATTATTTTTTTCTATTTATCTAAAGATATATAAACGAACAATGAGATTTTCGTTGCCTTTTCTTCAGTCATTGGGCCTTCTCTTGCATGGGATCGTTTTAGACGGCTTTGAATTTTTTTAAGCATTAAATGCGTCGTAAGTTTCGGTTTTATTGAGTAAGAAATTTTGCTAAAGATAGTGTTGCACTTGTGAGGTAATTGTAAGGGTTGGATACTGTTCGTTGCTTGGGTTCAGAAAAATTACGATGGGCATAGTGTTTTAGTCGTATATTGTAAATTTGAGTAGGATTAAGATTAAAATTTATTATATTTATAAAAAAAACTGTGTCGATTCATTGCTTATGCAATTGCTTAATTAGTAAAAATGTCATTCAAATAAAAAAAACTTAAAAGTTTTCTCTCTTCTAATTGCAGAAGGAAATTTCTGTTTTAAGCATTTTCCCAGAACAACATGCTAACTTCCTATAAGCAATGAAAAAAAAAGTGGGAAACCTTTAACACAAGTTAAACCGAAATGATTTGATTACATACAAAAAAAAAACACTCTCGGGGCATTTTTAAGCTACTCGCGTCAAAAGAAAGGATATACAAAAGAGCGACTAAACCCATAATCACTCGACACACACAAAAAACCCTGAATACTCCAGTACAACCACAATAAAAACACTTTCACCTCCTTCCCACGCCCTTTTAAATAACTCTCAACTGCATTAAACTCGTATTTAATTTCGGGTATCATTTCTAATCCGGGAAGGGGGGAGGAATCGATCTCGCTGGTCCGTAATCCGTCACGTGATCTCGACAAGTGCGGCGGGCGGTTTCCTTCCGCTAATCCGGAGCTGGGGTGAGATTATGCATTAAGGGACAGCTGTTTCTTAAGCCCAATTAAGCTTTGGAAACCGTACGCGATGCCGCAACGCCGCCCTATTCAGCCGTGAGGTGGATTTTTGGGCATTGTGAGAGGGAAGGAATGGGGCAAGGAGGGGGGCGTGTGTCGTTGCAGGTTCTGTTGAAGACTTCAAACGTTTAATAATAGTTTGAAGCATGGGTTTACTAAAAAGGTTTGTCGTCTATACTGCATTTTTTAAGCAATCGCTTCGTGAATCTAAATACAGTAGAGTCCCGCCTATCGGAAATTCAGTTTATCAAAAACAAAAATCCAGAGCCTTTCGATTAAAATATGAAATGTATACGCATAAATACACAAAAAATAAAACGTACTTACAAAGTTAGATTCATTTCTCAAAATATTCAGTACTTTTTTTTATTTTTGCTGCTCAATTGTGGTCCCGTACCTTTCGGATAAGCGGGACTCTATTCTGTATGTGTTTGTTGAAGTTGGATGCATAGAAAAACTTGTTACATTTATTAAAATTAGAGTGTTTTTTGTTGCTCTGTTTAATACAGATAGATATAAAGTATTTTGCTTGGATCAATATTTCATCTGAATCGAAACCAAAAAATCTTTTGACATATTGCCTCGAACAGTTTTTTAACATTTAAATGAGATATCAATTTGTTTCAGACTATGACCCATAGCAGATCCAAGTTGTACAGTCAGTTTTAACCAATAAAATATCTTAAATTTATTTTGTTGCATTTTATGTTATTGCAAATTCTAAAAGATAGATTTAATATCTCGTGAGTCATGGATTATCGCTTTATTAGATTTTTTTGGCTTCGATGATGGTAGAATTATTTCAAATGATCATTTGTTGTTTCAGTTATTAATGAGTTCGTCAAATCTAATACCCATTTATTTCGTGAAAAATTTAAAAACTAACAAAATTTAGGGGATTTTGTCTCTACATTGCAAGCGTTTATAGGACATTATTGTTTGTATGGTCATTGGATGTTTAATAGTCCAGGCCCGATTCGGCTACACTATACAAAATCAAACCACCGCAATTATCGACAACAACATCACTATAATAACAGCACCACTGACTTCATAAAGGGGTCGTCCTCACATATCATTTTGTAGCTGCCCCCTTATTAAGAAGGATCTGGAGGGGGGCAAACGAGAGGAAAACACAAGCGGGCGGATTTGCCACCGAACGTAAGCCAAGCACTCCCCTCCACCCCCTCACTAGAGCCTGTTCTTGATAAATGTCGGCGGCGCCTGTCAAAAGCACGCGGGGCCAGAGCAGCGCCCCTTTTGTGAGAGCGAGAGCTCGAGAGAGAGCAAGCTCTGTTTATTATACGGCCTAGGCCCGGGCCTAGCCTAACTTGTCACCTGCACCTGACATCTTCCAATTTTCCTTCTTGTGTCTTTTGTGTTAGGTGGAAGACGGTACCGTGTGATGAGAGAGAGAGACGAGAGGTTTTAAGAGAGGTTTTTTTAGGAATCTATATAGGGGAATATTGCTTTGCTGGAACTGTCAAAGACATGTTTGGTTAAATTGTAATTAAAGCGAAGGGTGTTTTTTTTTTCTATTTTTAGGGATTGTTGCTGATTTTGCGTTTTGTAGGGTTCTCACAGTTGTATGTTTGTATCTTTTTGGAGTATAAGTAGTTACATTGGTCTTGAATAACCTTATTTTTTACCCCCAAAGAGTTTTTTTTAATATAATTCTATGTAAACATACAAGATGAACCATTAATCCCATATTTCTGATCAGTAAATATCAATTTTTGAATTGAATAAATTTTGCAAAAGTGTTCTTGGGTTGAACTTCGTTGTTTGAGTATCTCAAATGAATATCTTCATAAATAAACTTCACATTTTGATGTATAGCATAAAATAATTCCTTATAGAAAGCATGTCTTAATACAGCTACTGTGACAGAAGAAATTTATATATGTATTTCGTTTTAGCTGAAGTACTGACAAGTTCAGATCCTCGCACGTAATCAATTCTTCCAACCCTACTTGGCGAAGAACACACTAACGTCTTCCAACAACATCAACAAGAAAAAGTGGTGCCATGCCCTGGCGAAAAAAGTAATGACTTCAATATACACGCCAGAACCTCCGACAGAGATGAAATGTGGAAGAAATCGGAAAATATGAGCCAAGGGATAGAGGAACCTGGAAATAGATTGCACGTGAAGTGATACGAGAGCAAAGGGAAGGGCATAAAAATCATTCCCGCACCTCAGAGGTAAAGAGTACCAAGTACAGCACCGAGTCCACACCAAAGCGGTACAGTGTACCTCTGAGGTACAGGGTTCTTTTTTTACTTATGCTGCGGAAACGCGTGCATAGAAAGCGGGGTGGCAATCTAGGGAGCTGTCATAGACAGGTGAATCTCCATCAAATGCAGGCCCTGGTGAGAATAGGGCTTGGGGCTTGGCTGCCGAGTTATATGCCTCGGTCCTGGAGAGATAGTCTGAAGGTTCGTATTTTGGAGATATTGTAGAGGGGGTTTTCTAGGGAGTTATGAGATTTTGGTGGAAATATTTCTGGGAGAAGTATTTCATATTAATATTGCCTGAAATATATAGACATTTTTAAAATGAGAGTTCTATTCCAGTTCTAGGATTGAACTCTAGTGATTTTTTAGACATGCATAATATCAACTGTCAGTTAACTATTAACAATGAAGGGAAGTCAATGCCTTTGCATTTATATTTTAGACTATTTTTAATCCTTTCGAAATTTTAGAAGTTACACTTAAAAATTTTCTGCTTGGTTTCGCCATAGTAATGACCCACAGTAGATGCAACTATTGTGTGATGAAATGTTTCGCTTAAACCATCTTTTAGGTTTTGGAGAAAAAAAATCTGAGAACTGGTTCAAATGAATACCAAAAATAGGATGAAACATTTCACCACACAGCCGTTGTAGCTACTAGAAATCAGATTTTTGGTGAAACCAATGTCCAAATCTTTTTAACAGTGTAGTAAGAGTTGTTGAATCAAGTTATGGTTCGAGATGAAGTAAATAGCCCTCGTGTAGCTCTAGTGCGACGATAATTCAAACCTAACCTAACGAGATGAAGTAAAGTTGGTGCATTTACATGGAAATTAAATAACGAGGACACTTTCTCTTATAAATTAGTTGCCCTCACTTGCAAAAACAGCAACAGAGGCATACAATTCGTGCTGCAGAAATTAACGACCCAAAAGCTTAAATGGGGGAAAACTAGAATAGCAAAGCGGTCCCTATTCCTTCGACTGTTACCATTTCGGCGTTTAGTTGATGCAGAAGGAAATAGGCGCTGTTATTATAGTTATTCCTGGACGAGAGAGTTTTCCCTTTTAGCATCAGGGGTGGGGTTAAATGGAGTGGATATAACGGTCGACGGTGGTCGTTTTCGGTGCGTCACGTGGTTGCTGTTCTGGGATCATGCGAGTTGGGGGCGAGGGGGCAGTCGCTCGGAAACCGGAGTCGTAAAGTGGGGGGCGGCCCTGAAAATGCAGTAAGGAATCGTCGATGGTGAATGTGTGTTGGGATAATGGAACTTGACTTAACATGTTTAGGAAAACAAATGAAAATTTTAGGTGTTGCCTGTATTTGAATCGATATAAACCATATTAAATACCCCAATTTTACTACATTTGCTTTACAACTAAAAAAAAGGCTGTAATTTATAAGCGGGGTTAAAAATACTTAATCTTTGTTGCTAAGGCTACAGGCCAGTTAGGGTTAGGTTGAAGTGTCGTCGCACTAGAGTTATCCTAGGGCTATTGGCCCTAGGGTAACCTCGTAATTTAGAACCACAGTCAAGTGACGAGCCAACACCAGTAGGTACCCAACGCCACTTTTAAGGGTGATATCGTACGCCCAGACTAGTTAAACAGCACTGAGCTCTCATTTTATGTACTAACCAAATATAAAGTTCACTATGGTCCATGACAATCCATTTTAGTTAGAAATTTCCAAGAAAAGATTTTTTTTAGAAATTTCTAAAATAACTGTAATTTTTTGGAAAAAGCGTTGAAACAATAGATATAAAGAGAAAAATGTGCATTTCAGTTTAATTGCCTCTTATTTATAAAAGGTTGGAAATTCTTTACCTTTAAAATACATTTAATGATCTATCCATAATGGATTCCCAACTTTGCTCACGTTTAAATACATCTGCATGCGTAGTAAATTGAATGAAAGTTAAGTTTAATTAACATTTTATAGCCACTTATGCAAAGGGTATCAATTGCAAAAGCAATTACCATTTGCATACGATAGAAAGCAATCAAGGATTATTTTTGACCATAATTGACTGAAGAACGCTTCAGAAAACGATTAATATCGGGCAAACATGGCAATGAAAGAGCATAAAAAATGTTCTAACCGGTAGCAGTCGTAAAACCAGGACAGTTAAATAAACACTCGACATTCTAACAAAAAGTGCAACAGATAACCTGAGATGTTAGTCCATTAAACCATTTATTAGTGTGGAAGTAATGTTTAATTCTGGGAACAGTTGCTAATCGTTATTGCTTAAAATGTTATATACAAGGTTTTCTTAGAAATACCATTATATTGACCAAGCGTTCTGGTTAAAAATTAGCACGAGTTAAGTGTTAGCTGTGACATTAATTTAGTTTGATTCATATAAAATAAACATTTTAAGACTGACAAATCTCAAACAAAACTTATCTTCAAATAGAGATTGCATTACTAGATCTGCACAGTGACCCACCCAAACTTCAAATAAAATAAATGACAAAGTTATAAATAAATCTTTTAATATTATTGCCAAAGAGAAGTATTGATTCCTTGGATCATATTTGGAAATCTTTAACATTTTATAGGGTAACCCTTCCTAACCCCTTAGGATGTAGAATTTTTCTGCAGGGAATAGCCCTAGCGTAGCTCTAGTGCGACAATAACTCAAACCTACTGTAGAGCCTATTCTTTAGTTGGACTCTGAACGTGTCATATTCGACAACCAGTGATAAAAAATCAATAGGATATTTCTTTGACATCTCCTGTATCTCTGTATGAGGCAGAGGTTTTCATGAAATGAATGGAGCGGAATAAAAGCGCCATTTTGCTGGTTAATGACACGCCGAGCCGATCATTTAATGGCCACAAAAGTGCGATAATTACAGCATCTCTCGAAATCTGGCTCCGAGAAAAGGACCACTAAAGTCCATTAATGGACCACGGGCTAAAGAGGTCTTTACAAGAAGGGCGGTGCAGGTTCGGCCTCTTGGAGTTGTTAACAGTCAACAGGACCGCCTTCTGTTCCACCATTTAGGGTTACGATTGTTAATATTGAATAATTTTTTGAACGAAATATTCATTCAATACACTCTCTTCATATACTTTATTTGTAGAAATGTTCTGGGACATGTGAGGGAATATTCGGTCTATGTTACTCGAAGTGTTAAAATAGATTGTACAAAACTATTAATGAATATTAACTTTTAATAGAAGGCTGATGAAGTTTAAACAATATTTTTACGTACAAAATTTTTGTATAGCACAATAGTGTATAAGTATTCGAAACGCCATCTGTCCCACCAATCGTCAGAAAACTGGATGGACTGTCAAAAGTCATTGTTAACCCCATAGATCCAGAAGATACAAACAACAATTTACACTGAATTATACCCTATTTGAGATTATATACAATAATAGGACAAAATAGCCAGAATTGCAATTGGTTTCAATTTACATGAGTCCCAATTTGTTTCCTATAGGAAGTTGGACAAAATTTCTGGAAAGGGGCAGGAAACCTGTTGAAATATTTGTTATTCGGCAAAATTCCATAATATATTTGAGGTGAAATAAAACACCAGTAAACTTCACATACTAATTCACAATTTATTTTATATGAGTCTCTCTTAATTTGTGAAAGCTACAGCAATGCTGTTTCAAAGATTCATTTTCCTGCAAGCTTTCCCATTTCGACAATATCCGTCTCTCCTGGGAAAAAAGAACACCAAGAGTGTCCACGGAGGTGTGACTAGGGGGTGGACTGTCGGAAGTGACTGATGACCCCAAAGATGAAGATGCAATCAAGAACTTATACTGACATCCTTGTATCGCGTAGCATACCAGTAACTACTATATTGAAGAGAAAATGAAACTATAGGAGTACAAGGACAAAGGGGTCAAAACTGTTATTAAATTCAATTTATATGATTCCCGATTTGTTCCCTAAAGGAGTTCGCCCAAATTTCTGAAATGTAAAGAAACAGTGTTGGAATATTTATTACTCTGTAAGTTTATATAACACATTTGAGATTAAATACCAGTACTCAAGAGTTTTAAAGGCTATTAAATTTATTAAATTAATTTCACATACAAATTCATTATATCCAATGAGTTTTACGGAATTTGTTGGACACAGCTCTACACTGTTTCAAAGATTCATTATCCTGGCAAGCTTTCCCATTTCGACAATATCCGTCTCCTGGGAAAAAAGAACACCAAGAGTGTCCACGGAGGTGTGACTGGAGGGGGGTTGGACTGTCGGAAGTGACTGATGACCCCAAGGGGTGGAGGGGGGAGGCGAACCACCTACACAGAGGGTCATGCTTCCACGGTCTTACACGACCGAACCGTCATAGTGATGCATTGCTGGCAGAAGTTCCGGCTCGAAGAATCGGTTGAAATTGCTACTCTTTCGGGTCGGGTAATGGGTGGGTTTGATTGAGTAATCGGTCCTGGGCTGCCAGACTTGGCTATTGTTGGCAATTTTAGGAGTCACTTGTTTCACTTAGAATTTAAATTACAAGCCAAATTGCCTTCGGGGAATTCAGATAAACTTTTCTTGTTTTTTTTGTTCAAAAGAAAGTTTATATTCTCTTTAACCGAGTTCAGTTACAGACAGGAATTCAGTTTTTGTGTCCTGCGATATTTGAGCAAGCAGTTTTTGTGTCCTGCGATATTTGAGCAAGCTTCTTGTGTCGTAAACTAAGGAGTTGCCCTTGCTGACAGCCAAAGTTGCTTTTCAAAATTACTTCAATACTCAACACAAAATGTAGAAAAGAAAGATGCAACCATAGAGATCATAGTTACAAGTATTAGAGTGGCAAATCACGTGACCGCCAATGCTAAGGCGCGCGGAGAGCAAAATTGGTGGGGTCTTGCCAACACTTTAAGGAGAAATGTGCTACGAACAAATAAATTTAATTCTAAAATTTCCACACAAAAAAAAACTAGCTGCATTTTGTAATAATTTTAGTGACTTTAAAAAAACATGAAATGCTTTTCTGGTATTTTTTGTAATTTTAGAATAAAATAGTATTTTTTGTAGTATTTTTCTCCTTAATGTGATGGCAACACTGGCTCCATACCCTACTAATTTTGCTCTCCATGCGCGTCCCGTCGTCAGCATTGGACTTCACGTGATCTACCACTCTAATACTTTAACTATGAACTCCATGGATGCAACAGAAATGACATACAGCTAATGTTTACCATTTTCGAACTTGGCTATTTTTCGAAAGCTGCATCCGGGCAACCCTAAAATCTGTCACCATTTGAGTGGCAAAGGGGAATAATCAGGTGCTGGATAATGATTGTCGTCATTGTGACCTGTTATTATGTGTCGGAGGGAATCGGTTGTAATTTAGATGGAATGGAAGGGTCTTGGGGGGGATAGTTTCGGCCGTGAAAAGTGGTGATTGCCTGGTGATTTCTCCATGAATGCCAGTTATGATATTGTTAATAGTAGTGGCACAGAAATTAAATATCGTGTCTAGCAGTTTCACTACAAGTCTTACACTCGTGGGTAAACCCCATAGAATGAGCGGTTTTGTTACTTGTAACGTCCGTTACATCGATTATGACCATTAAAAGAACACCAAAATCAGGCTGAGGTTTATTGAAACAAATTATAACTACCCCAAATTTATTATTGTGTTAATAAGTTAATTTTTTTGCAAGAAGGGCGTAAGTCTAATATTGAATATATTTTTTACAAATATGAAGAGAAAGTGATGTTTGGAATCTGTTATTAAAAATAAAACATTGTTTATTGATAGAAACTAACACAAATGTAAATATTTTAAAGGTTTAAAAACATTTATTTATCCATTTACGACCCATTTGTGAACACCAGCACACCTTCCTTACTGAATAAAAAAAACTTACTTTAAATTTTAAAAATTCGTTTTTCGTGTGACTCAATTTGTCCCACATAAATGGTTCCGCACTTGAAAATAAGCAGAAAGCTTATTTTGGTATGGAAAATTCTGTTGCCGATTGCAGTTAATTGAGACAAAAATTATGATGATTTTTCTCAAAATTTGTTTTGTTCTATCATTTTTTCATACCTGGTGAAAATGCATACATTTTATATGCTCTTTTCGTTCAGTCTAATTCTCACAGAACAGAGTTTTCAGCTTAATTTTTACACACAATTCCCTTTTTTAAAACCACCCCACAAGCAATTAACATGTTGGTAAGTTTCGAAATTGACCTGGTCCGATAGAAGAAGATCCAAATATCAGTTTTTTAGCCTTTGATTATAGGTATCAGTCATTTATTTCTATAAAAAATGAAGTTGTTGAGCGAGGGTCGCTACGATATTAGAGTTTTTAAAAAAATATTTTAGTTTTTTTTCAAACTTTTAAAAAGTTTTTTAGTGGTTAATTTTAAAAGCATTTTGCATTAAAACAATGATAAAATAATATGTTAACTACAAATAAGTGATACGACTTTTTTTGTTGCATTTATAAGGCGTGTCTTTAAGTAACTGTTAAACATAATTTCTCTATAAAAAATTTCTTTGGAAAACACTTTTTAGCATATATGTATTGGTATGAAAAGTATGTTTAGACTAAGGATATACGTGAAGGATTTTTCTCGGGTCTTACGAGGTTAAAGGAATTACGAAGAACCCTCTCCAATTTGCAGAGTAGACCACCCTTTTAGTGCATTGAGAAATAATGGTCTGGGAAAGTGGGATGGAAGTGGGGGAGAGGGTGGATGTAGATTGCAAAGAACCCTTTTCCTTTTATTTGGTACATGGATCCGAGTCATTAGGATCTCGGTGCACTAATTAGGGACAGAATGGCTAACATTACCTAGTCTATTTTTCTATCCCTTAGAAGCGGTCGTTATCCGAAGAAAGTAAGATTGTTTTGTGATTTCGGTGGAAATTAATTACTTTTTAATTAAGTATTGATAATGGATACGACTATAAAATTGTTATTTTTTTATGACGACGTACTTGCTACTTAAAATATTTCAAAGACTCCAGTAATAATAAATAAACACCAGACAAGTATTGAAGTCATCTCATCTTCTTAATTGAGTAACTAAAATATGGCAGTAAGGATAAATTTTTTGAAAGTATAAAATTTTTTATTTGACGTTGATATTGAAAAATAACGTTTGATTTGTGGTTGCTTAAATTCATGATTTTTAAATTTAAAACGAAAGGGAAAAATGTGTCTATATTTTTGTTATTTAAACTGTTTGTTCATTCAAACCTAATAAACGAAAAAAATATCAATATACATCTTACAAAATGAGTCCGTAAAATGTAAGAAATAAACTTCAAGAGTCATTTGTGACTACTTCTTTTATGTTTTTTTTTAAATTTAGAAATATAACAATGTCTAGACTTGTCAATGAAGTTGCATGTTTATTTGAACGTCCAAAACAACATTAACCAATTTAAAATGTCCAAAACACATGTTATAATGACTCACGCTTCATAATCCAACTTCATAACGACTTAGTCTTTTGTGATACATTTTACAAAAACAACTTCAAAAAGACCCAAGTCATTATAAAGCTATCCCCCTTACAAAAACAAGAAAACTTACACCCTTAAACGATATTCAAAAAAGAACAAAGCCAAAACCATAATCTCCCCAAAAATTCAAAATAAAAAAAAAATCCAAACGATACAACAAAACCCTTTTTATTTCCATCCCAAACACAGAAATCGAACAATAAGAGAAGGAATAAATAAATAAGTTAGAATAAGAAAAAGAACAAAAACCCGTGTTTAGCAAGCGACGGAGTAAAGAAGAGAATACAATGGGTAGTCCCCCCGGGTCCCCCGGAATAGCAGCGTTTACTCGGTTGTTCCGGTAATGTTTGGGCAGAGCGTTAAAATTTAAATGAAGTTAATATCGTAGAGGTGTGAGACGCATTAGAGCGAGGAAGCTTCATGGGACAGTTTTACATCGGAATGTGTCTGCTCATTCAAATGAGTCAAATAAAGACGGAGGAATGGAAAAGGGAGTGGGAAGGGGTTATTTGTGCGGAAGAGTTGTCTTGAGAAAATGCTTCTCGTGCAAACTATTGACAAAACGTCACCTTTTTAGATCTTCATTTAAGGTTTGTTCTACAGAAACGTGGACTATAAGCACAACAGATTTTGGGGCCCACTTATGAATTTTTTTTTGTATATGATTGTCTTTAACGTTAGTGCTATTTGTTGATGCATTATATTTTTTTTCTATCATCTTCCTCATTGAACTGAGTTGACCAATCCAGTAAAGTCAATATCAAGCTAAAAAAACAAAGCGGGCGTTAAAAATTATCAAATTTTCCAAACGTTTATAGGTCAACAATATTAAGCATAATTAAGAAACTGAAATTTAGGGGTCCTAAAATTGGGCGAGCCAAGGTCTGGGCCGAATAAGTCTTATGGAAGAGCAGGCCCTGTTCTCTTCCATTTACATTCGAACGCAAGTTCTCAAGAGGAATAGTATTTAAATTCTCAATAATATACGCATTTTTCAAAATCAAAATTGCGGTTGCTTTGATTATACGTACGAAGGAAATGTTAGATTTTAACCCGATATTCTAGAATTATTCAGGCCATGTTTTCGTCCTGTTGGTCCATTGCCTTAACGTCGTTTTCAAAAGATTCGACATTGAAAACCGACTAATTCCGATATAAAACTTAAAAAGCATCATGTATTCCAATTTAATAACTATAAACAGTTAAAAATATTATCAGATTGTGAAATCCTCAACATCTCCAGAAAGGGGAGTTAATGGAGGAAAAGGGGGGGGGGTGATGGTTGTCGACACAAAATGGCTGAATTCCGAGTTGCAAAATATTCTTGGAGGAATTAAGTGGAGAAAGGTCTTCATGAATGTGTACATTCGTGAAAGTAGTTTGCGTGGACATTTAGCAAGGGAAGCCAACATGAAACATAACGCGTTACACACGATTTATTAATCCAATCCTTATATATTTTTTACTTATTGATATATTGCTGAAAATTCAATACTATGGCAATTATTAATATTTATATTCTTTGTTTTTGAATTGCTATGTCCACACTACGACAATAAATACTGACAAGAAATGAGAGCGCATGGAAATGCATATACAATTTGTATAGGCATGCGCGCGCACCTACCTCGAATGGTACAAATTGCATATGCATTTAAATGCGCGCGCATTTCTTGTCAGTATTCATTGTCGTAGTGTGGACATAGCATTTAAAATATAATTTATATCTTTTTTTCTATAATATAAACTAAAGTACAAAGAAATTGGTTTTTTTTTTCTCGTCGATTCCACAATTTAATAAAATACTATTCGATTACGCTACAGAATTTAAAAACAATTTTTTTAAATTTTGACTAGAGCTAAGATACATAAAAGGATTCGCTTTATTTACTCCGCGTTAATTTCCTTCTAAGTAAATTGATGATGCTTTTTAAATGGGCGGTAAGATGAAAGCAAATACCTTTTGGTGTCTCGGCTACTTCAGACACATCGAAAAGGCCATTCAAAACCACAACGATCCAAGCGTGCTACACGGCTGTACCATATCCATTTATCCACAGTAATAATTGGGACCCGTTAAACAATAACCAGATGTTCCATTGAAGATTCTTTGCTTCATCGAGGTAAAATAAGATATAGAAATGTTGCCGGGTTGCGTTGCGAAATGTGAAGCCATGGTTGCTTTTGCGATTAACATATCGCGAAAATGATTTGGAGCCATTCTAAAACTATGCATTGTAATCTGAGTCAAAATAGTGGCAAGATTGGCCTAGATGGTGCCACAATTTTTTTTTTTCTCTCAGTGGGAATATGTCAAGCCCGCAAAGGCTTAGCCGCCAATAAAGCATCCCCATTGGTTTAAAATAAAACTTTAGTTAAAACGAAAATTTGCAGAAAAATGTGTAGCCATTTTTTAAATCTGTATGCAGTTGCACATATCCCCATTATTTGTGTTAAAGTAGTCGATTGTTAAAGATTAAAACAATGTCTTAGGTTTGAAACTGTTTAATAATTGCAATTGTAGGTGTAAATTATTATTTATTTCATTTCAATTTTGCGATGCATCCTAGATCATAAGATGCGCACACATCGATTAGTTTTGGGGACATGGTACACTCTTAAAGCAAACGAGCGATTTTAACTCAGTTTGAGTTAATTTTCACTTCTCCAGTGTCGAAAATGCACTTCCCCTGTAGCAGTGGATCCTTTGTATGTTAAACCTGAGACAGAATCACTCCAAACGAGTGATTTTAACTCAGTCTGAGTTAATACTCTTTTGTTTTAAGAGTGTACATCGCCTCGATTTGGCGCCTATCAGACAACAGCTTCACTTTATTTTTACTCGTCAACCATATCTTCTTTAACCTCCCAATGCCGGAACCTCAATTAAAACCGCCATGCTTGACTTCTGCCTTTTATATCAAAAACATAACCGCGGATTAGGACACCATTTTTTACAAGACGATGCGCGTTCCGGAATTCTGTGAGCCATCGGACCCACACGTGTTTTGTATTGTCCGAAATGGATAATGCCGCAGAAAGATAATGAACGGGGATTATTTGGAATTACGCCATTAATCATAACTTGGTCTCTTTGTCCGCCATTGCATGCTAACACGCGTTTTTTTTGTGTGTTGTCCGGCCGAAACAAAAGCCGGTGAAGTAGAAAAATCTTTGTACTATTCGGTTGTTGCATTGTTAGAAGGGTGTGATCTATACAGTAAAGTACGTGTTAAACTTGTGTGTCCTAATGATTAATACAATATTTCATTATAATGGGCTATTTTCGCCGGTGAGAAACAAGAATAGGTGTGGGGGCATTCTCATCGTAGTTACAAATGTTTTTTTGGTGTGCGGTTGAATGAGTTAAATTATACTACATTTAATACTTGATTTTGAATGTCTGTAGCTTTATTTTGTTGATCGTATTTACGTAACTTTCCTATCCCGTCCTATTTACGTAACTTTAAAAAAAGTGATAAAATATACGGAGCTTAAGACTATTTAATAATTATGAAAGATATAAATAAAGAGGTGGAATTTTGAATTAAATATATATTTGTATGTAAAAAAATTACAATTTACGTTGCCTTGCAAAGTTTATGAAGTTGCTTGTAAAGTTATGCAGTGTTGAGGTCTCTCATTTTTTTAAAAGTTTGTTGCAAGTATTTTAGATTTTTGTTATCATTCTTCGAATGAACAGGTTCCTACACCAACCAGTTTATCTGCAAACGACCAAACTTAGTATAGCACACAGTATCGTTAAATGTACTTCCGATATCTATCCAACATGAATCTGACACTGATACATACAGTCGATATCATGATCATACGATACCAAGGGCTACTGGGGTATAACTATTGTTTCTGAGCTCACAGTCTACACTGCATACAATTCGTTCCACTCAATCTCACCGGATCTGCGCAGGAACGGTGTGTCAATCATTCTTCGCCAAAAAAAAAAAAAATCTCACCCAGAATTAACAGAAAAAAATACACAATACGCGTAATAATAACTAAATTACAATCCTTCTCACTTTAGGCTTCACCGGCTACGGGGGCATTATTTTTTTTTTATTCTTTCTCTCGTTTTCTGTATTTCCACTCTTTGGATCGAGGATCCAAAGAAGAAAATAAGGCTCTGCTGCTGATCTGTCACAGTGTCACAAGTTTGATGCAACAATTGCCTCCCGAACCCGCCAATTACACCGGGTAAAACGTGTAACTTCTTCTCTGGTCCTGGTTCGGCACAAAGGATTTCCATGCTCTTGCAACCACGGGTAAAAGTAAAAAGAGATGGGAATAGAAAAAAGTATCGTGTTTTTTTAAAGTGACGGAACTTGTTATGGTAATTGTAGAGGAGAAATGTAAACGTGACTTTCTGAATCGTGAACAAGGTAACCGTGTCTTTAGACGATTCAATGGAGCAATGAAAAAATGTTTCAAATAAGTTCTTGATCAACGGTTATTTTAACATTTCTCAATTGTTTTTATAAAAGTTCTGATTGAAGCACTTATTTTTACAAATCAATAAATAGTTTAGATGAAACTTGGAAACAATTTCCGCAGAAAAGGCTCTTCACTAGTTTTCTTTCATTCAATGCATTGTTTTAAGTCATCGATTATAATTTCCTTTAAATCAAAATCAGAAGTACAGAAGAATTTGGTACATTCCATAAACAAAATAAAATTATTTTGTTGTTTTCTGACTTTTCTGTACTTGCAATACAATACCAAAACGAAAACTCAAATGGCTCCATGCAGGTATAAAACGCTCAAGTAATAAAATATAAACACAACTTTTTTTCTTATTTCTCATCCCCTAACCTCAAAGTTCGTGCCCATGAAACGCTCGACTGGGGGCGAAATCTTATTAGAAAAACGAAAAATAACGAATCACATCAATAAAAAAGGAGGGCCAAGGAAGACCCTTACAAAGTAATTTTGATTACCATTCAAATCTTAAGCGATAAGCAGAAGATATAAGTCGAGACGCAGGGGGGCAAGAAAAGAACCAGAACGTGCCTGGAATGAGCAATAGAACGTTTGGATGCCGAAAAAACAAGGTTTTTTTTTACGTTGAGAGGGGGTACAAAATACCTACAGCAATCGTTTTCAGAGGTGTTTTGTGATTTCTTTTTTCCCTTTTGAAAGTCCCGGACTTTAATCCCAGTTACCGGGATTAGGGATGGTGTGGGGCATTAAAAAGTTTCGTGAAAGCTCCTCAGCTGGATAATCCGTCATTTAGGGGTAGGCATCACAATGGGAAGTGTTTGTTGGGAAGTTTTAGACCGTGGACTTGACTGCTAGGGGATTTATTTTTTTGTGTGAATCTTTTGAAGGTCTTTATAAATCGGTTTTGGTTTGATATATAAGAATATAATTTCCTGATAAAAAAAAAAACGTTCTTTTTCGAATATTTCGGTTTCATTACAGCTTTTGAAGGGTGGTTGATATGATTTTGTAAATTTTTATAAAATTTCCTAATCATGAATATATGTTTGAAATATTGACTCACCAGTTATTTACTTGAAGAATAGTTAATCCCGTGTCTTGAGCCAGTTGTTTCTTTTGATCTTCTGATGGGTAAGGGTGCTGAAACAAAAATAAAACTATTAAAATACTGCCAGGAAACAGTATCAGTACACCATTTGAAAACATTAAACAACATTTCAGTTTTGACATTACTTTTACCATAAGTTAAAGAATTATTGAAATATACATTTAAACCTTAAATCCTTCGTACTACAGCAAAAACTAACAAAATATTACTAAATTACTCTACTTAAGTTCAAATTTTTTTTTAGCATCTGAAGTATGTCTGGGACCATCAACGTTTTAGCTGTCACTTGTTATTATGACAATTTTTTTTTTTTAAAAATTCAACTTGTGATAATTTTTTTTAATTTGTAAAACCTATACATTAACATTTAAAATGATTGCTTTACATTATTATCTGCACAAAAACATTGATTTTTTTCACTTATAAATGGCTCAGTCGGAGGCTCAACATGTTGTCAAAATTTGAAAATTTTTGTACCGACTCATAAACAAGCACATTTTGACATTAATCACCAAACAGGATTCTACATTTTATTTTTTCACTCCATCCTATTGCATACCCTTATACACAAACCATCAGCAAATTGTTATTTTTATCCTTACTTTTTATAATTAACTTCTGCATTATTTCTGTACCTTTAGTCTCCCTCTCCTACAACACGTAGCTTCGTCAAATGCATTCACCAGGTCCATTGCACCTTATAACCTTAAGCTATAGGGTCCCTACGAAGGTACTTAAGAAGACATTTTCCAGGGCACTTTCCTTCTTTATAGGGTCCGGCAGTCGTAAAGAAAATTCCTCCCTTAGGTTAACGGTCAGGGGCTGTCCAGTAATCCGGCCACTTTTCATGTTTAGTACAGCCCTAACTTTCGGCCGTTGGGTCGTTCTGGGTATTAGGTTTCGCTCTCTCTTATATTGGATGCATTCTTTTTGTTTTGTGTGATTGGGGAAAGAAAAATTTTAAGTAGAGAATGTGTACATGTTTTTTATTAACCCTATGGAAGATACAGACTTATATATCCGTCACCTGACTATCAGGATTTCTAGTAACACTTTAAAAAAAAAAATTTTCCAAAATCCAAAAATTTAAAGTATGGATAATCGCAAAAAAATGTTTTTAATACCTTACTATTGTATAGAACAATATTAAAGGTGAGTACATGTAAATTAGTACAAAAATTATACAGACTCAGTGATATAGAAATAATTAACAATACTTTGTTTGTAATTACCAAAACTAATTTGGAGTTGGAGAGTTTTGATTCTATACCCCTCAATTTACCATATCTTAGAATTTAATATAACACTTATTAATAATCATCTGCTTAGAAATAAAAAACAATTGAAGGTAAGTGTTGATTTAAAACACTAGAGCTACATGAATGGGAGTTATAATTTATAACCAAAGTCAAGTGACGAGCTTACACCCGAGTAGGTGCCCAACGTAACCGTTAAGAGCTTTAAGTAATTTAAAGGAATAAAATTATCAGTTAAAATTACAAAATTTTAATCACTGACAGTAAAAACATTCTTACACATCAATCGCATATCCTTTAAATGTTTAAATTTATAATTTTTTTAGGTATATATTTCGAAACCACTTCTAAATTAATAAAAAATTAAGTAGTTGAAAATTTAAATCTGATGCAGTGAAAAAATACTATATTCATGAATTTATTCTTAATTGTTAATTATTGAAAATTATTTTCAGTGTTAAACTTCAAAGAAGGGATTTTTTTATTAACCGGCCTACTCTACCATAAGATAAAAAAGGGATGCTTTTGTAATATTTAATGGAAAATATTTAAATTTTTAAAATGAATATTTGCCAAAAGTAATAGCATGATAATAAATAAGTTAGGAAACATTAATTGTGTATGTTGAATTCTCTTATAATATTTAATGGCTTCATTATGAAAAGATATTTGCATCATTTTAAAATACTGTTATACAATACATTTCAAAGTCTTGTGATATTTATTTCACAAGTAATGAGCCATTAAAAATGGAAAATGTCATTCAAGATAATAACTTGTCACACTGCAGTGTGGATCTTTGCAAAAAGTCGTTACACTTTTTATAAATATTTTATATCTTAAAAACTTCTCCCCTCGTTTCTTAGAAAACAACTGTCAAAAAGGTTTTATGCTGCGATAGAAATCAATGAATTATAAGATATCCAAGTCTTCGGAGAGGTTTTCTGTTCCTTAAAACTTAACGTGATTAGCCACGAAAAAAAGAAATTTCGACTTTTTTTTCGGAGGCAAGTTTTTAATGTATTTATTTTAACGGATAATATTTCAAAATGTCATTTATAGCAATAATTATCGTCGACATGGACTCGAAAACGGTACTACGATGCACAGACTACATTTTTTTTAACAAATAAGAGTATCTTATGAAGAAAGAAAAAAAGCAACCCTTTTTGGCGAGCGACAAAAACGTTAATGACATTTTTTCTTCAAGCGTACATTGAAAAAAAAAATGGGAAAACTGTTGGTTAGGTTTAAAATATGAAGAAAAAATCACTCTAGAATGAACAAAAAACAACTTTTAGGGGAAGCTGGGTAGGGAGAAACGAGGGAGAAAATATATTTTTTTGTACGGTGACTCGGTTGAGATTTTTTTGTTTTAAAATTTCTTTCGTCAGAAAAAATTACATTTTTCAAAAGTTATAAAAAATAAGAGAGGGGTTTACTTAATGATTCCACTCCAAATCTGCCAACCGCTGTTTTGAGTAAGAATACCACATGAATTTCAAACCTTTTAGCAGTGGAAAGAAAAATTACTAAGACGAGATTTTCAAAACTTGAGTTTAACGAAAACCTTAATACTGAAGGTGTTTAAATATCAGAGTTCTTAAAAAAATGCTTTATTTTAAAAGAACGTGGTTTTCCTTTTAAAGTGGAACTATTATTTAATTTGTCTTCAAAGCACTTTATTAAATTTAATGTCATCCAATTCTCCAAGTAAGATTTTTTTTGTTCGTGTATGACTTTAAATATTAGTATACTGAATGTTACCAATGGTCAAATGCCGCAAAAAAAAACACCTCACAACAAGTATTTCTCTGAAATTTCCATCGAGGCACTTCTATTTGTTTAATTAGTGCATTTTGCTTTAATTACATTTATAAATAAATTAATGCAATAAATTAATTACTAAAAAAACTATAATCGATTGCTTACAAAGCCATCCGTGATCACTTATAGTGAATTGATCACAGATAACACAAAAGTGTCAATTGATCAACTAATGATTTCATTTATGACAAATTGAATTTTCATGATAGCGTCACATTTACACAAGCAAAATCCCTCTAAATTGTCTTCAAGACCATAAATCAAGTCCCACTGTTGCATAAAAAATCCCTAATAAATGTCCCCCCAAACCCTTTTTTACTGCGCATTCAACTCTTTCTCCCAACTCTAATAATAATACATGCAAACACCACCTAGACGATGAACACAAAATAAGAACTTTTTTTCTAACAATATTTTTCCCTCCTGAGAAGTGTCTACTGTTAAATCGATATAGCCTCACAAATTCCGAATCATAATGGATAGAAAGGTTTGAGATGTTGAAGAAATAATGAGTTCTGAATATTCAATTGTTTATTACAGGAACAAGGAGTTAGAAGTTCGAAAATCAGGGTGGGTTTTTGTTGCGCATTATGTTATCCAGATTTTTTTTGCGTTTGAAAAACTCTTATCGGCCAGTGATAACATTAAGTATAAATTGTTACGAATCAAGAATTCATTTTGCCAAAAAAAAAAAAAATTTGAAAACGTAAAAATCATGGAATTATTACACAAATAATCCTATTTAAGCACTATCTGTAAGGTTCTTGTAATTTAGTTGTTAATTTTGTAGTTATGCTAAAAACGTTATTTTAGTAAATTATGGAAAAGACAGCAAGATAAATAGAAAAAAAAACAGCAATTTATTCTTGTTTAAAACTAAAATTAATGTATTACATATATATTTTTTTTGTTCAGGTATTTGGATTGTTTTACTTTCTCACATGGAGTTCGTTAAAATTATAAAAGAAAAGTAGCAGATAGTAGTTCACAAAAACACAAATATCTAAGACAACTAATATCTCAAAAAAATCTTTTATATTCTTTTTCGTGGAGAGAAGGGGAGAGTGAAATAAAAATATAAAAGATTTTTTTTTTAGCATATTGATGATCGTATGAACATGCCTATCCCATTCCACATGGATATGCATATATGCATGCGGAGTAGATGTTTCCAGAGTCATAATAATAATAGAAAAAAGGTAAATATAAAAGAAAAGTTGCATTATCTTTTTATACCGTACCTTTTTATTGTCATTTTTTCTCTCACAAAGGTGGGAAAGCCTCGTAAACAACGTCGCGGGAGGGGGTGGGAAATTCGCTCTTGAATTCTTTTCGAATTCGGTCGAATCCGTACTTAAAAGGATTTATGACAAGCGTCGCAGAAAAATCAAGAGTTAGGGGACCCGGGGAAATTTACGGATGTCGTTTCGTTTTATTGCCTGGGAATTCGGTTATTTATTTCGAATTTTTTGGGGTTGTTGCAAATTAGGCCCGGAATCGATAAAAGACGCAGTTGAAGAAAAATTCAAATCGGTCGTTTTCGTGGATTTTGTTTCAATAAAATTGTGTTTAAAAATAAAGGCCTTGTGGATTAACAGTTGCAGAATTTTTTTATATTGAAAAAATCTATTTTAGGTATCTTATATGAAATGTTTTATATATGCCGAGATATATTAAATTATATATTGTTTGTATAATACTTAATTTGCAAAATTAAATATACTAAACTGGAAGATTGTAATATAAAAACAGTTGGAATATTTAATATGGTTTATGTATCTGAACCACCATATAACATAACACCATCAGCACAAATGCACTAGGAAGCCTAATAGGCAAGTCTATAAGTAAATTTATTTTGATTCGTAGCTCCTATCACTTTCGACATGTATTGCTCTGACCCCAACACTAACGCGGCGACAGATGTATACTTAGCATATTTCAAATATTCGATTTTAATCAAAAGAGAAACATTTTCTCAATAAGTGCTATCTGTAAAAGCGTTTACCTTCCATCTGTTTAAAAAGATAATCTGTATCGGCAAATTGAGATGTATTTTCACTGTAAATTTCCTGCTGGAAAATTATAGAAATATTGTGTTTCCCAATTTTTTTTCAAAGTGTTTCTGTATATTCTTCCACTAGATATCAAAGACCTATCGTACCCAACTCAATAGATTAATCCAATGCGGATCGAAAAGATATCTTGCAGCTTTCAAGAAGAAAGTAATTAATGCCTGTCGGGGCTTCGCACCGAGTCTCTCAGACCCCCCTCCGCCAGCCCAGAAGGGAGGGCTATTAGTGGCAATAAATCACATCTGACGCCTACTGATCCAGATGTCCATTGTAGAGCCCAACTCTCTTCTTCTGGATGCTGTGGGATTGAAGAGGCTAAAGATAAGGTTTTCATCCCATTCCATCGAGTGTAAACATGGGTATGGGATCTTTCCCATGTCCGTGTGTTGTATTGGGGAAATGATTGTTCGTTTTCACTGGTTTTGGAAGAAATATAAAATGCGTTGTTCTGTAGATGTAAACCAATCATCATGTTTTAGTCGACAGTCCCGCGTCTAAAGCAGGCTTAAAAACTTTTACGTTTAACTGAAGAAAATATGGAATACATTGTTTTGTAAATGAAAGCGATCATGTTTTAATGGACTGCTCATCTTTTACCCTGAACTGGCTTAAATATTGTAACATTTTGAAACAAACTCTTCATCTAATATTCTAATTTCAGTTTAAAAAAAAAAAGATTTTATTCAAGGATTTAAATGTTTCATTGTTAATATGCTTAAAGTCTTAACGCTCTGAGACCCTCCGCCAGCCTAGAAGGGAGGGCTATTAGTGGCAATAAATCACATCTGACGCCTACTGATCCAGATGTCTATTGTAGGCCCCAACTCTCTTCTTCTGGATGCTGTGGGATTGAAGAGGCTGAAGATAAGGTTTTCATCCCATTCCATAGAGTGTAAACATGGGTTTGGGAGCTTTCCCATACCACAAATGTATTGGAGAAAGATAGTTTGTTCTTTTCCCCTAGTTTTGAAAGGAAATTTAGAATACTTGGTTTTGTAAATGTAAATTGCTCATCATGTTTTGGTCGACTGTATTGCATTTACACTGAGCGGGTTTAACCCTTTCAGTCCCAGTTATGCCATTTACATCATCATGTTTCTGATCATAATAAAAAAATAAGGAATGACATATTATTATATTAATAAAAAAAAATATTTTTCTAAAAAAAAAAGTGAAGAAAAAAAATGATGTTTTTTTATCATAATTGGTAAGAAAGATCTAGAAAAAAAAAGAAAAAAAATGATAATGCCAAAATGCCATGAGGTTAAGGGTTAAATACTTTTACGTTTGAAAACGGTATCGCCATCGAAAATTTTTTCTCTTTGAATTCATGCTTGTTTGCTTTTCAGCTGAAATAGGATTTTATTCACGGATTTAAATGCCATTGCTTATAGATTAAATGTCTCGTTTTCGTTAGGTTTTGATCATTTATTTATTAGCACGTTGAGCTTGGGGCAGTATTCTGTTGACATAAACCCAAATATTAATCCATCTATAAATATCAAGTATCACTTTAGCGTTTTTCTTGTATATTCATGTCTGTTTCTGAGGCATGATTCATTCTCTATATTCATGTCTGTTCTGAGAATGTAACCTGCGTAGTATATAAGTCACAAAAACAACTTTACAGGGAAGCTTAAAATTTGATGCAAACTATAGTCCAGGGCTAAATAAGTATTTCCTTAAAATGAATGACTAAGAAGAACAGATTGAAGAATAGTTGTTCGTCATAAATAACCAAATTTTTGAAGCCTACGTCCACGCCTATTGAAAACCAACGAGAGTTGGGCTTTGAGAATCAAGTATGGTTCTTCCACGGAGGTTTATTACATGTACTTGATGAAGGAAAAGCAGAAACTCCAGTGGGATTTTGATAGATAAATGTCTGGGAATAGTCACTCAGAGTGGAAGCCTCATTTTACTTCTACATGTTCTTGGGTGGCTATTTTATCTTACTTAGATATTAGAGATAAGATTAACCAGTAAGAAATTTCACATAATCTTTTTATGATAAGATTTGAAATACTTGAGTTTTGGAAAAGTTGTAGGCGTAGACCGTGTGGGGTCTTGGGAGATTGTGTGGGAAAATTCCGTGGTTTATGGGTCATTATTTCATTTTGGTTTGACACTTTAGGAGGGACATGAGGTTTTCTGGACTTGGAATGAAATGAATCAGTTAGAAATTATGATGATATCGTGGGATTTGGAAACCTATCAGGAGTTACGGTTCTTCAAAATGGTAAGGAAGAAACATTGCCTTCTCGGGAATTGCATTAATGAAATGATGAAATATAACAAATCTGAGTGCTTTATTATCAGTAGTAATAATATCTTTTCATCGGGGTAAAAATTTTAATTCTCTTAAGAAACAGATAAATGCGCCAATACAGTTTTAACTAATATTTTTGAAAATATTGGTGAATATTGACTAAATCAATTTTCAAAACAGTTATGAGAGTCGAAGAAACAAAGTTAAAGAAACAAATTGTTCAAACCTTCTCTACATTTACTGAAAAAAGCTATAACATTAACGTTTACTTAGCAGAGGAGGACTAAGAGAATGCAAAATTTAGCCTAAAAAGATAGCGGTTTTCATAAACCTTGTTAAATAAATCCGTTAGTGCTTACATGAAGCATTCAAACTCTTGATTGGTTGGTTGGTCAACATATATTTTCAGGCTTGTGCCCTTGGTCAGAGAACCGCTTATAACCTTCAAGTAAGTCAGACACAACACACACATACGTGACAGATGTTGCCATCTATCGCCACCTTCACAATTCAGACATGTCCCTGGAGGAGAGGGAAATAGTCTCTAGGGACCTGTACCCGTGGGAAACTGCGCAATGACCGCCCACAGGACTTCCAACAGATTCAACGAGCACGTACACCGCGCATATACTCGGAGGGTCTTCAGTGAGACCGATATCTTAACCACTAGGCTCCCCACAGCCCTTCAAACTCTTGAAAAAAAATCAATTTGAAAATAAATTATTCATTATAGATTCGTTTAAGGTTTGGTGCCTTTAGACTAAAACTCGAGAAATCCACGAGGCGTGCCTGAAGGGGCTTAGCTACCGTTTCTTGACGTTCGACCCTTTTCTTGACACGGCCATCAAAAACGTGTCTTCCCATTTTAAGACCTCGTAAATCCCCAAGAGGTCTTACCCCAACACCCCAAAACAGGGTGGCGACCCTCCCACTCCTAGAAACTAACTACCGCATAGAGGTCCACATAAAATCTAAAGTACCTGGTATATAAATTTCAAGAGAAGATTTTTTTTGTTTCTCTTTCACTTAATTTTATTTTATTTCGTGTTTTTAACGACGAGGGCTGGAGGTGGTGGTAGGGGGACAAACTCGTAATAGGACTTTATTTTTATGGGAATTTAAGAACGAAGTGGCCATGGCTGGAACGAATGGAATATGTTTTTGTGGTTCTCCTAATCTCGGGATATGAGACTTGGCTGCTTTTCCAGCTGGAAGTGTTTGTGGCTCATTTTTATCGCTGATTTAAACTCGGAGTCCATAAATATGTGTGGCAGGAAATGGCTCAGTTTATGTGTCTCTTATTTGATAGAACGACTGATTTTGTAGTCGTATTTCTTTAAGAGTATGGAAACGTAATAATACGGTTGAATAATTTGTTAAATGGAGCATGACTTCCAAACTGGAAATTTAATTATAGAATTTCTCTTTTAAAATTAGAATTCCAAGTTTTTCGTTCCATTTTCTAGTTCTGGGATTTAAAAATTTAAGAAACCCACAAATGGTATCAAATTGACGGCAATCATACTATTAAAACATAAAAATTGCAAAAAAATGATGTATAAATTTATAAAAAGAAAAATATATCACCATTTTGTGGTTATGATTCAATCAATTTAAAAAGAAGCATACATGTCTGAAATAACTGAATAAAATTTGATTAAAAGTTATTTATTTTAACAACAAATGCTTATTTACAACAACAAAGAGCCATTCCATCCCCAAACAGACAGTATAACCCTATTAAAACCGTAAATACGAAATTTCCCCCGTTCTATGTGAAAGCTCCAATCGCCTTAACATATCCACTGTTATTATATGGCACCACAGGTGCGGCAAAATTACCGGAACAGTTGCGTGTGAAACCTTAACCAGTTTTACGTCAAGAAATTGCATGACAAATCGTCGAGGGAAGCAAAGGAACAGGGGTAATTCAGAAGCTCTCACGAATAGCAAACAAAGATACGAGCATGGATAGATCTAGCAGTAACGTTTATGAGTTGACTTAGCTAATTAAGAGTCAATATTTAAGCTAGGTGGTCTGGGAAACAAATGGCAGTGTTTTAATGCTGATAGACTTCTAAAATTAATTCGGAGGCATGGTTTTCTCAGTTATCTATGGATTCACAAATATTTTCGGAATTCAAAGGGGCAGTTTTAGATTGAATGCAGTCTGGCAAGAGTAGGACTTAGGTAAAAATTTAACATAAGTAGAGATTATACCTCTATAAAAATAAGTGGAGTCTGAGAGTTCTTTAGCTATTGCAGTTTGATTGTTTGATGATAAAATATGGCTTGTATTTTCATAGCTATTTGAAAGATTCCAGTTTGGAGAAGCGTTTAATTTAATAATCATATTAAAATATAAATCATACAATAACAAATATCGTTGAAGGTTAACATTTTACTTGGGGAATGTTTCTTCAATAATGGTAACATTTATATCATACTCTTGTAAAAAAAAGAATATGCTTAGAAAAAATTCCTTTTGATCCACAATGCCATATTTTACAGAAAAAGAAGCATGAAGCTTCAGTAAAACAATGCAAATACGTTTCAGTTTTCCATTGTCTCTTACGCTTTTTTATTCTCTGTTGTTATTGGACCCTCTTCGAAATTCCAGAAAAGAAGGCACAGGGGCGATGCAGTCAAACGGTAACCTACCCAGACACATATCTGTCCTCGTAACGAAAATAGATGGGGACCCCAGCTAAACGGATATAGGGAGAAGTAAAAAGCTAAGAGACGAAAAACTATGGAGGGGATTTAAAAGAAAAACAAAGGAGCAAAAATGTGGGGGGCTAGAGAGAGAATAAATTTGAGATTGCAGACGATCTGAATCTTCGGTGTGTCCCAAGACACCGGGAGGGAAAGGTAAGGGGACAATGGGAAAACAAAAAGAGGCAGCATCTTTGATTAGTAGCGAGAAGCACCTTCGAGGAATGTGCTCTTGTTGTTTGGCAGGGTTGCTGAATTCTTGGCTCGTATGTTTGGCGAGAATAAGAGGTATTGAAGTTGTTTCTAGTGCCAATAAGACTAAACATTTATAAGTCTTAACTTAAACGTACGTTAACTTATTAAAGTATTTGATTGTATTATATTAGAAATTAAAAGCATTGAAGTGCACTGTTCAAATAGAAATTATATTCAATCGGTATAAACATGTTAAAATCTTAATAACACTAATATTCAATACGATTCAATAAATAATTAGTAATAATTTTATTTCGAAATAATAAGGATAATTGAAAATTGAAACAACGTTTCTAGACATTGCTTGAGCTAAAATTGTAAGTATCTAAGTGTTGGAACAACTTTCGTCTTAAGGATAACTTTACCTTGAACACAAAAGAATACTACAAACTTTCTGATTATTTTACTGATTTAGCATTCCAATAGAGTATATTTCATTATCAGTTATTTTTGTGCAAATTTGACTTTATGGATTTCTATTTACAATCCCATAATTCTTCCATTACTCAAACTCAACATCTTCCAATCCCAATATTTTATCAAGTGGTCTGATTTTACGATGCTATCGGACAGGACGGGATAAAAGAAAGCGATCGAAAGCCAAAAGTAGCTGCCATAAACCCGGACATGTACGTACACAGTCTAAGGATATTAAAGATTTTATCACTATTGTATGCTTTACTTGTTTTTAGGTAAGGACCTATGAACGAAGACAAATAATTCTACAAATTATTAGCTTTATTCTAAATTTATTTTCAGTGCACCAAGGCCCGTCCAAATAAAAGGATATTATTTGAACTATACAATCCGTTTGTGTACTGTTAAATATAAACGTGTATGTTACATCAAAAATTTGAGTCAATTTGTTGAGATGTTGTTGGCTAGCTGTATTAGTTAAGAGGGACCCATAGAGCTAATGCATTAGTTTTAAATCACAACTTTGGCAAAAGAATTGCTACGCCATGTTATACCATTTTCACCAGGTATGGGAATCATCATAACATCACTTAAAATCATAATATAAATAAAATTGAAAAGAAAATATCATCCGGTTATTTAATTATTAATTGATAAAGTTCTAAAATAGTGCCACCTTCAGCAGTATATTTTTGGCATTTAAAAACTCCACAAGCTCTATGGGACTGACAATCCATCTTGATAAGAGGTTGTTAGTACTGCACCAAAATTCGAAGATTTCACATTCACCTAACTTTGGTGACATTGCACACCCCATTTTGTATTCAGCAAATTGATTCCAATGTTTGGTGCAACATGGGTCTTTATATAATCTAGGTTGTAGGCTTATTTTTACAGTGAATGTTGGTTTAACAAGACCTCAAGATGGATATTGCCGAATATTTTACAGTGCAGAATGGACCGCATTTGAAGACAGAATTAATCCGAGGATCTGATGGTGTTAATCTGATGGGATGCTGCGAGCCCTTAGTGTGTTTCACGAAAAACTTCAAAGTGTAGTAGCCGTTCATCGAAAACAACAAGGATACCAACATTCTAACCCACACACCATAAGAGAAAAAAGAAATTTAAGCCCAGCAAAAGACAAAAAAGCACTGGGAAACTGCAATGGCGGTTATCAATCTCTATTCCGGCGTCCTATCTCCAGGGAGCTATAAATTACAGGACGAGTCTTCTCTGCGAACAGAGGGAAGAGATAGGAGCTAGAGATAGGGATTGGAAACTCAAAAAGACATTGCAGACCATTTTTGATTTTTTGTGTGTTTTCTTGTTTGTCAGGATTTCTCAGGGATTAACTTTTGGGGAATGTTTAGCTGAAGTTATCAAGAGAGATGCATGTTGGGTTTGGAGATTTTTTTTTATTTTAAGACGGAGAGATTTCCATTTTAAAGTTAATTTATGAAGAATAGATATTAAATTATTAACAGTTAAAAAACAAAATATCCGTTTGGCTTGGTGTTAAGATCTTACGAGCAAAAGAATGACGTAAGTTTTGTTAGGTAGTTCTTTTGACACTAACTTTTTAGACAGGAGTTTTCCAATTAGGTTAAGGTTAACTTTATTTACAGAAATTTTCTTTTTCTGGAGAGGACTTTTCCCACGATTTAGAGACATATGAAATGGTATTTGTCTGCATATCGTATAGTAGCAAGTTGACTAACTGCCGACAAATTAAAAACATTAAAAAAAAATAAGCTTTACGGTTCGTTAAAATAAAAGAGACGGTATCACTCACGTTTCCAGATACAGATCAAGTACAGATTCAGAAAATAGAAGTTTCACATTTGCTTCATTAACTTTTAAAGCTAAACGCGATACTCTACTCAAACAAGATTTACCCGATATTCCTTTAAGCAGACACAAACCAATTAAACCAAGTCACCCGTCGCCAAAGTTACTTTGTCCAGCTTATAAATGACTAACTGTCCCCCAGCAGCCAAAGGGGTGACAAAATCAGATTAGGGAGTCGCCCGAAAAGCACATTTGGCGTCGCTTCCCTTTGCAGCAAATGAGTCCCAAATTAACCCTCTCTCGACGGATATTAGCCCAATAACGGATACTTTTCCCGGAGAAGGAATCAAAACAAGTACAGGGTCACCCTAATTGCGTCGGGATTAATGCAAACTGTATTAACACGCCCAGAGGAAAGGGTTAAGGCCCCGTGCCCCCCGCCTTTAATCTTGGGGTGGGCCCCTCGCCCCCTACTTGGGCCTTATCCCTTTGCTTTGGCCATGGGTTGTTCCTCTTGGACAAAATAAATGACGCTGCTCTTGTTTTCGGAGGGGTTTTCGATCCCCTGTCTGGCGAAATTATCGCTTGGGTTCGATAATTTGATGAGTTTGATTTCTTCTCTTGCTAAAGGATCTAAATTATAGACATTATAGGAAAGTAAGCGCAAAGTATGGAAATTTTTAGCTTTTAAATTTTTTGCACCATAATGGTTTTGTAGTCTTTCTAAAAAATTTTGTCTAAAAGTTTTCACTACAGCCCTTAAAATTTGAAGTCTCCATTATTTTACAAACTTCGCCCCAATGATCTTAATGATCTTAATCCAGTATAAAAATTATTAAGAGTTAAAATTAATTCCAATACGTTTTTAAACTCTGCGAACTGAAGAACACGCATTTGACATGACAAACTATAAATGAAACTCTTCTGCTGAAGAACCGCGGAAATATTTTTTTAATTAAAATAATGTCAGTTTAGAATTCGTGAATGAATTTTCCGACTGTTGTGTTGAGCCTTAAGAGCTTAAATTCAGTCAAAATAAGCCCATGTGATACATTTAGCAATTCTATCGAGCCTACATTTCCTACAAATTCGTCCCCGATGAGACAACTTTGGCGAGGTTTTTCCTCCACTCGGCAGCCCTGGCTCCAGAGTTTATTAGACCAACGGATGATTAATTACACCGGTGCAAAATTGAGCAGCGAAAAAGGGTTAAGAGCACATACAAGAGCGGGGTTGGGTCCGAGGGGACTTTCACCAAAAAGGGGGTGGGGGGTAAAAGCAAACGTAATCAAATGGAAGTAGTAGTAGGGGGGTTTAGTTTTTACAAAACTCGTGCTAGGCGCTGTTCAAACTTTAATTAAATTTGATCACACCCGGAGACGCCGCTGGAAATCTGTTTGCAGAGAAAGCAGTGGGAAGTTAAAATATTAACAAAAAAAAAATCTGGTTCTGCAAAATGCAGAGATTGCCGAAACAGCGTGTTTCATTTGGCTAATGACAATAATATTCATTTGCTTACAGAAGCCGAGGGAATTCGGAAAAAGTTTCATATTACAGTTGTGGTTTTCATTATGACGGAAGTCTTTTAAGGTCCCCCTCCGCTGAAAAGCAGTTTATTATTAAAGAAGGCGGTGGGAGTTTTTGAAACGTTGGAATGTCAGAAACAAAATTAGATGAAGTTTTGAAATTTTTGAAGTGAATTATCGTAAGGCAAATAATTTCAGATTAAGTTTTAGTTACTTTTTTAAATATTGTATCATTGAAGTGCACCAAACTACACTCCGTGCCAACCTAACTTGGATAAAAACAAAGAGTAAAAAGGCAGACGGCAGTTTTTCACTTATAAATAAATATAAAAAAAAATGGAATATACATTGTTGCCCATGCATGTCATTACTCTCCATCTGTTTGTTCTTTTCGATATCAACTGAAACTTCTCATCTCAACCCTTCGGCATCAACTCAACAAAAGTTTCAAATTACTTGTATAACAATAAATCGTATTTTGAGTGGTATTTAACTTTAAATCATTATGTAATTAGAATTTTGTATATTGAATAGAATTTAAGTAGAATTATGTAATCCACAAGAACCTGTTAGTTTTTATAAATATTTAACACGGTTAAAATTATATCGATATTAATATTTGTTAAAACGAATTTCTAATTTAAAAAATATTTTTTACATTGGCTTTATTGTACGTAACGTGTCAGCTACATTATTATTATAATAGCTACAAAACATCAATCAATACAGTTGTTTTTATTTTAATTCGGATTTATACTTAATTACCCTCCGAGGCCATTTTTATTCTCCTGAGCTCACTAATTAACATGGCACCACATTAATTTCTTTTAAGAAACCATAATTTATTCTTACGATAATCATTCCTGAAGTTAAAAAAAAAGAAAAAAATAACCCACAGAGGAAAATCAAGTTAAAAAGATGACAGCAAGAATTCCCCCCAATATATCGGAAGTCTTATTTAATAAGGTTTTCTTTGACAGGTGTCTGAAAAGAAGACGCGTAATCCAGTTATAGCCGGATTTTTCATCCGAAAATTGCAGTTTCCTGCGAATAGTTTTACTTTGTCGGAAAGAGGAACCTTATAAAACTAATCAATAGTTAGCGAGGACGTGACAATTATAATTTTTCGGAAAGTTTATATTGGAGAGGTCATTTCGATATTGGATAGTAATTAAGGAATTTTTCGTGGGGATGCAGCATGAATTTTAGATTAATTTTTTTTAAATGTCCCTCATGGGATAATTTTCTTAAATATAAAAATAAATTCAAAATATTGGTATCTTTAGAGAAGTACTTTACTGGTATCTTTAAATATATTTAGAGAAGTACTTAGTAATTTCAAAATTAAACCACCATAAAACATTTACATTTAATGTAACTTTTTGGTTAAAAAGATATGTAGATTATTAGATAAAGTCTACATTGTTTGAATTGATCCAATTATTTTATGAATTAAACAGACAAACTATTTTTAATCACAAATCAAAATAATCAGACACAAATAGTTTTGTAAGTCGTAGATATGTATTCATTTTCTTTTACTAAAATATTCCTCTTGCAGAATATTACTTATTTTATAAGTATTAAATGTATCTTCACAAATATATCCTCAATTAAAAAAAAAACTAATGTAATGTAATGGTTTCCGGCTGCCTGTTTCTAGTCTCCTTTCGGACCTTTAACGCAGCCAATAATGCCTTGTAAGTTGGAACAATGGTCAAGTGACGAGGTCGAAATGTGAGCGGGCACCCAACGGAATTTCGAACGACAAGAATTAAAACACATTCTTTTTATTTCATTAAAAGCATTGTTTTTTTAAACAAATTTATCTAGTAAAACTAACATTCAACCAAAAATGTTACTACTAACAAACTTTCCATTCCTAAATACTAACACTTTGTATCAAATTACTTGCCCGATATCTGCCTCTATACCAAGCTACCAATATTAAAAGTATTGCTTCACGCAATAACAGGGCGTCTATGTGCCTTCGGGGTAGGAGCAAATAGCAGAGCTTCAGAGTAATCTATCTGCAGTCAAACTTCCCACTTCAATATGCACGTATTTATTTTTAGCGAAAGAGTTTCAATATAATCCAGGAGGAGAGAAAGTTATATTTCCCTAGGTAAAATGAGTTTTTTAGGAGTTGGATTTGAAATTTTGGGGGAAAGTATGTATGTGTTCAGAGGGGACTGATTGGTTTAGTATTACTTTTTTTTTTCGAAATGCGATTGAATAAAAAGTTGAATTAATTTTTTCCTTGGTTATATTTACAAAAAAAGTTGGATTAATTTCTTTAGTGCTTATATTTAGAAATATTCACTCAATAATTGGAATAGTCATCTAGTTTAATGCAGACTGCTCCCATCATTTTGCCATCAAAGAAGGGTTTTGGTGGTTATTTTAATGCATTTTTTTGTAAGCGTTGCTAAGAGAAAACATATTTTACTTGGTACTTTTGATGGATCAAGAATTTTTCATCATTATCGAAAAAATTTCGTTTCTTTAGTTTAAAAAGGATTTTAGTTTCAAAAGAATTTTATTTCATTTAATAACGTTCAAGCATCCATTTATTAATTTGGTTTCATAAGACACTTATAAAAAAGAAATTAAATTAAGGGTATCAAAGTATAAAACATAGTTAAGAAAAAATAGTTTAACTATATTGCTTGTAGCTATCCACTATCGACAACATTAAAATCCAATTGAAATGAAAGAAATATCTCAACACTACTACTGCATACAACTTTTAATTTAGAGAATGATAGTAAACTGGCAATGTAAGACTAAACGAATATGAAATAAAGACAAAGTATTTCTTATAAAACTCCGTTAAGTAAAATATTACATAAACATTGGAGAAATCACCATCAGTGAGATAATACCCTGCACAACTAATTGAAAACCCAATTACTCCACCTCAACAATAACACGGACTGGAAGTGTGCAGCACACCATCCCGTTTGACAATACGGGTGTCAAATTGGCAAAGCAAGATGAGAAGGGGGTAAGTGCCAAAGGGGTTTCCAGCACTTCAAACGCTCTAGGGGTGCTCTCCAATACCCCTTTATGTGCACAGGGGGGTGACGACCGGGTTGACATTTCCACCCACTTCAGATAGAACTCGAGATCTGTGATGATACCGGTTTTTTTTTTAGCTGGCGTCTGTTTTTGGTAGCAGATTGATGGAAAGGATTGTTGGAAATTAAAATTGTTAAATTTAAATTATTACAAATTGAGAGTTTTTTCTATTTTAGTCTTGTTACCTTTAAATTATTGCATATTTAATTGTTTTAGTTTTAGTCTTCAAAGGCCTAATCTGCCAAAAAGCAGTTAAAATAAAAAAAAAATGTTTGAAATTAAAAGCAGGAGTTGGTGTCGTATCAGGTTTGCACTAGCTACAAGCGAAAAGGTATTAATAACGTGTTTCTTAAGTAAGGTAGGGTGGTTAATAGATATGTGGGTACTTTGACTAGTAATTGATGATTGACTAATGATTGATAAATTGTATTAAACTTTAGACTTTTTTTGTAGCGGGGTTTTTTCAACACTTTTAAACATTTAAGTTTACAAAAATGTTTTCACGACCTTGGAAGTTAGCAGAGCTAATATCCAGTAACTAACACTCTTCTTCTAACATCTCCAAATTATTTTCTTGATTTCTAACATCTGCTTTACCACTTAGCACTCCCAAAAAACATTGGTTTTTTGAAGGGTTTCCTTTTTTTCCAGTGTCACAACACTATCTTTCCCAACCCCATCCAGCTGCCGACGCCAAAACTTCAGCCAGAGTCAAACTCACCACCTTTAATGAAGTCTCGTTTATGAGTATGGGGGTGGGCCATCTCGTTCTATTTCGGGTGTTCCATCCATTGTTGGAGAGACACAGCACGAGAGAAGGAGGAATATCGTTTTGTCGGCACCAGCCACCCCCTCATTTAGAGGGATCGTGCAGAGTTGGGATGGTTGTGAAGGTACTTTTGAATAACAGTTGAGTTTATGAGAATTGTATTGAAAATTTATGTTTTGTACGACTTTTTTTTATGTAAAATACAAATGACCCTTGATGACGGTTGTATAGACTATATCCCAGAGATGGTCAATTGATCCAGTGAAGTACAGATCACCTTTAATCCCTAGTCTAATATGGTCTGTATACCTCAGAATGTCAGTTAAGGTATTGACTATCCGGTATCTCTGGGTGGCATATGTATTTCTCAGGTTCCAAATTATTACTGAACTGATGAGATTTGAGATGTAGAGGCAACTTTGTGAAGGATACTGTTGTAAAGTACTGGTGACACTAAATGGATGTACAAGTCTGTTCATCTCAAAAAGTCATTTAAATTACTCATGACTCTTAATCCATAGACGTCCGTGAAGACCCTAAAGGTGGATATAGCCATTAAGTAATATAAAGGATCTAACGTTCTAGACGGATACATGTCTTCTCAGGGGGGTCTATAAAAGGTCATTTTCCTTGATTTCTAGACCGACATATACGAATTTCCTAAAGAAGTCTAAAAGTACCGACAGCATTAGACGGATTGTTAAGCCTGTATCCGCATCCATTACAGGATTCCTCAAAAGTACTGATGGCCTGATATAAACGTATATATCCTTCAGGTTCAGAAGGTCCCTTACATTCAATACTGATGAAAAGCAACGGGATGTTCTGTACTTGCCATCCCCCACCCCCCAAGCTGACCCGTGTCGTGTGGGAGGGGAGTCTTGCGTCAGCTGGCGAAAACAGCTTACCTTCATTGACTTCGAATCCTGTGTCTATGGATTTATATGTTGTGTTGTCTTTTATGCTCCGCCAGTGTGTTGGAAGCTTTTGTAACAGGGACTGTCGCCCCCCTATGAAACAGCTGACGCAGCAGCAACTGCTAAGTGGGAGTGATTATTTATATAATGAACAGATCAAATGCATGGGGTGTTTTGCCGTAAACGTCTGGGATGAAATTTGGAGAATTTATTTTAAATGTGTACTTATTTACGGGGAGTAAAAGCTGTTTGTACAATGTAGCAAAGTTTTGTTCTTTTACGATTTTTAAATGTGCTGGAGGGGAAGGGTGGTCAAATTTCTGTATTCATAGTTAGTATGATTTTCTTTAATACGAGTTATATGTTTTGGAGAGATTTATTAATTTTACAAAATTAGCTGCCATACACATTTAAACTGTACGACGAAATAGCAATGGTTAGTAATGCCAAGCTTATGATTATTTTAACCTTAAGTGTTGGAAAAGATCTACATGTATCTATTTCATGTGACGAGAGAATATAAACCGTAATAATAGAAATATGGACAGATCCTAAAATAATGCTGTAAATTCTTGCTTACTGTAAGGTGCTGGAATAGCCACGCCCGCATGATGTTGGTAGCTACTTTGGGGAAGATGCCCCTTTTCTTCTGTCGCTTCTTGCTTCTGTCGTCGTCATCGTCTTCGCCTGTGCCTGAACCATCTCCAATGCTGGCGTCACCTTTGGAAAGAAAGGAAAGTATTTAATAAAACTTATCACAAATTCAACACATTGTTCATTTGTATAAATTATATTGTGATTCAACTGTTCTTAACGTAATCATTTACATCATCAGTAAGATTTAACAATCATTTTAAGAAATTTGATAATATATTTCTAAATCTCAATTTTGTACTTTTTTAAAATCTTTCGCTACGCAGGATATTTGTTTTCGCGTAATATGCGATAGGAATATCATTATCGAATCCCTAGTTGTACGGCAGCTTGGGCCGTTTTAGAAGTGAAAGGGTTCAAAGCAATTTGATAATAAATCGCAGAAGATTAAGGCCACTATTTTTATTAATGTGGTACAGAAGTTTTCGCAATGCAACAAATTTATTTTGGTAAGATTTATAGTCCATGGTATAATCCACTTTTCAATAGTTCTTTTAGTTGTCAATACTAGCTTTAGGACTTCATTATTGTACTTTTTTGTTGAATAGAAACTTTACAAAAAGAGGGCACTAATACTCAGTGCCTCAACAATAAGTAACACACAAGGTTTTATACAGTCACTTCACTTCTTTTACTCAATAAAACCCAAACTCGAACAAAACATTCTCTCCCCCTCTCCATTCGTGTTTGATGAAAAACAGTACCCCTTCCAATCTAATAATCTCCATCCCATCCCGCTGCCGGTAATTTTAGCATAGACAAGGAGAATGATAATCTGTCGAATCAAGATGCTTTTAGGAGGAGAGAAACCACGGATACCAGACACCACTGCCGAGTGCTCCGCGGCCCTAATCTTTTACCAGATAAAATCTTGCCGGCTTCAGGGGGTCATCAACAAAACTTAGAGAGGGAAAAATCCCTTCAGAAAGTACTATAAGAAAAGTGAGAAGTATATGAAGGAGAAAACTCTTCAGAAAGCGATTTTCTAGAAGAAAATCACCAAGTCAAAGATGAGACGCATGTTCAAAGACTCACTTCAATAAACTTGCACGAAATGCAGAGATTAAACATTGAAAGAGATCGAACACTGCTATGGTTTGGTTGAATTTGCAACTGCATTTCTTACATCTTCAACACTAACTCTTTAAGATCACGGTGTCGGTGTAATTGGCCCAAAAATTTCATCTCTGCAGTCAAATTTGACAACCATTCAACACAATATAAGTTCTAAATAGGTGAACCGTCCTAATATAATATGGAATCGTTTCAACTCAAAAATGCAATGAAAAAACTTAAGACTTCTTTGCATGCCTAAATTGCAGCATGTCTTACAAAATAATTGAAGGAATATGTTTCACTTACATAGAAGAAATGAAGTAGGCATGGTGAGCTCTTTACAAATAATAATAAAAAATCCAATACAATCTCTTTGAATTACAATAAAGAAAATAGGCTTTTATTCCATATATATTATTCCAAAGCTTGTCTCACGAGCTTAACTAGAGATCACCAAACACAGGAAAATCAATTTCAGGACATTCCCTCCAGCCCACCATCCCTCGTCTCCAGAATCAAGTGTCGCTCCCGAGGGTCGGAGACGTTCCGGGCGACAGCTTTTTCCTTTTTTCCCGGTTTTCCCAGAGCACAAAGGGTATGTGACGTCGCTGAAACGCGATTCGGACAAGCGACGACACCAATAATTAGGTTGAGGCAGCGACCGCGGACGTTTTAAGGCTCTGAAAGGTCTCTGGTACGTGCCCCGATGGAAGAGGATGTCTAGGTTTACAAGTCTTCAACATTCAGCAAGGATTTCGGTGCGGAAATCTTTTTAGGGTGGTATTCGGAAAGACGTTTCCGGAATTTCGTTTCCTGGATGTAAATGGTGTGTGAGGAGGAATGCCAAGTATAGGCAAAGAGTGGAGATTTAAATATATATTGTTATTTGCATGAAAAGTATTTTAATTTATTATATATATATTGTAAAAAAATCGATAAAACTATTATACATTTCGCGGTTATTTTTTTCACATCACAATGCTGTAATATTTGTTTTACAGAAAATTTATGTTTTCCTGATGGGCATAGTAACTTGAAAAGATGGATGAAATTTAAAAAGAGAAGAGGGTGTATCCATTCACCTTCACTTCATTTAGACTGATGATGCAAATGCGGTACAGCTGTGGAAATAAAAAAGTACCCACTTGAGGTTATTTCCTCCGTTATTCATCCTAAAGAATCGGACCTTTTTGACATTGTGAACAATTAACATTCTGAATTAATTGCATGACACAAAATTTGCATAAGGGGCCATCTTCATATTAAAAATGTTACTAACTTTAAAATTTCCAATAGCAGCACCCCTTTTTGAATCCATATTTCAAATCTCTGACCTATGTTAATACGAAATGCCAAATTTTGTTAGTTTTTAAGCATTATTAGAGGAGTTAGAGACGTGCAAAGTTTAGGTCCCATAATGTTAAATGAGTTGCACATAAAAAACTATCCCGATCTATAAATAATTAAGATAATGAAACGAATTTTTTATTGAAAAGAAATTATAATAACCCAGACAAAATGCATTCAATATTGGGGTATTTAAAACAATTTTTATATTTTTAAATAATTATTTTATTGATTTTTTTTAAAAAATATGAATGGAAACCCCTTAATATTTTTAAAGAAATAAATTTAAGACAAGAAGTTTAAGCGAAATCCCAATTTTTAAAAATGTTTATTCATAATTTGCTGAGTAAATCACAAAATACTTTATAATTACCCTTTAGGGGACTGTGTATAAGATTACGTGCGTTATTGATAAATAAAGACGGCTTTGCATGCATGCTTGTCATTTTAGAGTTGGTCCCCAAAAGGTCCACAAGTGATTCGATTGAATAACTCGTCAAATATTCATCCAAATGTAACAAAAACTTAGATTTAAGGGTTTTCAAGAGTGCTTAACATTTCTAAATTATTAAAATTGGGTGTTGCTATTGGAAATTTCAAAGATCGTAATATTTTTAATATGAAGACGGCCCCTTATGCAAATTTTGTATCATGCAATTAACTCAGAATGTTAATTGTACACAATCTCAAAAAGGTCCGATTCCATAGGGTGACTAACGGATGAAATAACCTCAAGTGGGTACTTTTTTATTTCCACAGCTGTACCATACAATACATTTTACATCAGATGCAAATTCGTTGCACAAGTGATGGCAGAACTTTTATCTTAACAGTGTGATGGTATATTTGAGGTTTTTTATTGCAGTATATGTAGTATTTTAAGGGTGCGTAACTCTACTTGACGGATATTCTCGGTATCATTTTAATTATTTAACAATTACCAATAACTCATTGAATAATGATCTAAAGTCCAAATAAAAAATATAAATAAAGGTAAGCTTCAAATCAATTGCCACAGTTTCGTCATACCGATAAATAAATAACTTTCTCAAAATCCAAATCTTCCTAGCATCGTAAATAGCCCAAACAGATATCTACAAATTCCTCATCCTAAATTCAAACACAAACACGCTAAGTAGAGAGGGAATGAGTTTAACTAAGCAACCCCAATCTAAATGCAATGTGGACAACGCAGAGGGACAGCGGATAAGCTTACATTCCAGGCAGGGACAAGGGATGGAAGCTTCAATTTCGATGTAATTAATGGCGTCAATTAATTAGTGGACACTAGCCGAGTGTCAGTTTGCGAAGGCCCTTCGTTTAGACCTGGAATTCGGCTGTGTCCAGAAACGGGGGGGGGGGGGGGGGTATTAGAATTGTTTGTCAAATAAGAGGAATTGATTCCGACAACTTGCGAATTCCTTCGCGGGGTCTTTTGGACAAGACTGTGCGATGGACATTTGTGTGTTTGCTTCAGAACGAGACTGGTTTATGTGGAGAATTAACGAAGATTGTCCATTGTTTTGGTCAACTTAGGTAAAAGTTGAATCCTTTTTAAATTTTATAATAATTTTTGCACTTAAGTCATGGGGTAGTTGCTTCTGGGGGGAGGGGGGGGGGTAAAGAGCCACGGTCCCTACACAATGAAAAGTATATTTAGTGAGAAATTATTCTGGAGCAAAGTTAACTTGTAAGACAAAGTTGTTCCAAACAATGATACCCATAATGGTTTTTTATAAATTTTATGTTAAACAAGGTCATATATTTATAATAAAAGCAGTATTAAGGGAGAATAAGGAGAGTGTGAGTTTGGTCTCCAAACCAACGTTTGTTATGAGGAAAAATAATTTTTTAAGCCACATTACTCTAGGTGCATCAAGTATTTTTGAAAATGTTTTTTTTATATGATTAATGTATTGAATGACTTAAATATCCTTTTAATACCACTTTTAGAAATTGGTTCAAATAGATATTTTTCTCTTTGAATTTCAAAAATAAAAGTGGAATTATATAAGCCAGTTACATTTATCTAAAAATAGCAGTTCGTAAAATATTCAATGAGGCCAGAATAATTTTGCTTAAAAAATTATTTTATCACATTGCCTTGGAGCAAAAACATAAAAACCATGATTATCACGTAGAGTTTTCACTCATTGAACATGATGATAACATTATCACGTGTGATTAACTTGATAACTGCAATAAATAATAAAACATCGTAATTTGCGTTTAATACCCGTAACTTTTTTGGTTTTCATTACAAAAACGCGATAAAGATACTAATTATTTATCTTGCATGATTTTTTTTGTATATTTATATTTCAGAAACTTTTTTGCTGTTCTGGAATGGAATATGTAGTCTAAATATTCAACTCTACTGAAAATGTTAAACTAGTGAATGTTTAAGGCTCTGAAAGGCCTCTAATACATGTTTTGATGTCTAGGTTTACCGTCTTCAACATTCAACAAAGATTTTAATATGGAAATCGTTTTGTGGTGTATTCGGACATACTTTTCTGGAATTTTGTTTCGTTTCTTGGAAATCAAATGGATTAAAAAATGTCACAAAAAAGTTTAATTCCAAATTTGTGTCGTTTTTCCCTCTACTAAAAACTTCATTAAAGTAAAGAAAAAAAAAAGTTTTTAGAGATTCGGAAAACTAAATCGAATATTTGAAATCCAATTCGTATTGCCATATTCAATCAAGGTTGCCACGACATTATCTCACCCACACTCAGTGACTATTTCAAGCCCCATTGTCATCCCCAAACCTTCCGGCACCAATTGCCCAGAACCTTAACAGCTCACACGTTGCCCATTCAGCCCATAGTTGCTAAGACAAAGACAGCCCAATACAAAGACAGCCCGTCCCTAATTAATGCGACAACAAACGGCGATTGCCATGTTGGGAGCCGTTGGGCCAAACCGCAATACTCGAAATTATGAAAATCGAAACGATGCCGAATGGATATACTCCCCGAAGGACAGACCATTTTGAATGTAGCGAGAGAGGGAATAAAGTGTTCTTTTTACTTGCTGTGGATAAACAAACACTTTTGTAATTTTTGAGCTCTGTTTTATGGATATAACTGTAGTTTTGTGTCGTGATTTTACGAGAAATATGCAATCGATAGTTTGTTCCACAGTGCACCATTTGCAGTTTTTCTTGCAATACACTACCGAAATTTTTCCTTTAGTTGTACGATTTCTTTAGTTTTCCAGCAATACACTATTGTCAGTTTGTAAAGTTGAGTTGTGTGGTTGAATTACCAAACGAGTAGTGCTAGAAAAAGTAATTGCTGTGAGTAGTAAGTTGCTAAACAAATAAGTTGCTAAAAAAATATTTCAAGAAAAGCCATCGTGCACCGCTGGAAAAACTTGAGTTTTGCTGGAAAACTTGCTAAATTTGTATTGCTGGAAAACTTAGCTATGATGTGTTGTCAAAAAAATTAGTGTATTGCTATAAAAGGGTTGGGGAAACCCATTCATTATAAGATATTACAAAAATGTATTTTTTGTAATGGATATTAATGTAGCGCAAATATTACATTTTTGTTAAAGAAAAAAGTCTAAAAATATTAATATTAAACTGATTCTTTTCGTACGTCCTTTTCTGAATTATTTTTCATTTTTGTTAGAAAAACATTTACAATTTCTTTCTTAAATAACAGAAACCGATCCCACCTACTCCCACCAAACAAACCACCCCTGCTCCAGAACCCTCATTTCCGACTACGTCTAATGATCGCCGGAAGAGGTCGCCATTCTAAGTATTCCACGGGGTGTGATTCGGGTTTTGTAGTGCGGCTTTTACCACCCCCTCGCCGGCATAAACACGGTCCCTTTATGCCCGGGCAAAGAATATTTAAATCGGGATGCGATGGCGCTAGTTACAATCCCTCAGTGCATCGTTATGAGAATTATTCTTATTCTTCTTACAATTGACTTCGTTTTTTTTTGTAAGAGAGGTTTTGTGTTTGAGTTGCCGTCGGGGGTATTGTATACTTGATTCCTTTCTTTTTGTTTTGATGGTTTTTAGAGGGGGTATTTATAATGGGAGAATTGTTGTTGGAGATATAATTGTATAAGGAGAATTGCTGTAATGTTTTGGATGATGGTGGTATGAATAAAGGGTCTCGTGCGAGATGGTGAAAGTTTAAATGTATGGTGATTATTTTTGGCATTGTAATTTGTAACGAAACTAAATATCCCTTTCAATAAAAAACATTTAAATGTTAAGAAAGGCTTCTAAAACTCATTTAACTGGAAATGTTAATAAACCAATATTAAGTGTGTTAGTTGAATGAAGCTTCTATAAGGATGTACAAGTCAAAATTAAGCAATACAAATAATATTAACAAGTCTGAATTATTGCATATTTTTAAGCATTTTTAAAATTACAAAAAGTTATGTCTTTTTTACCACCCCCATTGTTAATATAGTTATGCTGATTTGAGTTTCAAGGCATACACTTAGATGTATATAAAGCAGTAGCTCTGGTGATATTAATCCTCACATAGTGAAACATACAGTAACAATCTAAAATAAAGATGTCTTATTCTTCAATTTCTTAATGCAATTTCTCCACAATTTTAGAGCACTTACAATATCTTAATGCGATTGCTCCATAATTATAGAAAAGATAGGATTTTTTTTAAATGCTAATGCGATTCTTTAATTCACACTTCAAACTAATCCCCAAAATCCTTATTTCATTTCACTGTTTCATCTCCAAAACTTAAGAGCTTTAAAATAATTCATCTCCATATTTAAATCGTTAAAAGCCTAAAAAAAGTTTCAAGTTCACAGATAGATTTCCGTATACGCTTCTTCGTCCACTAAAATATTGAAAGTCAGAAGTTTAGCGGGAAATTGTCCAATAGTTTTCATCCCATCTTTACATTCAGCATCCGTATATATGAAGGCACGGGCTTTTTAAAACCATTGATCCAGAAAAAGCAATCAATTTTCGCATTGCTTATGACGCGGTAATTGAAAAAAAGGGAGGAGACGGCAATTTTCTTTTCTATTTCTTCTAATTTCTTGAAACAAAAAAGTAGAGAGACGCCGATTATGCTGATGAGCTCCAATAATCGTCAGAAAAGGAGGTTCCGTTCATTTCTTGATATCAACTAATGTCTTTAGTTCTCTCTGGAGGTGGATGATGAAAAAAACAATTCGATGTTCGTTTTCAACTGGTTATAAAATAGATATTTTGGCATTAATGAAATACTGTGTGCTTTCGTGCTCTTAGACTTTTACTAAAATGACCCATTAGCCTAAAATCAAATATTTATTATTCAAATTTACTAATTTGACATATTACGTGTTCGTACATGAATTTTTTTCAGTCATTTCAAACTACCATAAGACAGTATAACATATGGTTTTAAGGCTGGTTAGAAAGTTGTTCAGATTAATTCTTTAGATTTTTATAAATTATTTATCTTCTCTTTATTGATAGATTGGTAAGTAAAATTTATGGAAAATAAACGCTTGGAACAAAATTTTGTCTTTCCTGATACAATATACACCCTATAACACTAGTTAGTAGTATTGGTCCTTTGCAAAACAATATAATGCAAAAAACCTTATACAGCATGGCAAATATATATTGCTCATTATTAAAATAACATTTACATATTTTTTTTAAGTAGTAGCGAAAACTAGCACAATTCAACACATATATTGCTTATTATCTGCGCATTTTTCAATATTTGTTTAATATCATATTGCATTAAAATAAAAAAGTGGTTTTCTAAAACTAGTAAAAATAAGCTAATGAGAAATAGCAACAACATTTTACTACTGTTTCGAATATTGAACACACAAGCTCATGTTGCTGTTTCTCTCAGATGGATAATGCCGCTCGCTAAATCGTCATTTTCGTTACTTTTAATCAAAAGGCGAGATAAAAGAGGATTTATCATTCCTCATCTTTCCTCTTATCTTTATTTTTTTCGTTATCTTTACTTAAGGGGGCTTATTTTTTTCTTCTAATTTGGTCCCGGGGAACGATTTCTTTTAAGGCGTTAATGATTCAAATTGATTTTTTTCCCTTCTCTGTCTTAGTCTTCTGGGGCTTTTTTAATGTATTTTTTGTTTCAAAGTCCTTAATCATTTTTTTCCTTGGCGCATCTTAAGCTGATCACCAGAGCAAAATAATCTTTAAAGCGGCTCGGAGTATAGAAGTGATATTTTTAAGGCGCTTCGTGATGGTGATTAAATTTAGTGCGTCGCCGTCACGCATTTTAGATTTTTCCAAAGTGCAATTTTTTATATACATACTGTAGGAGTGGGAATTGTGCTAATCGTAGTATCAATCACTAGTAGAGAAGCAAAAAGCTTTTAAAGAAAAAATGATGTCTTTATCACATGATAAATGGCTTGTATATATATATATAAAAATATTTTTAATAAATTACGATTTGTTCATTGTCCGTACCACATTAAGTTAGAAAAATGTTGGGACTAAATAAATAAGTATTTCATACTCTTATTTTTTCAGTAAAGAATTGAACATAATAGTTTATATCAAACAAATTCTTTATAAAAAATATTTTTAAATGTAAATTATATGTACCGATATCTTTTCGGCTTAAACGTATCTAATCAATCTATATAGGGTCAAGTGGGGTAAGTGTGATTGGGGGTAAGTGTGATAAACAGCTCTTGTAACTTTGGAAATCATTCTAAAAATCTGAAAGTTTGCAATATATAACATTAGACCACTTATAATTAAACTAAAAAGAAATATTGACCTTATTTTTTGTTTAAAGAAAGTTTTGAGCTTTTGAATTTAAGTGCAACTGTCTTCTTTTTGTGTGGGTTTTCCTATGTGGGGTAAGTGTGATAAAACAGCAATGGATTTTGAAATGCAAATTTTGTAACTTAAAATTGGAATTCAAACATATAATTTTTTTTCTACATATGTATGTTTCTTATAATAATTCACTACCAATTTTAGGATTTGGAATATACTTGAAGCAGAGAACGAATTTTCTTAATGAAAAATGCAGAAACCCTATCACACTTACCCCACTTGACCCTATTAGTTTAAAAGGTTCATGACTATGTATACTTCGTGCAAACATCAGTTTTGATCACTTGATGTAAAACTAATGTAAAAAAAACCCTGATGTAAAAAAATATAGCAAGATGGGAATAATTTTACAGTGGTATCCATGTTTTAAAAATTCCAGTAAAACAAACGAAGATGCATCGATAAAAACTCATTCCTCTCTAAACCACCTTTCAATCCTAGATAATAACAACACCAAAACTCGTCACATCGACACAAGGGGCACCAAACTTCAACCTCCAAAAAAGCTCCCACCACCGCAAATGGAAAAGCAGAATAATAGGCCCTGTGCTAAAAAAAGAAACAGACAGAAACCAAAAAAGAAAGGGACTACAGACAGACAGACAAAATAAAAAAAAAGGACCCCGGTCGCCCGTCAATCAGACCACTAATGGGGTCCCCTGGATGCCACGCGCCTAGGTGTCAGGGTCCGTCCATTGTTACCCGTCCAAAGTGGTCAGGGTTTTCCCCGAGTAATTGTCAGGGAACTCGTTATGTTGGGTAGTAGGAAAGTGACAGTTCTGCGCCGGGGATAAGTTATTAATAGGTGCGTGGGAGGGATGCTTTGAGGGGCCCTGCTATATGTTGAAGGGTGGAGCTGCTATGGGCATGGTGTGAGGTGTACAATGAATATGTATTTGCAGGTAAAAATATGTATTGTGTATGGTTATACATGTATGCATGAATAACATGGAATAAATAGTTTGTTTATATGTAAGGTGAATATATTTTTTCGTGATTTCCGATTTGAACTAACACATAATTCTAATGAATATCTTATGACTGGACATGTTTAATTGGATATATTCATATTACAATTCATCCATTTCTGCAGTCAAATTTAAAAATCTTTTCGTCCCTGTTGTATTCAATTTTTTATGACATGATTACTTTCAATTTATAATTTCATTTATTGGTTTTATTTCTTTTAAATGCGGAAATTATTTCGCTATGAAAAGTGCTATAAAGATATGTTTACAAGCATCAGATGGATAATTTCGAATTCCAATAGGAAGAGAGTTTACAATTTTATTTTCGTTTGTGATCAACGGTGTAAGAAGTGAAGGATTTGGAAGTTTTTGCATTTGTAATAGATGATTTACCAATCTATATATGTAAATAAAGGGCATAAAACTGCAATTTACTTTATTTTCAAATGGAAAAACTAAAAAAAAAAAAAAGTAGGATAAAGTCTATAACATCTTAGAGTAATCCTACCTGTCAATATCAAAACTTCGTATTTGAAATAGGAGCATCAATATTTCACCGCCCCCAAATATAATAGAATTATATTAGAAGTCTAAAAAATGCATTCGCGCGGGAGTTGTGGAAATAAGAGAAATTATGGGACATTGCATGTCCCCCCGGTACATTTGACCATTTTCAACAGCTACTAATTTCGCCAAGAGGGGACTCAAACAATCCCTCAGTAACATTAGAATGCTTCAAGTATGGATCCCACTATAGAAATACTGTGGGATTTGTGTTATAGGTTTTCGAAATTCGATAAATTGCAACTTTTAACCTATTTTCACTTTTTAAAACAGTAGAACAAAAAATTGGACTTGAATTTTTAATTACTTATTTGTCTCTGAAACATTTGAAAAAATTCGGTAATATGTTTGATTGTTATAGTCATTTGTAACATTTAATGAATCATTCTATACTTAAGTCAATAGAAAAACTTCCTCATATATTTTTCGTAATAAAATTATATTTTTAACTTCACGAAAGTGAAATTTCACATGCAGATGGTAAATATGATTCTAATATAATTTTAATCGAAAGGTCTTTTGCTATTGTTTTTATTGACGTCACACTACAGAAATATCCACAAATCTTTGTGGCTGGTTTTTTTGTCCAGTTACGAAGATCGTCACCTGACTGGGCACCCAACACAACCAAGTATTAAATTTGACTGCTGTGTCATGTCTTCGGATTCCTCGTTTTGTGCACCAGCATATCCTAAACCTAGAATTTTTGCTTGGTTTTCTTTTAAATACAAAATTCGCTTATAAGACACTCAGAAATAACACTCATTTTTGACGATTCATGAATCCTCAAGCCTTATTTCGTTAATTTTGAGGATTGTTTCGTCAAACTATCACGGGACTTTTGAATAAACGCGAATCCTCACTTTTACGATCGCGATTTGACGATTCTGTATCTTGATTTTGAGGAAACTGAATCTCATTGTTGCACTCACATGCTCAAAAATGACGAAATATTTCTTTAGATTACACGACATTCAAATCCTCATAAAAATGACGATTCAAATTTCCTCACTTTGAGGAAACGAAAACTCGGAGTATTTGAAAGTAATGGAATCGTCAAAATTAAGGAAAATTTCGTCATTTTTGAGCATTCATTTTTTAGAGTGAAGGGACGGCAGACCGCATTCGATCCCAGTAGAATTCTCGACTAAGCCTATCCAGTGAATGCTCTTTTCCAGTGTTCACCCACCCCTCTACAATTTATGGGAACCAGAAACCGGTAGGTGCATGCATGTGTGTGTGTGTGTTCTGCATCTCTGATCAATTGCCCATGAATAATCCAATCAAATGAGGGACCAGAAAAGGGGGGAGATGGGGGAGATACTGTCTCCCCCTTTTTGGAATTGCAGTTTGATCACGTTCGATATAACGATTTGAATATTTCGGGGATTTTTTTGATTTTTTTTTTTTTTTTGAGATTGGAATGATCTAAATTTTGATTTATTGTTGTTGGTTTTTATGCAGATCAGATGAAGTTTGTAGATTGGTTTTCGATGTAAAAACTATTTTAAGGGCTTTGGTAAAATGAATTCAAAAGTTGTTTAGGAAATTTCCTGCCCTCTCTCCAGAACTAATATTCCTATTATGTTGTGTTAAATGTTTACAAATACAAGTTGACTGAGACACAGAAAAGGTAAAAACAATTAAATACAAAATAATTATAATTAAGTACAAAATAGGAAAATTAAGCCCTGGCTATGAAAATATTTTTTGAGAAATGGCGCATGACTTACTGGCATAACCTTAATATAAACTGAAAATGTTATACAATCTGTATAGATATTATATTATAACAGAAAAGATAATTGAAAACTATATTTCACCAGATATACATATTGTAGAATTTTTTTTAAGAAAAAAATCTACATTAATGTAAAACCATATATGTATATATAGACTGTACGTTTTTTAAAACCAAAATTTTATTGATAATATTTATCATATAACCTGAATGTAGTAGCTCCAAATCACCATCAAAATAAGAAAAAAATTCTAAAATAAACCATAGTTAATATTTGAATTCAAAATCACAAAATCGATAATTAATATGGGAAAATATTAGGTTTAAATATACAAAACACTTTAAAATATAGTTAAGTTATTGACTACATTTTTACTTCTAAGTTGTCATAAATTCAGTCGATCACTTTTCTAAGCATTTAACAAAAAAATATTGTATTTACATCATAAAATAAAATTCCAATTAATATTCCTGTCAACTCACAATTAATATTTACTAATAAACCAAAACAATGCGCCAAATCCCGTTAATTTGTAACGAGTTTATTTTAAGAGCGAAATTCGACTTTTCCCCAAGCACACAATTCGTAAATATGAAAAAAATTTAAAACAATTCGAATTAACCGTGTTCGAATTAACCGTGTTCGGATTATTCCATTCGATTACCAACCAGACACAAAATCCTCCAAAAGCCTTTCCCACAAACCTCCATTCCCGACGCATGCGCACCCATCTACACCTGTAGCACGGAGGCCACCCATTCGTCGTGACGCAACCATTGGTAGGCGTGGCTTGCCGCAGGAGTAGGCGGGCTTAGCGGGTCCGGGGTCAAAAAGTCAGTTGAGTGACAGCGAGTGCGGTGCATATTAATTACTCCGGGGGATGGGCCCGTCCCGAGAAGACGCCTATCCCCTGTGATGTAGGCTGGGTAGGGCCATCGGATTTTGGGGTGCTTTTTTTGAGTTTGAGTTCGCGGTGTTGTACATGTGTGTTGGGATGGGTTGTTTGATGTGGCTTTCGAATGCGATGATACAACACAGTGAAAAGCATGAAAAAAATATTTAAGCATGTTATAGATGAGTTTAAATTCCAATCTTCTTATAGTTTGTAATTGTAAATATTACGAGAATTTTATGAAAAAATAAACAGCGCAAAGCAAGTGTGACTATACTATCATGGAAAGAAAGTGTACCTTAAACTAAGTAAAAATAAATATAACAAAATCTAAAATAAGCAATGAGCAATAATTTGCTTTTTCTCCCAGGATCTATGTTATGCACATAACTAATTTTCTACACAAGACCAATAAATCGTGAAAAGCGACATTTACTACAAAAGAGGTAATGTCAAACGTTTAAAGTCAAAATAAAGGAACATGTATAGAACTCCATAGAATATCATGGCCACGACACAATTCCGAAATAATAAACTGGTAAACCACCAAATCATGAAATGTGACAGTTACAACAAAAGATATATTTGAAAAGGTCAAAATGAATAAGAAAACATTTTAATGTAAAATCAAGGAGTACAACTATACAAAAATATCACATCAGTTTCCACAATTCTCGAAAAAACTAAACGTTTTTTAAAGTCAGCATTCAAATTAAACTATCCATCCGCCACAGGCATTGCATTTTCACACATGAGCAATCAATTTCACATGATCCAGGCTCCAAGGGGGTATTTCACAGAAGACCCAACAAATCGTGAAACGTGACATCCGCCCCAACACAAGGGATCTTCAGGAGTGTACTGGAAAAGGTCAACACCGATGAATTCGCCATTCCCCCCCCCCCCCCCCAAATCCCCCACAGAATGGCGTAAACACCGCCGAAGAATGGGGGCCCCACGGCTAAAAGACGATCTAGGGGAGGGGGGGGGGTTAAGGGGGTGTTTTAACCCCCCCTGTTCTTGAAAAATCGGGGGGGGGGGGTGTCCTTATGTGAAGCAGATGTGAGCAGGGTTGCTGTAGTTCTTGGAAAGAGAACACTCTCAGAAATAACAGTTTCATTTTTGACGATTCATGAATCCTCAAGCCTCATTTCGTTAATTTTGAGGATTGTTTCGTCAAACTATCACGTGACTTTTGAGTAAAAGCAAATCCTCACTTTTACGATCGTGATTTGACGATTCTGTATCTTGATTTTGAGGAAACTGAATCTACATTGTTGTACTCACATGCTCAAAAATGACGAAATATTTCTTTAGTTAGACGACATTCAAATCCTCATAAAAAGGACGATTCAAATTTCCTCACTTTGAGGAAACGAAGACTCGGAGCATTTGCCAGTAATGGAATCTTCAAGATTAAGGAAAATTTCGTCGTTTTTGAGCATTCATTTTTAAGAGTGAAGAATCGCCTATACTGAAGTTGGGGAAAATATTGGCACTGCGTGTAGGTATTTTAAAATATTTCAAACTATACAAAATATTATAAAAATTATTTGTAATTTAAACCATATGCTTTTGTTCCAACTTGGATAATCATAGTAGAGTGTTTTTCCCATCAAATTCTAGCGTTTACACTAAACAATTTTTTTAAAAACATTAAAAGCCTAAACGACATAAAAGTGTATGAACACATAAGTACAGTTAACCATAAATAAAACAATTTTCACATAACCGAATGAATTTCCTTCTTAACATATCACTTCTTATAAATACATTTAATCAGTAAAATAATGTACTTATCGATTATTTTGCCTATAAAAAAATCCTATATGCTATTATTAAACTCAAATCATTACTGAGCCTCTTATAAGCAAAACGGCATAAAGAACTCCTTGAAATATCATTAGATTTACATATCCTTTCTTTCAAGAGAAAATCGCCAACTTTGAGATAATTTCACAAACTTAGTACCCTGAACGAAGTAAACAGTACGCGTTGGGAAGTTTTCGTTTGAGGGGGTCTATGACGAACGAAGTCCCTCTCCCCCCTGGCTAACCCAAAGACCTTTTCTTCGGATGATAACGATCTAGTTGGTTCTAAACACTTTACAACCACAAGAGTATATCTGTCATGTCCGAGAACGTGATTTACGGATTGTTGATGCACTTAGTACTCATAGTTATCTCGCAGCTAAAGAACTGAGAGTTGAGTCAATTATTATAGATGCAAGTTGTGGTTACCGTTTGTTTTGAATAGAATAAGTTCAATGTGAAATTATTGGTTTTAAATAAATTTGACGTTTAGGTTCCGAAAATAACTTTTTTGCTCCCATATTTAATAGTCGAATTTATAGTTTAAGTAATATACTAAAACATTAATATTTTATGGAAGTATATAACGACTCTAGAAAGTTTTAAAAATATTTATAATTCATTCAATAGAGCCAGTTTCTTCTTATAATTTATAATTCTATTTCTATAATTCATAGTTAAATATCACGAAAATTACAGTATTTTGAACAACCGTCAATTAAAACTAAGTTGGTTTGGCGGAATAAGACACACCCAACACTCATGTCTCCAAATCGAGTCCGTAATTCTCAATGTTAAATACTGATAATTTGCACTTTAATATAAAAACAAAGACAGTTTTATGTCCTTTAACTAGCTCCTAAAACTAGTATAAATCGTTAAAAACGTTCAAGACCATTGGAGAATTTTTCTCTGCACTTTTTGTTCAGCAGTTCAGCGAACAAATCAGCGTGTAAGGACATCTCTCGGTCGACTTATTCTCTTTTACATTTATCCATAACGAAAAGCAACCGACGTTACATTAATTAAATTCAGGAGCATTAATGTTTACTACACTATCTCCCTTTTTTCACGCCTAAAAGGACCCAGTTCCTCACATCACAGCGTTGTACAAACCCGAGCCATCCCAGAGGCGACACGTCGTAAATTCCATAAACAGCACTCCAGACCCCTCATTAAAACAAATCCCACAGGGGACACGGGGGGAGTGGTAAAACCCCTTCGGTACATGCATTTTAAAAAATTCACGCAGAAGGGTGGAAGTACAAGCTTTACAAAATTAACCCCATTTACTTTTCGCGACAGAACTAGCCAAGCTTGGCGAACCTTCCCCATGGCATAAAAGACCATAGATGTGCATTTCAGGGGGGACTTCTTTTCCATTCAGGTCCAATTTTGAATTTGGGAGACACGGCGGGGTTTTGGACTGTTGTTGAACCATCTGCTGTAGTTTCTTGCGAGGGCCTTTTTGGGAGGTCCCAGATGAATAGGGCAGGCATTGCCTTTCTTCAGATATTGTGGACAGTCACCGGTTTGGATCGGAGATTTCATTCTGTTATTAGTAGTCCTTGCGAATGGTGTAGTTTTGGACTAATATTTGGTAGCGTAATTCTCCTTTCATTAGAAGTTTAGCAATGGCTAAAGAAGTGAAATGTGTCTAGGTAACCACATGGAAATTTTATTGTTTTTAATTGTTTGGAATCACAATTTAATCGTGATCAATCACAACTAAGCTTTTTGCATTAATCCATGTGAAGTGCTCATTTATTGTAACCTTATTGTAACCATCAAAACAACCAAAACGTACTCTCTAAGCAACATAACCATTTTCGTTTAGTCTATTTCCTTCAGAAACAATGTCAAAGTCTCATTCAGTAAGCTAAAATTTACAATGTTTAGAAGAGCTCGATATAAAGCATGACAATGGGAAGCATCAGTTTTCTATGAGACCCTTGATCCATTTTGTACTAACAAGATTCAAAATATCGAGCCACTTTCGAAAGTATGATCAGATCTTTAGATCCAAAGAGGTATATATTCGGGGTCGTATTAATGGCATATATGCCCCTTTAGATCCGAAGAAGCATATTTCCATGTTTTAAAACGATCTCAATAACACGAACCTTGTAATCATCTCGGATCACGGCATCGCTGAAATCCATCCTCCACCACAAAATCCGACAAACCAGCGCATCACGCATCGGAGGACGCATGCGCCACCAAACTGCCTTTCAAAAACAGCAACGCCCTCTCGGGAGGGCGCAAAAGGGTAAAGAAAAGATATAAAAAAAAAACTCAAAGAAAAAGAACAAAAACAAGAAAAGGAACCAACTTTTGAATGGTTTTCTCGGAGTTTTTGGCTTGGGAACCCAGCTAGGATAAAGGAAAATAGGGGGGGCGAAAGAGATCTGTGCGAGGGGTGGTGGTAAACAGAAAAGAGCAGTTTGTTAGTGTTCCTATAGCAACGCAGTTGTATATCTGCAAGCTGAGCATGATAAATGAGTGTATGGAGCCCGCATTTTCGGGCTATCTGCAGCCAGCCAGACATGCTGTGCTCGTGGCTTTGTAATATCGGGAGGGCTCTGCTTCGGTGGAGGGGGGTCAGGTCTGTGCCACTACTGGGAGATGGGGGTGGATAGCCTTTTATACCTGGAACGATGGTTAGGTTTTGGTTTCTAGAAGGAGCACGAGCTAAAAATTAATGTTAGTGAGGATATCCTACACTCTTAAAACAAATTAGTGAAATTACTCCTACAGGATAAGTGCATTTTCGACACTGGAAAGGAGTGAAAATTGACTCCTAAATCGCTCGTTATTGCCTTAAAATCGCTTGTTTGTTGTTAAGATTGTTGGAGGTTTAACAAAACAAAAGAGTGAAATCCACGCCTGTAGAGGAAGTGCATTTTCGATACCGAAAGGAGTGAAAATTAACTCAGACTGAGTTAAATTCGTTCGTTTGTTTTAAATGGTAACACATCGCTGCTAAAAAGGAACATTAAACTTACCTCCTAAAAATAAACACCCAATTAAAAATGAAATAAAAATTCCTGATATAAATATGTACTTTTTCTCTTACAAATATTTCATCGTCCAGAAGAAATAACTTATCAGGGATAATATCAAAATACTTTTTCGATATTTCTTTTAATTCGAATTATCGTTAAGCTTATCTGAAAGTATTATTTAAGCATGCATTTCCAGTTAATCGGCTTAATGTATAACTCCTCAAGAGGAGATTATACGTATTTAGTCACGTATCACTGATAAAGTATACACCTTCATTACTTTTTAAAAACACTCAACGAGTAAAATAATTAAACTTGTGTTTGTAAGTTGCGCTTGACGACGGGTTTACTCTGAACGTTTTTCACAACATAATTTCGTACAATATATTTTGTAAATTTTTAGCACAATTAAAATACATGCACTTTTAGCAGTAAATATGTAATAACAACGACAACAATTCCTCTTATAGACCTATTCCTACAAAGCTAGCGGAGATTCTTTCTTGTGAACGGGTCCTCTTTTGCGGACAGACCGGCTCTGGTCGATGGAAGATCCGGCAAGGTATCTCCGGGAACTCGGCAGTGTATGGGCATTTGACAATAATTCATTCCTCTTTAATACTTCGGTGCTTTATTGATGTTTAACCCAAACCAAATTGTTGAAGAGTGGTCATTTAAAATTGTTGGAGTTTTGTTTAGGTTTTCACATCCTATATAAAGAAAGTTTTTATTTTATCTGCTGGAGTGGCGTTCTTGGATATGTTTGTATGGTTTTCTTGGATGACAAATTTTCAGTTTAAACAATACACTTTAATTTTTCAATTTACACTTTAAACAATGCATAATAATGTTATACAGACAATATTTGTGCATATGTGCTTAAACTTAACCAAGATTTTTTTTTTCAAACAAAACGTTTTGAAACCTTAAACAAAAAAAAAAAGTATTTCCAGATTAGAAGGTCTGAAACTTATAGCATACCAGTCGTCATTTCTTGTCCAAAATCTTTAAACTTTACTAGAAAAAATATTCCCAATATAAACACAAAATACAGTGGTGCTTGGTTGCCTTACCCGGAAAAAAAAATCAAACGATATTCCTGGTGGTACAGCTAAAACAGCTCTCCCAAGATCAGCTGGTGGAAGTTTGAACGTAAAATTTAGAATCAATATTTACTAACAAACAATAAGGGTAGGGAATACGGGTTGTACATAGCGAGTTACGTTTAGGGTATTTCAATAAAGCAGATACTGTTTCCTCCAGTGCGTTTTTCTTCTAGACTCTAATTTTAACCTTACTTTGAGTCAGACAAAGAAAAACTTAAAATGAACAAGTCTTCTGATGACGTTTGGTTATTGGTAAAATCTGCAGGCACAATTCGGAACCAAACTCCAATAAAATTAAGTAAGGCCAGTCCAATTCATCCTGTTTGTCATTAAAAGCTTAACCTGTAGTTTCACAGATTTGTTCAATTCACATAAAATTCGAATGTTTTATGTTTGGATTAGGTAAAATACTATAATTTTGACCACTGATGCCAAACTGTATAGGTGTATCTGTTTAATTAAAACGGATGGCTTAAATTTAATTTTTTTATTTCAAATCACTGGATGGAGGATGGAGTATCATATTTTCGGTTTTTGGCTAAACCATTTTCCAGATTTTGGAAACAAAAATCCGAAAAATGCTTTAACCAAATGTATTTCGAAACTTTTCATAATACAGCCGTTGCAGCTGCTCGGAACCATGTATTTTTGGTGAAATCAAGAGCCAAATTTTTAACGCCGACTTCTGTACTCAATTTAGTCTGAATTAAGACATGAAAACACTCTTAAAACTAACGAGCGATTTTAACTCAGTCTGAGTTAATATTCACTCCTCTCCAGTGTTGAAAATGCACTTCTCCCACAGGAGTGGATTTCACTCTTTTGTTTTAAGAGTGTACAGGCTATAGGGCGGAAAACATTTGGTTTTCTGTCCCTAGAATATAAAAACCCAACTCCTTTTCAAAGAACACACTCATAACAACATCCACTTCCCTCTTCCCTATCCGTGGTTATCTACGGGAAAGGGGGCTTGGAAAAGCAGACGCATAAAATCCTTCCCTCTTGATCCCGACACCAGACAGAGACAAATTACCAGGGATTTGGGCGTATTAGGGCGCCGCCCCGGTTCCCGCCCCGGCTTTAGCCACTGAGCCCCAAATATGTTGTCTAATACTGAGTACGCCTGCCGGAGCAATTTCGATGTCTTGCTACTAAAAATCTAGGGTTTCTTTCTGGGGTTCTTGTAGAAAATGAAAGCAAATGCGTAGCTGTAGCATGAGGAATGAAGATATTGTGTTTAGGGAATTTTGAAGAATCTCAGTCGAATAAGCACTAATGAATTGCAGCAATTATTTTTTGATTTAAATCGACTACATATAGGCCTAAATTTAAAAATAACTCATTATTTACACAAATATGAGAGCTTTAAATTTTAATTTTAAAACTGGAATTTATCTGTGACAAGAAGTTCGTAATATTTTTTAAGGGAAGTAGAAAGTGTCACGATTTATAAACTAATCGGTTGCATTTTAAGGTTGGTGAAGTTGAGTTTGAACATCCTGTTGTTGTATATTTCTTTCCGTTAAATTTATATATTCTTACATTAAACCAAATTATGCTACATTACTTAACTTTGTTAGTGTCATACTTAGTTATCCCTTTTCAAATTTTAATTTTCTTAAATTTTTGTTAGATGTTTCACACACATCATGGGGAACTAAACCAAATTTCTATTATTTTATAATTCCTCCCATATAACACAGACATTCATCTGGCGAATCAGAAAGCATTGAAACAGTTTCAACATCGATACCCACTTAAAACAGCCTCCATAATAAACCAGACACCCATTTTTCAGCATTAGGCTAAATGACACTGTCGTAACTTGCTACCGAAAGCAACACATACCTCTAATTATACAACTAACTGAGCCTCTTTACCAGGCATAAGTAACCAATTTATAAGCCAAATCAGGCTCTGCACTGACAGACAGACAAACTTCTTCGAGCAGTAACTAATTCACGATTTTGATTAACGATTTCCCTTATCAATAAGCGTTTGTTGGACGAGATAAGGCCTCCACCTTGGGACGTTAGAGGTTACGGTTGGCAGATAATGACAGGGTATGTCCAGAGAACGATGTCACAAGTGAAAGAGAGACCGTCGCGTGAGATATTTTTACTACGCGAGATGAATTAATTTTCGATTTCTTCTGATTTGATGAGATGAAGATATTCAGGACAAAATGACAAAGTTAGTGGAACTTGTTATTAAAAGTTAAGTTTCTATGGTCGGAATGGCAACAGTATTACTGAATTAAGCAAGAGGCCGAGCCCCCTAGATAATTCGATTTCTCCAATGTAATCTGTTAAATTTTTCTAAATAACATAATTTTCCAATTTGATTCCATGAAAAATAAATATTAATAATTTTAAAAAAAATCGATGAATTCATGGAAAACCGAATTCAAAGGGGTAGGTTTTAACTACTAAAATTTTCTTCAGTAAGAGTCCAGTTTTGTTCACCATTTCTTCAAATAACGATCAATAAGAACACACAAACATAAGAAATAAAGATAAACTATTCTTGTAAAATACCACTAACAATTACGATGAAATATGGGTTCATACAACAGCAGATCATTTCCAAGTTATAAGACAGGCCAGAGGGCTTAATGAATGCATATCGGTACAATGATTGTTTGGATTTATACATCAGCGTGCAAGTGATCAGAGAGTGAAAAAAAAAGTAATAAGATTGAATCATACATGTAATTTACTCATAGTTATTGGTCAGGTGTTTTGTCAATGAGACGGGAAATATTCCTAAGCAATTAATGCAAATTGTAAGTAAGAAGGGTCTGGTAGCAAAAATAACATCATCCAAAGTAAAAGTATAATCAGGGCTGCCACTGGTAAATAGCATTGAAAATAGTTGCTTTAGTAGCCTCAGATGTAAAAAATAATAGCCAAAATAGTAACCTGGGATACAAAATAGTAGCCATAAGAAAGACGATTAACCCTTTCAGTCCCAGTGATGCCATTTGGCATCATCACTTTCAATATTTTTTTTTCTAAATGTTTATGCCCCTATATGACATCCAAACACACATTATTCGATTCTTCACACTCTTTTCTATTAGACAGTATTTAACATTAATATCAATAGAAATCAGAACTACTATTTTTTTTATTCAGAAAATAGCTAACAAGCGTTTCACCTGATTTTTGAAAAGTTCACTTCAGTTCCTCATATTTAAAACACAATTTAAACTATTTCGGTTAGAATAATTATTAATTTTTTTTTAATAATATGGTCAGATACCTTAAAATATATAACTTGAAGTGTTTTTAGGTATAAATATATATTTATTTTGTTTTTCACAGTTAAAAAATTTTAGCATTATTTCAAAAACCATATAAAAAATTTAAATGAATTTTTTTTCTTATGGAACTCGTATATTTAACCTAAAATAAGCTTATTTTGTGAATATCAGAAGTTTCTGTAGTGCAGTAAATTTTTGGGACTGAAAGGGTTAATCATGGGAAATGCAACATTTTTAAGTTCAAAAGGGCTGCAATTTTATTTAACAAGAAAACAAGTTATAAAATTAATGCACAGTACAGAACATTCCAAAATTTCTGTTGTAAAACATTTTAGAAATTAATAGTAAGGAAAAACAAATTCGAAGGATACAGTAAGAAAATATAAGTTGTGTAAAAAGACTTTACATTTAACTTTTTTAAAAATTTTCAGTGATTTTGTATGGAAATCAATAAAATTTGTTTTCCATTTTTGAACGTATTCGGTTTATTTTTTCTGCTTTCTGTTCATGTTCTCGTTCCTTTTGACTTATCTGCCCCAATTGGATTGGGAGATCTCTGCGGCCAAATTGCCGAAACTCGATGCGACTTTCAGATCGCCGTAGTTTTGCGACTTTCGGATCTTAGTAGTTTCGCGCCTTTGGATCGCCGTAGTTTCGCGACTTTTGGATCGCCGGAGTTTCGTGAATTTCGGATGGCCGTAGTTTCGCGTCTTTCAGATCGCCGTATTTACGCGACTTTTGGATCGCCGGAGTTTCGCGACTTTCGGATCACCGGAGTTTCGCGACTTTCGGATCGCCGGAGTTTCGCGACTTTCGGATCGCCGGAGTTTCGCGACTTTCGGATCGCCGGAGTTTCGCGACTTTCGGATCGCCGGAGTTTCGCGACTTTCGGATCGCCGGAGTTCCGCGTCTTTCGAATCGCCGGTGTTTCGTGAATTTTGGATCGTCGGAGTTTCGCGTCTTTCGGATCGCCGTCGTTTCGCGACTTTCAGATCCCCGGTTTCCGCGACTTTCGGATCCCCGAGTTCCGCAACGTTCTGATCCCCGCGTAGTTTTGCGACTTTCGGACCACCGAAGTTTTACGACTTTTGGATAGCCGTTAGTTTTGCGATTTTCGGATCCCCGGAGTTTCGCGACTTTCGGATCGCAGTAGCTTTTCGACTTTCGGATCCCCGCGTATCGCCGTAGTTTTGCGACTTTCGAATCCCCGGAGTACCGCTACTTTCGGATCACCGATTTTCGCGACTTTCAGATCCTCGGAGTTCTGCGACTTTCGGATCCCTATATATACCTTAAAATTTTAATTATATATTTTTTGAAGACTAAATCGAACAAACATACAATTCTTAAAAAATATGGAAATCGGAGAGAATTGCGTTATTTCCTATTTTTTTATGGATTTACCGAATTTTGGTTTTTCCATCAGCCGATGAAAGACGGGAAACATCGGCTCATCGGCCGAAATTCGCCAGTGGTCACGTGATCTCTAAGTTGACTACGACAACAAGAACTGAAAATTGCAACTTCTACGCACGCATGCCCATACAAGCTTATGCGTGCGGCGCCGGCGGTCCTAAAAGTACCGAACCTGGAATGATTTTGTTTCACTCCCGCTTTTTGACACATGATTTTTTTTCAAAAATAGTCGCCGATAGTTAAAAATAGTAGAAGTATACGCTGAAATAGTCGCTTTTAACCCAAATTTTCCGAAAAAAGTAGCCATAGTCGCCTCCCCTTGAAAATAGTCGCTTTAGTCGCCTAAATAGTAGCCAGTGGCAGCCCTGTATAATATAGGGCCGAGCCCGTTCTTTGGCGACTACATCAAATTGAATTAATGTTTGTCAAAAGTCGGCGATGAATGGGCCGGGCACTATATCTTGGCTATTGTAGAATATGAGTTTTGCATTTAGACCCATAATTTATTTTCATTTTTTATGGTTTCGATTTGAAGGTTTCTTAATATCTTATTCTTTTATAAGTGTTTTTGTCACTTTTAAGGGGAATTGTATTTATTTTATCCATGATCCAAAAAGTGTATAATCATAAGTCTCCCAAAACATTTAAGTAGCTGAATAAGCAAGATTAAGGAATAACAACTAGTTGACTATTAAGTCTATAATACCACATTGAATTTCGAAAAAGCAAACTATGAGAAAACCTAACTTAAACTACTGGATTGTAACATGGAGCAACGAATCTTCTTTACTGACAACGGAATTATAAATAGATGAAGTGCGTGTTGAATAAAACTAACTGATTTGTTTAATAATATTTTTTAAGTAATTTATTTATTGTATTTTGAGTGTTCGAAATTATCTAAATTCCCAATTCCAAAATGGAAATCGTGCTTCTCTATCGCTCCTTCTCTAATTACCAAAAACAACCATTTATCCCAAACGAACATTTATTTTTTACAAAAACAACCACGAAAGAATATCTCAAATGAATTAGAGAAACAAAATAAACATCCTTTTATGGAATGAAATAAAGTATTTAGATTAAAAATTTCCTTTCCATTCACTTCGAGATAACAATAAAGGCGAAATGATATTCTTTACACTCCTATATTCCCCTCAGTGTTTGACGAGTCATAGGCACAAGCTTTTCAATGTAATAAGAGAGAGAGAGGAGCCACAAAATGCATTAAAACCAAAAGGAGTTTCCGAATGTTAAGATTCCGTTTAAGTGGGTTTCATAGAGTTCTATCTCACATTAAAAATATTTGTGTTTGTAACAACTCTCTAGTTTCATTATAGTTAAACTCATAGTTTCCTTGCACAGAAGCCACGACCATGGGTGGAGCTATAAAACCCGCGGAGCAATCAGATGAAGAGAAAATTTCAGTCGTTTTATTTTGTGTTCATCTGATTGTTCCGAGCGTTTTATAGCTCCACCGATGGTCGTGGCTTCTGTGCAAGGAAACTACGAGTTTAACTATAGTTATTAGTTCTATTAACTTAACCAGAATCGAGACAACTTTAGCGGCAGGGCAACCAAGATAATTTTTTGACCAACACTAACTTAACACATTTAAAATTTTCATCAATATAATTTTTTGGTGGATCGCTATTGGCCTGGATATATATTGGCACTAAACTCCCAGTACAAAAAACAATCACAGGCCATTTTGAAAATAATGCTATAACCACGAATCGTTACACGAATTAAGAATTAAAAAATAAGATTGTAACACTTGATAACAACTTGAACAAAAAAAATGATATTATAAAAATCGAGAGTTTATATAATCATTGTAGAATGATCAGAGTTAAATTTTTTTAATTACTAAAAACATTGTTGATATCAATTGAGCAGAGTTAATTCCTGTACGATTTTCATTAAATTTTAATTAAATATATTTTTTAATCTGAAGTTAACGCAAGAGAAATATGCGGCTAATAGGTTTTAAAATATGTAATTACATAGAGAGAAAACTTATTTCCATTCAAATACACAGATTTGGAGAAACAAAAAGCATGCTAAACTATTTTAAGCTACGTAATAATTCAATTTTAAAACCATATACCCAAAATCAGTTACAGGTTTATCAAATCAAAGAGGTAATTTGCATCCAACTAGAATCTTGAATTGTTGCCAAAACGAGAGTGATTAATAGTCCTTTTGTCTGTGCTCGCCGTTTCTGAGAGATCGAAAACGAATGAATTATGAATTTATTCCATTTTTTATTCAATGGAGTTTCCATTCTCATAACTCATTGGGATTTTTTTTTGTTATCATAAAAAATGGTTTGAAATATTAAAAAGGTTTTCAATCTAAATTTATAGAGTTAGAATAATTTTGTAATTCGTGTTTTATCGTTTGAATTTTTCTAATTAAATTCGAAAATTGCTTTGTTACAAAATTAAGAAATGTAAATCGTTTTTACAAAGAAATGTAAATCGTTTTTTAATAGCAAATCTGCATCATTTGTATTAAAAAAATTGCGTTCATAATTAAAAATGTAAACATAATCTGTTTAAAGACATTCCAATTATTATTTTCTAGGATATAAGAATAAAAAAACAAACTTTATTTTGGTTTCAGAGAAAGTGTTTCGGTTTTAAATATTTAATTTCTTTTTATTACAATCATTACTAAGAAAGATAAAATCAAAGTACTGGCCAATACAAGTTCTAACTAACTCAATACAAGACTAGCAATTCTAAGATTTCGAAGTACATCACTTCATATTTTTATAGCAAACCAAAAATTTGTAAATATGGAGAAAATTTTTCCTTGAAGGTGTCATCAAGATTCCTGTATTTGAAAAATCTAAACTGTTTTTGATAAAAATTTTATTAATAATGTTGATTTCATCAGAGTAAGCGTTAATATAAACAATGAAACTAACTTAACATTTAATTTCATGGAGCGGATCTGCCCGATTAGGAATTTTCAAAGGCTGTCAAGATTTCATTTGAAAACGATAAGATATGCATTCTTCACGCCAGTAAGCATATTTAGACAATAGATATTTGATATAAAATAGGCTCCAAATGAAGTCAAATTTGCAGACTTACTATTTCAAACCCTTTACGAATACAGCAAATGAACTTTTCAACATTATTACAGATCATGGAAATTTCCCTATGTCAGTATTCGACTCGTATGATTGAAACTGTTTAACAGTAAAGCAGATAACAACATTTAATTTCATGAAACGAATCTGCCCAATCAGGAATTTACTCAAGCTATCATGATTTTGTTTGCAACCTATAAACAGTAAGCAAATTAAGACAATACATATTTATAAAGCGATTTTATAAATAAGCCTCCAAATTAAGCAAATTTACATAAGAAATTCAAACTATGCGAACACAGCAAACGAACTTCTCACCATTTCCTACAAATCATGGAAATTTCTCCATTCGACTCGAATGATTGAAACTCGTTACCAGAATAGCAGCTCCGACGAAAAAAGAAGCATTCAAGTATTCAAAGAGTTTAATTTACGAACACTTCTAGGAAATTTCCTTGAAGGGAGGGGGGCGTCGCCCTCCCCTGAAGGCTCTCCTTAAGAATTCTTCTTAAATAGCGGCGTCTAGAAATGTAATTTTCCCGGGAATTCCTGTCCGACGTCTAATTTGTTCCGCGCTGCCGTCTTTTGTGAGGGCCGCCCCGGGCGAAGTTTTGACAGTTGCTGTCAAGACACAGGGCGGAAAACCCGATTAAAACAGAGGGGACGCCCCTGTGCTTCTCGGTGCGAAGTTCGATCGCTGCAATGGAGAAGATTGGGGTTCCTTTAGCAGGAGGACATGTATTTCGTTTGTGTTAACTGTGAAGTGGCCTCTTAAACTGGGTTTCGTTTGGATGAATTTGCATCGAATCAAAGCTAAGCGTGTCTTAAAAAAGAATCTATTGCTTAAAACTTTGTATAAGAAAAACGCACTAGTACCTAAAGTAATTGAAAGTCACATCAATTTTCAATGGGGTAAAAGACAATATCTGTCGAGCAAGTAGCACACAAATCTCCCCTTTTGATGTCTTCCATATATCCAAGAACCGAATATTAAGTATTATTTGTTTGAAAATATATTGGAATATAGCAGTTCTAATTAAATATTTATTTATGTAAAGTATAACAAATTCAAAGAGAACTCATTTTTTATCTATATGAATCATATTTAGACGCTTAAAATTTTAAATTATTTTCAAAGAATCGTGGGTTTCAAAGCATGAGCATTCAATAGGTAAGTATTTTAGATATTTAACTCATTATTAAAGCACAGAACACATTATATATATTTTCCAAAAAATTATAAATTTCGGAACACGTTATTTTAAAATGAGAAACCGAACCACCAACAAGTAAGCACAAACATTAAATTACTTCTTTACCATCCCGCCAATCCCGTACCAAAGGCGGAATAAATTTTCTTCTCGGCGAAGTAGAGACAGCTTAAATTCAGCCTCTCGAAATTTGTTTTGACATTCCTCTGTGGTGTACCTGGGATTAGGAATGCTAATTCCTTCACAGTGACACATGAAATCGCTTAAATGCGATATTGGAAAATGTTAAATTATCTAGTCCGTTGGAGAGTTTCTCTACGACCCTTCCTTTAAACATTTAGGGAAAGAAGAAGCGTATGTGGAAATCTTTCTATGGGCTTGACCCTTTTTAGCATTTAGCCATTCAATTATCTTTCCCTAAATGCATGTCTCCGAATAAAGTATGAATTTTGTAACGTTGTGTGAATCTAAATAGTGTATGGGGAGTTAGGGAATTGATTGAAGAGGTTTAATTTGATTAAATATTATGTTATGCGCCTCTAATTTATCGAAATTTTGTTATAACTACTATTCTGATAAAAAGTATTGTTTAAAATAGATGAAGATAAATAGAGGGATTGTTTTTTCAGGAACGTAAATTCAATGCAGTATTTTTTTTTATATATTTCTCAATGATTTAATGTATTTAAAATTACAATAATTTTCAGTGAGCAAACCAATCATTTAATCAATTTATTTATAAACTTTAAGGTGCACATAGAATTTCTATCGATTATAGTTTAAATAGAGTGAATAGATCGATAGAATTTTCAAAAGTGCATTTAATAAGAAGTTATAAGCTTGAAAATTTTGTGCCAAAGTTACCCTATAGAGCCAGGGTTACTCCTTTTGACAGCACATAGGTAAAAATATTTATTTTAAATCTCATTCCAAAAATACAACATATCATTTCACCCCTAAAGAAACCCTTCCATCCCTCCCCAACATTATTTCCCCAATGAAATAAAAAGAAAAGCCATCGAAAAAACATCGGCAATTTTCCAAATCACACAACTCCTTCTTTACGATCTCTAAATCCGAAACGAAACGGCGATCCACGAGTGAAATATTCATATCTATCGGGGCATTTCTTCTTGCCCCTACATGTAAACACGAGAACTTGTTTGTTGATTTGGGCACATCTTCCATATTTCCCCAGCGATGCCTTGCCCCAGCCCCCCGCACTGATATATAAATAGAATCGTGATGCATGGAGATGGAATGCAACTAACTTGGTGCCCCTTCAATATTCCAATCTGCAGTATTGCCCGATATTGTTTTGGCCGTGTTTTTTTTGGAGATTTGGTACGTTTTGGTAAGACATGAGTATTGTTTTGAAGAATAGAAAGTAGCTTTTATAAGGAACCTTAAGTGAAAATGCTTTATTTGAGTTTGGGGATGCACTACAAATGAGTAAAAACTTATTCTAAGTATGAAAAGTTGCTAAATTCAATATTCTAATCTGCAGCATTGCCCGATATAATATTAGAAGTACTAGTTTTGAGATTTGGTTCCCGGTAGAATAGGAGTATAATTGTTTTAAAGAAAAGAAAGTTTCTAAAGTAAAAATACTTTATTTAATTTAGTTTGAAGACAAAAACTTATTCTAATTGTGAAGAGTTGTATTGTTTTAAATAAATATACTACCAAAATGTGTGCTCCTTCAATATTGTTTTAAAAGAAAAATGTTTTTAAAGTGAAATGAACTATGACGATATCTTAAAAATAAAGTTTTAATCATAGGGTTCAATGAATGCATTTTGAAACTATTAGCACATGAGGAAGGACACATTCTTCTTCAGAAAAGCTATCCTAGAATGAAATACGAGTAATACTTTTAAATTTAATAATTATAGGTTTCATGACTTGAATGTATTATACATTAAAATATATTCATTTTAATAAGTAAACCAGCACAAACGTTATTTATGCTTAAATCGTATGGCCAAAATGCTTAAATAATCCTACTCATTCAGATGATTTAAGCATTTCCAAATTTAAAAAAAGAATCATTACATAAACCCGAGAAGATACCCTGTAATATTACAATGCAACGAATTATAACTGTTTAGTTATTAAATACAGAGTTAGAAAGAAAAAACATTACTCATCACGTTATTAATGCTTGAACATTTACACTATTTTCACCTAATGCTATCAATATCAAGCAAGTACAATGCACTAGCAGAATAAAATTGCTCTGACCCCACCAACTCTTAAGTGAAATGTGGGAAAAGTATGCATACAAAAACACCGGCAATAATTCTGCTTCTTACTACAAAAAAGGCCGAAGTCTAATGTTTTAATGTAGAAACTAAGTCCTTTTTCTATAAATGTACAAAATGTCGGCTGTAGCCGAAAAGAATCAGTCATCTTTATTCTTAAACACTTGGACGTGCCTTGATTGTAAATTTAAGGATAATTACCGAGTTCTTCGTAACTACCTAGTTTTCAAGGGTTTTCATTTAATTTTTTTTTTAATTTGACGGTTCATTTGACGAAATCGTGAAATTAACTTTTTGTAATAGAAAGCAATGTGTGGTATGTTGTAGTTGACATGCGCTCACTATTCTGAACGTGAACGATACGAGCTCGTTAAATTTGGATTTATTTTAATCTAAATTTATGTTATGTAATGTAGTCTGGGACGGACGTGCATGGCATGGGGAAATAGTTATTAGCCGTGTAATTCGTTTTAATGATGAGTTGAGATTGAAAAATAGCTTTGAGATGTTTCTTATTTAATTCGTTTAAATGCAAGAATTGTGCATTATGGAAACAACCTGCAAAGAAATGAAAAAAAAAGACATTTGCATTTCCACTTGAGGATTTCTGATTATTCTAACTAGCATTAATTAGTTATGTAAACATTAAACGAGGATTTTTTTTGCACTCCTATGTGTTTGTTTTCTTACTATATCTGTACTAAAGTAAGAAAACAGTTTCTAAAGGCACGATAATTAGTATATGATTGTAATTATTTTTTTTGTAAATCGCACTGCATGGTTTTTTCGTTACTTACGTGTTTGTTTTCGTGCTATATTCGTACTATAGTAGAAAAACAGGTTCTAAAGGCACGGTAGTGAGTATGTGATATAATTTTCTTTTTGTATAGCACTGCACGTTTTTTACATTCCTATTCGTTTGTTTTCTTGCTATATCTGTACTATAGTAGGAAAACAGGTTAAGGCACGGTAATTAGTATGCGATATAATTTTTTTTCGTACAGCACTGCACTTTTTTTTTTGTTAGCTACTTGCGTGTTTGTTTTCTCACTTTATGTGTGATAAAATAGTGAAACAATCTAGTTTACGGTTATCAGTATATAAATTATTTTTTGTTTTTGTATTTAAACTTACAGGTCTGTTTTACTCCTATGTTTGCTTTTTTACGTTATCTGTACAATAGTAGAAAAACAGGTTGTAAAGGCATCGTAATTAGTATGCGATCTTTTTTTGTACGCAATTAAAAAATTGAGGAGCTTCCAAATAAACTACAAGAGTGGTTGTAATTGAAACAATAAACTCTTGTTATTCAAAATTAGCCATCCTATCAACCATGAACTTCAAACCATACGGTTTATTTCTACAAATAGAAACAAAAAACAACAGCCCTAGATTTGGCGCCTCTTGGTAAATACCTACCCTTCAATAGAAGAAGGGGTTTTGTCCAATGTTACAACCCAAAATATCAAACTTTTTTCTACTGCAGTACAGATATAGCTCTACCATTACGAAGAATCCATCTTCAGTAGAAGATGGGTCGTTGCCCGATTTTCCATCATAGGACATGGGACCTTTTTCTAGTAAGGCTTCTCGATTACGAAGTCTGTTGCTACTCAAAACGCTGAAGTGAGAACCCATTGCGAAGCCCGAGAAAGGGGAACAGAGAAGCCTTTCATGAAACTGAAGCCTTGAAAAATACTCTTTTTTTGTTTAACTAAGTTTTTTTTTCTGTGTGAGGCAATTTTTATCCTCAAGTTGCGGCAGCGTATCTCCTGACAGTTGCAGTTTAACGGCCATTAAGAATGTGTGGCGCATTTAGTGAAGTTTTTTTTTTTTTCATCCTAGTTGAGATTTTTTTTATGTTGTAGCTGTGTTGATTAATCAGGATGGTGTGAATGCACTTTAATTAAAGTGTGGTAGAAAAAATGTAAAAAAATTAAAGGAAAAGGTTTTGAAAGAAAGTATTAGAAATGCCATGAACAATTTTTTTAATGAAAGATTGTTGTTTTAAAATGTTTATGTTTATTGAAAAAATAAATTATTGGTCTAAAAAAGCATTAAAACAGAAAAAAACTAACATGCTCTAAAAAAAAACTTATTACTATAGTAATAATGCGATTTTTCTTAGGCTAATTTAAATCAGCACAAGGCTAATTGGAATACATCTCTGGGTGCAGATTTGAACAATAGTGTTTTGCCTGTCTATGATGCAAAAACAATATTGATACTATTGAAGATTTAGCAATGTTCAATACATTTTTGAAATGAAAACTTTTCATTTTAAGACTTTTTTCCTTGAGAGAAAACATTCAATGGAATTAATAAGTAAAACTTAAAATCGTATGATTCTATAAAGCAAAACAAGGTATATTCAGATTTTGAAGTCAACAACACAAATCTCCGAATTATGTTATTCAAGTAAAAAACCTAACACGTCATTACTCCGAAAAAAATAATAACAAGTATGATTAACGCCACAGCAAAAAAAGTCGGGGAAAATTGTAATACAAAAAGAAATCAACCGTGGCGAGATAGCAACCGAGAAACAAACTAGGGGAAAAAAAGAAAATTAAAAAAAAGTATGAAAATACAGAGTCAAGCGATTAATAACAGTGTGTGGACGAAGCGAGCAGCTAACTATAACCTTTAGGCCGCGAATAATAGCATGGATGGGAAATGTACCATCATTACAGCTTTCCGGTCCTGTCGCATGGACGCCTTCTTTGAGTTCAGGTTGTGGGGGTTGGAGGGCTTTGGAGATGCTTGGCAATAATAAAAGTGAGGCAGCTTAAAAGTCGCCAAATGGATTGAAGTAGAGTGAGTAGATATTGGCTATACAAGACAGAGTCATTGCAACCTGAGATACCTCATAAAGATAAATTTGGTGCAGGGTCACTAGTATACACTCACGGTCACTTGTAATAGATAAACGAATTTGGCACTAAATTGCCTCGGACGATGAAAGCAAGCAATAGCCAACTGGGGGACTAAACAACAAGTTGCAGTAATACGTACACGAGTCACACAACAAATCCAAGATTGAGTAATTTTTTCCGAAACATACAGTACTTTTAACCCTTTCAGTCCCAGTGATGCCATTTGGCATCATAATGTTTCTGATCATAATTAAATTGGCTAAAATAATATAATTGGGCTAACATCTATTGAGATTAATAACAAATATTTTCTAGTAGGAAAAAAAATAGAAGAATCGAATGATGTGCTTTTTGATATCATAAATGACTATAGATAATCAGAAAAAAAAATCTAAAATGACGCCAAAGCGTCATTGGGACTGAAAGGGTTAATGTTTCAAATATGTAGAGTATTTTTTTCCTGTAAAAATATGTAATACTTTTTTAAAAAAAATAAGTGGTAGACTGTTAGTACGATATCTCTTTCCGAATAAATGTAGGTTCGAACATTTTTCTTCTATTGTATGATTTTAATTAAAGTCTATTGATTTTATTTTATTCACCCTAGCTTGGCGTATCACAATTTTGTTCACGAAAAAAAGTGCCAATCTATTCGCCAAGCTCTTAAGACGCATCATTGCTTCACATGGTAAGCAAGTTTTCGCATTAGCTTTGACCATGCAGCATATCTATCGTATTCTATCCTCCAAAATCCAGCTCCTTTTCTGGGCGGTATTTGGGTTTTACGAATGGCACGCGTCAAAATGAACGTAGAAATGAAAATACGGTTTTTTAGTTTTGTGTAATTGTTTGAATGTGCTTTTTATTCATGTTGAGAAATGCAATGGAAGGTCATGGTTTTTGAGGTGTTGTATTGTGAAGTTGAAACATCTCGCATATTGCGTCTAAATATGACGTCTATTATTTCGATGATAACATAAAAATGAATACATAATTTAGTTTTCTTGACATTGATAAGAAAATATTATGCTTTGTATCATATTGAAATAATTATACGAGTTAGCTTAGGTATACTTAGGATAGGCGTGATATTTATTTTATGAATCAACTGTGTGTGATTAGTCAAATAACATCGTTAGCAGAAGTATTTAGTAAATTTTCTGTAATTTTGAACACCTGAATAAAGGAAAAATATCTTTAAGAAGTATCTTTCTATTCAAACTCTAAAAGCCTAAAACTCTAAAATGTAAATAAGATCTAACAAAAAAAAGTTAATTACTTTAAATATAACTAAATTAAATATTTTTTTTAATAAAAAAAGGACGGGACACGTGATTGATTGGTTAAACTATACCTTGAGTTTAACCAAAATTCGGAATTTTCGTATGCACCAATCTACGCTAAGAGGTTTCACAAAAATTTGGAGTTCTTATATATGGTGGTATGGTAATAATTTGCCCCCTTTTTGAAGCAAGCAAATTTATATAATTCTTATTATAACATAGCTATCTATTTATAGTGCATAAATTTCCTCACATTTCTGCATACATCTACATCTCGAATATGAGCACAAGGCATCAGTCACTTCATACCCGTCATCAAATGATTGAGTGAGGTTGTTTTTTCGCTCTGGGGTGTGCGAATGGGTGGCCGGCCCGAACGGCCCCCTCATCAAAATCCCATTTACAAAAGTGGGATGTTGTTGGAAGGTTTTCAGTTTCACCATTCCGTGTAACAGAGTTCTCACCGTCTTGAAGACCTAGTTTAAAAGGTCTTTAGGATGCTTCAAATTGCCGGTATGGAGTAAAGGGGTATTATTGGGAAGTTATGGTAATTGTACATAATGGGATTATTTTTCTATCTCTTCAATGTAATAATAATGAGGTAGCCAAATTAGTATAGTTCAAAGTAAAACTGTTTTTTAAGGCTTTAAAAATATAATTTTCAAAATAAAACATTAAAAGATTTTTTAGAGGCTAATTCTGATTTTTTTTTAAAAAAATCTTGGTATAAGTCTAAGGTAACCAAAATCAATCAATTAAAAGCAAATATTTTAAAAAGCATCTTAATGTTAACTTTTCGAGGACTATATACTCAACATAAAATCAGAACTAAGACAATATTTATGTTCTAATAGGGGCCAAAGTTTCAAAGTCTATGCCAGTCATTCCAAAACATAATCATCTTAAGATTTAAAAAAAATCCAATAAAAACTACGTCTATCAAAGATACCAATGGGAATTAAAGTAGAAAAAACTTCAAGGAGATTAAAACACTCTTAAATACCCAAGTCCTGCACTTTTTTTCTCCAGTACTGAACAAAGGCTGGCTCATCACAGCTAGGAGACTCCCATCTTAGCTACGCATGTTATAATCGAGTTATCGCCAAAGAGGCAACTAGCCCCATTCCTTGAATGGAAACTAAAAAAAATCCAATTCTTTTCAATTAGTTCTTTTAGTTGCAGGTTCAGTTAGACGGAGCTGTATGTGACACAAGATACTTTGGGTAAATTAAAAAAAAAAATTACATTCTTGGTTTTGATATACGAGAGCTTATTAGGCTAGTGCCTCCAGCTTAAATTAAATTATTCCAAGTCATTGTCTCCTAAGATGTATCATATTGCTTCAAAATGGACACTGGCCCATTTGGAGAATGGCTACTTTTGTTTATACTCTCTCTTACGCCATTATTTCATACATCAATAGATTTTTCACCAAACTAACTATCATCCTATCACCAAATTAAAGTAACTGTTTTTTAGTTAACATTTGTGTCATTAGGTTGAAGCATTTAAATTGAACAGTGTAGTTGCAAATCTCACATTCTTCAAAGCATAACATACACTCTTAAAACAAACACTCCCAATTTACCTCAGTCTGAGTGGATTTCACTCCTCCAGACTGGAAAATGCACTTCTCCTTTTGGAGTGGATCCTTTGTGTGTTAAACCTCCGACAGGATCACTCCAAATGAGTGATTTTAACTCAGTCTGAGAAAATATGCATGCCTTTAGGGTGTCGAAAATGCACTTCTCCAACTGGAGTGGATTTCACTCTTTTGTTTTAAGAGTGTAAGATGTAGCGTTCTGCTCATTCATTCGCGATTTTGTCCAATTAAATTTACCCTTTTAATAAATACAACAACAAGGAAGTAAAAGAATTTAACAAGTCATGGGGAGAGATGAAGACAGTTGCTGCCAATAGGGTGATGTGGTGGACCATGACGGATTCCCTATGCTCCATGATGGAGTGAAAGAGGTATGAGTAAGTGTAAAAAATATGGTAATACCAATAAATAAATTATCAAAAGTCACACCAATGAGCTTCCTGGACCCCATGTCTTAGTCATAATCTGAAGAATGGGAGTTTTTAAATTACACATTTCGAATGTGAACAATGAACATCAATTAAACTTTAAAGAAATGAGATGTTGCAATAGTGTCAAACTATATTGGTCCATTAAAGCTACCTTGGCCCAAAGTCGCAATTGCTTTCAGTACGTATGTGTCCGAATTAACGCCTTTTAAAAAGGGAAAGGGCGAGTGCTTACATAAAAAAAAAGAATGCATTACATAAAAATCTAATTCGTTTTTTCTTCTACTTTTAAGTTCCTCTTAATCCTTCTCGGCATATGTGAAGTGTTAGAAAGGCAAGGTTTCATGTCCTAAAAAGGAAGCACTGACAAAAAAAAAAACTTTGCAAGGTGACTGCAAAGTAGCGAAATGAAAAAATTAAAATAAGGGGAAAAAACTCACATTTAGCGAAACAATTAAGAGAGGGAACCCGGCTTCAGATCCGAGATAAAACGAAATGGGAGAGGAGGGAAATAGTGATGAAAAGTAATTGTGACTTTGGATGCTTTAAAAGTAAGGATGCCTTGTACAGATGAGGTATGCTACTTTATAACTTGAAGAAAGTTTAATCATGATTTTAGCGGAATGAAATTCTACATTATAAAAAAAAGCATTGCGACGTTAGATTATTGTACACAAAATATTTAAATTAAATTTTAGAATTAAAGGTTTATCATTTCAGTTTTAATAATTTTATGACGAAAACAATCTAAAATGTATAGATGGTACGGTCAAAGCGATTTCCCTATTCAAACTTAATTCTCGATTCTGATTTTAACTGAATTTTAAAAAATCTTTCCTTGCGAAAAATAATACATCATTTAAAAATCTTAACCGGATCAAAAAGTTGAATGGGCATGTTTAAGATCTTAAAAGCGTTTTAGCGATGCCCGGACCCGAACCTGGTACCTTTCGCATGCTAAGCGAATGCCTAACCGACTAGGCTCCCCAGCCCCTCACGTAGGAATAGAGCACTTATCGGAGCACTGATAGAAGGAAGGAAATACGTCGAAAGAGGTTAGGTTTGAATTATAGTCGCACTAGAGCTACATGAGGGCTATTGGCGACGGGCGTCGTATTTTAGAACCACAGTCAGGTGACGAGCCAACACCTAAATAGGCACCCAACGCAACAGTTAAGGGCGACATCGTACGCAGCGTTAGGACTTTGAAGGATATTTAACGTGCACTCCCTTACACGGGGCATTATTCGTCGGACATTTTTGGCTGCACGGGCCGTTTATAGGTCGGCAGCTATTTTCACGATGCCCGGGCCCGAACCTGGGATCTTCCGCATGCTAAGCGAGTGCTTAACCGACTGGGCTCTCCAGCCCTCACGTCAAAAGAGAGAAACAAGCCATTTCTAAAAAAAATTCAGAAACAATGATTACCCAACAATAATTGAATGATTTCATGAAAAAAAATAATCAAAGTAGTCACTGTTTGTTATGTTCTCATAAGTTAAATCTTTAAATATTTTAACAGCCGTCTTTATTTTAGTTTACCTAATCAAATTGTTTAATTTCGGTTCTTCTCTTTGCAACTGAATGACCCCGCCGTGGTACAGTATAAATACAACAGCATCTTACCAAAAGAGCCAGAATAGGTGGTTCGAACTCATTGTTTAGAAGAAAGAGACTGTAATTGTTTTAAAAGTACGTGTGAGGGGGATGGGGGTAACAACTTGATTGGTAGTGGCACCAATTTCGTCTAGACTAGACATTGCTTTTAAAAGTTGAAACAGGATAACTTTCTTTTTAAAGTTTTTTTTTTTGGTACTCTGAAAAGGAATCGATCCGTCCATGGAAACTTTTTAACTAGGGGATTAAGAAGAAAAAGATCCCATGTCCCGATAAATAACCTGCACATCGTTCTTTTTACTATGAAGATTCAGAATTTAAAACATGCATGCTTTTACGTTTTAATTCTGAGAGCATTGAAGGGCGTTGGTAATTGAATTAGAAAACTGTTTGGAAATGATTTTTATGGAGCAGGTTTATAAAATAAGAGTCATTAATTATAGAAGTGCTCCTAAGTGAAATGTGTAATTTTATACAGCAATTTACACTGGTTTAGTAATGGAAGTAATTTTGATGCCAGAGTGTTTTATTGCTATAATAGCTTCGAAGAAATAGGAAGCAATTATGCTTTTAAAAATTAGTCACAGTAGCTGTTTTCTCGTCAAATGAAATACCAGCTGTTTGGTCACACGCAATATGTATTTAACCGTTTCATACTTAATTGCATGAAATGCATTTCGTATTAGGAGATATAGAAAGAAAAATATAAAGATGTATTTAAGATGACCATTTTGATTTAAAATCATCCAATATTTAGTATTACACATAATAAAAATCTTGTATATAACGTGGGTAAATAAATTAATATGAAAATCTATTATCTATTATCTTGTAAAATTTTCACTGAGAAAGTTTTAAAATAATTTTGAATAATTTGAAAAATTCCACCTCCTTTAATTCCACTAGCGCAAAATGTTTTTCACTTACATTATAAATATATTTAAAAAATAATTCATTCATGGCGGTATAAACCCAAGATCTACACTCTTAAAACAAAAGAGTGAAATCCACTCCAGTAGGAAAAGTGCATTTCCGACACTGGAAAGGAGTGAATATTAAACAGACTGGGTTAAAATCACTCGTTTGGAGTGATCCAGTCGGAGGTTTAACACACAAAGGATCCACTCCAAGAGGAGAAGTGCATTTTCCAGACTGGAGGAGTGAAAATTACTCAGACTGAGTAAAAAATCGCTCGTTCGTTTTAAGAGTATATTTTCAACTTCTCATTCCTTACCCAGATGAAATTGGATCAGGGTCAGAGTTCAGGGCTAAAAATATCCCCCCCCTACATCTTTCAAGTCAGGCAAACATTTTTTCAGGGCCCCGAGGGCCCCAAAAAATACTTGAGTTTCTGCTCTTAGCAAGGGAGAAAGAGGTCTAGGGATGTGTGGTTTTGGACTGAACTGGAGGTTGTAACCGCTGACAGTTAAACCATAAATAATTTTTTTTTTTAAAAAGATTTTTTAATTTTTTTAACTACTAAATGTTTTACCATTAGCATTCCGGTTTTACAAATAAAAACTGGAAAATCATTTGAAGTCATAAACAAAGCAAATGGCAAAACCAAATAAAAATCCTTAAAAACAAATAAAAAAAAGGAATAACATTTTATACTCAAAATAGAAAAATTTAACCGATTTTTCGACAAAATACATGAAGTGGAATAACTAAAACACCGACCACGAATTATTTTTATTCAGTTTAACCGAAGTCAGAAACCGATATTTCAGTTAAACCGTTTCTAGGTTTTCATCCCTTGAAAGGTCAGCGAGAGTTTTGTTCCTGGCGTTATTTTTTCCTTTTTTTTTCTTATGTAAGAGAGAGTCTCAATGCAATGGAAATATCTATTGCACCAATCATAGGGCCTGAGGCATAACACCTGGGTATGTTTTTCAGGGGACTGCGTTTGTGGAATTATGTACGAGGGCTGGTGATTGTAGTTGTAATTAAGTAGAATGGTTAAAAATATAGTTTCCTGCTGTTTATGAGGGTTTTTAATGCTATTTACTTCGTTTTTTTATTGTTTTTTTGCTTAATCTGGCTACTTCTGAAAACCGTCAAATGGTTTAGCTGAAACGAGAAGATTTAACCAATTGATGTTTTTATGTATGAAAGGTTATTAAAATATTTTTGAAATGCATCCGATTGACATTAGCGGTATTATGGTTTAGTTTAGTTTGAACTATAGTCACACTAGAGCTACACGAGGAACGGAATTATGGTATTTATAAGAAGAATTGTTTTGAATATGATGGTATTAATAATAAATTTTGATTTTGAATTCCTAGCGAAAATAAATGTGTAAGATTAGAGTGATCCGATCTGTGAACTACGAGACAAGTTTTATGATGAAAAATAAAAATCTTTTTATTATGAATACAGTCATGCACTATTATTTTATTGATTAAAAAATGGAACATTGGAATTGTAAAATGCACATACGAGTATTGCCCTTAATGCAATTTTTTAATTTAACATCAATCCCAATTATGGATATAATCTGGAAACTAAAACAAAGATTTAATTCCTAATTCCAAAGGATACCAGTCCCTTTCATTAATTATTGAAGTTTTTTTTATCATCTCAATTCCATTACCATTTAAAAAGAATCCTCTTTCGGCAGAATCAAGATATTACCTGACCTTCACCAGATAATGGTGATAACAAGAAAAAGAATACAGAAAAGGTTGACTGAACAAAATACTAATTTTTTTCCCCTTTGTATGAATAGCTAAATGTAAAAAGGAGCAAGTCCATAGAGAGTTTTCCGTATGCACTTTTGCTTTCACTATCATTTTGAAAGGAAAAAGCATAGGGGAAATTATTCAATGGTCTTTTGCCTGTTTACATTTGACGTTTGTATTTTTTTACACCTGTAATATCGGAGGTGAAACAGTCACTTTGTAGCTTTTAGTTCAAGCACGCCTACGGGCTTAACACTTTTACTTTTGTTTCTATTATTGCAAGATGTGTTTAGGTAATTGTGGGACGTCTGATAAATGATTTGAGTCGAAACACTCCTTACAAATGAACCGATAAGTGTAAAAAGGAGTCAAGTGCAAAAGGGGAATTTCCCCATCCCACTCTTTCCTTTTAAACATCAATGGAAAGAGAACGGTGTTTGGAAATATTCCTTATAAACTTGATCTTTTTACATTGAAAGATTAAAATATGTGTTCGTGATTCTTGGCTTTCGAAGAATGTCATGAATGTGTAAATGTAAAAAAATGTGTTTCGAAAATGGCCGAAAAAAATTCCAGACTTTATTAGTTTGTGTGCACTTGGAAAATATTGAACTAATTACTTTTTAAGGGACCTGAAAAAAATCTGCCTTAACTTCGTTAAATAACCTTGTACAAAAATAATGCAAAAGGGTATCTAAATTGATTTATAATAGAACTGAAATAATTTACATAAATAAAATGAATTCGCTTTGAAACAATCTAATATAAATAAAACTAACAAGATTTAGATTTGATAACATTTTTGAAAATTATTCAATTTCACTCTGAACTTACATTGAATAATTTATGATTATCCAATTTTTGATCATATTTATTGATAATTTGTTATTGTCGAATTTAAAATTAATATAAAAAAATAGATATGCTGACTATTCCTTACATACTTTTCCATATGAAGAGTGAATTATGAATAAAATATGAAGTCAAATAGATGCAGATATTTTTTATGTTAAATTATCAATAAACATTGAAACACTCAAATATCTAAGCACTGCTTTTGTAGTAATATTTTCTTTGTAGCAATACACTCTTACAAGAATTCTGTTTACAATTTTTAAGCACTCGTATTCCTGTGGCACTTTGTCCACATTCGAACCCGTGACCCGCCCACAAGCTTCTCGAAGGTTATCAGCAGTTATTTGACCTCTCAAGAAGTATTACTTTTCGCTATTCTACTACACACTTCTTATTTTTTTTATTGTCCATGTCACTACCATGTTCTTTTGTGCGTCAAACGGATCCTTGATAAACAACTTAGGAATGGGGGTTAAATGTGACAAAGATTTGGTTTTTTTCTTTTATTTAGGGCTGCTTTTTTTGTTTGCTGTTGTAGGGTGAAAGAACCAACGACCAAATACAATTGAAAACGGATATAGCATCCTGAGCTCTATTACGAAATTTCAATCAATAAATTGAATCACATAAATTCCTTTCTTCTTCAAGTCAATTTGCATCAAATGCATTATATCCGTTCAGTCCTTGCCAACCTAACTTGGGTAAAAACAAAGGATTATAAGGCAGAGGGAAAGGACCAATTGGTCCGTTAGTTGGGAACTCTTGTAAGGTAATATTTACATTCAAAATGATCTGAATAAAATTTAACCAAAATACACTTATCATTCTGATAATATTGCCAAATTTTCTCAAATATTGGAATCTGTTAGACCTTAAACGAAATTAATGTTTTGAACATGTTTTCTGGATGGATTCACAAATAATTTATGGAACTCTTTACATCCGCGGAAGGATCTCCTCCATAGCATATTTCTATTTACCCAACTTAGATTGGCAAGGAGTGTAGTTGAAGAACCCATCATTGAAATTTCGACACTTCAAAAAGAAAAACGGGGTATAGACAGCGAAAAAGAAAAATCAGTTCATTTTAATCAAAACGGACTAATAAATGGATCTAATAATGTTTAATGCAAACACATTTGCATACTACAAAATTTAAAATTCACTTTTATTTAAAAATGACATAAAGCGGTTCCATCTAAATTTAAAACTACCATACAAACACGTCCGCTAAGAAACATCAAAACCATTATCTCAATAGATCCCCTTCCACTACCCTTTTTATTATCCAACAACATGATCTCACATTTTTTTTCTCTATCGTCATTATTGTCCAAAGAAATATGAGAGACGCGTCCAAACAGAAGCCAAACTTCATTTAAATATAAATACAGTGTCAAAAAGACACAATGGAGAGTTCGGAAAATCCTTATCTATCGTGGATGATCTCGATTAAAACGGGCATGGGGTGGAATCAGAGACTTCGGATATAGATAATGGACTTTAGATTGGAGTAACCCTATAATGTTTGGAGCTGCAGTGATGGGAAAGTCACGTGACATTCTCAAAACAAAATTGTGAAATTTTTTAGAGATTGCGATGCTTTCACCTTTCAAACGTTCAAAAATGGAAGAAACATTTTATGTTTCAACAATTGAAACTTACATAAAGCCCTTACCTTGTAAACTTGAACGAAAATAGCTTTCAAATATTATCCTTTCAATTTTATTTTGCATGGGATTGGACCCATAGCGATAAGTTGCTAAGCATAGCAATCTTTCTCGCCAAATAAGCGACTCATCTGGTCCCCTACTCATTCGGCCATTTTATGATGAGATTAGCGTTCCATTATATTTTTGTCGTTGATTAAAACGGGCAGTGGGGAGGAATGGTAAGATAATGGAAAAGATCTCTGAAGCTCTTTGTTGCTGACAAACGTTGCAGAGATGAGATGGCATGCTGTTCAGACAAGCAACTGGCTTGGGGTGTCAAGTAGATGCGATCGCGCCTTTTGAGTTTTCAGCCATTGTTTTGTACGACTGGTGGCATTTTATTATGTTTTTTCGAAGCCAAAGTTGGAAGCTAGATAACATGGGAAATTAAAGGCAAGAGATAAGTCTATGTTACAGTTTTTAGTTCCCTGTTTTTTTTATTATTTAAGCTTAGTAACTAGCGAGTTATTTGGAAAAAAAGTTCAGAAAGACTAATTTGGATCCTAGGTAAAATTCTTTCAGTTTAATTTTTAAAAAAAAGCTGTTAGAATAAAATTCCAATCACTAAAAAAAACCCGGCAGGATAAAAGGTTTAAATTAGAACTCTAATAACACTTTATACTTTCTAAACTTTCGTTTGTAAGAGAAACACTAGTTGATAAATTTATAATAGATAACAGGCGGATTTAAGGATTTTACCTTGTTAAATACACATATAACTTAATTTATAAAATGTACTTTTATAAAATGAACATTTTTAACAAAATATTATAAAATTACAATCTGCATGTTCAAAGTTTAAGTGATTTTTTTAAGGAACTTATTTATAAAATTTCATCAATTTAACTTGCACCTCAGGTTAAAAAAAAAGAACTGTGTAGCTGTATTATAGCTAGCTAGAAAAAGGCAAAGGAAAACGTTCAAAAACAAAACCCATGTCAGATGTTCCTGAACAAACTCATTTGATAGTGTATTCTAAAAAAAATCTTTTACTTTCGCATATGCGTTCCCTTTTACCCCATATAATTTCGTGGGGCGCTGTTCTACCGGAAAATAGAAAATTCTTCACATTCTTCTTCCCGAGCTCTGGGATTTTACCGTGTCGTAGAGAAAAGAGCGTTTGTTTCTTGGGTTATCTCTGAAGCGAGGCAGTGAAGATATGTTTACGATGCAAGGGAATTTTTTTTAAAGATTGGGCAGGCATGATTCACATACGTCGAGTTTTTTTTATTTAAAATATTTGGCGAGATTAAAGATAAGCTGCGCGTGGGATGTAACGGTGCTCTTTAGAGGATTAAAGGCTTGTATTCAGATGTTATTTTTCTCAAGCTAAAGCCAATAATCCTAAGTAACGATGGTTAGAGCGTAGAAGTTAGACAGTAGCAATGAAGTATTGAAAATTTGTATTAAAGTTATGAAAAAATATATATAAAATCATTTGTAGTAGAACTGAGAGTGTAGTTGTAAAGTAAAGGTAGTTGATGTGTGTAGGAAATGTAGTTTTTAGGTTGATATATTAATTTATACCTATGCAAAGATTTTCTAAATTTTTTAACAAAACGTTACGGAAAAAAAATCTAGACAAAGTGCGTTTTTAAGGGAAAATTCCATGGAAATTTCAGTTAATAAAGAACACATTTCAATTATTCATGCATAATATATTAGTTTCGTTTTTACATTTTCTTTTTTTTTTTAATGTAAAGAATAAGATTGAAAGTAAATAACATCAATCGATGTTTCCTTTTCCAACTTCTGCCAATAACAGCAACCACAAAATCAAACTTCAATTTACAACCATAATCACCAATCTAAAGACCATTTCAAAACAAATCTCTTCCACACGAACATATTTACAGAAAATTCATTGATCTGATGAGGGATCCTATATGTGCTTGAGGGACTACTTAGGAAAGTCTTCGGAAGTCGCTTAAATTGCAATCGACGCTCCCAGGCTAAAAGGTTTTAAAACAACAAACTCGAAGTGACATTTCCCCCCTAAACCTTTAGGGAACCTTCTTGTTTTCAGTGGTTGCTAATAGCAACCAACTCTCTTCATTAAAACCTTATTCAGAAACATGGGGAATACCATTGAAGGTTAAAGGTGTGTATCTTAGATTTAAAAGGAAGCAGTAAAGAATTGTTGCTTTTACGTTTGCAAGAGTTTTGCATGATTTAAATCGCAAAAAAAGGTTGTCGTGACTGTTAATTATGGATTTAGTTCTAGTTAGCTGTAAGTAATCAAGCAGAAAATTATTAGATCACTTTGTTAAGCAAATAGATGGGACTAATAACACAATTTAATTGATTCTGGAGACGACACAGAAGACACAAATTAGTGTTGTTCCTTTGACAAAATGCTAGTTTTGTTTGCAATCGTTTGGATTTTATTGGAGGACTTTTTTTGGAAGCTGTTTAGAAATGTGAACAATAGCTTTTATTAACTAGTTCAAATTATTTTTTATTACTTTAAAATTCGCACCTTATATTGAAAAAAAAAAGTGATACATAAGTATATTTCATGCAATTATACAGGTAAAAACCTAGCCATGCTAATTCGGTTTCTAAGTATCTTAGTACTACAGCACCCAGACCTAAGCCCGGTTTTGTAAAAGTCATACTGGTTAGCTTTTAAATCCCCTTATCTCTCTTCAAACATTCAGAGCCTATCGGGGGACCCTTCTTTGGGACAAACGTGGTAAAACGTTTTACCAAACAGTCCAAATCCCCTCTCCAAAAAACTCTGTACACAGACGACCGTCTGCGAAAGTTTTCAGAACGATGCAGCAGCTGGGAAAATTCATGGTGGAAGACAAATCAACAAGCCCTCGTTTTTCCACGAACACCCCGGATAAGGGATGAGGTGCCTAAGATACTTTGACGAAAGTAGTTGCCGATAGTTTATGTTTTATTTTACTTATTACACTCTAAAAAGTGAATGCTCAAAAACGACGAAATTTTCCTTAATTTTGACGATTCCGTTACTAGCAAATGCTCCGAGTATTCGTTTCCTCAAAATGAGGAAATTTGAATCGTCATTTTTATGAGGATTTGAATGTCGTCTAACCTAAAGAAATATTTCGTCATTTTTGAGCCTGGAGTGCAACAATGAGATTCAGTTTCCTCAAAATCAAGACACAGAATCGTCAAATCACTATCGTAAAAGTGAGGATTCGAATTTACTCAAGTCACGTGATAGTTTGGCGAAACAATCCACAAAATTAACGAAATGAGGCTTGAGGATTCATGAATCGTCAAAAATGAAAGTGTTATTTCTGAGAGTGTACGCAGTTGATAGATTTGGGGCATCAAAATATGAAAGTAACTCGAGTCCACTTTCAATTCCATCAAGGGGATGAGAAAGGAATCACTATGGTTACCACACAAATATTTTGATGAATAGGTAGGCCGATAGTGGCATTTATTTGTGTCAACCAAACATTTTATATTTTTTGTCTTTTAAATTGATATTCTGTAAATAATATAAAAATATATTGTAGTCTTTTGAGGCGCAAAAAATACCCTCCTAAAGCTAAGCAAGCAGATCATGATTTGCCACAGATAAATATCTTGAAGAATAGGTAGGCCAAAAGAAACGCTAACCATTAATTTCAATAAAAGTTAATCAGATTGACTAATCAAATCGATGTATGTGGGAGATTTGGCGAAATTCTCTGATAGTCACAGGCGCTGACTCCACAGGCTCAATGGGCCCCTTTACCCCCCCCCCCCTTGCAACATATATTAAAATACACTAAAGTATGCCAATAACACTTTTAGTTTAACCTCCACGACCGAAGCCAAAAGTCAGGCGTATGACAGACTGTCACAAAATTTTAATTCTGTCGCAAAATTGCGCCGTGGCTTTTTAAAAATTGAAGATGTATCGCCTTAACTAAGTTTCAATTTCGAAACAGAAATATTTCAGCTTGTTCTCGAAAATAATTAATAAACAAAAACAATTGTAGAATTGAAAGAGTTAATGGACTTCTCTAATAGAACGACACCCTAGGAGAACTTCATATATATTGATACATAAAATTTATCAATATCAGATTTAAATCAATCATAATCCGAAGGATTAGGAGCATGCCCATAAACACGCATTTACAACAGCATGTGACAAAATCAACCAAACGTTATTTCCATAACATCTTAGAAGATAAGACGGGGGACGCACAGGAAAAAATACAAAAATAAACCAAACTAAAATAATAATAAAAAGCTAAGCAGGGTAAAAACGGGGGTTGTCTAGAGGGGGGGGGGGGAGGCCCCTCAAGGTGCTTGGAGGTGTTTTGAGGAGGTCGGAACCTGACGGAGGTCAATCTCTGGGTTCTTCAAGAAGATTACTGGGATTCAGTTGGCTGGGCTGGATCTGGCGATTACAGTAAACTGCCGAATGATACCTTTCGGATGAGGGTAGCAATTATTATATAGACGCTGAAGCTGCTTTGTGTTTTTGATGCATTTCAGTTGAAACGGCTTTTTTTGGTACAAGTTGTTATAGATTGGAAGCAGTGAGTGATATGTTTTTAAAGGGATGTAAAATGTAGTGAAGTTATCCTTTGCGAAAGTTATGCGATGCTGTTGTGAGTAGGTGTTTAGTGTTTCCTGGTTTGGTAGTTTGTAAATAAAATAAGCAGATTGGCCCAGCTGAAAATTTTCTACAAAAAATCTGCAGAAAAGTGAAGATCTTCAGATTTTCTTCAAAAATCTTCAAATAATCTACAGAATAAAACTTCAAATTTGAATAACTGCAAATTTCTTCAGATATTTTGAAGATTTTTGGACTTAGACTTTTTTCAACTTCAAAGCATTGTTAAATTCTGCAGATATCTGTAAATTTTTCAAAATGTTAAAAAAATATTTTTTTTATAATGAAATAGTTCGCCTTAAGCCTGGATAGAGAATGAAACATTTTTTCACAAAAATCGGAATTATTGAAAATTTTTTTGGTTTTGTCTTTAAAATTTTTACTTCAAAAATCTGTAGATTTTTTGAAGAAAATTGTACTTACGTATTTTTTTTATAATTTCACAAAAATCGAAATTATTGAAATTTTTATTTTGTTTTAAAAATCTAACCTTCAAATATCTTTGCAGATTTTTGAAGAAAATATAACTTAGATTTTTTTTTTTTTTTCAGTTTTAATTTATTGTTAAAGATTAAGAATTGCGGACATTTTATTTTTATCAATAAATCAAGAGCTCTGTTTCTAAAAACGAATAAAAAAGGTAAATATAGGAAGCGGAATCTATGATTTTCAATAAATCGGATAAATCAGTTTTTGTTTTCCTTCGGTAATAAATCTTATTTGAATGCAAAAATTCGTTATAAAGACTTAATTTACAATAAGTTTCATTGAAAAATTTGTGGAAATTCCTGTGGAAAAAGTAAACACTAACCTTAAAAAAAGTTACAGAGAAGCAGAATCATAATTGCAAAAAAATATTGAAATACTTTTTATCTAATTGTTTAAAAATTAAAACTATATTTTTCTGTAAAACTGATTGATGATAAAAATAATAATAATAATAATAAATTAAATAAATTAATCAGTTAAATATTTTTTCAAAAAATAATGCCGCTAATAAATTAAAGAGCGAAAAATGTTCGACTTAACATGGCATAGTGGTTAAGGTTATAGCCCCGTGTGCTGCGGCTCCTGGTTCGATTCCCGGACTAAGCAATTCAAATATTCTTTTTTTTTTTAAAACTTTTTCCCTAATAGTTAATGAATTAATTAATTAAATTATTTTTTTTATCTTTTTTCTAATTTAAAATTTGTAATACAAACAAAAAGCATAGTTCATAAATTTTTTTTCTAGCTGGCGTCACTATTAAAAACATTGAAAAATGGCTTGGCAATTTCCTGCAATTTTGTTAATTAAATAAAACACCTGCTTAAATAAATAAACCACTGCATTAGAAAAAATATATATTATCACTTTGAAAAAATAACATTATAATGACTAATATATTAAAGTTTTGTGTTGATTTGATTTCGAGAATTGAAATTATTATTTCCTTGTAAAAAAAATTATTTTTGTATATTTACTCCTTCAAATCTTTTTAACATGTAAATGCTTATTTAAAAAAAAAAAATATTCTTTGTATTATATACTCACTCTTAAAATATAGATTTTTAGGTGGTATAAAAAGATTTTGGAAGAAACACTTCCATATCGAACTGGACAAAACTCGAACGAGTTATGCTATACTGACTGTTGTACTGCTGTTAACTTTTTTTTTTTTTTTGCCTTTGATGATTGTAATGTGTTTAACAATTTATATTCTGAACTGAAATTTGCATTTAAACTAAGGTTTTCCTATAGTTGTAAATATTTTTTGGTCTGTAAAAGTTTTTAAAACATATTCTTTGCAATGTGAATGTGTTGCACGTGCCGCAAGAAAATGATGAAAGAAAATTATTTTCTGCTACGACTTATCGCTATATACACTTAGTTTTATAATTATTATGTTCAGAAACTGATTTTAAGAAATATTTTACATTAAAACTAAGCTAAACTTTTAATTTTGTGAACATTTAGTTTAGAAAGTGGATTACCAACTCATGTGTTGTCTTGATTACTTGGTATAAATCTATGAAAATTATTTAGCGAGAAATGAAAACGAGAGATACATAGCACTCATTAGTTTTTACTAGATGTTAAAAGGTTATTTAATAATAAAAAAAGGAATTATCTTCAAGTTAAAACTTCGAGTAGGTACATAAATTGTTACCATGCAAATTATTTTACATTTAACTTCACGCTGTAACTGTAACGTACTGCTCTTGCTTTGTTTACATATTTTTTTACCGCCGGCGTGGTGCGGTGCCTACCTAAATGTGTAAAGCAGGCGTTTTTAATCAATAAATATTAAATATATATTTTAAATTTACGATTAACAGGATTTGATTTACAAGGTAAGTAATATTCATGTTATTTTTTTAAATTTTGAACTTAATATTGTTTACGTAGCAAGCGTATGAATTTTTACTGCCGTGATAAGGTAAACTGCAGTATCTTCCATAGTGACTTGGACCTTAGTTGCAAGCACTCAATTACTTTAACCGGTAAGAAAATATACTGGAACTTTTTTTTTTTTTATTTTAGAGCAAAAATGGTGCAACTCATTGTGGCGATTACTGCAGTTTACTTTATCACGTCAGTTAAGTTGACTGCACGTTTTGATTCGCATTACCTGGTTATGTGTTATGTGGTAATCGTTTACATTTGTATTCTTATTTAAAATATTTCATACCTACTAGAGACATAATTTATGGATAAGTGTAAGCATTGCGCTTATTTGGATTTTACCATTGATTAGTAAATCAATGCATATTGTTTAATTAAGCTGTTTCTACTTTCTTATCATTAAATTTAAGAAGGAAAAAAAATATATTATTAAGTAAACTATTAGAAATGTATTTGTCTCCTGTAAAAACATACTATTATTGTATTTGAATTCCTAATTGCTTAGCATAAACCTCAGTTATTATTGAAACATATACAATGACAGTGGTATTAATTCAGTATTAAAACTATCTAGCATTTTGGGTTAATAGAAAATTTCCTCGTTAACACAAACTGGAAAGGACCACTGAAAAATTTAGTTTTAAGCGATTTTCGTGTTAACCGTAAAAATTGTTTTTCTTTACATTTAAACAGTGAATAGTTTTAAAAAACCAATGTTCTACCCTAATAATACAAGCATACAATTAGTATTATTCAATTAATAGATAGTTCATTTCAGTAGTACATAACTAAATTAAATTCCGCGGTGCCACAGCCTGTTAGTGGGTCAAGACCTGTCGTGCCTATTTCAACTTACTTGATCGATGGCTCTGGGGTGCTAGATATATGTCCCAGTTTGGTGGTCAACCGCACATAGAACATCCGGTGTTAAGTTAACCGCTTAAGTAAGCATTTTTGGTCCTGAATTTATCGACTTAAGGAATAAAAGGATTAGACAACCTTGCCCGATCCATGACTCGAACCTGTGGCATGGTAATATGAATCGGAATAACCCTTTCAGTCCCAGTGATGCCATTTGGCATCATCATGTTTCTTCACTGATCATAATTTTTTGAAAAAAATAGGGCTGACAGCTATTGAGATTAATAAAAAATGTTTTCTAATAGAAATTTTTTCGAAGAATCAAACGAGTGCTTTTTGATACCATAAATGAGCTTAGACGATCCGAATTTTTTAAAAAAAATTATGCAAAATTGTCATTGAGACTGAAAGGGTTAAAGATTTTTGGCCTGTGGAAATGATTTTAGATCATGTCAAGTGAAATTTCGTGTTAACGAGGTTTGACTGCAGTTAGTTTTAACTATGAATATTTTGTATTGTTAAACTTAAATAACTTTAAATGTTTTTTCCCCCTTATAATTGAAGGTTGTTGGATAGATAGCTTGTTTTGCGACTTTAGCCATTAATGGCAAATGGGTGTGCAGTACATAAAACTGTCCTCATTCGACATTTTGTGTTAAAGTTGCAGTTTCTTCAAACTAGTCAATTGGTTCCCAACTCTTGGATCACCATCAAAGCAAGATTGGGTAATATATAATATTTTTTAATACAAAAAACTTTTGTTTACTTTTTAGCCATTTTATTGGCAAAAATAAAGAATTTTTTTTATTTCAAAAAAATACATATAAACTATAATATGAAACATGCTATCATGCAATAAGGCTTAAACTAAAAAGAAGTAGTTATTTCCTATTTTATCTTAAAAATATATACCTCCACATTAGTTAGTCGCATTTTCTTCAAAGTTTAACAAAATCATCTGTTTCAGCAGTTGTCTATTGACGAAGGTCAGTGGATAGGTATTTGTAAACATTTATTTACCTTCAAACTGGGTAAATACTTAAAATTAGGGAGTTTATTACTTATAATTATTTCTATACATGTAATACTGTTTTAAAATTGAATAATCTTAGACTCATACACACAAATTCATTATTTACTTATTTTAAGTATTCAAAATGTACACATTTAAATTTTTTAATTACCATGTCAGAAGCAAGTGACAAGCTAAATTCTACAAAAAAAAAAATCAAATTGTTGTCGATTACATATGTTAGAATATTGATGCTATATATATTGCAATACATTTTTCTTGAGAATCTTTTGAAAAATACAATTACAAAACTGGAAGGAAAGAAAGTTAAGACTAAAGAACTTTTTGAAATGTGGGAAAAAAAATAATTTAAATTGTTTTAAATTTAAGGGCTAAGAATAACTCTACAAAAATTGTATAACAAAGTTATTGTTAAACATATGTGTCCTAAACTGTCTTTTAAAAGTCCTAAGTGAGTGCTTGATGTAAAAGAAATAATGAATGAGCGGTGTCGTCTCTATATAGCGAATATCTCATTTTTATGCATACTAGTTAGCAAATAAAAGAACTTACTCTTCTTAAATTTAAAATATATATATATTTAAAAATATAAATAAAGGAAAATAGATTTTATTGTTAATTTTTTGGTAAATCTCTTCACTCCAGTTTTTTAGTTTTTTCCATGCATAATATTTTAAGTTTTAAGATGTTTAAAATTCAGTAAAACAGGATAAATTGTGAAATTTGTAGACATTTTTTTTATAGGATATTCAATATTGTTATAATTTTTTTAAGATAAATACCTGGTTATTTTACTTGGCTATTTAAGACACAGAGATCGTTTAGATGTTGATAGATGTTCGTTGTTATTAATACTAAATGCAAGAAATTATTTAAAAATACCAGCACAAATGAATGAGAAAGGTTGGCAAAGTTTTTTTTCTTTCAGGCAAGTTTCACGAAGAAATAAAGAAGCTAGATGCATCCAATTTTTTTTAACAGATATTCAGGAAAAAAGTCAAAAGGAATTGCCAAACATTTCAAGGAAAACACAGTTCAAGAAATTAACACATATTTCATTATTTGCATGAAGTATTTATTTTGGAACAGATTTATTTTCAGGGAAATAAGATTTTTCTCTTCAGATACAAAGAATTCCAAAAGGAGAAAAAAAATTGTAGAAAAGGTTGTAGATTTTTTTCTGCCAAAGATTTTTTCAGTCCCAAATGCCTGCAAATTTCTGCCAAAAATTTGAAGAAAAAATCTTCAAATTTTCTGTAGAAAATATCTGCAGAAATTTGCAGGTATTTGGGACTGAAGAAAATAATCTGTAGATTTTTAAAGAAAAAATCTTCAAATTTTCTGTAGAAAATATCTGCAGAAATTTGCAGGTATTTGGGACTGAAGAAAATAATCTGTAGATTTTTGAAGAAAAAATCTTCAAATTTTCTGTAGAAAATATCTGCAGAAATTTGCAGGTATTTGGGACTGAAGAAAATAATCTGTAGATTTTTGAAGAAAAAATCTTCAAATTTTCTGTAGAAAATATCTGCAGAAATTTACAGGTATTTGGGACTGAAGAAAATAATCTGTAGATTTTTGAAGAAAAAATATTCAGATTTTCTGTAGAATTTAATCTGCAGATTTTTTCTTCAGTCCCAAATACCTGCAAATTTCTGCAGATTTTTTTTGTAGAATTTTTGAAGAAAATTTTTAGCTGGGGGGGGACATTTGTTTTGTATTTAAAGTTACAAACATCGTAAAAATAAAATTAATTCAACAAATTGAAACAAATAGTCATAAGTGCCGACTCCATGGGGACAGTGGATACCGTAGCCTCCCCGGCTTTCAACATATGCCAATGTTAGTGGGTTTTTTAATGTATAACTACTCTATTTTGGACCCCATGGTCCCCCTTTCCGTTTATGAAAAACAGTCTGAGAAAATATAACAAGTGCTACAGTAATAATTAAAAAAAGTATAACGTTATAAAAAGTAAGATATTAAATTATGCTGGCATCAAAATTTGATATAAAATGATATTTAAAATTGTAAAACTGCAATAAATGTTTAATAGAAACATTGCGTCGATAATATAGAAACATTGGGTCAATAAAGCTATTTAATTACATTTAAAAAATACTATTATGATATAATTTATGAAAATTATTTTTTTTTTACAACATTAACTTCAAATTCAATGATTCATCACGAATACCCGAAGTTTTAAAATATACAATCAAATACACTTTTCACACGTTTCTACAATCGCTTGACGCCACAGTTACACGTGCCGACGTTTTAGCTGCTTTCACCAAATGGTAGAATGGGACCGAAAAATAGGGGAGCAGGGAATAGAAGGCAAAAAAAAGGTTCTAAATCCCTTCTGGATTCATTCTCGAACAAAACGAACTTCTTTGAGAACGTTTATGTTCTCCCATTGTGCGCTGGTGCCAAATCGGACTCGGATTAGATCCCGCTTGAGCGCCGGATTTCGAGGTAGGGATTTGGCTTGTGGCTTTTTAGAAGCAAAAGCCATAATCTCTTCACCGCCATTCATGCTTTTTGAAAGGACGTGAGACAAAATGCGTTTTGGGAAGATTATATACACCGTATTTTGATCGCAACCGCTCTTTTTGCCTTGTAGGGTTGATAAAATGTTCTCTGAAGCACCCTTGGCGAACGGGAAATAAGTTTTTGATCGTCGTGTAAGTGGTTTTTGAGTGGAATGGTTAAAGGACCTTGTAAAGTTGGAATGATGTTTTCACGCTCTTATTGAAACGTTTGTAAAGTCATGTGAAGAAATATGTTTTGACTGCTTTTGGTAGGTTGAGAAAAATCTAGTCGTATTTGAAAGAAAAACAGTACAGACACAACAAAATACTTTTCTTTAACAAACAAATCCTTAACAATAGTAATTCAAAGTAGTTTAAGGGCAATTCAGTTGGACGATAGGTTTTTTTTTGTAGTGAGTTAATGAACCCATTAACGGCGAAGCTGTGAATACCATTGTTTATCTTAGTTTTTAATTTGAACTATTGTGGCTTACTGTGTACCGGAGCTACAAAAGGGGGGCTATAGGCGACGGGGCGTCGTAATTTAAACCACAGTTAAGTGACGAGCAGACACCCAAGTTGGCACCCAGCGTAACCGAGTAAAGAAAAACTAAAAGTCATATCAAAGTCATATAAAAGTCAATCAAATATTAAATTTACGTTGCATTTAAAGAGCCGTAAATTCATCTAACGTAACAAGCAAATATAAACTAAACCCAAAACCACCAAAAGCATTAAACCTCTAACCCACTTTACATTGAGGCAGCACAAGAAGCAAACCATTCAATCTCTGCCACACGCCAATTGCAGAGCTCTCAAAAGCTACATTAATGACTTCCAAGGAGTCCATCACACAACAAGCACTTTTCAATCAGTTTTAATGCGAGTTAGAATAGCTATTTCAGTCCGCCCTGAAGATCCCGCCCAAAAGCGATAAATCATTCAAGTTGACAACCTTTCCCAGCAGACAAGATTGAGAAGAGGACTTACAAAGATGCGATAACTGGATGCAGGAAAAAATTTGTTTTTCACTCTCATGGTGACATCAATAAAGGTGGTGAAGTTTGTTCGATGATTGCTAGTTTTAAGTTTGTCAACATTTAAAATTGCATGCTTCAAAAGTGGTAAAAAATGGAATTAAAACCAGTTATTAAAATTGTAGCAAACATTGCAACGTATTGGTTCAATTTCACTAGAATTGTCGCAGTAAATATTGTCTTTGTATATGGCATTAGCCATAAAGGTAAATGTAATGTCATCTTGATCTATTAATTAGACCATTTGACTTCAACATAAAATAGATTTTGATTTTGTTCCTACCAAGGTGAAGCATTTTTTAAATTTTAATTACGCAGGAGTCCCCCACTTATTCAGCCTCAAATAACATCCACGCTAGCTGGCGCTGATTTACATATGTGTTACTGAATATAAGCAGAAGCAACTAGCTTATTTTGGATATTAAAGTTTGATTTTTCTATATTTTTAATTCAACGGTGCACCCCTGAGAAATTAGTGATAGTTCGCCAAATCTAGTGAGACCTTTCCCAAGCTTCATCCGTGCTAAGTGATCTTTCACAAAATGGCCCCTTTTTAAATCCCTGACCCCCCTCTCCCCCTCCAAATACAGGGTAAGTTCCCCTCAATCGTTTGTGTGCGTTTTGTGTGACTCGAAAAGACCTAAAACGTCAAATGAAACAGTATTATTGTGCTGCTACTTCCTGAGCTGAAATTCAAGTGACTATTACAGCCTTTTATTGCTTTTGTACCTTTGCGATTGTGGAGTTTTACTTTTCTGAGGTAGCTGAAAGTTTTCTTTACAGTTGGTATGGGACGACTGAGTTGTTATTCGATTTGCTATGTTTGATTGTAGGATATGAATTTTGTTTGTGTTGATTTAGGCAGCTTTTAATTTAGCAAAATGTTTACTTCGATCAAAACAACACAACTTCGATTACAAATCATTTTCATATTGTAAAAGAATACACTTTAGAGTTAAATTTAAAGGCAAATGTATTAAAAAACGTAAGCAACCTTTTTCTAATTTGTATGGTTTCTAAAGAGGTGATCATTGCAAAAAATGTATTATTTTCATATCTTGTCATTAATTATTTTTCAATGAATTTTTATTATGATCCTTTTTTTTTAATATTAATCTTAGAATTTGAGTACAGAGAAACAATTATTTATCTTAAATTACCGCAATAAAACAAGTAGAATTTTTTTTTCCTAAATTAAAAAATATTTTCGGTGAAATTCTAGATTGACTTTCTTAATTTATACTTTCGCTCCAATTAATTACTATCTCGAGTGTAATTAATGAGTAATTATTTCCCAATAGATATGGAGCACCAAGGGATTACAAAACTGAAAGCAAAAACCCTCCGAACCTTCAATGCAGGATTAAAGTTCATTTACAACGATAATTTTTTTATATATAAAGCCAAGCTCAACAGACAATAATAAAATAAAACACCCCTTAAGACAAAAACGAAGCAAAGATAAAAAAGGAGAAAAAAATGAATTAAATATTTAAGTAAAAAGAGTGCAAAAAAGGTCTGACAAAGTCAAATCCTTTGCGCGATCTTAATTGTCGGGTGTACATGGCAGAGAATAGCTAATTATGAACTCGCTCTTCGTGAAATGAAATTTAATCCCGAGTTTTAATGTCAAAAGTCTATCTTGGATTAATTCCGGTGAAAGGGAGGAATAGGGGAAAAGAAAAAAGTGCTTTGGGGGAAGGTACAGAAAATAAATTAGCTCTAAGATTTAAGATTTTTACTACGAGGATCTTTTTTCCAAGATTTTTTGTAAAGTGAATAACAGAATAATATTTGCAAGAAAGTTTTTACAAATTGTTAATGAAAACAAAAAGTAAATGGTTGAGAAAATTTTTGTTTACTTGTGTAATTAAAATTTCCCCTTTCCTACTGTATATTTTCCTCGTTTTAGGAATTAGATTTTAAAAGAGAATTACATTCGGAACGCAAATCAGATTTTTAATCAATGCTATTTTAAATAATTTTACCTGCACCCATTTTTGTAAATATGCTATTAAACTTTATATATTAAGGTTCAAATCTGTATGCCAACTATTTCGACACTTTTTGAAAAATATCACCAGCTTGATTTTAATGAGAGCACAATTAAGTTCTTTTATTTATTTTCCACTAAGCTAAAAGTAATTGTTATTTAGTACCGAATATACATAATCGCCAACTTAAAAATTGGTACCTTCAAAGCAACTTCTTCTTAAGCAAATAAAAAATGCTACACGCACTTTAACACTTAACATTTAAAGCAACAAATTCCTAATCATGTGTTTTAAACTTTAGGAGTTTCAATATCAAGATGACCCCTCAATGAATACTAAAATGAAATACGAGAAAACGTGTCTCCATATATTTTGATGAAATACCTTATCTCACGAAACTTCAGGCACTTTTTTTTATAATTTCAAGCAAGCAATTATTTTTCTATTCTTTTTTTTAATAAAATATTCTTAATCTAAACTTATAGATTAAAAAAATTCAAATTGACTCTGAAACAGATAGCCGAACATTAAAGTAACTGCATTTGAAAATAAAAATAAATGATAAGAGTTTCAGGAATTAGGAAAATGAAATGAAGAACTTTATGGAGATATCGAAGTTTTATAATAGTTTTTTTTTGTTTTATGAAACTCAATAATGAAGTTTATTTTGTTTTCAGAAACTTGAATAGAGTTTAGCAGAAATGCCAAGTAAAAAATACCAAGTAAAATGTTTGTATTTTTAATCGGGATTTTTTAATTTTTTTTGACACAAAGTATACTTAACATTTTAAATTTATTTTTAGAAATAAAAGTCTTAAAAAATTGCAGGTTTTTTTTCAAGGAAAGTATCTTGCTAGAAGTTATACATTGTCACAAAGTTTTAACAGCAAAGTTTCGCAATGCAGTTTTTGAAAAATGAAATTAGGTTATCACTACAGAAAGTGTTCATAAATTTGTATGAAAGGTTAGGTTAGGCGTCGTATTATTAGAACCACAGTCAAGTGACGAGCCGACACCTGAAAATTTATATAATATATTATTGTAGAAATCCATAAAGGTTTATAATATTTTCCCTTCATATACACTAAACAAAGGATTTAGTTGTAAGCTCGCATTCCTTAAAATATAAGATATAGTCCATTCTAGGCATCTTCGTCCAATTGAATTAACAATCGTCAACAGTTGCTACGGGTCAAACCCTGTATATTAGTGTTAGTTTGGATGATGTGGGTTTTGCTACCACACCCTTCAAAGTTAAAAGCATCTAAACAAAATATTGATTTACCAACTGTTCCCAGACAACAACAAATAATATGCTTATTGAAATTAAGATTGCACTACAGAAAGTGTTACGAAATTCTTAAACTGATGGTTGATTCTTGAAAATGTAATATTCTTTCAAACAAAAATTCCACTGTCCCCTATATTTCACCCAATTTCCAAGCACAATCTAACTTTTACCAACTGCCGAAAAACAACAAAAACTCTAAAAAAAACCCCAAAACAACAACAAAATAGTAGAAAACCTCATTCAGTTCCCATGTAACAAAAGAAAAGAAAAGAAGGGGAATCTAATCTAAAGAGAAGAAACGAATCCAGGAAATCTTAATTACGCGATGCGACTGAAAAGGCTTTTCCAGTTGGTTCGCTATCTCGGCATGGCAGGGAAGCAGCCGAGCCGGGATGTCCGAAGTGATGTATTGCCGAGTAGCCAACATACCGCGGAGAGGGGCAGGGTTGTTGGAGTGGAGTTGGCGAGTTGGAAGGGGGTAGTTGGCGAGTTTTATTGAAGGATGGGTTGATGTTGTATTAGATCATAGCGATGTTGAGTTTATGTCATAAGGCAATTTATTTAATAAACTGTGAGCCATGTTTTTAGGTTTTTCTTTTGAGTTATTTTTAAGTTTGTTCTAGTAATCGTTGTGAAAAGCTCAAAATTGTACCTTTGAAGGTTGCACTGAAGTAACACTATTTACTATTTTTGACATTTTAAATGCGGTAAAATGTAGAAAGAAGCGTGTTTTGGGGGTTGGGAAGTTTAAATGGAAAAAGTATTTACGACTCGGCAATTATTTTATTATTTGTTGTTTAATATTGTTTGTTTAGCTTCAACAGTTTATAACTCATTTAGAATGAACTTATATTCAAACTATTTAAGTCAATGTAATGATAATTAAAAAAAATTAGGAATAATTTTGAAATGCATAAAAGAAATAGCATTTGGGACATTTCTAACAATTCACGTATTGTAAAATATTTAAATTTGGTATATTAAATTTAAAACTGCCATTGTATCTAATTTGCCTGATATTTTTTTTACTAATCGTAAACTCATTAAGGAGACTGAATATTAGTTTCATTTGGAAATGAAGGTGCAAATAAGTTTTAAAATTATTTTTCCATGTAACTTAATTTGTCCAGCATAAATTTCTCATGCTTCATTTGTCATTACAGAATATAAATCCATTGATCCTAAAAAGACCAAAACGAACACATTTCCAAGGTTATTTATCCCCAAATGAGCGATCACCATCCCACAATGGCACCCCCACGTTCCCCGCTAAGGAGACTCAGTCGATTGGATGAACAGGAAACTTGGAGCCAAGAAAACTTCCTTCTTTTTTAGGCCCAACTCATCATTCAAACCGGAGGAAAACTCCTCTACCTTTTCTTCTATCTTGCTGGGATGCATTTTGTTGTTTTGAAGGACAAGAAAGAGGTAATCTGTGGTATGAGCAGACGTCGGAGATTGTTTTCCATTGAAACAAGAATTGAGTTTTAGGATTGAGGGAATGTCATTTTGCATTTTAATGTATATTAAGTTTCTGAATTACTGTTAACAGCCTTAATGTAGCTTTTGTACAAAGTTAATGCAAGTTAAACAAGCTAAACTAACTTATAGCTTATTATAACACTTTCAGTCCCAGTGATACCATTTGGCATCATCATGCTTCTGGTCATAATTTTAAAAAAATATATAATAAGGCCGACATCTATTGGGATTAATAAAAATTATTTTATTTCTGATACCATAAATGATCAGATTTTTTTTTCTAAAATGATAATGCCAAATTGTCATTGGGACTGAACGTGTTAAGATAATGTAGTTCGGCTGGCAATGTTACATTTTCATTGCGCTACCGTTTGAATCTTAATACTTTTCTTAAACTCTTTAAAAGTATTTTGGCCCTGATTAGATTAATACGAATTTTGTAGTTATTTAAAGCAATAGATTTATGGAACTACATTAATTAATAAGAAATTTTAAAAGGCAATTAAAATACTTTTGTAATATTTTATCGGCTGATCTCTGACTGACGGAGGGACAGTCTTTACAAAAGTTTTCACTTTTAATGATGGACAATGGAATCTAAACAAACCCATTACACATAACCTATAATGCAATAAAACGCTTTTAACTGTTTAGCAACCATTGAAATTAAATTCAAATGCAATTCAGCATTCTATTGAATGTGCTAATAATCTGAAGAAAATATCTTCATAATTCTAACATAAAGCCTGCCATTCCCTACACTTTCACCAAAACAATAACTAATCCATATAACACCCAACAAACACAACAGCATAACTTAACAATGCTACCAAAACTCACAAACCCAAGTTCGGATTAAATCTCCATCATAAACAATGCCTCCCAACAATGTCGATCGCGTTGTTAACAAGCAAACTGCCATGAATTAATGAGACACTTGCGCTTGGTGTAGAAGTACACCACATTTGGCTAATTAGCGAGGCATTTCTGGACATGTATTGTGGCACAGTGTGGCGTTTCATTAGCAAGTGTGAAAAAATAGCGTATTTTTTTATCACCTGTTATTTGTTTGATGAAAGAGTGGATTGTTTTTTTTTTGTTGGTAAATGTTTTTTTTAGGATTCGATATTTAAAAGTATAATTTTGTTTTGATAGCAGAAGTCATCGAGGATATATTTGTTTACTGGTGTAAATTTAAACAACAAGAATTTATATTGTTTGTAATTTATGGTTCGACAAAAACTATACCATTAAATAAATATTGTTGGGAATAATACAACGGCATACTAAACAAACAAATGTATTTTTGAATATGTACCGTGTAACAACAAAATATTATTGTTTGACCAGTTATCAGTTATTGTTTTAAACGCAAAACCATTTTTACCATTTAGTTTAGGAGAAAAAAAGTTGCATTATTGGAAGAGTTGCAGAACAGTTGCATTGAAACGAACAAGTTGTACAACAATTAAAATGCGACGAACAAATTGCAGAACAATTACATTGTAAGGAACAAGTTGCAGAACAGTTCGATTGCAATGAACCTGGCTCTACAATACTGCTGGCTCTACAGGTCCCAGAGCAGTCAAAACACTAACAACAAAATCCAAGAACAAATGTTCTCCAAAATATGCACGAATACCACTTAACGTTTCATTACATAATTCAATTAAGCGAAAGAAGTGTCAAATGAAATGACCTCATGACGTCCTCATATTACCAGTTGGCCAGAAAAAGTTGCAGCAACAACGGAAGTAAAGACAGAAAAACATTTCTACAATAGTCATTCGTGGACAGGGAAAAATCTATTTTATTTTTATTTATTATATCACTCATTTAGTACCCCATTCAGAGTCTGTTTGCTTTCTTTTCAATTAGTCACAACGGTGTGTTTGACTTAGCCTTTTCGATGTTGCTCAACGCCATACATTCGCGCCTTTATTCAGCAGATACAGTTGTGTTTCTATGCATTTGTTAAGAATAGTGAGTGTTATTGTGATTTTGATACTTCGTCAGTCTGTTACCATTGATGTTACAAAACAACTAAATTTTTATCACTTAGTTGTGAAGCATTTGCTGTGTTATGGTATATTCCTCATACCTATTATAATGATGCAAGTAAAATATTTTAAACTATGCTCGGTATGTATCTAGGTAAGCGAAGTATTACAAATGAATTTTGTTACTAGTAGCTTAAATTGAAAAAGGCCACATTTAGTGATCTCATTTACTCTTATTCAACACACTTATTTTACAGTCAGCTAAACATACACCCCTCCCCCAGTTATTTTCGTGGTATTTGAAGACTTCTATAGTAATGTTGTTGATATATAGCATGAAATAAACTAAATAAAGATATTATTGATGAATACCTCGAATTGACATTTTCATATTTGACTTAAAGTAACAACAAAACGAATGCTACTTTATACATGCAACTTTACACTGACAAAACAACAATGTATTTTTTGTCCCTTCAAAAAAAGTTTTTAAACTGAATTCAAAGGACATCATTAAAAATCCCACAAAGCATACAAATTCCTACAAATCCTCCTTGGCGATCGCCAAATAAGCCCCATCTTGACCCTAACAAGCCCTCGCACCTAATCCGGGGCGGCGAAGAGCACGGGGCTCTAATGAACGACCCTGACAAGAAGATTGTACTTGTCAAGTCCATGTCAGATACAAGGGAGCTCCCTTTTCCAGGCTACAAGACGTTTGTTTGTGAGGGATTAGAGTTTGAAGAGGCTTTAAGGTTTTGTTATTTTCTTTTGGTGTAAAGAAAGGTTTGCAAGTTTTGTGTTGGAAGGGAATGTAGGATATTTTAAGAAGGGCTTTTATAAAGGCGTGGATATAACTTATTTTATGTACCAGGATTATGGCAATAGACTGATTACGTATACTACTTTACTTTTATATAAAGTTTCCTTGTTTTATCTAGATACATAAGTTTTTGTAAGATATTTCAATTACATCAAGCTTTTTTTACATTTATTTCATTAGATTAAAGATTCATGAGTATCCCTTTATTTTATGAATAACGACATGCGTCATTGAATAGAAAACCATGCGTCACACATTGGTACAAGTCCAAATGAATGAAATACCTTCGGTGAGGCATGCGTCATAGTTTAGGCATTGAGCATGTTGTAGTAAAGAGTCATCAATAAAGTGTGGTTGTAGTCAAACGCTAAGGTTGGCGGAGTTATTCGACGTCACCTTCACATGAAGTCACAAATATTATACTCATTAAATGTACACTCTTAAAACAAAAGAGTGAAATCCACTCCTATAGGAGAAGTGCATTTTCGACACTGGAAAGGAGTGAAAATTATCTCAGACTAAGTTAAAATCACTCGTTTGGAGTGATCCTGTCGGAGGTTTAACAAAACAAAGGAGTGAAATCCACTCCTTTAGGGGAAGTGCATTTTCGACTCTGGAAAGAAGTGAAAACTAAATCCGACTGAGTTAAAATCGCTCGTTTGTTTTAAGAGTGTATACAGCCATTTTTTCCAGTGATCATGAATGACGCTACGATTAGGACACCAATGAAACCGAGACCAAGTTCCAATGAAAAGTGGACTTACCAGCTTCGCTGTTGTTATCCGTGCTCATTTGGGAGCTGGGCTGTTGCGAGATGGGCCCGGGTGTGCCGGTGGAACCAGTGGGAGATCTAGCGTCGTCCGGTCCCGTGCTGTACGAGTTCAGAGACTGAGAAGGGGGTCTCTGGTATGGTAGAAAGGACTGCAAGGAAAAAGAAATTTGTTTTAAAACTCAGCCTATGCAAATTAAATAATATTGCAAGTACATGAAATTGACATTTAAATAAAATTAGGTTTTTAGATAACACGTTGATTTCCACACGAAATGCATTCAACCTGATGTGTTCAAGAGGTTTCATGGTATAAATACAACTCCATTCACACACTTTCGAATTAGTTCTAAAGTAGCCTCAGTTATCTATTCAAAATCACCATTATAAGCTTGAAATATTTTGCATTTATTTTCCTTCTAAACTCGAAATTTGTTATATTATTTACAAAATTCAATTAAGAAAATTACAAAAAATTAAGTTGAAAAAAATCAAGTGCCTCAAACAATCGAATTTTATCAAGAAAAAAACGGTTAAAAGTACCATCTCGCCCTTTTTTTCTTTTAACGTAATGCATTTAAAACCCTCACAGCTTTCCATGTAACATAAACAAGGAAAACTAACAAATAGATTCCCGTCACTCACAAAAAAGGGCCTACATTCTATTAAACACCAACACAACAACTGGAAAGAATGAACCGACAGCAAACAGTAACAAAATCCCCTAACATAACAAAAAGAAGCAAGAATATAGCTACCGCGTAACGCCCACCATTAAAATGTAATAGCTTCCCATTTACAAGTCCAGACCGGGGCCGACGCGACGTCACTCAAAACAGACATAAAATGAAAATTACGAGGCATCAAAACAGCTGACAAGCGGGGAGGGGTTTTAGTGGCCATTCCGGAAAAGTATAAAAATGTTTTTTTTTTAAATAAAAAGTGACCCAATTTGTGTCTGAAGTGGAGAACTATAAAAATGTCCGACACCAGTAAAATGGTCAGTTCCTGTCCTTGGAAGGAATATGGGGACTAAAGAGATTATGTATAGTGCGGTGTAGAAGGAGTGAATATTATGATTTGTATGTTTTTTTATATGTTTGATACACTAGGGACACAACAGGATTTAAATTATACTGCATTTAAAAGAAGTTATTTAGAGTTGAGTACTATTTCGAAAATACAAGTATTAAGTACTTAGAGTATAACTTTTTTTTAAAATTTAAAGTGATTCAAGTTACTCCTCAAGTGGAGAACTATAAATATGTCCGACACCAGTAAAATGGTCAGTTCCTGTCGTTGGCCAGAATATGGGGACTAAAGGGAGATTTATGTATAGTGTGGTGTAGAAGGAGTGAATATTATGATTTAACGGGTTTTTTTTTATGTGTTTGATATGCCAGGGTACAACAAAATTTGAATTATACAGCATTTAAGGGGACTGGAAAGGCAAATTTATTTTTTTTAAAGTTACAGACCGAAATGTATGAAATTTTTTTTATAGCTCAGGGACATAAAATTTAATGAAAATACAAAATGATAAAAGAAAAATATGCAATAGTTTTTTTATTAAAAATATATATATTAATTTTTTTTACGTGTTTTAAAAAATGCTCCTTGCGATTCAATTTTTTTCTAAAATGTCTAATTTTTTTATATAAGATATTTAAATATATGTTAACAAAACTGTGCATGGATTTTTTATTTGTCCTATTAGTTAATTAATTAAAATTAAAAATTTATGATACTTGGAAATTTTTGATTTTTTTCGTGATATGCTAAAAGTAAAACTGAGTAAAATATTAAAAAATGTTATCATATTTCAAAATCCATGCACAATTATGTTTGAAAGATTATCAATATCAATTTTCCACAATTTCAAAGCAATACACAAATTTTTGAATCGTAAGGAACAATTCGAATGTACGACAAACCACTAAAAACACATATGGAGAAAAAGGCAAGTTGCCGGATTTCGGTGTTTACGAAAACTCCAACTGTATTTTGAATTCTTTTCGGATCGTTAAAAGTAAGATATGTTCCTAAAGATAAAAGTTCAAGCTATAACTTTTTATTAAAATACCAAAATCGATATTTTTGACATTTTTTGCCTCCCCAGTCCCCTTAAAAATGAGTTGGGAAATTCTCTCGAGTATATTACGAAATGTTTTTAGGTCCATAATGTAACTTTGTTACGTTGACGGGTTGTTAAAAATGATTGAAAAACAAGTTAATGTAACTGATAGAATGGACAAAAATCACTGATTCAAACACATATGAAGCAGTTAGTTTTTCTTAAAGTTTATCTAAATAATCAATATTTAAAACAAATAAAGACAATAGTCCTGGATAATTTATGCAGGACAAGTTTAAACTCAACTTTTTTTCATTTGGAAATGAAGGAGTTAATGGTAGTCAAAAAGTCGTCGAATATCGAATAGGTTGATTATAACACAGAATTGTTTTGTGAAATTTTATTTTGAATATGTTCTTTTAGATATGAAACTAGTGTGTTATAAAACTAGAATCAATGCTAAATTATGGAAAAATAGGTCAAACATACTTTTGCATTACAAATTACCTATTTATTAACACGTGCAATACAAATGTATTCTTCGCCCTCTTAACGATGAAATACTCTTAGAAAAATATCCCTTTGTAATAAATTTCTAAAGACATACATGGCGTCAAGTTTCTGAGGGAGTGACGATATCATCGAAAAGTGACCCTTCTCTCATGTTAACTCAACGGGACAAGCACCACTTTTCCTCTAAATATAGTTCCATATCTCTAGAAACAGCAGTGCATAAGGAGAAAAAAAAACTACAAAAAGGGGCGTCCTCGGTATGGGTGTCATGGAATAGACATAAAAAACCCCTTGCGACTGTAAATCAGACGAGACTTCTATTTTATAGCCCCCTGGACCCACCAATAGGTCTATCTCAAAGGGCCTCGCACTTCCGCCCCAAAAGTAAAGGCAGAAAAAGCGAGAATTACTTTATGATATTTTTTTTTCAGGCTGGAGTCCATAAGAATGGCGAACAATGGGTCTGTGAGTTGGGATATGGATTTGTGTTGGTGAGAATAGAGCTAAATAGGCACATAAATATGTCTAGTACTAGAGGGGGGGGGGTGAAGTTGGGTATTGGTATCGTAAATACTAGGGTTATCTTTGGGAAGTGGTCAATAGCTGTGATATTGGGTGAAAGGAAATGTAAGTTATAGTTGATTGTTTTTCCATGCATGAAAATGTTTATTTTTTTTATCAATCCTTCGGTGGCTACCTAATTTATATATTTTTTAGCTGGTTATGATGTCTTAGAAATAGGGACTAAACTATTTTATTTATTATATTTATGGACATGATGGATGAAAATTGAAGCGTTAAAATGGACTTCAATGCAAGTAAATTAATGAAATAACAGATGAAATTCGTTATCCAGAACACTAGTTATGTATGAGAATCTTCCAAAACCTATTAACAATAGTCACGCAATTTCTAGTTAAGTATATTCCGTAAGAATAATACATTAAACAATTATCTGCAAAACACAAAAATCCTAGCTCAATTGTTTTATTGTCAAACAAAATTTTAAAACCCAAATTAAAATTGCAAATAAAATTCAAAATTCTTCAGACAGATAAGCCCGAAATCAACCACCTATAACCTCATCCAGCAAAGCTCGTACATTTCAACTCCTCAAACAATTTTCAAAACTCCACGCCCGACATGAACCACCAAGGACGGACACAAGTCTTTTAATGGCCAAGAATTAACATACGCTGAGGTGCTGTGACAGGCCAATGTCAGCATAAGGCACGAAAAATGAACTCTCTGGGAAGTTTCATGGCTCCCACATATTTCGACACGCTCTTTTAGATGTCCATCCTTTCATCCCTTGATGAAACGTCCAGTGGTATGCATTAAACATGGGTGTGGTGTTGCTGTTTTCAGGTAGCAGCTCATCCTTGTTTCTGTTACAAGTTGGATTAGCGTTCATAATTTCCTTCCTCCCAGTTAACTTTTCAGTCCCAGTGCTGCTAATTGGCATCATCATATTTCTGATCATAAATAAAAAAAATAACATTGGTTCCGACATCTATTTGGCTTAATAAAAATATTTTCTAATAGAAAATAGTTTTAAAAATCGAATGATGTGCTGTTTGATATCATAAAAATGGCTATGGATGATCAGAAAACAAATTTCTAAAATAATGATGCCAAATTGACATATTGACTGAAAGGGGTTAAGATTTTTTTTTAGTTTAAAGTAATCTGGACCAGAAAAAAAGGAGTTTTCAAACTTAATTGATCCATTTAAGATTATAAAATTATGATGTTATTCAATGGAAAACCTTATAGTGGTCAGAGTGAAGAGAATTCATAAGGCCATAGCCCGCCAAGACAATTGGAAATGAATATTCTAATTTTGTGCAAAATAACCCAATGAAATCGCCTCTCTTAAGATTTGTAACAGAGCCAGACATTTTTTTTTTCAAACAAATTTTTGAAATTTTATTATTAACGAGATAAATTAAGATTTGTATAGTGCCAGAGCCATACTTCCGTTTTAATTCGAACCAAATAAAAAAAATCAAAATAAATTCTCTAAATAATGAAGCAATACTTTTTGAACGAGCTCTCAAAGTACAGCGCATAGTTAAATTTTTCAGCAAGTTTGATGCGTTTTGTACTTTACAAATTCGATGATTTTTTTTGTATAAATATTTCGTTAAAATAACAGACCGAGTTGAACCCCATATAATATTTTCTACGGGCTGAAAATCGAATATGGTGTTATTAGGAAGAATCATATTTAATTATGATATTCACATCGCTAAAATGACTCAATGTGCACGAATATAGCTAATAGTTAAATCTATTTTATAAATAAGTATTTGGCATGTACGCTTCAGTAAAAATAAACCAATATTCTCTTAGCTTGAGCAGTCAATGCGTAAAAAAAAAACAGTTATTTAAAGTAAAACAGATTTTTTTCATATTTTCGATACCACCTTGTTCTATATATTAAAGCCAATCTCAAACATAACAAAATACCAAGTAGCAATTTCCTTAATATGCACATAACATAGCATGCATTTCGCGTGGTGAAGGCAACAATGCGAAATGGCTACTGTTCGCGTGTTTGGGGCGCCTCAGATGACGAATTTTAAAAGGAAATGGACAACGTCAACTCCTGGTAGACAGATCCATTAAAGTAGTTGTTCATTAAAGAAAGCTCGCCACACACAATTCATTTCCATAATGTTCAGACACAGAATGAAGTTGTAGCCAGAAAGTAGTGATTTGGCGTTTTGGGGATCTTTTGATGCCGATTGCGATGTTAAAAAGTACATCGTTGAATTAAGATGTTTTACTTGTATTATAAAAATCTTGACATTTTCAATCTGACAATCTTGACAAAATCTGACATTTTTTTTTATGTATAAACAGTACAGTAAAAATAATTGAGTGCCTTTTGGAACACATAACTAAATTGATTTTTTTTTTGGTTTAAAAATATTTTTAATGCAATAATTGTATTATTGAACTATTGAGAAAGAAATATAATTTTTGTGGCAACTGTTTCATAGATAAAGATACTTTCATACTCTTACTGGACTTGTATTACAGAACTCAAAACGTTAAGTAAAAATTAAATGAAAATTAATAATGAATAAATTAGATTATTTGTTCTCCATAATATCCTTAGTGTTACCTCATCAATATCACTAAGGATACCTCATCAATATCCCTAAGGTTACCTCATCAATATCACTAAGGTTACCGTATGAATCCCTAGCGTTACCATATGAATATCTTTAGCGTAACCATATGAATATCACTAATATTAGCATATCAACATCACTTTTGTTAAAAAACATAACCAGAAGAGCGACATCACATTCATTGTCCGCACAAGCATTTCAATGTTCTTATCATTCAAACACAGTAAATGCATATTTGAACTCTACCTATCATATAAAGCATCTCCGTAAAAGTAATTCCCAACCAGAAATAGTAAATCACGACCATTCTGTCACCTTATCACTTGCCACGATAAGGTGATGAGAGAATGCATGCAAGCTAGATGAAAAACGAATATCAGCACCTGAACACAGAAAAAGAAATGTAGTGTGCACGTAAACATACATCATACTGAGATATATGTGGTCTTCTTAAAATAGAAATGAATAGGATTAACTCCCTTTTCGTGAGTTTGCCCAGGCCGTGATTATGTATGCCGAGTCTTACACGAGAGTTGCTCAAAAGTAAAGATTGTTTTCCCCATTCAAGAGATGCATGTTTGATGGTAATCACTAAAAATAAGGCAGTTATAATAATTTATTTGTATGAATTGGTTTGAAATGTAAGGAATTTATGTCAAGTTCATAGCAACGGTCATGTATGTTGTAATGCTTTTATTGTGGATAATGCTTTACCCCACCAAAAACTAAAAAACTCTATAACGGTGTTCCTATGACATTTAGCAACAATGAAAATCCTACTCAGCAGTGTTAAATTAAGAAGATGGCCCTTGAATAAAGAACTTAAAGCAAGCAATTTAATAAATTTCTATGACACATATTTTGTAGGCATTAAGTCTTAAAACATTTTTCAAAGCACAATACTATCTTTTAGCTAACATGTGTTTTTCCAGATGTAAAAAAAAGGGAGGAAAACTAAACAATGCAAGTATTGAAGTATTTAGATATAAGATCTGCTTCAATTAGCAAGCCAAGAAAAACTACTCCACAACCTTGAAATGTTATTTCAATGATTTCTTCTTAATTGAAACGAAAGCCACAGAACAATATTTTGTTGGAGTTGATGTTTTAAAAATCAAACATCTTTCAATGGTTAGACAAGCAAATTATAGAATTACGCGACTAACGCAAGGAAATACGAACCAACTTACAAATGGCGATCTTGGTTATTAGTCCATTATTCATTAGAAGTTTATATAGATGTCCTTATTGTTGAATTTCCAATCACACACAGTATATTGAAGCGTCACTTCAATTATGTAACGATAACAAATAACGTAATGCAATTTCCCAAAATTATTTCGTAAAATAATGCTGTTTCAGCAATTTTCAAAAACAACACCCATAAATTTGTAGTACTTGAATGATTAAGTTTTTTTTAATGTACACTTTCGAATTTTACAATCTTTCAAAACTAGATTTTATCTTGGATGGTAGTACTTAAGGAAAATTCACGGTGAAAAATAAATCAAAATCTATATGTAATTGTATTAAATAAATACGCTATCTTGTAATGTAATTAACTACAATGACATTCGTTTTCAACAACATAATTTAAAAGGTATTTATTCCGTCAACAGTCATGCCAGGTGAGGAATAAACTGTTCAAGCTGGTGATAGGCTTAGCACAGATTAAACACAATAAAAAATGCATAAATCTATTCGAATACAATAAAAAAAAATATTCATCTCATCCTTACAATATATTACCATCATCAAACTTTAATCGTTTTTGCTACATTCCAAAAAATTTGCGTTGAAACAGAAACAGCACAAGTGGAACACTAGTATACTGTGTAAAAATGACAACCTAACAATATTGTGTTGTTTCAATGCAAGAATTGTGTTGATGACCCTACGAACAAATTTGTGTACAATTTTTAAAGCTGTGAAACACAATTTTTTACATTCAAGTAAAAAAAAAATTAAATAAAGCTACAAATAATTCAGTTTATATTTTTGAATATTTATTATATTAGATTTTAACTTAATACCAAGGGGTAAAAAAAAATCAACCACCCTTCATTAAGGACATACAAAAAAATATTCTTGCAATATCCCTTAACACAAACCCCAGTCTGCGATCTTCTATAATAATAATATCCCGACCACATTGCTTAACATTTAATGGCAATCGGATACCATGTAATCCGGAGGGCTCGGTGGTGTCCCCAAGGAGTCAATTACCGGCACTCCTGTCTATCTTCCTCCTATTCTTGCCTAGTAATTTTTGTAAAACGACGCGGATGAAATCGTTACCCAAGGAGTCTCTCCTACGTACTTATTTGCTCAATTACTGTGGCGAGCCACGGGATCATCAACAAAAACGAATCGATAATTATAAAAAGATGCTATGTGCGCTGAGGGATTACCATTCATGATCCTTTCTTCACTAAAACGTTAAAGTAAAACCGTGGAGGGAAACATTCCTATAGAGATGAGGCTTTATATTACATAAAGTTATTGTAACAGGAAAGCGTGTGGTAGCAATCATAGCATGTTGTTAAAACATTTTTGGGGTAATGAAAGAGTTGAGGATGTTAATGAATGTAGGATATTGTGTTCAGAAAATTTGTTTGAATTAAAGATATGTTATGAAATTGAAATAGTTGATTCAGGAATATATTTTGAACACGTTCTTGGTATTAGATAAATAAAATAGCGTTTAGACGACTATGGATTTAAGAATTGAATTATATTTTAAGTTATTTGTTTGAGTTTGGGAATCGCTAAATGAGTAATTTTTATTTTCGAAAGCGTCACGATATTTTGTAATATATTCATTTAATTAAGAAAAACGAATTACCATAAATAATGATCTTATTACAATTGTAGTAATACGATGTTTTTTGTAGCTCATTAATACCATTGTTTCGGATGCGAGTCGTTGTTTTATTATCCCCGATGCGTAAAGAATTGCGTTATAAACCATGTTATTTTTTTAATGTTTATCCTAAGTCTAGTTTCCAGTTGCGGAACTCTGACCATAAAAATAGAGATGCTTATTCCAGCTGTTTGATCATATGAAAAGCAAAACATTTTGAAGAATTAAGTCCTCAGTAAGGTTTCCGTAAAAGCTTTTCCGTTCCTAAAATATTGAAGGGAAGAAGATCAGAGGGAAATTCTCCAGATTTGAGTCAAATTTTCACTTAGCTATTCACATACGATGAGGAAGACAGCTGCGACAAGTGTAAACAACCAAAAAAACTTGTCTGAATGAAACCAGATTGTGAAATCCAGGTAGCCTTTTGTAAAAATTGAATATTGGGCTATAATGCATTTAATGTTTCATTCATGGTGTAGTTTGATTGACTTTTCAAAAAGGTATGATGTTAGGGTAATTAGAAAATGGGAATGCGTCTTTTGATACTTTATGCATTGAAACCGGTAGAACTAGGAAGTAAAACTAAATGTTTTAATAAAAAAATTTATCAAATCAAAAGACGCTTAAATAAAAGACCGAGTAAAGGTCGTAACACAAAGGGTTTCACTCGCATTAAACTTCAGGTTGGGTGTTTTGCAATTGTGTTAAAACTTTAATTTAACGATCAAAAAGCATTTACCTTTCCAGAGAGCTGAAACATATGAAATATTCTTTTAACTAAAAGTAAATAGCATTGGTTTGTTTCAGATGACTTAAATCTCCAATTTACATTCTTGCTTTTCATTGGTTGTATCGGTTTTACTTGGTGAACTTAACTGTAGATGATATTTGCTTAATGCAAAGAAATTAAGCGAAATTGTGGGTGATTACAAACAGAGAAAACGCTTTATTTACTGATACAAAGGTTTGTACACAAAATAGGAAACAGAAGATACGCAGAAAACCTGCATTCACCAATGCCAAATTAAATGTCATTCCAGAAGAACCAAAAATGAAAACAATATCACTGGAACTGTTGTCACTCAAGACCTGAAACATGGCTACAAAAAATATAATTTTAACTTAGATGACGTGCCATAATTAGCTTATCTGTCATGAACTGTATCTAAAAATCTCCCAAAGACAAGAAGCAGCATCCAACCGGCATTTATCTTGAAGAAGGTGCCATAAACACCTCGTAAAATCCCGACAATTTTATAGCCTTTCTCCATATTTGCAAGGCATACAGGTCATTTTCATATCAAAAGATAACAACACTGTTTGCCTATGAGGCGTAGGACACTTTATTATCATAGAAGAAACATCTGATTTTGTATCTTGATTTATAGCTTGGGGCCCCCCACTCTTCACCACATTAGGCCCCACAATCACCTTCTTATATTTTTACGGACTATTAATGCGGAATATTTACGGCCCCGAGTACTTCGGTCCTGTTTATTTAGTCAGCTTGTCTTAGAGGTTCGTGAATAAGAGATATCGTAAAACAGGGCCATTGTAGTATGTCGTAGAGAAGCCCAGGTGTGAGATCCTGTTTGCAGTTTGGGTGATGACTTCTGTTTGTTTAGCTTTTAATGGGCCATGTTTAGGGTCTTGAGTGGCAACAGGAATGCTGGATGAAAATAAATGAATTCTAGTGCCTTGATTGGTGAATTAATGTCACATGGGAACCGAGCTCAATCGGTGCTTCGAGCGAAAGATAATTAGGAATTAAAGCTGGCAGAACTTGAAACAAGCCAATTGACATTTTTGAAATTGATTGGGAATACATTAGGAAACATTCGATAAATGGAAAATTAGATAAAAGTTGGCAGTTTTCTAATCAGATTAAAAGGAAATATATAGGTTTTAAATAACTAATCAAATATTGCATCTAATATGCAGGTATATTAAAATTCACCATGACAATGAAATTTATTGAAATATTTGTTTTTTTTATAATCAACTTAATTATTTTAAAAATTTAAAAAAGCAATCTAGCATTGGGGTATTCTAAGGCCGATACCACGAATTTAAAAATATCCCTAATATACAACAAAATAATTATTCTAATCGCTGCCAGCAAAACGGGCTCCAGTCAATTTTTTTTATTATTTGTAGAAGCATTAAAATATGCACCAATAAGGAAACAAATATCCATTTGCCAAAAATTTAGATCCATTTCTAAGAACTGGGGTTTATAACTAGCATAACTATTTTTATATTAGGGGAAAATTGCATTACAAATCCGATGGACATTCGTTTTAGATACGATAACAATTGCCATTGAAATTCCTTGGAGCGACGTCATTATCCCCAAATCCGATAAAACATTCGTAGAGACTGTCAATTTATAAGATTAATTGTCCCCAGCAGAGCGTTGGATAACCCCAAGAAGGTAAAATGAGATGTAGATGCTGTCGAGAGAAAAACAATACAGAAACCGGGTTCCCAAGCGAAGCTGTGATCGCTTAATTTATGCACCCATTTGGCGATAGATTTGGAGCTATTCTGAGGAGTTGCCATTATTCCGTAGGGAAACTATTTAAAATGCAAAAGAAAATTTAAGTGCTTCGAAAACTTGAATATACAACCTGTGCAACTAGTTATATTAGTGTTTGAAATATCAATAGTTAAACTTATGCTTTATTCTTGAAATCTGAGCAAAGGGCTTACTTTACGTCTAGAGTAGCAACAGTTCCCCAGGAATGAAAAATAATGTCTTGGATGTAAATTAATGCCGAGCTTATCAAAACTACCAATGGCATCCAATAATGATTTTTCAATATCGATGCTTGTTATGCCACCTAACACGTCATAACATATAAGCACGCTTCAGTTTGTTAGGGTGGAGGCTTCGCTCTTTAGGCTTCGCTTTTTTTTCTCGCCAAGTATCTCCGTCTTATTTAAACCTCAATGTGATAGCCTACGTGATAACTTGAGTATTCTCAGCCAGATCTTCAGAATTAGAGATGTAATACTTCGAATCGATTCACTCGGTGCCGATGCTGATTATAATTAAACGGTGCCTGCCAAGAACTTGACAGACTGTGTAAAAATCAATTTTTTCCTAATATCTCTTCGGAGACTGAAAGATCAAGAAAGAAAGTAATATTAATGAGCGTTCAAGGCATCCAAGCAATCATTTACTTTTAGAAATCTCGTCAGTGGTTTGAATGTGTTGTAAGTGACATATCACGACTATATTTAGTTAAGTAGACACATTTTAAGATGTTCGTGAACTTAAGCACCCTCTATTTTAGTTTGAATTATCATCGCACTAGAGCTACACGAGGGCTATTGGCGACCCCCCTCTATTTTAGAGGGTAAGGTCGCATATTTTAAAACTAACTACAACCTTTTAATTTTACAAATGGAAATTTCAATTGTTTATTAAGAAATTCATTCAAACTTAAAAATGTATTTCAATATGCCTGTAGGATATTTAACACGTTTCATTTTAAGTTAAATAAAACAACAACCTGAATAATATCAAAACAAAGAACATTACCACATTAATAAAACTTGGTGTTAATATTTAATAAAACCGAGTAAATTTTTATTAACAGTTTTGTTTCAGTTATGAATTTTATCATAATTGTTGTGAGAACAGGGTTTCGATTTTTGTGAAAAGAAGTAACATACTACCAATACTTTACTCTTAAGTAATCCTTCCAATTGTATAGTAATTACAATTATTTTCCAGAACCATATTCTCCAAATTGAGTTTAACTTACAATTTTGTCAAGCTAACACGACAATCTACAGTGGCGGGTATAAATGTCGATAATCGACAGAACTAACGACAGGAAAGGGAAAAGACAAATTCCCCATATTTATCCCTAAATGTCGCCATCGCCACTTCTGATAGCAGAAATCGTTCTCTTTAGGGGGTTGCAGATGAAAGGTACTTGAAAGAAAAATGTATTTTGTTGATTCAAATCTGCAGGAATTGACAGTAAGTTTTGGTGCCCAAAGCGAACTGGAAATTTAGTGGTAAACGACTTGATTTACTGGTAGAATGCCGACTTTAGAGTTGTTGCAAATTTCATCGTAATGTGATTAATACCCAATATCATTTCAAAATTAGGGATTTTCTTTAAAAGAGGTTGGGAATATTTCATTTTTATTCAAATACATGAGCAGAAGAACCAAATATTTAAATTTCTACTTCATTTTTTAAAATGTCTTGTTATGCTTTAAATTGCGTTACCTTGTCAACATTATTTGCTAACTTCCTGTAGTTTTATTTTAAGCATTAGCTACTTAATTTTTTAAATTTAACCAGTTTTCCTGGGCATAAAAATTTTAAATCGTAATCTCATAACCAAAAACAAAAAAAAAAAGCAGAAACAGAACAAAAAAAAAATGTCAGTCAGAGGCTAATCATTTCTGACAAATTAAATCAAACAGTCGAAAGACCCACACACAAATACATTACTTTGCCATACCCCCGTAATTTATCTACCCCATTTCATAACACACAAATACATCCGGGGACTTCTGTTAAAAGCAGCAACTTTGAATCTAAATAGCACGCAGGGACATTATTAGATTTCAGCATTTTAAGGGTGGAAAAAATGAAAGCAAAAAAACAAGATTGACATCAGGAGTGCGGCTCATGCTAAATTCAATTTGCTGTGTATGCCCACCGCCCCGCGAACGATGTATGTATGTATTTTGATCAACAAAGGGATGGGCAAATAGTATTAGGGATGCGGGCAAAGACGTTTTCCAGCACAAGATGCGATAGAACAGCCCCCTTTTTTTTCTCTCTAAAAATGTAGGTTATTTTAAGAAGCAGAATATTTTGGTTAATGTTGTGTTGTTGTTATCGTGTCCATGATTTGAAGCTATATAGGGCCAAAAGCATTGATGATCAGAGCCGGCAGGTCATGGGACTGGAGACTATGAAGTAAGACTATGAAGTCTTGTGGTGGTGCGCCAAAAGGTTAAAAAGAGAGTAAGCAATTGCTTGACAGTCAAACAAGGTGTCTGGCGCAAGTTGGACTTCTGGGAAATTTTTGCAGAATGGGTAAGATCTTGTATTATCTGGAGAAATTTCATGCCTTTAAAATGACCTGTACGAAGTCGTGCAAGAACTGATGAGAGGTTTCTAGGGCATTCTGGGGCTAATGTTGTGTTTTTCAATAATATTGCTACCACCGTTGAGACATGTTGATGTCGATGTCTGTGTTTCTATACAATCGAGCTTTTGAAGAAAAAAAAAAGTTAGAGATAGAAAAGACCATTGGGCAATAGAAACTGTACATCCAATCGAAATTACAACCTGTCCAGTTATTGAAAGTCAATTGTCAAAAAATGCATTTTCCATTAAAAAAGTTTCAAATTAAGTTTTACTTGCACAATATTGTGCCTCTAAAGCAGAATAACCAAATCTATAATCTACAGAATGAATGATAAGAATTGCCAGAAGTACACATCGTTTAATATTTATTGATTACAATAATAGATTTGTAGGTATCCCTGGGTTTAAAACTATTATCTCTACGATCAAAATTCTCAACTTTGAATTGTTGTTAAAAGAAATAGCCGTATAGAAATATGCGACAAATTCATCCGTAATAAAAAAATATTTGGAATATAATTTTAGAACTTAAAATATTGATTTCGAAGAACATTTAATTTGTAACCTCTTGTTATGTTCCAGACATCCCTACTTTTCGAACCCATCCGACTAAAAGGAATACGGGGATTGGTTGACAAGATTCTGGTGACATTTTGTGTCGTTTTATTATACATTTTTTTCTTTCTCCTTTACATCTCGTTCGGTATTCGAAACTTTCTTTCGTTCGACATTACCAAGTCAGACAAGTTTGGTAAAAAAAAGTTTGGACAGAAACTTTTTGAAGAGACATGGGTAAGTATACATGCTGGAGAGTTGTTCGACTGAAATTGTTGAAGATTTAGTAGGGGTATGCTTATTTATTTGGTATTCACGTTTTTATTGAATCAGCATTAATTCGATTTGGTTCGAGGGAGTTTTTGATGGAAAAGTTTTTGAATAGGAATCAGAAGCTTTGGAGAATAAGAAGAAATCAAAGAGTTCGTTTCCTCTGTAAATCTATTTGGAATAGTTTTAAATTTTGTCATTTTTGTTCAGAGAAAAGACTTATTCAAGAAACAGTTTGAATATGTTATCATTGGCTACGTTAAAGTTTAATAAGTTATATTGCATTGATACGATGTTCTCGAAAAATTCCATCTACCAAAAAGAAATAAATTATTCTACAATCTTCAATTTTTTTATTCTTTTAAAATTTTAAATGTCCAAAAAGAATAAGGAAAATGAAATTTTAAATATTTTAAACAATTCATCGGAACAAAAAAAAAAGCTTAATGCATACAATTATTTATCGAAGCGAAATTTCAATTAAACGTTATTTAAGAAATAAATTTGAGTAAAGTTAACGTATTTCATAGTATTATTAAGTTTTAATTTTTTTGTATTGTGAGCATAAAATATTCAAACAAAAACTTAACATAGTTCTTTTAAAAGTTGCCATACAATTCTAGATATCAGATTTAAATTCAATGGAAAACATGTAAAAAAAAAGTTAGCTACAAACATTGCAGTCGCGCAAATAACTTCTTCAAACCTTTAAAAAACGAACAAAACCTAATCTAAAACCTTCCACCCTGTCTCACGCAACCCAAACAAAACATCCATTTATTCTCTCTCCATATATACAATATTTAAATCCAAAGAATAAGAATAAATGATTCAGCAAGGGCGAAGCAGTGACTGCCATACCACCTACAATAAGGGGGACAAAGAATAAATGTCGCGAAATGTCAGGACGAATCTTCGCTGACCCTAATAAGACGAGACAAGGGCCTAGGGGGCAACAGGATCTCCGGATCCAATATTCCACCATCTATTTCCCTTGGTCCTTGAGTGCTTTGTCAATGCTCTTGCAGATCTTTAGCGCTGTTTCGGTTCTGGAGGATTGTCTGCTGGATTGTCCTGTAGGGTTCTTTTGGGATGGTAATTGTCATGCGAGGTAGTTTAGTAAATTGGGATTTAAAGAAAACGATGATTTAAATAAATTTCGATCAATATTTTTTTAATGTAGTTTTTATTGCAATATTTTGTGCCTCAAAAGCAGAATATCACGTGTAATATACAGAACCAATGGTGAGAAAATTGATTGAAGTATCATATCAGGATGTTGCTGTTGGATTGTTCGATAGGGTTCTTTGGGATGGTAATTGTCATTTGGGGGTGTAGAAGTAGTTTAGTAGTCAAGGATTTAAAGGAAAACGACAATTTAAATTAGTAGTCATACAAAAGAATAAATGTCGCGAAATGTCGGGACGAATCTTCGCTGACCCTAATAAGACGAGACAAGGGCCTAGGGGGCAACAGGATCTCCGGATCCAATATTCCACCATCTATTTCCCTTGGTCCTTGAGTGCTTTGTCAATGCTCTTGCAGATCTTTAGCGCTGTTTCGGTTCTGGAGGAGATTGTCTGCTGGATTGTCCTGTAGGGTTCTTTGTGAATTGTCATTTGGGGTGTTGAGGTTGTTTAGTAATTAGGTATTTCAAGAAGTAAATTTAAATTGTCATGCATAAATCAATGTTGTATTAAAAAATAGGGGTGCGTGACACTGGCACGACTTTTAATTACCACTAACTACTACAAAAACTGAATACATTTAAAATGGAGGGGATTATAAGGTAATTTTATACCATATAAGGGTAATTTCAATAGCTTTAAAACCTAAAAAGTTCTATGACAAGAACCACAACGTGAATTTAAAAAAAAAAGGAACGAGTAAAAAAATATATACATTATCACTGATTATATTGTACCTACATAAGTTGCATATAAAGCCATTAATTTACCTTCTGACAGGCAGAAGGGTAGTAGTTATTACAACACTGAAGAGAGAAACAAACGAAATTTTAACGTTGTTTAATTTTACTTTGTGAACCTCGTCTAAAATTCTTAATTCATTAAGCTCGTTTCACAAGTTTACGAAGAAACAACGCCTAGTTTAATTTTGAATTAGTGATATCAATATAAAAGCTTATTGCACACTTGAATTTCTTTTTTAAAAAATTGGATATTCCACAACATTCCAAAAACTCATTTCCTAACAACAACTTAAAACACATGTACAGATATCATTTTTCAACGAACTTAAGAACGAACGAACAAAAAGAAAAGGTCTCATATCTAGGGACACCGCTTACTTCTAAAGTCATTTACTTGCAAAGAACAAAACCGTGTATAACGATGGCAGAAACAAAAAAATAAATTCGGAAATCGGTGGAAATTTCAGGAGTCGGGGCCCTTTGGGGTGCTTCACCAAGGAAAGTCGTCAATGGGATTAGGTCGAGGAACGTGACAAAGATTTTTACTGCGTTCTAGTCGCCCTCTTCATCTGATTTGAAACAACAATGATAAAGGAATTTAGCAACTTCAATAGGAACCCGGGGAAATCATCAGTGGGGGAAACGAAATTTAGCGGGGGCGCGGGTACAAATTTTGCAAGTGGTGGAGTTTGTCAAATCATTTAAATTTACTTAAATATATTTTTGAGTGGCTTAAATTTAAAATATGCATCGCTAATTTAATCCAAAAGAAAAATTTTGTGGCGTAAGTTACAAGTTAAAAAATATTTTAAAATTAAATAAATCAGGTCACAGTTGCAGTAAGTGAAGATCAACTGTTCCGCGAATATTTTTATTTAATAATAAAAATTAAAGTGATTATCACTTTTTAATACAGAAGGTCAATTGTGCATGGAATTAACAATATGTTTTCAGATGTGGCTAAGTCCAAGGGGAAGCATACACTTTCCAAATTTTTTTTTAAAACTCAATGGTGTTTTACTTTCATTTGTTTCAGGTTTAAAACTTTTAGCTGCAATTAAACCAGTAAATGCAAAAGAGAATTGAAGAATTTCCCCACGACCCCTCTTGATTTCAGAAATTTCAATGAAAGAAAGGTGTATGGAAATTTTCGTGTTCACATAACCACTTTTTACTTGAGGTTCAATTAATGATTTTTGAAGGCTTGCTAATGTGAATCAGTTGAATAGGTGATGAATAGTAATTTTTCTACAATTCTAAGTACAAATGAATTTAAACGAAAATAATTTTATAGTTTGATTCAAGTACAATTAGGAAGCTTCATCTAATAAAATCACTGCGGAGGATCAAAAATCATTATCCCAGCAATTGTAGCCATTAAAACAATAAACTTTACAATTAAATAAGATTTAAAAATTAGAACGTTTAAAAAAAATAATGGCGCTGAATAACATTACAAGTACAGTTTTAAGAAAAAAAAATTCGATCGAAGAACAACTCCAAATAATATTACAGCAAACCCTCCATTTTAGAAGGTATCTTTTCCCAAATCCCATTGTCCCAGGCCAGGCTTAAAAACTCCCTCCTCGTTTGAAAATTTCTATTTTCTAAAACCCGTCGCATTATTACACAGTTGGCTCCTCCAATGATGACTTTATTGCCTTTGGTACGGGCTCTGCAATCCTTTTATGAAAAGGTCTAGTTTGCGTGTGTGTTTTTGTGTGTGTGTGTGTGTGTGTGTGGTGCAGGTATTTTCAAATCCCAATTTATGAATGTGAAAGGTAAGATTGATTAGGTGTCGAATTTTTTCATTGTTTTGGTGTGTAAGTTTGGAGTAGAATGTACTCATAAATCATCTTTTGTCACTGGGTAGTATATTTTCCTTGTTTGTTTCTCTTGGCTTGAATTTAGTGGAAATCTAAATAGTTTTTCTCCTCTTGTTAAATAATATGTATTTCTCTCCATTTCTTAATTAACACAGTTGCAAAGCAATTGTTATCTATTTGCATTTAAATAAAGTTGTCGATTAAAAAAAATAGGAACTGTACACTCAAATACTAATTTTCTTATTGCGGAAAAAAATGTTCTGGCTTTTTTTCTCAAACTTTTATTCCGATGTTTTATGAAACGAAAGTGGTCAAATTTAATAATCCAAAAATTTCCCAATTGTGTTCTATTTAACCAAGCACAAAAGGCATAACATGAATGCAACAAAACTCTAACCCAATCATTTTTACAAAAGCAAACACAAATTCCATTATTAAATTGATCCCGCCACTTAGATTAAGCCATAACGAATACCCGACATCGCCCATTTGCATTGCACCAAACCAAGTAGGAAAAGCAACCATGGCCCCATATCTATTTTTCGGTCTCGTTGTTTTGGTCTCTCTCTTTCCACTCGGCTTGGGGTAGCCTGTCATCGTGCATCACTCGGGTTGGGGGGTAGCTGATAAATGACGGTTCTACATCAGGGGAGGGGTGAGGGGAGGGTGCGAGCAGGAACGGAGCCAGCACCCTTTTCTGGCGCTGCCCCCCGTTCTTTTCAATTCCTATCAACTTGATTAAAAATCTCCCTCAGTCATTGGCTTAATGTCTTTGGAATGCTGGGGCATAAAAGGCGTTCGCGTTGTTAAAATGTTGTAGTCTTTTCTGTCTGGTAGGAGCTCTTCGGGAGAATTATGCTGGCATTTTGGGTAATCGCCTCAAAGAGGCTTGTAACGATTAGATAAATGCCGGCGTTATAAAGAGAATGAGATTGGTTTGGTTCGATTAATGTTGCAATGGAGCAGAGCAATAATTGGGCTATATAAGACGGGTTTTGTTATTTCAAACCAAAATAGCAAAAAAAAAAAAAAAGGAAAGGGAAAGCTAAAACATTGTTATGTATGAGTTCCTTTTTAGCGCGGAAGGAAAATTAGTGGTTTTTTGTAAAATAGTTAACTATTTTATAAGATATTTGATGAAAATTACATCTATTAAATTTTAATGCTATTTTTTTTTAACGGAGATACTTCAGGTGGCTCTGAATAACACAACTTGCTTGATTAGCTTTGTTAAAGTAGAATATTATTTAACTCTTTATTTTACTAAAGAATTTAGATAGAAATAAAAAGTTCCACAGTTTCATGACACGTAAATATAAATGGCAAATTAGTATAGATACAATTAAATAAATTGAGTGAATTGAGTTATGATTTTTCTATTAGTCTATTTTATTATAACTTAATTATTATCAAAATAAATACTAAAAAAAGGTTTAAAAAAATATCGGTATTATTTAACAAAATAACTAATTTTTTAAAGCTAAAAAAAAGTTTTAAAACACAAAAGAACTTTAAAAAGAAAGAATAACACATCCAATGCAGCAGAAATTTCTAGTCTTATCTTTTATGCGCATTGAAAAGAACGGAGCTTCTTTAATTCCTAATATCAAGATTCAATTACAACTGAGGCTTACATTTAAACCTACCGACTTCAAGTCTTCAATAAAAAACGAAGAAAAAATATTCATTCACACCATTTCATTCATAAAAATGAAATCAGACTTTTTAGGACTCATTCTCTAAGACTTTATAAGAGAAACAAGTCTTTTTAAGCCTATCTATCACGTTTCACTAATGTCGTTAATAACGGAAGGCATACAGATATATATAAAAAGATGGTGGACATAAAAAAAAAGGTTCCAATTCTGAAAGAATTGTTCTGCTTCAGTGTCACCGATATCGACAGAGCCCTTTCTTTTCAAACTTTCCCCCAGTGGATTTTATTCCAGCCATCCCCTTCACTTCAGTTTTATTTAAAAAAAAAAAGAAAGAAAGAAAGAACGTTTATTAAAGCACTGTGTTTCTTGGTACGCCACTTTTTAAATTTTTCTTCCACGTTTCAACTTTGATCCTAGAGATCAAAGAGTGTTATATGCTGTATTTTTGGTAGATGTTTGTGTCGCTTTGGGGGAAGGTATGAGAAAAATAACTTGTAAATATGAGAAACTTAAGTTCTGTTTCTGAATATAATACGATATTTTATAACAATAACTTAACTTTTTTAGGAATCGTGAGTTCTTCCAAGCATTTAGAATTATTCTAGTTAATAATGGTTCTTAGTTTAGTACTTAATTTTGTTTTACTATGATTTATTTTTACTTTCCAGAACGAAAAAATATGCGTTGGAACTAGTAAAACTCAATTAAAAACTAAAACTACCGTCTAATGGGCTAACTTTGGCCCTAATCATAAAACCCTTGTACTAATTTCGTCCTCGATTTTTTTACTTATTAGGTCAAAGCATTGTTGAATAAATGAAAAAAGCTAATGCATTTTTAAAGAGTTTATTTAATGAGATGTTATTAGCTTGAAAATATTGGGTCAAAGTTATCCCTTTCGATAGTAAAGTATAAACTTACTAATCGAATAATTTAAATGCGTTTTAGAGTAACTAATAGTAAATAGATAAATTTTAATTTTCTAACGTATTGTATACATTTAAAATATGAAATTACAGTCGCATGTAAATTATTATATAAATATTTAAAAAACTACACTCTTTAAATTAGTAACTGTAGTTGTGAAGGTGTCTTAAAACAAAAGTTACAAGAATCGTGTCTTTATAAAGAAATATGTTCATTTTACGACAACACATTTCAAAACTATTTCTTATTCTATCAATTTTTTAAAAATATTATAAAAAAACACTTCAAAATACGTATCATATTCAAAGGAAACATAGTAATTCAGAATCATAGAGGCTATATTTATATCGCAAACAACTAAAAATAATAAATATCTAGTATTTCGAAACGGGGAAAGCACGAGGAGATGAGTAAACAGACGAGTGTATAAGTGTATGCCTAGCCTATTCAAGCAAAACGATTTCTTGTTGAACTGAATGATGATGCCACACTTTTTCGTCGAAATCTGAATTAAAGTTGAGCTCGAAAATGTCGAAAAAAACGAACTTGTTTTTTGTTTATCGTCGTGGATGGACGCTTTCTTTCCGAATTTCTTCATAACACCCGCTGTGACAGCAAGAAATTTTTTCTTACGTATTTGCAGTTTTTGTTGACAGGTCTGGGAACATCCGAAAACTGATTCATCATCTTGTTTGGCAAAAAAAGAAAAACATCTCCAGTACTTTATGTATCCTTTTTCACGATATTTATTTTGTGGAAATTTAAATATGCATGTTTATCGTTTAAATAAATAAAATAAAATAAGTTACTTTTCCATTTCTCTGAAGCAACCATTTACAACGGAAATTTCTGGCGAAAAAAAAAACCTCTGAACACACAGCTAAAAGTTATTACTGGAAATATTCCGTTTTGCAGCATTTTTACATATTTGGCGACTTTCGCAAAGGGCAAAAAAATGCCTAAATACTTAGCAAAGAAAACGAACTACTTGGTTGCTAACATGCTTATAAACATTTTACAAAAAGTTCCACGCCCGAACCAACAGAAACCTATGTGAAAACTAGTAAACAAAGCTTACGAATTATAAGAATCCTATAACGAAAGAAATGCATTAATAAAATAATTTAAACTTCTTTGAAAACTTTTGTAAGTCGCCAGGATATATCCCTTCAAAAATAAACAAAAATGATTTCAAATTATTTACCACAAAATATTAATTTGCTCAAATGATGATTCAATTAAGAAAATCATTTATGCATACATGTATTCATGTTCACTAACCCTTTTAACACGTAATGTCAAGGCAAACATGACAAATGGTTCTATAAATGAGATAAACAATACAAGTGATGCCAACGGACATTCATAATCATCGACGCGCATAAATATTATTTCCTTTTCTACCAGTAGAAATACCCTCATAACCCTTTTTTTATTCATTTAACTGGGCTCAGAGAATAAATTTGGTCATTTGTAAAGAGGAACAACTTATTTACCACTTAACGAAATAAAAATGAAATACTACTATGGTTTCCAAAAGAGTTCAGGTTAAAGTTATTTTGTTCTAATTTTTTATTTTTATGGGTCATATTGCAATAATATAAAAAAAAATTCGAAAAAAAAAATAGAAATCGTTTTAGACTTAAATATTGATGTTAAAAATTAAACCAATAATATATATATTTTAAAATTACCTATACTTATTGAAGACAACTGCACGCCATATACCGTACATACATCATATGATATCCATTCTGCATCTTTTGGACACTCGAAATCGATTAGACATCGAAATGTTGAAAGATTGTATTTTATAGATGAGCTGGTATTTTATATTTATATAAATAAAGAATCTAACATTAACTGATTACGAATGTATGCCAGGTAAAACGTGTCTGATATCATTTTTTATGAAAACGTTTTTTAAAGCACGATTAAAAAAATAATTAAGAAGATGTCTGAGACCATTAACAGCGGCCTAGCCTAGGCAGCAGCCTTGGAAAAAAAAGTTGGAAACAGTGGAATCAACATTTAACCAGATTTCAAGCATCCTTTCTTTCCATAAAAAGCCACACGCATATTCAACATGTGTGACGTCATAGGATGTCGTTAAGGACGAACGCATTCGTAGCCGACCATAAACTTCACATAAAATGCGAAACGGTGTTCTGGAAGACGTAGTATAAAAAGCACGATGGGAACCGAACACACGACATCCATTGCTTGTTGAATTAATGTACGTTTGAGTACGTCCGCTATTACTCGCGACACCTTAGTTGCCTTGTAAATAGAGAATTAATAGAAGAGATTGGTTTGGTCGGGTGGTTTGTGAAAGAATACAGAATTTTATTGTTGCTCATGAAGATTCTTTTTTGTATCTTTCAATGTTTTTTTAAAATTGTATTTATAGTGCAGAGTACTCTATTATTCTCTAAGAAATAGAAAATGCTATTTATTTCTTTCAATCATCATATATTCAAAAAGTTAAAATACGAAAACCTTCTGGAAGAGGTAGTATAAAAAGCACGATGGGAACCGAACACACGACATCCATTGCTTGTTGAATTAATGTACGTTTGAGTACGTCCGCTATTACTAGCGACACCTTAGTTGCCTGGTAAATAGAGATTGGCTTTTGGATGGTTTGTGAAAGAAAAGTTGATTCCATTTTTATCCAGTAAAGAAATTGTCTTGTATTGATTTTTTATAATTTTATTTGTGTAAATTACTTTATTAAGATTTAATAGTTCTCAAAAAACAGAGGAAAGTAAAAAATTATTTCAATCATCGTACGTTTCACAAAATTAAGACATGTTAAACTTCATGCTTCTTGTTTTAAACAAAGAAAATTTATTTGAGAAATGTTTTTCATCGACAATAAATGTCAATTTCAATTTATCGCTATACGTTTAATGCATCTCCATTTAAAAAATTTCGTGCACCATATTTATTGTTTTTATTTTCCTTATTGTTTAAAGCGAATATAAAGGTTCCTAGCATATCAAATGTTTGACTACATTCATCGACTATCAATTATTTTACTATTATCACCTTAAATTTTTTATTAAGACTTTTATAATTCAGTTTTTAATTTTCTTATTGCAGGTCCGTTATTTTCATATCATTAAAAGTGAACGAAACGTTTCCCAGCAACCTAAAGTCCAAAACTTGAAAGCAGGAGCTTCAGTTTGAGATTGCTCTGTGACTTTGCGAACTCGATAACATAAGACAAAGTTAGAAACGAAAAGTAGATCGAGCAAACTCGTTAGACATTTATTTTTCCAAGCCATTAGATTAGAATTGTCTTTCCACTTCCAATACCTTTGCCCTATCTAAAGAATTTGGAAATAGGAATCTCAATTGAGTTTTATGAGAGGGACCAACAGAAATTGCTGAAGTGTATTGCTGAAGCTTTAGATATTTTACGAAACTATGATTACACCATCTGTTTGAATTTAAAACGACCAATACTACACTAATTTTACATTCAATTGACTTGCTGCAATAAAGAGGAATAAATGGGTTTGGGAAGGGAGAATGTATTTGTTTTGTTGAAAACTATTCTTTTTTATATTCCTAGAAAAAACGATCTGTTCACTTTAAGCAATATGAAAATAATGGAAATGAAATCTGGACATAGACAATCTAATCGTTAAGGGATATGTAACAATTTAAATAGTTTATGTATGTTTGGACAAATTTAAAAGCCCATTATGTCTGTGTATAGCAATGGAAAATGCTACCAGATCCTACTTTACTAGGTTTTCCATTTTAACCAATAAGTAGGGGAAGGTGGGTTACCTCGGACCTATTTTGACTTTTCAATTTTTATTTTCTTAATTGCTTGCAAAAAGTGAATAAAAATATTTTTACTGAATACTTTATGTGTTATATACAACATATATTTATTTTAACATGTCATTTAAATGATTTCAACTATAAAAAAATAAATACAGAAAATTGTAATTAGGACCAAGGTACACCACCGGCGGTGTACCTTGGTCCAACCGGTAGTGTACCTTGGACCAATTATTAATTTGTATAGAGACCCGATTTACAGTCCGAAAACCAATATTTATTAGCCACATAAAATTCAAAAATACATTTTACAACCTACTCTTATTTCTAGCCAAGATTGTAGTAATTTGTTATGTTAGGTCAATTGGCTCAGTAAGGGGTTTTATTGCCTTAGTTTTTTTAGTGCCCTTTTGGCTTTTTCAGCTGCAATGCAATCTTTCTCGGGTGTATTCGTTAAAATGCAGCATAAAATTAAACTGTTATTTCATGCCATAGAAAAACATTTGGCTATCTTTCTGTCTTAAATTTGAAAAAAAAAAAAAAAACTCAAATATTTCCCCCTATGTTTATTCAACTAGGCCTAAACGTAAAAAGGATGTTCTGCTTAGATATTTATTACAAAAAATATCTTTTTAGATGAGCATGCAATAATTATTTTCTATATTATATCAATATGGTAAAAATTTTATAGGCTTCCATAAATCTAAATAATTAACTACAAAAAAAATTCTTTATCACATCATAGCAAAATTTCTTACAAATTTCCATTTTTCTAGATTTTTACAAATCAGGGTTGCACATTAAATAGCTTAAAATACTTAATTTTTCAAAGGAAAGAATTTACTTGAATTTTAAAAAAGGTTTTCAACAATCTGAAGCACATAAGACCTATAGTAGTGTACCTTGGACCAGTCCAAGGTACACCACTTGTATGAGGTTCGAGGTACACCACTTGGATATTAAAAACAAAATAGTTAATCACCAACTTAAGGTTAGACTTAACTTAATTTCAAGCACACTGTTTTGTAGCTAAAACTTTGCTTTATATTGCATAACCATCGTTTCTGAATAAATACCAGGCGCGCAACCACGGAGGGGGTTTTTAGGGTCAGAACCCCCCCCCAGAACCCGTATTATAGTAAAAAATTTATTACATTAAGGATAAAAAAAAGTCCTAAGTGAAAAAAAAATCCATAAGGAATGATCATTTTTTAAATCTGCGTAAAACAAAAACGAAACTCTTTAAATCTTCGTCGTGGGATTTAAAAAAAGCGTGCCAAATCTGATGATATGTTGTCTGATGTCTGGAGCCGAATTTTTTCTTTTTATGTTTAGCGGTTTTTTTTTTTTGGGGGGGGGGGAGGGGGGGGGGGGGGGGGGTTCGCAAATCTGTAAAGGTTACTGTATTGTGGCAATGTTTTAAAAAAAGAAAGAACAAAAACTAGTCAATAAAAAAATACCGCGCATAAGATCTCGGAAATGATCTTTTTTTTATTTATTTGTTGGGAGGTGCCGCTTATATTCCACACACACGTGCTATCTAAGGATGAATGTTTCTGTAAACGGTTTATTTTTCAGGTTTTTAGTTATCTTTTATTGTCCAAGTAAAAATAAGTGTACTTAAACTTAGGGAGTTTTTCGAGCCTTTCATAAGAGAATGATTAGATCTTAAGAGTAAATTATTCGCCTTTATATTGAATTGATAAGTACGTTATTCATAACATTTTCTTGCATTTACCTTGGCTGGGGAGCCCAATCGGTTAGGCGTTCACCTAGCATGCGAAAGGTCCCAGGTTCGGGTTCAGGCAACGCCAAAATAACTGCCGACATATAAAGGGCCCGTGCAAGCAAAAATGTCCGACGAATAATACCCCCGGAGTGCACGTTAATTATGCCCCATCGCTGCTACGATGTCTCCCTTAACGATGGCGTTGGATGGCGCCTACTCAAGTGTCGGTTCGTCACTCGACTATGGTTCTAAAATAAGACGCACGTCGTAAATAGCCCTCGTGTAGCTCTTGTGCGACGATCATTCTATCTTAACTAAACTTGCAATTGCCTCAATGACAAAAAAAAAAAAAGGTTAAAATTTTTGTTGACTGACTTATAATATTTGTGCAGGTGGCATTTTAAACGTTTTTTTTATATATTTATGGGGTTTGTTTAGATTAAATTATCATCGCTCTAAAACATACATAATGGACTTGGGGACGGCGATATTGTAAGTTAAGTGACCAGTCAAGTGACGAGCCGTCACCCGAGTAAGCACCCAACGCAACTGTTAAGGGCCACATCGTACGCTGCGTTGGGACTATATTTAATGTGTATTCCCTCTATACGGGGTATTTTTCGTCGGATATTTTTTGGCTGCACTGTCAGATAATAGGTTGGATCGGCAGTTATTTTTGCGATGCTTAAATCGAAAGTGGCTCCAATTTTTGTATATTTTTTTTTACTTAGAATGAGTAACCAATAACCATAAATCCCGAAACACAAGGAAACAAGAAGAGAATAAAAATTTTGTACGATGGCGTCTACTCAGGGCCATAGACTTAGTTTTCTAACACTGGATTCACTATAAATTTTCCCATAAATAATCCCATCCCTCTTCTAAAAACGATTACAGCTTGTTGAATCATAGACATAAATATCATGCAGTTTATACATTTCGATAAATTAATGACCTTCGGAAAATATTTCTGGCTTTTTCCCGCCAAATTCGACAATTGCTCTAGAAGCAGTAGGGATAAGAAATATACTTGTGTGATTGAAAGAAGTTCTCAATTTCAAGTTTTTGGTAAGAATCTTGTTTCATTTAAATATATATTAAAAAAAGTAACTGTTTAAGTGGAACAATAGCTGTTTACATTGCAAAATGATTTATTTGTTCATTTGTTTATTATGTCAAATATGTTACTCTTATTAAAAAAAAAACTATACGAAGGGAAGCATTTTCACAAATTAATTTAAAAATTAAGGGAAGCAGTCGGAGGATTCGGAGGCCGCTTTTTGAAGAGGGTGGGGGGCATCTTTAGCTCTTTGGCGATCAGCACTTATGGATTGTAAGGAACTTGAGTTTTTTCTCGTCTTTTTACTGTTTTGTCTTAGTGATTGATACAATTCTAGGAAGAGCTGTTTAGTTCTTTTTTCATTTAATTTTAATTGCTGTTCAATATTTTAACCATGTCTTATGAAAATTATTTGCCGACATAAATGCACACAATTTTAAAATTATTTCACATCGGCGATTCGCGCCTGTACGATGTCGTGAAATGAATAAAAATATTAATCAGCTTCGGTAATGTTTAAAATATTAAATTACTTAATTGTTTTATTGGTGAGCTTTAGCATGTTGTATTTAATTGATTAGTTTCTGCAAAATACTTTTCAAAATATACAATCATTGTCTGCCTTGTTTATATGTAAGCTACTTTGCATCTTCAAAAATGGTTGTGAATTAACTTTTTTTTTATTTTCGTGAAATATTTTCTAATACCTTTTCCAAACCTGTTTTTGTATACACTAATTCTTAAAAAATAAGTTTTGTGCAACAAGTTTTGTAATTAGTATATTTTAATCATTTAAATTTTTACAAGTTAAATAATTTTTAATTTAATATTCTAGAAGCTTATCGTTTAATTTCTGTACAGCAAATAAAGTGATTAAATTTTTTTAAGCAGTTGAATTTTCAATAAAAACATTCTGTAATCAATGATTTTATTTTATTTATTACACTTAATTTTTATTAAAAAAAAGCATTAATTATCTATTTAACAATACAATAGTTATTTAAGCAACTAGTGCCAAAAAATGAATTTTTATTAAGCGAGTGGCTTTTATTTCACGTGACCGTAGGTTGAGTGAAATAATGACAAGAGCTTAATAAAGTATTATTTGGCACGTGCTTGCTTATAATATTTTTATAATAACGTGCAAAAGCGTGAAATTTGTGTTTTTACTTTTTGTCTTATTTATTTCCTTTAATAATTTTTGTTGTACTTGTAGTTTCCATGGAGATATTACAAATTGCAAAAAAATGTAAAAATAAAAATAATTGAGTTTCATGACCATTTAGTTTCCATGGAGATATTCATGACATTATTTTGTTTTTCTACCAATCAGATACTCTTATTTACTTTTACCGCACTAGTTTTACTTTCGGCACTGTCTGTGACGTAAGACGTAAGCACGTAAAGTGTCATTTTCGTAACGATTTATGAATGAATATGATATAAAAAAGTGAACTTTTTTGCACGTTGTTAAAAAACATTACTATGTTAAATAAAAGGTAATGTTTGTAAGTAGTAAAAAAAATAAGTAAATAGTAAGTAGTAAATAGTAATTAGCAAAAAATAATAATAGTAAAAATATGTATTTCTTTGGCGAATTTTAAAATTAAGAAACAATTTTACTTAAAAATATATGTAATTAAATATTAATTAAAAATTTTAATTAAGATATTTAATTAAAATAAAATTAATGGAAAAAATTAATTAAAAATAATTTTAATAAAACATTTTAATTAATTATCTTTTAATTAAATATTTTTTAATTAAAAATAATTTTGATTAAATATTTTTCAATTAAAATTATTTTAATTAAAAAATAGTATTAAAAAAATTGAAACCCCCCCCAGAATTTTTTTCTAGTTGCGCCCCAGATAAATACTACATTTTTGAGTATAAAATTACACTAAAGATTCTGCCAACAATTTACTTTTGAACTGTGAATTTAGTTTTTCGAAACCTCTTTAATAAATTGACCTTTTAAACAAACAGATAGAACTTCACTGAGATCCTTGGTAGCAAATACTTTAACTGCATGTGGTGTTGTTTCAATATCTAAGCTAATCGAGCTAGAATCAGCATAGGTTCGAGGTACACATACGTCCAAGGTACACCACTTACCCCTACTATTATCACTGGAAAATTGGAGAATTCACGGCATTAAAAACTCAATGGTTCCCAATTATATCAGTACTTAATTTTCAGTCAGATTGTAGTGGTATATTAACACAATATACTGTAGGGAAATCGTATATTTAAACTACACTTTTAACAATAGTTTACAGAAGGCTTAGTTTCACAGAAAATATGATTTCTAGTAGCTGCATGTACGACTGTTTGGTTAAATCTGCAACCATATTTTTTGCTATTCGATTGAATCATTTCTCAAATTTTTGTTTCTAGACCTGAAAATGTGGTTCAACCTAATTCCGAAAATATGATGAAAAAATCCCTACACAGCCGTTGCAGCTACTAGGAACCTTTATTACGGTCAAACAAAGCACACAAAATTTTTTAACAGTGTACACTCTTAAAACAAAATAGTGAAATCCACTCCAGTTGGAGAAGTGCACTTTCAACACTGGAAAGGAATGAATCTTAACTCAGACTGAGTTAAAATCACTCGTTTGGAGTGATCCTGTCGGAGGTTTTACACACAAAGGATCCACTCCAAAAGGAGAAGTGCATTTTCCAGACTGGAGGAGTGAAAATCAATCAGACCGAGTTAAAATCGCTCGTTCGTTTTTAAGAGTGTAGGTGACATTTTTTCATTTATAAAAAGGAAACTAAAAAGAAACCCACTACACATCGACCCAATCTCTCTTGATTGCTTACGTGTCATACACGAGAACCATAAACAATGCATTTCCGTATTAAAACCCCGAAAAAGCGACCAAGAAAAACCCCATAAAACCGAGCGACAGTCGCCCCATATATCCTTATTAACAGACTTTCGACTGTCCAATTATCCCGGCTCAAACAGGAAGAAGATTAAGTAACAAAAAATACATATACAAAAAAAAAAGTCAAGCTAAAAGAGCGCGACAATCTTAGATGTCTCAGGGGATAGAAGGGGGTGCGAACCTATTTTAGGGTCCGATCCTATTTTAAGGGGCGGGGGGGAGAGACAGCTGTGAAGACCTAATGGACCCTGCTAAATGCGCTTATTTGCAGTACACATTCACCGTTAGATTGCCCGTAGGCACTTCTAGATCTCCGGCCGCGATTGAAGACAAAAAGCGTATATATTTATATTTTTTTGGACCATGGAGTGAGGGGGTTTAGATTACACAACCAGATTGGGGAAATTGTGCCGCAAGTCAGGGCGGGTCTGTTTTGGGCTCTTTTTTTTGTTTGGTTTAATTTAGTATATCATACCCTACTTGAAAAAAGGGGCTCTTCTGATATGTAAGTTCAATGGGAGAAGCCCCACTTTTATCCGGATATATTGATCGACTTTGTAAGCCGACAAGGTACCGCTTAAGTATAGAGTAATATCGATTACTTTTTCTTATGGGCTTGTACAATGGATGAGCTTTTAATTTGTAAGTTGTTATGGAAATGGTGTCAGCTTTTTATAACTTATTTAATGCATGTAATTTGAATAATGGACATTTGGATTTTCCTTCATAATCTTACTATTTTTTTATGATCTTTTTTCAAAAGTCTTTATTTACTTTATTTACTAAAACCGGCAAAAATTAAAGATATTTATTAACAAGAACAACCATTCTACACATTAATATCACACAGAAAACTACCCCCCAAACTACTTTCACCCCACACCATCACTATCTTCTGAAACTTTTCCATACTATTCGCTAAATGCACAAAAGGATCAAGTCCACAGGGCGATTCCCATACTCGCTCCTCCTTTTGATAAAATATCAAAAGGAAGACTCCTATACGGAAACCTTCCTGCACTCTTGATCTCTTTATACTTAGCGTGGCGTATTAAGAGAAACTTTCTCCCACACAAAAGGATGCGGGGGATGATATCTGGGATTGACAGAGGATAGAAATGGAAATGATGCCCCAGATGAGTTGTCGATGGCTTAAGAGATTTATCGGGTCCTTTTGGCTAGTGTATCCATAATGTATGAGACCGGAGTTGGTGATAACAAGGACTTTGACGGGGTGGACTCGTGGTAAGACGAGTGATAATGTAGGTTGGTTAGTTTGAATGAACAGTGAATAGCATTTGGTTATACCTTGTCGATCTAGAATGCGAGCATCGAAAGCATTTTCCGCCCCTATCCCCCACATGTGGTTTTTCTTCGAAACGGCGTGAGAGTTTTTTCTGCTCCCTCTGTTTCCTAGAAAACCAAGCTAAGGAATGGGCGAAGAAAGTCTTTTCGAGGCTCGCATTGTAAATAGACAACTATAGTAAACTTGTAAACTGTGTAACTGTAAAGTTTACTAGCAAATAACAATTTTTAATAAATTATGGTCGAAATTTTGAAATGTTAAGTATGAAGCAGATATTTATAATCACCTAATAAAGAATTAAAAAAAAAAACAATCTAAGAAATTAAATTTTTAGTTAAAATTTTAATCTTGTGCAGTGAAAACCTGATCACACTTTAGCCAAAATACCTATCTCTCTCAGGGTTTATAAGTCCAGTTAATAGAGAATTTTAGATATTTTGTAATTGTTAACAATTCAATTTTCCTATTAACTTAATTCTTATTTAAAATGGCTTGAAACTTCTCTATCATACGCCACCTAAAAATTTGTCTTAATAACAAAACAAACCAGTTTTTTAACGGGCGGCAACCAGTATGTTTAATTTCCGAGCTGCTAACATTTCTATGCGGTATACAACCTATCAATGATATATTGATTTGTGGTCGAGTAAATTAAAAAAAAATTGCTTCTTAGTTTTTTTTTACTTAAATTATGACCCCCCCCCCCCATACAAGAATAATTTATTTACTGATTTTAAGAAAAAGTTTTCATGCAAAATTATGCTTTAATGAACACTTGCCGCGTTTGAAAAACATCTCCCAAGAATACAAGAGTCTCTTAAAATGAAACATTTAAGAACAGATAGTAAAAAACAAATCGTTACATTCGTATCAAAAAGTGACATGAACTGTCCACGGATGGATAGCATAAACGAGGGGTTGATACATTTATGAATGGTAATAAATACATTTTTTGAAGATTAAGGGCAGTTTATTTTTCATTTTTTATGAATTTTATTTCGATGTTTGTCACGAAATGTATTCATGAAGTCTTTTTCAACGTCAAGGCTTTGATTTTAACTGCAATATGAATGGCTCGTGATAAAACGTAAAATGTTTGTTTGAGAGTTAAGATGTCTAATGTTGATTTTTATAAATACTAAAGGATGATAGAAAAGAATCACGATGCTTTCGAAAGATACTTTGATGTGTGATGTGTTAATAACATCCAAGTGAAAGGTGGTATCGAGTTGTGACAACATTAATAATTCATAAGAATAGTAGAGTGTTCTATTCGTCACTTAGCTAGTAAAAGAAAATGATTGATAAAAAATATAAAAAAAGATTTGATAATTGTTAGTCATATAAAAATTATATTTATTTAATTTAAAACAGAAATGAAAACATTCAAACATTTTATTGTTATTTTTTAAAATATACTTATTTTAAATTAACTTGCATACTTTGAACGAAGTACGAAATAAAATAATCACAAGCAACAAGTAAGACATTTTAAAACGTTATTTTTCAAATTTTAACCCATCAACCTATTTCTGTACACCATTAGCATTTAATTCGGCAAGAAAAGTGTTATTTTTAGTTTTTTAATTTTTTTCTCCGTGCAATTTAAATTGTCTTCCATAAATATATCAGTACTACTGTCTTTATTTGTCTTACATTGCGTTTATAAACTTGAGCAGAAAACTTATTTTCGCAGGGCATACTTTCATACCAATCATCATTAATGAGTAAATTAAAGTAATCAAAGATAAAAAACATTATTAACAGTAAACAATAAAAAAATTCAAACACAACCTAAACTAAATCTTCCTTCAATTTTCTCTCAACCCCCTAAAAGACCATGACTCCTGGCCAATTCCGGCAGAGGACTTGCCATGGTCTTTAGAAAGCATCTTCGAAGCAAAAACGACTTCGAAGATTTAGCAGCACAGGGATTTCGAAGTCCCCCTCGATAGGACCGATAAAAGACAGCCCCCTATAACATACAAGTCGGGGACCCGGTAAATGTATATATCTATACACATATCGGTAGGGTTAGTTTTGTATAGGTGTAAGTGAGAGGACTTAGTTGCAAAGAAAAAGAATTGAATACGGCTTATTATGTATATCAGTATAAATGGTTTTCTTTAAATGTATGCTTGAAATATAAAAAGTTTTTTCATTCGATTAATTTTTAAATGTCGTTTTTTAACATTTTTAATTCTCAACAAAAGAGCGAGTTTTCTTTAGTTATTAGACATTAGTCATTGTTCAATTTCTTAGAATTGTTGCAATTTTAACATCAAAAGTAATTTTAGGGTTAAAACTAACTTCATTGGGAACTAAAATCATAATTTTAGTACTACTTCGAAATGCGCTTTGTTATTTTAACGATTGTCATTAATAATAACGTATCTCGTTATCATATGTCACGGTTATCTATATAAGTTCAGAAAAAAAATATTTTACTAACTCGGATACGCATAGTCATACCTTACCTAATTTGAAAATCACGAGTATTTCAGAATCGGTTTGAATTAAGAGTAATTCAGCTTTTCCGATACGTTATTTGCAACGTCAACAAACATGCAATACAGTTCGATAATATCCGAAACGGTAATCAGTGTTCTGGTCAAGGCGGTCCTACTAAATTTAACGCTAACATTTGGAAAAAAAAAATATGCAATGCCATAATATCAACCCAATACAAACTCACATATTATTAAGACACCGCGGATAAAGTGCAGAAACCCAACGATATCTTTGGTTCCTCTGAATTCGGGTAAGAGTGGTTCTGACTGATAAGGGGTTTCCCAGTTCTTTACGATATTTTACGATATTGGCCAGGGATTAGGTGTAGACTGTGCAATGAACCGGTTGCAGTTTATGTGTTTCGCAACTGTAAATGGGCCAAGGGTTAGGAGACAAGTTGAAGTCGTTTGGATGGAGGGGGCATACTTTTGAATGTCACTTTAAAAAATGTGTTTATATTTTTGGACTTTGAGCTATCTCATAAAATACCATTTGAATTCTATATTTTTTCTAACCAAATATATTTTTATAAGGCTGATACTTATTGAATTTCAATAAGTTTAAATTATTCGAATAAACTTCATCAGTTTGTTATTTAAATGCTTAATTTTTTGTCGGAAACTGAAAAAAAAATGAAGTGCAATTATACTTACATCAATTTTTCCCCAAGAACTTTGAACTTTTGGAAAATATAATGCACTATTAAATTCGGTTTTATTGATATAGTATTTTAATAGAGCAACTCTTCCCAATATTGAATAAATGACCGTTTTAAAAACTATATTTAACCAACACATCAAAAAGTTACACTAAAAAAACTGGACTACTACTAGACTACTAAAAAAAAAAAAAAAAAAAAAAAAAAAAAAAAAAAAAAAAAAACCAACCTCTTTAACCATGAAGAGTAAAGGAATAATAATTACACAATACACATACCTGATATTGGGACAAAATCAACAACATTGGTAGAATCCTGTATTATTTCAAAGCTTCCAGTGCGTAAAATAATATCAACAAACTGCGGTATTACGAAGCGGATGCCGGTGTTTTCGTAGACATTTCGGCATTTTTGATCCTAATAGGGGAGGGGGGGGTCCTAACTAGTCCCCCCCCCCTTCTGAGGATTTACCGGAAGTAAGCAGGTGCAAGTCATTATTCATGTGTTTCAGCATTTTTGTTTCTGGCGACAGATTTATGATGCCGTAAAAATATGATATTAAAATGCAATGGTTGTGCATAATACTGGTAAATACGCTTGGAAAAGTTTATTGCGATCCAGATTCACTGTTGAATTTGTTTTAGATTAAAAATGTTCATATTTTTAATATTAGTCTTAGTATTTTTGAAAATTTCAATTATCGGAGAATTTATGGAAATAATGATTTTCATTTATTCTATAAACCTTTTCAATGTGATTTTAAAAAGATAAATCAATTGTCCAAATATAATAAAGTAAATTTAATACTGCTAAAATAAAAGTAGTTTTTGATAAAGATTGTTCTCTTATAACATTAAAACTACTTGTAAGAATTCCTTTACTTCTTGCACTACAGGTAAGTTTAATTTTTAAAAAAACCTTTCAATTAAATTTTCCGTAAATTATAATGATAGCTTTTGATGTATTTAAAGACGCTTTAAACTCGCGCTGATGCATTTAAAGACGCTTTTATATATAAATTAAGTTAATGGTCCCTAAAGATAAAACTTTCTCAATTTACAAATCGCAATTTCAAATTTCTTAAACTAATCAAAAAAATTACAGGAATAACCCTTTCCATAATTAAAGCATCACATTTCGTACTAAACTAAAAAAAAAAGTAATAAACGTAAAAATCAAAATAGAAGATTTAGTTAGAAGATCTTCCCCCATGTTCCGAAATGTTTTGGCCATCGGCAAAACCGGCTACGCCCAGCAACGAAACCAATTTCTGGACATACCTGAATATGTGCTTGTCCTACTAAGTAGTTCATTAGTGATCACGCTTACATTTTTGCTTCCACTTTCTAACGTTTTTATTATTTTATATTTTTCTATGTTATTATTTTTTTTTACCCTTACAGACTTTCATCTAGAGGTCCGATAAGCACATGTATTGTTTAGTCACGCTACCGGAGTGAGCTTTCTCACACTTGCAAAAGCTAAATGTAATCAGGGTCATGTAACGTAGGGCGATATCCTTGCTAGCTGCTTCTTTCACTGAAACGTTGAAAGGATGAATAGCATTGGGAAGTCCTCCAAGAGACTTGACGCGTTTTGCACTTGGTGATTCACTTGCAGAAGCTATTTTTGTTTCGGATTGTTGTGCGTTTGCGTGCTTTATCAATTAAATGGGAAGGTAGTAGCACGAGAGTGTTTGTTTGGAATTTTTTAATTACTTAATCTCGCAAGTTGTTTGTGATAAGTCGTAATGTTGTTTTGTTTGGGGATAATTAAAGGGCTTCAAAACTAATTACATTTTGCTGAAGACCGATAAAAAAAGTATGTGTAATGAATTGGAAAAAAGTAATCGATATTGCATTTTCCGATATTGTTGATAATAAATATTTACCTCACGCAAGCTAAGTAAAATTTCAGTAAATTCCAAATATATTTGGAGCTCTCTATTAAATAATCACACAATTTGCTTTAAGTAATAACTATAATAAAGAATTAAGTTAAGGTTTACATCAACAGTTCAATTTTTACAAATTACGTTTTTACACAACTTGCACTTGAATCAATATATATACCTTACATTTCAAAAGAGAACAATATCAGGAAAATAGTAGAACCTAAATTGAAGTAAAATAAATTCAAAACCCAATATTGGCTAACTTTACAGAACAAAGCCAAAACCCATAAATAAAAATAAATTCATTTTCCAATCCCCAGAGAAAAATTAAATTTATTACTAGAACAGAAGCATTGTAATATTCATTACCAAAAACCATAATAATAGGTGTTTTTGGTAAAATAATGCTCACTTAAATAATTATTAATACCAAACACATTACGCACGCAACATATACATTTAAGATAAAATATCGTGCCTACCAAGCATTACGTTTCATTCCGAAAGGAAATTAACCCGTCAGTGGGTATAAGTTCCTATAATTTTTTTTACATGAATACTTTACACAATGAAAGTACTCACAGCTACTAATTTTTTTGGGGTTATTTTTACGAGAAATGAGTCAGACACAGAAGTTTCTCAATCAAAAGTTGAGTTGTGGTCACACACCCTAAACGTCATTTCTGACATTGACGTTCTAGGGAGTATTGGACTGGGATATGAGAGCACGTAAAATTTTGTATGTTTTTTTTTTTTGTAGTTTGTGTCTGTTATGAATGGAAGAAGGAAACACACACGAAAAATTTGTTTTACATGTTGTGCAGATAATTTCTTTCCAAATTTGGCATATGTGTTAGAAAAAAATTTGCATATCGATTTATACATGCACTTTGCACATGTAGAATTGTGAGCTTGCCAAAGTGTGAAAAAAATCTGAAAATATTACTTGCCCCGTCTGACAAGTTCTTAAATCGTAAACTAGTAAGTTTCTGTTGCCCTTTAAAGCAAGCTTACAGACTATTTCTACTTAAATTGTATTTTAATAAGTTTCCAAAATATTTTAAGCCCTATTAAATGTATAACATTACCAGAAACAACAAATTTAGGAAAATTATGAAGTATAATCTATTGCGAACTGAATTTTAGTCAAAGAGGGGACTATTGTTGGAAGAAAGAAATAGGCAACTTTATTGTCTAAAGTTTTATAAATGAATATTTTCTAAATTTTATAACTTATGTATTTTTGAAATTTGTATATTAACTTTTTCTCTTTTTCTTACAGCAATTTTTCCGGAAAAGCTTCTCTGCACAATGTTTAAAATAGTAATCAGAGTTTTCCTTTCATTAGTAGGTTACATAGCAATATGCTGTGGTTTATAGGTTACTGGCCTGTCTGGAAGTAAAGACCCGCATACGAAAGACAGCTGTATACCTTCATGTCTGATGCCTCACATTTCAGGGTCAGTCGAGATTGTGTTCTGAAGGATTCAATTAGAAACTACTTAATTATATTAGAATTAATAGTCTGAAATCCAATTTATCATCCAGTGAAAGATTGGCTGAGCATTGTTACTTTTACCCTTATCTGTAAAAAAAAACCTATGTGCCTTCAGTGAAACCGAGAAAAAAAAACTTAATACTACGATTTTAATTTTTTTTATTTATTTTTAAATGTATAGAATTAGAAAACTTTTCTGCCCAGATACAAATTTTAAAGCAAAAAAATTGAATTAACAGTGAATAGAAAAACAGTAAAACCTCGCATATAAGTTTGTGAAGTTTTTGTACAAACTAATTTAAAATCGATACTTCTGAGGTCACCGTCTTTTTGTTATTTTGATTGAATACTTAACGTTTTACTACAGCTACGCGAGGTCTATTTAGTGGGTTTCGGAAAGTAAACTGCCGTTTCCACAAAATTCAAAACTGATATATAACATTTGTACTGGTTGCAATTTTCGACTGTTAATAAAAATCGTACTAATCTTTTGTAATAAAAGGTATAGAGTTTGACCTTCCCAGGGCAGTATACTCTTTGGCTAGGCAGACAGACTAAAATTGAATGACCTCATAACTTTTGTTTCAGAGAAACACCACACATCAAATATCCATGGAAACAAATTCTCGTTACATCACCTTGACGAACTGTCGTCTGATCTTCACAACTTTCAAAACTGACTCTTCTCCCATTGACTTAACACAGCAGAAGCGTCATTTTCCCACAAAAACAGCGCAGTATTAACCTACACCTTGAGACAAGCTTTGTTTTCCACAGCTTATCTGACATCCAAATCTGGCTGGCATATCCTGTCTGTTCCATCACACAACAGTCGAAAAGTGAGCATCGACTGACCGACCACTTGATTGATTGGACTTTAATAGCAAGTCGATGGTCAACAGAGCGTCAATTCTTATTTTCTTCTGATAGTGCCATCGATGTTGTACATTTAGATTAGAGGAGTTGTGTCAGTGGTCTCTGTTTTGAAGTAATTGAAGAGCTTGGTGGAAGAACGTGCTAAGTGACAAAAAAGGGAAAATGAGAAAATGAGCTTGAAAGATTTTCGTTTGCACACAGAACTGTTAAAAAAGGAGCTTGTAAACCGTAAAAAATTGACTACACTTAAAGATTATGAAAAAGGGGAATTTGTTATCGTAAAAGAAGTTAGTTATATGTTTATTGACACAAAAATCTCAATTTTTCAAAAACGTCACTTAGCATGTTCTTCCACTAAGCTCTTCGATTGTGGAGTTGTAAGGGAGAGGAAGGAGTTGATTTGTATGCGTTGAAAGATACTGTGTTCTTTTTAATGATTTAAATTTTTTTGTTAAGGTTTGGTGATAGTTTGTTGCGGAACGCTCCGCCTCGTCGATTGAAAAACAGTGGATCCTTGATGACAGATCAAAATACCGCATTTAAGTTTGAGTTTTTAGGTAGTGAAACTTGTGTTTGATTTACTCGTGATATATTTGAGATAAAATCTAATTAATTCAATATTATATTTAAAATTGTGATAATAACAATTAAAGCAGAAACAAAATCAACAAAGAGGGAAATATTTTAAAACAAAAAAAATAACTGCTTCAGTACCAACAAATACAATTTATTCTTACAAACAAAACCTTTAACATGTTTAATATTATTTTAAAAACATAATATTTACAATAACAAAAATATTTAACTTGGTTCTTTTCCATCAAAAGCTTTCAAAATCGAAATTTCAAATGTCTAAGTTTTTGGTTCTTTACATTCAAAATATGTTTAATTTGAAACCCATAAAAAATTCCTTGCTAAAAAGAACTTATATTTCAAACGATCTAGGAGAAAAAACTGCATTTTTTTATGATGGTACCACCTCTTCATTGATTAAGGTTTTATGGTTTCAAATGACTTATTTTATGAGTTGTCCCTCCCATGCATAACTAATGAGATGGGATTAAGTCTCCATCCTTGGCCATTGATTACAAAGCACCGTTCAATGAGTACAGCCTAATGCAAATTCGGTCTTTTTATGTTACGGCGGTATCTGGCATGCTTCGCTAATTATATCGAGCAGCAGGGAGCATATTTTCATAGCTCTTCGCAGCTGCTGTTGGCAGTAAAAACAAGAGGTAGCTCCTATGCTGCTAAGGAGACTCAATTGAGTACCTTGCATTAAACGAGTGCTTAGAAATTTGATTGCGATAAATGTAGGGTGGTTGTTAAAGTTTCACTAAAACTGTACATGGGCTATTGATGAAGAATCGCTAATTATGAACTACGGACCACTGTGTAGGCGTAAAGTATATATCCAATATCCATACCACCCGGTAGCATAAAACATCAAATCATATGCTTCCGGTGTCAATTTGATATTATATTGAGATGACCTTGGGAATTTATTATTCCATATATTGGGTAAAAGGAAAATTAATGTAGTTCTATTCAAAGCTATTTTATCTTTAATTTTGATTGTTTCTTAATTAAATATAAAATTAAAACAACGAATCACAATCACTTATTTACACGTTCAAATGCAATGTCACTTCAAATAACAATGCCAATAATCGAAAACAAATTATACTAAAGCGTCTTTAATTTATTTTACAAAGGTAATGATGTATAAAACATCTACAAATGAGGAAGATTTGTACAAAACGGTGTACACTGCAATTTATTGAATCACACAAAAAAAGATAATTATCATGTCAAGCAATACGGGAATTGTGTTCACTTGTGAAATCAAATTTTACACGCATAGTCCATGACGCTAAGATGATTGAAAGGATCGTTAATTTTTAATAAGTTTATTGTGAACGTGGAGACTTTAGAATAAGCTATTGTCTGAAATTTTTATCATATTAATCTAAGAAAACATTTTACAACACACAAATCCAAACCAATATAATCAATCAATGTCAAGAGCAATTTTTATGAAATGGGACTGTGATATTGTTTTAAAATAGTATAATCAGCATAATTTTATTTTAAACGCGTCAATGAACACAATTGTTTCAGATATAGTTAAGCTCAAAATTACACCAAAGAAGATTTTATATTTATTATCTATTCAGGGCTGCCACTGGTAAATAGCATTGAAAATAGTTGCTTTAGTAGCCTCAGATGTAAAAAATAGTAGCCAAAATAGTATCCTGGGATACAAAATAGTAACCAAAATAGTAGCCATAAGAAAGACGATTAATAGTAAGGAAAAACAAATTCGAATTATACAGTTAAAAAATATAAGTTGTGAAAAAAGACTTTACATTTAACTTTTTTTTTTAATTTTCAGTGATTTTGTAGAGAAATCAATAAAATTTGTTTTCCATTTTTGAACGTAATCGGTTTATTTTTTCTGCTTTCTGTTCATGTTCTCGTCCTTTTGACTCATCTGCCCCAATTGGATTGGGAGATCTCTGCGGCCAAATTGCCGAAACTCGATGCGACTTTCAGATCGCCGTAGTTTCGCGACTTTCGGATTGCCGTAGTTTCGAGACTTTTGGATCGCCGGAGTTTTGTGAATTTCGGATCGCCGTAGTTTCGCGTCTTTCAGATCGCCGTATTTAAGCGACTTGCGGATCGCTGGAGTTTCGCGACTTTCGGATCGCCGGAGTTCCGCGACTTTCGGATAGCCGGAGTTTCGCGTCTTTCGGATCCCCGGTTTATCCGCGACTTTCGGATCCCCGAGTTCCGCAACTTTCTGATCCCCGCGTAGTTTTGCGACTTTCGGACCACCGTAGTTTTACGACTTTCGGATAGCCGTTAGTTTTGCGATTTTCGGATCCCCGGAGTTCCGCGATTTTCGGATCCCCGGAGTTCCGCGACTTTCGGATAGCCGGAGTTTCGCGTCTTTCGGATCGCCGTCGTTTCGCGACTTTCAGATCCCCGGTTTCCGCGACTTTCGGATCCCCGAGTTCCGCAACTTTCTGATCCCCGCGTAGTTTTGCGACTTTCGGACCACCGTAGTTTTACGACTTTCGAATAGCCGTTAGTTTCGCGATTTTCGGATCCCCGGAGTTTCGCGACTTTCGGATCGCCGTAGCTTTTCGACTTTCGGATCCCCGCGTATCGCCGTATTTGCGACTTTCGGATCCCCAGAGTTCCATGACTTTTGAATCCCCGGAGTACCGCAACTTTCGGATCACCGATTTTCGCGACTTTCGGATCCCCGGAGTTCTGCGACTTTCGGATCCCTATATATACCTTAAAATTTTAATTATATATTTTTTAAAGACTAAATCGAACAAACATACAATTCTTAAAAAAACATGGAAATCGGAGAGAATCGCGTTATTTTCTATTTTTTTATGGATTTACCGAATTTTGGTTTTTCCATCAGCCGATGAAAGACGGGAAACATCGGTCCATCGGCCGAAATTCGCCAGGTCACGTGATCTCCAACGCACACCACAGAAAGGCAGAAACTGTCGCGGAAAACCGGTTATACAAAAACTGAAAATTGCAACTTCTACGCGCGCATGCCCATACAAGCTTATGCGTGCGGCGCCGGCGGTCCTAAAAGTACCGAACCTGGAATGATTTTGTTTCACTCCCGCTTTTTGACACATGATTTTTTTTCAAAAATAGTCGCCGATAGTTAAAAATAGTAGAAGTATACGCTGAAATAGTCGCTTTTAACCCAAATTTTCCTAAAATAGTCGCCATAGTCGCCTCCCCTTGAAAATAGTCGCTTTAGTCGCCTAAATACAACCCCTGGCAATAAATATGGAATCACCTTTCAAAAAGTAAAACAACCTTTATTTAACAGTGTGTAGAAATTTCAAAGTTAAACTAAATCAAACAAAAACATATTTAATTGAAAGTAGACGATTTAAGACACAAGTTAAAAATACAAACAAGTTGACTAATGTGTTCTAGCATGAATAATGTTAGTTATTATTAACCCAACTGGAGAAATATGTGAGGACTCAGTGACGACACGAGAAAAAAGTATGGAATCACCATGCATTTTCTGTCTTGAAATCTGGCTACAGGTATGTTTGCAAATTATGCAAATTAATCTTAACATAAAAGACGCGTTACCGATCTAGTGTTATCATTTGACGAAGTTATTTCAGTGCAAGCATGGCTCCGACAACAGAATTATCCGATGAGGTCAGGCAAAGAATAGTCAAGCTACTTAAAGAAGGACTGTCAACCAGAATTGTGGCGAATCGAGTAGGCTGCTCTCAATCTGCAATAGCAAAGATATGGATAAAGTTTAAACAAACCGGGACTCATTTAAAAGCGAAGCGTAAAGGCCGCCCAAGGAAAACAACCAAGTGAGACGATCGAAAATTAAAGTCACTTTGCCTTCAGAACCGCAAACAAACTTCAACGGTGTTGAAAACGGAATGGGCTGAATAGACTGTGGGCCGTGGTGTGAAAATGAGCTTTATTTTTTTTTTCGTTTGCCAAATTTGGTGGCTATGAAAACTATTAATATTTTGAAACGTTAAGACCTTCTGAACACAAAAATAAAAAGTTGTCATGAAAATAGTTGCTCATAATTGAGTAGGGGGGGGGGGGGATATCGGGGTAAAATCAAGCATTTTCAAAATCATCTCATTAAAAACCTGCTTTTTAACTAATTTTCATGGATTTTTTTTTGTATATAATATGCATTTGAACTGTTTAGATTTCAAATATATAGATATTTTTAGTTTTTCCCACTATATGCTTTAAGGGGTCATAGGAGTCTTAAAAATGTGCAAAGAAATAACTAAAGCAAAGTTTGATCTTTCATGTACTTTTTTAACTACTCAATATATAAGTATAATTTTTTTATATGTAATTCTATAAGATTTGTTTATTATAAAACAAATTTTAAAATTTATGAAACTTTAGCCAAAACTAAAATAAATGATATTAAACATAAAGCTATTTGAACACATTGTGATTAGGCTTGCGCGGCAAATTGTGAGGTCAAAATTGACCAGGAAAATGACTTTATATTGTACAAATATTACAAACAAAGACTTATACCTAAATTCTCAGCAAAATTTTAATTAGAAATAATTTTTTAAAAAATTTTAAATCAAAATTTTAAAATTTTTATTAATTTTTTTAGAAAAAAGTTCTTAAAATAATTCCTAATTAAAATTGAGCTGAGAATTTAGGTATAAGTCTTTGTCTGTACATATTTGTACAATATAAAGTCATTTTCTTGGTCATGTCTTCAATTTTGACCTCAAAATTTGCTGCGCAAGCCTAATCACAATGTGTTCAAATAGTGTTATGTTTGTTATTATTTTAGTTTTGGCTAAAGTGTCATAAATTTTAAAATTTGTTTTATATTGAGTAAATCTTATAGAATTATATATAAAAAAATTATACTTCTATATTGAGTAGTTAAAAAATTAAATGAAAGATCAAACTATGCTTTGTAGTACCTTCTTTGCACATTTTTAAGACTCCTGTGACCCCTTAATATCTGGAAATTTAGAGAACGTAGTTAATACCCTCATTTTCCCCCAGGGTGGTGGAAAAAGGGGGTATATCAAATTTAAGAATATAATGAAATCATAAATCCTTAATAATATAAAGGTCACATTGAAACCAATACAAAATCATTCATTATATTTCTCTTCGCCTTTTTTTAGAAAAGCTAACTTTTAGAGATAATAATAAAATTAGAATAATAAAATATTTAATCAAAAGAGTATGATCCTCTACTATTAAATTGAGGCTCCTGTAAAACTATACAGATTGCACTGAACTTTACAAAATAATCTTCAGTGTTTATTTCTGGAAATGATTAAAGGGGTTAGGGAGCCCAGTCGGTTAGGCACTCGCCTAGCATGCGAATGGTCTGAAAATAACTGCCTACCTATAAACGGCCCATGCAGCCAAAAGTGTGTGACAAATAATACCTTGTGTAAGGGAGTGCACTTAAATATCCTTCAAAGTTCTAACGTTATGTACGATGTCGCCCTTAATGGTTGCGTTGGGTGCCTATTCAGGTGCCGGCTCGTCACTTGAATGTGGTTCTAAAATACGATGCCTGTTGCTAATAGCCCTCGTGTAGCTCGAGACGAGAGCGACGATCATTCAAAGATAACCTCACCCTAACATGGATATGATTAATAGTTTTCCAGCTTTGATTCAGTTAAGTATTTTACATGATAAGTTCTCGTTTGCATCATTTAGTAAATTGCAAATAAAAGCATAACACGTTGTTTAGCATGTGGCATGCTTCCATTCATATTCTTAAATGTCATTGTTAAACTTAATGTATTAAATTTTAAAAATCTCATTAAGCCTTAAAATCTTATTAAATAATCTTATTATTCTGAGTTTTTTAATAACACTGTTTATTTTAATAACATTAAAATGGTTTTAAAAAAATATCATCCAAAAAATCCAATTTAAGTTTTGAAGTAGAATTTTTAATCAAAACTTAACATATCAATAAAACCTCTACATTTGGTTTTAACTGAATATTTTTTACTGAGCACTAGCTAAATAGCAATCTTATATTCGAAAATTTTCCATTAAGTGTTGGAGTAGGATCAATAAAGGTATTTAAAAAAAAAAAGGGTTGGTGGAAAGAGAAAAAGGGTAGCATTAGTTGATCACAAAATTCATATTACTTTCTTAAATGGGCACAATCTTTGATAAGATAAAATTTTAAGGGAAACTTAAATTAACTTAGTAATAATATTTACTTTAAAATAAAAGATGAGCTCCACCCTTGCCCTCAAACTCACCAACCCAGTTTGAAAATTATTTTACGATACACATTGAATTACAAATGCAGAGCAATGATCATCATACAAAATTATCAACTTTCTGTCTCCTCATCAGTTTTTTCAGGAAAATGTTCTGTTTTACAACCAACATTCTTGCAATTATTGCAGGAGCAGATGCTGTGCATTCCACATTACTAGCTTTGCATGAACATTGTTTTGTTTTGCACACAGTTTTTAGGCATGAACATCAAATATGTTTCATCAAGCACACTGGGAATTGTACTCCAAGCAATTTTTATGAAATCATCACTAATGCTCCATCCATTACCTGCAGGAGAAGGGGAATTGATTTTAGGTAAAAGACACCTTCTGTGGATGCTTGCTTGATAGTTCTGTCTTTAAACGTGTAACAATAGAGAATCAGAGTTGGGTGGTAAAGCTTCATTAATTTTAAATTTTGTTTTGAAAGTTTTATAACGATGGTCACTGACTTTCTTTGTGGCACTATCTCCATACAGTTCGCAAACAAATTCTTCCAAGGTACCAATTTGTGCTGTCTTGTCAGTAATATCCCATACAAATACAAAAATTGTCGACCAACAACAGGCCAGAGGCCCAGCAAGGTTGGTCCAAAATAAATCTAATTCTTTACCAGTTTCCAATAGTTATCAAGATTCTTCTTAAAATCTTCCACCCTCTTCGAATACACAACATGTTCTGGTAAAGCATTCCACTCATGAATGACCAAGTTCTTGAAAAGCTTTTAAGTAATTCATATTAGAATCACTGACTTCTTTTTTCCATCAAGTGTCAACCAAAGTTTCATGCAGCTCGAAATTTTGTCGAAATTTTTGGCTTACATAAGCTTTAAATGTTCGAAAGACTCATCACAGATGTGAATGACGATTCATTTTAGAAAGAAATTTCCATATATATTAGACTTACATCAATAATTTTGAAGAATATAGGCAACGACTGAATAATATTTGCAATTGCGAATCAAAACAAACCTGTATGTCAGTTGTAAACAAACAAAGTAAGAGCGGAAGAATACGTAAGTTTTTTTTTATTTTAATGTTTAAAATAAAAAAAATACAATCTTTATTATCAGAAAGTGATTTTTTTTCATTAAAAATGAAGTAATATAATTTTAAAAAAAGTTTTAATAGATTATTTTTCGATTGTAACTTTCTAAAAACAGTGTTAGTAGCGCCATCTACTGAGGTTAAGGTGTAAATCGGTCCTGATAAGAAGTTCGAAATTTAATGGTTAAAATTGAAAAACTACGCAAGTTACCGCATGACAACTTTTTGTTTTCTTCAAAAACGAAGCTTTTGATACAAATTCCCAGAAGAATTTTGTAGTTCCCATGTTTGGTAAACGAATTTAAACAATTTCCCTATACGGCCCACGGTCTAGAAGCGGGTGTTGATGTTTGCGCCAGCACAGTACGAAATCGACTTCGGGGGAAGGGATTATCTTACAGAAAAGCCAAAAGAAAGCCGGCCCTGACAGCTGCCCAGAAGAAGAAACGTCTACAATGGGCTAAAAATAAGACAACGTGGACTGTAGATGATTGGGAAAAGAAAGTATTCAGTGACGAGTCACGGATTTGCGTTGGTCATGGTGACGATGCAGGAACATTCGTTTGGAGACGGAGGAAACAAAGCTTGCTCAGACGGATGCATTAAGAAACAAGTAAAGTTTCCAACTACCGTTCTGATCTGGGGTTGCATGTCAAGTAAGGACCTGGCGAAATGGCTGTCGTTAAAACAACTGTCAATTCGCATATTTATATTGACATTTTAGAGCATTTCCTGATCCCATCCATTGAAAAGGCATATGGAGATGAACATGTCGTGTTCCATGACGATAATGCCTCCTGCCGTAGGGTGAAATGTGTAAGAGATTTCCTTGCTGGTAGGCAAATTCCTACCTTGGATTGGCCTGCCAATAGCCCAGACTTGAATCCAATCGAAAATATGTGGTGGAAACTAAAGAAACTCGTCCAGGCGAAATCTCCACTTTGCAAGGAAGATCTGATAACTGCCATTCGCAAATATTGGAAAGAAATTAGCACTGACTATTGTCAATCATTAGTAAAATCTATGCCTGCAAGGATTTGGGCAGTTATCAAGGCACGTGGAGATGTTACGAAGTATTAGCACAAGGTGGATATGGGCTGAGTCTATATTTTTTTCCCGCGTTGTTCGTGAGTCCATACTAATTTCTTTGTATACTTACTGTGAACTGCCCCTATTACGCACCAGATTATGTTTTTTGGCTAGTTTTTGTTTATTACCTGTAGTTCACATTGTCTACTTTCAATAAAACATGTTTATGTTTCATCTGATATTACTTTGTTATTTTTATATGCTTTTAACTATCGACAACATAATTTGTTTTAGGGTGATTCCATATTTATTGCCAGGGGTTGTAGTAGCCAGTGGCAGCCCTGTCTATTATATCACGTTTGTAATCAAACTTTAATTTCTAAGTAAATAAACATTTACTTTTAATTAAAACAAATCACAGAAGGGTTACAAAAAGGGTTTATTATTATTGTAGTTTGAATTAAATTCTTTTATAACTTTGAAAAGAGGAGGCTTGAACCAATGTACAATGTATGTCGTTTTCTACTAGACAAATTAAGTACACGGGAACTATAGTTGTAAGTGAAACCATGCATATTAGCAAATTACTGGTTCTGTAAAACCTGTTTTTCCTTGTTGATTCATTTGTGGCTGTGAAGTACGTGGTACATTTAAATTTAGATTCTGTATAACCAGTTTTCCTGTTTAAGTCATTTATGGTCAAAATGCATGAACAACATAAACTTTTCTGAATATGAAGTATAACAAAATTAAATTTGATATTTTAATTGATTAGATGTTATATGATTTTAAAAATAGCAAACATTTAAAGTATAAAGGAAGAATTACAAATCTAATGGGTGAAATTCGTAAGTGTATTATAATCAGAGAGCCCTTAATTTTAGTTTCTATTATGCTAAAGGTTTTAGATCCCCTAAATATCAGTAAATTTTAAAATGTTCTAATAACCCACTTTTATTTTTAGCTTGACTTATACATTGATCTAGCGTGATTGGCTTGAATCGATGTTATAAGGAATCCAAGAAAATGGTGGCTAAAATATGATAAATCGTCCAACTAGCATCATCTCAACATTTTAAACAATCATACACAAAATTTTCAGTAAAGGGGACAGCAAAATTTATTGTCCCAATAGCAGTGCCGGATTTAAAGATAAAGGGCCTTAGGCACTTGACATTTGGGGCCCCCCAAAAACCATCTCGAAGCCATTTTGGAAATTTAGCAAATTAAATACACTAGTACGGAACATATATTTTTTTAATCAACTTTAATAAACATCAGAATACAGTACGTTACTATATTTATTCCTGTAAAATTTATTTAGATATGAAAATTGTATTTTTAGGTGATTTTATCTTTTTAAGGACACCCTTCCAGACTGGGCTCCTAGGCCGGAGCCTTGTAGACCAAGGCTAACATCCGGCACTGGCCAATAGGTTTAGATCAGGCCCTGGCTATGATTGTGCTTATTAGTACAAGTCGATTTTGAGTAACTCTTAATCAGAACACAGGGCTGAGTGGATAAACAAGCTCCTATCTGCGTGGAGTGTTATCAATGTGGCACTCCGATAGGGGGACACTCCGGTCTATCTGAAGTCCTTATCAGCTGGCAAAATAATATTTGCAGAACTGTCATCGATTAGAAAGGTGTGGATTTTGCTTCCATAGATTGTGTGGAAAAGTTGTACTTTGATCCCGAGGTTTTTTCGATGCACATCCGGACGTGGAGAGGTGGAGATTTGGAAATATTTAGATAAGTATGCCGTATGAAGAAATATTCGGTTTTAGATTGCTGTTTCAATTTTTTTTTATGAATTTGAAATATCTGAATTAACTTTTTTTTCAATTTACGAAACTGATAGTTTAAGGTTTTTTTTGGTTGAACTCAATATAGAGGCTGTACACTCTTAAAAACAAACGAGTGATTTCAACTCAGTCTGAGTTAATTTTCACTTCCCCAGTGTCGAAAATGCACTTCTACAGGAGTGAATCCTTTGTATGTTGAATATGCGACAAGATCACTCCAAACGAGTGATTTTAACTCAGTCTGAGTTAATATTCACTCCTTTCCAGTGTCGAAAATGCACTTCTCCTACTGGAGTGGATTTCACTCCTTTGTTTTAAGAGTATTTCTTGTGATGATTGAAAGAAAATATACTGTGATCATGTATATTGAAAGAATGGTGCGAATCTTTGAGAATAGTCTTGTTGTACAACATAGTACTTTGGCTTTGCAGTCCCAGCTTTTTTATAATTTTCAAATTGAAATACTTTGCTTATTTTAAGTTACAATTTCGCAATTCGAGTAACTTAATTTTCCCATCACATATTCTTCAGAACTATGATCTTCACTTTCCTTATACTATGTTTAATTAGTTTAACTGAAGCAGAAAGCTCATTTTTGCATTGCCCATGCTGCTAATTTTGCATAGAATTTTCTGGCCTACCGTCACTAATAAATTAAATTAAAAAGTCATACAACATACCTGGTCAGGGGTAGACGAGTTATCCGAGGAGTGTCCAGTGGCGTCGGGGTTGCCCCTTCCGCCCCCTGCTCCCCCGTTCCCTCCTCCCCCGGCACCCCCTCCCCCGTTGGACGAGTTGTTGTTGTTGTCGCCCAAGTCGCCCGGCTTCGAGTCGCGCTCGTCGATGACCAAGTCGATGGGCATCTTGCCCTTCAAGCAGCTGATGTAGCGCTGGCAGAAGTTGTCGCACAGCTCGTGCACCTGCAAGTAGAGAGAGATGGTTGGTGAGTTTAGTGAACATCTGGTTAAGAAAATATAAACAGTATTAAACTTTAATTACTATTCTTAAACCTAGGGCCTTATTTTATAAAAGAGCACTTAATGCCCGGGTCTTGGAACCCCAAAAAATGATGAGGTTTATTGGTTTAAAATTTTGAAGAACATGCATATCTACCTCTCAGGCAGTTTTATCATAACTTAATGTTAGCTGTTAGTATTACACGTGCGTTTCGTAGCCTCACTGTTAAAAATGAAGTTCTTTGTTTACCATTAAAATGATCCTTACTAGCTGAAATTATTTGCAACGTAATAAAGACAAAATCATACACAAAAACTTCCGCAAGGTAATTCAAAATTTTTTTTAATTATATTCCACGTTATCCTAGATCAGACATTGTGAATAATCATGGACAGTAAAAATTGATTGTTCGTACCCCAACGAAACTATCACCATCAAATAAGAAATGACTCATTTTTGTAATCATTCGCACTTCACATTTTTAAAATGGGACATAACATGAATAAAATATTTGACCCCTCCTAACCTTTAAAAAAACCATTTTCATAGTATATAGTAAGAATGTGCCACAACATAAATGACGTCATGATCCAAGGTCTGCCATCTGGCAGTAATTGTCGCCCTGTTGACGAAGCTTGTCACTACAAGTGCCACTATGGCATCGATTATGTTATGTTCCTGCTATTTTGGGGAAACAGTTATTGTCTTGGTTCAGATTGCAGAATTTTTTTAAAAAGAAAAACTGACTTTATGTGCTTGAATGACTTAAAAAAACCTTTTATGTTGTGTAGTACTCAGAGAAAATTAGAGAAGCATTAAAGCATAATTTATTAGCAAGGTAAGGAAATTGGAAATTCATTTAATACAAAATTTACCATCAAATGTTACAACTAATAAAGCAAGAGTTAGAACTATTATTAGCTTTAAGAATGGTAATCACTCAAGTAGTAGCAGTTAATGCTATCTGTGACAATATAGTGTAAACAATATAATGTAGTGACAATATCAGCCAACAAAGTTTACCATCGATGTCAGCATTTACCCTACTTGCAATGCGAAAGCTCCGATTCAACTAACATTGCCTCTACATAGCGATTCAAGCCGAAAGTTCATTTTTTTTCGTCGCGTGGGAAACCTCCAATTCAATTGACATTGTCTGAACTTGGGCTAATGTAAATAAAACAGTAGGTATGAAAGTTCCAATCAACCTTATATTGCCATTGAAGGTCAGGCTAATACGGCAAAAATCATCACAACCTTTTCGTGTAAGACTGGGTCTAACAATTTGTACACTGAAAATAACAAACCTTTTACTAACACATCAATATATCCTCCTCATCCCTCCAACGACAGGATAGCCCTTGTAGGAATGCAATAACGTCTGGTCGCCTTGTTATTTGACATGAGCAAAAGAGGGTCTATGTGTGTGTACTCTTTGTTGGCACGAATAGTAGGGGAGACCCTGAGATGAGTACAATCACAAAATATCTGCACAGAAAAGCGGCTTATCTTCCATTGGGTTAACATGGCAGATATGTCACTTTTTCTATAACCATGAGAGGATGTGTCGATTGGATGGGTAAGAACTATTGCTGTTGCCGGATCGGAAGAATTATTGCCGGATATCATGTATTGAGGGGTCCGGATAGATGGGGTACTTTGTATGATTACGTTGGGTTTAATCTTGTAAATGTAAGGTTATGGTGTATGTTTAATTGTTGATGCAAAACAATTAGTAATGAAATTTTTTTATGAAATCATTTAAATTGTTTACTTTTTATCATGTAGCGAGAAATTATAAAATGCCTTTTTTATAGATTTTTTTTATTGCGTAACAAATGAGTTTTTAGGTTTTCTCAGAATATTTTTTATTAGCGAGGATAAAATAATTACATGACATTAGTGTTACATATTAAATAAAACTACAAAGTAATAATTAGTAAATCTCATGTATTTTAGAAAATATAAGTAAAATATTTAGGCAAGAAAAACCAAACGTTTTAAAACTCAAAATTACTATTCGAACGAGAGCACGGTCACATTTTGCGACATTAGAAAAACACCAATCAAATAAATTCACACTTATTGAGAAAATTAAGTTTTTTTTTATAAGAATTTTTTTTAGAGTAATAAAAATTTTCCTTTTCTTTTAAGTTTATGAAATTTTTGCTCGCTAACCCGAAATTCCTATTTAAATATGCCTACATCATCATTTATGTAACTTCACAGTTCCTCTGCTGACGTGCAAATATAGCGAAAGGCCTCAACACTTCCCCAATCCTCCCAAAAGTTATGCATATAAAAATATGTTCAATAATTCACCGCCATTTTTTTTTACTTCTTGGAACGTATGCATAAGGAACAGGCAGCATTAAACAAAATTTAAATCTTAAACATGGGAAGGGGGAAAAGATGGAATAACTAAAAAGGTGGCCAAAAATGAATCTAACTCGATTCAAAAGCAATGACAAAGAAAAGGCACCAGAAAAAAAAAGCCTCCCACCTTTAAGCACGTAGACAGTATGACATGTGCCTTGACGTTAAGGAAAAAGGAAAAAAAAAACTTATTTTGCATATGATAGTAGATGTCACTACGTTTCGATGGGTTGACAGCATTGTTACTGACATTTCAATAATTGTAATATGCATTTGAAAAATGAGTTTTATGTATGAAGTGAAGCCTCGCTAGTTGCAAAACTCTCATTCTGCAAAGTTCAATCAAGACATAGTCATTGGCGATTTCGTCCGATTGAATTAACAAATTTCAAAAGTCGCCAGTGAGCGAACTAGACCTTGACATCACGCTAGATCACAACTAATTGGCGAAGAGCTTGGAACATATTTAACGTGCTCTACAAGGGGTATTTTTCAGGCTTTTTGTCATCACAGGCCATTTTATAGTAGTTATAGTTTCCAGCAGTTAGCCGTCCGGACCCGAACCTGGGACCTTCCCCATGCAAGGCAAGCGACTAACTGACTGGGCACCGCAGCCCTTAAACCAGAGCCCGAGATTACATTTCATAAATAAATAGCATATCCTCGTAAATACACTCTTAAAACAAAAGAGTGAAATCCACTCCAGTTGGAGAAGTGCATTTTCGCACTGGAAATTAGTGAATATTAACTCAGACTGATTTAAAATTCACTCGTTTGGAGTGATCCTGTCGGAGGTTTCACACACAAAGGATCCACTCCTTTCGGGAAAGTGCATTTTCTAGACTGGAGGAGTGAAAACTAACTCGGTCTGAGTTAAAAGCGCTCGTTTGTTTTAAGAGTGTACAGGCCCTGTTCCACGGTAGCTGTTCATGCGGAGATACTGTTTTTGCGACGACTGGTTGGTTTGTTGGTTGATGAGTTAATATGAACTCATACAGGCATTGAGGACTGAATGTCACCTTTACAATTCTGACAAGCCAACTCAGCCACCAAAAGAAACGTGCGTCGTCTGTGTTTTGCATGCGAACGGGACATCTTCGACAATCGACTGCGTTGCCATCGAGGGAAAATAAAGTGATAATAAAAAAGTAACTCACAAAAGATGAAGAAAGAATAAGCATTCGACTTGGCTCCCCTGCAGAGATGTCTGCATAAACAGTGGGACTAATTCGGAACAGGGACAGGACCCATAAATCACAAGATTTATGTGGTGGGGTGCCAGTCGAAACGTTGAAATTTAAAGCAGCCTCTGGAATTTGCGTAAGTTGGTTTTGTCATGGTGACGAAACACTAATTATTTCCAGTGACATTTTAAGTATTTCTTTTTAAAAAGATAGAAAGTTTAAATCTAGATACATAAATAAAATATTGCATCCTATTTAGATATGCTGTTTTGTTTTTGTTATTTGGTAACATGCTTAATTTTTGAAATCTGCGTAATCGTAATGCAAGACGTAAGATAACCTTAGGCAAAAAAAAATTATTAGTTTCAGGTGACGCAAGTACTTCCAACTTCTATTCCTGCTTTTCAATTGGTGGCCCTGCTCCCACGTGACATAGATTGACTAATAGAGTAACGACATATAATTTATTTTCAGTTAGAATTTCTGTTGCCCTTCAAGACCTGAATTATACCTTTTGAATTTTTTAAGCCTTTAATAATGCCATACCTTTTAAGCTGGTTTATAGTACTACCTGTTTTGCATATAAGTTCCTATACAATTTATTAGAAAAATTTTATTAATCCAAGTTTCATCTAACGTGTAGATAAGTTAAATTTTGAACTTGAAGATCTGGTGCAAAATTGAAAAAATTAAAAAATTCAACTTTGCAAGAAATCCTTCTCCAAGAAACATAATTAATATTATGGTGCTATGTTTCTGATTAATTCAAAGCATTCAGCCCACACACAATTTAATTAAACAAAACAGCCACTTATAACATCATCACCAAGGCAATTCTACAATCTGCTATTTAATACCATGTTACAAGACTCCAACGATAAGATGTGTGAAAGGACCAGAGATAACTACCATTCCCCGATGGAAAAAATGAACCAATATTGCCAAGCCAAGGTTCATTGAAACGGAAAAAAATAACTAGCTAGCTGAAGTTACATACAACACGAAGTAAGGAAAAAAAAGTTATAGCAATTCAGAGTTCTATAATGGAGGTCTTTTTAACGTCGGGCATAAAATGCTAACTCGACAACACACCCAACTCAGCGCACATGTAATAAGAGAAAGAATAAAATAAAACCACCATGGAATATACAATGCTTCCTAATAAGTACCTGTCACATAGTCGGTTCTCAGTCGGCGGTTCAGGCCGCCCCGTTTTTTTCACAGCCATTTCCATTACTATTATTTCCAGAACGGACGAATGGGGTATGAGGTATGTTTCTTTTATTATTATTTTTTTTTGGTGCAACTTTTTCAGCTTTTCCCTTCCCACCCTCTTGCCAGGGCTGCCGAGTCGGAGATTGTAAAAGCAGCCAAATTAATAAAAATCGCCAACAAAATTAAATGTATGTGAAGTTCAGAATGGACATTGCTTGCCAAACACCATTTCAGATTCCTAGTGCCGAAGTCACAGTCCCCCTATAAGTTCAACAACAACAGCATTTCAACAGGATTCTGTACAACAGCAAAAAGTAGCTAACCAGAATCCATTGTTTAATTTTAAATATGATTAATAAATACGACTTATGGAGTAAAATGAAAAGGGAAAATTTGTTGACTATGCACATTTAAAATGGTTTAAACTTCGTAGTTAATACAATTTTCCTATTCCGTCCCGAAAGAGCCTGGGAACACACTGTTTATGTCAGCACAACTTCACATATTTGATACATTGTCACAGGTAATACAACAGTGGTCATGATAATTTAAACAAGGAAACACCCTAAACAAATTATCCTTTTTAAGTTTGTCTTACGACTAATTTCTGTATTAGCGAACACTAAAAGTGACAGATTGTGTCAGTTGAACTGTTGGTGTGAAGGCGGGTGAAAACATCGTACTATTACAGCAAAGAAGAAAACCAAAGTTTGTCAATGAAAAAACGTCTCTTGCAAGACTGTTCAATACTGCTGTAGTGCTTTTATAATAGGATCTTCAATCTTTTGTTTAACTATTGAGCAATGTACAGTACATGAGATGCGGCACGTTTTATTTCATGTCTTTCGACCAAAACTTCCTGGCCATCTCAAATCCAATAGTTGAAGATTCGTGGGCCTTTAGGTTTGAGCTTCAAAGAAATAAGCATTGGTCGAATCAGCGACCTTTTACCAAAACTCTTTAACGCTTTTAAACCAATTAATAACTCTTGTAAATCTGGCATTTTATAGAGTTTGTTATGGTCTAACGAATTACATTCCCTGAAGAAGCTAAGTATTTAATCTTTTGAGTCAAGGTATCAGGAGGTTTTATCCAAAACCACAATTTTTAATTACAACAGGACGGGAACCGTAATACAATGCCGATTGACGGTAGTTCACATAATAGTGTTCGGATTAATGTTTTTTTACATATATATCCTAGGTCAAAATTAGACCAGTACTATGATGTGTGGGACCTTGAGAAAGTCCAAAAAGAAAAGTGGGTCGCCGTGGACGTCCTTCCACGTCAAACGGAGGCAATGGAGTACGGGACTGGCTTGAGCATCTAAAAGTTGGGGGTGCTCAAGGCAGTTGGATAGTTTGGGCAAGTTGAAGCAAGACAGTTGGGGCAGTCAGGGAACAGCTAGGTTCCGGCCTCAAACTTCAAACTCTTTGTGCGTCCCGTCCTGGATCTGGAGAGAGCAATTTGGTCTTGCCTGCATAGTTCGGATTAAGGTGGTTCGATTATACGTTACGTAACAAAACCTCAAAAAATTGCCAAATGAGCGATCTTTCGCCAACCCTCAACCATCTCCGGCATTCATCTCTATTTCCAAATGACGGTTGCGGGTTTCTGAATCCAAAACTGGATGTTAATTTTCCCTGCTGTCAATCACTTGTCAAAGGGCCCTCCGTTCGGGCTCTTAAAACAGCTGTAGTATTACACAAGGCACGGATGAAACGCACACGCCACGAGAAGGAAAAATAATTTTGTTTAATAAAGGAAAAAAAGGAACTCCATTAGAATCGAGAAAAATGTCATAGGTGAACGTTCTGTGCTGCATCTTGATTGGTTAGCTTGGGTTCTGTGGTTGGAAGTTATGAGCTGGCTTGGAAAGTTGTTATAACGATAAAAGTTTTATTTTACAGAATAAAAAATTATGATAGTGAGGTACTTTCACATTGGTTCAAATCTCGCCAAAAGGGATCTTTGGCTACAGAAGGATTTTTTTGTCGACAAAACTAAGTCCAGTACTTACTAAAATTTTAATTTCAAATATTGAAGAGAGTTTTTAGGAGGAAATTCGTAACTCATATGCGAATACTGCCCCACCTTTGAGATTACCTCTATAAGGCTAAAAAAAACAACCAAGAAAATTTTTTCAAAAAATATTGAATTCCTAATAATTTAAACTTTTTTCGAATGTCCTCGACGATAGGAAATGACTCATTTACGAAAATACAAGTCTTCCAACACAAACCACCGACTTAACGTGCTTCGCAAGGTAAAAAAAATAAAGTCAACAGCATTAACTAAAGGAGAACAAACAAAGGAAAGAAAATCTATTGATTGTAAGAGTTGTAAAAGAAAACATTGCATGAACTCATAGAATGAACAACACTCCGGTGAGGATGTAAGACACGTTAGATATAATGAACAGGTACTTTTAGTTTCCATTTTATTTAACAAATTTTAAAAGTTAATTTTGTTTTTAATTGGGTGTCGTAAATATTTTCCCTCCAGACTAAAAAACTCGCATTAAAAGGAATGATGACGTAGGGACTTTCACACATAAAAAAATTATAACTTTTAAACTAACGTGCGAGAATCTACAAAATTTTAAACAAAACTAGCCACATTTTCTTTTAAAAATGCTTTCTTTAATTTACTCATAGAGATCTTAATAAAAGTATTAGAGTGGAGATCACGTGACCTATCTATGCTAACGACGGGACGAGCCTGGGGGCCGCCATCTTGAGTCCGAGACCAACTTTTTTAAGTGGAATTTGCTTAGAAAAGAAATTAATTCTAAAATATTAAAAAAATACCATAAAAATACTAGCTGCATTTTGGAATATTTTTAGTGACTTTAAAAGTACTTTTAACGCTTTTCTAGTATTTTTATAATATTTATTTTGTAATTTTAGAATTAAATCTTACTTTTTGCCTAGCATTTTTTTTTCTTTATGTGATGGCGACACTGGCAACTTGCAGCCATCGCCGTCACATTAAAAAGAAGAATACGTGAAAAGTAAGATTTAATTCTAAAATTACAAAATAAATATTATAAAAATACTAGAAAAGCGTTAAAAGTTCTTTTAAAGTCACTAAAAATATTCCAAAATGCAGCTAGTATTTAAATAGTATTTTTTAATATTTTAGAATTAAATTTATTTTTTTCTAAGCAATTTCGACTTTAAAAAGTTGGTCTCGGACTCAAGATGGCGGCCCCCAGGCTCGTCCCGTCGTTAGCATAGATAGGTCACGTGATCTCCACTCTAATACTTTTATTAAGATCTCTATGAATTTACTGAACTTTTGCTGAGAGAATATTTTCTGCAAATTGACACCTTTGTTTCTGGCGAATGCACATGTGCATCCTCGGTCCTTTGAAAACAGCAAATGATTCGTCAAATAAGAAATTTGATAAACTCATAAATTATTTGTGAAAATGAGATACTGTTGAATTGAATAATTATCGTCGCACAATACCTACAATGGGCATCATAATTTTGAACAACTGTCAAGTGACGAGTCAGAAACGAGGGAAAATTCAGCATGTATAAAATGTGTTTTTCTGACAATATATATTAAATAGTATTTTTGCATTTTAAAAACAGTTGCTTCCAAGAACATATGAAATAAAAAAGTTTTTTTTGTATCTTTCAGATCGCTACCTACTGGCGAAAAAACCAACCTGGTCAGCCATTAGCGGATATCACCCGTGTTCAACAAATCGCCCACCATTCACAGTTTTTATTTATTTCATCATTTATTTTTTTCTGTTTTCCCCTACACTCTCAATTGATTATCAGCTGTGAACTTCGAGCAAACATTGGGCACAAGAAATCGTACTTCATTCCGATGATTAGGGAGCAATACTTTTTGGCCGTAGAAAGCAATTTCTGGTTGATCGATTCCACAGGTTGCTGTTAGCTACGTGAGAACAAGTCCACAAACAGTTGTTTGATAGTGGACTAGGGGATTATTGCTTTGTTTTCTGTCGTTTGGGAAATATGTGTGAAGAGATTGATGGTGAAATGGTTTTTAATACATTGTATGGTGAATAAAACGCGTGTGCATAGGATGTCATTGTTACGGGAATTCATTGATCAATTGTAATAAAAACCCTTTACTAAGAAATTTTTTAAAATTTAAAATATTTTAAATATTAATTGTTTTGATGGTTAGTGTAATTTCTTTTAAATAACTTCTCAAACAAGATATTTTACATACCTATTACAGCTGGATTTTAAAAAAAACCTGAATCACATTTTGTTAATCTCAAAAACTTAGCTTAAAACCCTTTCAGTCCCAAAAATTTACTACACTACAGAAACATCTGATATTTACAAAATAAGCTTATTTTAGGTCAAAAATAAGAGTTCCATAAGAAAAACAATTCATTTAAATTTTTTATATGGTTTTTAAAATAAGGTCAATATTTTTAACTGTGGAAAACAACAAAATAAAAATTATTTATATTACCTAAAAACATTTCGAATTATATAATTTAAGGTGTCTGACAATATTATTAAAAAAAATTTAGTAATTATTTTAACCGAAATAGTTTAAATTGTGTTTTAAATGTGTGGAACTGAAGTGAACTTTTCAAAAATCAGGTGGAACGCTTGTTAGCTATTTTCTAAATTTAAAAAATAGTAGTTCTGACTTCTATTGAGATTAATGTAAAATATTGTCTACTAGAACAAAGTGTGAAGAGTCGAATGATGTGTGTTTGGATGTCATAACGGGACAAAAACATTTGGAAAAAAATATTGAAAGTGATGATTCCAAATGGCATCACTGGGACTGAAAGGGCTAAAGAGGAATGGGAGCTACAGCTTGGTCTCCGAAACCGAAGTCTCCCTATAGTAATCCAATAGACAAAAATAATTATCCGAGCCAAATTACTCCATTTGCATCCAATATTTTAGAAACTTTTTCATATGGGAAATGTTGCTAATTCACAGGCCACTTTTGTACACCTTTTTTAATTGGTTCGATTTTTTTTATTTTTGAAAAAATAATCGTACTAATTACAAAAGTAGTATTATGGTGTCCTGTAAGCCATCTACATTTATCATTAAAAATATTAAAATATTCAATACAGCCGGAGTAATTTGGCTTAAAAATATTTTTCAATTAGATTAGCACATAGATGACTTCAGTTCAGAGACTGCTTTTTTTCTGCATGACAGTGCATTGAATAAATAAATTACATATTTAAGTAAACTTTCATGTCAACTTAAAATCAATTTCTGCGAAGTTTACGCAACGCCGACAGCAAGCCCAAGAGCTGACGATTCCCAAAAGAGCATTCTGATTATTATAAAAACCAGTCATGCGAACATTCGATCAGACTGTGAAGCGACATGTCTAAATCCAGCAGCGAAAAAGCAAATATTGCTGCATTTTGTATATTTCCTGCTTTTCTGAAAATCTTTAATCAGACATTTTACAACAACAGCTTATTTCTGATTAATTTCTTACAAGAGTGACGTCACGTAATCGGTTGGAAGGTCAGAGGAATATGTCTCTTATTAAAAGTTTACAAGATTTTTTTCTATTGACGTCGGTCAAGCATTTTACTGTCCGCATTAAGTCTTCAATCACTGTCAAACGGAAAATCAAATGAGGAAATGTACATATATATTCTAATCGCGGTTTATCCTCCTGTACATGTGTGAGTAACACTGTGCGTAACTACATGAGCTCATGCTGATTGATAATAATGCAATAGGATTTTATTAACAAGATTTCATTTTTTTTTTATAAGGTATAAACGCAATAGAACGATAATTTAACACATCAATCGAAACCGATCCTCATTAAGAAAATCACAAATCCGAATAATCATATTAATTCCAACAAAATGGGTAATTTTTTTAAATATAAATTTGAATGTAATTTGAAATGAAAGAAAAGCGTCAAACACCCTTTTTCTCCTATCACAGTTATTCAATATGCAAATTTTTTTAAAACTTTTTATAATTTCAATTATTACAGAAAAAAAGGTAATTCTGATATGAATGGCAATCAATAAAAAAGTTATGTTTTCACCATAAATAACGATTATGAAACGTAGGTGGATTTTAAAAATATCCCCCGTTAAAACAATCGGCCATTAAATTTTACAAATTACACAAAATCCTCACAGAAGTTTTTTCTTAAGAGTTCAAGAACTTCCTTATTATTTAATAAAACTTTGAAAAACTTACCTTTTCTAATTCTAATAAGTGAAACCTCAGCACTTGTATTGCTTGTACCATCTGAAATTATCAAAATACAAGACATTAGCATTATTGAAAAGTAATAATTTGCTTTTCCAACATTACTACAATTTAATGCATCGATTCTCGTATTTCCAATCGTTTTTTTAAATTAAATTATAATTTTTTTCTAATGCAAGGCAATCTTTAGGCATCAAAATAAAACTTATTCTCTTTTACAGAATATTGCTTTATTCTAACTTTTCAACTAACACAATTTAGATTTTAAAGACAACAAACAAATAAACAGACTAAAAAAATTCAAATTCTATTTTAATTATAATTTCACATCTGTTAATGAATTAATAATCTATACCATTTAAAAACGATATAATCTGTAGTAAAATTTTAATATGCTATTACAAAATGCAACTGTAAACTGTTACGGATCTAAGAAAAATTGAAAGAAAAAATTATATTAAATTTTGTCTAGATAAATGTAAAGCATTCTTTTATAGCTTTCAATTGTACAAGAAATGTTTCATATTTAGGTAAAACAACTAGTTTCATTAAAGTAAATTTTAAAATCAAATCCTCAAAACAAATGACTTATTATTTCGATTACTGGAAATAGTAATTATACCCACAAAACTTCCAAAAACCGAACTATGAAACTTAAAAACATTTCAAAATAGATTATCTCTTTAATTACCTCCCAACAAAAGTTCTTTCTCGAACTAATTCACAAGAAAACAGTTTAAAAACTTATCTTTCCCCCCATCGTGCCGTTTCCCTAATTACATATTAAATAATACCCATCCTCCTTTTTTTAGCCCAAAACAAACTGGGCGTAAGAATTACAAGCAGTTTAAATAATAAGCACCTCATAAGCGATAGGCGCCCGGGCTAAAACTCTCATTACATTGGCCACAATTGCGAAAAAATATCCGAATTCATGTGGTATCTAATCGTGGTGGCAATATTCCCGTGCAGAAATGAAAACTCATCAGAAGGAGCGAATTATGCTTTCAATTATCCATTTTTACATCTCTCCGGTCCAGAGGCAGTGTTTAATTAACAAATAGAAGGCCTCTTACACCCCTTCGTTTTACTGCGAGGGTTTCGTTAGGTGTTTGGATGTGAAGTAATTCACGATGTGGTGCTTTCCACAAGTTTAACAAAAAAGGTTAAACGTTACTTACAAAATTTAACAAAAAACACGATTCAATTAAAAAATTTCATTAGTAAGAAAAGTATTCTGTTTTTGATGCTTTTTTTTACTTATTTAAAGCAGTAGCATAATTTATTATAAATTAACTTCTTAAATTATTTGTAAAGTTCTAAGTAAAATAAATTTTAATTCATTTTGTTTTGTGAGTCGAAGCAATAAAAACAGCAAATTTGCAAACAAAAGAACGAATAAAAACTGTATTCTTTCAAAAATTATTTTAACAAAACACCAAAACGAAAAAAAAATTAGAGTTGCAAACAAAATGATGCTACCATTTTTTTAAAATAACGTTTGACTTTTTTTTATAACGTCACGAAAGTTAATGAAAATAAGAAACTTATAGCTAATTTGCATTGAATTTGTATTAAAAAGTTTATAATCAGTTTTCTGTAAAAGTGCAACCTACGTTTACAATTTTTTAAAAAAAAATTTTAATTTTAAAATTTTAATTATTCCTTACATCCGAACAAAAATAAATCTTTTCAAAGAAAACACGATTATTAAGTAACCTTTCCCAAAATATAACACAACCCGTAAAACCCTCTTAGTTTCCGATGCCTTTCTTTGTTCTTAATGTTTGGCGCGGGAAAACTGCTCTGGGAATTAGATAATTAAAAGCTGCGGCGTTTGCTGCGTACCTACACGAAACATTAGGCACCGAGTTCTAATATACAAAGGGAAACATGTGGTGGCTCCTATTAACCGACGCATTTTTTTCGTGTGTGCTTTTCAATTAATTTCTTTCCTTGCGAGTCTAATTGTGTTCTTTTATTTGAATTCCTAATTGTAAAAAAGGTGCTAAGTCTACAGATAGATTTCCCCACAAGCTTGTTTTTACACTAAAATGTTGGAAGGAAATAGCGTAGTGGAGAATTCTCCAAATGGACTTGACCCTTTTTATGTTTAGGTATTCATTTGTATGCAGTGCCACAAGGAATATTATTTTTTTTTTCATTTGTGTCATTAGTTCTTTTGAAGACTGTTATAAGTATCATGGGGGTAAATTATAAAACTTGTAAGTACATATTCTTAAATTGGAATTAAAATGAGCGTTTTTTTAATAACATGATGTAGATTTTTTTCAGTGCTTTCCAATATATATATATTTTTATTTAAATGAACATTTTTGAACATTACCGATTACAATAGTTCTAATAACAATCATTATAATAATTGTTATTTTCTTATAGATCTTAAGGGTTTTAATTACTATTACAAGTAAAACGCATCGTTAAATTAAAATAAGTTAATGGAACCATTTTAAGTTTTTAAAATTTTATACGTTATAAAAGGGTACATCAAGAATTTTTATAGAAAATTAAATTACTTCAGAACGTAAAAAAAGTAAAAATATTTAGAAACATTTATTGAAATGGTTAAAATCATTGTAACATTCTCACAATTTTGATTTTTATAACATTTTCACAATTTAAAAAATTTTGATGCTAAAAAAATTGCAGAATTAAAATAAATATTTTAAAATTTTATTGAAAGGATCACATATGAAAATACATAAATTAAACAACGTTGATTCTTCTAGCGCAAGTAGTTTTGAGTAAAAATTACAATTAGATTTAAAAAATTAAATTTTTGCTCAAGTAAACAATTTACGCCAACCATCAACTTTGTATTCTTCATGTTTCGTGAGCTAAGCTGCAGATATTCTCTAAATATGATAAGATAATTAGACGATTTTATTTAAATAATGACAATATGACTTTAGTTTGAAGCATTCGCTGACAAAAAGATATACTTACAAGAAGTGGTCTTAAAAAACAACGCCATACTTACAAGACTGTCTAATTCAGGGTTGGGAGAAAAGTACGGTTTTTCCTGCCTAATCTGTAAAGCAACATGAAAAGACAACATTAAGGCACTACAAGAGTTAAAACTATACTTACAAGCGTATCTAACTCGTCGTCAGAAGAGTATTGAGGATTTTCAGCCAATATCTGAAAGGTGAGGAGAGAGTAAAAAAACGCGAGAGAAAGACAGGATAAGTGAAATTTAATTTAAATAGTATTTATTTTATATATATTTCTCTATAACGGACTGTCATATTAAGACATGCGATAATGATGGTCCGTTACACGTTACATGCATTAAAATAATAGAATGCAAGATATTTTATTTTGGTTTTTAAGAGTAAATATACATTATTGAAAATAATGCAAGAGAAAAGAAAGACTATGTAAAGACTTTATATTTTATAACTTAAAAATAGCATTCCACAAGTTAAAGCAAAAACTTTTACATTTTTAGTAAATTTTTGTATATAACTTCAGATTTTAATACGGTTCATCCTATAAAACTATAAATGGACAAGTTATAAAATCTAATTCATTATATAAGTGCATGTTCTATAATGACTATAAATAAATGGAATGCATTGTTTTTAAGCTGTGAAGGAAATTTGAAAAAGATATTTTGGCCATTACAAAACCTCAGGTAAACAATTTTATGAAATAGAATTAAACTAAAATTTATTTATCCAATTATTTAAAAATTCATTGAGATTCATGGTTATGAAAAAGGGCAGTGGCAATAAAATCATCAGAAGCACACACATAATACAAGTTACCGACCAAAGATGAAATGAATAGATTTTATCCAAATGCTTTCCTTTTAGTAATAATAAAAATGTATAAAAATTTTTGGCACTTACAAATATCCAAAAACATATGTATATTTGTACATATACTTCATTCGTTAAAACTTGTAAACATCAAAATAAAAGAAACATTCATTATATCATGGTTTAACTAAGGTTCATTTAAAATAACTCTATCCGGGCCCATGCAGCGTTAACCATTTCAATTTTCTGTAGGTTTTAGACCATAGGTGCTTAAATACTAAATTTTGGTTTAGATTACTAAACAAAAATTTATGGTATTTAAAGCTAAAAGATCCAACAGGGAAAGCCAATGTGCACGATAATCTTTAAAGGTTTGAATAAAATTGAAAAAAAAAACCATTTTTTGTTAACCCAATCACTCAGAGTTAAAGTTTGAAGTCGAACTGAAATCAGTTTTTACAAACTCTCCAAACCATTTTGAAATCCTTTATCAAAGCATTTATATTATATGGACCAAACCGTTTGGAAAGTCCTTTTTCCAGTCAGTTACATTATACGACCCAATAACTTTCTTAGAAAATCAATTTTTAATTGATATGGCGATTTCAACTATAAAATTATTTTTTTTATACGGTCACCTTTTCACCGGAACATCGGGGCAAAGCGACACAATAGAACTAAATTTTAAAGTCGCTTTCTCTCCAACAACGCCGGGGCAGCGGGACATAACAGTAATGGATTTTAAAATTCGGAGTCCAACATAGGAAGACTTCATAGGAAAAATTACAAAACATTTCATGAAGAACACACTATCATTTTGAAAAAATTCCAAATTCTGTGCCATTGCTTAGTGCGTGTCTTCGATATGCGATTGCCAATACTTCCACTTGCAGAGATCTTTACGGTCCTTGGCAAGGGAAAAAAAATAAACAAGCAAGACCACAAAAAATCAAGTTGCTACATTGGTTGGAACAAGTTTTAACGTACACTTTTATTAATAAAAATATTTATAGATTTTTTTAACTCTGCTTAAATAGAATCTTTTTTACATAAAAAGGCACAATCCACATAAACTGCTTGAGTACCAAATGGGTTAATGAAGTACATTATAGTTTACCTACAATTTCTCAACAAAGAATTCCATTTCTGACAAAACTCTTATTTGCAGTTTGCCAAGAAATGAAACAAAAGTGGAGGATTAATTCGGTATATGCCTGAGACAAAGTGGGAATTACATAAGGCTAAAAATAGGAATACCTTTTAGATAAGTCTAAATGTTCGTCTATTACGATTCATGTATATTTTTTTTATTCCCGATACATATATTCTTTTTTTATTCATATTTTACCATTACGTTTTACACTTTTTACTTATTACATTTTCTATTATGATTTATATTTGTATTACGATTCATGTTATCCGTTACGATTCCACATTTCTATTACGATCATATTTTCCATTACGATTCATTTTAATTACGAGTCACTTTGAAACCCATTTTACTCAAAACCAGTCCATTGTCAGTTACATTTTTATCACAGCACCTCGTCGAACTCTTCGGACGTGCCTCACATATCCAAGCAGCTCCAACCCTAGTCGAACGCCAGAGAAGATTCCAAGAAATGGATGATGTACGACTGCTTACAAATTCTGCGAGGGGTCCCACAAAGACGTCCAAAGCGATCCGGTATTAAAATCAAGTTGTACTTTGGTTATATTTTAATGGCTTATTTTTTTTTTCCTTATCCAAGATTCGAAGGGAGCGCTGCTGAATAAATTGAGCATCAAAGCGAGATTGGTGGAACAGACTTAAAATTTGCGAGGTTAGACCGTAGAAAGGAGTGGCCATTGCCCAATTCTTGAAAGTAAGTACTATTGCTAAAGATTTGGAATTATCGTGTTTGGGATAGAATCTCAAGAGAGATGGTTTATTGTGTTAATAAAAAATACACATTTAAATACTTAAGATAATATTATACGTAGAATTAAAAATCCGGTATCGAGATACTGCACTTTTTAAAAATAAATTGAAAGATATCAAATATTTTCTTGAAATTAAAAAAGTTAAACTTTTTTTTAACTTCTATAATAATAACTCATCGGTCTCTCAAAATAATTTTATAAATTCTTTCATGGGTAAAATCAATCTAACATTATATCTTTATTTCCCTATTCATATAAGAAAATTCTAGAAATAAATCTCCCAAAGAGAGATAAATTTTTAAAAATAACACTAATCAATCATTTGACTTCCCCTTTTAAAAATGAAGTAAGAAGTAAACTAAGCAAAACAAGATTTGAAGCATTAATTAAAAAAACATATTCAATTACATAATTAAATGAGGACATTAAAAAAACCTACGCCCCTCTGAGACCACTCAAACTAGGTTGAAACTCATTTTACCTAATGAAAATAACATGGTCGGATACAACCACTTATTTATTACCTTTCCAGCCACTAAAAAGCCCCCTGTAGCTGAAACAGAAGTATATTTACATAAACCAGATATAGCTTTTGTGTGTCTACAACTGCTACTGTTCTGGAAGCCGAGTTGTCGCGTGAGTAAAGTCGTCTAAAGTTCAAGCCATTAATATTCGAGCACAGCATTTGACACAACAGATGAAAAAAGAATCGCCAATACCCAGTAGCGGGTCAATAACGATTATTTCGATCAGTTATTATTATCCAACTAAGTTTAATTGATTTGAGGGAAGGAAAGGAGGATATAAAAATGATGTAGTCCGGGATTGATGATGATAATTAAGGATGAGTTTTATTATTAGGCACAAGGCAAAACCGGCTGATGGTAATAATCTAAGATTTGTTTTATTAGAGAGTGATACATTGAATAAACTAGTTTGTACAACTAGAACAGGACCTTTACATTTAATTTGATTTTTACTGTTAATTTGCTTTTCATCGTTTACAAAAGTAATCGTAATTTTAAACTTAGGTATCTTTGTTCAATGTAAAAAAACACCTCATTGTTCAGAAACAAGTAAATATTAATTAAAACCTATGGCAATCGACTGTTTATTAGAGAGCTGATTTTATAGTTTGAAAAAGTTTTCGAATCGTGCAACAAGGAAAAGTTTAGTTATCTTTGTTTATTAAGACATTCAAAGGTTTGTTGAATTTAGCTTATTCGGAAATTATGTCGCTGTTGTTTGTCACTAAAAGACTTATCAAATATTTTTTGGTCAGATTATTGATCAACACAATAAACGTATCAAGATTATTCCATTTGTGACCTTCTCGATGGAATTCTATTCTACAATTTAAATAGTTCTTAGACGACATCCTCGACAAATTTTAAACAAGCCACAAAACAATACCTCGCCATTGGAAAAGAATTTAGCCACCACCGATCCCTATTACAAGAGAAGGGGGATAGGAAACAGACACGGCACAAACAAAAAAAATCAAGATTTACGAGCATTTTGGACGGTTGGACGAAATGCCAGTCGTTTTGTCCCACCGAATCATGATTGAGGCCATAAATTACGAACGCAGCGTTGTGTGGTTGGGCTACGGACGAACAGACAAGAGGACATAGCAAGAGACAGATACAGACTCTACAGAGAACGCTTTTTGGTTGTAAATTCGCCTGTGTCATAATAAATATGGAATTTCTGAACATGCAAGAGCCTCCCATTGTTGTATCCGAGAGGGTCTGGATCTATACATAGGGTGTGGTCGTCTGGTTTGTGTTTCGAACGTTTTAGAATCGATGACAAAACGGAGAATTTTGTTGGATTGGAATGGGTAGGTGGATCGAACAAAAATGTTTTGTAAGGTAATGAATGTTAGCGATAGGGGAAAGGGAATGATTATTTTGGCGTTGGAGTTGTGTTCACAATTAATATAGAAGCAGGTTTGTTTGAAAAAATTTTAGAACGATGGTTATTCGATGGTGAACACTTCTGCGTGTAATTTATCAAAAAGGCGGCTGCTTTCATTATTATTGTTAAAATGCTTTTGTGTACAAATGTATTTACTGTGTTAAATGAAAAGTATTGAAAAAAAAGCTTATTCAACAACTGATGGTCATCAAATGTTTTGTAAATTTCTTGAATAAGATATATAAAATGAGAAATAATGTTTGCGAAATATCTCTTAATAATGCGAGAAGACGAAAAATTCTTTGAGTTTCGTACATATACGAGTTAGCATATCAAAAAAAGAAACAAATATAAAGTTAAATTTTCTTAACTATGTTGATCGTTTTCGACGCCTAGAGTCAAAATTTAGGTGAACTGGATAATTTTTAAAACTTCCTCAAATTATTTAAGCTTTTATTGCTACAGCATGCTTAAATTGCTAATTCGTAGGGTGTGGCTGAAGCCATAACAATTTCAATCACAGCAGCTACAAAACCCAAACTACAGATCACCAGTACTTTTATTAAGAACCAGCCTCCCTCTCCCTTATCTTAAAAGAAGTCAACTACAGCAATTTCTTCCAGGGATAGCGCAAAAACAAAGAAAAAGGAATGCTAGCAGAAAAACCTTTTAACATCCCCAAATACAAGGTACTTAATGGAGGGTAATACCAAGGTACCCTTTAGCACGGGCAAAAGGCAAGAAAATGCCCTTTAAATCGCCCTGGCCTCTCGCCTCGGAGCGAAACTTTCTGCATTTGCTGTATTTACCTCGGGTAGTAATGTACAAGAGTACGTATTAAGCTGTTTACTACCGGGGCCCAGCACCTATTTCGAGGGCCCTGGGGAGCAGTGGTCAAGAACCGTTGTTTGACCAGTCCTCCCCTTCTCTTTGCTACAAGCTTGCCTGTAGATTGACTTTTTGTATGAGATGAGGAAGATAATAGTATTATGTTTATTTCTATCGGTTGGACTTCAGACTATTTAAGAAAGGTTAAATGTTTTTATTTTCGATGTTTTAGAACAAAAAAATTTTCAAAATATTTCATTTATAAATTTTCTAATCTGAAGTTTAGCAATTTTTTCATTTCTTTTTTAGGTCTCCTATTAGTTTAAGGATTGTTGATAATGATGTACTATAATTACTAACCCTTCCAACATTTAAAATCTACACAAATCATTCATGCTAATTTTAAGTTATTGATACTTTTCTAATTAAATTAAATTTAAATTTTCGATTGCATTAAAAAGTACTGTGACCGAAAATGTTTTAAAAACCTATTGGAAAATTTACTTAAGCGTGTGGACTGTTTATAGCGAAGAAAAAGCGCGTTGTTAATTTACGTTTTATGGAAATTCTTAGGGGTGGCTGTTCAATTTTAAAAAGTACGACACATAAAATCACTATAAAACTTTTACAAACAATACGGTTTTAGTTTTGAAAGTACAGGACTAAAAACAGAAACCGAGGATCAATGTTCTCTTAAAATAGAATAACTTTCTGTGCTGCTTGGGGGAGGCTGTTTGGGGGAGGAAGGGTCAAATAAGGTTTTGGGGCTCAGATTATTTCGTTGTATGTATCCCTCGCCATCCTGAATGTTAGGTTGTAACTTGGTATCGAGGGCCCTTTGTTAGATTGTTTTTATGTAGTTGGTAGTGTAAATGATTTCATAAAAACTGATTCCGTAATTTGGATTTGGGAACTGCAGATTTAAGATTGGAAAAATGGCTTTTTGCGAGGATCTTTTATTTCCGTTGTTTTGTTAAAACGTACAGCCAAAAAAATCAAAGAACACTGCCTAATTAAGAAACTTAAGGAAGTACTTTCACTTAAAAAATATCTACAGTTAAATCAAACTCTCGCTACACTCTTGAAGTCTCAAACTTTTTAAATAGGGTAAGGTGGGGTAAGTGGGCCACCTTTTTGGCATAATTCGACTTTAGACCCTCATACCACTGGCTGTAATCGGCCTAACAACTTACTTTTTTTGTGGTCCATTCTCTCATATGTTATTAGTGTACCCATGGCAACCTTAACACAAATCGGCAAATAATAAATTTAAAAAATATGTTTTTCTTTTTGGTCATTAGAGTGGCCCACTTGCCCCGCAAGGTGGGGTAAGTGGGCCACCCCCCTAATATATTCTTACACATAACTGGTAGAGATATGGTGGGGCAAGTGGAATAATCTACATGATTTTCTGAGTGTTTGAAAAAAAAAAGTAATGATGTATCTATAATAGTTCCCCCATAGCAACTTTTTCTGGCATGCAAGCTTACTACAAGAAAAAATACGTTAATTTTCATCTTGTCATTTTTGCATGTAGTGTAAAAAAATGTTAGGGCTACAGATTTTAAACTGGCCTATGTCAATGAATAGGACTATGAATTGTGAATATGACTAACCCTATGAATCAGTGAATCTGACTTTTTTTTAAGTATATTAAAGAGCTGGGGCAAGTGGGCCACCCCTGGCCCACTTACCCCGCCATTGTGGTGGCCCACTTACCCCAAACGCGGGGCAACTGGGCCACCCCAATTTTCTTTTAACCTTATCAACATCACAAGTTCATGACACTACAAAAAGATACTACGTTTTATACACTTTCAAAATATATAACATTTTGTTTTGTATCATGAACCGTTTGGAAATAAATAAAAATATAGTATGATGGCGTGAATTACGAAAAAATGCAATTTTGAAAAATTTCACAAAAAGGATTGTACCTTGTTACATACTTGAATGAAAATGTTGCCATAATGTTTCCTGCATCTATTGGGGTAAATATGTAAAAATATTGTAACAGATTTTTTTTTACGTCCATAATTCGGGAAATGCCAGGGGGGTGGCCCACTTGCCCCGATGGCCCACTTACCCCACCTTACCCTACAATAACAAACAGGCATAAATATGCAGCAATTAGCTATGAATTCATTAGACAAAATATGAGATTTAAGATAATTTAAATTAGTTACTCATAAAAAAATAATATAGAAATAAAGATTATGTAGTAATAATATTGAAAAACATAAACTATATGCTCCGCTTTTAATATTCACTAACTTCTAAAATTAGTTTCTTTTGTTAATAGAAACAAAGTCATAGTAAATTATTGCTAATATACTATATGAATCTATTCATTAATTTATCCACAAATCAATAAGTGACATACAATCTGCATATTTAATCAAAGCTCATCATCACTACTTAAATTCATTTCCAAACTATCCCCTTGGGTTACTTAAAATCACACTTAAACAAATTAGCTTTGTTAAAGATAGAATAACCAAGTCTCCTGAATCAAATCTATGCATGATCTTGATGCATTAGACTTAAAAATGAATTAGAACCGCCACTAAACCCGGCACATTAAGAGCAGGTGGGGATACAAGGAATATATCCATATCCAGGCACTAAAAGCATGTTAGGTTTTAATCGGTGGCCCATTCATTATGAGATCTTAATGGCCAACGCGATAGGAATAGATAAAATACTTAATTACGTGAGACCCTCCCCCCCCCACCCTACCGTGCTTAAGATCTTCTTACAAATTAAATTTAAGAATAGATAATTTGAATCACTTCATCGATGGGGGAAGTTGGTAATTTGGTTAAAATGGTACTCTGAGGAAGGTTTGAGTAAGTTTTTAGCAGGAAGTATCTGGGCAGATTGAAAAAAAAATTTAGTGTTTTATTGTGCAAGAATTAGTTTAAAAAAATAGTTGTCTATACTATGTAAAGTCGTTCTATCTGAAATCAAAATGTTTAATGTTATGGAAAAATAAGTTCTTAAATTTTTATATATTTTGGGATTTAATCATGAAGTTTGAGATTTAGGAAAAATTAATTATTATTTGTATTGCTTAAATGCGGTAACAGTTAAGCACTAAGTTGGAAACTATAAATATTGTAACTACTATTGACGTGTTCTAACATTTTAAAGCTAAACAAGTACAAAATTATGGTAAACAATATTATGTAATAACTATTGATGGATCAAAGTCCCAATGGAAATAAACAACTTCTAAAATATTTTTAACAAATTTAATCCACTGAATTAAGTAGTAAACTTCAATAAGGACTTTATATTTAGTGTTTACAATCAAAAACCATCTGATTAGATAAGTTCGATTATATAAATTGTTTATATGAATATGCTACACTTTGATAAGTTTATTTTTTGCTCGCAATCTGATGAAAGATACCACCGAAGAATTCAACCATAATCCCTCTTTACGCGTCTTATTTTTCACTGCGTTGTAAATGACCTTTTTGGCTCTGAGTATGTACTGAGTTTATACCGTGATTAAACAAGAAACTTAGTCGTCAAGTTTTGAAGCATTTGAAGGTCTAGTGAAAGATCTTTTCGTCGTTGGAGTTCAGGTTTAGTAGTAGGCGATACTAAAGTCCGTCAGCAGTGATATTTCGGCGAAAGTTGTTCAGAAAGTCTATCAGCACAAGATATTTCGAGCGATTTAGTTTAACAATAAAGATTATATTAATATAATTGTGAATATGCCGTGTATGTGTAATTTTCCATGTTTAAATGGGGTTTAACTCTTGAAATAACAATATATATTTTTTCATCTCTAAACTACAAAAAAGGGTAAATAGTAACCGTTATTTGGATCAAAATTAAAATTGATTTTTAAAAGATTTCCGAAAGCAGCAATTTTACCAATCAAATATATAAACATTTCTTCTGGTTTTTGTTGCTGAAGAGAATTTTGATTAACCAAATCAATTTTATTGAAGTTTATATTGTGAAATATAGATTTAAATTATGGTCGACCAGCTTAACCGAAGCTAGGAAAAGACAGCCGAAAATTTCAACTCAATGGATTAAAAATACAATAAGTAGTTAAGCAACACTATTCAAATGAAATTTTTATCAAACTGATTTAAAACTGAAATTCTAACAATCTGCGTCCCATGTTTCGACATTTTTTATTCAAGTAATTCTGGTTTCATCAACGCAACAACAAAAATTCTTCAACACCAAGCAAAACAAATAAATTTAGACTTTGCTGTTACCTACACTCTTAAAACGAACGAGCGATTTTAACTCAGGCTGATTGATTTTCACTCCTCCAGTCTGGAAAATGCACTTCTCCTTTTGGAGTGGATCCTTTGTGTGTTAAACCTCCGACAGGATCACTCCAAACGAGTGGTTTTAACTCAGTCTGAGTTAATATTCACCTCTTTCCAGTGTCGAAAATGCACTTCTCCAACTGGAGTGGATTTCACTCTTTTGTTTTAAGAGTGTAAGCATCAAATTAAATAATTAAAAGATGAAACAAGCACAAATTATAAATGAAAACTTTTTCTTACCCTATCAATATTCTTTCAGGTGGCGTAGCAAATACAAGTCACCAAAACCCGAAATTTCTACTTAAACGAACCCACAAAGAGGAAAATCGTAACTTCTTCCATCGAATCTTCAAAAACAAATGGCAGACACAAAACCACATAGCAGGCAGCTGATCAAAATGAGTCATTCTTGAAATGGTTTCCAATTAGAAATATCAATACTTCGCCTAAAGCCAACAAAGATTTGTCATGATATTGTCCATTACATGCAATAAAATAGCAATATTTCGCCTCCTAGGAGCTGTAGAAAGCTACCACGAATTCACTGGCAAAAGCACTACATCTGCGGGAGTACAAATACAGTTACGAACCGTAGGCGTATTTTTGTAGAAATAAAAGAAAATTGGTCGAAAACAAGATAGTTCAATGAAAACCATATAAACTGTTTTTAATGAAAGAATTGGGTTGTTTCAGGTGACGAATTTCTCAGTTTCACTCTTGTTAATTTTGCGATCCGTGCTCCGAAGCAAAGAGTTCTATAGAAGGGTAGAGGAACGACTCGTACTGAGCTGCCATCGACAGCCATGGCTCACTAAGGAGCCCGAATAGAGTGGCAAAAGAGCTAGTTAATTTATGACTTTGATACTGAGAAAGGAAGTACACCCAGGGCAAAGACGGCAATCGGACCCGCACCTGTTACAGCGCGAGAACTGCTAGCGTTACGGCCTGCAAGCAGGAAAGACGGGACAGCTTAAGTCAGAATTTTTCAACAGACAAACAGTACATGCCACAACTGCCCTTTTCCACCACAAATAACACAAAAACAACATGTTGATAACGTTACCTGCTTGGCGAAGACCGCGATGTCCTCGTTGAAGGACTCTGACGAGCAGACGTCACCCCCTGCGATGCCCGGTTCGCGAGGGGTGCACGTGGCCAGCTCGCACTTCTCGAAGATCAGCGCCAGCAGAGGGAACAGGGGATGCCTGGAAAGACGAAGAGAAGGTGAAGTTAGTTTGAGGTTCATAGCAAGACAACCGAGTTGGTAAAGCCTGGGTTTTCTGAGTATCGCAATCGTAGCGTCCAACATGATCGACACATTGCTTTAGACAAATCGATTTGAATGCACTACGCTAATATTTCCATGACGTTATGTAAATGTGACGAGAGCTAACGATCTTTACTTTAGGAAAACCGAAGAAAAGGCGAGTTAGTTTGGGGTCATAGCAAGACAACCAAGTTGGTACAGCCTTGGGTTTTCTTAGCATCGCAATCGTAGCGTCCAACTTGATGGACACATTGCTTTAGATAAATCGCTTTGAATTCATTATTGCTATAGCTGATATTTCAATGACGTTATGTTAATGTGACGAGAGCTACCGATCTTTACCTTAAGAAACCGAAGATTGACCATGCTTAAAAGTTGGCTTTTATGTTCTGACTGGAGACTTTAAATAGAGGATCTGTTAACGTAGACAGAGTCGTGACGACCTTGGCAGAATCAGTTTGGTAAACGCACGACTTAGAGGGAACATATTTCGTTCGAAATCGTATCGGGCAATGAATAGAAGTGTTCACCCACTCACAAGAACTACTGTTGTCGTACTAAATCTTTTAATGAAAATGCGTATATCTGAAATTACATTAAATACTGTGATTTACACCCTGTGATAATCTCTCGGAAGTAGCCGTACTACAAATTCTCAAAAGTTATCTATTTTAATGATTTTTATTTAAAAAAAATGTACTGTGAAGTTGAGGTACTTTGGTTGGGGGGTTGGTTGACATATATTTTCAGGCTTGTGTGCTTGGTCAGAGACCCGCTTATAAACCTTCGTCAAGTAAGACAGACACAACACACGTACATAATACGCGACAGATGCTGCCATCTATCGCGGGCCACCTTCACAATTTAGACATATCCCTGAAGGAGAGAGAGGCCTACTTTACTTTTCCGTATACACTATACAGTATACGAAATAGCGTTTACCATCACTGATCACCGCAATTATATGGATAACTGTGACAATCTCGTTGTAGTGGTTGTATTAATCGCTTGATAAATTGAGGTATCAAAAATGCTATATATATTTTAGTGCTTTAACTAAAATTTCTATTGATCTTTTTTTAATTCTATAACGTACAAAATAGTAAAATCGTATTCAGCATCATTACTCCCCGTAGTTTTATGGCGAACTTCGACATCTCGAGTAATTAGTGATATTAGTCGCATGACCAATAGAGATATCCAAAATGATATCTATTTTAGTGATTGTAACTAAAAAATTGACTGAGTTACTTCACTTTCACACGAAATCGTATTCACCATCATTAATCACTAAAAATTTCACGGCATATGATAATCTCATGGAAGTAGCGGTATTAGTGGCATGACGTAATACCCAAGGGAACGTGCACGAAGCAACAAGAAAAGGTTTATCTCAGGAAAAAGAAGCACAAAAACTCGAGATAAAGACCATCTGCTTTGGAAATCCATGCTTTTGGCCAACCTCCAAACATTAAAAAAGTTTTTTAAAAAGTAGATAACCAGTGCCGATGACTTTCATTGGTGGAATCCTGTGGAATCTCAGCGTTCTTATCTTAAAGTTATATCGCAAGTGTACGAAGAAAAGTGATGCTTGTGCCATGTTAACTCATGGGAGATATGTCACTTTTCTGCTTTATATGAAGCGACGAATAATGGAATAAAGTATATAATGCCCGGAATTATATTGCTCCTGTTATGATTTGATAAAAGCAATATAGCGGTAAAAATATAAGTTTGTTGAATACACATTGAAAAATATTTTTTTTATGAAAGAAGAAAACATAAGGAGTGTTTTTTCGACTCTGAAAGAGTAAGGGGAGTTACACATCATAAAATAAGATATTAAAAGTAAATTAAAAGTTATGGAAAATAAAAAGTATCAGATTAATTATTAGAAAAATATTTCAATTATAATCATGCTATTCCATATACTATTATTAGTTTCATGTTTTAACTTAAAAGATCAGAAATTTAAATATATTTAATTTGACTCTTAAATTTTGTTACAAAAGCTACAGATAATTTTAAAGTAATATAATAATATTTAAATAAATAAGTAGGTTTAATGAGATTTCTAGGCTAGTCTAAATACCTTATTTAAGTAAAAGCTACAAAGTACGCTAATACAAAATATTTTTACATTACTTTTAACACACAGATAATCAAATATTCCGACACTCAAAATGTGATTTTTACTAGGCAATCGGTAATTAGTTGAGACGTATGCAAAACAATCTTTTTTCAATTTAATGAAGGTTTAAGTATAGCTAAGATTTATTTTACGTAGTTTGAACCAGAATAAGTAATTAAAAAACTAAACTGATTAATAATTCAAAAATGATACTTCAATAGATTAATAAGTAATAATTTCTATCAATCTCAGAATTATGCTTACTCAGTATGGCAGAAGATAAAACATCCAGGACAACTGAACATAAGTATCAGCAATATGTATATTTGTCGTTTTTGTAGTATTTATTACTATAAATTGATATGATAAATTTTGCCTTTAAATGATGTTTAGGTTTTTACCAAGTCAATATAATTGTTATTTTAATTTTCTGAGATTAGAAGCAGTAAGTAAATCTGTGATTAACTTAGTATTAAGGTGAAAAACATAAAATGGATTGTTTTATTTTACAGCAGCTATATTTAAAACTCTAAATATTTTTCTTCTGTAGTCGCCTAATTTAAACAGTGAACGAATTTTCCCCAACAATTATTAGTATTTTCAACAATAATAGTAATATGCGATATAGATTCACACAGAAGGATATCCATATTACAATACATAAAACTTATACCCAAATACGTTCAGATATGTAATACTATTCATAACTGGGATACATGCTGAATATACATGCTAAGCAATTATTGTACTTTATCATAAAAAAACAACTATTTTAAGCAGTACAAATCCTACAGAAAAAGTTTATTAATATAGAAGATAAAAAAATTATAAAGAAAATGTTCATTATGTTTTATAAATATTAAGGATTTTTATACGATGAATTCTGAATCAACGATTTTTATTTGTAAAACTTTAAACATCACTGAGGGGAAAAAAATATGTTTCACTTTTATAATTCAAATTGCTTTTTACTCTAGAGTATTTAATCTAGAAGAAGTCTATATTAATTACGTATTCTAAGACTTAACTTTTGTTTTTAAAAGCGTCTGGGCAGTATTCCATAATTTCTAATAGTGCTTTACACTAATAAATGCTAAAAAACTTTAATCCCTTCGTATCTTTATAAATCTTCCTTATAATACAGATATCTTAAAATGAATTCATAATACCATTAAAAGTTTGCATTTTATGTGTTGAATTACGAACATATATGAAACATCAAATAAATACAATTATGTACAATACATCCATACACAATATTTTTATATTTAATCATGTGCTTGCTCAAAGCAATTCCGCTTTTTTTGTCAAACAAAATCTTAATTAAACTTTTTACAAAAGACATTGGTGGAAGAAATTCGCCAAACAAGGCTTTTAGCTAGTTCTAAATTTATTCTAGATTGAAATAACATGCAAATTCTATTTTTATTCAATATTTTCACTGTTGCCATTACATCAAACGTACGAGAAACTTTATTTAAAATAAAAATAACTCTTTAAAAAATATTTATTTTTTGATATAATTCAATTTGAATTTTTTAATACATAGAACAATAAAGTTGTTTTGATGTTTTTTTTTATATATTTATGAAGAAAGATGCATAAAAAAACAAAAAAAAGTCCAAACTTCCCCAAATTTATAATTTTCTTTAATCTTCTTTTGCAGATTTGATAATTATTCTTTATCGTTTGCTAATTTTTTGAAGTTCGAAGAATAATTATGTTTTTTTTAATAAATATCTTTTTTCAGCCACAAGTTAACATTTCGAAAAAAAAATTAGTAACATTTTTGCTTTAAAATTGAAAGCAAAACTTAACATATTTTTTATGCAAATATAGAATTTTTTATGCATCTTTCTTCCAACATGTATAATGAACCATCAAAATAACTTTATTGTGCTATTACGACAATCGAAATTGAATTCATATCATTCGTATCATAGAAATAAACATTTTTTAAGAGTTTTATTTTTATTTTAATAAAGTTTCTCGTACGCTTGGTGTAATGGCAACAGTGAAAAAATATTGAATAAAAATGGAATTTGCATGTTATTTCAATGTAAATTAAATTTTTAGTTATTTAAATTTTAAATAAACTTCTAATTAAATTTTTTTAATTAAATTTGGAAATTAAGGCTAAACTGAGTTTTTGCTTCAAACTGACATATTTTACTTATTTGTGAGACTTTTGGTTCGTTCTGTGAAAGTGGGTGACAGACAGACAGACGGAAAGACTTAACGATTATAAAACCTTCCACTTTTTATGTTATAAACGTAGTGTGGAAGCTAAACATATTCAAGTGTAAGTAACAACTGATCATGTCAATGACTACCCTAATTTCATGAAGTAGCATATATGCAACCTTCAGTTTTTAGCTTGCATTTTTCCAAAAACAGTGGTAATCGAACAACTTAAACAATGTTTTAAAACTAGAGAACATAACAAATGTGAAACATATTTTTCAAAGTAAAAAACAAACAAAATTAATATAAAAATAATTCAATGAACTTGCCTTGTAGAGACAACGAGACAATGATGCACAAACACAAAAACCCAACAAGTTACCTTTCTCTAAAACAAAAATAATTTTAACTTTACACAGTTTTTTCACTCTGAACGAAGCTTCTGTTTTTCTTCTAACAAATAACAATTCAAACATACTCGCTGACGTCAATTAACATACCGAAATTAGAGGAAAACCAAAGGTTGCATATATGCTACTTCATGAGAATAAGGGTTAACCCCAACTTCAGGTAATCAGTTTCGCCGTAAATTTCTATCAATATTTCACTAGAAATAAAACTTCCACATTATGCATATTCAAAACATAAACCATACAATAAACAATTTAACAATTTATTTAAAAACCAAAATAATACCATAAAGTCCCAACACTTATCCACCCCCCCCCCACCCCCAAAAAGCAATAGCAAAACAGAACCCTCTAAAGATATCTTTCATCTTTTAAGTATAAAACTCGGACGATTTTTCAATATTTTATTATATATTTTGAAATTGTCTTAATTAAAAGTTTACAGTTTATGTGTCGATTTACATATAAACCATAATATAGTATATTCGAAACATCATAAAAATATTCTAATAAACCTTTAAAAACCAATCCTTTAAGCACCAAAAAAGCCCCAAAACAACAGCTAGAAAAAACAATAGCAAAACAGAATCCTCTAACGATTGCTCGATTTCTTTTTTTTTTCACATCTTAAATATAAAACTCGGACGATTTTAGATATCGATTTTAAAATTAAGCCTTATTCCTTCCTAATTGAAAGCTCACAATTTTTCGGTCGACTTACAGTCATGTATGAAACCTTATACAAACGGTATTAACTCTAACTTCGCATAACAATTTCATGATAGATTTCTAACAATATATTACTAGAAAATAAATAAAACTTCCATAATATGTATATCCGAAAATCATAAAATAAACAATCCTTTTAAAAATCAAAATAACAACAAAACAACAAAAATCACACCAAAATGCCCCAAAACAACAACCCCTCAAAACAATAACAAAACAAAACCCTCTAAAGATTACTCGATCCCCTTTTTCATCTTTTAAATATAAAACTCAGACGATTTTTCGGAGAGGGGAGAGCCTCCCCGAAAAATCGTCCGACGATTCCCGTCACGGCAAGCCACCCCACCAGAACACCAAAAGATCCGCCGAGGATTTGGGCCGGCATTGCCGCTACCCGTAACCGCCGCGTTTAAGAACCCAACCGCTGCTTCCCTGAACCAAAAACTATATCGCACTATACGCGAAAAAGGGACCTATCTACAAAATATTAGTTTTTCAGGAAAAATCGTCTGAAGTTTATTTTTTCCATTGCATTGCTTTATAGAAAAAATAAAGTTTCGTTTTCTGCATTCCAACTATTTTACCAATTGATTAATTTTTGCTTTAATCGGTAGATATTTAAATTTCGAATATTTTAGCATTTACAACTCGAAAAGTCATATTTGTGCGATAGGTCACTTTTCTGCGTACATTGCGATATACGGGGGGATAGAAGGTTATTTTTCGATTATTATATATAGGGGAAGTGATAGGAAATATTATATAGAGGGGGGAGGAATTGTTTTTGAGGGATTTTTATTCATTTTTAAAGAAAGGTAGGATAGTGTGTTTCGAGCGATTTCACGATCATGCTTCTGTAAGTTCGAATAAAGGACGATATCTTGATCGTGGTTTTTTTATATAGAAGTTTTTTTAAAGGGGGGTGGGGGGGATCATCGTATGTATGGAATATAATGGTATTGCTTTCTTTACACCCCAAGGAACAAAAAGGGTTTTTGGGTTTTTGAGAGGGGGTTTGCGATCCGAACTATAAAAGTCACGTTGACTTGAAAAAACTTTTTATTCGCTTTACTTTGGAATTGATATTGATATGAATTGAGTGTTTCAAAGAGGGTTAAATGGTTGAGGCTTGGTTAACATGAATGGTTTAGGATTGTTCATTCAAATTGCTTAAAAATGCCCGTCAGAAATTCTACATATTGAAACTTTCTGCAATCTAGGAATCTACAAATTCGTAGTCTAAATTTAAAAGAAGTTATGGTTGAGAAAATTAGCAAGGATGGCAAGAGAGAGAGCGAAATTGTCTAGAAGTTCTCATGTTAAATTCTAGAATCTAAGGCACGTAAAGTAACTGGGGATTAAGTAGATTAGTAGCATATTAATTAAATATCATTTTCTCGAGTAAATTATATTTAATTGATTTTTTATTTTATTAACAGATTTATAAAGGTGTTTATTAATTTATGAAAAGTTTTTTAAAAATGCCTTAATCTTAAGAATGTTTTATTAAATAGAAATAAGCAATTTGTTTTTCAACATTCTTATTATTTTAATTAGACCTTGGATTCATAAAAATTTCACAAAGAAAGTAATAATTATATTTCATAATTTAATGAAGTATTGTGATTTAAATAACTAATTTAAAAAAAAAACACGTTAAAAATTGTAAAATCTGTTCAAATAAGAACCAAAATTTCACTCAAACTCATGTTACGAATAGACTCACGTAGCATAATCCTGATTTGAATAACTGAAGAAGATTTGAAAATCTCCATTAATGATCCTGACTCAATTAGTAACATTAATGAAGATTTTCAAATCTTCATTTATTCAAATATATTCTTAAAATAAAACGTGTGTAACAAGTATTTATTTTTCTAAGTATTCTTCAAATAATCCTTTTTAATTTTCAGTAAAACAAATTTCTAAAAATTTTACATCTACAGAAAAATTATCTAACCCAAACATTAAAACCACATCAAAATAATTACTTTTCTACCATTTAATTCACTGGAGCCTTTTATTTCTCACTCGAATCATTCGAATATGTCCAAATCGAAAACGTTCCTAAGTGTCATCCCATTCATTAATAAGAATCATTTAATCCGCAAACACTCAATCGTCCGGGCAACAGAATATCGTCTGAAAATCTAGTGAGGCAGGTGCTACAGAGGACGCCTTGAATTGCAAATGACGAATTATTTCAGACTATTCATTAGGGGAGGCTAATGACATTTAGACGACACCTTTTTTCGACAGATTCGACTAGGGCGGAGGGAAAAAATGAGTTTTATTCGAATAAGAATGTACTTAGATGATGTTAACTGTAACCGCGAATTGGTATTTGGTTTGGTTTGGGACGTGTGTATGTCGTGTGGCTTAATTCCCTGGCGATTTTAATGATTGTATATTGGTTTTGGAATGTAAGTTTTAAATAAGAGAAAGTATTTTAAGTTTTTATAGTTAAAAGAGGGAGAAGCATGTACAGCATTACATCAAAAACGTTAGATTTTATATTATGGATGTCCATTCGTCAATAACAAAAATATTATTTGCACAATTCTATTATTTTATTAAGTTTAAAGTATAGAAGAATTTCTTTTGAAACATTTCAAAAATATATATTTATTTCTCTACAATATAACTTATAAAAAATTTAATTGGGTTTAGTTAAAACTCAGTTTTTGTTAGTTTTTACTTTGGTTCATTTTTTCGTCTTTAGATGGTAAAACTTCATTGTTTACAACTTTGTATTAATTCAATGCATTTTTTTTATATTTAACTTGTCTTACAATTTTTCGTATTTGTTACATCAAATACGAATGCAATAAAAATAACTTTTCTGAAAACTGTATTTTTGAACAAAATGAAGATTTGAAACACAAAGCTTTAAATGTAAACAAATACGCATAATTTTTAAAAATGGTCATTAACAAATAAAAATGCTTTTAATATTTGAAAAATATGAGTCATTATTTTTAAACAAAAGCATTACGAATCGTAACAAAAAGATATTATGTATTTCAAGACGTTTAGCAGTTAAGAAAACTAAACATTTACTTCTTATTATTAAACATTTACTCATTTTGTGTAAGTAGAAACTTCTTTCGACGTGAGATTTTAAAAACAGATTTTTAGATTAAAAAAAAAGATAAAGAACATACATATATAATGAAAGAACCATAAAAAAATAACCTTTTGAAAATGATGATTGAATATGTACAAAAATTCTCAATTTAATAGTGAATGAAAACAAGTTGAAAGTTTTTAAAGTCAAAGTAATTTTTTATTTTTAGAATCACTTATTATCAATCAGACATTTCCTTAACGTATTTTGACATTAACTCGTAAGCGTGCCAAAATTAGCCAGAACTTTTAAGATCTATTCACTATGATTCCACAACCGAACCAATTTTTAAGACATGTCATTTTATACATCTCTTCTTTGCCATTACATCTCAAAATGCAAAAAAAGTATCCTTTATCTTAAATTAAATCTATGCACTAGCCAGAGAATTTCAAATTTGTTCGTCTTCTTTTTCGAAAATTTTTTTCGATGGCTCACATCTTAAAATACAGTCAATACTTTCTTCCATGAAAAATAAAACCCTAAACAAACCCTAACACTTCCAAAAAAAATTTATTAACTCATCAACATTGCAAAAATTATCTAAAACTTTTACTACCAACTAATTTATCAACATCAACCCAACCAAACCATTTTTAGGTGTTCATCCATGAATCCTTTCTTTAAAAAAAATCGATGGCTTTTTCATCTCAAAATTACAAGCAATTTCTTTTCCAATTTAGACTAAACCCTAAACAAGCAATAACACTTCCAAAAACATTTTATTAACTCATAAACGTGCCTAAATTAGCCAAACTTTTACTATCAACTCATTTATCAATAACAACCCAACCTGACCACCTAACCATAACACTTAAAAACCTTAAGTGTTCAACCGTGCTGCTTTTTTAAAATATCTGATGGCTTTACAACTCAAAATAAAAGCAATATAGCGTCTTCCATTTTCGATAAAACTCTCAGCAATCCAACACAACATTTTATTAACTCATCAACAAGCCAAAATTAGCCAAAACTTTAACTATCAACTCATTTATCAACATCAACCCAACCATTTTTAGGTGTTCATCCATGAATCCTTTCTCAAAAAAATTTCGATGGTTTTTTCATCTCAAAATACAAGCAATGGCTTCCGAATGTATTCGTCACGGGGATTTGAGTTTTGAATTACAGGCTCTTTAGATTCGAATCCAAAGTGTTCGTCTCCTCCTACCGAACGCGATTTAATAATAATAACAGAAATACGTTGCCGAAATCACGCGATCAATTTGTTCCATAAGCTAAAAGAATAGATTTCTTTTTCGATGTTTAATGATGATTTTATTCGTTTTCGTTCTGTGGGTGATCCCGTAATCTTATTATGGTTCTTTTTTCATGGTGGGATTTTATGGCTATCGAAACAGTCATTGGTAAAGTTATTTTAAGTTTCGGAATGAGTGTAATATGGTATTAACAGATGTTTTGTAGTTAGTGTAAAATCATGTGAAATGAAGTATTTTAATATTTAAATGGTTGACTTAATTTAAACAGTGTTTCAAGTTTTATAGTTAATGGTGTATTATTAAATCGTTTTCAAAATGTTTAACTTTAAAGTACTCTACAAGTACTTATTTTAATTTTGTCAAACTTAACAAAACTTAAAAAACTAAAAACAAACAACTGTTTTACTTTGTTTATTTTTTTTAGAATGAATTTCGGTTTTACACAAAGATTTTGTGTTTTTAAGAATGCCTATAAAATTACAAATAAAACTTCTTCGCACGATTTTAATGTGTGTTATTGAAAATATTGTAAAAAAAAAAATATGTGTAGTGGCAAAACTCCCATTTCCAAAGTATAACGAAAGGACAGTTCGTTAATTGTCGATTTTTGATAAAGTTTGATTCATCTGAACGAAGTCCCCCAAAGAACGGGCCGGTTCCTGTATCCTAGTTGGCTGGATGCGAGTTTTGAAACACCTTTTAAACCACGTAATGTACAAGTAATTATATAGCTTTTTCCCATTTCTCTTTGTATTGTTTAAAAAAATTATTTCGTTAATTTTCATTATTTTAAAATTATTTAAATGTTTAAAACTTTTGTACTAAATTAAAATTTTAACTATTGTCATTGTCTTAATAACAGGAAAACTTCTATAAAAACATAGTTGTATTAAAAAATTACAATTCTTCGAAAATTATGGTGATTGTTTTTCAAGTAAAAATATCAACACTATATGTTTACATTGTTTTCAAAGAATGCCTCAGTTAAATTAAAAATAAGAAAACGAAAAGTCATTTACATTTTAAAATAAAAGTAAATAAAATTTAATTCTAGTTCGAATTTATGAATTTTCATACACTTCAATATATGCGATTGTATCTCAAAAAAAATTTCAAAAAATATTTATCATAGTTTTACTTTAATAACTGTATTGTTTTTATTTTTTAAAAACTTTATAAGGTCTTTTAACTTTTCATATGCGTTTGTGAATACGTTACATGTTTTAAATTTTATGAATTCTAAACTATTTGAATAAAACTCAAATAAAGATTTAGAAAGAAACTGAAATTATGCGGCTAAAGTACTGAAAACTGCAATATTGTAGTTAAATTCAATAAACTTTTATTAATTTTTTATTGCATAACTAATAGACAAGAGAATGAAAATATATATTTTCCAAAATATCAAGGGGCATAAAAAATTGTAATATCAATTTTTGACTAGCTAAGAGCAATTTTTTAAGACCAGATGCACAATTATGTATATTCATTTTAACATTGTCGGTAAGTTTGACTGTATGTCTGGTTGCGAAGAGTTTTAAAATGTACTGTAATGACTTTAAAGAAAATTGTACACATGGTGTACACATCAATTACTTGAATTCATTTTCAAGAATCCGTTTCATGTTATGTTAAGTTTGGAAATATCTATAATATTTAATTTAACTGGGTAAAACAACAAATGGGTTACATTTATTTTAAAAGTTCATAGTTTTGAACCATTATACATTTATATGCTACATATTAATTTGCTTATACTTTTCTGTTTTTAAAGCAGTATGAAACTTACTTTATCGGTGTGATTGTAACTATATTATTATTTGCTTCTTATTTTCACTGTTTGTTAACATTTTATTCATATCGTTGAGTTTCGGAATTCGTTTATTTTTTAAAATAAGTTTAAGTTACTTATTATTTGATATTTGAATTATTCTCATTATTTCAACGTTTTACTATATTAGAAAACTAATTGTACAAATAAGTAATATTCCTTATTATTTTTCAAAAGTTAATTTTAATGAAATAATCAGCCAGTTTTGGGTCCATTAAAATTGTGTATTTTAACAGCATGGAGTAATAACATAAGTTTGAAGCATCCTTATTTTTACATAATATTTTAATTTGCACCGTTTATTTCCAAAATGTAACTTGATATATATTCTATATTAGCATTTAAGAAAGAGTATTTATATTGGAGTGGTTTTTTGTTTTTGTTTTAACAGTTAATAATGTTATTGGTCATTACAAACCCTCCGTGTTGTATAATATTTTTTTAATAAAAATGCTTGAATATGTATATTTGTATTTAGTATTAATTAGTTGAGAGATTTCTAAAAATAAATCTATGTAACACGCTGCTGTTAATTTAAAACATTCTCATATTCCGATTATTTAAGTTCTTTACTAAGAAACTTATTACTGGGCCTTCAAAAGTTACTTTTTAATAAAAATTTATTTACGAACAATTATATTGTATCCCATTCCCTTTAAACAAATAAGTGTAAATAACTTATTTTTAATTATTCCAAGTTTAATACCAAACACTTAATGATATTTATTTAAAAATAACTTAATCCGATTAACTGCGAACAATTTTTTTATCAAACGAAAAAAGATCACGGACTACTTTATTTTGAATAAGAACATATAATGAATTCTAGCTAAGTTTTAAAACAAAATGACCAGATTATTCGCCGATCCTTGCTAAATCTAAACTTTTCCCAGCGGCCCCTTTTGATTTTCACAATGATCGGCCCTAAAGGCGGAGATAGTAGTATTCAAGTAGCCCCAACGTCAACTTAGAGAAACCCGACAAGATTGTTTTTTTTTTTTTTTTGCTTTGTTTATTTTTGGTGTTAATTAATTTATTTATTTTGATTCCTTTTAAATCGAATTCAATGGTCTTTATTGAGTTTAGCCAATATTTATATTCAATATAACTTATTACATCAACTTATATTGTTGATGCTTCAATACGAATCTATATATATAAACAATTTCATACTTTGTGAATTAAAAAAAACTAAAAAAAAATTAATGAATATAACTTAATTATTGATACTGAATAGGACTTAATACTAAAATGCGTCTAACCCTATTCTTTTAGCTAATTAATTTTCTAATATTTGTACTTTTATACTCTAAGACTTATAATATTTTTACTTCAATACTTTATGTAAAAACAAATAGTTATACTTTTTATTTTCCAATAGAATGCTTAAACTGAATATAATTGAACACTTTTAAATACTTATATTGAACTTGATTGAATAGTTTTCAATACTTATATTGAATTTAATTGAATAGTTTTGAATACTTATATTGAATATAATTGCATACTTTTGAATACTTATATTGAATATAATTGCATACTTTTGAATACTTATATTGAATATAATTGCATACTTTTGCATACTTATATTGAATATAACTGAATACTTTTGAATACTTATGTTGAATATAATTGAATACTTTTGAATACTTATATTGAATATACTTCCATATGTTCCAACTCACCCGTAGATGGCATCCTTATCTCTCTTATGCACGTCGGGAACCGATCCCATGATGTGGTTAGACATGACCCCAGAGTGATTCCCATGGTACTGGTGCATGGACGGCGTATGGTTCATGTGCGGTGCATGGCTCAACTGCTGCATGGCCCGGTGGTCATACATGGGCCCGTCCATCCCGCCGTAGTGCGGCATACCGTCTTCGTACTGCATGGCAAGGGGGTGCTCCACAGGGTATGGCTCACTCTTCATAAAGCACCGAGGGCCATACACAACACAATCACAAGATTATATCGGAGGGTACGGCTGCACCGTTTAAATCCAATTGGGAAGTATTCCTTGAATTTTTTGATGTTTCAGACGATTCTTTTTACAGATAAATATTTTTTTTAATCCTCAGACGATTTTTTCACACTTTTTTTTCGGAGAAAAAAATTCCACAAAGAAACAAACTTTACCAAAACTTTGTTGGCAAAGTTTTCTCGAACAATTCCAAGCACTGGGAAATGAATAAATATTCTTCAGGAACTTTACTTCGGAACACTTTTTTGAAGAAAAACTTTTTTCACAAAGATATTAATAAAAATAGAGAAGGGGTTGAGAGAGAAATAGAAACTAATTTTCGAATATTCTCTCGCGCACCGTGCTCCGCTGTCCCGCGCAGTAAAGTGCCGATCAAAATCGAGACACGAGATTTCGAACGGCGGTGAAAGCGATCACAGCGCCGAACGCGAGCCTAGCGGTCAGCGACAGAAATAGAAGAAGAGTCCGTAAAAGTTTTCCTCGTATTTAGAGTGACGCTACTACTTGTTGTGTCATCAAATATTAGTTTTCAGGTGTTGGGAAGGACGTTTTTGTTACTTTTTACGACTGAATTTGAATGTCTTTGTTTGCATAAGGTAGTGGTGTTAGGATTATTCACTGCTTAGAAAAACTTTTTTTTTTAAATAAAACTAGTTAGTTTCGGAAAACAATTAATAAACAACATTTTTCAGCTAAATAATTTTATGTTAAGATTGTTTAAACATATTATTGAATAAAATGACCATCTATATTATTTCCCATTAAAAAATTCATTTCTAATCTAATTTAACTAAAAACATGGTTTTCATGCTTTTCTATGGCAATTAAACAAGAATAAAATTTTACTCTGTTTTAAAAGAAATATTGACAATTTAAATTATTATTATATTTTTGATTAAAACTTGGAGTTTATGTTGTTTAATTTATACGAATACAAAACGAAATATCATTGTGCATATAGGTTGCTTTGTCATTTTTTCTCTGTCTTGCTTACAACAACGGGAAATCCACACATTTAGATAAAACCTTTAACTCAACATTGTTAAATTTAAATGATTAACTGCAAATTTACTCAATACTAACTTAGGCCATTTATTTTGCAACTAAATATCATGAAACATTTTTAATTATATTTAATTACACTATTTTTATTTTCTACGTAAGCTATCGTCTGAACAGTATATGAATGCAAGAAATTGAGGGCACATTGGAAAAATTTTGTATCTTTGTATTTACAATTATCATCAATTAATTATGATTATAATAAGTATCAATTAATAAAAATGCATTAAGTATCTTTTAAAATTAAGTTGTATTAAATGGCATTTGACATCATGTAAATTGCAACTAATGTATTAAAATAAGCATGAAACTCAATGAAATAAGTAATTGTATTCAATAATTCAATCTTATAATGTTATATTATTTAAACATCAATGAATGAAAGAAAATGATATTTTACCTTTTACAAATAAGATCACTCTTTATCCTTTCGTCAAAAAATAAACACACTATTCTACTTCGATTCGAAGTTATTTTTTGTTAGGCTTAATTACTTGTGTACGCATTAATAATGTATCTTCCCGATAAATTTAATTTGTTCTCATTGAAACATTCAAAAAAGAATTTCTTTCACAAATTTATTTTGTGCTATGATACAATTTACAGTAGAAAAACTGCATACTTTTTTAGAATTCTAAAATACGTATTCCAAAATATGTTGTGTTATTCAATAATACAATAAATTAATGTTCAATGTTATTTGAAACTCCAATTAAAAAAAAGAATGAAATTTTACCTTCTGAAAATAACATCAATTTTTGTATATCTATAAAGTAAAAAAGCATTATTCTACACAAAGTAATTATTAGAATTTTGTTTTACGGATGTCTGACATCGCTTCACAATAAATTAATTTTTTCTAAAACATTCAAAATCGAATTTCTTCCACAAAATAATGCTATAATAAAGTTTACAATAAAAAAAAACAGCAAACGATATTTTGGAATTAAAAAAATCCGGTTTTTTTTTTAATATTAATCTCGTATAATTATACTTTTACCTTTTTAATTCTAAAATATGTATTAAAAATATTTTTTTACTTGAAATAATATTTGAAAATATGTATAGAATAATAACGTCTGGACAGTCATGGGCATGTTTAAGGTGCAAGTTTCCACAGAAATACTATATGAAAATTGAATTTCTTCTCAAGCTTCGATTGGTGAATCAGTGTCACGTGGCAACGAAACACCATTCTGAGCACCGATCGAAGGAAGTTCAGGGAATGAGAAATGGAAGGTAATACGTCACATGAAACAAACCAATTTCATACGTTTTATCCGGTTCTTAATAACTTTATTCACCAGACACACATTTATTAACATGTAATTTAAATGTTTTTAAGCTGCTTCTAAATTACACTGCTAAGCAAACAATACCTCACGACAAGTCATATTTTTATATAGCACAGTTGCTACAATTTCTATAAGCATACACCATTCGTTTATTTTCAACAGTTTAAACAAGACAACATCTCCTAATCCACTTTGGATACATTATTCAACTACCCAATCTTATATCTTAACCATCTTACATCGATATTATCCCGAATTTCTTATGTTTTCATAAGTCTTCATTTATCAATATCGGGTCTTACAGTTTAACATGGTGGTTAAATAAATGGCAATGGTTGGCGAGAAAAAAAAGTGGAGCTTTCTGAAAGCCGCCAAGTCGATTAGATTAAAACCGGCTAAAATCACTGTGTATTGGTTAGAGCTTCACTAAAGTAGAGCTGTGACAACTCTGCATTAATGACAACTCGCGTTTGCTAGGCTCAATATCATGGTTATTGAATTTTGAATTGCGCTGAATTCCTTATGAAACTAACTTCACTGATTTAATCAGAACACATCAATTTAATTTTAAAAGCCGATTGTTGAAAAACCGATTTGCGCATATGATGTAGGTTGATTTTACAAATGCTATTATTATTATTATTATCATTATTATTATTATTATTATTATTATTATCATCATCATCATCATCATCATTATTATCATTATCATCATTATCATTATCATCATTATCATTATCATCATTATCATTATCATCATTATCATTATCATTATTATTGTTGTTGTTGTTATTGTTATTATTATTATTAGTTTACATTTTCATTTTAAATAAATAAAGTTAATCGTCGAACGTTCTTGGATGCAACCGCAACTCCATATGAAAAATATCGCCAAATCATTCGCAATTTTTTTTTTTTTTGACTTATAAATAAAGCAATCCCGACTTCACATAACAAACCACTTCTGCATTGTATATTCCCCCAACAGCACATCCCTCTTATTTAACCTCCACATGTTTTAATAAGATCGCAATGGAATAATGTGGTTTTTAAAGAAGCCTTTCTTCTGCCTGATAATCTGGTTTCGCTGCCGACCTTGAAAAGGCATTTGCAGCGCGGCCTTGTGTAATGCTGATAGATAGTATCATGCTCTTTGAATTCGGCATACGTACGTGATTGCCTCTGTACGGCTTATTACCTGGAAAAGTGCTGTTGAGGTATTTTTTTTTTGTTTAGGTTTGGAAATGTAGGGGCTTTTGATAATAGTAAAGTAAATTGTTGTATTTTAAATTAATTAGTAGTTTTATCCAAGTCAAAAATAATTGACGAGGGATGTATTGAATGTATACTTTTGACGGTGAAAATCATGGTAATACAGTTGGGATACTTTTTTGCTTTCAATTACCTAATATGAAATATAAAGTAATGAAATTATTGCGATGGGTTCGAAAATCTGTAATGGACAAAGGCCGAATCTGAATTATTTTCAACATGTATGTATGCGTGGAATCGGATTTCAGTAATAATCTTCTAATAGATATAGATTAACATACTGTTATTCTCAAACATAATCGAAATAATAAAGGAATCTTGTAAATTATATTGGTTTCATATATAAAGTTTACTCTAATTATATCTTTATCTTTAATACATAAGTAAACATTTTCTAGCAATAAAAACAAATATTTCCAAGCAGTTTTTCATTTATTTAAAAAAAAGACAAAATTTTGAACTTTTTTAAAACGCTACTCCTCTTTCAATTTTGAGAATAAACTCCACCAAACTTTTATTGTTTGTTTTTAGTACCATTTATTCATGAACTGAGAATGGAGTTTAAAATGTGAGCTACAGTTAAAAAGTAACATGCATTTTTCTGAAAATTACAAAACATTACAAATTATTCAATTCAACAATTAAAAGATAAAAAACTATACATAGTAGACCTTATTCCACGCAATTTTGTGCAACATATATGTAAAAACACGGGTTAAAATTTTTAAAATTCTAAATTATAATTAGCAAAAAAGCCTTTGGGATTAATAAATACAAGAATTGAAAAAAGCGAAACAGAGAAAAAAAAGGTTGGAAGCAGACGAAATAAATACGTATTCAAACTTATAGGAATTACTCCAGAAAATACTTAATTTTTTTTTCTGCAAAAGATATCATTATGAAACTTTCAGTAAATGCTCAGAAAAATATTGTGAACAATAAGAAATAAAAACTGAAAAATCGATATTTTTACCAATTTTTGGGTACCGCGTCCCCTGCTCTATGCAACTATCTAAAAATTGAAACGCAACGCAACTTAAATTCAATCAATTTCAAGTGACCCATTCCTATTTCTATGGGAAAAGTCACCAGGCTCAAAAAACCCCCTAGAGGAGACGTCCAGTCTCAAAGCCAAGACCGTTTTTGTTTTCACATTTCCCAAAAAAGCAGGGTCAAAAACTCAAAAATCGTTTTCTGGAGGGGGTCGCTCTATTCCAACTTGGGCTCCCTGGGGTGCGACCAAGTGAGCAACAAAGTGAACCATTCCCGTGCTCAGGGTGAGAGGTGAATCGTCTGCAGAAAAAAAAAATGTAGACGACGACCCCCTGTTCGCTCCCCTTCACCTTTTGGAGTTGAGAGGGATGACGTATTGGTGTTATTTTAAAGGAAGTGTTAAAATTTTATTTAAAAAATTGAAGAGCTTACACTCTTAAAACGAACGAGCGATTTTAACTCAATTTTCACTCCTTCAGTCTAGAAAATGCACTTTTCCTACTGGAGTGGATCCTTTGTGTGTTAAACCTCCGACAGGATCACTCCAAACGAGTAATTTTAACTTAGTCTGAGTTAATATTCACTCCTTTCCAGTGTCGAAAATGCACTTCTCCTACTGGAGTAGATTTCACTCTTTTGTTTTAAGAGTGTAGTAGAAGAAAAGGGAGAAAACGAAATAAGGTGCTTTAAAGTTTTTAGTTTTCATTCAAATCTTTTAAAATGAAACTTGTAAGCCGAAAAAAATTATATTTAACATCAAGTTTAAGAAAAAGGGGAAACTTATTATCGATAAAGAAGTTAGTGCTAAAATTTTATTTAAATTGAAGAGCTTATAGTAGAAGAACGTATATACAGAAGGGTGAAAACGAAATATTGAGCTTTAAAGTTTTAGTTTGAATTCAAATCTGTTAAAATGAAACTTGTAAAGCCGTAAAAAGTATATTTAATTTCAAGTTTATGAAAAAGGGGAAACTTATTATCGTTAAAGAAGTTAGTAATATGTTTATTGACACAAAAAATCAATTTTTACAAATCTGCCGCTTAACACGTTCTTCCACTAAGCTCTTCAATTACATAAGTACATATTTTAAATGTAAGCTTTTTTTAAAAAAAAAAAAGATTAGTCTAGATTATTCTTTTTGTGGAGAAAAAGGCCTTAGGAATAAATGCTTATTGATACTTCAGTTTAAGAAAAATTAATGTCCTTAATGGTAATATATATAAATATAACTATAATAATTCGAAAGCAAAGCTAACTGTTTTTGTTTTTTTAATAAAATTTACCACCTCAATTAAACCTTAATTTAGAAATATAATATCCGAATTTCGTATCTTAATAAGGAAAGAACAACAAAAATTATAATTAAGAACAACGGAGTTTTCTTTTTAAAAAGTTTTCATATAGTACATAAAAATATATTTTCCTTGATCATTAAAAAACCTCTTATTTATTCTTTAACATCACCTTTTTTGTTTGCCCTCGGGTCAAGCAAGTTCCATTCCTAGAAAACCCTGGGGAATGGGGGGGGGGGGCTCTTACCCCCCGCCTACACCTACCTGATCATCCCCCTTTGTTGTGTTCTTATCCCCCCTCCCCCCCCACCTCGTTAGGCTGCCTGAAAGAATGGCTGGAATGCTGTTTACCGGTGGAATCCAGTCTCCAAAGTTTGGTGTTTGGTGCACGTAAAATCTGTCATGGTACGAAGCAAAGTCTTCGATGCCGTGTACGATGACTACATGAGGTTGCATTGGATACCCATTCAGGTGTTGCTACTTGACTGCGGTTCAAAATTACTAAGTCGCCAATAGCCCTCGTGCAAGCTCGTTATTCAAATAAACCGAGCAACAATAAAGTTGGTTTTGTTTATTTGAATCCAGAAGGAGACATTTATCAATCTTACTTGGGAACAGATTACCAAACGGAGCAACGGGGGAATATACAGGAATGAAAGCAAGAAGGAATACGTCATCTGAAAAAAGCTAATTTCAAGTGACGAAGCCGACACCTGAGGAGAGCCTAGAAAAGTAGTATGGCCGTAGTTAGAAATATAACAACATTAAGAAACTACCTTTTAATTTGGACAGTCAAACAGTAAAATAAATGTTGAAGGTACTCAATTTGGGAATTGATTTACGTAAAAAGTATTATAAGCAAAAAATTATATTTTTACTATACTAACTCAACTTTAAATTAACCAGTGATAAAAAAAAACAGGTTATAGTATTTATTTCAAAAACTAAAATGGTTTATTTTGAATACGTTTAGCAACTCTAATCCAAACATGTATAAAGTAATTTTGTGTTTATGTTTACAAATTTCTCATTCCTTTTGGGCAACAATCTCACTACTTTATACGCAGTGTGGAACTTCTCATTATTTAAATAAAAGTTTACAAATATTTACCAAAAGCTAGCTTACGTATTGATAAAGTCAATTTTTTAATATAAGTATCTCGTTTTGAAATCCACCAAGCGAAGGATTTGACGAAATGAACGAACGTTTCACACACATAAAAAAGTAACAATGAAAATAATCTGTAACTAAATCATTGCTATCTTTATAATAATATTATTGCTAAGTTTGTTTCTAGGGTTGGGAGCTATACCAGTCACAAGGTCAGAGATTCAATTCAATGTATTTACAGACAATATTAAAACCTCAACAGTTCTGTATCTCAGTGTAAGAGGAACATAAGTCACCTATTTCATATTTTCAAGAGTACATATTTATACCAATAGCTATTGCGTGTTTTTTTTATTAAATTTCTTGTGGTTTCTAAAAAAAGTTGTAACTTTTAATGTTCGTCAAATATTTAAAAAAAATAGTACAATTCGAAATGAATAGCTAAATATTAATAAAAGGTCAAGTGCATTGGAGAATTTAATTTTAATGTCGGGCCCGGATGGCCGAGTGATTTGGACCATTACTAGGAGTCCGTGGGCTATAACGTGTGCGGGTTCGATTCCCGCCATCGCCCTGTGTGTAAATTCAATTCTTTTCGACAGTAAAAATTCTGCCTGTGTCTGTTTTACTTGACGAATTCTTTGTCTCTGATCACGCACATGTACTTATCCCTATCCTCTAACCCCCCCCCCCCAAAAAAAAAAAAAAAATTAAAAAAAACTTTATTGTCCTTCCTTTTAAAATGTTAGTCTAAGAAGGAGCATGTGATGAAATCCCGCTGTATGTTTGAGCCCTTTTTACATTTAGCTATTCAATATTCTAAAAATGTGTTAATATAAAAGTCAATGTTTACTAATAATGCATTTATATCATAAGTAAATATTATGCATGAACATAAAACTTAGAGCATAATTTACATGCGATTTGCTAGAGATTTCACTAAAATCAAATAAATAATTCATTTCTTTAAAGAAATAAATAAAAACACAACCACAACGCAAAACTTTTTATTTCCAAACACAAAAACAAAGAATAAAATACTCCAACTTTGATTTTTGGGAGTATATTTCTAATTTTCTTTGAGCTGCTCCAATTAACAATATCACTATATGCATCATCACTTTTAAAATGAATGCTCAAAAACGACGATATTTTCCAAAGTTCTGACGATTCTTTTACTGGCAAATGCTCCGAGTTTTCGTTTCCTCAAAGTGAGGAAATTTGAATCGTCATTTTTATGAGGATTTGAATGTCGTCTAATCTAAAGAAATATTTCGTCATTTTTGAGCATGTGAGTTCAACAATGATATTCAGTTTCCTCAAAATCAAATATACAGAATCGTCAAATCACGATCGTAAAAGTGAGGATTCGCGTTTACCCAAAAGTCACGTGATAGTTTGACGAAACAATCCTCAAAATCAACGAAATGAGGCTTGAGGAATCGTCAAAAATGAAAGTGTTATTTCTGAGAGTGTATGCATCGTGTCGTTTTTCAAAGTCCTTAAAGTCATATTTGGAAATTGAAAAATAATTTTTTTCCTAGACGTCCACTTTCAAACTTCTGTTTTAATTTTTTAGCACCATTTACAAAATTAGCCATCAGTATTTCAAACTTTAAAATTAATTTGACTTGAGTCATTCTTGCACTTAACAGAATACTTCTCTCCAACATTACCAGTTTTACAAATAAAGACATCAAATTTTCCATGAAAAATCCAATCTGAGAATAATCAATAAAACATATCATACAAAAAAAAGTTAAATAATATTTTCCCCATTCTAATACAAACACTTTCCCAAACCCATGAATTGTTAGAAATACATTATTAGAAAAGAAACCGATGTCCGGCTCCACAAGAAGGACATCAGGCCTATTTCTAAAGAGTTACACAATTTTACTAAATCTCGTAAACAAAGAGTTCGGCGAATTTGGCGAATCAAGACAACAATGGGTTTAGAAATTCAAGTAAAATAAACTATAAAATAACTTTTTTAACAAATTATTCGTGGGATTCTCACACATCTGTGTTGATACTTTACCTAAAGGCTGTTTAGTAAAATACATGCATATTTACTCTGCCATATTTTTAAAATCTTTAAAATTTATTTTGGTATTCAGAAAACACAAGTTTCTCAGAAACAGCAACACTTCATTTTCTGAAATTACAGGATGAAAAACTTTAACTGAGGCGTAAAGCGATATATAGAACTCAAAGACTAAATAAGACAGATTGAATCAAAATAAGATCATGTATTGACAGTATAAGAGCTATTTTCTGAGAAAATTCTCGTCGAAAAGAAGTGTGCTTTTCTTATTGTTCAAGACAGATATTGTTGTTTTTAGAGCTGGAGAGTGATACCTCAAGCGCGAAAAGGAGTTTTTTTAATGTCTGAAATCAAGTGATTCAAGAGTGAAACAGTTTTTGTTGCAGGTTAATTCAAAAACATCTTTTGTAATTCTGTTCTTTAAAAAACATGTCAATTTGAAATCCCCCTATTGTATTTTTTACTGTAGCAATGTGTTGTAGTGATTTGCTTACAATCTTTCAAACGTGAAATTTTCACGAGTTTCTGTGAAGCAATCACTGTTTTGTTTCAACTGAGACAGAAATTTCGTTTTTTTTTAATTCAAACCTTCTTGCTTTTCTCAGTGAAATGATATTTCGGCTCTTTTCAGATAACGTCTTTTTTTAAATACATAAGAATTATATTGCTCTTGGTGACAGTAACAGACTCAATAGAAATTAGGAAACAGGTTACATAACGCTCTTTCCAGCTTGCTATATATTTTTTTCATATCTCCAAAACACATAGTCCTCTTCTCTTTTTTCATTTCCCCTCCAAGTCTTTCAATTACGATCGGAGCTCCACCAGATGTGCGGGACAAAGTCTGAGCTTCACAGCAGTGTCGAAAACAGTACGGTATATTTGATCCCAAGTTTTATAGCTATAGATAGAATCTATAGATATAAAACATAGGTATAACATACATATAGCTCAGGTACAAGCAAGGGTAAACCATATATATAGCTTAAAATCTAAGGGTCAGCCCCTCATATGAAGAGAACAGGGGAAAAACCGATTGATTTTGTAGAGAAGTTTCCTTAGCAGGCCACTTTGGCGATGATAGCGAGTGATCGCCTAAACTTGTGTAAGAAAACCAGTTCCTACCACAGAGATCATAGTTAAAGTAATAGAGTTGCAGATCACGTGACCTCCAATGCTGACGACGGGACGCACAAGAAGCTCCCAGAAGAGCCCCAATGAAGCCAGTGTTGTACGTCATGTGAACTTCTACTCTAATACTTTAACTACTATCTCTGTGGTTCCTAACTACCAAGATTCAGGCGATTGGACCCGATCCCGACGCTTGGACCAAGCGAAGAAGAAAGAGAGAAACCGGTTTTCTGCCGCCAATGTTCACCAAGCAGACAATTGCGGGCGTCCGCCTAATAAAGCAATCGGTTCTTCCCGTGTACTCTTCATATAAATTCTAGAACAACCCGAGCAACTGATGAAAAAGTAACAATTGGTTACTTTTCCATCCTTTGTTTTTGGCGTTGTTTTGAGAATCGACTCGAATGTTCAGTGTACCGACACCTGTTTAGGCGATGAGAGGGATGGCACTACCAATACAACAAACAATGTTTATGTAAAAGAAGCATGCAACCGTTGCACTGACAACTCAATCGCAAAGAAGGGAGAAAATGGAGGGTCAAAATCTATTGTGAGGTTTGGTTAGTGTTGATAAATGAAATAATCTAACCAAGAAATACCTGACGAGACTTTTGAATACAAACATGAACAACAGCAACAAATAATTCCGAACAAATTTCGTTTAACCATCAATTGAATGTTTTAAATAACTTAAGGGGAAATGGGTACACTCTTAAAACAAAAGAGTGAAATCCACTCCAGTTGGAGAAGTGCATTTTCGACACCGTAAAGGCATGCATATTTACTCAGACTCAGACTGAGTTAAAATCACTCGTTTGGAGTGATCCTGTCGGAGGTTTAACACACAAAGGATATACTCCAAAAGGAGAAGTGCATTTTCCAGTCTGGAGGAGTGAAATCCACTCAGACTGAGTTAAGGGGTCTAAGGAGTCTTAAAAATGTGCAAAGAAGGAACTACAAAGTATAGTTTGATCTGTCATGTAATTTTTTAACTACTCAATATACAAGTATAATTTTTTTATATGTAATTATACAAGATTTATTTATTACAAAACAAATTTTAAAATTTATGAAACTTTAGCCAAAACTAAAATAAATGATATTAAACATAAAGCTATTTTAACACATTGTGATTAGGCTTGCGCGGCAAATTTTGAGGTCAAAATTGAAAAAATGACCAAGAAAATGACTTTATATTGTACAAATATGTACAAACTAGGACTTATACCTAAATTCTCAGCTCAATTTTAATTAGAAATTATTTAAAAATAAATTTAAAATCAAAATTTAAAAAAATTTATTAATTTTTTTAGAAAAAAGTTCTTAAAATAATTTCTAATTAAAATTGAGCTGAGAATTTAGGTATAAGTCCTAGTTTGTACATATTTGTACAATATAAAGTCATTTTCTTGGTCATTTTTTCAATTTTGACCTCAAAATTTGCCGCGCAAGCCTAATCACAATGTGTTAAAATAGCTTTATGTTTAATATCATTTATTTTAGTTTTGGCTAAAGTTTCATAAATTTTAAAATTTGTTTTGTAATAAATAAATCTTGTATAATTACATATAAAAAAATTATACTTGTATATTGAGTAGTTAAAAAATTACATGACAGATCAAACTATACTTTGTAGTTCCTTCTTTGCACATTTTTAAGACTCCTTAGACCCCTTAAATTAGGAGTGTTTGTTTTAAGAGTGTACGCGCTGGACGGTGGGTCTCCAAAGCAAAGTGCCTCAGTGTTAATCTAATGGAGAAAAAAAAATCCCTGCCACATTTCTCCGGCTGTATTGAACCTTTTAATAGACGAATTTTTTAAGTGATAAATGTAGCTGACTTATATGCCCCGACAACCACTTTTTGAAATTGGTACGATTTTTTTTTAAATATTTAATTAATAATCTCACATAAAATATTAGAAGCAATTTCAAAAAGTGGGATTTTATAGAGACCTGTAAGTTATATACATTTATCATTAAAAAAAAAACAGTTTGTCAAAATATTCAATTCAGCCGGAGAAATGTGACAAAGAAAATTTTTTCCCTATTGGACTAACACTAAGGCACTTTAGTTTGGAGACCCGTGGTCTAGCGCGCCCATTCCCCCTTAACCAACAATTGAATGTCTTAACCCTGTAATGCATGATTATGTTTTCATCCCGAAAAAACATATTTGTATCGTTAATATTTATACATTATGGGAAAAATACTGAAAAAAATTTAACTGCATCGGAATTTAAATAATTTCAAATTTAAAATTTTGCCATATGGTGCTTGGCAAGAAAAACTCTTGAAGCCGCCTGAAAGCTGTTTTTGCATTGGTTGGATAGGATTCCTTCACATTAGAGCTACTCATAGATTAAGGCGAGTTCAATTCTTAGTTCGTATTGTATGAAGACGTCCCATCATAATGCAAATTTTGCGTCTTACATTCTAATTAGAATGTTTTTTTTAAGGACGAAAACAAAAATTTCCAATTCTCTAGGACAAATAACGACCGAAATAATCCCAAGTGGGAATTTTTTTGATCAGCTCTACAAACCATGTTTAAATTTCATTTCAACTAGCTTCTGAAACAATAGCATAGTTGCCGGTAAATAATTCGCCAAGCGTTTGTTTGGGCTTAATATTGAAGCGATCAATAGCTTCTCTTAGCAAACCTGTTTTTGTATTAGTTTTCGACTTGGCAACATATCTGTCGTATTCTTATCTCCACCATGGGGCCACTTTTATTTGCTTCACCCTGTATTTTAGAAAGTATTTACACAAACATTTGTAAGAAACCCAAAATTTCGAAATATTAGGAAACACAAAAAAATGTGAATTAAAATTTTAAAAAAAGACTCGGTTCCTTTTGGACAAAATACTATTCATTTAGAAAGGGGTCTTTCCACTTTGCAATTGATCAAATAACTAGAATGAAGATGTCCAATGCTTGTTTTGAAAACAAATTGTTAAACTGCAGTGTTTTGTCTGTCACTGCTTTACAATTATTTTCAAGTTGTTTCATGCTTGACATGATTTAAAATGGGCGGGGGAAAAAACTGCAAGACGATAGAAAAAAATATATCAGCGGACTTCAATTGAATAGTAGAGCAATCCCACAAAAGGTTTCCTTACACGATTCCACTTTTACTAAAATATTAGTTAAAAGAGCTTAGAGGGAAGTTCTCCTATGGACTTCTTATTGGCCGCCTTTTTTTTTGCATTTAGCTACTCAAATGTAATTTGGGATTTCCTGTCGTAAGTTTGGATTATTTTGCATTAGGTAAGCGCTTCTTACATTGAAGGAAAGGTAATTTGCGAGTTTTGTTTCTTCAAACACTTGAAGTATATTTAGTTAGTGTAGTTTGTGATTTTAGTTTATTTTATTTAGTTTCTTACAAGGTTTGGTAACTTAATTGAAGGAACCGGCAAATTACAATAACAGACTTGTTTTAGAGTCTGCCGGTCCACTGGCGCAATGGTTAGTGTACTGGCCTTTGGAGCTGATGGGCTCGGGCTCGAATCCCGGCTAAGGCATGGATGTTTGTGTTTGTCAATAAATGTTGTTATTTGTCTATGTGTTTGTGGCGTCCTTCTTTGTGTGTCTCTTGTGACTGTCTCTTCTGGCGAGCGGGGTAATGGGCTATATAGCCTACGCCCTTCCCTTCTAGAGGGCGCAATCACTGTCATTTGTCATGGTTTTAGAGTCTTGTTCGTATAGCAGGTGAACGGAAATCTTCACTCTCTCAAAACCTTGCTTTCCTCTTTTTTTGTTATTCTTTCATGGAATTTTAAAAAAAGTAAGTAGGGTATACTAACCAGTGAATGAACGTTTAAGACGTCACTTTCGCCAGTGAATGAACACCAAGATATAATGACCAGGACACAACCAACCATTGTCAGATAGCTTCCTACTACATGGGAGGAAGTCAGTGTTGCCAATCCATATAGTGGAATGATTTTCAATTCTTATTTTTTAAAATTATATTTACCAAATGTTCATTCACTGGGGCCTGTTCACTCACTGGTCAGTCTACCCTAGTTTAATTTTAACCCTCTCAGTCTCAGTGATTACATTTAGCATCATCATGTTTCTGATCATAATCAAGAAAAATAATAGGGCTGACATCTATTGGGATTAATAAAAAATATTTTCCAATAGAAAAAAGTTTGGAGAATCGAATGATATGCTTTTTGATATCATAATATAGACGATCAGAATTTTTTTTTTCTAGGATGATGATGCCAAATTGTCATTGGGACGGAAAGGGTTAATATTCTTAAGTTTTTTTATTGGTGCTGTTGTAAATGGCAGAAATTGACAATGCAGGAAGTCGGGAAGTATAAGCCACACATATAGCTCCATTTTAACCTAATTTCCTTTTTTTATATCAATTTTTTAAATGGAAAGTTGGTATTTACAGCGTGGTATTTTGGTGGTTACGTTTGGGTGTTAGAAATCCTGCTCGACCATATTTTCCCCTGATGGGGATTTCGGCATTCCATCTATTCGATGGATCATGTAAACGTGCCTACACTCTCAGAAATGAAAACTCAAAAACGACAAATTTTCCTTAATTTTGACGATGCCGTTTACTGGCAAATGCTCCGAGTTTTCCTTTCCCCAATGTGAGGAAATTTGATTCGTCATTTTTATGAGGATTCGAATTTCGTCTACTCTAAAGAAATATTTCGTTATTTTTGAGCATTTGAGTACAGTATTGAGATTTAGTTCCCTCAAAATCAAGATACAGAATCGTCAAATCAAGATCGTTCAAGTGAAGATCCGCGTTTACTCAAAAGTCACGTGATAGTTTGACGAAACAATCCTCAAAATTAACGAAATGAGGCTTGAGGATTAATGAATCGTCAGAAATGAAATATGTTATTTCTGAGAGTGTATCGATATCCACACAAACACGCATTCAGTACCCTTTAATCCACCCATATCCTTTTACACATCTCCGTTTCCAATCCGAATCTCCCATTGCATGCATTATATCCTTTAAAAATGCATGCCCGTCCAACAGCATTCGTGACCAACACCCAAACATTCTGGGTTCTGTTCCCCCGCTCCAATTTTCGCCCGCGAAATGCAATACGGGCTCGTAAGTTTCACACGGAGCGCGCGAATTGTTTTTTGAAATGCCCACTGCGGTCATTTTGGCGCTTTTATGCCACTGACGGATTGCTTTGAGGGGGAGGGGGGCTGTTAAAATGGGGGAGTAGAATTGAAGATATTGGAAGGGAATTGGGTGGAATAGAGTATCTATATATAGGTAAGAGTACTGCGGAGTATATTGTAAAAAAGAAATGAAGAGCCATGTTGCACCATTTTTGTATAGCAACATGGATTTTTATTTTTGTTTATAATAATGCACTCCAGTACACGTGAAGCTCCATTCCACATATGAATTCGCCGACTGCAGGCAGCCGGAACCCATTGCATTACCATTACCATTATACCGATCCATAATTTTTTCGTCGTGCGTGGCTAGCCAAATTATGAAAAGGTGCATCCAAAATTTGGAATTTGTAAATGTAACAAACCAAACTACAGCTAAGGAAAATGTGGGCTGGATGAACGTAGTACTAGAACTACGCGAAGAATACAAAAACTATGGCTAGATGCTGCATCAAAATTGAGAGTTTTTTTTTACAAGGCACCAAAATTTCTTAAGGTTGCACGCAATTTTTAGTAGAGCTAAGAAATTGACTCCAGTTTGTGTCGCTTCAATGGATCTCAAATTTTGTTTACATTGAATCCCGAGGGAAAAAGCCACAAAATATAGTAATTTAACAACACAGTAACATTGCTTCTGATGTGAACAATATCCTCCTAAATTAGTTTTAATTTACTCGAAAAAAAATGCCCTTCAAATTTGAATTATTGCATTACGTTCTGCCACCTATCGTCACATCTGTAATATATGAAAATCATAGAGAAATAATAATAAAAAATATTCTCCAATATTTCCAATGTAACTAAAAGTAATGCTAAACACAATAGATACTGGTAAAGAGTGAGTTATATAGGAAGTAAGATAGGACAGTTTGACTCAATTGGCTCATTGATTGTACCTAATTAGCGAATTAGGTTATGCCGATTAATCATTGTTTAATCTTTTTTTTCTTAAAATTAAAACAAAAGAACTAAATAGAATAAATATTAAGAAGGGCCAATTTTTTTAATGGTTTTAACAACTAAGGAATAATTAAAACTCACAAAGCGAAGAGGAAATTAAATTTGTTATATACAGTCTTCCAATTAAATGCAACTAACAGCATTATACAAATGAAAAAATTTGTTAAGTGTAATCGACCTATTAATTACAAACAAAAACAGTTACTATTAACAAATATCTTTTTAAAAAAAATCACGTAAGAATTTTCCTATTTATCTGTCAATGTTGGTTTCTTCTTAGTGTTAGGAATACTGTGGGAAAAGTTGCCATACAAGACTATTAGTTAAATAATTTTCCCATATTGAATTAAATCAACTTTCTTTGATCTGCCAGAAAAAGAAACTGCTTTAATTCGATAAAAAATCAGATAAAAAAAAATTAAAGTTTTATTTTCAGTCAAATTCTATGGTAGTTTGTTTTATATTTGGTATGAAAAACTTTGAATTTTGCTACTCTAAACACCGTATCAAAGAAACGGTGGAAAATTAGTTGAGTTCTGACTACCTACTATTTTGCTTCATTTTTTTACTATCACAAATATAATTTACAACTGATTTTTAAAAAATAAAAATTAACTTTTTTTTTGTCTTTTTTCATAAAATAAAAAAAATAGTAATAATTAGAACAAAATATCTTAGTTTATTTTCGCTTATTTTAATTGCAGTTAAATTAAATAACACAAGCAAAATAACTAGTTTTTAAAAAAGAATAACAAAAACGATACAGTAATCCAATCGAAATATTTCATATGAGTTTTCACCATGCACCAAATCCATATAACCAAAACGCCATACTAAAATATCCCCAAACCGAACACAGAACTAGAATCCACAGTCCCAGCGCCACCAGTCGAAAACTGCGCCGAAATCCAAAAGCTTCTCTTCGATCTGAAAGCGAAACTGCGCCGAAAAAGTCCATCGAGGAGTTTCGGATCTTACGTCACACCATCATTTTATTGGCTGTCAATGTAGCTCCGCCTCACAAACTCAACCTCCAATCGCAACTCGTAGAAGGCGTGGCTTCGTTGACAAAGTTGGCAGTTCTCGTTCATCAAACTTTTTTGCCGGTTTTCCTTTTGGTTTTCTACTTTTTCCTACTGCTTTTGGTTTTCTGCTTGTTTTGCTGGGAAGAAAAGCCTTCAGGGGGATTGAGTACAAGTGGCTTTTTATGTGATGCGCGTTCGGGGAGGAATTTGTATATTTTTGTTTTATTATTATTGTAAAGTGGTTTTAGTAAGAATGAGGTATTTAATGTTGTTGAATTGTGTGTGTGCGAGGGGCTTAGTTTGATAACGATAGCGATAACGATACAATAATTGGATTGATGGGTCTTTATTTTATGTAACGCGAAGTTTGAAATCGAAGGTACTTGCCTAAATACTGTGAGCTGTGGTAAAAAAAAAGAGTTTAAATTGCATAGGGTAAATTACTGAAAAATGTTAGACTTCCCTTAAAGTATGGCTGGGATTATCCAAACATGAAAGATATTTATGAAAACGTTATTGGAGTTTTCGTATAGAAGCATTCAAAAAGCATTTATACCATACGCAAAGTCTTACACCTTTCATTTTAGCAATCCATTTATAAAGTCTAATTTTTGATTCAAAGTCTCAATCTAGATCATTGATTATTAAAATAGTTTATGTCAAATTTTAAATAATAATCAATAATCATTATTGAAATAGTTTTTATTTTTCTATAATAAATTTTATTTAATAATTATTGCTGAGTTCTCAATTTTTTTGTATAATTTTATTTTACTTATAAAATTTTATAACTTTGTAGTTTATTTATGGTAAAGTAAATGCTTTTTAGCAAACTTAACTCAAAATCATCCCTTTGGTCTTATCCCTAAACTTAGATTGTACAGAATTGGAATTAAAATTCTGACTTGGTATTTATTATTATTTGTGAATGGCTTCAAAAAACTCCTTAATACCTTACACTTTTAATAAAACTAAAAAATTTAATTAAAAAAAATGGACGTTATGGAGATGGATGGCGAGGAAAAAAAATAACCTTTATAAAAGTCGCCAATTCGATGTAATTCCCTCAAACAAATTTATTTTGTGAGTCATAATAAAATAAAACAAATTCATAAATTAAAAAAAAAAACTATTTTTCTTCACAATTAAGAACAATGGAAATCGTCGATACATTTTCTTTATTAACTCAGTTTAACGTTTCTCTTTCAAAATTAAGAACTGTGCAATATCATTAATTTACATTTTTTCCGATTTAACATTCATTATTAGCATTAAGAACAGTCGAATTCCTTCTTTCTCTCTTTTTTTATTCCAATTTTACATTTTTTTCAGTATTAAGAACTATGAAAGATCTTCTACATTCCTCTATATTATTTTAATTTTACATTCCTCATAATTTCCAATTAGCATGTCTTTTTTCTTTATCAAAGTCAAACAAGCCTAATTTGACGCTATATCTGCCAAATTAATCGGCTTAGTTTTTTTTATGGAACTGAAAGGAATATATAGCAAGTGATACTATTTTAAAACACACATAACAAAATCAATACTAAGTTATTTATTATTCACTAAACCTTAAAACCCAAAACAAATTCAGCAAACATGACATGCCTTTATTTGACGCTGGGCTGATTGGACTGATTCCAGATTCATCCACGTAAACGAATTGCCAAGGAGGTTAAATCAGAGGCAGATGCTTTGCGTGGAAAAAAGTGAAACCGTATAAAAATCGCCATGCGCCCAAACTAACTTATTACTTAAGTCGTCACGTAGGGTGCAAAACTACCTGGGGAAGATTCTGGGTGTATAAATGCAGCTTAATGGGGGACATTCATGGTCATATCCACCTGAGCTTCAATTCCAAATCGCTGTGGAAAAACAAGCGGTTAGACAGGTAGAGCAGTAGGATAACATAAGCACACTCTTAAAACAAACGAGCGATTTTAACTCAGTCTGAGTTAATTTTCACAACTCCAGTTTAGAAAATGCACTTCCCCTTTTGGAGTGGATCCTTTGTGTGCTAAACCTCCGACAGGATCACTCCAAACAAGTGATTTGAACTCAGTCTGAGTTAATATTCACTCCTTTCCAGTGTCGAAAATGCACTTCTCCTACTGGAGTGGATTTCCCTCTTTTGTTTTAAGAGTGCACGTGGTTCGAGAGCTGTAGGATAACAAACAGCGGGACGTCACATGATTGCTCCCCATAGCAATGCAGCAGTAAATCAGCGCCATCTCGCGGTAATGTTATTTTAGGTAGCGTGTGCGACAGACTACTACATTGAATTATTGTTCCAACAGTATTTCTCATAAAAATATAGCCAAATCGTTAACCAAGCTACTACTTTGGTTGGGTGCATTCCAGACGCGATCACACCTTCACTTGGCCAACGGATTTCTTCATCATTTCCCTTCAAGCAGCACCACCATCTTACTCAACCCCAATCTTAATGCTCTACCGGAAGGGAAGAGAGTGTGCCAAGTCGATTTCTGCCACAAGAGAAGTCAGTTGTGCTTGTTTCATGGACTGGAGCAACGGGATTGTCGTTGTCGATAAAGATCCCCCCTCGTGAAAGAGTGTTAATAGCGCTATCCTAGTATCGCGCGTCAAATGTAGCGAGGAGTTGTAGGACTGATAGGCATCGGATGAGCAACGGATGGGGCTCGACTACAAAGCTGGAGTTTGGGTGACAGTTACCATTTTGGAAAAATTTGTCTCTAGCGTAGTCTTTGGATTTTTACTAGGTCTAGTACTTACTAGGTCTTGCCTAAATATATTTAGTTAGTATAATCTTTAAAAAAAAATTTAATGCGTAAATGCCCGTCGCACACGCAACCTCAAATAACATGCACACTAGATGGCGCTAATTTATTACTAGTTTTAGGACTGATAGGCATCAGATGAGCAACGAATGGAGATCGACAACAAAGCTGGGTGACAGTTACCATGGATGAAAAATTTGTCTCCAGAGTAGTCTTTGTATTTTTACTTTGTCTTGGTCTAGTACTTACAAGGTTTTGTCTTTAAATATATTTAAATCTTTTAAAAAATTTAGTGTGTGCAGTTGCACATGCAACCTCAAATAACATGCACAGTGCACACTAGACGGCGCTGATTTATTACTGTGCTACGACCAATCATCTATATTTCAACAAATACTCTCTTTTCCGAGTTGAGATTGTTACCATCGAACTAACTCCGTTTATAATTTCGAATTGTGAAGTTTTATTTTGACACGGAACCTCAAATAAATCGCACACTAGATGGCGCTGATTTACTACTAGTAATCCAGATTTCAGTAATTATTATAGTATCAACTGTGGGTTTCGATGTTGGCTTCGGATAAACAACGGATGGGGAGATCAACAATCAAGCTGTTTTTTGGAAAACAGTAGATACTTTGTATTATTACCAACGTTCTAATTATGATTTCGGAGTGTGAAATTTATTTCGGGATACCACAGGAATGTATCAAAGATTGGTCATAGATTTCGTAACTGAGTGATTTGAAAAATTAAAAATAACATATTTGTGTTTTTTTTGTTGCAAAATTCATAGAAAATATTTAATTTAGTGTGTAGAAGCCCGTGTCGCACACGCAACCGAAAATAACATGCACACAAGGTGGCGCTGATTTACGACTGTATTACTACCAGTCTAGATTACAACAAATATTTTAGTATCTCTTCTGGGTTTTGGAGGTGATAGAGGTATCGGATGAGCTACGGATGGGGATCGAAAACAAAGCTGGCTGACAGCAGCGTTTTTGTGACAGTTAAAATGGATGAGATATTTGTCTCCAGAACAGTCATTAGGATATTTATCATCTCTCTAACGCATTTAGGATTTCGGAGTGTAAGGTTTTGTGCTAACTTTTGGGGATACCATAGGAATGTATTGAAGTTTTGAAACAGATTTCATAACTGCGTGATCTAAAAACCATTAAAAAAAATGAGGTATCACCTTAAAATATCGATATGAATATATATTTATTCTTCTATTATGTAGCGGTCCGTTGTACTAGCACACACTACCTCAAATAACATCGACGCTAGATGGCGCTAATATTCTACAGCCTTACTACCAATAATCGAGATTATAAAAGAATATTGTAGTATATCAGACTAATCAATTTGACGTTACTTTAGATATTTTTTGGTGGGAACGGATTGTTATAATAGTATCTGCGGCAACCCTACAAGTTTTTGTATTTTGATTATGAGTTCGATGCTAGGTATTAAAGTTTTAATAATTACGTTTCGAAGTTAATACCGCTCTTTGTTAGATATTGCAACAACCAGCGTCGCCCAAAAGTTAACTGAGGGTGAAAACCAAGTTGCTGCGACTCATAATTTCTACAATATTTGTTATAATGCAGATGACGGTAGTAAGATACTGATAAATCAGCGCCATCTAGTGCCGTCCACCAGCGCCATCTAGCGCCAATTTCATTTCTTCTTCGCAAATAGCGTGAATTCACCAGAATGGAGAGAAACCTGAGTGGAGCCAATGTCTAGTTTGGGTAGATTAGGACGGTTTAGCAGAAAACTGCTTATTTGACGATGATTTGAGCAGTAGTGTTTATCGCTACAGTAAATCCCGGATTACAATACAGCCAAGGTTGGCACGACTCTTCATGCTTTCTAGAGCGATACATCTAGAGACTCTATTCGACACACATACGGCCCCCGCCATCCTTAGTTGAGGATGACTAACTTGTGACTCTCGAAATCTTCCTCCGGATCTCCATCCCGTTTAACTAAACAGAGAGAAAGGAAGGAGAGAGACCGGGAAAAAAACACAGATCTTTTCGCTTAATAAACTCGGTGTTTTTCCCCCCTTGTCGTATATTTAACTCCCCAAAAAACACCAGCTGCTAGCGGGGAGATAACACCGAAAGTAGGGAGATGTCAAAGACGATATAACATGGTTTTTATAACTAGCATTTCATATTGGATAGAGTCTTTAGATATTGGCTTTACCTACGGACAGAGTCATGACAACCTTTGCTATATGTTTACCAATCTCATTATTCTGGTGATAAAACGTGGTCGACATCGGCTTAAAATTCCCCGGGTAGCAAAAAAAGCAGCCAGTTGTTGCATGACTCGTATGAAAGTTTTACTGCATGTTTATATTAAGTGCCTCTAACATTGTATTTTCAATTAATCGTTTATATATTTTTTTAATGATATCGTAAATTGGTGTAATTGGTGCTTTGAATGTCAAGTTTAGCCCAATCAATGATGAACGCCTTGCAAAACATATTTATTTGAACAAAATTTAATTTTTGTTACAAGTGACAATAACGCCTTGACTAACAAGTTTAAGAGAAGTTTGGTAAGGTATGTTTGGATTATCGTCGCACTAGAGCTACACGAGGACTATTGGCTACGGGCGTCGTAATTTAGAACCACAGTCAAGTGATGAGCCGACACCTGAGTAGGCACCCAACGCAACAGTTAAGGGTGACATCGTACCCAGTATTGGGACTTTGGAGCATATTTAACGTGCTCTCCCTTACACGGGGTATTATTCGTCGTACATTTTTGGCTACGTTTATAGGTCGGCAACTATTTTGGCGATACCCGGACCCGCACCTGGGACCTTCCGCATGCTAAGCGAATGCCTAACCGACTGGGCTCCCCATCCCAGAGAAGTTTGGTACGTGAAAAAGATTTCAGTATTATTTTAAGGTTGGAAAAAGTAACACATTAATTGGTCTTTCGAAGTCACTATCTCCCTCAAAGTGTTGCTTTAAATGTGACAATTTTTTCAGAGTATGATGATGAATGCATATAAACGGAAAAAAAATTAATAACAGCACAATAAAAATAATTTGAAGGGAAAATATCATGCAGTTACTATTATTAGTTAAATCATCCAATAAAAACGATGTTTTAAATTTTTAGAATGCTGTGCCAAATCTTATCAATAAACTCTGCCATTAACAATTAATTAACCAGATGACATATTCCCTTCGAATTTGTTTTATTGTTGTACTGTTAGAGCTGTTTTCATACTTGGCAAAATTTTTAAAAATTTTAAGGCAATACATAGACAATTATTGTGAATTAAAAAAAAAAAACAAGAAGTTCTTAAAGAACTAAAATAGCCTACTTTTCTGTTACTTAAATACTTACTAAATTTCTTACCGGGAAACAACTAGGTTCGTAACAGTAAGTGTCATCTACAACCGTTTCTACATTAAATTTTTACACATTAGGAATAAATTTCACTAAACACAGCATCCAGCTATAATTTAAAGTTCCGAAATAAATTATTTTCGTTAATTTTCTATTACAAATAAAATAAATATTACTTATAGTCTGCGTGATTTATTTTCAGTCAGAAATAAATATTTAATTATTCGTAGAACAAAAACCATAAAACTACTCCGAGATGCACTTAAAATAGGAAATGTAAATTAAAACTAATCAGGATTATACGCAAAAAAGTATGCCTTGCCACTTATTTAGTAAACAAATAATAAACAATCAAATAATCACATTCGACGTCATTCTAAACTGATTTATAACCAAAATAAATTTTGCTTTAAATAATATTATTTTTAAATGAATAAAGTTTCTCATGCCATTTTTGGGTTGGCAACAGCGATTTAAATGACTCGAAATTGAATTACAATGCTAATCCAATGCTAATCCAATGGAATAGCTGATTTATGTCCGTCCTATCGTACAGACAGACGGACAAAAAGTATGAAAGTTGGGGTTTGTGAAATCATATACCCCTTTCTAATAAAAAAAGAATTTTTAAGATCGGATAGATAGAACCAATTTAAATGACTCGAAATTTAATTGCAATGTTAATCCAATGGGAAATTCGTTGAAAAATAGTAGATTTATGTTCGCCCTATCGTACAGACAGAAAGACAAAAAGTATGAAAGTTGGGTTTTAGAGGGCATACCTTTCTAATAAAAAAGAATTTTTGAGATCGGATTGATAGAACCGATTTTGGAAGGGGGGTACGGACGGACGGACAGACGGACGGACATCGACCGCATGTCAATACCTACTTTTTTAATTTTTTTTAATTCTTCGAATTAAAAAAAAAAGAAAATTAGGCTAAAAAATAGCAGGATTATTCTGCAGCTATTCGCCTTGAAGAACACAGAAAAGTTGCAAACAAACATAGTAAACCCATGTTCAAGAGTTTCGCGCCATAGATTCGGATCTTATTTTCGTCGTTTAATGCAAACCTCATTTTGGCTCGTGTACAAAAGGCCTTTGTGTCGGAGTTGGCTTGTTAGAGAATCTTGGCTCGTTCGGGGTTAAACAAAACAACCTAGAAATGAGCTTTTTGTTTTTTAAAGAACATTAGGAAGGCTTGACAGATGCTCAATTATTATAGTAATGATGCCCATGAATTGCTGTTTATTAGGATGGAATGGGTTAAGTTGGTTGTGTTAAAGTCACATTACAAGTGCAAAATGGGCTACCGGTGAAGGTTCTTGGTACTGGCTTGGGGTGTAGCCATGACTAAGTCAAAAATAATGTTTACAATTATTTGAGTACAGAGGAATGGGTATATTTCAGGTCTTAATTGTCCACATGAATGTACAATGTACATTTTTATACATTCTTTCTCAAGCCTCGATTGGTGAATACATGTCACGTGGGAACAGAGAACGAGTCGGAGCACTGATCACAAGAATGATAAAAGAAAAAAAAAATCGTCATCTAAAACAACCCATTTACTTTAGCTATTTCTTTTTCAAACGTTGATTCAAACTGAAATGCATACCAAAATTTAAATAAGTTATTTAAAACCATTTACATTTTGAAAAAATTAACATTTTACCATTGACATTCGACATTGGGTAGCAAATATCGTGACACATTCCTATATGCTTTTTTCAGGGGACGTATCTTCAAACTTTCATTCCTACTGTTCCACATTCGCTGATCCTATTGTTGTTTAGTTCCCATGTGACATTGATTCAAAAATCGTGGTTCGATAAGAATTTGATTTCATTACTCACTCCGAGGATTTTGGAAATGGTCCAATAACCATCTGGAATAGTTAAGTATAATCTGCCTGTTAAAGGGTTAGTCAAATGCAACCTTACGCAATGAATTATACCTGTGTCACTTCGAAATCCGTTAAAGCAAAACAAATCATGCCTCAAGTCTAACTTTAGAATACCACCGGTGATTTTGGCAAATTTTCTAGCTATTTTTTGTCTTTGGTAACGAAAAGAAGAGATTGCTCAACGATGGTTGTCAACACTGTTACGCTTCCTCTAGAAAAAGTGTCGCCATCAACTACATAAATACAATGCACCACTGATCTAATGATAAAAATGAAGTTGAAAAAGGGGCCAAGATGATTCTCGCCAAAATGCTAATTTGGTGAAAAAGATAGCGCTACTTTTGACAACAAAACTAAAAGAAAATAATATTCAAAAGTTACCGTTGTTGTAGTTTGTTACGCACATGTTTGATACGCATGTTGCATTGTTAAAAAAATTTACGTTAATTTTAAAACAAATGAAAAGCAAAAAAAAATCGGTATTCTTCAGAAATCTACACATTTGCCATGGAGAAGTCACGTGTCTTTCTGATCAATGTTGCTCACCCTTTGGGTTTGCCACTGCGCAGTCCATTGTATCTAAGGTCTCTGCAGCAAACAGGGCAAAGAACCCTTTCTGGTGGAAGTGAGTAAGATAAATGGATGTTTTTTCCTCACACTTGCTGTTCTGCCATGCACAAACTTTCACACCACTTTGAGAATTTCTCAAAGAAAATATATCACGGGAATGGCTTGATAAATTCGCTCAGCGAATTCAAAACACCTTGGGAATTCAAGAAGTAAAAATAATTAAAAAAAGTAAAATTTTTCTACTTGTTTAAAAATTATTCACTTTAAAAAATAAAAGAAGCCATGTTGCACCAAACTTTTGAGTCGATTTTCTGGCTACAAAAAGAAAAATGATGTGCTAATTTTACTAAACTTTGTTGTACATGAAATTTTCAAATAGGCAAGTTTCAAGTGACGCCGACAAGTGCCAAAAATTATTAACACTCTCCCAAATGTTAATGGACAATATACAGTCGGATGAATTTCTATCTCTTCTACCTAACTCTTAATCGAAAAACATATACGATAAAAGGTATAAAACTGTTAGAAATGAAATGCACTAAAACATCCCCTGAATTTCCATTTCAGGCTTTCCAAATCCACGAACTCTTCAAAATCAGAAAATAAATAGAGGACTATATGATGTGATTGAACTTTACGGTTCACTGGCGAAACCTTAAGTTTCCTAAAAGGTGGATAAACTAATGAAAAATAAACATATTAGTACCCTTCTTGTGAGGTAACCAGTGAATTCATATTTTTCAGTCATAGACAGTGAAAAAGAGCATTTAAAAAAAAACATGTATTTCTTTTTGAATGAACACAATGAACTTTTTTTTTCTATTGGGCACTTCGATTTGACTGTTTTACAACTTCACACCTAATGGATAAAAAAAAGAAAAATATAAATTCAAAAATATTTTCTTCGCTTCTCAGATGGTAGCGATGTTCAGTTTTTAATTTTTAAATTTTTTTGTTAAAGAAGACATTGTAGGTGACTTAAAATCATTCGATTGGAATCGCTGAATGATTTTTTTTTTCAATTATATGAACCGACTGTTTATTTTTGAAATAGACTGTTCCAGTTGACGGCGTTTTAGATCTGCTGGAAAAACATTATTTTTTTTGTCCTTTATTTAGTTTGTTTAACATCATTTGTACAAGATCACACCAAAATAGAAGTTTATTCAGGATTTTTTTTAAAGTTCATTTTTTGCATGAGTTAAATTAGCTATTTTTACTGCAAAAGGTTATTGTACTCTGCATGGGAAACTTACCTTAAAGCTTGCAAAAATAAAAAATAAAAAAAACCAAAGACCAACATGTTTTGATTATCCACTATTTCGGGATTCGATTTGATGCTAAAGTATTTTGGAGGGTTGCACACCTTTGAAAAAATGTTAATGCTTTGGTTTAAAATATGACGAAACGACCGATTTGACCAACAATTTGACTGATATTTTTTTAGCCCGTGCGAAGAACGGGCATATTTGGCTACTTAGACAACAATTTAAATATGTTAGTCTTCCTCATTAAATTTAATGCTTGGGTTTTTATACTCTGTTACTGATAGGAAGCCAAATAGATTAATTTTTTGTAATTTGTTTATATTTTTATTAACAATTAAAAAAATGTAGGCTATTTCTATCTAACTGACGATATTATGTATGCTGTATCATAAGGCACAAGTTAAAAACTGTTTATAAATAAAAAAATCAAATTAACAATTTGTTTTAATTATTTAGCTGCGGCAAGTCGAAGAAACTATTCCTCATTTCTTTTTCTTTTAATGTTAAAAGTTGCAGTGATAATAACTTTTTAACGAAAGCTACTTACTCTACAGAAAGGGTATTAGCATGGGAAAAAGCCACTAATAGTTTTAGTATTATTTTGCTTACTATTTATTGAGATCGACAACTGCATAAATGAACAATTAAAAGTTCATTTATGCAGTTGTGAATCTCAGTAAATTCAACAAGGCCTTATTTATTTGACTGCTATACAGATTTTTTAGACTATTTCCCTCCCCTTCATCAGGGACATGTCTAAATTGTGGAGGTAGAGATAGAAGGAAGCATCGGTCACTTATGTGTGTGTGTTGTGTCTTTCTTACTTGACGAAGGTTTATAAACGTGTCTCTGACAAAGAACACAAACCTGAAAATAAATGCCAAACTTTAAACACCTCATTACCATATCACAATACACCACCAAAGAATGATCTTCAGATACCAAAAAACACCATCATTTTTAAGCGAAAACACTGTATGCAAATCAACACTCAGGCACGTTTGCATGAGCCATCGAATCCATGGAATGCCAAAATCCCCATTAGGGTAAAAAGAGGTCGAGCAGGGTTTCTAACCCAAATGATGGTCTGTGGCCGAATCCATGGTACGAAACATCAAACCCTCCTTCATTGGAAGGTTTGCGAAACCCTAAATGAACCCTGCAATACCGGTTCTGTCTGGGTGAAAATCCCCCAAGAAGGAAAATTGCTGAGTTTGCCCTTCAATCCATGGATTCGATGGCTCATGTAAACGCGCCTTATATATACTGCATCTCTCATAGTAACCTAGATTACCTGCCAGAAAATACCATGGTCCGTGATATACGAAGAAATAGCATTCCTCGGTGGATGTTTTCTTGGAGTCGAGGCCTCACCTCGTTAGGCCGTTGCCCATCAGGATGTCAATTAGAGCCTCAGCCAGCCCGTTAATTCGCTCGCCTTCTTCTTATGTTACTGAAACACGCGAAAGAAAATATCAAATTTGTTTTCGTCACCTGGTGTGACGCAGGATCAAAAGAACGAATATAATGTTTTATGTAGAAACAGACAAATAATCATATGCAATGTTTACAAATTTGCTTATAATTCAGTTAAATGTTTACAAAATTTAAATTTTCGTGCCATAAAATGAAATTTAGTCAACTGCTTTAACCCTTTCAGTCCCAGTGATGCCATTTGGCATCGTCGTGCTTCTGATCGAAATTTAAAAAAAATATATTGCTGACATCTATTAGTATTAATGAAAAATAATTTGAAATAGAAAATTATTTGAAGAATCGAATGATGTGCTTTTTGATATCATAAATAGCTATAGACTATCAGAAAAATTTTCTAAAATGAAGATGCCAATTTGTCATTGGGACTGAAAGCGTTTTAAATAAACAATACATTCCAATCATTTATAGTTTCACCAACTCATCACATCAAAACATCGGAAATTTTCCTACAAATATTTCGACTTAAACAGAACGAAGCTTCGAAATCAGTATATCCAGTATATCAATATATAAGGCTTACGTGTTTAGTCAACAAACGTAATTCTTATGCCCTTTATTAATATTAATTTTTTTCAACATTTTCATTTTTTTCAAGGAAGAGAAACGAAAAACACGCGCATAAAAACAACTGTGAAAAAATATTAAAAAGAACCTTAATGTAGAGGAGTCAACATATTTTAAATAATAATTAACATATTTCTACTTTTTATTATTTATTTCGTAACATCCCTCATTTTTTACTCAAAACAAAAGCACAGAGTAATATCATGTTAGCAGATAGCTTTTAAGTTATTAGCACGCTAGCAGAGAAGATAGCTGTTTAGCTATTAGCATGTTAGCAGAGAAGATAGCTATTTAGCTATTAGCATGTGTTAGCAGAGAAGATGGATATTTAGCTATTAGCATGTTAGCAGAGAAGATAGCTATTTAGAAATTAGCATGTTAGCAGGGAAGACAGCTATTTAGAAAGAAGCAGAGAAAGAGGGCAACCGTTCATTAAAAATAACAAGTTTTCTACATTTGTACAGTAGTTGGCTGGGGATGCCTCCAGATTTATAGGATTGGGATTTCTTTGGATATGTCCCCTTTCTAATTAGGCTGATGGACGACCCTGTGGAATTCGAGATCTTATATAGTTTATGTGCGTTTATTGAGAATGCAGTATGATATATATATATATATTAGGTAAGTATAAAAAGAAAAAAATAATTACAAATTATTATACTTAAATTTGGGGTTATCTTTACAATCAATCAAATATCGATTTGTAACAATATAAGTAAGAAGAAATGCAACAAATCGGAGTTTAGAAGGTTAGAAAATGCTTTGTTTCACAATACGAGGCAATTTATAGCCAATTAAGTGCGTTCTTGGCCAATAGTGAACCATCACCAAAATAATGACCATGGTGATTGCGCATTGCCGTACTTCCATATTTTTCAAGACAGACAATTATCAATACAGATAATTGCAAATTTTTCGTTTCACGGAGCGCCACGTAGTTAATTTTTTTTTGTTATACCACTCCCCTCCATATATATCTCTAATCCCCTCCATATATATCTTTTTTAATTCTCACTTTTAAAATATAAATTGAGTGAAAACTCACAGTGTCTCTTTTAAATACACTAATGGACACAATTATATTTACATTATTGTTATTTTTTTCACGTATTTTTTAGTTTATGTAAAATGAGGAAGTTTGCTTCGGAACTAAACACTGGGACGTTACGTTCCACGTAAGGTTTACCACCTAACCGGACATATGCCTTCCCAGAGCTCTTGGTCACGTAACCTGAAATGGCACGACATTCCTTGGCAGACTAACCTGCTGTTGTGTCGAGGGGTTTAGTTTAATTGCAATCGACGTTATTTATACGTGAGCGAAAAGTCACTTAAAAGTCACGCACACTTAAGTAACCTCTGACAAAATCTTTCAAACTTTAAAGACATAGACGTGCACAAAGACGTCACATCCAGTGTTAATCTGGTCGAATTGAATAATTGATTTCTTCCTACAAACGTTTTTCTTTTCGCTTTTCCCTGGTGTACACTTATCTTTATATCTAGCTGTTTGAGGAAAAATGACTCATCTCTTATTGAGTTAACATGGAAGAAGAGTCACTTGTTCACGATATTACGACAGTTACTCATCTGATGGCTTCTTATTTATTTACGCTTTCATTACTTTGTTTCGCCCACTATGAAAGAAAAGATGTCCTGATTGGGTAATGTGGTTTCTTGTTCAGCCTATAATTTTGTAGAGAATAAAATGTGTAGAGAATGTAAGGTTATTTAAGTATGCAGCAATAAAGTTATAGTTAAGGAAACTTGTAGTTAAGGGGTCCAGTACCCAAAAATCATGAAAAATGCAAATTTTTTTTTATTATTTTTTAAAAATATTATTTGAACATTTCTTAACATTTTGCAAAAAACCGCTTCAAATTTTATGCATTAGCTTTTGAGTTATTAATTTTTGAATGAGACTCACTCTCCAAGTATCCTATCACGGAACTATACTTTAAATGCTCGGCTCTCTGTTCGTGTTTTTTAAATTTTAGTATAGTGAAAAACACTACTCCTCTTTTAATATTATGCATAAAGAGTTTCTGTAAATTTCTATAGCATCCTAAAAGTATAATGAACAAAACCAAAATAATTTTTATCATGATATTGAAACGCATCGAAAATAATTTCAAATTTTCGTTTAACGCAATTTTAGTGCCAGCTAAAAGCCCTTTTTTAAGCGTTGTTGATTTTGAATTTGGTTTATTTCCATAATTCATTTGCAGATTCCAAAGATAGCCCATGAGCAAGGCCTGTTCTAAGAAACCGCAGACTATAAGCACAACCTATTTTGGGAGCTCCTTTGCGGAGAATGTTGTTATGATTTCCCGTAATAACGGGGCTATATGACTTATGTATCAAATTTTGTGCTTCAATTTTATTTACTTCCTTATAAACATTGATCAAAACAATCAAAGGTCTATTTCTCTGTCAAAATTGATCAAAATACAAAGAGGGGTTCCAGAATTTTGTTTAGTTTATTGCTATTTTGGGAATTTACGGCATTTAGCATAATAGAAGCTGAAATTTAGGGGCCCCTATCTATCGATCAAAGACCCCTATCTATCGATTCCTCCGAAATTTAGACATATCCCTGAAGAGGAGGGAAATAGTCTCCAGGGACCTGTATCCGTGGGAAACTGTGCAATGACCACCCACAGGACTTTCGGACCCACAGATTTAACGAGCACGTACTCCGCACATACTCTGTGGGTCTTCAGTGGTGATAGTGACTCGATCGCGAGACTTTCCAATTCCGAGACCAAGACACTAACCACTAGGCTCCCCACAGCCCCGTATGAAAGCCTACTAATGCAATAAAACAAAGAAAATTTGATGAGGAAATATAATCAGGATGCATTTAAGGTTATTGCATTTCCTCATCGCTTCATACTGGAGTTGGGAACTGAAGAGGTATGGGCAATAAGTATATTTTGAACCCGGCACCTTCTGCATGGTACTGCAAATACTCGGTCACGAGGTCTAGTATTGAGTTTGTGCTGACCGCCACAGACAAAAAGGCCAAACCCCTTAAATAAGTTCTTCTTCAAGGCAAAAATTCAATTTATTTTTCCTCAAACAAGACAAACATTTTGTTTACTGAACTATTACTAAAAAAAAACAGTCCATTAAACGATTTATTCACCTTGAGCCACAACTAAACAACAACTAACATTTAAAAGTCGATTAAAACAAAAATAGCCGATGTTTCACTTCTACATCGATCCTTGTATATTCAAATCAAAGTGGTGAAGCAAACAGAGAGATTTCCACACATGCTTCTCTTTACACTAAAATAATTAAGGGGAAGATGCTTAGTGGGAAAATTCCTAATTAACTTAACACTTTTTTGCATTTAACTATTCAATTCTGCCCTAGTAAAGTAATAAAAAAAATCTTTATTTTTTTTTCTTCCTCTGAGTGTTTGTTCTAAGGGTCTCCCAAACGCGGTCCACAAGCCGTATCATCCTCCTATTCGGCACAATTACCGCTCTTATAGAGTGACCGAGCTGTAATTTGGATAGCAGAATCTTTTTTTTTTTCAGTGTGATGTCGTTGTCGATGTTAGCTGTTAAAAATACTATTTTTCTTCATTGCCGCTCCGCTATTTCCATGTTTAATGGTAGAGTTATCGGATGTTCGCGCTAACCGCCACAGGTAAAAAGAAATAAGATAAAAAACCGCTAAATATATTTTTTTCAAAGAGGCAGATTCAATTCAGTTTCTTAAAAAATTAAATCTCAAACACGTCATCAGTTTTGTTCAATGTGCCATTGCTAGAACAAATAGCCCATTAAAGGGTTCATCTACCTTGAGGCACAACAAAGCACCAGCATTTTAAAGTCGATTAGAACAAAAATGACGATGTTTCACTTTGGTATGGATCCTTACATTCAAATATTTAACCCTTTCAGTCCCAATGACAATTTGGCATCATCATTTTAGAATTTTTTTTTCTGATCGTCGATAGCCATTTATGGTCTCAAAAAGCACATCATTCGATTTTTCAAACTTTTTTCTTTCAGAAAATATTTTCAACTACATCCCAATACAAGTCAGTACTACTATTATTATTTTTTAAAATTATGATCAGAAACATGATGATGCCAAATGGGGAACATTGGGACTGAAAGGGTTAAATATAAGAAAGGGTCAAGTCCACAGGATGATTTCCATACTAGCTTCTCCTTACAATATTAAGAATATTAAATGTTAAGATGGAAATGCTTAGAGGGAAAATCTACAATGGACTTAATACCTTTTTCACATTTAGCGATTCAATTCCAAAAAACAAGAATAACAGTAAAAGAAGCCCTTTAATTTTTTCTTCTGGAGTCCTCCCAATCGCGGCCGGCAAACCGTATCATCCTCCTATTTGCCACAATTACCGCTCTTAACAGAGTGGCCGAGCTGTTATTTGCGTGGCAGAGTCTTTTTTTGTGTGTGATGTCGTTGTTGATGTTAGCTGTTAAAACGACTGTTCGTCTTCATTGCCGCACCGCCATTTCCGTGTTTCCTGGGCAGAGTTGTTAAGGCTATACCTTTTCTATCTAGAATGTGAGCCTCGAAAATATCCCCCCCCCCTCCCGGAATGTGGTTTTCTTCGTGAGCGTGTTTTTTCCCAACCCTACTTGGGTTTAAACTGTTCGGATTGTTATTCTTAATATTGTAAGGAGAAGCGATGTTTCACTTTGGCATCGATCCTTACATTCAAATCTTTACATATAAAAAAGGGTCAAGCCCACAGGAAGATTTCTATACTAGCTTGTCCTTACAATATTAAGAATAATAAATGCCGACCCGGCAGCACAACGGTTTGGGAGCTAGCCTTTGGAGTTTCTGGGTTCGGGTTCGAATCCCGGTAAGGCATGGATGTTTGTGTTTGTCAATAAATTTTATTATTTGTCTATGTGTTTGTGTCGTGTCGTTCTTTCTTTGTGTGTCTCCTGTGACTGTGTCACTTCTGGCGAGTAGGGTAACGGGCTAAAAAGCCTATGCTCCTGATTTAGAGGGCGCATTCTTGTCATTTGTCATTCTCGTCAAAAATAATAAATATTAAGCTAGAAATCCTTAGAGGAAGAATCTACAATGGACTTAACACCTTTTGCACAATTAGCGATTCAATTCCAAAAAACAAGAATAACAGTAAAAGAAGCCCTTTATTTTTTCTTCTGGAGTCCTCCCAATCGCGGCCGGCAAACCGTATCATCCTCCTATTTGCCACAATTACCGCTCTTACAGAGTGGCCGAGCTGTTATTTGCGTGGCAGAATCTTTTTTTCAGTGTGGTGTCGCTGTTGATGTTAGCTGTTAAAACGACTGTTCGTCTTCATTGCCGCTCCGCTATTTCCATGTTTAATGATCGAGTTGTGAGGACTAGTATCGGGTATTTGTGCTGACCGCCACAGGTAAAAAGAAAAAGATCAAAAACCACTAAATATCCCCCCCCCCCCTAAAAAGCAAATTCAATTCCTTTTCTTAAACAAATCTCAAACACGTCATCAGTTTTGTTCAATGTACCATTGCTAGAACAAATAGCCCATTAAATGGTTCACCTACCTTGAGGCACAACAAAGCACCAGCATTTTAAAGTCGATTCGAGCAAAAATAGCCGATGTGTTACTTTGGTATCGATCCTTGCATTCAAATCTTTAACCTTTTCAGTCCCAATGCCAATTTGGGATCATCATTTAAGAATTTTTTTTCTGATCTTCGATAGCCATTTATGATCTCAAAAAGCACATCATTCGATTTTTCAAACTTTTTTCCTTTTGAAAATATTTTCTACTAATCCCAATACATGTCAGCCCTATTATTTTTTAAAATTATGACCAGAAACATGATGATGCCAAATGGCATCACTAGGACTGAAAGGGTTAAATATAAGAAAGGGTCAAGTCTACAGGATGATTTCCATACTAGCTTCTCCTTACAACTTACAATATTATGAATATTACATGGTAAGATGGAAATGCTTAGAGGGAAAATCTACAATGGACTTGACACCTTTTGCACATTTAGCGATTCAATTCCAAAAAACAAGAATAACAGTATAAAAGAAGCCCTTTATTTTTTCTTCTGGAGTCCTCCCAATCGGCAAACCGTATCATCCTCCTATTTGCCACAATTACCGCTCTTACAGAGTGGCCGAGCTGTTATTTGCGTGGCAGAATCTTTTTTTGTGTGTGATGTCGTTGTTGATGTTAGCTGTTAAAACGACTGTTCGTCTTCATTGCCGCACCGCCATTTCCATGTTTCCTGGGTAGAGTTGTTACCTTTTCTATCTAGAACGTGAGCCTCGAAAATATCCCCCCTCCCCACCCCGAATGTGGTTTTCTTTGTGAGCGTGTTTTTTCCCGACCCTACTTGGGTTTAAACTGTTCGGATTGTTATTCTTAATATTGTAAGGAGAAGCGATGTTTCACTTTGGCATCGATCCTTACATTCAAATCTTTACATATAAAAAAGGGTCAAGCCCACAGGAAGATTTCCATACTAGCTTCTCCTTACAATATTAAGAATAATAAAGGCCGACCCGGCAGCACAACGGTTAGGGAGCTAGCCTTTGGAGCTTCTGGGTTCGGGTTCGAATCCCGGTAAGGCATGGATGTTTGTGTTTGTCAATAAATTTTATTATTTGTCTATGTGTTTGTGTCGCGTCGTTCTTTCTCTGTGTGTCTCCTGTGACTGTGTCACTTCTGGCGAGTAGGGTAACGGGCTAAAAAGCCTATGCTCCTCCCTTAGAGGGCGCATTCTTTGTCATTTGTCTTTCTTGTCAAAAATAATAAATATTAAGATGGAAATGCTTATAGGAAAAATCTGCAATGGACTTGACACCCTTTGGCGATTCAATTCCAAAAAACAAGAATAACAGTAAAAGAAGCCCTTTATTTTTTCTTCTGGAGTCCTCCCAATCGCGGACCGTATCATCCTCCTATTTGCCACAATTACCGCTCTTACGGAGTGGCCGAGCTGTTATTTGCGTGGCAGACTCTTTTTTTCAGTGTGATGTCGTTGTTGATGTTGGCTGTTAAAACGACTGTTCGTCTTCATTGCCGCACCGCCATTTCCATGTTTCCTGGGCGGAGGACAATGGCAGTTAATCGGTCAATCGCTCGCCGTTTTGATGGATTGCCGACTCTCGTGAGTGGGCTCGTCCGGTGACAGAAATGGGCAAACCTCTTTTTTTTTCCCTACATTATTATTAGTATTATTGAATAGGATTTATTGAATTTTCTGTACAGTTGGTAGTTTTCACTTTAAAGTCTCCCCTCCACTGTTACAAACAATGAACTGCGCATCAACAATTGGAGACAAAAAAATTGTGTACTGTCAGTATCACATAAAACTTTAGCACACATCCAAACTCAAAATGTGAGTGCAACATCTATCCTAGTTTGGTGCTTGTGAAAATTGTAATGTAAAATTACTAAAATTTCGGTGTGGTCTTTCAAGCCTTAATTTTGAACACTTGGACACGTGTTTGGTTAAAAATATGTCCCCACATACTTAATTTAAAAACTCAAAATGTCTTTATGAAGTAGTTTAAATATTCCCACTAATAAGTATTCGATTAGTATTATAGAAATCATAGTTAATATTTATATTAATAGAACTTTCCCCACAGTTTTTCCCAACATACAATGCCATTTCAGCATTTGGTGCACTAGGGGATAGGCCCACTTCGCGATTTCTGAAGACAGGTCGGTTTGTGCTAAAATTCGATCCTCTGTGATTGAGAGTCTCCTCGAAAGTCGACCTCGACATAGTCCGTTATTTCTCCCCATCAGCCCACTCACACAATATTTTATATATAAAATATCTATATAACCATTTTACTATCACTTAAACCACACTTCGTGCCATCCAAGCATTTAAGTCGACAAAAACTCCCAACAAACTGCCATTACACACTTTCCGACTGGACCCTCACTCAAACTTTGATGTTGTTTCTGTTCAGACACGGAGCTATTAACACTTGGAGGGGATCGAAGAATATAAGGCCGATGATTTCAGGTAGCAGGGGTGGGGTGAGAATGGGCCACCTGCCATATACGCCCACGAAGCCACGATACCCTGTCACGAAAGCTGCACGAAGTCACGAAGGATGAGCTTCGTGGAGGGGCTGCGAGGATCAGCTTTGGCTTAGGAGGAATATGTGTCGCTGAATTAGTAAGAACCCTGGTAGAGAGAAACTAGATATACTAGATGTTTGGCTTTACTACCAGAGTCATGACGTTAATGGTGATATGGTAACTTGCGTTACCAGGTAGAATTTTCATCTGATTAAACTTGGAAGGACCCAGCGGTACAATGGTTAGGGTGCTAGCCTTTGGAGCTTCTGGGTCCGGGCTCGAATTCCGATAAGGCATGGATGTTTGTGTTTGTCGAATAAATGCGGAGTACGTGCGAGTTAAATCTGTTTGGTCCGAAAGTCCTGTGGGCGGTCATTGCGCAGTTTCCCACGGGTACAGGTCCTTGGAGACTATTTCCCAAATTTTACCTAATAATTAATAATTGTAAAACATTTTGCTTACTCACTAATTAATAACAGTGAGAAAAGGTCATTTCTGGATTTTCCGGATATCATGACGCCCCTGGATCCGCGTCTAGACCACATATGCAATTTTAAACCGTAGTCAAGTTGTTAGGTCTACACCTGAGTCGGCACTTAACTTAAGTGCAACCGTTATCGTCACAATAACCTAACTATCTGGGATAGATTAAATTAACAGGCAGAGTTGGTGAAATCATCTCCAAATAAGCACTTTTCTGAAAAAATCAAATAAAAGAAATGGCATATTGGCTTTGAACATTTCCGGTTGCCTATCTCTAGCCTTTTCCAAAAAGCAGTTTTAACGCAGCCACTAAAGTCTGATATATCACGAGCTGAGCGTGTGTATTTGTGGTTGAGGAAAGAAGAGTTTACTTTTGTTTTCATGGTGCGTGGGTGGTCGTTTTCTCACGCGAAATTCAGATCTGGCTCGTCACGCATAGGTTCGGAGGATTCAACTTTTTTTTTTCTTTCAGATATCCTCCCGTAAAACTGTGGTTGAGAGTTAAGTGTAATTTGTTAATTGTGGAAAATAGTTTTTTTTACGAAAAATGTAATTAGACAGCTTCACACGGTATATATTAGCATTTGTTTAAAGATTTATAATGGTTGGGGTCGGAGTAAACTTGAGGGGGGATAGAGCACCTAGATATTAGTTTTGCTAACGTAGACAGAGTTGTAAGAAGACAACCTTGCTGAAATGGCAATCCGCGTTCTCCGGGGTCATTCTACATATTCAGGAAAAAGTAGTAAATCGTCACTGACTTAGGGAGTTAAGTTGAGTAGAGTCATTGTCGCACTAGAACTACGAGGTGGCTATTAGAAACCGTCGTCAATTTTAAACGGCAGTCAAGTGGCTAGCCGACTCTTGAATAGCGACCCCAACTTAATTTTCAAGATCAACATCGCGGAGTCGGGATTTTGTAACAAATTTAAACCCTTTCGCTACGAAGAATTTTTGCTTAATCGTAATATTTGATAGGAATAACATTATCGAATCCTTAGTTGTTCGGGCGTTTTGGGGCGCTTCAGAAAGGAAAGGGTTAAGGTGGCCTAGCTATGCACGAGGTATTCATTGGGCTTTTTTTTGGCTGTACAGGCCTTTTATAGATCTGCAGTGCAGTTATTCTGGCAATGTCCATTGGCTGAGGGGGGAGGGGGAATTAAAATGGAACAAGGTATAGTTTAGCTGCCACATCTTGGCATTCAAAATATTTTGATTGTGGAACTCCACTTCGAAAAGAGGTAAAGAAGGCTTTGGTTTTGGTCTCTGTAACTTGTGCGGGTACGATTCCCGCCTTCGCTTTGGGCGGGCATACTTTCCTTTCTCTGCAACAGTAAAAATTCTTTCTGTGTCTGTCTTATTTGACGAAGTCTTATATGAGCGGGTCTCTGATCAAGAACACAAGCCGGAATATCTATGTATCAATCCTGTACCCCTGTATTTAAGAAAACTTTTACAGTGTTACTTAACGTTGCGAGTCACAAATTAAAAGTTAAAGAGATTTATACGCCACACATACACAATTATCGCTAATGGTATACAGTTATCAATAATACCATGTCTTCTCCTTTGCATTTTTTTCAATAAACTAGTTTGGATCCGTCTCCAAAAACTCCCCCCCCCCCCCGCCCCAATTCAGTCCGAATTTATTCCAACAAAGTTAAACTCAAAAAGAAGGCCCTGAATTTTTCATGATAGAAGTAACAGTGCTTAAAAAAGAAAAATAAATAAACTAGCAGCTGCATAATGTAAAATGTTAATTTATTTATAGAAATCTTAAAATAAAATGTTAATATAAAAGTTTAAACTTCTTCCATTATTTGTCTTATTTTCAGAATTACTAGTAAACACTAATAACTAAAATATTGCTTGTAATATATTCATTGTTTAAATTTCTTATTCATATACATTTGTTAAAAAGAAAATTAATATTATACTATCATTGAAATACAACGTTAATATTCTTAAGAATGGTAAGAACTAAAAAAAATCACATATGAAATTTAAGTAATGGCCACATTAAGAACATTTATGTGTTATACAATAAAGTGTAGATGGCAGCACCAGCTAAATATTTGTTCTACATCTATGCAATAGATGGCAGCATGTAACAATTCCAATTTAATTTAAAGGACAAAACAGTACTTCGATCATAAAAAATAATAATAAAAATAATATAAAAAAAAACTTTTTTATAAAATTAAGTTATCCAATTTATGTATTCTAACTTAATTGTTGCGATAGAGTTAATAGCTGTAGAACTACTGGTATGGGTATCACTAACCTACAAATGTAACTGAAAAATAAAAAACAAAATAATATTAACATTAGAAATATGTTAAATGTTTTTTTTTATGTCGGTAGGATTTAAAGAAAATTGTATTTAGGAACCAAACCCAAAAATTACGATATAATAAATTAATTATGATATTATTCTTTGCGATATAATAAGCAATCACATGTTTATGTTTATATAAAATTGCAATATGTAGGCTAAACTTAGAACTTACATTTACTACGAATTTTAGATAAACTTTTTTGTCAGTTTGGACAATTCTAAATAGTTAAGCCAAAAATGTTATTTTTCCAAAGTTTATTCAATAAGAAATAAACTTTTTTTTGTCAGTTTGGACAATTCTAAATAGTTAAGCCAAAAATGTTATTTTTCCAGAGTTTATTCAATAAGAAATGATACTACGACAAAAAAAAAATGGTAAAGTCCAGACAGTATAGTTATTTAAAAATGAAGCAAAAAAGACAAGAAAACGACTTAACCCTTATTGGAACAAAACTCATTACATACGCACTTTCGGCACAAACATATAACGAAATTCGAAATTGACTTACTTCATTTGAAAGTAATTTAGGTATATTATTTTCTCATACGCATTATTCACGTTTATGCTTCTTCGAGTGCCAAGATAATAAAAGAACTTTTTCGTTCAAATTGTCATTGTGTTTCCTACTATACCTCATTATAAAAAACAAACAAAAAAACATAGCTATGGTGAAAATGTTTTGACTGAAAAAAATATAATAATTCATTTAAATTCAGACGATATTTTTACAAATGAAAGTTTTTAGAAAAGATAAACAGAAATATATACGTTTGTTCTTTTTTTTTATTGATTAAATATCTACTTCGTTGTTAAATAAAAAAAACATTACTTGGTAACAATAGTCTTTCTTAAACATAAATATGCTTTATTTTAATAAAAAATTGTGTAAGAAAACGAAGATTTTTTTAGCATAGAAATATTTGCATTGAGAGAGAGAGAGTGATCATTGGTTGTGGTTAGAAAGAAGCAGACGATAACTCACAGTTTACTTCACATTCAAATAAATAGCAGGTGAATATAACATGTTCAATATTTTTGGCACCCAAGCAAGTCTTAGGAACTGGTCTGTGTTTTTTCCCAATTTGGGCAAAGGAGGATAAAGACCTAATACCTTAAAACGCAAAAGTTACTCGAGACTTCTTTTAGGTAACAGACACCAATTTTACCCTAAGTTTTCAATACGACCGAATCATGATTAGAACTTCTACATAACCTCTCAAGAAATCCTATAACGTATGTTCTTATATATAATCTAAATATACTTTTCATACTAATATCTGCAAAAAAGTATGTTTTGCAATGCAATATTTTTTTTAAATAAAAGAGCTTTTTGAAAAGTTTAAAGAAAGAGCTGGTTTAAAGTTATTTTTTAAGAACTCTAATATCGTATTAACCCTCGTTCAACTTCATTTTTTATAGAAATAAATGACCGATGTAATCAAGGGCTGAAAACTGATATTCGGATCTATCGGACCAGGTCAATTTCAAAACTGATTAAAGTATTAATTCTTTGTGGGGAGGTTTTAAAAAATTCCCCAAATGGGGATGCCAGGTTACAAGAGGTTATTGAACATACATTACTAGCAGGTGCTTGTACCTTTTTTTTTAAACAGAAAAGTACATTTTTTATTTGGTATAAAGCTCTTCAATTGCAGGCAAAAAATACACACAAATCTTTTGTACGATGCTTTATTTTTTGTTTAATAAATAATTTATTTATACACACAAACTTTTGAACACATATCACAAAACTCCTATCACCGGAGATGTGGAAACATAAAACTGCAGGTAAACTTGATGCTAGCTCATTATATTGTCAGTAGAAGTTGTTTCCTTTCTGAAAGAAAAAAAACAACAGCATCGTACTTTTCAATGATCACATCGAAATGTACATTTAAACATAAAAATAAACAATATTTATAATCAAACACACATATGCTGACTTAAACTCCTCAAAAACTTATTAAGTTTAAATGAGATTAAAAATATAACTTAAATTACCTGTTCCCATATCCTTAATATAACTTAGTACTTTAACATCTCAACAACAGCGTCATCTAATCGCCCACGTACCGTTCCCACAGAAACTGTTTAGTCACCACATTTTAAACTTAACTATTTCACACTTTCTCAAAACAAAATCCTAACCCTGATTGGTCAATCGAAGAACGAACAATAATAATGTTATAGATTGAGGCACTTTATAATACTTCAAGATGTAAGGTTGTGTGCTCTTTGTAAATGGCATGGGCTGGAGCTCAATTTGCTAAACTCTAAAATACGCTTTCTTTACAATAAACTGCCTTTGGACGTCTAATATCTCCTTATTTCTAGATGAATGAAATAATAAGTATACTTTCCTGTGAAGTAGATGTTAATTTACTTCATTCATATGAGTAAATAAATTACAATAAGCAGAAAAGGCTTCAGTAGGGTATGGGCAAAATGACCTTACAGGGTTAAATGAGATACATGAGATACTGACTCGATAATTAATGAAAACTTAGTGAACAAGGTCAGGAGTTTTGGATTGTGCTATAAATTAGGTACTCTAAAAATATCAGCATTTTTAATAAATGCAAATGTGTACATGTTGGTTGCAATTCACGAAAAATTTCTAAGAAAGTAAAGTTTTTGTTTTGCTCCTTGTAAGCCCTAACAGGCAAGATACAATCAATTAAAATAACTTGTAGTTATATTGATGAATACTATTGCTTTGTAATCTTATTTTGAATAGTCAAAAAAATCCAAATTGAAATTTACTATTTAAATCCAACAAAGTATAAGTGGGGCAAGATGAAGCCACATTATTCCTTAAGTGGTGTAAAAGTTGGAATATCTAGTTTTTTTTTCACTTATAGCTATCACACTGCATTTAAACGTAAAAAGAGGAAGCTTTTATAATACAGTAAACGAGGTTAATTGCGCAAAGTTTATGCATTAGTTTTTGCAAATGTTTTTGGATATTTGTATTATAAATGTTTTTTAAGTGACTATTGAAGACTATTCGGAAAATAATTAAAAACATTTATTTTTTTAAATTTTAAAGACATTATACACTTTAGGATGCAAGAAAAACTCGACACAACAAAAGATCTTTGGCTTTTCATTAGCATATATACAACTGTTTTCATTTAACACTTCGTATATTATTATTCATAAAATAGTCTTACATTCTGCTATACCCTATAGCAGAATGTAAGACTATTTTGTGGAGTTAAAATCACATACATAAATTTAATTTAAATGGAAAATATTGCTTAGTTAACATTCGAATAAAATGAATGGATTTATTTTACAAGTGCTAAATAACTTCTATATGCATTGCAAAACTAACAGATTAAAAACTATGCAATAAAATGCATATGCAGTGAAATTTTTTGTGACTAACCAATGTTTCACTTTCTTAAAATCAGTTGTATAAGAGGTGTTTAGTCCTTCTAAAAAATAAATTTTATGATTGCTAAAATGTTCACAGAACTAATAATTTGTAATTAAAATTTTCTAAAAGTATATTTTTATGTATTTATTATTGAATACTATGCATAAGAAAATACAATATTTTGAGTATTGAAACATTTAGGTAACTCCAACACCTCTCTCTCCCCCCTCTCAAAATTGAAAACAAATTTTAAACATAGAAATAAATATATGTTTACATAAAACAATAAGGTTATCTCTTATTTATCTAAAAAAACATTCAATAGTGGGTACAGGGGGGGGGGGATATCAGTGTCTTGAAAAATTGACTACAGAGACATACAAGCTTTACATTTTTTTACAAAATGTAGGTCTCCCAATGGGTTTCTTATCACTAATTTAAATCATTTTATATTTTTTATACCGTTTTCTTAAAATGCTATTACGAGTACAAGCATATTAGGCAATAGAAGTTAAAAGCAGAAAACTTACAGGCAAAGGAGTTTAAAGCAGAGAAAATATTAGTTCTGAAAAAAGAGAGTATTGTAAAAATAATATAAATGAAAGTGAAGAATGAAGTAACATTAAAAAAATAATAAAAAGAGAATCAATATTAAACTAAAGATTAAAGTAAAATAATACAATTTCCGATTAATTTTAAGAAAAAGGTATATAAAAATGCAAATATGTTTTTAGAAAAATAAACCAGAAAAGAAAGCAGCATACAAAAGTTAGGCAAAGAACAAAAGGCTTGAATATGACACACTAATTTCTAGAACAAATGTGGAATCTATGTTCTAGAGTTCAATTTTCTTTATTTATCGAACATAGTCAAAAGAATTCTTTGATTTCGAGAATATCCCAGGTAAAATAAAATTCTAAGGCAAATTTGCATCGATATCACGAATGACAAATATCAAATTTGAAATCAAAAGTTTTTGAAGTAAAATAGCAGTTTTGATAAATATTACTTAAAAGAGGAAATCTAGAAAACCATTACCACGAATGTCGTAAAAGTGTTTTTTTATTTACACATGGGCAAAAACTTAAGAATTCAATTTTTTAAAAAAAATCAGAATTATGTATTCCTTGTGAACTTCTACATTGAAATTTACTAAGTACTAATTAAAAATTAAAACAAATGTGGTATAAGAGAAAAATAAACTTATGTCAAGAATAATTTACACATAAGAACATTTGTATGCAAGGTAAATTAAAAAAAGATAATTCAATTATTTATTTATTATTATTACTTAGTTTTATTTATTTCAAAGTAAATCTAGGAGTATTTTAAAATGAGTTAGACAGGTACTAAGGCCAGATACTTGCTACGCTCGAGGCAAATTGGTGCATGCGTGGCAGCTATTCCACTCTGGCAGGTGACATACTTTAAAATGTTAACGATAAAAAACTCCTTAAATGTAATTAATCAAATGCATCTTACTTTAATGAAAAAGTCAGAAAACTCTTCTTCAGAAATATGCCTTTCATTGGTAAATACAACCTTTTCTATTTTTGACATGGGACTTCCTGTGTGCCTGAGCCAATCTTTCCTAAAAGAAAAACCTTATTTAGACAATTGCTACATGAGACTTTAGGCTAATTCCATCCTAATGAAGATTTCTGTACCAGTACAAGTCACAAATAAATATAAATTTCAAATAAAAAAAATTTAAGCAAATTAAATAAAACAAGTTACATATTTTGTTGTAGTAAATATAGATCAACTCTAAAAAATTGTTTTCATTTAGTATTTAAAGTTATAGCGATAATTACTTTTTCGAACACAGGTGACTTACGCTACAGTTTTGCAAAGAATTAGCCTTTATAACATATTATTTTATGAATTATGAAATTTTTTAAAAAGTACTTTAAGCTGCGTAATTATATGAGGAAATTGTTTAGATTACAAACAGGAATTTTAATAAAGGAAGACAAAGAACAACTAAACTTAACTATTGTAAACACAAACAACTTAATTAAAAATATACATCCTTACTATTTACTTTCAAGTACAACTACTTTCACTTAAATTTTTAAAATAGCATAACTAGTTATCAAGCTGTTTTTATGTTTAAAAAAAAAGCTATTTCATAGCACACAGTATATATTATAAGGTTTAAACATTAAAAGAATTCAGATCATGACATGCATTGTTTTCAAGCATGTAACTACTAACTAAAGAGTCAAGTAGCAAGACTCACAATTTCCAAAGAATACTTAAGATGCAGGATTTGTTGTGTCTATTGGTGACTTTTGACAATCATAAATTTAATTGGATGAAGTCGCCAATAAACAGGCTGGACCCTAATGTTGGACTTTGGAATGCAAGTTTTGCAACTATACACTTCAATTGATGCAAATCTCACATTGTAATGACAATGTGTAAAATGTGCTCAACACACATTTTGTCTGATGAATCAAGTTGGTACAGTAATTTGGAACTAAGAAAAAAACTTTGTAGTTTTATATAGAGTTAGAATTATGAAGAAAAAAAAGTCACGACGTTCAAGAACTTGTTATATACTTATATCTTTGTTATATACTTATTTAACTTGTTATATATTTGGATATTATTTTCTGGCACCTCACATTTATAAATAGCATTTATAATAATCAGCATTTACATTAATCAATCAGCATTTATAAATCGCTAAGCATTAATGAATTATAAGCAATTATAGAAACATTTCCAAAGAATCAAGAAAATTTATAAAGAATTAGGAAATGTTTTCAAATGCTCAAGCTCACATTTCAGCAACTTTTTCTTCTGTTCCTTGAGCTGTACCTGTCACAGTACCCTGAGAAGTATTCATGCACCATCCTTTCAGACCCAGCTGTTTTCCTTTTTCTCGGGTGTACTGAAAATTAAAAAAAAAAATTATGAGAAACTTGACTACATATAAAGTAAATGCATAAAAAAGGTGGTTTAAGGACAAAATATTCATGTCCTAATGTTATAAAACTTAATGTTGTTGTTGCAACAGCTATGATAAATGAATAAATTATTAGTCTACAGCAGAATACTATTTCAAATTATGAAAAAAAAATTAGGGAACAAATACAATTTTTTGAACTACAACATAAACATTGTATTCATTTTTCAAAAATTCACATTCTCAAAAGCTACCTTAGAAAGCTACTGTGTGAAACTCAATAGTTTAATAAGAGAAATTTACTAAAAAATTTTAAAATGTATGTTAATACATCTTTAGGAAGAAAGTATAAGTATTATCAAAATAATTTTTCAGTGCAACATATGAACAATGAGCAGAATAATTTGTAGTTATTTTATATCAAAACATTTGAACTTTGGGACTTTTTTTAGCACAGGAAAACAAGCTGCCATTATTCAGAAGTTGTTTTTTTATTCCTGTTTATGAATAATATAATTTTAAAACCGCAGTTTATTTACCAAATGTTGATGTGTTACTTAAAATGAACAGACTGCCACATAAATGCCAAAGTTACTGTGAGCGGTACTTTTCCATTTCGCATCAGCAAATCTCACCAAAGAGAATTGTTTGGCAACAAAACAGCAGGGCTAAAATAAATCTTAGAAATTAGCTTACAGCAATGTACCCATCCTCCTTTGAAACCAACCCATGAAACTTTAATCATATCTAAATAGTTTCTAAATAAATAAAAATATCATTTTGTCTTATTTATAATAAATATTTATATAAAATACATAATGAATTAGTAGTTACCAGGATTACATTATGCATTAATAAAAGAAATACTAGGCTACCATGACAGCAACTTTGTATTTATTTTCAGAATATTAGAATTAAAGTTCAAGTTAGCAGGATTACTTGAGCATGCACATTTGGTCTGATGAAGGAATCAACAAGATTTCTTGATTAAAAGGTCATTTTAGAAATCTAGACTCTTATAAGATAACAAAAATTAAAAATTTATCACAAACATTAACGGGAAAATGGCTGTCCCCGAGGATGTAGGGATCGAGTAATAAAGTTGTCCACGGGGAATTTTTGACCACCGAGAACTGGAGGATGGGAGGTTTTTCAAGCCTTGCAAAACAGTATGCATAGTTACAGGTTACATTTTACAAAAAAAAAAAAAAAAATAATAATAATAAAGATAATGGTTTGATGGTTGTTGTAAATTTGAAGAGACTTCATTTGCTTGCAAACGCGAAACGGAAAAGTATCTAATGAATGGATATACCTCAAAAATAAGAATAAGTTAGGAATATTTAAACTTAAACTACTTTTTACAATAAACTCCTGATTATCCGCGGGTGGATTATCCGCAAGCTACTTTTCTCCATTTTTCATTTCAAATAAAAAAAAGCGATAAATGAATTTTAATTTGTTTCAAAGCCTTTTGAAAGAGTGCATTCCAAGAACAACGAATTCTTTTCTAGAACGACGAGTACATTTAAAAAGAACAACAAATATATTACAATAAGAATGACTAGGAAACCTGGTGTTCGGCCAGGTGCACATCACGAACAGGTTTCTGTCAAAAAGCGTCATTTGTAAAATTAACTGCCCACTATTTTAATTGAATTGCTTTATGTGATTTTGATACTAGCGAAATGTATGAGAAACTAAAAAAAAAGTTGTCTTGACAATTCAAGAAGAACTACAACTCATTAAAAGGTTAGAAAACGGATCTTCTACAAATCAAATGAGCTTGAAGTGTGGCATAGAAGAAACGACAGTAATAGACATTTTGAAGTAAGTAAATTTGTACATGCTATATACGATTACTGTAATTTACTTTTTAATGAAATCCAGAAGAAATTTTGTTTATAGGCATTTTCTTCATGCGGATGCTTTGCGGATTATCTGCGAATTCGTTTATCCGCGGAAGCCGCGCCACCCAATTCCGCAGATAAACGGGAGTTTACTGTATTTATTTCAGAGACTAATAATCAGTTAAACTAAAGAATCGTGGCTGGGTATTTTGCGCCAAATCTGGGAACCCCGACTTATTGGTACTTATGTCAACCCTTGGCAAAATTAGAAAATTTCTTATCAAGTCATGCTCTCCATACTGCAGTCATTCATTGGTTGTCTCCACACGTGCCGGGTTTGTTGTCATTCGATTTGGCAATATATTTAACAAGACGATAAATCTGGCCACGATTCTTCAGTTTAACCTAAGAATTAACTCTTTTAGGAAATTAACAAATGAAGCGTATATATTGCATAAGAATATGATTTAAGGGTACTTAACCACTTGAAATTCAATAAAAAAAAGCAGCATACTCACTTTACGGAAGAAAACCCCTGCAAAAAGAAATAATGAAGTTAGTGTCTACAAAATCAACAGCAAATATAAAATGTATAGCTGCATAACAAGTTACAAAAGACCATTTTTATGGGCCATTACCATGAATTTATATTTTTCTATTGAATAAACAAATCTGATGACTTTGCATGGTACAACGACAATTGTTGTATTTAACAAATATGACTTTTCATGTTGAATAAAACTAAAATATTCAAAAGCAGATGATCTTGCAATTCAAGAAAATCTTAAAAAACAATCACTATAACATTTGAGAAACTATTTAGACAATTCAATGAAATGAAAAGCTAAACTTCAGATGCTTCTCCTGAAAAAACATCTTTCAGAAGATATGCCAACTTTTCCAACAAGCTACTGCTGCAATTCTCTGAAGTATATAGAAGATAAGATATAGAGGTTGGCCTTGTCCGATTGAACTTACCACTACTAAACGTCGCCAATGAAGGTGCTGTCCCCTAGATCTTAGTTATACTTCGAATAATTCAAGTTTTGCAACCAGATCAGGGATCGAGAAAATAGTATACAGAAATTTTACCCAACCCCAGAGAAAAGGCTTGACCAACAATGTACACGCCCTCCTTTGAAACTGACTTGTCAAACTCTAATTATACAAATAGATTCTAAATAAATCGAAATATCATTTTCTTTTATTTTTTTTACAAACATTTATATAAATTGGGCAATGAATTTGTAGTTACTAGGATTACATAATGCAGTAATAAAAGAAATATTACATTGCTAACAGTTACCTAGTTAGTTTTAGGAAACAATCTAAAATATTTTGCAAACATAAACAGGGAAATGGCCGTCCACGAGAACGTCAGCTTTTAGAAATTCGTTATCCTTGGGGAATTTTTGACAGCTGAGGACGGGCGGTTTTTTAAGCCCTGAACTAGACCATTCATATTATTAAGTTCAATAATTGGAAACAAATAATTTTTCTTAAAATCCATAAAATGCAAACCAAAACACTTCAAAAGACCTTCAACACTCCGTATTTAACACAGAAATACTGTATTTTTAAATGCTTTCTGAATTTCCGTTTCAGAAGTAACATTGACCTGATTTTCGAAAGGTAAAACACTAAACTCAATCTTGGCGCCTGGAATTTGGAAATGGTTATCAGCGAGTTATCTCCAGAGAGTTGGCAGGTTGGTTGTTGAATTAACGTCACACTAGAGCCTCAGTAGTTAGATCGAACAACAATTGTAAGGAAGAAAACATGGAACAGCTCTAGCGTACTTGTTAAGGAATTTCACCGGTTGTGGAATTTTGACTTGTTGATATATAGTCAAAGCCTTCTAGAAATGGCAAACCTTTCTTTTAACAGTAATATTAGCAAACTTTTTTTTTGCGTAGACTATGCCTTAAGGCATGAAGATCTAAGGATTTTCAGCAAGACTAAATCAAGCAGCACAATTACTTCTGGGAAGGTATACTTTTAAAAATATTGTTTTCTTGAAATATTATTACAAAGACGATCGATAAAGCTAACGTGAATAAACAATTAACATCGGTAGAACATATATTATAGAAAAAATAAATGACACTTCACCTTGTACGTTACCAAAAACTTCAAAATCGATTGATTGCAGCATTTTCAAAACAGTTCTCATTTCGTTCTTTGTTGACAAGTTTTCAATCGACTGTTGCCACGTATTATTAATATTGTATGAAAAATATTTATATGATAGCAAAAATAATAAAAGGGTCATTCCAACAAGGAATGGAATGACAAGGCTGTAGTATTTTAAGAACATTTAAGAATGTAAACTGGGTTCAAGTTCTAAAATAGTTATTCATAGCAGATAGAAAGTAATAAAATACGTAAATGAAAAAATACTGCTTCGGTTGAACATCTGCTATTTAAATCAAAATTTTGTTCTGAATTTGATTGTGTTGTTTAGTGACAGGCAGAAGCAATTGTGGAGTTGAATATAAAATAATAATTTTTTTAAGCCTATAGTAACAGAAACCGAATATTTATTCACAAAAGAGATATTAAAAAGTAAATAAGTTCATTTATTTTTAGCTCTCAAGTAAAATTTGGTTTGGTTGGTTGTTAAATTTTCGCATCTCAAAGTGTTTCACAAATTGCTGGTCAAAAGGGCCTCGCAATTTTAAAAAAGATTTTAAGATGGAAAAAGCAGCACTTGAGCTTTATTTATATCCTAAATTTATATTCCGAACTTCAAAATAGGTGTACTTTTTATTTTAATCTATTATTATTTTAATCTTTATATTTTTATTTTAATCTATTATTATATTAATCTTTATATTTTTATTTTAATCATTATATATATTTTTTGTTTTAATCATTATATTTTTATTTTTATCTTCATATTTTTAAAAATTTATTTTTTATTTTTATCTTCATATTTTTAAAAATCTCTTTTTATTTTAATCTTTATACTTTAATTTTAATATTTTTTATTTTCACAGTACTTTTGATATTTTTATAGCATGTCTAAGCTGATATTTTTAAAAACTAAAATAAAATTCCTGTAGTCTCTGCTGCTGAGGTTTCGATTCTCGTAAAGATAACAAATCAAGCATCTTCCCGTCAGCGGCATTTTTTTGAATCAATTGTTTCACAAAGAAATAAATCTATTGCTTGAATTATTTGTTATGTTTACATAAAAACCAATAGTTTCATCAATGTTTAAAATAGTTTTAGTTTGCCAAATTATTTTAAGTCCCCAAACTCTAAACAAAACTTTCCAATAAAAATAAAAGTATCATCTTCTGTACAAGAGGCAGTAGAAGATTTTAAAGCATTTTTTATGCTTGAATATTGTTGAAACATGCATTCACATTTTTAATTACAATACAAAATTTGTTACTTGTATTTAATAGGGGTCTTACATAAATAACGTCCCCCAAAATGTTGAAATTTTTTGCCCCCTCAATCCCTATGTCACGCTGCGTCACGTTGGATCCAACCCCTCCCATTACATTTGCATCACGTTATTGCACCCCCTCCCCCCTTTCAAAGAAAAAGTTAATTTTAATGTTTCCCTAAGTTTCTGAAATTAAAAAATCCTATTTTTATATTTTTAAAAAATAACTGAGAAAAAAGTTAAATTTATCTTGGGGTTAAATAATGTATTCATAGGAATAGACTGACATTGTATTTACCTTTCCGTTGTCCAAGGGCTAACTAGCCATTTGCTAATGTCTTCTTAAAAAGGGGGAAGGGGGTCTGTATGTATGTAATCGGAACCAGAACTGTCTAGTTCTGGGTCTTTTGGTGTTTGTCCAGATAGCTGCTAGTCCTGGGATTGATCAAGATATTGATAGTGTCGCAATTTAGCGTGTTACGAAGCACCGTTGCGAAACGGTTCGTAAAATGTCGGAGAAGAATTAATGCTGAAGTTGTGTCTTATAATAATATCCCTATCCTCTTTCTCAAATAAAGTGTTTCTTATGAAATCAACACATTGCAGATAGATTTTTTTTCTCAAGAACTACATTTTAGGCAAGCACATTTTTCCTACAAAAGTAAAATTTTTCGAATAGTTACGTCACGCAAGCGATTAACCCTCTCCCAAATGTCCCGACCCGACGCGTTTAAGCATACCACTCCCTATCCCTCCCCCCCTGTGCGTGACGTACGTCCCCATAACTATTTATTATTGATATGATTTTTTTTTATATTAAAGAACATTGAGTGAATGCAATTTTTTGTTCCACATTTAGCAAGTATGATGTTAATGTCAAAAAAGAAAAAAAAAATGTTTAGAAAATACTTCGACTTCCTCTAAGCAAATAAGTAGGTACAGTTATACACGCGAGAGTTTAGTCATTACACTCTTAAAACAAAAGAGAGAAATCCACCCCAGTTGGAGAAGTGCATTTTCGACGCTGGAAAGGAATGAATATTAACTCAGACTGAGTTAAAATCACTCGTTTGGAGTGATCCTGTCGGAGGTTTAGCACACAAAGTATCTACTCCAAAAGGAGAAGTGCATTTTCCAGACTGGAGGAGTGAAAATTAATCAGACTGAGTTAAAGTCACTCGTTCGTTTTAAGAGTGTACCTTACACATATTTACAAACGTGTAAGATATCTTTGCACAATATGCATCGCTAGTTGTGACACGTTATAGATGACGTGTCATGGTCATATGACTTTTAAAATCTTCAAATCTTTTCCCAATTACAAAATAAAATATTTTAATAGATTTTAAAGCAAAAAGTCGTTACTAAGTAAGAAAAATAGTTTACGAAACTCTATTTTTTATACAAACATTAAAAAGCTTGAGGTTCATGAGCGGAGTTTTAAAACACATATAGAAATTATTTGTAATGTACAGAGCATATATTGTTAGCAAAATATTGCCTATCTAGACTCGATACATTAAACTAATTTCAGAAACTAACATAATCAACTTCTGGAAAATTTTATAAATAGTATTGGTCTTTAAACTTGAAAAGATCAATGAACCCTAGCTGATTTTTTGCAATTAAATTTAATAGAAAACATATACAAACAATATTTTTTAACTCACCTTGTACTTTACCAAAAACTTCAAAATCAACTGACACTAGAATTTTCATTTGAAATGAGGAGGAAAATAATAAAAGAGTAATTAAAACTAGAAATGGAACAACAATGCAATGGTATTTGATAAACATTTTAGAATAAGTATGCTGGCTTTAATGTTAAAACCTTTCTTTGTACCTTTCAGAGTAGATGCGGAAAACAATGTTTTTATTGAATATTTGTTATCTTTTTTAGAATAAAATGTTGTTTAGCATTTCCGCTGCATGGAGCTCGCCAGGGTTGCCAGATGGAATAAAAAATAGCCAAGTTGCTGCTCAAAGTAGATAAACTTGCCAAAGTAACAGTAAACTTTCACTACGTCACTTTTAATGTAATCTCTATATATGCATGAATTTTAAATTAAAAAGTAAAAGTGAAGATATATTCAAAAGAAAAAAAACTTGCAAAATGGTAAAGTATACTAAATTTTGTACTTAATATATTAATCTGAGGGTCGTTTGAAATTAGTCAAATCACTAGCTAAACTGTTTTGGCTAAGGATTTAAAATTTTAGTAGCCAAGCGATCCTACCAAAAATATCTTTCGGGGGTCGCTTAAAATGTTTTAAAAAAGCCGAATTTTTTAATCATTAGTGAAACAGTTCTTAGCTAATGATTTAAAATTTTATTAGCCAAGCAGATCCAAAATTAGCCAAAAGGCCTAATATTCACCAAGTCTAGCAGCTGTGTAAGTAAATATAATACTGGCAACAATACTACAACCATACCATACAATACTACAACTACATACGGTAATATACAATATCTCGGAGTAGAAGTCAGACATCCACACCCTCTCATGGGTACTCAAAGCCCTGTGCCAACGGATGCTACTGCAACCCTCTTGCTTTCCAGGCTAAGGCCTGGCGGCACACGACAACAACAACAACAACAACAACCATATACAAGCCCCTCATGCCGTAGTATATATAGATGAACTGCAACTCCTTGGCCGACTATGACTGTGTTAATTGTATTGTAATTGTAGGGTAGACTGGGTACGGTTGTGACAGTTTTTATTTGATCGCTTATAAATACGTTAATATGCCGATTAGCTGGATGAAAGTTGCATTAATAGTAAAGTACAACATTGGTCTACGTATAAATAAAAAATTGTGTCCCTAAGTACAATAGTTAGCTTGTAAGAGCAAATTCGAAAAAAGAAGTAGGGTCACAACCGACCTCACCCTGGGGTCGGTTGTGACAGTGCCTGGGGTCGGTTGTGCCAGAGTCAAAAAAGACACCAAAATGGCATCAAATCACTCTTTTTGCATCATCTTTAGAAACTATAAATTCAATATTTATAATAATAACATTTAATTCATCATTTAATTAATAAATTTAATAATTATAAATTAATTTATAATTATTTATAAAAACTCTTCATATTATCACTATCATCAAACAAGTTAACTAAATATTTATAATTATAAATTGCTGCAACCATTACAAATACTAAACAAATAAATAAAAATGCGTTTTTTTTTTAAATGCACAAAATATCTTATCTACATAAAAAAAAATATATACATGTTCTTATATAACACAAATAAAGCATTTTGAGTTACACCTGTTTCGTCAACTATGTATATCCTATGGCTCATAGGTGTGTATGTACATAACAATATGCATATTGTCAAAAAAATATTGCACATTTGAAGCTTGCATCGATACAAATGTATCGTAACAAACACACGATTAATTTGGTGGTTTTTTGCCGCTCTTCATTATGAAATCCCACCGTTTCACTTCTATAAAAGCTTCTTCATATTTTCTTAGGTCACACTGTGCCCTCTCTGCCTTCCTCAGGCTTTTTATAGGCATCTAAAAGAAAAATAAATACATTTTATTACTGTGCTGTCACAACCGTACCCAGCCTACTCTTTTGCAAAAAAAAAACAATCGCCATGACAATGCAAAATAATTTGCATTCAAAGTAATCACTCGTATTTCATTATTAAAGTCTAACTTATAACGAGGAAAAAATTCATTGCTCTATCTGTACACATATAATAACAGTTATGAAAAGAAATGGAATAAAAATACTTACTTTTGAGCTTTTTGATGGTGAAAAATTAACCGAGACCTCTGGTAGGGTTAATGTCGTGCGATGATTGATGGTATACTGTGGAACATATTCAGGCAGGCAAGCTGCTCCTTACCCCTTACACCCAACCCGCTATTCCTTATGGTTTCGCTAATATGGGCGACTGTCATAACCGTACCCTGTCACAACCGTACCCAGTCTACCCTATGTTTTATTACGAAATTCAGCAAGATAACACCAACAGTTTTAAAGTTTAACCAGTGACAAAAGCCAGCAACCAAAGTGGGCTGTGAGGCGCCTTGTGGTCAGAGTAGCGATCTACGGATCGGAAGGTCCCGCGATCGAAACCTGGACGCTGAAAACTCACCGAGTATATGTGGAGTACGTGCTCGTTAAATCTGTTGGGTCCGAAAGTCCTGTGGGCGGTCATTGCGCAGATTCCCACGGGTACAGGTTCCTGAAGACTATTTCCCTCTCCTTCAGGGACATGTCTAAATTGTGGAGGTGGTGCGTGATAGATGGCAGCATCTGTCACGTATATGTGTGCATGTGAGTGGGAGTGTGTGTGTGTGTTGTGACTGTCTCACTTGACGAAGGTTTATAAGCGGCTCTCTGAGCAAGCACACAAGCCTGAAAATCTATGTATATCAACCAACCAAAAGCAACCAAAGAGAGGCTTGGGGAGCCTAGTGGTTAGTGTCTTGGTTTCGGAATCGCTATGTTCCGCGATCTAGTCATGACTACAACTGAAGACCCACCGAGTATATGCGGAGATACGTGCTCGTTAAATCTATGGGTACGAATGTTCTGTGGGCAGTTATTGCGCAGTTTCCCAAGACACAGGTCCTTGGAAACTATTTCCCTCCCCTTCAGGGACATGGCTAAATTGTGGAGGTATGGCACGCAAGAGATGGCAGCATGTGTCACGCATGTGTGTGTTGTGTGTGTCTTACTTGACGAAGGTTTATAAGCGGGTCTCTGACCAAGCACACAAGCCTGAAAATATATCTCCCAACCAAAGATGCAGGCAACCAAAGATGCAGATGCCTCAAGACCTGACTAGATTTGTTTCAAGTGATCTGCTTTTCGACTGCGAAGTCATCCTTATATTTTTATATTTTATTTACGTTGTTTATGCTTCAAAAAACTATAAAAACAAGAACGGAAATAATTTGAAAATTATTTATAGCTAGATAGTTCAATAACAAAACTAGACTTTACTGTGAAATGCAGTGTGCTAGGTCATCCTATGCAAGTGATGTGAAGCATGCTGAATGTCCTGCAACCTGCAATGAGATAAGACATGCAACAAATTCAGAAAAAAAGCAACTGTTACTAGATGAAAGTCAAAGACTATGATCCAGGTCAATAGTGTAGAAGCAGAGGAACGACTGTTTCTGTGAAAAGAGGAAAAGTAGCCAAGATCACCGAGAATGTGACATCGATGTTCACCTGATGGTAAGTTGAGTATTAGGGGTATACCTATGAAATGACCCTTTTTTTAAGAAAACTTACCGGTGAATTTTGCATCACTGGATGAGGGTAATAAATCGAAGTATGTACAGCTGTGGAAATAAAAAAGTACCCACTTGAGGTTATTTCCTCTGTTATTCATCCTAAAGAATCGGACCTTTTTGATATTGTGAACAATTAACATTCTGAGTTAATTGCATGACACAAAATTTGCATAAGGGGCCATCTTCATATTAAAAATGTTACTAACTTTAAAATTTCCAATAGCAACACCCCTTTTTGAATCCATATTTCAAATCTCTGACCTATGTTAATACGAAATGCCAAATTTTGTTAGTTTTTAAGCATTATTAGAGGAGTTAGAAACGTGCAAAGTTTAGGTCCCATAATGTTAAATGAGTTGCACATAAAAAACTATCCCGATCTATAAATAATTAAGATAATGAAACGAATTTGTTACTGAAAAGAAATTATAATAACCCAAACAAAATGCATTCAATATTGGGGTATTTAAAACAATTTTTATATTTTTAAATAATTATTATTTTGATTTTTTAAAAAAATATGAATAGAAACCCCTTAATATTTTTAAAGAAATAAATTTAAGACATTAAGTTTAAGCGAAATCCCAATTTTAAAATTTTTTTATTCATAATTTGATGAGTAAATCACAAAATACTTTTTAATTACCCTTTAGGGGACTGTGTATAAGATTGCGTGTGTAATTGATAAATAAAGACGGCTTTGCATGCATGCTTGCTTGCCATTTTAGAGTTGGTCCCCAAAAGGTCCACAAGTGATTCGATTGAATAACTCGTCAAATATTCATTCAAATGTAACAAAAACTTAGATTTAAGGGTTTTCAAGAGTGCTTAACATTTCTAAGTTATTAAAATTGGGTGTTGCAATTGGAAATTTCAAAGATCGTAATATTTTTAATATGAAGACGGCCCCTTATGCAAATTTTATATCGTGCAATTAACTCAGAATGTTAATTGTTCACAATGTCAAAAAGGTCCGATTCTTTAGGATGAATAACGGAGGAAATAACCTCAAGTGGGTACTTTTTTATTTCCACAGCTGTACCATTAAAATCAGTAACTTTTGCTTATCTTTTTGGTAAATTATGGATTCCTTCGTGATAGAGCTTTGCGTCCTGGGAGGTAAAAAACGAATATGCCCATTTTTCAACTTCATCAAAAGTAGCGAAGTGCTGCTCAGCCAGACCATGTTCTATGGATCTGAGCAAGTGATATTCTGAAAGACCAATATCTGGAGAATATAGCGGGGGCAATAAAAGATCCCATGTCAGGTTTTTTAAGGTGTTTTTAACGTTATTTGTGGTGTGAGGCCGCGCATTGCAATGGAGCAAAAGAACTGTTCCGTGTCTGCGAGCCCATTCTGTCCGTTTTTTGATAAATTCTCGGTTTACATCGGTTAATTGTTGTAGATATTTATCAGAAGTAACTGTTTGACCAGGTTTAAGCAGCTCATACTTAACACTTTACCTACGGGCGTCGACTGACCCGTAGACTAAGAACACTCTAAGTTTCAAACTCTCATTGGAGAATTTCTACATTGAAATTGACATAGAAACTAGAGCGCCCCCTTTGTGTCTAAGGGAACTAATGTAATGGTTTCTGGCTGTCTATTTGCAGTCACCTTTAGGAGATTTAACAGAGCCAATGACATCTCGTAATTTGGAACCCTTATCAAGTGACGATAGGGATCTATTTTTGACTACAACTTATTTTTGAATATATACAGCTAGTCATTGACTTTTATATCCCTCGTAGGCCCATCCTCAAGATATTTGACCTTGTGCTTCTTTTTCTCCATTAATAAACCTACAGACTGACTACGCTTGTCATTTTAGACATGGTCCCCCAAAGATCCACAAGTGATTCGATTGAATAACTCTTCAAATATTCATCCAAATGTAACAAAAACTTAGATTTAGGGGTTTTCGAGGGTTTTTCACATTTCTAAGTAATTAAAATTGGGTGTTGCTATTGAAAATTTTAGAGTTCGTAACATTTTTAATATTAAGACGGACCCTTATGCAAATTTTGTGTCATGCAATTAACTCAAAATGTTATTTGTTCACATAGTCAAAACGGTCCGATGTAAAAGGATGACTAACGGTTGAAATAATCACTAGTGGGTAACTTTTTTTTAACAGAGAACATTCCGAAGAAACAGTAGCCCTACAATTGAAAGTACAATTATGCCAATCAACAAATCAACCTTTAATAGTGTTTTAGTTGCTTTCGACACGTTAGAAGAGCTAGGCATTAGATTAAGTTGCTGGTCTAGAAGATTTTTAGTCTACAGGTCAGTCGACGCCCGTAGGTAAAGTGTTAAGAAGGAATTTTTGATCCTGCCAAACACAAGGAATTGTCTCTTTCAAAGCGATTTTCTCCTTAGAGTCAATGTAGAGGACTGGCCTGGAGTCAACCAACATTTTTTTCTTTCAGGATTGTCGAAATATATCCATTTTTCATCACCTGTGGCAATTCGATGCAGGAAAAACTTTCGTTGATGTCGATTCAAAAGTTGTTCGCAAGTGACTTTTTTGTTCTCCATCTGTAACTCTGTTAAAGCATGTGGTACCCATTTTCCTTCCTTACAAATTCTTCCCAATGCATGAAAATGTTCACTAGTACATTTCTGAGTTACATTTAACATTTCTGAAATATGTAACCGCGTCATTTTTGGGTTTATATCCAAAATTGTTTGCAATTCTTCATCTTCAAATTTTTTTGGTAGTTTTCAATTATCTTTGTCTATCCATCAAAATCAGCTTTCTTAAATCAAACAAACCATCATTTTCAAAATGATTCATATGGACCATTGTATCCATAAGCTTTTTGAAGCATTTGAGAAGCTTTAGCAGAAGTTTTTTCAAAATAAAGTAATGGGTTAAAATTTCCCGCAAATGAACCTTTGCTGGCACGAAACATGACATCTTTAAAGTCTAGAATGACTATGAAAAAAAAACACAGCAGTAATTAATGCAACTGGCTGGTGAAAGGTTAAAAGTAGTCTGACAAAATGCTAGTAGGACGATTCCACACTTTTATTAACCCGGGTGCAGTGCCATCTGTTCATAAAAGGTCATTTCATAGGTATACCCCTAATATTTGCTGTTTTATTCAGCGTCCCTAAGTATCAGGGCCGAGTGGTAGCGATTTTCACATGAAGAAAGTCTCTAAAATCCCATACTTTTAAAAATATCAGTCAAGTAACTTAAAAAAAAAACTTTAACTTATTAAATGACAAATCAAGCATTCCAATTTAATGAATGTGTATCATTCACAGTTATGACTTTTTTTTTATGTTTCACTGAAGCAATTGTCAGAAAATATTATAAATTGATTTCACAAGTGCAATACGTAACTTTTAATTAATCTATGTTCCACGTTGCACAACTCTAGTTAATTCCTGGAATATGAAAAAATGCGACTCTTATAAAGATATTCTTCTCATTACAAATGTTCCTATAAACTTCCTGTTTCCGATGCTGATTCTAATGCATTCGTGTCCATTTCAGCATTTGATTAGAAATATCCTTTGAGTATCAGTTCTTTTATAGGGATTTATCTTACGATACATCTTTGAAAGGACTAATCTTTTTATGGATATTTAAGATCCGTTTGTGTGTGTGTGTGCGCTACGAAAAGGTTTTAATCTTTAGCTCCATTCCGCCCAATTAAGGGGTCATAGGTGTCTTAAAAATGTGCAAAGAAGGTACTACAAAGTATAGTTTGATCTTTCATGTAATTGTTTAACTACTCAATATACAAGTATAATTTTTTTATATGTAATTCTACAAGATTTATTTATTATAAAACAAATTTTAAAATTTATGAAACTTTAGCCAAAACTAAAATAAATTATATTAAACATAAAGCTAGTTGAACACATTGGGATTAGGCTTGCGCGGCAAATTTTGAGGTCAAAATTGAAAAAAATTACCAAAAAAATGACTTTATATTGTACAAATATGTACAAACAAAGACTTATACCTAAATTCTCAGCTCAATTTTAATTAGGAATTATTTCCAGAACTTTTTTCTAAAAAAATTAATAAAAATTTTAAAATTTTGATTTAAAATTTTTTAAAAATAATTTCTATTTAAAATTGAGCTGAGAATTTAGGTATAAGTCCTAGTTTGCACATATTTGTACAATATAAAGTTATTTTCTTGGTCATTTTTTCAATTTTGACCTCACAATTTGCCGCGCAAGCCTAATCACAATGTGTTCAAATAGCTTTATGTTTAATATAATTTATTTTAGTTTTGGCTAAAGTTTCATAAATTTTAAAATTTGTTTTATATTAAATAAACCTTGTAGAATTACATATAAAAAATTATACTTATATATTGAGTAGTTAAAAAATTACTTGAAAGATCAAACTATGCTTTGTAGTACCTTCTTTGCACATTTTTAAGACTCCTATGACCCCTTAAGTAACAGACTATATTTTTTTTGAACAAACACATGTGCCTTTACACGTTATTCGAGACATTAACACTTTCACAACGTATGATTTTCGTTGCCTCGTAACATGTCATATGTTGCTTCGTAACATGTCACCGAATCCTTAACTGTACACTCTTAAAACGAACGAGCGATTTTAACTCAGTCTGATTTAATTTCACTCCTCCAGTCTGGAAAATGCACTTACCCGGAAGGAGTGGATTCTTTGTGTGTTAAGCCTCCGACAGGATCACTCCAAACGAGTGATTTTAGCTCAGTCTGAGTTAATATTCAATCCTTTCCAGTGTCGAAAATGCACTTCTCCTACTGGAGTGGATTTCACTCTTTTGTTTTAAGAGTGTAGGGTCATCTGGGCCGTTTTAAAAGTAAAAGGGTTAAAGACATTTTGCGTATTTCTTAGTAGTTATATTTAGTGTATTATGGCAAGCTCTTAAAATTTTTATCTTAAAAATTTGGGTGCTGCTACTTAATTTTTTTTAAAAGTCTATACTCGTTTTAATACGTAGATTGTAGACGACAACAAGCAGTTTTGACAAGTTGGTGAACGCTTCTTTTCGCTACTCGAGGCGAATTAGTGCCCATTATTTGCCCCTATTAGGTTAATAAAGATCTACTGTGCCGTTCGCCGCAATAATGACCTATTAAGGGGTCTCAGGAGTCTTAAAAATGTGCAAAGAAGGTACTACAAAGCATAGTTTGATCTTTCATGTAATTTTTTAACTACTCAATATATAAGTATAATTTTTTTATATGTAATTCTACAAGATTTATTTAATATAAAACAAATATTGAAATTTATGAAACTTTAGGCAAAACTAAAATAAATAATAACAAACATAAAGCTATTTGAACACATTGTGATTAGGCTTTCGCGGCAAATTGTGAGGTCAAAATTGAAAAAATGACCAAGAAAATGACTTTGTTTGTACATATTTGTACAATATAAAGACTTATACCTAAATTCTCAGCTCAATTTTCATTAGAAATTATTTTAAGAACTTTTTTCTAAAAAAAAAAAAATTAATAAAAATTTTAAAATTTTGATTTAAAATGTTTTTTAAACAATTTCTAATTAAAATTGAGCTGAGAATTTAGGTATAAGTCTTTGTTTGTACAATATAAAGTCATTTTCATGGTCATTTTTTCATTTTTGACCTCACAATTTGCCGCGCAAGCCTAATCCCAATGTGTTCAAATAGCTTTATGTTTAATATCATTTATTTTAGTTTTGGCTTAATTTTCACAAATTTTAAAATTTGTTTGCTATTAAATAAATCTTGTAGAATTACATATAAAAATATTATACTTATATATTGAGTAGTTAAAAAATTACATGAAAGATCGAACTGCACTTTATAGTACCTCCTTTGCACATTTTTAAGACTCCTATGACCCCTTAAACTATTATTGCCAAACATGTCTCACGACTCTACTTACAATACGAAATTCTACAATATCTAGTGACTCTAATAGAAACCAATAGATTGATAAATTTAACGATCCTATAGTACCAGGCAGCTGAAAACAGAAACGAAATAGCAAAATATCATCTATTCTCCAAGTAAAAATACTTCCGATATATACTTCTCTATTTGCCCCCGGGTCCCGTGTTTCAGAAGTAAGGTTTCAAATCTTAAAATAACTATTTCCTTAGCAAACAATTTTTTTAAAGCATGCCACTATCACTATATGATTTATAGGGGTTCGCCAACTCTTTCGCCATAACCATTGCAATGCTTTATGCTTTTTTCATTCGCATAAAACTTGGGGCTGTGTTTCTTGTATGTTATATTTAGACGGGATGTTTTTGCTTGGTAATGGTTTGTCTAGGAAGAGTATAAACTTTTTTTGATTATTTTTATAAAAATATATTGACTTTATGCTATATAAGGATGTTCTAACTCCGAATAAAATTTTTGAATCGGGGATCGGCAACGTTGTTTATTGAAGGGAACAAAATATTAGTTGAATAATTATTATTATAGTAGTAATGATTAATTTTCCCCCTCGGGACCTGTGGGAAAAAAATGAAGAATAGTTAGAATAATGTAATAATTACAATACTCTTTATCAGGTTGTGGGTTACACTACTTTTTGTGTACAATTTGATAACACATATTATGTACTTATAACTTTTTGAACACACAATTTTATTTCAATACCTACACCAATTAAACCAATTTTCTTGCATAACCAGTATTTATTATAATGCTCTAGACTGGGAATTTTTAATAGTAGCCAGTGGCTACCACAGTGAAAACAAATGGTAGCCACATATTTCGATTTTTAGTAGCCAGTTTTAAATTTCAGTATATACGACAAAAAGAAAGTGCGATTTTCCACAAAAGAAAATTTTATTAATGACATTTTTGATTTGATAAGATTGACAGTAAAAAAAGTATCATACAAAATAAGTAGTATTACGTGATTGACCATTATTGTTAGGAGAAAATTATTTTATGTACAATCAGTTCAACTACTATTAGTTTCGGAGAATTCTTGACGTCGCCCACGACCCACGATTGTTCATGAAATTTTCTCATATCAAAATTGTTTAAATGAATAGTTGAGATCTTAATCAGATGTAAATCAATCACCTGTAGATTGCCGAAATCGTAAAGCAAAATTTAAAAATCAAATTTGCATTTAAGATTTTCATCGCCCAGCTCCATTTACGTCACACGGAGGAGGATGGAAAATTTCACCGATGAGCAACAACTCAAGTCTTTATTCCCGACAGAATCGAATCGGAGCGTTTTATTATTTTAGAAATGCAGCTTCAGTATTAATTATTTGTTGAACAAAAAGGAAAAGTTATGATCGCCACATTTGGCGACTGGGGTTCGATTTTTAGGTAGCCACTTGCGATGTAATAGTCTCCAGTTGGCGACTGGCGACCGCTAATCTAGAGCTTTAATTTATTAAGAAATTTTGCTGTCAAATCTGCAACTATTGTATAAGAGAATGACTTGTTCTAGAATAAACAAAATATATTCAATCTTATTATCTTAAAAATAAATATTAATGGTATATTTTAAGGGTTTATAAAAGATAAATTATAAATTCATCCTTGATACCAAGATTTGCAAAGAAAATTGTATTATTTGAAGCTTTTGTTATTACTTTTCAAGTTCACCATTAAATTATATAGTTATAATTCTTATTTTTTAAAAAGTTAATAGATATTGTACTGTTAATATGAAATCGGGCAAATAGCCTCGGGATAGAAAAAAAAAATATTAGGTTAGAAGTTTCTGCACGCTTAAAATTATTTCATTATTGTTTAGGTAATCTAACGAACCAATCAATATAAAAAACAATCAAGATATAAGTTTCTTGAATCATTCATACGCGATAATATCTGATCCAGTTGATCTCCACCGATTACGGAAGCCCTTCATGCACCATTGTACAGATAAATTACGAAAAGCTCTGGATAAAAAGGCTGGATTCTATGGTCCCTAGCTTTAACTAAGTTTGATTAGTACGCTGATAATCAAATCTTTCAACTAACCAAATGTTCGTAAAAAAGAGTTTGTGTCCTGGCAGATTACTCACATATAGTGGGTAACTAAATAGTATAACTTTTCCTCAACAGATGGCGGTACCCATTCAAAAATTTTTATTCCAACAAATGACGCGACAATTCTTCATCCATATGAAAATCGTTCTGAAGTTCGAATTTCGTGCAGAAAAACGTATCAAGTGATAGTAAAACTAATCGGTAATTGCCTTACTTTCTTCTTTTTTTATTCTTTCTCCCAAGAACTTGTTCGTCGAGTGATACTTTCTGCACAGACAACTTTAATGGCAAATTAAGTTTAGTGGGGCAATTACTGGTGGTTAATGCACCTTGTAAATTCCATTTTCTTATATTGGCTACTTAAAACACTCTGGATCGCATTTAAAAGAACTTTGCTGCAGTATCGTTTTACTTAAGTACTTGTAACTAGCCTTAATCACAGTTTCGAACATTTTTATTTCTATTTAGCAACCGTTTTAAATAGGATTAATCCGTTTGCAATTCATAACTTTTTTTTAATGCCGCGGAACTCTACTTGCGTTAAAAAAAATATTTACTGGCGAAAATATTTTCGTTTTTTCGTTATTTGGTTTTATGCGAAAGTATTTAAGCGCTAGGAATGATAATTGGAGTTTGAAAATAGGATTTCTTTTAAGTTTTTTTCTTCTGAAATTAGCCACGAATTAAAGTGCAATTTAACCTAAATCGTCTTTAGTTTGTTTTTGCTGAAACTAATACCATTTAGTACTTTTTAAAGTAAAAAAAAATAAAGATATTAATTTTAACTAAATTTCCCAGCAATGAAATATCTGTCATGAAAATTTAAAAAGATTAAAAAAACGTTTTTGTAGTTGATTTAATCGGATAAAACATGATATTTGGTGAGAAGTTTGTAACAAATAACATAACTATAAGTCATTTAATTATTTTTTTGCGAAGTGAATGTAAATTTCTAACAAGAGAAAGTAGATAAACTTTTGTGCAGAAATAGGACTGAAATTTTAAATTTTTTGTTACGATCTGCCCTAATAAACACTGCTCAAAACAATTAGGTAAGCGCATTGCTCAAATCCTTTTTTTTACACAAAAATACTTAAAAAAAATAGTGCTGTAATTTATTCAAGAGTTACGATTACAATTTACCCCCTTAATTTTTAGTAAAAAAATTAAGATTTCTCCCACTGTTTTTTAACATTTCCTTCTGGATTTTTTATGAATCTATTTTACAAATTTAAGATTTTTAGAATAAAAAATACAAAGTTGGGACTGAAGGGTTAAAAAAAGTACGCAAAGTGCTTCCTTAATTGTTTTGAGCAGTGTATTATCATATTGACGACAACTCTTTTCTGAGTTTGACAAATTATCATTTTCGTTAAAATGTATGGTCTTTAGAAGCATCAGATTGATAACACATTTTTACATAATCAGACAAATCGTCATTTTTGCTAAAAAAAAAGTATCAGATTGCGGATAACTTTCTTCAGAGAAGAGCTAATCGTCATTTTCTTTAACAACTGCCCAAAAACTTTTCACATTAGCGATAACTTTCTTCATCGTTAGAAATATTGTCATTTTCGCATCATATGGTCTAAAAAATATCAGATTGATGACAACTTTCTACAGTATTTTAGAAATTATCCTTTTTGTCTAGCATTTGCTAAAAAAACTTATTAACCATAACTTTATTAACTTTTTTCATTGTCAAGTTACTCAAACTAGTACCAACTAGTAATAAACAAGAAAGGTACTTCCTTCCTAACTAATACTGATATTTGTAACTATCAATTCACACTTTAAAATGCAACCAGGGAAATCCACTTTCGTCATTTCTGTTTTTAAGCGATTTCTTTTTTAAAATAGGAATATTTTGGTTTCATTTAGACTCGTAAAGAGAGTGCTCACGGTGCTTAAAAATCCTTCTTGCATGTCCATTTAGGAAATTTAAAACTTAATCCACTGTTGAGATGCTTTTTTTTTTTTACAACTCCCTCCGAAATCGTTAGATTGGCTGGATGGAAGGAAAAAGGCTTAAAAACGGTTCCATTTCACATAAAGAGATTTTAAAAATATTAAAAAAATACTAGTTTGGTATTTTTATATGTTATTTCAAATAAATAGGAAATTCTGTTTTTCCAATTTGTCCATGATAAAATTTGATTTTTATTGTTTATCTAAAGTTTTGAATTTTTTTATTTAAAAATTAAGTACATTTTGGTAATTCATTTTACAGATATAGGTAATATCACTTAACATATAATTAGTAATCTGATATAAACTGAAAACTTATTAGAAAACTTATTAAACAGAATCAAATGAACTAATTTTAACTGAAATATGAAACGGACGGTCGAATTTTTCTCTCTGGATGGTAAATGCACACACACGCATACGCACCCAAAAATCAAATAAATTTGACTTTTCGTTCTCCAATTGGCAGTCCTCTTCAATTTAGTGGGTTTGGAGGGGCAAAATTACGAAATTTTTGCTTGTTATTAAGAAAAACTTGTCAGTTTCTTATAATTGATGGTCGATTCCAACAATTGTTTTATTACAAAATGTCTTTCTAATATACCCCTGAAAAAATTTAGACTTTTGCAAGACCTCCAAATTCTGCTTGACCATTTTGCTGCGCTTGTTATTGTTGTTGTCGTGTGCCTCCAGGTCGTAGCCTGGACGGCAAGAGGGTTGCAGTAGCATCCTTTGGCACAAGGCTTTGAGTACCCCTGTGAGGGTGGATGTCTGACTTCTACTCCGCGAGGGCGTCACCTCCTCAATTTAGGCACGTCGCTGGAAGGGAGGGGCAATTTTCTCTAGTCGACCAGCACCCAGGGTAAACTGCGCTATGACAGATCACAGGACTTTCGGACCCACAGATTTAACGAGCACATTCTCCGCATGTACTCAGGACAACAGAAATATACATTCCTTACCCGTTTTTTAAATACAATTAATAAATTAGGTGCTTCTGCAACGGTATCTTTGGAAAGCTTGAATATTCTAGTTCATAACAGAAAAGTTAGTGTCAAGAAAATTTTATCAGTGAGTTTGTGAAGGGAATTCTACTAAATTCGCGTATGTATACCTTTGGAGAAAATAGGTTAAAAATAGTTTCAAAAGCAATTTTTTTATTAAAAATAACTAGTAGAAAACACAGTGACTGTTCCTCACTAAAATCACAAATAATCTCCAGCGAGATTCTGCTTTTAATCAGTTTCCCAGACACAAGGAAGGTAATTTCAGCTAACGAACCTTTTTAAAGGCTTCGTCAAGGAATACTTTAGCAAAAACTATCCAGTAGGGAGCATGGTGACAAAAAGCAAAGAAGAAGAAAGTTTAAAATTTTATACGGAAATTTAGCGAAGAGGGAAAAAAATCCGGAATTCTGGAACTTTTAGGACTTGATTGAATGAGGAAGAGGTGCAGGTGAGTGGTTTTTAGGAGGAATATTTCGTTTTAAAAGTAAGCCATTGATTGGAATGATTCTTTCCGTAAAACGGGTAGTTAGGGTTCGTGTTTCTACTTTATTTCCTTGTGTCTTCCATTTAGCCCTTTCAGTGTCAAAAATTTACTGCATCTGATATTCACAAAATAAGCTTATTTTAGGTCAAAAATAAGAGTTCCATAAGAAAAAAAATCATGTTAATTTTTTATATGGTTTTTGAAATAATGCCAAAATTGTTTAACTGTGGAAAACAACAAAATAAAAAATATATATATTACCTAAAAAAACTTGGAGTTATATATTTTAAGGTATCTGACCATATTATTAAAAAATATTTAGTAATTATTTAAACCGATATAATTTAAATTGTGTTTTAAATATGTGGAACTGAAGTGAACTTTTCAAAGATCAGGTGAAAAAATCAGGCTTGTTAGCTAGTTTCTAAATAAAAAAATAGTAGTTCTGACTTCTATTGAGGTTAATGTAAAATATTGTCTGTCGAGTTGCACTAAAACTAAATCGTACTACCAGTACAGTCTGTCTAGTAAAACTTTATAGAAAAAACTTTGACGCAATTAAAAAAATAAAGACATTTAATTTCGAAGACTTCTTTTTGAAACAAATACAGCGTATTCCATTGCAACCATGGCAACTATTTTCACAACAAAATTTTATCTAGCTGTTGCCATTAAGCGAACAAGAAAAGAAAAATATTAATTTAACAATTTACAGACGATAAAATAAATAGTTTTTGGTAGGCAAAAGTCCAAAGTTCCAACATCCTCCCACCTTAAGTTGTCGGTTGACAACTTAAACATTCATCTATTGTTCAGGTTCCTGCGTCTTCGGACGGTGAGTTGACAGGACTCACGAAGTTGTGAGCAGAAACCTCCAGTGGATACAGGCGCTGAATTGGTCGAATGACTTGTCCATTGGTCGTTTTAAGACGTACTACTCTCACGACATCATCCTTCCCAGGTAGCATTTCGATGACAAGTCCTAAAGGCCATTCATTACACTTTGCGTTGTCGCCTCCAATCAGCACTATATCCCCAAGTTGTATCTTCCTATCATGTTTTCTATTGTCATTTTTTAGAATTAAAAGTCCCAAATATTCTGACCTAAACCCTTTTGATGTCTGTTATTAACTTGTGTCGATATTTTAATCTGTTGTTTAAACACTTTCCATCTACTTGGTCGAGGTCTGGCACTCCGGGATGTCGCAACTCTTGTAAAAATGAATTTGGAGATAGTGCCATCAGCTCGTTATCACTTTCTGCTATGTGAGTGAGGGGTCTTGAATTTATTACGAATTCTGTCTCGCACAAGATGGTGGTCATTTCTTCATAAGTCAGGAAGGCATTGCCTAAAACTCTTCTTAAAATCTGTTTCATCACGCCAACTAGTCTTTCCCAAAATCCCCCATACCATGATGCGGTTGGCGGGTTAAAAAACCATTGGATTTTCTTAGTTGTGCTGTACCGAGCAATCTCATCCCAGTCTACAAGCTTCAATTGGTTCGACGCTCCTACGAAGTTAGTTCCGTTGTCACAGTACACTACAGAAGGTCGTCCTCGTCTTGATATGAAACGGCGAAAACTTTGCAGAAAAGCCTCGGTGCTTAAAGATGAAACAAGTTCCAGGTGAACTGCCCTGTAGACTGCACAAGTGTAAATACAAATCCAAGATTTGGTTCCGCCTTTCAAAAGGAGTGGTCCAGCCATGTCAAATCCAACTATTTGAAAGATGGCAGTGTCCTTTATTCGGTTTTCTGGGAGAGGTGGTATTGGCGCTGTCAAATTCTGTTTGGCATGCCTCAAGCAAATGACACATTTTGACACTACCGATCTCACAGTTTTCCTCGCGTTTAAAATCCAATAGTGCTCTCTTAATATATTTGTCAACATCTGTGATTTTGCATGAGAATTTTTCAGGTGTTCAGTCATTATTAATCTTTTAGCCACTTGGTGATCAGAAGGCAGAATCATGGGGCTTTTAAAATCCACCGAATCCTTCTTATACGTGAGTTTGGTTCGCAATCTGAGTATTCCTTCTTCATCAGTGTATGTAGACAAATTCTTTAATCTTTTCATGTTGTCTTCGTCAAAATACTCGTTTTGAATTAGCTTCACAATCTTCTTTTCTGCAACTTCTACTTCTGAACATGACAATTCTCCAGTTATTCGTGAAGATGCTTTTTGCCTACAATTGCAAATGAACCTTTGTATCCAAGCGACCATGCGAACAATTTTATCATAGTTCGAAAAATAATGGTAAAACCATCTGGAATCTAGATATTGGCATTCAGTGGTCTTGTTTCTGCTGGATGTAGGATCACCAACTCCGCACTCAGTTGATGGGTTTAAGGCACAGATAGTCGATACTGCTTCAACTTCCTTTCTCATTTTCTTTCTCTCTTGTGAGATAGCAGCTTCATCGAGGACTTTTTCTGTAGGTGGCCAGTTTTCTTCTGTTTTCGTGAGCCATTTAGGGCCCTCCCACCATTTAAGGGTTAATAACTTCCGAGCCGAACATCCTCTCGAAGGTAAATCTGCGATATCATGAGGCCCAGGAACATGCTTCCACGTGGCTGGATCGGTTAGCTTTCTGATCTCCTGAACACGATTGCTTACAAATACTTTCCAGGAGTCGTTTTGTTGTATCCAAGTCAAAACAGTTGTTGAGTCAGTCCAAAAATATTTCTCCACGGTTTTCCATTGTAGACCTTCCAGTACAGATGTGCATAATCTAGCTCCCACCGTTGCCGCAAGTAACTCTAGTCGTGGAATGGAGATTGGCTTGGTCGGGGCGATGCGAGACTTTGCCGCCAACAAATTAACTGTAACTCCTTCAGAATGTTCCACTCTAACAAATACCGCTGCTGCATACGCATGGGCGCTGGCATCACAAAATGTGTGTAGACTTATACCATCAACACAATCAGGGTCTTCGGAAAACCATCTGTTTATAGTGACTTCTTTAAGAAGGTGAAGTTCGCCAAACCAATCCAAAAACTCCTTTTTTATATCTTCTTTCAGTTCGCTATCCAGGAAGTGTTATCTTTCCACGTTCTCTGTAGCAGCATCTTTGGTAACATTAGCACCGGGCATAAGAATCCAACGGGATCGAAGACTTTATGGGCTACAGAAAGGATGACTCTTTTGGAAATGATCGCCAAGTTGTAGTTTTCCAGCAAATCAAGATTTATGCTGAGTGTATCTTCGGCACGATCCCACTTTAATCCTAGCACAGAAGATACATTCTCTGGATCGTCATCTCCAGTGTATTGCCACCCTCGCAAGTTGAACTTTCCTTCCGACATAATATGACGAGACTCTTCAATAAATGGGGAGATTTCACATTCATCATCCAAGCTTGTCACGACGTTATCCACGTAAAAACTGTGAAGAAGTCTGTTTACAATTTTTTCATCAAATTTGGCGACTTCTAAGTACTTCGTCAAATGATGTTCTAACACAGCTGCTAACAGAAATGGACTACTTTTCACGCCAAATACAACTCTAGTGTGACGCATTATTTTCAATTTTTCATTTTTATCTCCTTTCCACCAAAAGAATAGAAGGAAGTTTCTCTCCTCAGGTCTTACACTAATTTGAAGAAAGGCTTTTTCTATATCAGCGATAATTCCATATTTACGCTCCCGGAATTTCAGCAGAAGACTAGGTATTAATTCTAGTAAATTCGGGCCGCACTCCAAACACTGATTCAATGATGGTGAACCTACAGGTTTCGCTGAAGCGTCAAACACTGGTCGTACTTTCGTGGTACTTTGCTCTTTAACAACAGGCCTATGTGGTAAATAATGCTCATGATGAAGAGCTTCTTGAGATACTTCCTCTATAATGCCTAATGTTTCCCATTCCTTGAAAACCGTATCATAATCCTCAAACAAGGTATCTGATTGTAGTAACTTATTGGTTGAAATTTCTAATCTCTTCAAAGCAAGATCCTTGTTACTTGGTAGGGGTAAATGGTTTTCTTTCCAGGGCAAAGCAATTTCGTAACGACCTTCTTCGTTAATTCTAACAGTATCTTCAAAGTATTGTTTCGTTCGGATATCTCTCTCCTTCCGTGATTCTGTCTCAGTGGGATCAGTAATACCAAGGACATCCAAGCTAAATAAATCCGAAATACTCGCAGTACGTACAAACATCGATATAACCGCCATTGCAGTATCTTCTTTTTCAGCGGGCAATGTGGTTTTCCCCATTAAAGTCCAACCTAAATAGGTCTCAGTAGCAACCAAACCTCCACTTAAAATCTTCCTTTTTCCTGTAAAAAGTCTGCCTGCCACATCAGCACCAATCAATACATCAATTTCGCTACTCTTTTTTTGACAATCATTGAGGAAAATATTCATAGATTTCAATTCTCTCGTCCAAGGACCTTTTGATACTGACGGCACGTTATCACATATCTTTTCTTGACCCAAAACATCAAAATCGCACAGAAAATTACTTTCTAACGATCCCAGTTTAATCTTATAAACATTGTGATTTTTGGCGCCAAGCTTGGTTCCTCCAAAAACTGAATGGGACACTGTTTGTTGCCTTGAAGGTAATATTTCTAAAGCCTCAGCAATTTCCTTCCTTACGTAAGATTTTTGCGATCCGGTATCAAACAGTGCTCTAACACTCATAGTAGAGGTTGTTCCAATTATTTTAACTCTCAACGTTTGCAATAAAACTTGAGGACTCTCACAGAAGCTCGCCAAATTAATCGCTTTCTGATCTTGGTTATCATTATTTTCAACGGTACTAGAATTAGCTTTTTCTTCCTTTGCTTTGTTCTGAGTAGTTTCTGGACACATTATTACGTGGTGAGCTTTGGTACAAACGGGACATCTTATGAAACACCGGCATTTATCAGCCCGGTGATTTGCTTTAAAGCATTTGAAACAACGACCTTTATCTTTTAATATGTTTCTCTTATCCGAAATTGACATCTTTTGGGCCTTGAAACAATTTACACTTTCATGTTTTTTGTGATTGCAAAATATACACGAATTTTCTACTGACCCATTTGTACTTAATAAACTTGCTGCCGAAGTTGTCTTATATTGGTAATTGTTTGGCGCTCTTTTCTTAACGAATGCATCACCTTTGAGGCCAAAACCTGTCATCGCCAAAACAATTCTTTCTTCCGACTCAACTTCAGACTTCAAAAACTTTAACAAACTGTCCAGTCTATCCTTTGGATCCCCACAATGGTCAACATTAGGACTTCTCTGCCAGGCTCTTAAAAAATCTTCCGGCATACAGGATTCAACCAAAGGATGAAGTAAAGCGGCGCTCTTATCTTTCGTAACACCAAGCGTCTCAAGAGCTCGAATTTGCGTTTCTAAACTATCATAAAGCACACTCAAATTAGTTGGCGCAGTTTGAGTGGCATTCTTTAAAACCAATTTTAATAGCTCTCTCACGTAGACTTCAATGAGCAAATCCTTTCTTCCAAAACGAGCTTTTAAGCAGTCAATTGCCTTCGGATATTTTTCAGCCGTTGGAGGAAAGCTTTCTATCGCTTCTCTAGCTCTCGAAAATTCTACAGTGGCTTGTAATAAATATTGAAATTTATCTGAATCTTCAATAGTACTATCTTTATCAATTTTCTCAAATTGGCTCCAAAATGGAAGCCATTCTTTTATATCGCCATTAAACTTTCTTAATTCTAATTTAGGTAACGTAAATTTTCTTCTTACCTCTACATTATCAGAAGCGAGATGCTGAGGATCAAATGAGCTCTGTTCTTGTGCACGAATCTTCGCCAAAGTAACTTCATGTTCTAGCTTGGCTTTTTCTAATTCAAATTGATATTTTCTTTCCTGTTCTTTATCTTCTCGAATAATTTTTTCTTCTTGTTCCTTTTGTAATCTTTTTTCCTCTTGTTCTTGTTGAAACCTTTTTTCTTCTTGTTCTTTTTGAAGTTGAAATATTTTTTCTTGTTGTTCTTTTTCTTCGCGCGTTTTTCGGTCCGACACGGTATTTTGAAGCAACACTTGAACGAATTCGGGATCGCTGGTATATTCCTTGCTATTTAAAATAATATTCTTCAAATCCGTTACCTTGGCATCAGCGGTCACAACTTCACCAATTTCTTCCGCAACGCTTCTCAAGTCTTCCTTCTTAAAACCTTTTACGTCTTTAAACATCTTGGAATAGTTCTATTCTTAGCTGTTTACTGACAGTCCCGCCGAGGGTACCATAAATGTCGAGTTGCACTAAAACTAAATCGTACTACCAGTACAGTCTGTCTAGTAAAACTTTATAGAAAAAATTTTGACGCAATTAAAAAAATAAAGACATTTAATTTCGAAGACTTCTTTTTGAAACAAATACAGCGTATTCCATTGCAACCATGGCAACTATTTTCACAACAAAATTTTATCTAGCTGTTGCCATTAAGCGAACAAGAAAAGAAAAATATTAATTTAACAATTTACAGACGATAAAATAAATAGTTTTTGGTAGGCAAAAGTCCAAAGTTCCAACATTGTCTAATAGAACAAAGTGTGAAGAATCGAATGATGCGTGTTAGGATGTCATAACGGGCCATAAGCATTTGAAAAAAAAAATATTGAAAGTGATGATTCCAAATGGCATCACTGGGACTGAAAGGGTTAAATCTCGCTTGGATTTTTAACAAAACTTCAAATCATTAATAAATTCACTACTCACACTTATCCTTTTCCCTAGGTAGTATTGAAATAAGCTTAAAGAGCATTTCACTAATTTATTGCTGCTCGGGTCACTCTAAAAAGTATTACAACGTCCACGAACTGCCTATACCTTATATAAGCGGTTAGCCTATATAAGCATACTATAGTGTAATGAAATTAAAGTATAATTCCAACTTTGAAATTTGAATATTAAAAGCATACATTTTAGAATTTTATAAAATGATGAATGCAATTTACTTATACATATTTGCATAATATTATTTGTCAACGCGTGAGGTTACTGATTTTGTTAAGCATTAAAAAATACGTTAAGTTTAAGGAAGTAAATATTCAAATTAAAATAACACCTGTAACTAAAAATATATGGACAACAAAGCAACCCCCCCCCCCCCTAAAAATATAAACATCTTGCCTACCTAATTAGGTGCGAAAAACGAAAACTTATTTCGCTTCTCATTCCAAAATAAAAAGTACCATTCCTTTTCGCTACCCGTTTTTTCCCTTTTAATTTCATAGAAAGCCATATGGGTTTTCCCTAATGAATTTTTTTAAAGGTTTTAATTTATTTGAGATGGACATTTCTCGTAAGTGTGATGTTATGTAAAGCTTTTTTAACGGTGGAAATCCGACCAACACTAATTGTTCTGTTTGAAGATATAATTTTTTTCTCTCCTTTTGCAGTACAATGGATAGATGGCTTAAGAGCGAATGGTTGTAGTATGCCACTCAATGGTTGTCTATTTATTTAGCGTAAAGATTTTGGAGATTGCGTTTGATTTTGATTATTAACTTTTTTTTATATAAAAGGTTTTTTTTTTAACTTTTTTAAATTTATCTCTACCATTGTATTTAGCCTACTTTTTCTTTTTTTTTAATTCGAAAGAATTAAAAAAAAAATGAAAATTTCCGTCTGTCTGTCCGTACCCCCCTTCCAAAATCGGTTCTATCAATCCGATCAAAAAAATTATTTTTTTATTAGAAAGGTATGACCTCAGAAACCCAAACTTTCATACTTTTTGTCCGTCTGTCTGTACGATTGGACGGACATAAATCTATTTGTCGACGAATTTCCAATTGGATTAGCATTGAAACTCAATTTCGAGTCATTTAAATCGCTGTTGCCAACCCAACAATGGCATGAGAAACTTTATTCATTAAAAAATAGTATTTTTTACAGCAAAATTTATTTTGGTTATAAATCAGTTTAGAATGATGTCGGGAATGTGATTATTTGATTGTTAATTATTTGTTCACTAGGAGCAAGACATATTTTTTTTGTGTATAATTATGATAAGTTTTAATTTACATTTCTTATTTTAGGTTCATTTTGGAACAGTTTCATGTTTTTTGTTATAAATAAATATTTAATTATTTGAGAACTACAAATAAATTAAGCAGACGATAAGTAATAATTTTATTATCGATAGAAAATTAATGAAAATAGTTGATTTTGGCCTTAAGAAGTTTAAATTGGATGCTGGGTTGTGTGAAATTTATTCTTATGTATATAATTATTTTATGTAGAAACGGCTGTATACGACACTTACTGTTACGAACCTAGTTGTTTCCCGATAAGAACGTCAGTAAGTATTTAAGTAACAGGAAAGAAGGCTATTTTAGTTCTTTTTGAACTTCTTGTTTTTATATTGGCTTTTGATTTTTTCGATCTTTTAATGATGTTTGTTGTCAAGGTTTATGTCTAATTTCTTTTTTTTAATTGAAAAGAAGTTTAAAAAATGGAACAAGATAGGGTATGAATATTTTGGCAATTGTAGTCCGTTTGGCTGTCCGTACCCGCTTCCAACTTCAGTTCTAACTATCCGATTTAAAATTTTTTTTTTTTTTTGGTTTGAAAGATGTGGCATCAAAAACCAAACTTTTATACTTTTTCCATACTAAAAGAATTTTTGTACTCATTAAAATATACGAAAAATACGCTCTTTTAATATTTTCAGAACTTCTTGTACAATATTTAGAAACTCGGTATCTGAAGAAAAAGATACGACGCCAATCGCCAGTATCCCTCGTGTTGCTCTAGTGCTATGCTAATTCATAAATAAACTAAATAATTTGAAGAAACTAATTCCAAATTTGCTCAAGGCATATTTGAATAAAAAAGTTATTTCCAAGGTTTGGGTTAAAATATAATATGACATCTAACTTACAGCTTACGTTTTAGTAGATCCCAATGAATCTTTCGTGAAACAAAATATATTACTTTTTGCTATAGTACTTTCCATGTTTTTTTAAATACTTAAAACTGCCTCAAAAATATTTTATGTATGATGTTATTATCAAAGGGCAAAATAAATGCTCCTAAAGGAACCCTATTTCATATTCCTGTAACCAAACGTCCAATCCATATGTGTTTATACTAAATATTTATCCTTATATAAAAAATAACTGTATTTTCAGCTTTCAAATAAAAAATATGGCTTATTTCCTGCGAATACGTGAAGAATCTAAAGTTGACGCGTCTCAAAATATACAAATACGTTCCAAGCGGCAAACTTCAATATTTTTGTATTTATTTCTCCTTTTTCTCTTCAACTTTTAGTCAAGTATAAACAAATACTGCTGTCAGAATTCGGCGGGTCGCCTAGAAATGGGAAATTTATGTTATTCGAAAGCAAATGTTGTTCAATATTTCTAATATGTATTTCCGAGAACTGTTGTGTTGGGAACAGTTAATTCCAAAATTACTGGCAATTTTAAAATTATACTTAATTCCTCAATTACAGTTAATTCCAAAACTGCAGTTAATTCCAGCAATAAACCATGGATTAAAATACATCTGATTACTGCTATAGAATTTGATAACAAATGTCTAATGCTTGGAGATAAATTATAATATTATTTAAATTACATAAAAATGAATTTTACTTAGATTACATAAAAAAAATATTTAGAAGCTAAATTTCGACTTAAAAACTAATTTAAAATTAATGCATTTATAATTCGTAATATTTGGTGAGTAATTAATGATTATTTATTGATTTGATTTCATGTAAATGCTTAACTTTGAATACGTATGGGCATGTTTTTAGTTTTGAGTGGCAAAAGTTGTGAATGAAACACGATTGAAAATGTCTTGATTGGTTTATCAATGTAGTGGGTGGAGCTAACCATGTCAAACCACCTATCACCGAAATGAAAATAAAAAATACAAAAAGTAACCAACAATACGGCAAAGGCTCTGCAAGGTTGATAAATTATAGTATACCATTTTTTCCCAGGATCCAATACAGCTATCGAAATTATTCTTAAATTCTACTACTCTTTTTTAATATACAACTTAATCTGGTAAAGCATTCCACTCATTGATGACTCTAGTGTACAATTATTTTTTTACCTCAATTAAAAAGGAAATTTTTAAAAAAAATTAGGACCATGTACTCTTGCCTCGACTCGGAACTGGATCTAAAACATCTTTTCTCTTGTCCAGCCATCCTGGCGGAATTGCAGCAAATCACCAACTCGCCCTACGAAGACCTCTAAGAGGACCACTGTCTGCAGATCGCTGAAGCAGTTTATGAGACCTTTGGTCCCATATGAAGAGTACACGGGAAGAACCGATTGATTTATTAGACGGACGCCAGCAATTGTCTGCCTGGCGAACATTGGCGGCAGAAAACCGGTTTCTCTCTTTCTTCTTCACTGGTCCAAGCGTCAGGATCGTCAATCGCCTGAATCTTGGTAGCTGGGAACTACAGAGATTGTAGTTACTGTATTAGAGTGGAAGATCACGTGACCTACAACACTGACTTCCTTGGGGCTCTTCTGGAAGCTCCTTGCGCTTCCCGTCGTTAGCATTGGAGGTCACGTGATCTGCCACTCTATTACTCTTACTATGATCTCTGTGGTAGGAACTGATTTCCGTACACAAGTTTAGGCGATCACTCGCTACCATCGCCAAAGTGGCCTGCTACGGAAACTTCTCTACAAAATCAATCGGTTTTTCCCGTGTACTCTTCATATAATCTTTTCCATGGGCGCGACATCATCATCAAGTCCTTTTGCTCTCCTATTTTCCAGGGAATACTTTTTGAAATATCTTTTTAACATAATTAATTAATTATGAGCCTTTTATCATTTTTGTAGCCCTATGCTGAACTTTTTGAGCAAATTGACATCTTTTCCGAGGAAGGGTGACCAAACTGAACAGAATATTCTAGATATGGCCTTATAAATCCCCTGAACAGCGGCAAAATCATCTCTAAAGAAGCTATGTACAATTCTGAAAATGTACGGGAAACTGAAAAAGGTAAGCAACTAAAAATATTTCAAATTGTTAACCCGTATTAGTTCCTAAAGGAGGCTAGAAATATGACGCCGGAAACGATTACATTATTTAAACCGTATTAAAATTATTAAATTTAAAAGTAAATATTTCAGATAGGCGTTTAAATGAAATTGATCATATCCCTTTTCCACATAAAGAAATTTTTCGAAAACATATTTCATATTTAGCCCCAAATGCATTCAACAAACTACCTACTGAACTTCAAAGTATCCCTTCTTTAAACAGGTTAAAAAAAATTATTTAAATTTATTTTTTCAATAGACGATATCGATGTATTTTTTTAATTCTTAGAAGCGAAATGTTTTTTGTTTATATATTTCCTCCGCTGTCCAGAATTTTTAGACATTTGTTTTGAAAAAAATAAAAAATAATAATACTAAACCACATTGTCACATTTTGTTCTTTTCTTTTGTGTATATTTACGTATTTAAATGTAATTTTTGTGGGGTTTTTTTGTAATTAACTAATGTCTTATTTATTTTAATTGATTATTTTGGTCACACATACGGGGTCCTTGTTTACCCCCTTGTGACTAATTTTTCTTTTCTTGTAATGTTTTTTCTAAATTAATAAAGTGTTTGTTTGTTTGAAAATTATTAAAAAAAAGGTAAAAAATAAACCTCTTTCATGTTCTGTAACAAGTCACAAACAACAAGTACATCTCCTTTTACATCCATATCTCAATTCCTTATTTCATTCTGCCATCCAGTATTGTGTGTATGGATGTATGTCGCATAGTCTTATAATAAAAACACATACTGAATGCTGTGATATTAGAAAAATAGCCGTTGTCCAAAGTTTTCATTGGGATATATGCCTTTTTACTTGCAATGGTGTACTGAAGAAAAATGTGATAGGACTGTTTTTGAAATTCAATACCATGTCTATCACGGAGTACCTGTACGATACTTATAATGACAAAAGATTTGGTGGTGTATAGATGATTGGAATGAGAATGGGCATATTTGACAGCTAAAATGACAAAAGTTCTGCAGCATATGTTTATTTTTGGACGTTCTTATCTGTTTTGATGTTTGTATCTACAGATAGAACATGTAATTAAGCAAATTGAACTAAAGCCTTTGTTATTCTAATCTAACATACATGATTTTTCTTGTGTCTTCAGGTATAGGCCTGTTTATTTATTGGTTTTTCAACTTGTTGGGACATTCCATTTTTGAAATATGAATGGCAAAGAAATATTTTCATTTATTAGGGAGGATTTCATTTATTAGGTTAAAACGTTTCCAACTGTTTATTTATATGCCTCATAAAGATGAAGGCAATGAATGATAGTAATTAAAGTAACATAAAGTGGTGCGTGAAATTATCTAAAAGGAAGCACAGAACCATTGCTACATTCTTTAAAAAAAAGAGTGGCTTTCACTCAGTCTGAGTTAACTTTCACTCTTTTCCAGTGTCGAAAATGCACTTCCCTTAGAGGAGTGGATTTCACTCTTTTGTTTTGTTAAACCTCCGACAGGATCACTTCAAACGAGTAACTTTAACTCAGTCTGAGTTAATTTTCACTCCTTTCCAGAGTCCGAAATGCACTTCTCCTATAGGAGTGGATTTCATTCTTTTGTTTAAGAGTGTATGGAACGAGAATGCTGTACTGCGTAGTAATGGGTAATTCGATAGGTTTGTTTGTGGGAAAAATAGATTATGTTTGAGGAAACTGTGGCGTAACTGTAGGCGTGACCGTTTATATTCCCACGAATTAGCTGCCGGATGGTTTGTTTATGGAGTTTATGACAATTGCTGACGTCACAGTAGGTATGGCCGTTCCAATTGCTAATTGAAAGCCAATTCACAATCCTTCAGAAATTCTGAGCGCTAGGAAATTCGAAGTTATTTAAAAGTTTTTTTTAAAAAACTTTTTTACTACCAACCAGCTCAGGTATCGATTGATCAGACAATGATGATTCTTTTTAAGTGTTATACACTCGCCTTCTCTATTCTGTTAACGGATGATTCTGTTAAAAAAAAAAGCTCGCAGTGTATGTGAGACTATGCCCCTTAAATCTTTCGTGGTACTAAGTCCCAACACCAAGTACAATTTTCGCCTAAGGACACTCTTAAAAAAAAAGAGTAAAATCCACTCATATAGGATAAGTGCATTTTCGACACTGGAAAGGAGTGAAAATTAACTCAGACTGCTTTAAAACCACTCGTTTGGAGTGATCCTGTCGGAGTTTTAACTAAACAAAAGTGAAATCCTTTCCAACAGGATAAGTGCATTTTTGACACTGCAAAGAGTGAACATTAACTCAGACTGAGTTAAATTCACTCGTATGTTTTAAGTGTGGAAGGTTGCGTGCTGCCAGCTCACGTGACGGCTTTGCCACGTAAATGGGGTTCCAAATTACGATGTCCGTTGCCAATGTCACTAGTGCTGTCCCAGGGCAACGTTTTCTACCAAAACCAAAAACTGGGAAACGAAATTGGCATTGTATGATTTGATATTTTGCTTTCCCATTTAATTAATAATTACATAATTAGTGTTATACAAACCAATTTATGCCATAATAATGTTGTATTTATTACGTAATCAGAGCAAAATGTATTCACTTATTTCACTTTACTTATATTATGTTATTTTACTACTTACTGCGAGGTTGGTTGGCTGGTTGACATATATTTTCAGGCTTGTGTGGTTGGTCAGAGACACGCTTATAAACCTTCGTCAAGCAAGACAGGCACAACACACAGGCACATACATACGCGCTGCTGCCGTCCATCGCGCGCCCCCTCCACAATTTAGACAAGCAGGGAGGGAAAATAGTCTAAAGAGACCTGTACCCGTGGGAAACTGCGCAATGACCACCCACAGGACTTTCGGACCCAACAGATTTAACGAGCACGTACTGCGCATATACTCGACAAACACAAACATCCATGCCTTAACGTGATCCGAACCCTAAACTCCATAACCATTAAAGGCTAACTCCATAACCATTGCTCCGCCGGGTCGCCTCTACGTAGTTCTTTTACCGCAATTTAGTCCAACCAAACGGACCCTACTCTGAATAAGACCCTTGCTCAAAACAATACGCAGCACAAATCCGTGAAACCCCGTGGAAGAAATTAATTAGAACGCGTAAATTTGAATATCCTTACAAACCGAATAATAAAACGTCGAATGGGAATACACTTGGAGTGGATGTATAATGCATGAGATTAAATTAGCAGAAGAATTGAATTTCCTTCTGGAGCAGGTATAAGGTGAGATGTTTGCGTTCTTTTCGAAACTCAGAGCTTTGTTGGTGTTGGTAAGTTTTTAACCCTTTCAGTCCCAATGACAATTTTACATCATCATTTTAGAATCTTTTTTCTGATCGTCGATAGCCATTTTTGATATACAAAAACACATCATTCGATTATTCAAACTTTTTCGATTAGAAAATGTTTTATTAATCAAAATAGATGTCAGCCCAATTATTGTTTTAAATTATGATCAGAAACATGATGATGCCAAATGGCATCACTGTGACTGAAAGGGTTAAGACATGTTCTATAAGAAGTTCTTTTAATGATTTTTAACTGTTTCAAAATGTATTAGTTTCATCTGTTTGTAATCAACGTTCAACTTAATGAAACATTTTATCAAGCAGCCTTAATCCCACAAACTTCAATTTCAAGCCGCGGATGATCGTAGATGATTTTTTACACACAACCGGGAATCAGACTTTATTATACCATACATAAAATTGTATAAGCCCCTCTCCAAACGTTAAAAGTTCTAGGAAGTGTTTTTTTCATTTTTTTAAATTATCGTCGTTAATCAATTATCTCTGATATGCATACTCTGCGCATGCACAAACATGTCAAATGCTGGTGTTAATCCTGAGCGGCTATTATTACTACCCATTCGAATGGTGGAGACTTAAATAAAATTGCAGGTTGGTTGGTTGGTTGGTAGACATATATTTTCAGGCTTGTGTGCTTGGTCGCAAGGACCCGCTTATAAACCATCGTCAAGTAGGACAACACAAGACACACACAAACACGTATGACAGATAGCCAGGTTTTGTTCCTAAGAACAGATAAGAAGAATTTGCAAACCATTCCTTTTCCTCCCCAGGAATAAGATGGTGGAAGATCAGGGAGTTAATCTGAAAGAGTTCACTCGGTTGTAAAAGAGGGGGTTATTATTAATGACGGGAAAAGTTTTAAGGCTTTCGTTCTAAGTTTCGCTGCGTTGTTTTCTGTTCGGGTGTTTTTGAAGGGAGCACTTGGCACGATGGAAGCTAACGGCAATGGCTGCTTTGTGTGAAAAGTTTCAAGTGTTTTATTATTAAAATTTACTCGTTTTAGAAAGACTTGTTGGGTTTGAATGGTTCAGATTATAATACATTTTCGTAATTTAAACTCAATGGTGCGCAGAGGGTTAAGGCCTGCCGTGTCCATTGTTAGTTTATGAGATCTGAAACAATTGAAGAGTACACGGGAAAAACCACTTGATCTCGTAGAATGTTTTCCTCAATAGGCCTCTTTGGCGATGATAGCGAGAAATCGCCTAAATTGGCGCAAAGAAACCGGTTACTCGCTTTGATTATCTTTCGCGGCAACCCTAATTCACGCCAGAGATTAGTGGACTCGAGTCACACGTTTGTACCGTGATTGAGGAACCGAAAGAAAACCGGTTTCCTGTCGCCAATGTCCGCCAAGCAGACGCAATTAAGGGAAGACTCCTAATAAAACAAGTGGTTCTTCCTTTGTTCTCCTCAATTGGGTGCATTGTTGCAGCAGTTGTCTCTGTCAGTTGGTTATAGACTGAATCTAAATCAGCATTGTTTAGTTTTCAATCTAGCTTGGTTCTAATTAAATTGTCACTTTGAAAGATGAAATGAAGAACAACGGATCTGCAGCATGCTATATACCTACTACACAGCCCCAACCGACTTAACTAATGATGCCAAAGAAACTCTCTGCGACACGCTATCCATCCGGTTCGGGTTATCAGCTCACTCTAAGAAATGAATGCTCAAAAACGACGAAATTTTCCTTAATTTTGACGATTCCGTTTACTGGTAAATGCTCCGAGTTTTCATTTCCTCAAAGTGAGGAAATTTGAATCGTCATTTTTAAAAGGATTTGAATGTCGTCTAATCTAAAGAAATATTTCGTCATTTTTGAGCATGTGAGAACAACAATGAGATTCAGTTTCCTCAAAATCAAGATACTGAATCGTCAAATCAAGATCGTAAAAGTGAGGATTCGCGTTTACTCAAAAGTCACGTGATAGTTTGACAAAACATTCCTCAAAATTAACGAAATGAGGTCTGAGGGTTCATGAATCGTCAAAAATGAAAGTGTTATTTCTGAGAGTGCTGTTCTGAAAAAGGAGATTGGAGCCTGTTCGGAACCTGAAAAGTATAGTTGGCCGTTAGCGAATATATATTTCGCACTTTTTTAAAGAAAATCCGACAATCCCAAACGGACGGATAGCTTGACGTCACGAAGAGCTTCTTCAGCCTTAAAGTGTAGCAGGCCAAGGCACAGCCACTTACCTTACGATGAAAATAATTCACGAAAATAAAACCATTGATATGTTTGACTAGGGAAATACTCGTCAATCTTCAATCTAATGATTATACGATTAATATTGTCTTTTTTTCATGGGTTAAAATATACGGAAAAACAGCCAAGTAAGCACAATTAATACATTTAATTTTTTTCATGTCACAAATAATTGGAATTAAAGAGCTATTTTTTTTTAAATATTGCAAACAATTCTTTGCTGTAATTTGTTTTCATAAGTTAAAAAAAAAATTATATCATGCAATTACAATTTTTTTTTTCAAAAAAGCTTAATAGCGTATAAAAAATTTAATTATATATATTTTCATTATAAAAGTATTTGATCAATTGCAAAACAAAACCTCCGTAAAAGTTTACAATTCAAATTAAATGCACATTTTTATTCAAATTGTTTTTAAATTAATTTCGCACCCCCATAACACAACCAATACAAGGAAAAGATCTGTTTTTAGATAAAAGAAAACTCTATGTTTTTACAAAGGAAATAAATTAATTTTGAGATATTTGATTTTGATTACATTTCAAAATGTTGGCCATAAAAAGAAATTATATTCAATTATATTTGTTCTTACTTTTCTAAAAACGAGGATCGATTCAAATATTAATTAAAAATATTCAATGCGGGATGAAAACCACTTAACTTTGTACTAAGTAAACAGAAAGAGGGAATTCAAATCTAATTTCAGAAACCCCTCAATGTATATTAATTGAGCAATGATCTTAAAGAGAGAGGGTTTTGTGAAAATATATTTCAAAGGAAACAATCTATTTATCAATTATTAGAGAGCCTGATTTTAAGTTAAGACAAAACCCACTTAAAATTTTACGCATAAGGATAAATAAATAATTGCATTAATTATATTTTAATTATAGATAGAAATGATGCAGAAAAAAAGCAAAAAAAAATGTCCTCGTATGATACGAGTGTGATTTAGGAAAGGTAAATTAAGCCATTTTTAGATGTTAGCTTTTTAACAATGTTTGTACACAGTCCGGTTTTTTTTGTGGTTTCACATTAAATAATTTTTTTACCAACAATGTCTGTTCTATTGTATTCATGTTGTTTGATTTTTTTAATGAAGCACCAATCTTCTCTGCTGAAACTTTATTGAAGTAAAATATTCATGTGACTGACATAATTTTTTCTGCAAAACTAACATTACAACACTGTTTTTTAAAAAGTGCACTCTTAAAACAAACGAGTCATTTTAACTCAGTCTGAGTTAATTTTTTCTAATTTCGGTGTCAAAAATGCACTTAAATCAAATGCTTTAAAAATATTTAAAATTAATCACTTGTTCAATTCAATCGAACTAGCGATAGATTGTCAATCCCTGCTGCTTCGCTACATGAGAAAACTTGTCCTGGACGGGTTCTGGGCAGGTACATAGCTTCAGCGGAAAGTATACATTCTTAATTCAAACGAGTGATTTTAACTCAGTCTGAGTTAATTTTCACTCCTTTCGGTGTTGAAAATGCACTTCCCTTATAGAATTGGATTTCACTCTTTTGTTTTGCTAAAACTCCAACAATTTTAACAACAAACGAGCTATTTTAAGGCGATTAGGAGCGATTTTGGGCGATTACGAGAGATTTAGGAGTTAATTTTCACTCCTTTCCAGTGCCGAAAATGCACTTCTCCTATCGGAGTGGATTTCACTCTTTTTGTTTTAAGAGTGTAACAGCAAAATGTAATGACACTTTATCTACATTTTTATACAGTGTACGACTTTGGCTAAAAACCTTTAAGTGGTACTTTATAATATCAGATTTTCTCCTTTAAGTCACACAATATTTCATAAGATAAATTTTCCCCCAAACATTTGGCACACGAATCAATAAGCGAAAGTGCGTGACCCTTCACTAAAGAACTCCCACAAACACGTAAAGTACGAAGAAAAAAATGATATCTGGGATTCTTCCACACTTTCGTGATATCTCCTCAAGTCCTATTGTCTATTTCCCACATACGTCAGATCAAAATAGCAAAGAAATGGGAAGGAAGAAAACCACGAACTTTATAGATCTGCCACCTTTTCTTTCTTTCTCCAATTCTGGAGACTAGATAGACAATTGGGTGCCCTAGTGTACTAGTAATGTAAGTCAATATAGGACTTACACTATAGGATAGGACTTGTTTATAGTTTCAGAAAGTCAAATTGGAAAAGAATTGTGTTAAAGTGAAATAATTAAAAGGAGGAAGGATGTAAAATAAGTCAATATAGGAAGGACCTACGTTGAAGGGAGGTATATCGAATATGGAGACCGTGCTTACAAGTGGAATAAGTCAAATTAAAAGGCAGATAATTGCAGAAAGTCGAATTGTGGAAGGACATGTGTTGAAGTGAAGTAACTAAAAAGTGGAAGTATGTGCGAACAACGAATGTATGTCACACAGGAAGGCCGCAGTTTACAAGTAAGGAAAGTAAAGTCGCAGTTTGCAAGTTAAGTACAAAGTTAAAGTAAGTCAATATAGGAAGGATTAGTGTTGAAGTGGGGTATATTGAATTTGAAAGTCTTGTTTAGAAGAAGAGTAAGTCAAATTAGAAATACCTGTTAAAAATTGTTGAAAGTCGAATTGGGACTTGTGTTGAAGTAAAGTAATTAAAAAGCTGAAGAATATGCCTATTAGTAATGCAAGTCAAATAGGAAGGCCTACTGTACTATTAAAGAAAGTCAATGTAGGAAGGACTTGTGTTGAAGTGAGGTACATTGAATTTGGAAGCCTTGTTTACAAGTGGAGTAAGTCAAATTAAAAGGATTTGCTTATAATTTCAGAAAGTAGAATTGGAAGTACAAGTGTTGAAGTGAAGTAATTGAAGAGTGGGAGGATATGCGTACAAGCAATGAAAGCCAAATGGGAAGGCCATAGTTTACAAATGAAGTAAGTCAATATAGGAAGGACCTACGTTGAATTAATGTAAATCAAATTTTGGGGTATTGCTTAGAAGTGGAGTAAGTCAAATGAAAAAGACCTTTTTACAATTTCAGAAAGTCGAATTCAAAAGACTTGTGTTGAAGTGAAGTTAGGCAAATCGAATTCGGAGGCATTGCTCACAAGTTCAATAAGTCAAATTTGCTTACAATTGCAGAAAGGTGAATATGGAGGACTTGTGTTGAAGTGAAGTGAGGTAAATCAAATTTAAAGGTCTTGTGTAAAAGTAAAGTCAAATTAAAATGACCTCTTTACTTTATAATCGCAGAAAATGGAATTTTAAAGAGCCGAATCAAAGTGAAGTAAGTAAAATTTGAAAGACATTGTAAGTATCACTATGCACGTAATAAGTTGAATAGAAAGGACTTATGTACAAGTGAAATTGAACCTCCTCCAGAATTTCGAAGTTGAAACAAAAAATGGAACAGTTTAAAAAATTCGCCTAATTCTCTTTCCATTAAGTGTGTAAAGGTACATAGATGATTCGAATATGTGTGTCTATTTCAAACAGTATATACCACCCTATTTTGCAGCTAACTTTCCCTGAAGGGGGAGAATATTGTGACAGGGACGGCAAATAAATCGTAGCCTGCGGGCGGCAAATTTTCATATCCAGCCTTGATAATTTGGACTTGTGTCACTTGAGCCACAAGTTCTACAACCACACTTTTGTCTTTCACGTGACCTCCCGTAATGCCGTAAACTTTTGTCTCGCGTGAGACAATTATGCTACACTCAGTGTCTGAAGTATCTTAATTGTATTAATTCTAACGATGATAAAAACAACAGTAGAAATGGATGAAGGGAACAACAGAAGAAATGGATAAAGCAATAGAAATGGTATTTGGACTTGTGTCACTTGAGCCACAAGTTCTACAGCTACACTTCTGTCCCCCGCGTGACATGTGAGACACTTCTGCAACACACAATGAATCTCCCCTCCCCCATCCGCGTCTTCATTGTCTTGAGCCTGATAACGGTAGAAATGGGCGCGATGGAATAAATGAATGGAACAGTTTAAATGGAATTTGGACTTGTGTAACTTGACCCTCAAGTCCTACAGCCACACTTTTTTGTATCTCACGCGGCCTGTATCTCGTGAGACGATTCTGTGACACCTGAGATCCCAAGTGTTTTAATTATATTTAGTTCGATACCATTAGAAATGTGCGCAATAGAACAAATGAATGAAACAGTAGAAATGGATATTTGGACTTGTGTCACTTGAGCCACAAGTTCTACAGCCACACTTCTGTCTCCCGCGTGACCTGTCGAGGCACTTCTGCGACACCTGATGTCCCACGCGTCTTCATTGTCGCCTGTCTAATAACGCGACGTCTGCTTTCGTATGCGCCGCAAATTGCCTTTCCTGCCCACTTGAAAGACGTACGAAAGGCGAGCAGAATAGAGTATTTCACCCGTCTAAAGTGTTACACTATTACATATACAGTTGACGTATACCATTTCGTTTCTCATTTAAGGCAAAAATTTAACTTCGTACTGTGTAAGCGCTTCATAGTAAAAGAGGTCCAAGTTGGATTTGGGCATAGAAGTTTAACACTCTTGGCTGTTTTTCTCTATTTAGTTTTGCTGGGAGGAACTACGTTGTTGGAAGCGATTTAGTCCTGATTATGATACCCGTTTTGAATAATTTATTAGCAGGGTGATGATTCCTTGGATGATTTTGATTTGAAGCATTGGGTGTTAGCTGCATAAAATTATCGGTTAAAAGGTTATACTTTGGAAGAAATTACGTATAGTAACAGTACATATAAGTTACCAATATAGAATACCGTATCTGAGGGTATAAAGTTATTAGACCAATCAACCAACTTAGGTCTCATGCCTTCAATTAAAAAGTAAATACTTTTTGCTTAGATTATGGGACAAATACAATGTGATTTTGGCATAAATGTGTCTGCATGATAAGAATATGTAATTAATATTTTAATATTACAGTATTAAAGATAAAAACATTGCGAATGAGACAGAATGACAGCTGGTCTCTACACCAAAGTACCTCAGTGTTAATCCAATTGTTTTTTTCCTTAAGGGGGTATGGGACACTTTCAACTTTTTTCTTTAATATTGCAGATATCAATATAATTTTTTTTCCATAAATGTATACTAAATATACTTACACTTTTAGATAGTCAAAGGTTTTAAATTATCATTATTTATTTTTTTAAAAAATAAAATGTGTCAAAAAGTGATGTCTCTTATTTTTGTTATAAATCAAAAACTTATTTATTGGCAAACAAATATTTAGCATTTTTATAAACAGAAAAATGTATTTAACAAACTGTCTTTACCGATTATTCATGTTTGCCATAGTTTTTTTTAATAAAATATTGAAGTTTTTTTTAATAATTTCACCGGTTCACTTTTTTATAAAAATTAATAAATAAAAAAATAAACTATTTACAACTAATCCCTAAAGACAAATTAAAGATATATGTTTGAAAAATATGAGTGGAAAATTTTGACACTCTACGGGCAGTAGATTTGGAGTTATATCAATTTAAAGTCAAAAAATCATCGAAAACACGATCAAGGAGAAAAACAGCGTTGAAGTTTATCACTTTCCTTACTGAAGCTCTCCAAACCGACCGAACAACTAAGGATTCGATAACGTTATTCCTATCTAATATTACGAGGAAGCAAATATTATAAACGTGGTTGTCACACACAGATGTCATGACACAAAAAACTACACATCTCACGTTTTAATGCAGATATAAATAAAATTGTTTTAAATTATTCTAAAATATTTGTGTTATTTTTTATGATAATAATAATTTTTTTGATTTTTTTTGAAGATTTTGTGTCCTATACCCCCTTAAGCCACTTTTCCTTGGCTGTATTGAATATTTTTACAAAAGGTTTTTATGTAGAATAAATGACTAAAATGAATGAAATAGCTGACTTACAGGGCACGATAACTTCATTAAAAAAATTAGTTTGAATACTTAGTCGTAAAATTATTAATTGAAAATTAAAAAAAAAATATTGTAACTGATTTCAAAGAGTGGGAATATAAGGCGCGTTTACATGAGCCATCGAATCCATGGAATGCCAAAATCCCATTAGGGGAAAAAGAGGTCGAGCAGGATTTCTTACCCAAATGATAGTCTGTGGCCGAATCGATGGTATGAAACATCAAATCCTCCTTCATTGGAGGGTTTGCAATTGGAGGATTTGAACACCCCCAATGAACCCTGCAATTCCGGTTGTGTCTGGGAGAAAGTCCCCAAGAAGGAAAAATTGCTGAGTTTGCTCTTAAATCTATGGTTTCGATGGCTCATGTAAACGCGCCTATAGAGACCCTGTAGGTCTGCTACAATTATCATTTAAAAACAACCGTATGTAAAATTATTCAATACAACAAACAAACAAATGTGTATTACAAAACAATGTTTTCTATTATATTAACACAGAAGCACTTTGGTTTGGAGACCCTCAGTCAATCGGGCTCATTCACCCTTAATATTTTCACTTCATGATTTAAACCGCTAGTACGATTTTTTCACCTCCATCACACGTGTGAAGATCTAATTTACTTAACATTGCCTCGGCAGAAGTACAGAAAAATTACCGGAGCAGCTGCGTGTGAAACTGGCCTAAAAAAACCCAAGTGTCTTTAATTATGTTGCTTCCATTAGTTGCGCGAATTGGAGGGCATTAGTTAGTCCCATTACCCGTCTCTTTCGAAACCATTAAAAGTTGCTTCATCCACCTTTTTCGCTATCACGTCCCAAACCTAAAAAAAAACGTAATTAAATTCGTCATTTCTTATGTAGAAACTGAATTCATCAATTATGAGGCGCCTATCCTGCCTACTTCAAATGTTTTAATCGAAAAGTAAAAAATGAATAAATACGGTAAGGATGTTCAGTTATTAACTATTTTAATTCTTGTTTACCTGTTGTTATAGGTAAGTAAGAACTTCCATAACATGCTATATCACTATCTGCACCTACGCTGCAAAAATCTTCAGAATTTCCTTAATAGGGAATAGCTTCAGGCTGTCCAATTTCTAGCCCTCCACGAGGAGCATAAACACAAATTTCTACAGGTAAGTACGCTCTAAAAATGAATGCTCAAAAACGACGAAATTTTCCTTAATTTTGACGATTCCGTTACTGGCAAATGCTCCGAGTTTTCGTTTCCTCCAAGTGATGCAATTTGAATCGTCATTTTTATGAGGATTTGAATGTCGTCTAATCTTAAGAAATATTTCGTCATTTTTGAGCATGCGAGTACAACAATGAGATTCTCAGTTTCCTCAAAATCAAGATACACAATCGTCAAATCACGATCGTAAAAGTGAGGATTCGCGTTTACTCAAAAGCCACGTGATAATAGTTTGACAAAACAATCCTCAAAATTAACGAAATGAGGCTTGAGGATTCATGAATCGTCAAAAATGAAAGTGTTATTTCTGACCTTGGTAAGGTGACGACGTCGACACCTGAGCGGGCACTCAACAGAACTTCGAGCTACACTCTTAAAACAAACGAGTGAATTGAACTCAGTCTGAGCTAATTTTCATTCTTTTCAGTGTCGAAAATGCACTTATCCTATTGGAGTGGATTTCATTCATTTTTTAGTTAAAACTTCGACGGGATCACTCCAATTGAGTGATTTTAACTCAGTCTGAGTTAATTTTTACTCCTTTCCCGTATCGAAAATGCTCTTCTCCTGTATGAGTGTATTTCACTCTTGTTTTAAGAGTGTACATTGTACGCTAATGCCGTTGGAACTTTGGACTCCACATATTTAACGAGCACGTCTGTCCAGTCCATCCGTGAGATTACTTGTGAATTTTTCTATTATTTGCAGTATATATCCGATTGATAGGATGGCTGGTAGTAGCTTTGATACGAAACTACGCACTATTGAATGGATTTAATATTAAGTCTGACCCCTTAACCACTAGGCAACGGAAGAGACTTTACACTCAACGCATTTCGCGTCATAACTAGTTTTATTGGTATAGCGTCACGTCAAACTACACTCTTAAAACAAAAGAGTGAAATCCACGCATATAAGAGAAGTGCATTTTCGACACTGGAAAGGAGTGAAAATTAACTCATACTGAGTTAAAATCACTCGTTTGGAGTGATCTTGTCGGAGTTTTAACTAAACAAAAGAGTGAAATCCATTCCAATAGGATAAGTGCATTTTCGACACTGAAAAGAGTGAAAATTAACTCAGACTAAGTTCAATTCACTTCTTTGTTTTAAGAGTGTAGTTTTCAGGCATACGGTTTTTAACTACAAATCCGGATTTAAACGATCGGTGTTATGCATTTAATCTATTAAATGTAAAGAAAAGAAAAGTATTTATTATTTCTAAAAGTCGTTGCTCTTTTATCAGACATTTTACTACAGATCTAGTTATCTATAGTTGCCCTTCAAACTACATAACGTTCTTTAACCCTTTCAGTCCCAAAAATTTACTACACTACAAAAACATCTGATATTCACAAAATAAGCTTATTTTAGGTCAAATATAAGATTTCCATAAGAAAAAAAATTAACTTTAAGTTTTTATATGGTTTTTGAAATAATGCCAAACATTTTTAACAGTATAAAACAACAAAATAAAAATATATATATTCCCTAAAAACCCTTCGAGTTATATATTTTAAGGTATCTGACCATATTATTAAAAAAAATTTAATAATTATTTTAACCGAAATATTTTAAATTGTGTTTTAAATATGAGGAACTGAAGTGAACTTTTTAAAAATCAGATGAAAAGCTTGTTAGCTATTTTCTGAATAAAAAAAATAGTAGTTCTGATTTCTATTGAGATTATAATGTAAAATATTGTCTAATAGAACAGAGTGTGTAGAATCGAATGATGTGTGTTTGGATGTCATAACGGGCAGAAACATTTAGAAAAAAAATATTGAAAGTGATAATGCCAAATGGCATCACTGGGACTGAAAGGGTTAAACAAAAGGTTATAATATAACTGTAGATGTTACACTACTACCCTTCTTAAGGGGTCATAGGAGTCTTAAAACTGAGCAAAGAAGGTACTACAAAGCATAGTTTGATATTTCATGTAATCTTTTAACTACTCAATATATAAGTATAATTTTTTTATATGCAATTCTACAAGATTTATTTAATATAAAACAAATTTTAAAATTTATGAAACTTTAGCCAAAAGTAAAATAAATGATATTAAACCTAAAGCTATTTGAACACATTCTGATTAGGCTTGCGCGGCAAATTGTGAGAACAAATTTGAAAAAATGATCAAGAAAATGACTTTATATTGTACAAATATGTACAAACAAAGACTTATACCTAAATTCTCAGCTCAATTTTAATTAGAAATTATTTTTGAAATTTTTTCCAAAAAAATTAATAAAAGTTTTAAAATTTTGATTAAAATTTAAAAAAAAAATTCTAATTAAAATTGAGCTGAGAATTTAGGTATAAGTCTTTGTTTGTACATATTTGTACAATATAAAGTCATTTTCCTGGTCATTTTTTCAATTTTGACCTCACAATTTGCCGCGCAAGCCTAATCACAATGTGTTCAAATAGCTTTATGTTTTATATCATTTACTAGCAGTATGGTCCCGCCTTGCTGGGAACCCGTTAACTTAATGGAAAATGGGTGTCGTAAAGAATATTGAAAAGTTGTTCTCTGCTTCAATAAGATTGACTACCTGAAATTTAGCAAAACCAGTGGTTTGTCAGATTCGAACATTAATGTAGAAGAACTTGAGGATACAAAATGTTTGCACTCCTTCCGTCATTCTGATAACATATTTGGCGCAAAAATGAAGATTCAACAGTCTTTGATAGTTTGGTACAGCTCTAGAACACGATGACTTGGTAACAGCCAGAAAAAAAAACCCCAAAAAAAACTCTTAGGTCAGTGGCACATTTTTGGTAATAATTTGGCGAGAAAATATAGATATAGCTACAAACCCTGTCATTTTCAGGTCAATCACGATGATCTTGGAGAAACCAACCAGATTAATTATTTAAACAAAATAAATTTTACCCATCTGGCGCTTTTTTAGGTAACATTTTAGCAAGTTTGGCAATGCATTTGGCGAAAAAATGAAGACATTAAATAATCATAAACAGACCTACCGCGATATCCTTGAATAAATTATTTTTTAAATAAATAATGTAGTTTCTAAATATAATGGCAAAAGAATAAAATAAACATTTCAAATTTGAATTATTTTGAGCTTAATTTAATTTCTTAAGCCAATGACAACGCGAAAGAAAAAAAGCTATCGGATTTGAGCGAAAGTGGTGTATTTTTTTCCAGTTATTTCGAATTTTCTCTAAAAATAGAACAAATATGAAAAAACTAAGCCTCAGGTGCACACGTAGGTATTAAAAGGAATCTATATTAAAAATTTCGAATTTTTTAGAGCATTCTAAGTAGGTGTTTTGCGATCCACAGACATACATACACACAGACAGACTCTTTCTTTTATTATTATAGATTTTAGTTTGGGCTAAAGTTTCACAAATTTTAAAATTTGTTTTATATTAAATAAATCTTATGGAATTACATATAAAAAAATTATACTTATATATTGAGTAGTTAAAAAATGACATGGAAGATCAAACTATGCTTTGTAGTACCTTCTTTGCATATTTTTAAGACTCCTATGATCCCTAAGACAGCATAATATAGTTGCGATTCAAGGAGAAAAATTGTTAGTATTACATTTACCTTAAATAAATATATGTAAACGGAAATAAAGTACATTAAATTTTCACGTTATCTTGATAACGTCCTGGAAAAAAAACTACCCTTTTCCTATTAAGTTGGTATTAATATTTGAATCCTATGTTACTTCATTTTCATGTCCGTTCACTGGTGAATTTTCTTTTTCTTGATTTGTTCGACATCTAAAACCAGAGGAGGGCTGGGGAGCCCAGTCGGTTAAGCACTCGCTTAGCATGCGGAAGGTCCCAGGTTCGGGTCCGGACATCGCCAAAATAGCTGCCGACCTATAAACGGCCCGTGTAGCCCAAAATGTCCGACGAATAATACCCCGTGTAAGGGAGTGCACGTTAAATATCCTTCAAAGTCCTAACGCTGCGTACGATGTCGCCCTTAACGGTTGCGTTGGGTGCCTATTCAGGTGTTGGCTCGTCACCTGACTGTGGTTCTAAAATACGCCGCCTGTCTCCAATAGCCCTCGTGAAGCTCTAGTGCGACGACAATTCAAACCAAACCAAACCAAATCTAAGATAATGAAGAACACAAACAAAACCTATCTCCTCACAAAAAATAACTTCTTAACGTTCTCAGAGTGTTAATTAAAAGAAAGATGTGGAGCACGCTCTGCAAATGTATAAGTTACATTTGCATTGTAATTTTCTGTTTTCGCTTACAGGCGTGATAGAAAAACTGTTTTTGCGAAAATCAAATTGATTGGGATTTTTTTTTCATGCCTGAATACGAAATAGAATAAGAATAAGTAAGTAATGTTTTTTTTCTCTCTCTCCTTAGTACCAGAGGGTATTTGTTTGTGCTATCTTGGAGATTTACGAACTGGTAATTAGTCTCGAAATGCGCATAAAAAGTTGGTGGAACGTGATTTTTAAATGAGCCTTGAAAAAGAGTGAAGAGCTAGGAAAGTAATGTATGGAATAATCGAGGATCCAGATATTAAATTTGCATGTATTCGTTTGTGTGCTAAGTTTTGTACAAGTTTAGAGAAGTGAACACAAATTATGGAAAATTCTTTAATTATTCAAAAGTGCAATGTGTAAATGTCGTGCAATGAGTTAATGTAATTCAGTGTGGAATTAAAAAAAATTATTGACAAGTTGATTTTAACAACTTATTCAGAATTGTCATATTTAAATAAAGAAAAATATGTATGTGGAAAATTTATGAATATTTAAATAAGAAAACGTAAAACGGTTGAGATTTTGAAAATATATATAAGTATTCTTTTACACAATTAAAAAAACACAATAGTAAGTGACATATATTAACAATTAAGGATTTTTCGATTCTTCTTTCAGATGGATAAGAGAGCTGGGAAGCCCAGTCAGTAAGACGCTTGCCTAGCATGCTAAAGATCCCTGGTTTGAGCCCGGGCATTTCCAATATAACTCGACCAATAACCAGGTTGTGTTAAAAATATACAGCAAATATTACCCAAGGTAGATGAAGTGCACGTTAAAAACGCTGCAAAGTCAAGGGGACGCTCTTAAATGTCACTAATTCAATATCAATGATTGTCGCCCATGAAAGTTGCGTTGGGCGCCTATTCAGGTGACGCTTGATCTCTTGAATAGTGTTATAACTTACGACACCTGTCGCCCATAGCCCTCGCGTAGTTCTAGTGTGACGTTTACTCAATTTAAATCATGTGGATGAACATGGAATCTTTTTGAGCCATAATTTTTTTTCAATATCTCTATAGAAACACTTCTCATATTTATTGTGTTTAAAAAAATTATTATGTTGTTACAAAAACCACGCATTAATAAAATGAACAATTTTCAACAATGGATTAAGCCGAATTCAAGAAAAAAGTTTGTGCTATAAACAATTAATAAGTTTTTATGTTTAGCAAATAATAATTATTAATAAAAAATATTATTGATAAAATATTATTAATAAAAATATTTTTTAATAATAAATATTATTATAAACTATTGTTTATATCTTAAGTATATGTTTCGTAGCTTAAATATTGAACAATCTCTTAAAAGGTTATTTTGTTATCTCTTTCTAAACCCTTAAACTGAAATTAATAACCGCTAACACAATTTTAGTCAACAATTTATGCGTAATTAAACAAAAACTTTGTAAAATGGACTGAGATTTTTTCGTAAAATAAAAAATGTTGTACATTTAAAGTATAAAAAAAAACCTTGGATATCCAATTATTTTGAATTTAATTAAAAATACTATTATCTATAGAAACCTTATTTTATCTAAAATTTACTTCTTGAAAAAACTTAATACCAATCTTTTTTCTACCAAGATCCAACACTTTAACACAATTTTTCACTACACAAATGTGATATTAATTTTTCTATTCAATCTTCCAAATCGTTTAATATCAGTTTTTTTTGTGCGTTGAAAGAAACTAAAAACGCTTCTAAATCTTCAGAAAAAAAAGAGCTTTTTAACGATATTTTTTTAAAACTAGAATTTGTAAAAAAAATGACACGATAAGATTAAAAACAATAACAGTGAACTAAAAACGTTTATATAAAAAATAAACAAAACTTCGTGAAAATCAAACAAAAGATCTTTTAAAATTCTCATTGATCACGCATAAATTTTTTTGTTAAAAGGAGTAAAACTACTAAAAAAATTTATTATGCATTGTTATTTGAAATGGAAGTTGAATTCTTGCCTAAAGGAATACATACTTTATGGAGTGTGAAACTAACAAAAAACCCCTATTTCTTTTGTATTTAAGGTATGTATAATTTTTTGCTTATAGCTTAAAGTTGTTTTTAATTGTTATAGCCCAGTAGAGTTAGCTAAAAAAATGGGGTTGGCTTGCAAAAGGTGGGGTAGTTTTTATTTTCTGGTATGTTATATGTGTTGACCTCCTTATGAAAAATCCAAGTTTTTGACCTCCTACCCCTTGTGCGTTTTCCGCCATCTTGAAAAAACCGTTAAAAAACCGCACTTTTTTTCAATTTTTCTCCAATAACTCGTTTCCAGCGCCTCTTAGGCAAAAAAGTCAAATACAAATTTTAAAGAGCGTTAAATTTCCTTCAACTTTTGTGCACAATATGTTTAAAAATTATGAATAGGTTCCGAGATACAAAGTTGTGAATATCTGCAAAAATTTCAAAAAAACGCAAAGAATCGGATATCCTGTTTATTTTTTCCAAATAACTTTTTTTTGTACAATTAAGAGCAAAATGCTGATAGACAATTTTGTAGAAAATTAAATTTCCTACCAGAATTCATGTAACATATTATTTAATACCTTCATTAGATACCAAGAAATGTTAAAATAAAAATTTGTGAAATTTTAAAGTTTTTTTTAGTTTTTCAGTTTTTTGTCAATAACTTGATTACTAAGCCTTTTAGGCAAAAAAATGCCAACTACAATTTTAATGTACATTAAATGTTCTTTAGGGCAAAATGCATGCTTACAATAACGTAGAGCATTAAATTTTATACAAGATTCATGAAATATATTAGTAATTATTTCTATTAGGCGCAGATAGTTGTGCAAATAAAAAATATCAACGAAAAGTAAAAGTGAGCATGAAACCAAAATTAGTAATCTTGAATATAATTTTTACTTCAGGCTGTTCAAAAATGGGCAGCTGTTGATCAGAAAAGTTGTGTGGTCACGTTTGACTAACCTTTAACTTTTTTTTTTGGCAAGTGATATAGTGTGTAGTGGTCAAGAGCCGATATTGGAAGGCGTCATTGTTCGTCTCGGAGGGTTTCACATATTAATGTGCTTCATGGGAGCAGTTGGCTTCATTATGGCTGGCAGCGGCCTGAAAGAACTTCTGTCAAATGTTTATGCGGAAAACAGCCTCGAAAAGATGATGTACTTTTATGCTTATGCTCGAGCTTTGAGAGCTCATTTTTTAGTTCATCGAGTTTTATCCAAGTTAATATTCGATGCCATTCAAATTACCCCTGATGAAAGTGCTGTATTAAACAACATGATTTATGACAATAGTGTTATCTTATCAGCTCCAGACAATCCACATTTCCTCAGTGCCAGTTCAAAGTTTAATGAAGAATTGAAAATATTAGAGAATTCTGGTAGTACAACTAAACTATGGGTTCAATATTTTCGGATGATTGCATTGATGAAACAGTTTGTTGAAGCAGAAAGAATGGAAAATTGGCCATTGCATCTTAGCACTGTTCAGCAAATGATTCCTTATTTTCATGCGAGTGGTCACTTCCACTACGCCAAATGTGATCACCTATATCTGCAAGATATGTTAGCCCTTAAAGATAAAATAGATCCCATTGACCCATTGAGGAACTTTACAATAAGACGTTCAGATAAATTTTGGTCCGGAATATGGTCAGACATGACTATTGAGCAAACACTCATGAAAAATATGAAGAGCTCTGGTGGGTTGACTCGTGGACGAGGTATTACGGACAAGTCTTCTCACTCGCTGTACTATGGGATCGGCTGCTTTGCAGAATGTGTGTGATGAAGTAGAAAACTACTTTAGCTGTTTATCAGCTACAACGGATCAACACATCGATATGAGACGTTCCCGTATCCGTAGGGATGAAAGTGATGCCACCAAACTAACTGAGTGGTTTTCCAATCACAATTCTTCTCCCGACAGTCCCCATTTATGTCAATAAGTTCTGGATTGATTGGAGGAGAAGACATCAACTGCCACCTGTCATAGGAGATTGGTTCTAGAGAAATATGTAAAATTGTGGATAACAATTTTGGAGATGTACATTTTAAACGTAAAAATAAAGTGATTTGTCTGGCAATCATTAAAGACCACATCAACACAAATAAAGGAAAAGTTGTGTGGATCCCCTCATGTTTTTTCACAGGATAATTATCCCGAAGCAGTCTGACACTGACTTGAAACAGTACTTCGAGTACGAACTTGCTCCCTTTCCATTATTACATTTCTCGGAGGAAGGCATGGAAAGGGACAAAATCGACATTTTACCTTGTTTTCACGCCCTTGATAAATGACACAGAAATGGGAGAGAGCAAGGTTGATGTCATAGACGGGGGCTACCTCCTGCACAAAGTTCACTGGAATAGCAGCGAATCTTTTTCTGAAATCTTTTTTAACAATGTGACTTACGTGCGGCGGCATCATGGTGAAAATTCTGTGATAGTCTTTGATGGTTACCCCACTGAAGACAATAAAAGAAGCACAAAAGGCACTGAAAGAACTCGTCGTTCCAGGCTACAAAGTTGTGCCGACGATCCGGCTTTATTTTATTGCTTCAGAAGGAGTTTGAAAAAGCACAGATAATAACCAAACAGGCTACGGAAGATGCAGATGTGCTAATTGCGCAAACTGCCATTTCGTTGTCTTCTGCACACGTGAACCTTTATGGCGGTGACTGCAACACCTCTATCGATGAGTTACACTATCTTCGCTTTGCTAAAGCGGCATCAATTAATGCGAAATTCAATTTGGCGCGACTACCTCCAACTAGGGATGCGGTTCATTATCACGCATACAGGACTTATCTACAAGTTCAAACGTGGATGGGGTATGAAAACGACCCCCTTAAGTGGGGCTTTAAGAAGGAAATTGGCGGCCTAACACCAGTCCCAATGTATAAAGAAGCAGCTACGCAGACATTGCTAAAAAAATTATATCATGCCAATGCAAAAAGGCTTGTGTTGGCAGCTAATGCAGCTGTAAAAAAGTGGGACTTCGATGTACCATTTAATGTTTACAGTGCGGATTCGAGTCCTGCGGTAATGCACCAAAAGTTGAATACACTGAAGAAGACGAATTAGACGACCTACTGTCTCCTGATCTAAGGGATGACCTAATTTCTTCAACTATACCTGAGACAAAACTACGAAAACTAACGTAGTTTTTAATTAAAATTCTACATTTATCATTATATATTCTTAAATTGCTTAATGTTGAACATAGGTATTTGTGAATACACTACAAATTAGTGTTTCTCATTGTATTTTTTATTATCCTCCAATTTTTACAGGAATTTAATATATTACATTCAAATTTATGTACTATACTTATAATTGATATAAATAATGTATTAAATAAAAATTATATTCAAGATTACTAATTTCAGTTTCAAGCTCACTTTTACTTTTCGCTGATATTTTTTAATTTTATTTTTTATTTTTTCTCTGCGCCTAATAGAAATAATTACTAATATGTTTCATGAATCTTGTACAAAATTTAATACTCTACATTATTGTAAGCATGCATTTTGCTCTAATCAGCACACAAAAAAAGAGTTATTTGGGTAAAACCAGGGGTAAAACCAACAACATATCTGACTTTTGCAGGATTTTTGAAATTTTTGTAGAGATTCAAACTTTATATCTAAGGACCTATTCATGATTTTTAAACATGCTTAGCATTAAGCTTAAAGAACATTTAATGTACTTTAAAATTGTAGTTGGCATTTTTTGTCTAAAAGGCTAAGTAATCAAGTTATTGACAAAAAACTGAAAAACTTTAAAATTTCACAAATATTTATTTTAACATTTCTTGGTATCTAATGAAGGTATTAAATAATATGTTACATGAATCTGGTAGGAAATTTAATTTTCTACAAAATTGTCTATCAGCATTTTGCTCTTAATTGTACAAAAAAAAAAGTTATTTGGAAAAAATAAACAGGATATCCGATTCTTTGCGTTTTTTTGAAATTTTTGCAGATATTCACAACTTTGTATCTCGGAACCTATTCATAATTTTTAAACATATTGTTCACAAAAGTTGAAGGAAATGTAACGCTCTTTAAAATTTGTATTTGACTTTTTTGCCTAAGAGGCGCTGGAAACGAGTTATTGGAGAAAAATTGAAAAAAGTGCGGTTTTTTAGCGTTTTTTTCAAGATGGCGGAAAACGCACAAGAGGTAGGAGGTCAAAAACTTGGATTTTTCATAAGGAGGTCAACACATATAACATACCAGAAAATAAAAACTACCCCACCTTTTGCAAGCCAAAATTCTTTCTCTACTGGGCTATTAGTATATGCTTCAATGATATCTTATAAATGGAATACTTTTCCATTTGGAGTTGTGAACTTTTAATGTTATTAATTGAAGGAATTTCTTTTAGGAAATCTGGTTCTTTAACAAGTGAATTAAAAGGGTTTTTTTAATTCCTTGCTTTTAATGTATAAAATAGTGTTAAATGGTATGCTTTAAAAAATGACACGTTATATTGTTTGAATTATTTTAATAATGAAATATAATTGATTGCTTTTTATTAACCACGCTTAGTGAAATTTTAGTTTAGTTTGAATTATCGTCGCACTAGAGCTACACGAGGGCCACATTCAAAGACGAAATGAACGTTAAAAGCAATTTTCATGAATTATTTTAACCCGGCAGCACTCGCCTGGGGTCTAATAGACCCCAGATAGATTAAATATACTTCTAGATCTGAAACTCTGATTGGATTACCATTATAAGGATTTCCTATATTAAAATTGACTTAGACACTAACTCCCCCAATTGTGTCGAAGAGAACTAATGTAATGTTTCACGGCTGCCTTTTTCTAGCCTCCTTTATGAGCTTTAGCACAGTCAATTGCGCCTCGTAATTTAGAACTCTGGTCAAGAGACAAGTTCCTTTTTTTCTAAAAAGAATGGAATCATATAACGAAACTCGTTTCTTGACCAAGGTTTTAAATTACGAGGCATAGCCAATTATGGCTAATTACGGCCAACACATCCAATTGCGACTCATATTTTAGAACCCTGGTCAAGCGACGAGTATGTTTTTTATGATTCTATTCTTTTTTTCCTTCTTGATTAGTCCCTTCCCCCTTAATGATTAGTAAGTGTCTCAAAGTTTTTTTGCGTTTGGATTATTCATTCAAGCTACAGACCACTCCGAATAGCGAGCGTTATTTTATAACCACCCTGTACATTTCGAAGAAACAGTAGATTTGCAATCGGAAAGTCCAATTATGCCAATCACAAATCAATCATTAATAGTGTATTAGTTCCGTTCGACACTTTGGGGGCGCTAGACATCAGATTGAGTTTTCGGTTTAGAAGATTCTTAGTCTATGGTAAGTTAGCGCGAGTGCTGCCGGGTTAAGTTACAGTTTTAATCGAACAGAAAGGAAGTGTAAAGATTTAAAAACTCGGAATTTAATTTTAAATTTCTTTAAAATGGGTACCATAAACCCTCTTTGAAACACTTTTTAAAAAGAGATTTAGATATTTTTTAAATGCTTTATGTGTCTAATGCTTTCTGTGTATAAATAATTAAAATTTATCCTTTATTCTCTCGTATACGAAAGCATAAGTCTATCTTAACCCTTTCAGTCCCAGTGATGCTATTTGGCATCATCATGTTTCTGATTATAATAAAAAATAAAAGGGCTGACATCTATTGGGATTAATAAAAAATATTTTCCAATCGAAAAAAGTTTGAAGAATCGAAAGATGTGCTTTTTGATATCATAAATGGCTATAGACAATCACAATTTTTTCTAAAATGATGATGCCAAATTGTCATCGGGACTGAAAGAGTTAAAAGGTTAGACTTGAAAAAAATTCAAAAAAGGAAACCAAACTAATAGAAAACTCTTAAATAACACTCCAACATAGACCCTAAAAAACACCAAATGAATAAATCATTGGAACACAAACACATCCCTTACCCAATCCCAGTCCTTCCCTAACACTCGTAATCATTTTTTCTCGTACCAAAAGCCCAGTGGGGCGGAGGACCCAACAATGCTTCTTCATTTACGCGTTTGATTACATTTTGTGGTTAGGAAACCCGACTCTGGGTGAGAATGGATGTTGCTTGTGGGTGCTATGTTGTGTTGACAGTACACAGGAGTTATGGAGTTAAGACGATGGAGATTCTTGGCGTGGAGGGACGTGAGCTATCAGAATCTCGCCAAGTAACTTTAGTAAGGCTTAAGAAAATTCAATGTTAATTCAATTGTTAAACTCATTCAGTGCTAGTTTATTCTAAAAGAAAAAGCGCCAAAATCTCGCCAACTGAATGCTAGTTATTATTCGGAAATGCATCTTTTTATTTCTTAAATGGAGTGTATCCATTCAAGACGAATCAGTAAAAATCCTTAATACCTTCATTTCTGTATAAAAAATCTAAATTGAAGTTTAAAATTCGTTTTTTGTATGACTTAATTTGTCTTTTATAAATTGTTCAGGACAATAGTATGCACTCGTCAGCTAGTCGTATATTTCGTTTGCGCTCGTTTCGAAAGCCCAGTAGGGCGGAGGACCTAACAATGCTTCTTCATTTACGCGTTTGATTACATTTTGTGGTTAGGAAACCCGACTCTGGGTGAGAATGGATGTTGCTTTTGGGTGCTATGTTGACAGTGCACAGGAGTTATGGAGTTAAGAAGATATACATGCTTGGGGTGGAAGGAAGTGAAGTTCTTAGAATCTCGCCAAGTAACTCTAGTAAGTCTAAGCAAACCTCTAACTCAATTTTAGTTTATTTTAAAAAGAAAGCCTCAAAATATCGCCAACTCTAGTAAGCTTCTAAGTAAACCACTCACTGAATGCTAGTTTATTCTGAAATGCATCATTTTATTTCTTAAAAGGAGTGTTACCATTAAAGACGACATGGTGAAAATCATTAGCACCTTAATTTCTGTATGAAAAATTTAAACTGAAGTTTTTTTTAAAATTCGTTTTTCGTGTAACTTAATTTGTTCTTTATAAATTGTTTTGAACAATATTATGCATTCAACAACTCGTCGTATATTTCGTTTAATTTCGTACCAAAAGCCCATTGGGGCGGAGGATCCAACAATGCTTCTTCATTTACTCGTTTGACTACATTTTGTGGTTAGGAAACCCGACTCTGGGGGTGAATGGATGTTGCTTTGTTGACAGTATACACATGATAGTTATGGAGTTAAGAAGATATCTGCCGTGATAAGGTAAACTGCAGTATCTTCCATAGTGACTAGGACCTTTGTTGCAAGCACTCAATTACTTTAACCGGTAAGAAAACATACTGGAACTTCTTATTTTAGAGCAAAAATGGTGCAACTCAGTGTGGCGATTACTGCAGTTTACCTTATCACGGCAGATATACATGCTTGGCGTGCAAGGGGGTGAGGCCATTAGAATTGCGCCAAGAAAACCTAGAGAACTTAAGAGTTATAGTAGCACAAGAGATACCCGAAGCCTTTTGGCGACGGACGTCGTAATTTAGAACTATAGTCAAGACACGAGTAGCCACACAATGCAACATTAAGGGCGACATCGTACGCAGCGTTGAGATTTTAAAGCATATTTAAAGTGTACTCCCTCTACAAGGAGTATTATTTGTCGGATCCTTTAGTTTCACAAGCCGGTTATCGGTCAGCATTGATTTTGGCGATTCCTGTGCCCAAACCTGGCACCTTCCGCATGCAAATCCAACGCCTTAAACTCTTTAACCCTTTCACTACTGAAACGGCACACGACGGCCACCCGGCTAATTATTCTATAATGATATCTTATCACATATTACGAGGAAACAAAAATCCTTCGTAGCGAAAGTGTTAACCGACTTGGCTCCCTAGATCCTAGTAAGCCCAAACCAAACCACTCATTCAATATAAAATTAGTCTGAAACGCATAATTTTATTCTTTAAAAGGCATTAAACCATTAGTGAACCATTAGTAACCGACTTAGTGAACGTCAGTAACACTTTCATTTCCATATATTAACGTTAAATTGAAGTTTTTAAAATTCGTTTTTAATGTAACTTAATTTGTACTTTATAAATTGCTCAGGGCAATAGTATTCACTCGTCTTATAATTTCTTTTACTTATATGAACTTGAGCATAAAGTTCAGTTTTGCGTTTCAAATTTTCTCACCAACTATATCGGTAATGAGTTAGTTGAAAATCTAAAACTGGTTGTTCGCGTTATTGTAGACACGAGATCGAATTTAGATGGGGTAGCAAGTCTACACCAAAACACACCTTAAGTTTGCAGCATTAATATGTTCTACGCGGAGGAAACGAGCGTAAACAAACGGAATTTTGTCTCTCTGATTGGTCGCTCCTACGCGATACGTCCGCCCTGATATTCGTTCGCCCTGTTACGTCAAAATCGAAGGAAAAAAATAATTAATATTACACTCTAACTGAAGCAAAAGCAAATAAAAATAATAAAATATGTCTTGAAATAACGAATAAAGTGATTTATTGAATGACAAAAACCTTTTTTTTATTCGATTCTCGCACTCGGAAATGAGAACTATTTACCCTTTTACCCGTAGAGCATTTGTATACTGCATACTTAAACAGTGGTGAGGTATAGGTAGCAAGCCTATGCATACTCCACTTTAGAATCACATTAAATTTACTCGCCAAGAGCTTTGGTTTAAGCTTACTACAAGGCGATAGATGACTTCCCTTGGCAAACCTGCTTTTGTATTGGTTTTTTGTCCGGCAGCATCTCAATCTTCTTCTTAACTCTATAGAAGGAGGCACACAAATGGAATCAAAAAGATATTTCATGTTTCTGATGGGGATTTCTTGTTGGTAGGTATTGGAATGAAGGTATATACTAATAACTTGATGCTACTCAAGGGCAACCAGAAAAAATATGATATTAGTTTATGTTTTGGTGTTGACACAGCCACGTACGCCTCGTAATATTTGTGAGGTCCAAACTAATACAGCAGCTAATGGAATTTTGAGTGATATCGTACGGTGTATCCATCGGGACAGTCTACTTCACAGATTTAAAATGCACGTGAGTTGAAATGTACTTTGGAACCTCCTTAAATTATAGGCATGTTTTAAGTAGCAAAAAAAGCGATGAATGAAAGAAATCCTTTCTCCAGCATCAATTGGGGAATCAATGACAAGTACACTCGTAAAACGAAAGAGCGATTTTAACTCAGTCTGATTAATTTTCACTCCTCCAGTCTAGAAAATGCACTTCCCCTTTTGGAGTGGGTCCTTTGTGTGTTAAACCTCCGACAGGATCACTCCAAACGAGTGATTTCAACTCAGTCTGAGTTAATATTCACTCCTTTCCAGTGTTGAAAATGCACTTCTCCTACTGGAGTGGATTTCACTCTCTTGTTTTAAGAGTGCAAGAGGCACTAATTGGACCACCGATCAAAGGAGACGCAGGAATGAAAGATGGAAGGAGCGACGTCATTTGAATCAAATCAGCAGTGCAATTTATTTTAATTTCTAAGCTTATGGCGTTTTTAGGATGTCTAGTTGAGCTCGATGCCCAATACAGTTTAAGATATTGGGAAAAACGCTTTGACACAACTCCCTACTTACTATACTTTAAAACACGTAAGATCAATCAGGGAAAAGGCGAAATTAGCGCTTTTTTATTTGAAACTATTTTTTATTTGAGTTGGTGGTGGGAGAATCACAGTTGAAAAAGACCGCTCCTTTGAAAAATGAATTCAATACTAATGAACAATGATAGAAAATCTAATATGCAAATCTATAAAAATATGTAAAAATCAAAATGATTACATTTGTACTTTTAAATGAAATTTTTGCAAATATTTTAGGCAAACTAATTAAATAATTAAATAATGGAAACTATGAAAAAACCTTCAAGCACACACATTGTGCAAAACAGAACATTTCTCATCAATTATAAATGGCTACGTAATACTTAAAAAAAAATAAAAACTCCAATAATTCCTGATTAATATCCCAATATTTTATTTTCCGTTTGAAAAGGCATTTAATGCATTCATTTTGTAAATAAAATGAATGAATTCACGGGGAAAATAAATTAGCTTTATAAGAACACTTTTAAAAAGCCAATCCAAACACCAGTTGTAGTTCCAAAACTTCATTAAGGTTTTTCCTAGAAGATAAATAGCTTATTTATAAAATACTTTCGGAAGTTAATTTGTGGGAACTTAAGCTAAACGATGGATTTTTATAAAAATCTCCACTTCTTACTATAAATGTGATAGAATTACTTTTTTAAGAAGTAACAGTTTAATTATTTGCAGAAGATTGACGACGTTATGGAATCGTTAAATAAAAAAAATATTCAAGTGAACAGGAAGGTTTCCTTGTACCCTGTTTCTTCGCCAAAATGTTTAAAGAAAGAAGCGTAGAGGACATTTTTCCAACAAACATAACTTCTTTTTATGTTTAGCCATTTAATTCTAATGCGTTGCTTTAACTTATGGAGGAAACCACTTAATTGTGTTTGAATTTCAGAAGTAATTGTGCAAATAAATGAAAAACGAACATTTTAAATTTAATTGGTTTTTGTAATCGATTTTTGGATTGCAAGGATATTTTTTGTAAATTTATATTCGTACTTATCAAGAGAAATACCTTGTGAAAAAAAGTTCAGTTTAGTTGCTGGAATACTTCAGTTCAGTTTGGTTTATTTACTAATGGTTAAAGACCAAATGGTTAATTGTGCCGAAATGGTAAAAGACTTAATTTTAAAGGAGGTTGGCCGATCCTATAGAAGAAATGGACTGATTTTGGAAATGTTTGTGAAAGTATTGCTTTATAGTTTCAATATTTTTAAACTAGGCATTGCATTAGAAACAACAGCAAAACGAATTTAAGGCTAGATAAATATCAATTATAAAGTTTTTAATAAAAATCTTGTTTTGTTTCTAAAGTTACATTTGAACATTACAAGAATGCAAAGCTATTAAATCAAATCTCTCATAAATGAATTTTTATCCGTATTGCTGTGAATTGTCGACCATCGAATTCATCATATTGCGATTCAATTTAAACAAAAGAGTTGCATTTCCCCCTTACATAAACATAGTATATCGACAGAGAGCAACGCTACACTCCTTGCTAACCTAAGTTGGGAAAATAGAAATATGCTACGGAGAAGATCCTTCCGCTGATGTAAAGAATTCCATAAATTACTTGTAAATCCATCCAGAAAACATGTTTAAAACATTAATTTCGTTTAAGGTCTAATAGATTTAAAAATTATTTGAGAAAATTTGGCAATTTTATCAGAATGAAAAGTGTATTTTGGTTAAAATGTATTCAGATCATTTTGTATGTAAATATTACCTTACAAGCGTTTCCAACTAACGGACCAACAGCGCTTTTCCCCCTGCACTTTCACTCTTTGTTATTACCCAAGTTAGCTTGGCACGGAGTGTAGTTTGAAACATTCTTAATAAATAACGTATTATATTTTCCCTTTTTTGTTTAGTTTGTTATAATTACTATTTGCATGCACATTGATAAAATGCTCACACTATAAAGCAATATTTTGACATAAAAGGGATTTTAAAAATAATGTGTTAGGTCGAATGGACCCTTTTCCTTAGAATTATAAATAAAATTACCGATCTTGACCGAAAATTAATGATTATAAAGAAAAACCGAAGCGTGTGCTTGCTTTTCAAACAAAAAATTGCATTTGTAAGTTCTGTCAATTTTCCACATATATTGCGATATAATATTTGAAAGAAAATATCTATAAGCGGATTTTCTGTAAAGGTAAATTCCTCTTCACGGTTTCTTACATTTTCAAAGAGGTATTTGTTTGGTATTTATCGCATTGTTATGATATATTTGCGGAATTTCCAATGCTTTTGAGTAACTGAAACGTGTGATTTTTAAAAATAAATTTCAGATAAATCAAATGGTGTGAAAAACAAAGGTTTGCCGTTTAAAAATATAAATGATAAACTTTTTTCGTCTGATTTCATATTTTGTGTCTTAAGAGTAAATTATGTTTTACCCTTAAAAAATTAAAAAACATCACATTACCATTAGAGCTGGTTAAATGTAAAGTGAAATAATGATTTTAAAAAATAAAATTCAGATAAATCAAATGGTGTGAAAAACAAAGGTTTGCCTTTTAAAAATATAAACGATAAACTTTTTTTTTTGTCTTATTTCATATTTTGTGTTTTAAGAGTAAATAATGTTTTACCCTTAAAAAATTAAAAACATCACATTACCATTAAAGCTGTTTAAATGTAAAGTGAAATAATACTTATTGTATAGATTAAATAGTGTGGAAAGAAGGATTTTCTTCAAAACAATTTTTTTAAAAGCATTTTAGCTAAAGTTTTGATTTTATAAGTGGTTATAGAGAATGTGTTTTTGCCAAATGTGGTTGGTGTAAGGCGGAATTTTTTTTGGTAAAAATCCATACATTTCCCTTGTACAAGTTTATTTATTGTTATTAAATTGAAGTGTTAACTTATTTTCTTATTATTCATAAAAAAATATCTTTGAAACGTCTTTGGAACTTTGAATAAATAATGAACTTAAAATAATTAAAAAAAGTTTTACATTAAAAGCTTCAATATATTTAATAACAAATAATTATGACAAAAAGTTCTCTCTTTCTTTTATTGTTTTTCTTACCAAAAATAATTTATAATGTTCTAGCAATTCACATGAATGTTAGCATTAAATTACTCTTTTGTATTATAATGAATTGCTCCTTGTCTGAACATTTTTGTCGATCCATTTTAACCTGCAACAATTGTGTCTGTATCATTAATTTAACACACTTCTCTGGATTTTCGTGGTTATTTTAATTAAAATTTATTTAAGACAGCAGTTATTAAATCTGAGTGAGCAGTTCTTTTGTTCGCATTTTTTTATTAGAAAAATAAAGTATGTAGTTTTATGTTTAATAAATGAGATACTTTACATTGTAATAATATTTGCCGAAAAGTTGTAAGAAAAAAATTAAAAAAATTCTGTTCATTGAAACTGTCCTTTCCTTATGGTTAGTTTCCTAACTATTATTAATAAAGTGTGAAGATAAATTAAAGACGAACTGGAAGTATAAATTTTTTAATGAAGGTTAGCAAGAAATCTCATGCCAGGTGCTACACGCGTCATCTTCATTATGTAAATATTGTTATTCTTTTTTATAAACTCTGTCAAAAATGAATGAATTATAAAATATATTTAAACATTTAATTTTTATTTTTAAAGTTTTATTTTGTATATTTACAAACCACTTACAATGCAGTGTAGCTGATATGGCATTTGTCCAATGGAAAAACTTCTGTCAAAATGATTCTTTCAGTAAATAATTAGTAAAACGCAATGTACAGCTGTGGAAATAAAAAAGTACCCACTTGAGGTTATTTCCTCCGTTATTCATCCTAAAGAATCGGACCTTTTTGACATTGTAAACAATTAACATTCCGAGTTAATTGCACGATACAAAATTTGCATAGGGGGCCGTCTTCATATTAAAAATGTTACGATCTTTGAAATTTCCAATAGCAACACCCAATTTTAATAACTGAGAAATGTTAAGCACTCTTGAAAACCCTTAAATCTAAGTTTTTGTTACATTTGGATGAATATTTGACGAGTTATTCAATCGAATCACTTGTGGACCTTTTGGGGTCCATCTCTAAAATGACAAGCAAGCATGCATGCAAAGCCGTCTTTATTTATCAATTACACACGTAATCTTATACACAGTCCCCTAAAGGGTAATCATAAAGTATTTTGTGATTTACTCAGCAAATTATGAATAAACATTTTTAAAAATTGGGATTTAGCTTAAACTTCTTGTCTTAAATTTATTTCTTTAAAAATATTAAGGGGTTTCCATTCATATTTTTTTAAAAAATCAATATATTAATTATTTAAAAATATAAAATTTGTTTTAAATACCCCAATATTGAATGCATTTTGTTTGGGTTATTATAATTTCTTTTCAGTAAAAAATTCGTTTCAGTATCTTAATTATTTATGGATCGGGATAGTTTTTTATGTGCAACTCATTTAACATTATGGGACCTAAACTTTGCACGTCTCTAACTCCTCTAATAATGCTTAAAAACTAACAAAACTTGGCATTTCGTATAAACATAGGTCAGAGATTTGAAATATGGATTCAAAAAGGGGTGTTGCTATTGGAAATTTTAAAGTTAGTAACATTTTTAATATGAAGATGGCCCCTTATGCAAATTTTGTGTCATGCAACTAACTCAGAATGTTAATTGTTTACAATGTCAAAAAGGTCCGATTCTTTAGGATGAATAACGGAGGAAATAACCTCAAGTGGGTACTTTTTTATTTCCACAGCTGTACATTGCGTTTTACTAATTATTTACTGAAAGAATCATTTTGACAGAAGTTTTTCCATTGGACAAATGCCATATCAGCTACACTGCATTGTAAGTGGTTTGTAAATATACAAAATAAAACTTTAAAAATAAAAATTAAATGTTTAAATATATTTTATAATTCATTCATTTTTGACAGAGTTTATAAAAAAGAATAACAATATTTACATAATGAAGATGACGCGTGTAGCACCTGGCATGAGATTTCTTGCTAACCTTCATTAAAAAATTTATACTTTCAGTTCGTCTTTAATTTATCTTCACACTTTATTAATAATAGTTAGGAAACTAACCATAAGGAAAGGACAGTTTCAATGAACAGAATTTTTTTAATTTTTTTCTTACAACTTTTCGGCAAATATTATTACAATGTAAAGTATCTCATTTATTAAACATAAAACTACATACTTTATTTTTCTAATAAAAAAATGCGAACAAAAGAACTGCTCACTCAGATTTAATAACTGCTGTCTTAAATAAATTTTAATTAAAATAACCACGAAAATCCAGAGAAGTGTGTTAAATTAATGATACAGACACAATTGTTGCAGGTTAAAATGGATCGACAAAAATGTTCAGACAAGTAGCAATTCATTATAATACAAAAGAGTAATTTAATGCTAACATTCATGTGAATTGCTAGAACATTATAAATTATTTTTGGTAAGAAAAACAATAAAAGAAAGAGAGAACTTTTTGTCATAATTATTTGTTATTAAATATATTGAAGCTTTTAATGTAAAACTTTTTTTAATTATTTTAAGTTCATTATTTATTCAAAGTTCCAAAGACGTTTCAAAGATATGTTTTTATGAATAATAAGAAAATAAGTTAACACTTCAATTTAATAACAATAAATAAACTTGTACAAGGGAAATGTATGGATTTTTACCAAAAAAAATTCCGCCTTACACCAACCACATTTGGCAAAAACACATTCTCTATAACCACTTATAAAATCAAAACTTTAGCTAAAATGCTTTTAAAAAAATTGTTTTGAAGAAAATCCTTCTTTCCACACTATTTAATCTATACAATAAGTATTATTTCACTTTACATTTAAACAGCTTTTGTGGTTGCTTTTGGCGAGCGAACTATTTTTCTACGCCTATGTGGCGCACGCACAAAGTGTGTGATGAGGTTCGTCGCTAGGGGGAGGCACACATCACTTCTTCTCCTGTGTGGAAAGAGAACGGACGCCATAAAACATGGCATAAGTAAAATCCTGTGTGGACTATTGAATGTAAAATTACTGTGTGACTTCTGTGTGATTAATCTTGAATAAAATGAGGACCTTTAAAACGATCCACATGAATGAAGGCCGTGGGGATTTGAAGAAATAAACCGACACAAGTCTTTGTTGTAAATAAAACGAATACTTTATTGTAAAAGGAACATGTATATATATAAAAAGTAAAATGTATAGCGACACCTGGCGCAGATAAAATGAAACAATAAATTTGCATGTTACCAGTCTTTGGTGATGCCAACAAACTCCCCCTTGGGAAGATGCAAATTTAACACAACAAATTTAGGCATCCTTAATCAGACCAACTTGATCTAGAGTCCACAATAGTTTGGTTTCAGGTACTGCTTTAGTACAAAAGTCTGCTAACATTTTATCAGTAGTACAGTGAATTAACTTTATTTTATTATTCTCAATGAGATCTCGAACGAAATGAAATTTTAAATTTACATGTCTAGTTTTAACAGAAGATTTAGCAGCCTTGCACCAATCTATTGCGGCTTTGTTATCACAATGTACTTCAATGGGATAGTTTACATATTTTGAACAATTTAACTCTTCTAATAAATTACAGATCCAAATCAGATTCTTAGTAGCATCAGCAATTGCAAAAAGTTCAACTTCACAAGTAGACATTCCTACCGATTTTTGTTTATTTGCTTTCCAAAGAATTAAAGACTTACCAAACATAATAACTGACCCGGAGAAAGATTTTCCTCCTTCAGCATTTCCCCAACTTGAATCAGTATTAACACAAATATGATCAACACTTTTGTCATAAAATAAAATACGATCTTTAGAACCTTGTAAGTATCTTAGAACTCTCTTCAATTGCATGTAATGACGCTTTTCAGGTTTTTGGTTATATTGTGATAATAAACTAATCACAAAACTTAAATCGGGACGAGTACGATTTGCAAGATACGATAATTCACCGATCAATTCTAAATACTTAGTTTTATCAACTAATTCTTCCGGTTCACCCGAAATTTTCTCTTGTAATTTAGAAATAGGAACTTTAACAGATTTGCAATCAGTCATACCATGTTTTTCCAGTATATTTTCTATATACTGCTTTTGGGAAATTCCAATCCCATTTTCATTTATACTAATTTCTAAACCGAGAAATTTACCAGTTTTAGTAGTTTCGTTGAGTTCAAAATGATTTCGCAACTTGCAAATAATACTGTTACTTACATTCTGATCACTGCTAAAAAATCCAAGATCATCTACATAAACACATATAGCAAAGAAACAGTTCGGATCATCTAAAACAAATACACAATTATCAGAGGCAAGTTGTTTGAGTCCAATATTTAATAGCACAGATTTCAATTTGTGATTCCAATTTCTTCCGGATTGAGGCAATCCATAAATACTACGCTTAAGTTTACAAACCTTATTCTCACCGTATTCAAATCCCGGAGGATTTGACATGTATACAGTTTCTTTCAAATCACTGTGTAAATAGGCTGTTGAAATATCAAAAAATTGAACAATTAAATCTAGTTTTGCAGCTAATGACAGCAACAATCTGAAAGATTCTATATTAACAACTGGAGAATAACATTCATCATAATCTAAAGATTTGATTTGATTAAATGCAGATGCAACAAGACGCGCTTTATATCTTAATTCGTTTGAATCTTGTTTAACACTATAAACCCATTTACTTTTAACAATTTTTGCATTATCAGGTTTATCAACTATTTCCCACACGTTATGCTTTTCTAGCGATTTTAATTCTCGTTTCATTGCATTTAACCAATCGCTCGAATTTCTATTGGACATGGCTTCCTCGTAGTTATTCGGTATGTCACTAGTTACTAGAGCTGTTAAGTTTGGTTTTAATCTTTCTGATCGTCTCACGCCTTCATCTAACAGTTTTTGCTCATGCTCTATACACTGTTGGCGATGTATTTCCTGAGCTTTTACTTTTGTCATTCCGAGTGGTCTACCTCGCTGTTTTTGTGACTCACTTTCGGTAATGGGTTCGGATAGGTCGGAGTTTGGTTCAAAAACTATAAGATTTTTATTACTTTGCAAATTTTCTACATTTGATCTAATAAATCCGTTATTAAAGTGTTTTTCTATATCCCAATTATTATCAAAAGAATGTTTTATTAGATTTGAACCTTTTAGATTTTCATTAAATTTTACGGACCGTTCTTCAATTACTCGGTTTTCCTCTACATTATAGATACGATAAGCTCGTCTTTCTCGAGAATAACCAATCATAATACCAGTTTTTCCAGGAATTTGCAATTTATTACGAGACACTTTAGGTGTATGATAATAAGCTATGCAGCCAAATACTTTAAGATATGAAATGTTAGGTTTAATTTGGAAAAATAACTCGTACGGAGTTTTACTCTTCGATTTTCTGGGAGTTAAATTAGATACATGGGTACTACAAGCGATAGCTTCCGCCCAAAACTTTAAAGGTAGTCCGCTATCATAAATTATAGTTTTAGCGCGATCGCAAAGTACTCGAATCGCTCTTTCACCTTTTCCGTTGCTGGAAGGATTATAAGGAACAGTCTTCTCATGAAATATACCGCATTCTTCGAAATAAGATTTCAACTCTTTATTTACAAATTCACCCCCATTGTCAGATCTAAAACGTTTAATTCGTTGACCCAACAAGTTCTCGTACTTAGATTTAAATGCCTTTATCGCGTTGGTGGCTTCACTTTTATGTTTTAAGAAATACGTGAAATACATTCCAGAATAGTCATCTACAATAACAAGAAAATATTTAGAACCATTCAATGAATTCACAGGCATTTCACCACATAAATCTACATGAATCAATTCTAGCACAGATTTGCTCTGGTTTTGAGTAATTGATTTATGAGGTTTATTGGTAATTTTGCTAACACTGCATACATCACAATCAAATTTTGTTGTTACTTTATTAAAACTAGTGGAATTTCTAATTAAGTTATCATTTACCATTTTATTCATATACTCATAATGCAAATGGCACAATCGTCTATGCCAGAGATCACTCGAATCACTGTTAGCATACTTACATTCATTTTTCATGGGTTTAGCATCTGGTTTAAATTTAACTATTAAACGCTTATTTATTTTATTTGCTTTAAGAATCAATCTATTCGTATTATCAGTAACAAGCATATAGTTATTCTTAGACGTGATTTGAAACCCTTTTTCTAATAAAGTTGTCAACGACAGTAAATTAAATCTTAATTCAGGCACATAAATAACATTTAATATATCTAAATTATCATCTTTATATTTAACCTTAACAGTTCCTGTACCTTTAGTTTTTAGTGTAGTATCAATACCAGCTAACTGAACTTCATTATCACTATTTTCAAAATTAGAAAACCATTTTAAGCTATTTACCATGTGTGCTGTTGCACCACTGTCAATTATCCAAGTGTCAGAATCATCCGAAGTGGGTAAGTTATCGGAGCACACGGTCAAAGCGGAGTTGTCCCTCCAACCGCGTGTTTTCTGGCTGTTGTCACCGAAACTTGAATTTCGGTGCTTGCTGGTTGCCCGGGAATACTTCTGCTGATTCAATCTCTTGTAGCACGTCTTCCAGACATGCCCCCGTCCAGAGCAGTAACTGCAGGTCTTCTCGGATCTTCTAACGGCAAATGCTTGCTCACTCCTTGGGCTGGATCCACTTCCTCGTTGAAACGTTTGTTCTTCTTCGCGTAAGGTCTCCAAGATGTCGTCTAGGGATTTGTCTCTTTGGGTCTTCAGAATCTCACGAACTCCGGCGAACTTTGCATTGAGACCACGAACGACATAAAATACTAGTTCTCGACTGGATATCTCAAGTCCGAGGCTTGCATACTTCGTAACCAGTCCTTTGGCTCGTGCGACGTAATCGTTGGCTAGTTCACTGTCCAACATTCGTAAATTCTTAACTTCTTGGCTGGCGTCTATCTTTCTATCATCGATTCCACCCGTACAGTCGGTCTTTATTTTCGCCCATAAAACTTTAGCATTCTTTTCCATACCGTACTGGAGAACATACTGGTCGGATAACGAGAGTTTTATAATCGACACAACTTTAGAGTTTTTCATAGTCCAGTCTTTATGGGTCGCGTCGTCTGACTTTGGTTCATCATTTTCTATTACGTCAGAAAGTCCATTTAATGATAAAACTGCTTCGAGTTTAATTGACCAAATATGGTAGTTTTGTCCATTCAGGAGTGGAACTGAAGTTGCGTTATCAAGACTAAGCATTTTTCTAATCGCTGATTAAATTTCTAGATATAGCACGAGAGCGAAACTTTTCTATACAACCGCAAGTCCAACCATGCGGAACCACGCTCTGCTACCACATGAAGGCCGTGGGGATTTGAAGAAATAAACCGACACAAGTCTTTGTTGTAAATAAAACGAATACTTTATTGTAAAAGGAACATGTATATATATAAAAAGTAAAATGTATAGCGACACCTGGCGCAGATAAAATGAAACAATAAATTTGCATGTTACCAGTCTTTGGTGATGCCAACAATGAACAACAAATGTTAGCAGAGAGCGTGGATTATTTCAACTAGTTACTAGTTAGCGTTTTACGGACAAACCGAAAGTTGTTTAGCACGTGGTTCAATGTACGTGAAGTGAATTTGAAACGTAAACTATTTTCGTGATGTCTGTGTGATCCTGACGACTTTACTGTGTGTTATACTAGAATAATGGAGAAACTAAATGTTCCAGAACTGGATGGTAAGAACTATTTTATATGGGCATTGAAAATTCAGGCCGCGTTGACGCTGAAAAGACTAGACAGACAAATATTAGAAGAAAAACCCAACGATTTGAAAAGTGATGAATCCAGCAATTGGGATCAAAAAAACATTGATGCTGTTGCCTACATTAAATTATCATTGTCCGATCAGCAAGCCCTCCAATACGCAACAGAAAACAATGCAAAGACATTGTGGGACAAAATAAAATCGAATTTCACGGGTCAGCAAGAAGATCGAAAAATCGATGTTGCGAACGAGTTGAAAAATTTAGAAATTCTTCAAAATGAAAGTGCAAACGACTACATTGCCAGAGCACGAGGACTAGCGACGAAATGTCGAGCACTGGGCCTGGAGGTTTCCGAACGTGAGCTTGTCTACCACACTGTCCGGGGACTGCGTGGCCGATTTGCAAGAGTCCGAGACATCTTGAAAACTCAGAGGGACAAGTCTATGGATGAGGTGCTGGAAATACTACGTGAGGAGGAGCTGACGAGTTCCCGAAATCGTCATTCCGAGGGAGGCAGTTCCGAGGTGTTCTTCTCCAAGAAAAAGAACAAAAATGGAAAAGACGACCGAGTATGCTACAATTGTAGAAAAATTGGCCATGTAGCAAAAGATTGTTTTTACAAGAATAAGCATCAAAACTGGAACAACAACCGAGGACGTGGCGGCGGAAATGGAACCAGAACCAGAAACCCAAACCATATCTACAGCACGGAAACTACCGGCGATGATGGTAGTGCCACGAACGGGACCGCACTACAAGTTACGAAACAAGAAACTGTGTATGACAATATTTGGATTTTAGACAGTGGTGCAACAAATCATCTAGCGAAGGATACATTTTGGTTCAAAGAAATCCATCCGGATACTAGTGAGATAAACCTGGCTGGTAAGGACACCCAAATAAGTACTGAAGGAAAAGGTACTGTTCGAGCTAAAACTGTAAGTAAATATCCCATTGATTTAACCGTAGCTGATGTAAATTATGTGCCAAACTTAAGAAATAATTTATTATCGGTACCTTGTCTTATGAAAAAAGGTTGTAGAATTAAATCCAATAGGAATGGTATTTTAGTATTTGATAAAGATGATAAATTCCTGTTTAAAGCTCATTTAAATGAAAATAGACTAGAAGTATATTTAAATCCATTGGATAATTTGGAATGTTATTTGTCTAATGAAACATATAACAACTATAAATTGTGGCACAGTAGATTATGTCATTTAAATTATAAATACATGTTTAAAATGAAAGATTATATTGATATTGATGTTAATACAAATGATGTGAAAAACTTTAATTGTGATGCATGTGATCTAAGTAAAGTTACTAGAAAACATCATCCGACTGTTAATCACGAACAAAGTTCAGATATTTTAGAGTTACTATACGTTGACCTTTGTGGTCCAATGCAGACAGAATCATTAGGGAAAAGTAGATATTTTCTCATAATTGTGGATGATTACAGTGGAATGTACTTTACTTATTTCATTAAAAATAAGGATGAAGTGTATGATGTGTTTACCGAATTTAAAGCTAGATATGAAAATCAAACTGGGAAAAGAATTAAAAGAGTACGAAGTGATAATGGGGGTGAATTTGTTAATGAAAGGTTAGATAGTTTATTTGCAAAATCGGGAATAATTCATGAAAAAACCATACCCTACAATCCCGAAAGTAATAAAAGCGAACGGGCAAATCGTACATTACTAGAACGCGCTAAGACTATATTACATGAAAGTCAATTAGGCATGCAGTTTTGGGCGGAATGCATTAATTTCTGTACTCATGTAACTAATTTGACACCAAGAAATGGTAAGGAAAAATTGCCACTTGAAATTTGGACTGGGAAAAAACCAAAAATTAATTATTTAAAGAAATTCGGATCAGTTTGTTACTATTATGTTGCCAAGGTAAAGAGGAACAACAAGTTTGATGTTCCGGCAAAAACTGGAATTTTTGTTGGTTATTCTAGACAGCGTATAGGTTATAGAATTTACGATATCTCTACTGGCGCAATAATAGAAGAAAGATCAGTTAAATTTAACGAGAATCTAAAAGGTAGTACATTACTATCAAAAAATAAAACAGAGTTATGGGAAATAAAAGATTTCGATAGCGTAATAGAAAATAAAAATAATGCGAGTCCAAGCGATTTAACCGACAGCGAGGAACCAAAGGCGAATAACCTTGACGAGACAACAAAACCACGTCGCTCTGAACGATTAAAAGAGCAAAAAACAATAAAATACGCGAATCAAACAGAGCTTATTCCAAAAAATATCGAAGAGGCGAAAAGTCGTGCAGATTGGAACAATTGGCAAGTTGCCATAGAGAATGAATTGGAATCTTTAAAAAAACACGATGTATTCGAAATCACAGATGTTCCACAAAACAACAAAAAAATAAAAACTAAGTGGGTTTTTACTTTAAAAGAAAATAGTGATGGTATTTTGATTTATAAGGCACGGCTCGTAGCAGCCGATTTTAACAATAAAAATTATACTGAATCTTACTCACCTGTTGTAAATATGGAAAGTTTAAGATTATTAATTGCAATTTCAGCTAAATTAAATATGAATGTAAAATTTTATGATGTTAAGACAGCATATCTTTATAGTGATTTAAAAGAAACCGTTTATGTAAATATTCCACCTGGCTGTGACGAAATATTTGGTAAAGATAAAGTGTGTCTATTGAAAAAGAGTTTATATGGTTTATCTGTAAGTGGTAAAAATTGGTATTTAAAGTTAAAGAGTGAATTGCAGCGCATTGGATTAAAACAATTAGCTTCTGATAATTGTGTATTTATAATGACTGATAATGATGATATTTTAATTCTATGCTCATTTGTTGATGATTTAGGAATATTTTATACTTGTGAAAAAATGTATGAAAGTGTTATAACTAAGCTTAAAAGTGTATTTGAATTGCATGAAAATAACAGCTCTAAGTTTTTAGGTCTTGAAATTGAAATACATGAAAATGGTATAAGTATTTCACAATCTAAGTATGTTGAATCATTATTAATTAAGCATAATATGGAAAATTGTAAAACTGTGAAAACACCAATTGTAAGGGGTGAAGATAAAATTTTTCCACCTAGTGATGATTTAATTGATCAAACTGTTTATCAAGAGTTAATTGGTGAACTTTTGTATTTAGCTAACAGGACACGTCCTGACATATCATTTGTAACAACCTATTTGTCACAATTCAATCAACGACCAGAAAAGCGACATCTGAATCTAGCAAAAAGGGTCTTAAGATATTTGCAAGGGACTAAAGACAAAAAATTGTTTTATAGCGATGAAATGGGTTATATTACTGGCACTTCTGACGCTTCATGGGGAAATGCGGAAAATGCCAAGTCATTCAGTGGGAGTGTAATTTTATTAGGTGACTCATTGATTTCATGGAAATGTCAAAAACAAAAGAGTGTAAGTCTATCTACATGTGAAGCTGAACTGTTTTCTATTTCAGAACTGTGTAAGAATATTATTTGGACTGTAAATTTATTAACTGAAATGACATGTAAACAATTTATAAATGATAAAGTAATTTTACTTTCTGACAGCCAAGCAGCTATACAGTATCTTAAAGGTACTAGATCTTCTAACAAGTCTAGACATATGAATTTGCGATTTCATTTTGTGAAGGATTTGTTGATGGACAATACTATTGAACTGAAATACCAACAAACTGACTTGTTACTAGCAGATTTTCTTACAAAGGCAGTAAATGAAGATAAATTGTTGTATTCTTTAAACAACATTTCTTTGATTTAAATGATTGTATTCAGCAATTATTTTACTAGTAATTTTAAATTAATGTTTAAATATTTTGTTTAATTAATTTCTAGATTAATGTTATAATTGTTGTAATGTATTGTGTGTATGAAAAAATGTTTTAATTGTTTCTCATGTTTAAAAAATTGTTGCTCGCAGGAGGGGTGTGTGGTTGCTTTTGGCGAGCGAACTATTTTTCTACGCCTATGTGGCGCACGCACAAAGTGTGTGATGAGGTTCGTCGCTAGGGGGAGGCACACATCACTTCTTCTCCTGTGTGGAAAGAGAACGGACGCCATAAAACATGGCATAAGTAAAATCCTGTGTGGACTATTGAATGTAAAATTACTGTGTGACTTCTGTGTGATTAATCTTGAATAAAATGAGGACCTTTAAAACGATCCACATGAACAACAGCTTTAATGGTAATGTGATGTTTTTAATTTTTTAAGGGTAAAACATTATTTACTCTTAAAACACAAAATATGAAATAAGACAAAAAAAAAAGTTTATCGTTTATATTTTTAAAAGGCAAACCTTTGTTTTTCACACCATTTGATTTATCTGAATTTTATTTTTTAAAATCATTATTTCACTTTACATTTAACCAGCTCTAATGGTAATGTGATGTTTTTAATTTTTTAAGGGTAAAACATAATTTACTCTTAAGACACAAAATATGAAATCAGACAAAAAAAGTTTATCATTTATATTTTTAAACGGCAAACCTTTGTTTTTCACACCATTTGATTTATCTGAAATTTATTTTTAAAAATCACACGTTTCAGTTACTCAAAAGCATTGGAAATTCCGCAAATATATCATAACAATGCGATAAATACCAAACAAATACCTCTTTGAAAATGTAAGAAACCGTGAAGAGGAATTTACCTTTACAGAAAATCCGCTTATAGATATTTTCTTTCAAATATTATATCGCAATATATGTGGAAAATTGACAGAACTTACAAATGCAATTTTTTGTTTGAAAAGCAAGCACACGCTTCGGTTTTTCTTTATAATCATTAATTTTCGGTCAAGATCGGTAATTTTATTTATAATTCTAAGGAAAAGGGTCCATTCGACCTAACACATTATTTTTAAAATCCCTTTTATGTCAAAATATTGCTTTATAGTGTGAGCATTTTATCAATGTGCATGCAAATAGTAATTATAACAAACTAAACAAAAAAGGGAAAATATAATACGTTATTTATTAAGAATGTTTCAAACTACACTCCGTGCCAAGCTAACTTGGGTAATAACAAAGAGTGAAAGTGCAGGGGGAAAAGCGCTGTTGGTCCGTTAGTTGGAAACGCTTGTAAGGTAATATTTACATACAAAATGATCTGAATACATTTTAACCAAAATACACTTTTCATTCTGATAAAATTGCCAAATTTTCTCAAATAATTTTTAAATCTATTAGACCTTAAACGAAATTAATGTTTTAAACATGTTTTCTGGATGGATTTACAGTTTTCATTTGAAACGAATTTTTTACTGAAAAGAAATTATAATAACCCAAACAAAATGCATTCAATATTGGGGTATTTAAAACAAATTTTATATTTTTAAATAATTAATATATTGATTTTTTAAAAAAATATGAATGGAAACCCCTTAATATTTTTAAAGAAATAAATTTAAGACAAGAAGTTTAAGCTAAATCCCAATTTTTAAAAATGTTTATTCATAATTTGCTGAGTAAATCACAAAATACTTTATGATTACCCTTTAGGGGACTGTGTATAAGATTACGTGTGTAATTGATAAATAAAGACGGCTTTGCATGCATGCTTGCTTGTCATTTTAGAGATGGACCCCAAAAGGTCCACAAGTGATTCGATTGAATAACTCGTCAAATATTCATCCAAATGTAACAAAAACTTAGATTTAAGGGTTTTCAAGAGTGCTTAACATTTCTCAGTTATTAAAATTGGGTGTTGCTATTGGAAATTTCAAAGATCGTAACATTTTTAATATGAAGACGGCCCCCTATGCAAATTTTGTATCGTGCAATTAACTCGGAATGTTAATTGTACACAATCTCAAAAAGGTCCGATTCTATAGGGTGACTAACGGATGAAATAATCTCAAGTGGGTACTTTTTTATTTCCACAGCTGTACCATCAATTTAAAAATGCATTATATTTAAAAAAATTTCATTAACTTATGTTAAAATTTATTCATATCTTGTGAATCTTTCTTGCCCAACGGGCAGCCTCGTTATTAAATCAAAGACAATCCACACAGGTAATGTGCGCAATAATAATATAGCTATAAAAGAAAAGTAATTAGAGGGTACTTCATCGTTTCCGGCTGCCTATTTCTAGTCATCCTAATAAGGAGCTTAAACACAACCAATAACGCCTCGTAATTTAGAACCCTGGTCAAGTGACGAGGTCAACACCTGGGCGGGCATCCAACGGAACTTCGAAAAACATCGTACGCTCACGCCGTCGGGACTTAGGACTCCACAGATTTAACGAGCACGTCTGTACCAATGTGCTCGGGCCAATCCGTCACGAGTTGGATTTATCTACTCTTTCCAGTACAGAGATCCGATTTATAGGATGACTGGCAGTAGGTGGGATTCGAACCCTCGCACCCCTGAGAAGTTTGAATTCCTAGTATTTAGCTAGTAGCAAAAGTATTTTGTGACCTTGTTTTGGAGAGAGTAGAAATAAACGTATGTGGTTCCTGTAGCAATTTGAAACTAAAAACAAGAGGGTTAGGTCAATTAATGTTGCCTGCACCTGTATTTTGAGATAGTGCTAAAAAATTACTCTTCTTTACATAAACAGGGTCTTAAATTATGAGGCAAAATATGTTGTGTTAAAGCTTCTAAAGGAGGCTAGAAATAGACTACCAGAAATGATAAAAGTACCAAATTACACTAGGAAAGACGTGCTCGTAATATCTGTGGTGATGTCTCTTGAAGTTACGTTGGGTGCACGCTCAGTTGTCGACCTCGGTGACTTGATCAGGGTTTTAAATTACGAGGCGCAATTGGCTGTGTTTAATCTCCTCACGTAAGGATAGAAATAGACAGATTGAAATCTTTAACTTGCGTCTACTATTAAATGTTCAAGCCAGAAGCGTTCAATTTAGCTTAACCTTCTAAATATTGTCAGAATAATGACTAGAAATAGTTAAAAGAAGACATCAAGGTAAGTCCTTTTTAATAATTACACATTATTGTAACATCTCCAGTTCAAAAAAACACACAGTTCACAAAAGTACGTCATACATTTTGTTTGCCGCATAATGTAAACATAAAAGCTTTTGACGTATATTTTCTAAGCTACTTTGTTCAAACACACTTAACACGTCGGATGCTGAGGACGCGCGAGCGCGTCTCGTGTTTCCGATTCATCGATAACAGCACATTCTGATAAAATTCGTAGTGCTATTTCGCCAACCGTTCTTAAGAGTTCAAGTTCGTTTGATTACTTGATAAACATGGTGGTCTAGTGGTTACACACGTAACAGTAGTGTAAGTCACGATTTAGGAGGAGATTAAAAGATTTTTCAATTAAAAAAATAACCAATTTAAATCAAGTACATTACATTATTTAGTTATAATGGGTGTCGATCAACTATTCCACAATTTTTTTTTTCATTTAATGTTAAAAGTTGTAGTGATAATCACTTTTTACAAACGTCGAATTACACTACAGACAGGATAATTTTGCAATTCCCCTCTTCAACTGTCTAGCTATAAAAAAGGCAACTAGTTTATTACATTTTTTTATTTAAAAAAACCCCCAAAAATAAGAATTATGATAATTTATTGATATTTCATAGTCAAAAAAAAAAAATAATCATTGAAACGAGTCTGAACGCTTTCAATTCAATAATTAGTAACAGGTGATTATCTGGTTGGAGATGTCCAGGAACATTTCCTCATATTTTTTTGACTAGCTGCCGTGTAGCTTCAGTTATCGACGTTAATTCAACCTAACCTTGTAATTTTGCGATCTCAAACTAAGATTTTTACTTTTTCGAAAATGATTTGGTTTGGTTTGAATTATCGTCGCACTAGAGCTGCACGAGGGCTATTGGCGACTTCGAAAATGAAGGAGAGTTAGTTTATTTCCATGGTAACAAACTGGTTTTAAAAACAGTATGTTCTTCTACTTCACATCAGCCTCTATCGATGAACATTTTCCATCGTTATCGCCGCAGCCAAAGTGTTAAAACTAACCAACTCCCACGATTTACAACCAATGTTCCCCGTTGTTTATTCAATACCCATAAGTTGAGGGTTATTGTAAAGCTTTTCTAAAACAGCCATTGTACAAATGATCTCGGGTATTTGTGTGTACTTCAAAAATGTGTCTTTTCAATAAATAAACAGCTTGGTGAAACGATATGCCCATTTTTTAAAAATTCATTTTCTCTCAGATTCATAGCCGATAAGCAATAATTTGAGCATAATGGCGTACATAAAACGTCGGAAATGGCCAGTGACTTTAAATAATGAGGCCTGAATATTGGCAAACCTTAAAGTTGACTAAAATCGATGATAAGGTCTTGTGACTTTCCAGAGAAAAAGTGCGTAGTTTTGAACCGATCACTATAATTTCACTTTCTTAAATGTTATAAAATGGGTGTAGCAATTGTACTTTACCATAAAACATGTATAACAAGCATATATGTAGCGAAACTATAAAAAAATTTACCTTTCTAATATATTTATTTTAATTTATTTTAAAGCACTTACTTAAATTGTAGCAATAAATTGCCAAATGTAGCTGCCTTTCTCGCCAAATTAGAAATTCATCTGATTCCCCCTATCATTCACACTTTTTACTAATGGATCACCCGTCCCTTATATTTATGTCTACGGAAACGCCTGCTAAGCATCTAGTATCGATGTGGATCATAGAGTAAAGAATATGGGGATGATTGGCGAGAAAAAAAGTGAAACCGACAGAAAGTCGCCAAGTAATCCTAGTAAGAACAAACAAAACCGTCACCCAATGTTAGTTCATACTGAAGTACATCATTTTATTCCGTAAAAAGGGTTAATTAAAACTCGAAAAATGACTCTTTATAGGCTGTAGCATGAGATCCGAATTAACACAAGAAGGTAGTAAATTGCTTCAAAAGGTAAGAAAAATGCTTTGTAATTATGATTTTTATTCGGGACGTAGTAATGTAGACTGAACACAAAACCATCAAGTCGATGTACAGGTTGAGGCAAATAAAAGTGGCCCCACCGTCGAGATAAGAATACGACAGAAATGTTGCCAAGTCAAAAACTAATACAAAAATAGGTTTGTTAACTGAAGCTATCGATCGCTTTAACATTAAGGTCAAATAAACGCTTGGAGACTTATTTGCCATCAGTAACTACGCTATGGTTTGAGAAGCTAGTCGATCGAAATGAAATATAACCCTTTCCTTACTGAAACGCCTCAAAAAGCCCGAACAACTAAGGATTCGATAATGTTATTTCTATCAAATATTACGAGGAAGCAAAAATCCTTAGTAGCAAAATTGCTAAACAGGGTTTGTAGAGCTGATTCAAAAAAGTTTCCACTAGTGATTATTTCGATCGTTATTTATCCTAGAGAATAGGATCTTTTTGTTAATACAAAACATTCTAAATTGAGTGCTAGACACAAAAAATGCATTATGGGACGTCTTACTTCATACAATACGAACTAAGATCTGATAGATCTCAGATATCTAAGATCTGAGATAGCCACTAGTCTATGAGTAACTCTAATGTGAAGCTAATCCGATCCAACCATTGCAAAAATAGGTTTCAGGCGGCTTCAAGAGTTTTCTCGCCAAGCATTTCAACGTATTCCTATCTCTAGACCGGGGCACTTTTATTTGCCTCACCCTGTAGTAGGCCCATACAAACTCCACTGTAGAATAGCGCCAAATACGTCCCCTAGAGCGCTAATTTGGCTTTACTACAAAGCGATCAATATCCTCATTTGGCAAACCGGATTTTGTACTTGTTTTTAGTTGGCAGCATTTCCATCATATTCTGAACTCTCTGAGTATGGATAGGTTCCGGTTGTAAGTAGATACTTGAAGATTTAAATTATGGCAAAGGAAGCTGCCGGGAATTTATCTTGTTTTGTGTTTTTGAATGGCCCAATAAAGGTGTTATAGGAACAATATATGTTTAAAGATGAAGAGTTTTGTTCGAGCGTAAAGTTCCCGTCCCTCGACTGTTCATAAATTTGAATTTTCGCGGGAAGTAGCTATACTTGCGTTGCTTCTGAATTTGATTCCAGAGGGTAAATGCTTTTATTCTGATCATTGAAATGTTTTTGTTTTACTATGGAATATATTTGTAATATTTAAAGAGAAGAGGATTATTTTAGTTGTGGTCTAAGTAGCATTTCCGCACTTATTTTATCACCTTTTTTATAAATAGCTGAAATGCATTTTTAGGTTCTTGGAGCTACAGCAATGCAATCTTTATTACCGTTTGCTTATTTTTTTACAATAGTTTTACTTCAAACAGAATAATCTGATCATACCGTTTTGTATTGTTTTGACCATCATTTTACTACACAGAATAACGCTATTTTTGAATGGCACAAAAACTTATAGAGATTGGGAAAAACTGTTTCCAGACTAAACTAACTAACCTGAGCATCGTAATTGAAGAGTCCGTTAATGTCGACACGCTTATGAAAATTGCTATAAATATGAGGGCCAATTTTTCAACCTCCGATGGGCTGTAACAAAAAGACGGTTCTAAATACAAAAACAATGTTTTTTTTATCAAAAGTAACGTACAGTACTGCTTATTTCTCAACATAATCACCTTGAGAATTACCCTTTCGCTACGAGGGATTTTTTGCTTCCTCGTAATATTTGATAAGAATAACACTATCGAATCCTTAGTTGCTCGGGCGTTTTGGGGTGCTTCATTAAGGAAAGGGTTAAGGCATTGGTCATACTTGTAAACAAGCTTTGAAATTATCTCTTCATAAAATGTAGCCGCCAATGATTGAGAGGGAATTGTGAAGGTTTCGCTTGAAAAAGTAAATTTGGAAGCTTCACGTCAATTTTCTCGACAGAAAAAATTGAGCCTCTGCTAGTCCATAAATCACTTATTGGTTCTTCTAATATAGACAGAGCACAAATAGCAACAAATAACAGGAATAACACTATCGAATCCTTAGTTGTTTGGGCGTTTTGGGGCGCTGCAGTAAGGAAAGGGTTAAGGCATTTAGTCATACTTGTAAACAAGCTTTTAAATACTTTCTTCTTAAAATGTAGCCGCCAATGATTGTTAGGGAATTGTGACGTTTTCGCTTGAAAAAGCAAATTTGGAAGTTTCACGTCATTTTTTTCTGTCCTCCAAGCCACTGCTAGTCCATAAATCACTTATTGGCTCTTCTAATATAGACAGAGCACAAATAGCAACCCACGTTCACTTAGGTAAATATTCTTGTGAATACGCAGCGAATTATTATTTGCTTTTCATTGGTATTAATTGATTGAATTTTCGAGATAAGGACACTTTGAAATGCGTTAAACTTATAAAAAATTGCCCCACCTTGAAAAAAGCATTTGAGTTGATAAGTATGAAAGAATAGTACAAGACAATATTAAGTAACTACTATCTACAACAAAAGTGGTCCGTAGGGCCTTTAATTATGACGTAACAAGATTTGGTGATCGTCGATGAAACGACACATTTATTACTAAATTAACCCTTTCAGTCCCAATGAAAATTTGGCATCATCATTTTTAGAATTTTTTTTCTGATCGTCTATAGCCATTTTTAATATAAAAAAGGAGGTCATTCGATTTTTTAAACTGTTCTATTAGAAAATATTTTTTATTAATCGCAATAGATGTCAGCCCTATGATTTTTAAAAAAAAAATTATGATAAGAAACATGATGATGCCAAACGGCACCACTGGGACTGAAAGGCTGAAGCTGTGGGTAGTGAAAAAAACCCTAAAGTTATTTCTCCAATTTCATTAAATACTTTCAAATATAATCAATTACAAATAAAATAGCTTTTATATGATTTTGCTTTTCGTGCAATTTTAGCCAATAGCGAATCTGTCGTGTGTTCATATTGCCATTTCTTCGGTGTCAAGACTTCTTGTCACTCTTAAAACCTTAGTAGAGCCCTTTTCTTGCGTAGTACTTAGTAGAGCAACAAATTCTTCAGACAAAGCCCTTGCATTCAAACCATGAATTAGTTGAGTTAGTTTGATGTAACCAATCACAAAAGTTAGTGCCAAGACATAAATCGCCAAATGTTTTAGGTAAAGCCTGGGTTTTCCAAGCATTGTAATCGTAGCGTCCATCACGATCACACTCCACTTTGAAACAAATCGCTAGATACGTTCATGTTGAGTGGATAATGTTTCAGTGACGCAATGCGAGGTCGATACCGACCTTTACTCTAAGACAAAACTTAGTCATTGGTCAGAGAGGACTACTCTTTTACTACGTCATAAGTAAAAATGACAACACGTGCAGAGGCTTTGTTAATAGGTAGTGTTGCTAATAGATATAAGCTACTAATAGTAAAGCAATTTCATTACATTATATAAGTAAAGTTATTTTTGTTACATAAACTCAATATGAGAAGTGTCACTTTTCCGAGTAGATATGGTGCAATATATTTAAATAAGAAACTTTTGAATATCTTTCTTTTATATCCATTTTAAGTTGCGTCGATTTCCAAATTCTTGACATTCTTCTCCTCAAGGGTAATAAAAATGCAGCACATTAAAGTAAATTTAAAAAATTCATTTCAAAATCTTTTAAAATACCCCTTTTTTTAAAAAGTTGAATTGTTACATAAAGATTGTTGCAACAGGTCATATGGGAATAACATGATTTCTACTCAACGTTTGTTGAATATGTGAACCAAACTATTGAAAAATCAGTACTTATCATCCATTTAATCGATAAATTGATTGAGGCATACTTAAAATAGTCAATTTTTTTTGTTTAAATACCCATCTTTACACAAACAAGAATATTTTTTTCTAAGGAATAATGTTTGAAAAATGAAAAACCCATTTAGATAAAAATCAAAACTTTTATATAATACTTTTATTCAGAATTCAATAAAAATAAATAGGCCAAACCTATTATTTTTTTTCTTCATTTTAAAACTCCCAATACTAGATACACTAAAATTCCCAAACCAGTTAATAAAAAAAAATCTTTAATTATTATCATCTTATATCACAAACTATCAGGGGAACATTTAAACCGGCAAAAGAGCACATACAAAAAAAACATAGTAAAAAATTAAACAATTCTACAATCCTAGAAAAAAAAGCTTAAAACTGCACACATTTTTATATCCCATTATGTGGTAAATTCAATAGACAATAAGCTAAACACAAAATTCCCAGATGCGCAGTAATTTTAACTTACCGCAGCAGTTTCCAGGCTCTTTAATAAGTAAATCCAAAAAGACGTATGTTTCCAGGAAAATTTCCATATACGTTTTTCATTTCACTTAAATATTGAAAGAAAGAACCTGGTGAGAAATTCTCCTATGAAGATAACTCCCTTCTACATGTATTAATTTAAATGTCCTTAAATCTAAAAAGACTTATGTTTCCAGGAGTTTTTCCATGGACGCTTTTTATTTCACTAAAATATTAAAAGAAAGAACCTGGGGGGAAATTCTCCTATGAATATAACCCCCTTCCACATTTATTAATTTAAATGTCCTAGGACCCATTTGCTCAACTTTTATTATGAAGTTATATTTTTATTTTCCAACCTCTCCTAAAAATCGTGATTGGTGTTCCTTGAGCTACGCAATTTGAGGCTAGCAAATAAAATGCACCCCTGTTGAAACATAAGCTATCAAAATATCATTAAAAATCTTAATGAAACAGCCCGCCTTAATATATGTTGTCACAGGTTGTTTTCTTGCTTTTTAGGGGGGAGAAGATATTGTTTCCAAAGATATTCATTTTCTGTAGAAAATCCTTGTTATTAAGGAAAACTTACGTTACTTTTGGGGAGAAGTTTTTCACTGTTCTTGTACATTAAAAACATGGTTGGGCATTATTTGTCAATTTTCTTGTTAATTGACTAAAAAAGTGATTGCAATTAAGTTAAATTAATCGCATTCGAACTTTTAATTGCACCTTGCAATTAAAATTAATATGATTAACGTGTGTCAATTGTAACTCACAATTAAAATCATTGCAATTAACATTTTTAATTGTTTTATGAAACAATTATAGCTAACAATTAACTTTAAGTATTAAAACGAAATGAGTAAATATTTAGGAAAATTAAGCAGTAAGACATAGACTTAAGACGAATAAAAGAGTGGTTAAGTTTTATTTTTAATTAAAATTAACAAAACAATTTAAAATTAGTTAATTGTTACTACTACAGTTGTAAATTGTAATTTCTCAAAATTATAATTTATTAATTGTTAGTTGTTGTGGCTACATTTACCAATTAATTGTTAATCTTTAATTGTTCTTGCAATTATTATGATCATGTTTCTTTACATTGACTTTGTGTTCAAGTTTGCTCTTATTTATGTTGAAAATAATTTAAAATTGATTGATAAATATATATTTTAATTATTAAATAGGTTTTTTTTCTACCTTCGAGTGCTAGATAAAGAAATTTTTTGACGTCTTTTGAATGCCGTGAAAATAACATTACAAAAAACAATATTTATAAATTGAAAAACATTGTCCAGTTCACACTGAAGAACGAGTGAAAAAATTACCGAGTCCAACTTCTTCAACATCTTAAATGTTATCTTTGCTTAGAATCGATGTTTAATTAAACCTTTCCTGCTCTCATTAGAAAACAAAAGTGTTGCCACCTGCTTTGTTTAAAAAATGCGGTGGAATTATTAAAGTGATGTAATTAAGCTGTGAAAGCATTCTACGAAGGGTTTTAATTTCAAGATTTCTTAATGAATTGTGGCAACATAATGAAGTACGTAATGATTCTGGGATATGATAGAATATGTGGGTAATTTGATGATAGGGAAACGTACTTTAATGAAGGCAGTTTTTGTGTGTGTGCTGGAAAATTGATTTTTAATATCTCCATATTTTTAATATTCTTAAGTTAAAAATGCAAGATATTTTTCAATTAAGTATGTGTTTTGTATATCAAGTTTCGGTGATTAATATTTAAATATTTGACTAAGCTTATTTAACAAGTTTTTTTAAAAATTGTTCAGGAATTTAAAATTTTAGTTCGAAATAATTTGTTAATCTTTTTTTAAAAAATAGAAACTTTTTTACAGAACTTATAAAACCGTTTTTATACAACAGATTATTGACCAATTTTTCAATGGTTTTGATTCAGGTGACGTATTTTCTTCTAGCTCTATTCCAACTGGGGCTGGGGAGCCCAGTCGGTTGGGCATTCGCCTTGCATGCGAAAGGTTCCAGGTATCGCAAAAATAACTGCTGACCTGTAAACGGCCAGTGCAGCCAAAAATGTCCGACGAATAATACCCCGTGTAGAGAGAGTGCACGTTAAATATCTTTCAAAGTCCAAACGCTGCGTACAATGTCGCACTTACCGGTTGCGAAGAAAGTCTACTCAAGTGTCGACTCGTCACTTTACTGTGGTTCTAAAATACGATCGCTAACAGTCCTCGTGTAGCTCTAGTGTGACGATAATACAAACTAAACTAAATATGGAATGAGCCATTCTATAATAATAATTTTGATACTTGGACACAATTATGAACACCAGAGTAAACAGGAAAGGAGGCTTTGTAAATTTCATATTTTCTTGTTAGTTATTATTAAACAATCTAACGATAAAACTAGAGTGTGAATTACTTTTTTCACTTACAAAAGTACAGATGCAAAACTAACAACTATTTCTTTGATACGTCACATAAATTGATAAAGCAATATATACATATCTAAAGAAAAGAATATTGCTTTTAATTCAAAATCCACACCAAACTGAATTCGTTAAACTGGAATAGGCGGAACCCGAAGAAGTAATAAAGTGGCAAGCCAAAGGCATAGGAAGAAAATTACTCCCTGGGGCATCTAAAACCTCGAAATAGAAATGAAGTGAAATAATTCTTAAACCTACATGATATAAAGGCATAAATTCAAAAGTGGTTCAACTTGTTTCGATTTATGAAGGGGCCTATACTTATTTCACAAAAATATAATTGTTCAATTTTTTAAAAGTTGTATGGATTGAAGGTTAGAATACGCTCTAAATGTTTGGAGTGAAAAAAGTGAAGGAGTTTTTACGAAATCAAATTTCCAGAATAAGCCCAAATGAGCAAAATTGTAAACTTTTAATGGGATTTAATGAGATCCTCGCAAAGGCAAGTCATTTTTATAGTTTTCCACTACCAGGAGCTCGTGAGAGTGAAACGTTTGGTAGTTTCTCTTTGAAAACCTTGAGTCGAGTTCTTTTTCATCTTCTCTTGGTAAATTCATATTCAATTGTCTGCATATGAAGAGTACTGGGGAAGAACCACTTGATTTCTTTCGAGTCTTTCCGTAATTGTGTCTGCTTGGCGGACATTATCGACCGTAAACCGGTTTTTCTTTCGGTTCTTCATTTGCGGTACAAACGTGTGACTCTATCCATCCCTGGCGTGAATCAAGGTTGCCGTGAAAGATAAACAGAGCGAGTAACCGGTTTCTTTTTACCAGTTTAGGCGATTTCTGGCAAACATCCCCAAAGAGGCTATTAAGGAAAGCCTTCTACGAAATAAAGCGCTTTTCTCCCTGTACTCTTCATATTTGCTTGTTTCACTACTTCTTCAGATTTTATTTTATCGGCCGGAATATTATTTTAAATGTTTTTGATACTTTTCCATTTCGCCGTCGCAAAACAGTCAAATCGCTAAAAATGTACAACTGCCACCAAACGAAATATTTTCAATTGTAACTTTTGCTGTGCATACTGAATTTTGTCACCATAAAATAAAGTTTGTCGCCAAATATTCCATTTGGCTATATTCAAACCCACCACATTTAAAAGTACCGTGTTTTTAATGCAACGTAATACCAAGTATTTAGCCAAGCTAGTGTCCGTTTGGGCCTATTGAGAAATCGAACAATTACCTCACTTGGGCAGCCAGTATTGCATTAGATTTTATCAAGACCACATCTCCATAATACTCTATCCATTATGGAAGCAAACCATAGTATTGTTTTTTATGCACAATGAAGTACTAGATTGAGGTAATATATGAGTGAGGCGGCTATCAGATGATTTTATTAAAGTTCCTGCAGGATCTGGTAAAAAAGAATCTAAGATATATACCACTTTTGATATAATACATTTGCATTTTCTCCTATTTCTTCTGCACTGAAAAAGCTCTCCCAGATATATTACCAGCCGAGATTCAATTTAATTTAATTTTCATAGAAATATATTCGACGTGAATTCTCATTTAAATGGGTCTCATTTTTCATCTAAAGCGGATTGTATATTTTCTCCCCTTTTTCTGGGATTGGCAAAGCGTATTAGCAGTTCTTGATACTATTCAAAGTTGCGATATTTATGTAGTATTTGGTGTACAGTTATTTAAAATTAATGAAGTATTTCAATAAAAATTAACGGTTTTAAAAAACATGTAATATTTATTGGGAGTCTCTACAGATTTTATTCGTTCTGCCTTGATCTTGTTAATGCACTGTAAAAAAATAAGAGGTATTCCACAAAATGATTACAATTTGATGATTGCAAAAAAGTATGTAACTCACAAAAAAAAAAAAAAAACGAATTTAAATTTAAACTGCAGTCATAATTTGGTGCAGGAGAAACTTAAGATTTTGGCACAAAGAAATAATTTGGTGTGTTAGTTTAGAAGTTATCCCCATTATTACTAAAGATTGCATCACAATTTTGGAGCTTTAACGTGCACCAATGATGGGATTACGTACTTTTTTTTTGTAACCAGTAAATGGGCTACAATTTCAGTGAAACAAGGTACTTTGTATTTTATGGAAAGAGAGTTGTGATTCATTTTTTCATTAGTTGTTAGTTGCTTTTCTACATGGTTGCACAGGAAAATCAATTTTCTTCTTGAGATAGTCTTAAATGAGCCTTTGTCAAATGTTCAAAACTAAGATTCGCCATGACTATTCCATACGCATTATACTCCAAATCAATAATGGATAACTCTAATCCAACCTGATGGACACCCTCAAATCCTTCAGAAAAGAATCCAAGTCCATCATGTCTATGAGGATAAATAAGATGTCTTGATTTATCTCCAAAAGAGATCGCAGGTATGGGCTTAGTTACAACAAGACGTCCCACAAGATAAGGATCAAGCAGAGATTGATTCCATTGAGGATCAGAGGATGTGTCACTTGTACTTGATCCATGACGGATAGGGATGTGATTTAGCGGGGGTAAGTGTGAGGGGGATTGTAGGAGAATCGTTGGAGATTGTTTTCGATTGACAAGGAGATGTATCATGGCGTAAGGGGTAGAATGAAGGGTCTGGTTGCAGAATTATAGTTAGGTTAGAATTATCGACGCACTAGAGCAACACGAGGGCTATTGACGACGGGCGTCGTATTTTAGAACCAAAGTCAAATGACGAGCCAACACCTGAATAGACACCCAACGCAACCGTTAAGGGCGACATCGTACGCAGCGTTAGGACTTTGAAGGATACTTAACGTGCACTCCCTTACACGGGGTATTATTCGTTGGATATTTTTGGCTGCATGGACCGTTTATAGGTCGGCAGCTATTTTGGCGATGCCCGGACCCGAACCTGGGCATGCTAGGCGAGTGCCTAACTTACTGGGCTCCCCAGCCCACTGCAGAATTATAGTTCTCTGGAAGTGTAACTAAGATATAAAGTGTGGTCCGTTCATTGTCGACTTTAGATGAGGTCAATTCAATCGGACGCAATCGTTAGGGAAGAGGTCAGACTATTTATCTTCGTACAGTTTGAAAAATGCGAGTTTTAAAGTATAACTGAGGCATAGGGTCCAGCGTCTTCATTGATGAGCTGGGGAGGCAAGCTAGTCAGTGCTTTCATGCAAAACATCACTTCGGGGCCAAGTATTGTAAAAATAACTGCCTACCTACACTCTCAAAAATGAATACTCAAAAACGATGAAATTTTCCTAAATTTTGACGATGCCGCTTACTGGTAAGTGCTCCGAGTTTTTCTTTCCTCAAAGTGAGGAAATTTAATTCGTCATTTTTATAATTTTATGAGGATTCGAATTTCGTCTAATCTAAAGAAGTATTTCGTCTAATCTAAAGAAGTATTTCGTCTAATCTAAAGAAGTATTTCGTCACTTTTGAGCCTTTGAATACAGTAATGAGATTCAGTTTCCTCAAAATCAAGATACAGAATCGTCAAATCAAGATTGTTAAAGTGAGGATTCGCGTTTACTCAAAAGTCGCGTGTTATTTTGACGAAAGAATCCTCAAAATTAACGAAATGAGGCTTGAGGACTATAGAATCGTCAAAAATGAAAGTGTTATTTCTGAGAGTGTATAAACAGTCTGTGCAGCTAAAAAGTCCGATATATAATACGAGTCCGAGGAATAATGATTTCCTATCTCAGTTACTTAAGTATATATTAGTCAGTATACTACTTTGTATAGTTTTTAGTGTTATCATTACAGTCATCATGCAGTATTGGGGAAAAAACAAAGTTGTATTACTTTGAAAGACAATTTATTAAACCAAATACTTTTCTCATCCTTTTTCAATTAAACTTTATTTTCCATATGCTTATTACTGCTACTGTTTTACCAAATACGCATAACAGCCCTTTATATAACCTTCATATTTTTATACCATACTTAACATAACAATTCCATCTGTAACATTAACGACCCGAACAATCCTTTAATGTCACCATTAATTTTCATAGTAGCCCTGCATTCTATCGCCGGCCTTAGACGTAAATATTTGCCGGGAATATAATACTGTCCACACGGAGTTTGGTTCATTCGTGATGCACCCTAATCATTGCGAATGCCACGTTACACGTATATTTCCGCTTCGGTGGCGACAAACAGTTTTATGCGTCGCATTCTTCTCTATTCTTTTCTTAGCCACGGCCCAATCCCATTTGGCGATGAATCCAGCAAGCCGCATTTGATGGAAGTAGGGATGTGATAGTAATTGTAGTGTTTTATCTTGGGAGTTATTGGGTTCCGTTTCTGTTGCTTTCAAAAATCTTAAAAAAAAAAATAAGATAAACTAGATGAGTGTAACTTTTCACGACTTTCTATCAATCCTCAATAAATAAATACACTTGAATAATTATATACCTTTGTAATATAATTTCAATAACTTTAACCTTTTCAGTCCCAGTGACGCCATTTGACATTATCATGTCTCTGAACATAATTAAAAAAAATAGGGCTGACATCTATTGGGTTTAATAAAAAATATTTTTTAATAGAAAAAAGTTCGAAGAATCGAATGATGTTCTTTTTGATATCGTAAATGGCTATAGACGATCAGAAAAAAATTCTAAAATGATGATGCTGAATTGTTATTGGGACTGAAATGGTTAAAATGTTTATGACAGCTACCCAATGCACATGCGCGATTTTTTTTTTGAGAACCTTATTATGACGTCCGACAGGTACTAGGAAGTCCGTCGCTCTTTTAGTTTGAGTTGTAGAGGTGTGTGTTTCAGACAGACATACAAACCGATGTTCAAAACTATTGTTGGCGCATGCGCACTTAAAAAGCAAACACTAATAGAGGATGGCGTCAAGCCTCTGTTTTGGCCCGGCCCACGTATTTTCAAGCCCTGTTATGGTCCCGCACTCCCAAGTGGATGACATTTTTTGAAACTAATTATATTAATTAGAAATCCCAATCAAATATGAAAAAACTAAGCCTCAGGTGCACACGTAAGTGTAGGTATTAAAAGTAATCGGTATTAAAAATTTCGATTTTTTTAGAGCAGTCTAAGTAGGTCTTTTGCGATCCACAGACATACACACAGACAGACAGACTCTTTCATTTATTATTATAGATTAAGTAATTGAAAGTAATCAAGAGATTGAGTTGGTGGAAAACCATTATATTGTCATTTTTTTAAGTAACTAATTCTACAGGCTCATATTTTTTAGACAATGTAAAATATTAATTTACACATTAAATATTGCTCATAAAACTTAATTATTTAAATGATAATTCATCTTCGATTTGTAAATGTATCTGTAGGTCAAAGTATAGTGATAGGTTGTGGACCTGTAATCAAAATTATTGTACTCTTATTAAAAATAAACAAATAATTTACTCTTATTAATAATTAAAGGCCCAGTGGCCTTGTGGTAGTGCATATGCATTGCCACGCCACAGATCCGGCGATCGGATTGGGCGAGGTTGTCCCATCCTTTCATCCCTTGAGTGGGTCGATAAAATGGGTACCAAGCATGCTTGGGAACTGAACACTGGCGTTATGCGTGAGGCTGACCACCTTACCGGGACATATGCCTAGCCCCACAGAGCCCTAGGTCACGAAAGCTGAAATGGGCAGGCAGGCCTTGGCCCAGTAACGGGCTGTTGAGCCGGGGAGTTTAGTTTTTTTTAATAATAAACAATAAACTTAGAAGTGATTGAAAAGGTGATTCCTAATGATATGAGTAATACTAAATGGGGAATTCTGAATGGGAAATTGTATATTATTTCTTCTGTTTTAGGTGCAGGAAATAAAAGTAAGGTTTTGAATAAATGCTTGTAAAAAATACTATTTAATATGTTAAATCTATTCGATAAATGAGCTCTTACTATAAACATAAAAAAAATCATAATTTTAGAAAATATCCACTTTTAAAGCGATTGCTTTTGTTTTGGGGGTAGTTTATCACCAGAAGATATTTAGGACTAGAAATTTATTTTCGAACATAATATAAGGCTTCTGCGTATTAAAGAAAATATTCCGACAACTTTGATTACCTTTTTTCCAAACTTTTAAAATTTGGTAGTTTTTAAAACTGTTGCGTGAACTAAAATATTTTCGTATGTATTTTATTGTTTGCGGAAGTTATTTGACACTATTATAAAAAAAACCCTGTTTTGTGCGAACAAAGGAAGTCTAATGCTGAAATTTTTTTAATTGTGTTTTCCAAATTTAACACGTAAAAATAACACATTAACGAGTAACGTAATATAATTAATTGAAATATTACTTTTATAGTATAAAGTAGTAATTCGACCCTATTGTAAAAAACATAGTTTTGCGGAAACTTAACAAAGGATTTTTCTATATTTAAAACAAATTGTTTTGTTTTTTTGCAAATAACACGTAAAAAATAATACATTTCCTATTCTTTTCGCTGCATGCGCAGCTGGAAGTCGATTCCGGCTTTATCCCTTTTTTCAGGGAAGATTGCATTTCTTTTCCCTTTTTTTCCTTTCGGGAATAGGGATCTTGTAATTAGCCACCGCCAGTGTAATTGCACAAGTGCAAAAACTATCTGGGATAAGAAGGCGAGGAAAAAGGAACGCTACAGCAATTAGTGTTGTTGTGGTACTAACAGAGACTTACGATTGAATGGACTGTGGATTGGCAAACCTAAAAGGGGGACCTTCATCGATGGGAAAGTCACGTGACTTTTCCTGGGCAAATTTTAATAATCCTAAACAAAACGACAACTTTTAGGACTTCTGAAATATACGTAAACATATTTTAATAATACGGCATAAGTATCAAACATTTTGGTTGCGAATTGCAAAAATATTGCTTTTAAATTCAGTGTAACAGTTCGCCGCATATGCATCTCAAATAGGTTCCACGCTAGATGGCGCTGATGTAGTACTGTACTACTACTTGTCTAGATTATCACAAAATATTGTAGTGTATAAGTCGAAACAACTTAGTATTTACTTTAAAGAACTTTTTGGTGAATACGGGTTGTTGTATTATCTTCGGAAACATTATATGCAGTTTTCTTGTAGTTTTGTGGGGATTACTCAAATGGCAGCAATGATATGCCAAACTTAGCAACCTCTCTCGGCGAATTAGTGATTTGGCGAGAATAATGGCGGCCCCACTTCCCAGAGACATTTTTTTTCTATGAGATTGATAGTCTACTTATGTTTATGTCGTTGGACCTACCAACTAGAAAATAATAATAGTTAGGCAAAAAATAAGCTGAAGTATGGTTTTGCTGAGAAGATCTAAGTCTTTGAGAGTGGTTCTTAAGAATTAGATCTTACTTGGTCGGTTCTATTTTGGGTGAGAATGAAAATACGCTATGTACTTAGCTATGTAGATTTTGTTAGTTTTTTATAGATAAAAAGTACTGCTTAGTTTAATTAAATGAATAGACATTAATTCTTAAAACAGCAAACTTAACTTAATTAACAAAACTTAGGCAAAATTGTATATTAAATTAGTGGTAGCGAAACCGTCAAGAGGATTGGCGTTACATTTCCGAAATGATTGTTCAAGCTGAACAATGCACATTTAAATTGTATTGTAGGAACACATACACTTAAATAAAGCGGCTTTAAATTAAATTTTCTTTCGTTCATAAGAACAATATTATTTACTTTAGAATGCCATGAGCTTATAACGATTACCATCCCTAGTATGCAACGCTATTTCTGTTATTAACTTCCACATAACTTTGTCAAAGTTGTCTTAAAGCAGTTAGAATACTTGTAATTTTTCTTTAAATTATTTTAAAATATAAAGAGCTAGAAAACTATCTTATATTTAATTAATTTACCTTGAAATTTACATTCAATAACAACACGCATATGATTCGTTGCAGTGTACAGCTACCCCCTCCACCTCCGAAAAAATAAGCTGCTGTTGTTATTAATTCTTCTGAGAATTTTATTTCGAATTTATTTTGTTCATGACTTAGGAGTAGAATTTTTAAAATTTTAATAAAATAATAGCATGAAGCTTTCATTTGCGATCACCTGAGGCAAATTTTGATTATTGAATAACTGGAACGTTAAGATGACAAAAAATGAAGGAGATATTGTTATAACTAGAAATTTTGAATAGCTTTCGACATAGTTCTTTGTTGTAACTTTAACTAAGATATGTGCATTCAACCTTCTTTTGGTAAAAAGCAGTAAATAGGAAGAAAAGTGTTTCTTTTATTAATAATCATTATTTACTTACTTAGTCCTCTTCGTGCCCAGTGACACATAAGGCCCTAAGAATTTTGCGCCAATTCCTGCGATTTTGTGCAGCACACTCTTAAAACAAAAGAGTGAATTCCACGCCAGTTGGAGAAGTGCATTTTCGACACTGGAAAGGAGTGAATAATATCTCAGACTGAGTTAAAATCACTCGTTTGGAGTGATCCTGTCGGAGGTTTAACACACAAAGGATCCACTCCAAAAGGAGAAGTGCATTTTCTAGACTGGAGCAGTGAAAATCAATCAGACTGAGTTAAAAATCGTTCGTTTCGTTTTAAGAGTGCAGCTCTTGCTTTTGACCAGCTCGCCCATCCAGCCTGGTTCCTCTCATCTTCGACCATTTTTCTAAATGCTAGTTTGGGCCGCTCTCTTTTTCTTTCACCTTAATATAGTCATTAAGATAATGAAAAAAATCTCATTTTTTTTTAAATGAAAGTATAGGGCAGGAAAATATTTTTCTTTGAAGATAAGATTTTTAAAACTTTCTTTTTTAATCCTTGATTGACTTAAATACGTTAACTAAATTATTAAAAAAAACTCTTCCAATTACCTTCTAGAAGATGGAATTGTGGGATACATCGGCATCCCACAATTCCTATCATCCAGAATAAAACAACTTATTTCTGAGATTCAAACTGAGCTGCAACACACAATAGAGGTCTTTTCACTGAAAAGATAGGATTATTCTATTTATCCAAGGACTTTTAGAATAACGGAACGAGAAACGGCGGGAACCAAAGTTCGGCCCGCTTTCGATTTTTTAAAATCCACAAAAGTTCGAATTAGTGTTTGCTTTTCCAAGTAAGCGGGTTAGAGTTAGTTTGTTTGAGGGGGCCGCCATTATTTTAGGAAAATAGATTGTAGGTTCAGACATAAATTCGACGTGATTGTGGTGGAAATTGGATGCTGGAAGCATTTACTAATTAAACAAAAACTAATTGGATCACGGTCTGAAATTTCAGAAACCACTAGTATACTTTTAAAAGTATACATAGACACTTGTATACATAGAAAAAACCACTAGTATACAATTGGTTTAGATCAAATGTATACTAGTTGTTTTCTCGGTCCGAGTAACTGTTGTTTGCGGTGGAATTGCTAATTACCCTTTTAGCTTCTACACTATATTTGTAACGTAAAAAGTGGAAGCTCTTAAAGGCTTATGACCGTCCGTCTATCTGTCACTTCATTGCCCGTTCCATGTTGTATGTTGGTACGAAATTTTTTAGTACATTTTAACTCATTAACGACTATTGGTAAGAAAAATTGATAAAATGAACTCTCTGCTTAAGTTTATCTAAGTGAACAAAATAAGAGACAAATGAGGACCACTGTCTTGAAATATTTATGTAGCACAAATTAATTTGCAAGATATACGAATTTAAAAAACTTAAAGTTCGTTTTTATCGTAGATATCATAGTTAAAGTATTAGATCGACAGATCACGTGACCTCCAATGCTAACGACGGTACGCGCATCGAGAGCAAAATTGGTAGGATATGGGGCCAGTGTTGCCAAAACTAAGGAGAAAAGTGCTACAAAAAATAAAATTTAAATATAAAATTTCAAAAAAAAAATAATAAATAAAACTCTCCTTAATGTGATGGCAAATGGCCAGTGTTGCCATCACTTTACGGAGAAAAATACTACGAAAAATACCATTTAATTCTAAAATTACAAAAAATACTAGAAAAGCGTTTCACTGTTTTTTTTTTTAAATCACTAAAAATATTTCAAAATGCAGCTAGTATTTTTTAAAAGTTTTTGTTACATTCTTGTTTAAAATTGAATTAAGGGTGGGCGATTGAAAAGTTTGGTTGATAAATATGGGTAAAAATATATATTTGACATCATTAGCATCTGAAAAGTTCAATGCATCTAATATTAAGAGAAAAATGTGTTTTTATTGTTAACTTGAGCAATTGAAGAGTTGTTAATAATTATTTTTCTACACTGTTAAAAATTCTGTGCTCGGTTTCCCCATGACAATGGTTCCTAATAGCTGCAACGGCTGTGTGCTAAAATGTTTATAATATTTTCAGTACTCGGTTAAGACATTTTTTATGTTTGGGAGACAAAAACCCGAAAATGGTTCAACCAAATTACAAAAATATGTTGAAAATTTTCACCAGAAAGCCATCGCAGTTACTGAGATACTATTCGTTTTTTTCTAGGTGAAACCTAGTACGAAATTTTTAAGATTCTTCATTAATAAGTTTAACATTCTTCCCCTGATGAAAATGTATTATTCTCATTTAAACAACCGGATCGATGTTCACTGTTAAACATTTTGGTGCATTACAATCCTGGAGCGTTTTAGCTGCCACTACTATACTATAAGAGTTAACTTACCACTTTGACCACGTATGATAGTTATGGTTTTACCATAAAATTGGTAAATTCACGCTTCACATTGTGGTGGAAGCTGGAAAGTTCTAGAATACATTTACAAAGCTGACCAAAATTTTTAAACCAGTGTCCATGGAATTGTGTGTCATTGTATCTTGGAAAGAGTTTAAAGATCAATAGATTTTACAAAAAATTAATAATCTACTCATTTCGAATTCAATATGGTATGTAGCATTCAAAAAGTAAAAAAAAACCTGCTTCCAATAGCAGCAAAAAACAAGTCTGATTTAAATAACTAACTAAAGGTAAAGAAAAACCCCAGCGAATATCCCCGCAAAGGAAAAGAAACGCTGGGATTTCGAGAAAAATCCTGACTTTTTTAGAAAGTCAAAGGTGGTTGTAATATTTGAGCCTTCTCTTTAGAACGTAGGACTTTCATTTTACATTCAGCTCAAGAATGGGACTCTGGGGTTACTTTTGGAGATAAATCTCAACTTCTTACTATTTTCTTATTTTTAGTCGACGAATTTTTTACTCCTTGGTTCGTTGGAATTGAAAGAAAATTCAGATGGAAGAAAAGTTTTTTTTGTCACCTTGCCTTTTCTTTTTTTAACTAGGAAAGTCCGATCGTTCAATATTCTTTTTGTTAGCTTTGAATTGTTTTCTTGGAACTAAAGGGATAAAACTGTCACGTTTGCTAACTCACCAAAAGGGATTTTAGAAAATTTTATTTGGTTTTTAAATAAAACGGGTTTGTGGTATTCAAGTAATTATTTCACACAATGTTTATGTAGTTCATATAAGCATAATATTAATCATAATATTATGTATTATGCTTCTACGCTTTATATTCATCTGAGGGATACAAACGTATAGGCCAGTTGAGGGAAAGTCAATTGTTTATTTAATGTCGTTCTGGGGGAATTTGTGAACCACACCACTGAATAACTTTTCTAATTTATTCTATACTAACACAAAAAAAAACCCGGCTGCATTTCCATAAAGCTGGCTGAAGGCAACTAGGCTTCCAACAGTTTTATGGAGAAAATTTTATTTAGTTTTACAGTGTATTTATCAAACATGGACCGAGAAAACAAATTATAAGGATTATTTTATTACGATGAAAATGATATGTTTGATAAAAAAATATTTTTTCGTTACGTTAAACTTAGAAAAAAAAAACACATTTAACTCAAGATAACTTTGTATCACTTTTCAGTATTACGAAGATTAAAATATGTGTTTTAACAAAGTCACAGTAGCAATTTCGAAAAATTAATGGAGGTTTTTATACACAACTGATTCTTGCATATTTACGAATAAAAAAAACAGGCATTTTTAAAGTGATAAATCATTTAACAAAGCATAAGAAACAAAAAAACTCAACAAAACATGAATAAATTTCCCGAATTTTCCGCTCGTTACACCTACAGTCACCGACTTACGCACCGCGTACGCCAAAGTCACGTACACTTGGCAATCACAACCCTTCCTTTGTTATCCTTTCTGGAAAACTTTCAGGAGCTTTTCCGGAATCTATCCCGGATCGGGAACAAAAGGAAGGTCCTGGAAAGGGTGAATATGCAGATTCGCCGCGCCAGTGCCCCCGAAAAGAATTATTCGCCAAATCAAATTTCTGGAAAGTTCTCGCACCACTTGTTTTCCAGCTGCCCCTGACGAAGACAAAATGTTCCAGAAAACCATGTTGTCTTCTATTTTGAAACAGTTTTAGTAAGTTTCTGTGTTTTTTCCAACAGTCATTTGAAGTTAGATTCGATATCTTTCCCTAAGATTCTCTTTTTCGAAGACCTTCCGGCCGTTATCTCAACCTTCTGGGCTCTCCAGTCCACAAGTACTACATCCATTTAAAGTTTCAATATTTTTTTTTAGTGGCAATAGCGAGTAGCAGCTGAAAATGGCATAGCATAGAAACTGACATACAGGGTTTGTTTAGAAGTGTGGGTACCCAATAGTTTATATAAGTTTACGTGTTTTTAGCTTACTTTTCTTATTTTTTAATTCTGAAGTATTTAAAAAAAGTAGGTATTGATAAGTTGGAGATGTCCGTCTGTCCGACTGTACTTCCCCTCCAATATCAGTTCTGTCCGTTGGATCTTAATTTTTTTTGTTAGAAAACTATGAGATCAAAGACCTATCGTTTATACTTTTTGTCTGCCTTTATGTCCTAACGGACATCTATACATATCTGTCAAATTACTGCTTCTTTAATTAGCATTGGAATTTAATTTTGAATAAAAAAATGTTGTTGCCACATTATCAATAATATGAGCAACTTATTCAAAATTAATAGTTGGAGGAAAATGTATTTTTGCATCAGATTGAAAGGACGTCATTAATTGTAGCACAACGTGGTTCTTCGATCGCTCATTGCTTGCTTACTAAAAACCGTCAAGGCGTATTTTTGCATAAAAATCTGGTTAATTTCAATTTACATGTCTTCAGTTTTAGGGTTTGCTCATGTTTGTCAACAGACAGTTCTAGTTGGTGGTTATTTGTTACAAAGATAAGAATCACAGTGAGTATTTAAGTAACAGAAATTTTTTCGATTTAGTCTGTTTTTAACGTCTTTCTTATATTGCTATTTATACTAAGTAAATTTATTATTAGTACCACTGAATGGGGTAATTTTGGCTCGAGCATAAGACCCTCTTTCTTCTTGAATATGTTTTTGCCTGTAGGTCAAGGCAGGGTTGACACTAATTGAAAAAGGCATGAGCATTTTCTATGACTGTATTGAATAAGAAGCTATTAGTTTGAAAACTTTGGTTACATTTAAACTCTGTTAACTGAGTCACCCCATCGGATGTATTCTATTTTCGTATTAATTTTCTGCTTAAAAAATACTTTCTTGCCATTGGTTGACTCTTGATGCGTTTTTAAACAAAACAAAGCTATTATAATGTCTATATAAATCCAATAGCCCTCGTGTAGCTCTAGTGCAACGATAATTAAAACCTAACCTAACCTATATAAACCTGCTTAGCTTAAATACAGCTCGTTTACATTCCCTTCAAAACAACGGGTACAAAACACCAAGTCCTTAAAGTCTTCCGCAACCCTTAAACGCCCTTCCTTTTAGCCCTCTGCCAGCTTTTGTCGTTGTAAATAAGCGGATTCGATCCTTCGCTTTTGAAGGCAAAGGCATTGGGTGTTTATTGCAAACATCACGCTGAGTTTGGGATTTTGAGGAAGAAAGTGCGGAGTTTTGTTGAACAAGTTATAGGTCCAAACGAACGGAATTCCAATATCTTAGGAACCAGGAGGGGGAAATTTCAATAAGGCGCCTTATTGTTTCATCTCGAGTGGGTTTGTGCCGTTGTTAGGGTGCTCCTCGAGGAAATGAGCAAATTGGTTCTTGTTTGCTTAAAGATGATAATTTGTTAGGGTGCATGCTGCAATTATCTGGGATGAGAAGTTAGTCGTCTTTAATTGGTAGTCTTGTCTTCAATTGGAGTATTATAAGTATTTAAAACTTTGGGGGGGGGGTATACTAATAATTATGGATGATACTATGGATGAGTTACTAGTGAGTATCCTATTACTAGTATTTATACACTGTAAAAATTATTTTTAAAAAATAGAACTTTTTCTTATATCTACGTCAAATTGTACTGCATTTGATTGCATCTGGTGTTGTTACTACAGTTCTACTGGACTATGCAAGTATATGCGGCGTACGTGCTCGTTAAATCTGTTGGGTCCGAAAGTCCTGTGGGCGGTCATTGCGCAGTTTCCGACGGGTACAGGTTCCTGGAGACTATTTCTCTCCCCTTCAGGGACATGTCTAAATTGAGTAGGTGGCAGCATCTGTCACGTACATGTGTGCATGTGAGTGTGTGTGTGTTGTGACTGTCTTACTTGACGAAGGTTTGTTTATAAGCGGCTCTTTGAGCAAGCATTCAAGCCTGAAAATATGTGTATATCAACTAACCTACTACTGGACTATGCTGTAATTTCTCAGATTGCGCATACGTACATGTTGAACTATTATTACTAGTCGATAAAAATGTGATGGTTTAAATTTTAATTTTAACATGACCAAAGTCGGCCTAGTACTGTATTCATTGCTTATCTTCACCGGGGCGTTTACTTAATACTACAAATATGTATTTTCTTAGTGTTTTAAAATCCTAAAGACAAGACAGACATATTTCAATTTCTTAACAATATTACAATAATTAATTCTTCAAAATTATTTTCTTTCGTACCTTCATTCTTTTTACCTTAGTTTCGTGTTTCGACCAATCGTTTAATATAGGTAAATAACCTTTGCATCTTTTTTTGATACACATAAAATCTTGAATCTTTAACACTTTAACTGATAATTCAAAGATTGTACAAAGCATACTACTTTTCTGTTATAAATTAAAGCATATAAAAGTGAAATTAATAATAAATTCTCAAAAAAAATCTACCTTATTGGCTTTGCAAATTAACTACAGCGTTAACGAATGCCCTTTTCGGCCACAAAAGACATTTTAAGAGTTTTCTCTTAATTTAATTTAAACTTTTAGCTCATAATACTTTGACGAGGTGATACTTTTTACCCTAAAAGTTTCAAAGTATTGCGTTATATCCATCGAGACTTCTTTAAAAATTGAAACTGTCCCCTTTGTCCAATCCACTCAAAGTGTTGGGGCATGCTTTTGAAACGAGCTTAAAAGATCAAAATCCGGAATTCGGGGATTTCGCGCTCTGTTGATTCTCATCAGCATCTGACCAAGACCCTAAATCCTATGATATCGATTTTAAAACTCGGCGAAGAAAATTTAGGTTTATATTTTATATTTTTCTTTATGGGAGCTGTTGAGCCCAGTCGGTTAGGCACTCGCTTAGCATGCGACAGGTCCCAGGTTTGAGTCCGGGCATCGACAAAATATCTGCCGACCTATAAATGGCCCGTGCAGCCAAAAATGTCCAACGAATAATACAAGGGAGTGCTCGTTAAATATCCTTCAATGTCCTAACGTTGCGTACAATGTTCCCTTTAATGGTTGCTTTTGGTGCCGATTCAGGTGTTGGCACGTCACTTGACTGTGGTTCTAAAAGACAACACTCGTCGTCAATAGGCCTGGTGTGGCTCTAGTGCGACGATATTTCAAACCTAACCTATTTTTCTTCATGGAATAGGATGAGGTTTTGGGGTTATGTAGCTGGTTTACTGGGCAGGGAATGTCGTTATACCAGTTAAGTATCATTATCCTTTTTAATTATTTTTCTGGTTTATTTGATTAACAGCAAATTCGCGCCTCGTAATTTAGAACCCTGGTTAAGTGACGGTAAAGACACCTGATCAGGTTTATTACCATCTATTAACATACATTTTCATTTATTCAAAGTATTTCACAAAATAAGTAGCTTGCATATTAATTTGGATGATCTAAAACCGGGCATGATTTAAAAAACATTTCTTCTCATTTTTTTGTGCTGAATAGACCCTTAATCAACGCATCGTAATAATGCTGGAAATAGTATAAGTTTTATCCAAAAATCTTTTCACAATAACTTTAAATAAAAATATGCTTGTTGTACAAAATGTGTTTTATTTCAGAAGTTTATTTTAATCGCAAAAGTTTTGTCAAATATAAAGTATCAGGGCTTTTTATGATAACACCAATGTCGCTCTTATTTCCCAAAGTTACCTTTCGAGGACCGAAATTTATTTTTCAGGAAAATTGTTATTTTTAAGTGTGAATATTACCCTATTGTAGACAAATTTACACTTAAAAACCAAAATTACCCATTATACCTTTAAGAAATGTTATCCATATATAAAAGCCCAAATGTCCAAAGGTTAAATTGACTTTACATCGCACTAGCGGACACAAGAAGGGCTATTACAAAGATAGCCTAACAGATAATGTTCGTCTTAACATTTTCGCTGCGGTTCATGCTTCAAGGCATCAATATTTAAGGGTTCGACAATGCTATTCATATGACAGATGACGTGGCCGCAAAAATCAGAGCAGGGAAAGTGTTAAAAGCCAAAGATAACTCGACCAATAGCCCAACTTTAACTTTGGAAACAATTTCTATCGGGAAAGAAATAAATGTAACAAATATAAGAAAATATTGCCATTTTGAAACTCCCCTCAAAATGTGACAATTTCCCATAATAGAAATGTCAAAAGCAGTATTATCCTAAATTCCCTTCTAAAATTCCCATTGCTTTTAAACATTCAAAAATAAAATTAAATATAAAAATACGAGGTCACACTTCTTTGAAAATATTTATCAGTCTCGCAACTCTTTGGAGATTCGGCCATTTTTATAGACAACGCTCCTCGCTAAATTGAAAAGAATAAAACCATTTTCATTTAAATGCTCTTTTCACTGCTTCCATATTATTTCTCTTCTATATTATATCTTTTGTAAGAATCATTTGAATAGAAAGTAAACCAACTACCCTAGAGGACCTTTCATTTGAATATTTCATAATTGATGAGGTTGGTGGAAGAACGTGCTAAGTGACATTTTTGAAAGCATTAAGGTAGGCGAATACCCAAAATTCTAAAATTTTTACTATTACTTTAATATTTTCCAAATTTGGCATAGTGATTTCAAATATAATGAACAATGCTTTTTGGGCAATTTTTTTTTATTTAAATATAATTGATTTATTTTAAACGGTGTTTTTCAACTAAAAAAAAAGGATTTACGCTAACACTTCTAGCATAAAAAGTTTTACATTAGTTTACCTGAAATTGTTTACAGATGCTATTTCAATATATATCTGTGCCATGAACCTCTAACATCTGGTGTAAGTATACAATTTTTTTTGGTTAATTTATAACATTTTTCTTAATAACTTTTTTTCTTGTAATTTTTATGTAACTCTAGAGGGTCATTGCATGTATCAGTTCAAAACGAAGAATTTAACACATAATAAATGTTCATAGGATGAAAATTCAATGTGGTAGACTTGTTGGCGTAACCCCCTTTTTTTTAGTAAAAAAACACCGTTTAAAATAAATAAATTATATTTAAATAAAAACAAAAGCCTAAATAGTATTATTCATTATATTTGAAATCACTATGCCAATTTGGAAAAGATTAAAAGCAATAGTAAAAATTTTAGAATTTGGGGTATCCGCCTACCTGAATTTTGTTCCGATGAACATCTTTTTCTATCTTTAAATATAACAAATTTGATCTTTTTCATAAACTTGAATTTAAGTTCATTTTTTACCGTTTGCAAGTACCATTTTTAATTGAATTAAGTGCAAATTAAAAACTTAAAAGCTCATTTTCTCGTTTTCATCTTTATGTCACTTAGCACGTTGTTTCACCAAGATCTTCAATTTTCTATATCTTGGAGACGAAAAAGAAGACAAAGCGATTCTGAGGTGACAAAACCTCGACGCAAGAGTTCAAAGAAAGTAGGGTAAATAGAATAATTCTAAGACAATGTATTGAATAATAATTCACGGCTTTTTAATGTCTTCTAGAATTATTCGAAAATATATTCGAACAAATACAAATCACGGTCCAAGTGGAATTTGTTTCGCCTGAAAAGTTAAAATGGCGAGATTTTTCGGCTATTCATTTCCATAGAAACAATTTCGATTTTTATTGAGGTTTGAAGTGCAGTAATTTATTCATTTCCTCTGGTAAATATTTTTATGAATATTTTAAAGGAAATACTTTCGGAAACTAAGTTGAAATTGAATTTAGGACTGCTTTTGAATCACTTTAAAAGTTTAGAAATAGCTTTCTATTGAACGAAAATAGCACGAAATATTTATATAAGCGTTTATGTAGTTGAGGAACAATATAGAATTCCAAATGAAATGCAACTTACATTAGTAATATTTATTTAACACAAGTTAGTAGAATTAAAAAGCATCTGTAATAATGAAACCGAATTAAATTTTTTAAATTCACATTTCAGAGATAAAATCTGATAAAATTGTTTTCCATAGAGATATTTGAATGCAATGGATCTACACTCTTAAAACAAACACTTCTAATTTAACTCAGTCTGAGTGGATTTCACTCCTCCAGACTGGAAAATGTACTTCTCCTTTTGGAGTGGATCCTTTGTGTGTTAAACCTCCGACAGGATCACTCCAAACGAGGGATTTTAACTCAGTCTGAGTAAATATGCATGCCTTTAGGGTGTCGAAAATGCACTTCTCCAACTGGAGTGGATTTCACTCTTTTGTTTTAAGAGTGTATTACTAAGATGCCTTTCTTAGTAATTTTGTCTATTTTATCCAATATAGGGCTGCAATATTGTTAACCCTTTCAGTCCCAGTGATGCCATTTGGCATCATCACTTTCAATATTTTTTTCAAATTTTTTATGTCCCGCTATGACATCCAAACACACATCATTAGATTCTTCACACTTTGTTCTATCAGACAAAATTTTACTTTAATCTCAATAGAAGTCAGAACTACTATTTTTTTATTTAGAAAATAGTCAACATGCGTTTCTCCTGATTTTTTATAAGTTCACTTCAGTTCCACATATTTAAAACACAATTTAAACTATTTCGGTTAAAATAATTACTAATTTTTTTTTTAATAATATGGTCAGATACCTTAAAATATATAACTCGAAGTGTTTTTAGGTAATATATATATTTTTATTTTGTTGTTTTCCCCAGTTAAAGAATTTTGGCATTGTTTCAAAAACCTTATAAAAAATTTAAATGGATTTTTTATCCTTATGGAATTCGTATATTTGACCTAAAATAAGCTTATTTTGTGAATATCAGATGTCTCTGTAGTGTAGTAAATTTTTGGGACTGAAAGGGTTAATCAAGCCTTTGCAGACTCGGCATATTCCTCAGAACTGAGAGCCATTTTCTTCCAATTAACATCGTTTTTAATGCAAAATGCCTTTAAAATAAACTACCCAAAGAACTTTCTGAAAAGTTTGAATTTTTTTAAAGTTCTCTAATGCCGCATTGACCCTCTATAAACTTCATTTTTTTTACCGAAATAAATAGCTGATACCTGTAATCAGAGGCTGAAAACTGATATTTGGATCTTCTTCTATCCGAACAGGTCAGTTTTGGAACTAATTGTTAATTGTTGGAACTAACTGTTAATTGTTCGTGGGGAGGTTTTAAAAAATGTCCCTAAATGGGGACGCCAGGTCGCAAGAGGATAAACGAGCGAGCGAAGTACTCTCATTGTAAACCTCTCCTTTACAAAGGAACACTCAAGGAGAAACACCTTTTACAGAAACCTGGCGCAATGCA